>OW964577.2:11411635-12740229 GCA_943138885.2 Tholera decimalis | reverse complement strand
AGGTGCTTGCACCTCGCGCAACACGCAAATACTAAACCCCCCCCATCTCCCCCCCATCACCCCCCCCCCCCCCCTTTTTTTTTTTTTTCACAAGCACGCGAGGTGCTTGCACCTCGCGCAACACGCAAATACTAAACCCCCCCCATCTCCCCCCATCACCCCCCCCCCCCTTTTTTTTTTTTTTTCACAAGCACGCGAGGTGCTTGCACCTCGCGCAACACGCAAATACTTGATTTAGAGGGGCAATGCTTTAGTTTTTTTTCACAAGCACGCGAGGGTGCTTGCACCTCGCGCAACACGCAAATACTAGTTATGCTATATAAAGCTAAATTACCACTGACTGACTGACTCACTCACTCATTGACATAATTGTTCTCCCAGATGGTGGATGGGGAGGTGGGTATATTTTGACAGATTCGTAAACAAGTAACTCTCAAACCTACGGGAAAAGTGCCAAACCTCCCCTTTCCACCCCCCCCTCCCCCCCCCCCTTCTCCTCCCTCCCCTATCGTATCTCGGAAACTACGAGACCCGTATTTTTTTTTACGGATTCGTATAGAGGAGGCTCGGTAAAGTAAAAACCATTTATCAAAGTCGCCCCCCCCCCCCCACCCTCCTTCTCACCCCCCTTTAGGCGGATCTCGGAAATTAAGAGACTTGGAACATTTTTTTTTTTTCAGATTCATTTAAATTTTTTTTAATTCAAAATACTTCTGCAACCCCCCCCCATCACCCCCCCCCCTTGTTTTTTTCACAAGCACGCGAGGTGCTTGCACCTCGCGCAACACGCAAATACTAACCCCCCCCCCCCATCACCCCACCCCACTTTTTTTTTTTTTGTTTTTTTTACAAGCACGCGAGGTGCTTGCACCTCGCGCAACACGCAAATACTAAACCCCCCCATCTCTCCCCCATCACCCCCACATTTTTTTTTTTTTTTTTCCACAAGCACGCGAGTTGCTTGCACCTCGCGCAACACGCAAATACTAGTCTAATTATATAAACTCATTAAATGTAGCGCGTACGCTGCGATTATTTTCACGTCCTCCATGTTCGTGTGCGAATTTCCAAATGATTCACTCCGCGAATGTGTGAACAGTAGTTCGCGACAGTATTCGTTTACGAATGTTTCGTCGAATGTTCGTCGAGTGTCGAGGCGAATAACGAACACGAATGTGTAAATGCGGTATTAGACATTTTTACTAAGTACCTACCTAACTAAAAGCAAATAAAATACAATAACCTACCTACATTGTGAAACGTACAATGTTATTTTTTAGTTTGCGCTTTAGATGAGTACATTTACATAAACATATTTATTTATTACAATGACATTCCAGGTTAAACCAAACAGATTCACATTTCGACTTATAAAAGGAAGCGTTCCCATAGAAAGAGGGCATGGAGATCAGATTTTTTGTGTTGCTTTTTTAAAAGCCATAAACTTTCTGGGAAGAGGTGAGTGGAAAAAAAATCTGGGAGTTGGTTCAGAGCTCGAAATGAACGGTTTTGGTACACTTCCGCCCGATGACCGCTGGCGACGAGGGCATTAGGGTGCGCACAGAGAAAACCCGGGAGTCGAACATACTGGAACGTATTGAAAGAAGTATCTAAGGTTCCTTTTGTGTATTTTATGCATATGGTAATAAAGATATAGATAGGATTAGGGTTATAGGATTTAGTAGCTCGAAAACACCTCTATAGCGATAATGCCGCACTTGTTGCGAATTCAATTGTCAAGTCAAGTTATTTTTTGGGATCCGCACGGAAAAAAGAAGCGTCGCCGTCCCCAATAAACCTGGCGACGCACCGTGGTGGCAGAAGCGGCGAGCAACAGCATTACGTGACGTGGAGCGAAGTGAAGCAGGCAGCTCAAAATTGTTCCCGATGGAGGACTACTGTGACGCCCTCTGCCCCATCTAGGGCTCATAGAAAAATAACTCAAGTACAGTGCATTTCAATTACTATTAGGACAAACTTCGCGACATATTGTGACGTCCTAGCTGTCAAACCGGACCATTTGGGTATAGTCAATGATATTTTATACTTTATAATATCATTGGGTATAGTGAACAAAACAAGGATGCATTAAATTATTTATTTACAAATATTGAGCGAAACAAAACTAGTTCCCTTTCCATATTTTGGTGGTCAAACGCGAGACTATAATCAAAAATGAAATAAAATAAAGTTTTAATAATTTTGACATGACTTCTGGACCTTTGCGCCATGTGTTCTCTTTACTTTCGGGCGTATTGATGATTTGGTGCCAACAATGAAAATAAGAGAGAAAATTATGTTTAAAAAAACTAATTACGACTTTCAATAATTGAATATTATATTTAAACTAGTATTTGCGTGTTGCGCGAGGTGCAAGCACCTCGCGTGCTTGTGAAAAAAAAAGGGGGGGTGATGGGGGGGTTTAGTATTTGCGTGTTGCGCAAGGTGCAAGCACCTCGCGTGCTAGTGAAAAAAAAAAAAGTGGGGGGGGCGGGGGTGATGGGGGGGGGTTTAGTATTTGCGTGTTGCGCGAGGTGCAAGCACCTCGCGTGCTTGTGAAAAAAAAAGTGGGGGGGGGGTGATGGGGGGGGGGTTGCACAAGTATTTCGACTAAAGCATTGCCCCTCTAAATGAATCTGAAAAAAAAAATGTTCCAAGTCTCTTAGATTCCGAGATCCGCCTAAAGGGGGTGAGAAGGGGGGCGGGGGGGGTGACTTTGAAAAATGGTTTTTACTGTACCGAGCCTCCTCTATACGAATCCGTAAAAAGAAAAAAATACGGGTCTCGTAGTTTCCGAGATACGATAGGGGGGGGGGGAGAAGGGGGGGAAAAGGGGAGGTTTGGCACTTTTCCCGTAGGTTTGAGAGTTACTTGTTTACGAATCTGTCAAAATATACCCACCTCCCCATCCACCATCTGGGAGAACAATTATGTCAATGAGTGAGTCAGTCAGTCAGTGAGTGGTAATTTAGCTTTATATAGTATAATTTGATGTGAGACTCGGTTAAACAAAGTCAAATAAACCGTTATTATTTTTCGCCATTAAGTTTTCTTTGCAAACCGTATTTTTAGTGACATCTGACAGATAAAGATTATTGAAATTCTAATAGCATTTGAAACGCATAGTAAGTCAATATACTTTTTATTGCCATAAAAATATCTCTCCTCTTCTTTATTTGATATAGTTAGTGTTGGTGTACCTCATAGAGAATTATAGTCTTTGGTGTACCTACACAATATCAAATTATTAGTAGCATAGATTTCTAATGTGAGGAAAGTGCTTATCACTGGAATTTATATTTTACTTACACATTTTTATAAATGTATTACAAACGACAAACGAGTTGCAAGTCTATCGGTTTTCTAACGGTTACATTTTGGGGAGTGTGCGATGAAATTCCACAATCTAATTCCGCCAAGCCCATTCCATCATCGGACTACAAGAAAAACTGCGATGCGCCATCGTTACATGGTGGACATCCCACCAATACCCACAAAACGTTTTGGAAATACTTACATTGTGCGTTTTTTTCGTTGGCTAAGGAGTAGATTCCCTGCCGGAGTCTGTGTTTCCTCATCGCTATATGTCTTTAATTCAAGAGGCTACTTCTAGGCAAGCGTGCTCCATCTTTGACCACATCATCACTTATCATCAGGTGAGATGGACTCTTAGATATTTTAATGAATTAGCGATCGTATAGTATAGTAGGTATAGCTGGATCCGGCCCCCAGCCTAGTTGGAAAAGCAGATGATGAAGCGATTGTTTAGTTAGTATAGTTATCGATTTATATACCTATGTGCCGAGTTCTAAAATATTCAAACTTACCACAATCCTCATGAGGTTAATATGCATATGAAGTACCAACAGCTCCATTTAACAAGCAGACGCCAGGACGACTCCACCGCTTTATATTCCGCAGCGTGAAGAATGTTATTAAGTGGATAAGCAGTAAAAAAACAAAAATATCTCTATCGGCCGCCTTGGACGTGATAATTAGTAGATAGCCAGCTCGGATACATCGTCACGGACAAACACGTTTTTCTAATAGTATTTATAGAAAGCTGTTGGTTTTATACCAATTTTATAATGGTTGGGCTATGGGGTGGCAATTTGTAGGTGTCCATGGAGACATGGGAATATCATCTTAGCATTGGTGAGCTAGGTAGGCTAGAATTTTTTCTTAATGAATTAGAGTCGGAAAGTACAGGCTAAACAAAAAGAAATGGTTGATAGCTTTTTGGTACTGTATGGTTATTGGCTACAGATAAGTCTTTTGTCTATAAATATGTAATCTAATAACCGTTGCTAATAACGAAATATTTCATCCGTTCAGTTCATCCGTGATCATGTCGCTTGCAGCAGTGCCGAAATATTGAAAATTCGAAAAACATGCTGAATATCATTTTAATATCGCTAATGAATATGTTTAAATATTGGTATGATCACCAAACTAACCAACCAGGTCAAATGGCTTGGCGAACTTTCTGATGAGTACAGGTTAGAGTGTGGAGTGAGACAAGGGGGGTTAACATCTCCTTCACTCTTCAACTTGTACGTGAACGGGCTGATTGTTGAGCTGTGCAACATCGGAGTGGGATACTCGATTGATGGTCACTGTATTAACAGTATTATATGCGAGAGTACACGGTCTCCTGTACAATAAGCAGAAAAGCGAGCTCATGGTATTTCAAGCCAGGGGTCGTAAACTGGGGGATGTGGCACCTGTGCTGCTTAACGCTGTCGATCTTCGAAGAGTGAGTGAGTTTAATTACCTCGGCCATGTGGTCACCGAGGATTTAAAAGATGATAGAGATAGGGAAGGGAGCGGAGAGCGGTGGCGGTCCGCTGTAACATAGCACGTAGATTTGCGAGATGTAGTTTAGATGTAAATATCACTCTGTTTAAAGCATACTGCCAAACTCTCTACACCTGCAATCTGTGGGTCAACTACACGCAACGGGCCATCAACGCTCTCCGAGTACAATATAATAATAACGCGTTCAGGGTGCTGGTGGGGCTCCCACGCTGCTATAGTGCGTCTGTTTGCACACGCGCACACAGACGGCTTTCACACTGTGCTGCAGCGCCGCATCGCTTCGCTGATGTTCCGTACGCGTGGGAGCGCCAACACCATCCTGAACGTGCTCAGCCACAAGCAGGACAGCCCCCTTCTGGGACACTGGGTTTAAACTCAAGTGCGTGTGCCCGGCGCCCCAGAGGGAGACAAATACTTAAATTAAATTAATGTAATGTTTATTTATTCGTTGTGACATGTGTGTGATGACATAATACTTAAATTACAATAAATTATTAATGAAAATGAGATAAAAAGATTTTATTTTATTTATGTATTTAAGTTTTAATGAGTCTTTTAGTGACCATTTTAGCTTAAAACTTATATTTTATTTTAAGGTTTTTCCGAGTTTCTGCAGTGCATCAGACGTTTTTTTAAATTGATAATAGGTTCGCGTTTGACCACCATCTCACCTGATGGTAAGTGATGATGTGGTCTAAGATGGAGCATACTTACCTAAAAATAACCTATTCACTCTTGACTTAAAGACCCCTAGGTTATAGCTATCGGGAAAAACGGGCAGGGAATTCCAGTCCTTAGCCGTACGCACAATGAAAGTATTCCCAAAACGTTTAGTGCGTATGGGTGGGATGTCCACCATGTAACGATGGCGCATCGCCGTTTGTCTTGTAGTCCGATGATGGAACGGACTTGGCGGAATTAAATTGTGTAATTCCATCGAACGCTCTCCGAAATGTAACCGATATAAAACCGATAGACTTGCAACTCGTCGTCGATATTCAAGACTCTGGAGCTTTGACTCGACCAGTGCATTGTTGCCAATGAGTCTCTTGGCCCGTTTCTCAATGGACTCAAGTGCGTCCAATTGGTATTTGGCAGATCCATCCCAAAGATGAGAGCAGTACTCCATACACGACCGAACCTGGGCCTGATACAGATTGAGCAGCTGTTCAGGTGTAAAGTACCGTCTCACCTTTGCCAAAATTCCTAACTTTTTTAATGCTTATTGAGCCTTAGCCTCGATAAACGTACCAAAATGGAGAGTGGAAATTAGTGTTACTTACCCCAAGAAGCTTAATACAATCGGTTATCGGCAGGTTACATCGCGGAAAGTAGGAGCCGGTTAGAATTGGCTCCTTTTTGCGGAGAAGAGACATACAGGAGAACTTAGATTTGTGAGACACAGTCGCACAGCAAGGCTTTTTATCATTGTGATCTATTGAATCCTATTGATCGGGGGTCCTGTAAAATATAAAATTGCCTCACATAATGTGGGATTAGTTGACAAAAATAATAGCAAATGTTATCGTTCAAGGCAGTGGCTGAACAAGCATTTCATTTTTTTAATAAAACTATTAACATACACATTAATAATAAAAAAAATAAGTATCAAAACCGTTTTCGTCGTACTATATAGGGTTACAACATGAACGATAGTGGCACCGCCATTATTTTCACGACTATTTTTGCGAAGCTGTACCTACCTCTTCATCCTTTCAGTCGCACACTCTTGCCATAGTGGTCGTGGCCATATCCATGCTGTACTGGGTACATATATATATTATGTATACATACTTTCTGTTTAGTTCTCCGTAGCCACAGTGGGGCAGCGTAGAAACTATATATTTTAGGCGATATGATATCTTTTAACTCTCTATGTCTCATTATGGAAGATTACAAGTCCGCCTTTGTACCTATGTGCATGAAGTGTAAATAAATAAGTCTCGACTTGACTCTCACTAGCCGTTACCCGACTTCGTTCGTGTGGAAATTTCGCAAATACCGAATGAGACTAGTTTGTCCTTACCGAGATCTATCTGTGTGCGAAGTTTCTTCCAAATCTACACATACATTCCACATTACCAGTACTCTTTTAAAAAAATTATAAAAATAAAATAAACAATCATCTATAATGTATTCGTTTGGATGTTAAAACGTAGCAGAATTTGATTTGTATGAAAGATATTTGTCTAGAAATTCGTATCCATTTCGTATCAGTAGGTACTTTGTAAGAGTCCGAACACAGATCCCGAATAATTGGTTGGTGTTATGGTGCTACTGCCTTTGGTATTATAATTAGATATCCTAGAAAGCTTTGCAACCAGATCCATACAGGAAACCTTCAAGAATGTATTTATTGTGATAACAGGTTAAGTGCTTAAAAGCTATGCAAGCATAACATTTGTATTTCCATTACTAAACGAATGTCTCATTTCAGTTCCACAGTACAACAGTCGTGATTTCACCGAGCTGAGCCGGAGGCGGTACAAGGCAACGTATAAAGACCATTATACAGCTAACTGAACACGAAGTCCTACTTATGAAATTATGACTCAAATTCAGACCGGAAGAATGGCGCGAAATGTCAAGAGTCAAGCTTGTTTGCGGTTGTGGTAGGTTTAGGTATCCGTGGTGAGACTAAACTGATTTAAGATATGAATTCTTGCTACCTACATAGGATCATAGGAGACGATAATCGAAAGTGTCGGTTCATTGAGGCATATTAAATATCTCGACGGGCTAGGTAGGTATTGGAACTTTAAGTGTTTCTACCTGTGTTTGTTATCTTAAATGACTACGTATTATTTAGAGGTTTATTGATACGGCATAAAATAATATGCCTAATCTGTCTAGTCCACATCAAACTCCTAATATAAATGTTATAAGTATAACTAGGTATTAATTGTTCCATATGAAATTTTCAGCCGTCCCAGCATAGCCTGTCGTGATAAGAAGACCCTCTTCACAGATTCACGTCCGATCTGATGAGCAGTTACGAGCAGCTACGTGTCTTTGGCAAATCTTAACATAGGTAACCATGTAGCCTACAAGAGTTACTACAGAAAATTACGTGACAAAAACAAGTTAGAGCTCGAAATATCACACGGCAGAACAGCATTAATTAATACCTAAAAGTACTTTCTGTATGGCCATGAGAATTTTTAACAAACTGACGGAGTCATTAAAATCGTTAAACCAGGACAAATTCAAAAGTGTAGGCACTATTTAAAATCTTAATAAATAAATGTTACCTACTACTCACTAAAGGTATATCTCAATGACAATTCTATAATTCTTCCTTATAATGAATTATTCCGTACGTTTACACTAGACACTTAATTGCTATTTAAATTATTTTGACATTTTAATAATGATTTCGGTTCTATTATTTCATAAATATTGTTACAACGACTTAATATACATAGATTATTACTGTTATCATGACATTTGAGTCTTAGATTTGAGAGTATCCCTGGATTTGACTTTGCAATTGTAATTTTATATTTATATCTGACATTAATTTTGTCATTTTTTTATGTTGCATTTTAATTTATTTTATATTTAACTTAGAGTTGACAATTTATGTGACTTGATTTTATATATATTTTTTTTAACATTAAAATTATATTGCTTTGTATACTATTGTCACGTCATAATATTATAATTAATTCGTTACTTAAATTCATTATAATATATTTGCACGCCATATTATGTGGCAAACATGATTGTACTTTATTTTTGTTAAGTTATTTTTATTCTTGTACATGTATACACATGTTTACACAAATAAATAATACTAAAATCATATCTTTTTGTTGTTCAAAAGAGAACTAGCAATGTGAGTAGAATTAAGAGGAGGCTCCCTAAATTGTATGTAATTTTGTATTAATATACTGAAACAATCACGCATACAATCAAAATGTAACTTTAGTGTATGATTTATTGGATCTTTTTCTTTACATGTCTAGACCAGTTTCGTAATTGGAACATTTTCGCTCGATTAATTTTTTTTATCGAAAATCATGTATTTTTTAAAGATTATTCAAAATTTAATCAAAATTACTCGGCTTTTATGTCTAAAATTAGTATTGACAGTAAGGAAATATAGTTTATTATCCAAATATAGGACATTTTTTATCTTGATCAATTATTACTTTAGGAATAAACGAAATAAGAATTGAGACTTACGACATTTAGTTTCGAACCCGAATATGGTAAATGAGCGCACGCGATATTCAACTTCATTACTACTAACGTAGCAGCGTTTAGCACGCAACGGCAGTTTCGTAACCGAACATGGTGAAAGAGCGCACGCGATATTCAACTTTATTACTGCTGCGTTAGCGTTTAGTATACAACGGCCTAACCGGGGTGGATGGGGGCGGAACTTGCGTGAAAATTATTTTGGACTGCCTGGTATTAACTTTACGAACAATCAAAACCCATCCAACTAAGCTAAATATGCTTGGGTCTGAAGTGGGTTTACGGCAATAGTTTATTAGGACGGATTCGAACCCGTGTCCTCTCGATCACAAGGCCGACACATTAGGCTATTGCCCCTACAAAATTGTTAGTATGTTCCTAATGCTAAACTACAAGCCTGCAATCTACGTGACGGAGTGGGCTGACATTCACCATGGAGACCGGAATGGTCACACTTCTTCGAATTATTTATTGCGCGTGGTGTTTTCCTTCAATGTTTTAAGGGTAGTGACGGATGAAATTATATCCGTGTCTCTTTAAACCCATGACCTTCCAGCATATCGGGAACCACTCAGCTGGGGCATCAAACTTTGGAAGAATTGGTCGGTATCTTAAGAATTTTGTTTGATGATTTGATGAAATTTTTCAGGCTTATGACCCCTTCACCGACTTTGATAAATAATGGTGTGGTCACTGATGCAGATGGTTGTGACTTGAACACTCCCAGGCTCAATCTATCTGGAGGAAGATTCCACCAGCGCGCAGCGGGGTGATACGTCGGGTGAGTCTATTGCTGCGGTACCTAACTTAATTGATTTCAGTACTTTGGTAAGATTTTTAAGAGTTCTTCTTCCTACTTATTTCAAATGGATCGATGTTTTTTTTTTGCTCTACCATGCTGCAAATCAGATATTGATAAAACTTACTGTTACCGTTATGTAGTACTAGCTTCTGCCCGCGACTTCGTTCACGTGGGAAGGTTTTCCTGTGTAAATTTCAATCCCGTAGGAATTCCAGGATGTCAACTCTCTACTTACCAAATTTCATTGAGATCCGTTCAGTAATTTTTGCGTGAAAACGTAACAAACATACATACATCCTAACAAACTTTCGCATTTATAATATCAGTAAGATAAGATAAGCATCAGTTTAACATAATAAGTGTCATCATGTTAATTGTTAAAGTAAGCCCTCAAATTGGCAATACGTGAAAAAGGCGTGTAATTGTTTTGATTTGGTTTCATTTGCTGTAATTTATAGTTTCGGTGGGAAAATCATAAAATGACTACTCTCGTTTTGGGTGGAGCGAAAGGGAGTGTCAGACTTCTACTGACTAAAAACCCACCCTGTTTCTTCAACTGCCCTTACGTTCCAGGGCCACGGTATAAAAAAAATAGTAAATAGTAAAATAGTAAAAAGTAAATCCTAGTGGGTGGAATATTTTTCTTTTTTTATTGATGATAGGTTCGCTTTTGATCACGCTTACCTAGAAGTAACTTATTCACTCTTGACTCAAATATCCCTAGGTTATAGCTATCAAGAAATATAGACTCCGGCAGAGAATTCCACTCCTTAGATATACGCATAATTTAAATTTTCTAAATGTGCAAAATCCGTTCCTAAGTCTACGTCATAATATGCGTGTCCCACTGTCTAATATCGGTGTATAACGAACTACAAGCGAATGCGCATATGAACACGAACTCATTTAAACCTTCATTGGCATAGTTTACATTACAGTTGCGAAGTAGTGTATTTGTTGAGAATAAATTGACCGTATTAAATAAAGTTCACGTTTTTTGTTTTTTTTTTCTTTGGGTGGGAAAATCATCGAATGACTTCTGCCTCTCTAGGTGTGTGGAAGGGAGTGTCAGACTTCTACTGACTAAAAACCCACCTTGTTCTTTCAACTGCCCTTAAATTCCAGGGCCGCGGTGTCTCGTTAGAACATTCCCGCAACCCCAGATTTCTGCAACCCCGGAAATGAAATGGGAACAAGTTCACCAGTTTTTTTTAACATAACTAGGCAATAACCAGAAAATTCCATCTAATTTAATTAAATTAAAATTTCCAACCACAGTCCACAAATCCATCAACCGACCTGCACTAGGAACGCGTGGTGGAATACGGCCCATTCCTTCTCGAAGGGAGAAGGCCTGTATACATCCCATCCCATCAGGGATACATCCCGGCAGTGCAATGGGAACGCTGTGGGCTGGTTATGGAAGTAGGTACATATTTTTTGCTGAACACGTTGTACGCATTACTTCCTGAAAATTATAATATTTCCTAACATCTCGACATAGCTTATTCCGAAGTAGAGGTAGAAATTCGCAAATCTCTTAGAACAACCTTAATTTTTGCTCCAATTTCCAATTATAATACAAGTATAATTATATTCTGCTCCGAATTATACTCTGTTAACCTGTGAAAACTAAGAACATAAAAATCCGTTAGCAAACAAACAGATAGATTATATTTCTCTTGTTTAGTCAGCCTTTTTCTTATTTTTCTTTCTGTATGTACCGGACAAATTGGGCTCTGTCACGTTAGAATGCACACATAATTCGCAGAGCTCATCGATAACTGTATCACCCGATATCAAAGGACCTCCATATGGCGTTTGAAGAATTTTACCTAAAATATGATGGTGATGGCTTCACCAAAAGTACAAACTACGGCTATCTTTATTGATTCATCTCGAAATTTGAAATATCCATTACCAATATACTCACGCACCAGAGTCAAAATGCAATCGTAGATAACAGCGGGCGGATTGTGAGAAAGAGATCAGAATATACCATAAAGATGGGTACGAAAGAGTCAGAAAGATATAAAGTCATAAATATCGCGCAGCTGGATTCTTACCCGATGCTTTTTTCTCCAAAAACGAAGTTCTGTGCGTCGTTTACGAGTAAATACAATCGCGGACACAAGTGTAATTCTCGGAAGAAACATTTTATTTTTATGAAAGTCATTGCACTGACAATGGGGTGGCTAACAGTTCCAATTCTTGAGACATGTTTTTTTTTAAATTATGATTGGACAATTCGCGAGAAGAAACGAAAGAGAGCATGATTAATTTATTATAATGAAACAGTACAATATTGTTTCAATTTTGGTGACTTCTGAATTCAGGTTTTGTATCGTCATACTTGTCTTTCCTGTTCGTTGCCTTCATATAAGATGTTTTGTACAGTTCTTACTCGACGTATATTTATGGTTTAATTATGAATAAGTTTTTTTGGTAAATGGGGTCTTTTGCGATTCAATCATCAGTTTAGTAATATCTCTATTCCAGTAAGAAGTAAAATTAGCGTAGTAGAACAGGATTTATAAGTACCTATCTTATTATAAATGGACCAGGAGTTACCTGTACGTTATACCTTTATAGTTAGTTAGAGTCGGAGAGAGAGAGACCCAGAGTTATAAGTAATGGATGCCAATACTCTGTACCTACTTCAGCACTGTGACATCACCATAACTGCATAAAATATGAACTCCAAATCTAAAGTATTTTTTGTTAAATCGTTTCCAATGTCAAAATTAATGCCGATCAATACCGTATTTCTTTTTTAAAAAGCTGCAGGTAGTGTGGCCACTGTTTTATTTTCACTCAATACCGTTTTATTTCTTCATAATTGTAGCTACAATCAAAATAACATTGTATGTTTTTTAAACAGAATTCACGAAAATAAAAAGTTAAATGCTTTCCGTGCCCAACAGTACGTTTAGACCTCACCAATAAATTCAAATAGGCTTTATTGGGATCCCTACGGAGGCATCCGACACCGGTTTATCAATATAGTATGTTTTATTAATTATATCTGGTACCTCATCGATTACTCACGGTATTATTGGGTTAAGAAGTTATTTGTCATATATATGGGACATGACATACCATAGGGAAAAGGCCATAATCCTCTTCGGCCTAGTTCAAGCTGGTGTATGTCACATGACTTAGATTTTTTGGTTCTATGACATAGGACTAGGTTTCCTCACGAAGTTTTTCTTCGCCGTTTTTAGACCAGTCGTGTGATAATTCCGGCCGTGGTTCAGAACATGGTGCGGAGCAAGAGAGAATGGCATGTAGTCGCCTTCTTCTGCGAAGCAAAGAGTCGTCAGCACTAGTGACGGGGCCTCATAGGGCTATTGCCTGTCGAGGTTGCAGGAATGTTCTAACGCGATACCGCGGCCCCGGAACGCTAGGGCTGATGAAGGAACAGGGTGGATTTTTAGTCTACTGACTAAAAAGTTTAACACTCCCTTCCGCTCCACCCAGAGCGGGAGAAGTCAAGCGAATACAGTATGCAAACCATTATTTAAGATTTTCAATCAATGTATCTGCAATGGTTCGTTTCCTTCTGTCTGGATAATGGCTAACATAGTTCCTGTCTATAACGGTGGTCCCAGACAAAACATTGAGAACTATCCACCTATTTCTCTTCTTTGTACACTGGCAAAATTGTTTGAAAAGCTAGTTCACCACGAGATATATCCGTTTATTCAAAACATTGTATAATTCCGGAGCAGCATGGCTTTGTGAAACAAAAATCCACTGTTACCAATTTAATGATCTTTACTTCCTATCTATTTAATAATATAGACGTAAGAGCCCAAACCGACGCAATCTACACTGATTTTAAACACAATTTCATTTAAAGGCATCATTACCAATTTAATGATCTTTACTTCCTATCTATTTAATAATATAGACGTAAGAGCCCAAACCGACGCATTCTACACTGATTTTAAACAAAATTTCATTTAAAGGCATCAAGGGCAATTTATTGCGCTGGTTTCAGTCTTACATTAGTAACCGCAGTCAAACTAATAAGTAACGGTTACCATTCTAACACGTTTTTGGCAACTTTCGGAGTGCGGCAGGGATCAATTTTGGGTCCTTTGTTGTTCATTTTGTATATTAATGATATTTGTAATTGCTTCCAAAATAGTAGACTTTTATTATACGCCGATGGCTTAAAAAAATTTAAGCAAGTTAAATCGATCAACGATTGTTACCTTCTTCAAGACGAATTAAATAGATTATATATTTATTGTATCAAAAACAGATTAAAATAAAAAAAAGTTTTTAAAAAATCTAAAAAACCCGACTGCTCAACTGAAATGCAAAAACAAGCACAATTTCATTCACATTTTCAAGCACATCTTCGACCACATCATCGCTTAACATCAGTTGAGATTATGGTCAAACGCAAGCCAATTAAATATTTAAAAAAATCATTTAAAAAAGTTGCAAGCAGGCGGGAACCTTTCAATTTTTTTTAAATGAAAATGTGCTTGTTTCTTGCATTACAGTTGAGCACTGGGGTTTTTTAGATTTTTTAAATAAACTTTTTCGGTTTTTTAGTTTAAATATTAATAACCAATTTTTAGTTTCCCTGGTTGTGTCACATTGGCACCCCACCGGATTCAGAAGGTGAAAGAGCAAGTCCACATTTTTAAACTTCTCATTGTATTATTTTTATTTGTATAACAGTTATGATAATAATGATATACCATTTTGAAATCCTTGTATTGAGCCCTTTAATTTGATACCCAAATTGTAGTAGGTATTTGAAAAAAAAATTTTTTTTCACTGCGTACAATGGTGTTGCACAGTCGCCATGTTTGTTTTTTTTAACATCATCTATCTAAGAACACTTGGGTTGCTAAGACAAATGTAATATCTCAATTATGTAAATCTGTTCAGCGGTTCTGGAGACATGAGGTAATAAAGAATATTACATACATACAGACAAGATGCGCGCGAAAAACATAACCCTTCCTTTTCAGTCGGGTAATTAAGAATCTTCAAATGTAAATACATCAACTTCACTAAAAACAAAAAAGTGATTGACTATAATTCTGCCCCCATTGTCATAATTACAGTAAGTCAAAATTAAATGTTGGGAAATCGCACTTTTGTTTTGAAATGTTTAAATTGGTGTATCTTGATAATTATAGCAGATAGCTTAAATATTTAAACGGATAACAAAAGATACATGTTTGTAGATTAGTCCACAATATAATTTATTTGTTAAATATTGATGGTTTTTTTTTAATCTAATGAATTGTATCTATAATTACCACTTCTATCAGCCCTACTAACACTTTCTTAAGCGTATTTACAGTAAGTCGGTAAGATACTGTAATTACATTGTTATCGTAAGTATATCTGCTCACTAACTTACTTGACATCAAGTAAATGGCTTACGGATTGGTTTTATTTTTTTGTGAATTACACAAGTTATAAATAGAGTAACTATACTTACTGTGAAAATGAGTAGCTAAAACGCCATATTTAAATAATGTCAATCTACCGGAACATTAGTTACTGTAAATATGATAGTGAAAATGCGAATTAAACATAATTTTAATACAGTAAGTCTACTTACTGTTATTATTATAATGAACGATTGAGTCTTCTCAACATTTACTGTGATTGTGTTTATCGTAACTTTATTAATAATTTTGATACAAAAATAAAGAAAAATTTTCCTTACACCAGTAACACGACTTAATGTAATTATGACATCGGGGTAGAATTATTGTCTCTGCGATGAACTCCTACTTAAAGAAACTCAAATGACAATGCCCGATCCTGACCCAGTCATAGTTATCATCTACAGAAAAAGTAAAATGATGAAAATAATTGTGACGAATAAAGAACCTTTTCATAATAAATTGTTTTTCTTTAAAAGTTGCGCTTTACAATTTTATGAAAAAATATAAAAAAAGGAATTCAATCCCGGAAATTATGTTTTGCCATTTCCTTTTGTTTTTGTGTTTTTATTATTACGGATGAGCCCGGTCTTGACCTAGATCTGGCCTGATGGTAGGCGATAGATGAGGTCTACGATATGACGAGCGAGCCTAGAAGATGCCTATTTACTCTTGCTTTAAAGGCTGAAAGGTCATAAGTGGCAGGGAACACAGAAGCCGGCAGAGAATTCAACAACTTGGCTGTGCGCACAATAAATGTGGAGGAGAAGCGCTTGTTACGACAAGACGGTATATTAACCAAGTATGGATGGTACCCAGCCGTGCGTCTGGTAGACCGGTAGTGAAATGGAGATGGAGGAATCAGGTCATGGAGCTCCTGCGCAAACTCCCTGAAGTATCTATAGAAACCCGACAGGCAAGCAACAGTTCGCCAATGAGCCAAACTATGATTCTATGAAGCTTGCCCAATAGCACCTCGTCGCCTATAAGCCTTTTAGCCCTGCGCTGGATCGAGTCCAGTGCAGCAAGTTGGTATTTTGCAGAGCCGTCCCACAAGTGGCTGCAATACTCCACGTAGGAATCTTATTTTCTGATAACCATCTGCGTCACATAAAACGCATGTACAAAACTAAAAAAAATAAGTATGTAACTGTAAAACAAATATTATTTCACATAAAATATTATATCAAGATTATAATTATGCGTAACGTTTATTCGTTGTTTAAATCGTTAAAGATAAAATTGCAAATAATTATAAAAATCAAAAAACTATTACAATCATAGTTCTGAATTTGGTGTAACGAAACGTTTTGAAGCACTCAAGTCAACTGTCAGTGTCAATAATAAAATATCATTCATCTCTAGAGGTGTGAAAGTAACGAAATAAAGCGTCCCCGTATGTATTCGTTACTATATCCATTAGTACTCGTTACTATCGTGTCGTTACGTTACTCGTTACTTTTGATACGTCATTCATAATATAGCACCACGAGTCGTATTGCGTATTCGTGTGGTAAGACGTCGCGGCGTCACATCATTCGTAATTTGTAAAATGTAATCTCAGTATGCGTGACATGTGCATTTTATAAATCTGAATTTAATTTGATTTAATATGTAAAGGTTGGAACTACAAATAAACTGAGACGAAATCAACTGAATTTACAATAGATATAATATTTGAGAATGTAATGTTTATTCGGGTGACTTTTTTAATATTAAGTATTTGAGAATGATAAATTATATACCACACTAATATATCGCAAACAATGCAGTAAAAACAGTGGAAAAACTCAGATTAAGAATTTCCAAAAATCTGCTTTGTTTAGTAAATAAACATCGTTCTTTGTAACGTAGTGTTTTTAAATAGCGCGCGCGCATGCGTAAAACACACGAACAGGACACTGGACAGCGCATTCAACATTCGCCTCAACTTAATGGTACTTTTGCGATTTGAAACAGTTGTAACCAAAAATGCGAGTAACAAAATCCATTCGTGAGTAACGTTTCGTTACTCGGTACTTAAGGGCGTACCCGTCACTCAGTACCGAATACATACGGTTTGCTACAGCTTTATTCATCTCTGTCTACGTTCCCGTTGTGTTTTTGCGCCTCACTCTTATATTTTGCTTTTTTTTGTGCTATTATTTCATAATTTGTTTTTCCTACAGACGACTTTACTCACTAACTTTGTTTTGTGCTAGTTATCACGGATTCCGATTATTGTTTGTGATTTGGTGAACGATGTTGCGATGCATAAATTGTTACCTGAATGTCGACAGAATGTTAAGACACATTGTGTCTTCATTACAAACTCTTCTTAGTTCGTGGGTATTGTTACAACAGGTATATATAATCATATGTATAATAATTTATTTAAACAATTATATAGCTAACCTACCTAACCTATAAATCAATGTTATTATTTTTAAACTAAAATCGCAAGTTTTACAGGTTTCAGGACAAATGTTTAGTTATCAGGGTAAAACTTTCCTTTATGGCCCGTCGATTTTTGGGTCGGGGTGGGAGGGGAGGGGTGGGGGGGGGAGTAGTGCTACCCCCGTGTACCATCCCCCCCCCGCGCAACCCCATGGTTATGGTGATATCCATGGTTAAAGTTTTTAGGTTAGAATATAAATTTCGGAAAAATTTAGTATTGTTTGGCAGAAGGCAGTGGGAGTGGAGTGACGGGGCATGGGGTGCTCCTCTCCTCCCCGGCATTACTCCAACAAAAAGGTTTTCGAAAAACTCAAAAGTTGGCTAAAAGATGTAGTCGGAGCCCCGCTTCGCGGGGCTCAATGGTTTAAAAAAAAATAACCACGAAGGTGATGGCCGGGTCTGTTCGCTCGCTTCGCTCGCTATTGCATCCTAACTTCTCCTAGTAACAGTTGGAACTACCATGAATATTATTTATCATATATTGCGTACTATTTTCCAATTTGTATAGAAACTTTACTCGTAAGCCGTGAATTTTAAGCCGTGAATTTCCGCAACTTTAAAATTTGTAATAGATTTCTATGTATTTATGAGTATAGGAACGCCCAAATCAACGTTCACGTTCCGTTCCACAATGTAAACAAAATTTCGTAATATTTTTATGTAAAAACGTCAACGTAATTACATAATACAGCACAGCTATAATGCCCACTAATAACACACCAAATTTAATACGTGAATATGTGAAAATAAAATTATTTTTACGTAAAAATATGACTTAAAATTGAACAAAATACACTTCTTCTGTCAATGGAACGTGAAATGTCAACTTTGACGTGTACCATGACAATAAACAACCTAAAAATTTGCAAATGGCGTGCTCACAGAAATCTTAATATTAAGATTTCTGTGGGCGCGGGGCGTGCTATTTTTCAGTATTAAACGAAACTTTAAAAACTTATATCTCGTAAACAGTGAATTTGCGCAACTTAACAATTTGTAAAAGCTTTCTATTTATGAGTACTATTTACAGTAAAACTATGAACTTCCAACTCAACGGGCCATAAAGGAAAGTTTAGCCGTTATCAGTAATAAATATACAATAAGATGCTGTATATTGCATGCTTGTTAATGACTTTTATTGAGTGGGGCAAAAGTCTATAGAGTATCTTTCTTTTGTGATCTGGGTGTACTTTTGGACTGCAAACTACACCTTAATGTACACACAAAAGATAATAGCCAAAGCTTTCCAAATATTGTTATGAGATCTTCATCATATTTTAAACGCCCAGTCACATATTTATATTATATTATTATTCTTTAGTAAGGCTACAAGTGGAGTACGCGTGTATGATATGGGACCCTTACTATGCGAAATATGACCAAGCATTAGAAAGAATTCAGCGCACGTTTTTGAAGAGATTACTGTTTAAATATCGCTTGAAACATCTGCCATATGAGGAATCGTTACAGAAATTTAAATTAACACACTAACACTGCATTCGAGGCGTCGGTTACTCCAAGTCATGATGCTCCGTGGACTGACACAACAGATTTGATTGCCCTGAACTACATAGTTAATAATATATTTTATGTCGTGCCCAGAACCGTAATAAGACGAGAGACACGCGCTTACCTCCTTTTTGCCACGACCTCAAGTCGTACAAATGCGGGTGAGCGAGCGCCTCTCCACAGATTAGTCAAAAAATATAATCATCATTTTGTGAAAATAAACATATTCGCACTATCTCATAGTACATTTAAAAAACAATTGGTTAATACACATAATGTAAATAGTATAAGTTTAATAAGCCCTACCTACCCCATCCATACTGGATGTAAGTAAATAAAAAAATAAAAAAAAAATAGTAATATGTGGAAACGTAGTGGATTGTACGTTAACTCACCTAATTTTGTATTTTTAGATGTAAGATAAAATGTACAATAGTAGGTTTTCCCAAAAAAAAAATTCAACCGGTGATTTTCCGACACGAAAACAAAAAGTCGTGTGAGTGATGTGCCTGACTGGTTTCAAACCCATGATCTACAATTCGTAGTTCGGGACTGTAAAAACTATTGGTCGCTCTCTCTCCCTGTGGAACATAATATGGCTGCTGGTCTTCATTTAAACACTAGTCATGCCCGCAACTTCAATCGCGTGGCGGGTTTTCCTGCGTAAATCCGGATCCTGTGGGAATTCCCGGATTATTTATTAAATTCTGTACCTACATAACTGTAATACTGTACTGTAGTGCTGGAATAACCAATATTTTAGCTTAAATCGATCAATCCGTTTAGGTTTCAGAGCGTGCCAAAGAAATATACATATACATACATACCATAGAAAAACATAGCCCTCCGCCTGGCGCAGTCGGGTAATAACAAATCAACCTAAGATCTCGCCAATTTTCACGACCCGGAAATCAAACCCAGTGCTCAGTGGCGCTTGCAACCGTTACCTATACCAACGAGGCAGCCACTTATTCATGATACGAATTAATCCATATTAATGTTAGGTATAACTGAAAAGTTTGGTCTATCTGTCTATCTGTTCGTTTGTTATCTCTTTATATCTCTATCCTGGAATATTACAAACTAGTAATCACGCGGGGCTTCGCTCCCGTGGATTCTATCACGATAAAAACATAACTCTCCTTTTTTGCAGTCGCGTAAAAAGTAGCCTATAACCTTCCTCAAGCTTCAAGCTACTTCCATACCAAATTGCATCCAAATCCACCCAGTACTTTCGAAGATTAGCGCGTTCAAGCAAACAAACAAACAAACTTTTCCGCTTTATAATATTAAGTATAGATGATTTAATTATTCAGAACTTATGGTCCCTTCAGATAGTTTTGACCTAACATGCGGGTGAACTCTCTGGCAGAAGCTTGTATGTAATATATCATCATACCCATAAAGGAATAATGGGTATCGGTTATTTCGTGCCCCGTCCTCGTAAGATTAACATAAATTCCATAAGCCAGGATTCGAACGGGTAACGGAACATTTGATAATTCCTGTTTCTATGAAAATAAATACAAAGTTTAGGTATTCCCAAGCCTCCCTTTTTTTATAATTTTGCTTTTATTAAGAAAACGTTACCTCACACTGGGATTTTTCCTGTATCATGGGTGCGATGACAAATATTAAAATAAAAACGCAGACAACTATCTGTAAGCTATATAAACTTTGGTTCCTTGTGGGAATCGAATCGGCGACTCACGGTGACGTCAGTTTTGCACTAATTGGTTAGGTATTACAAAAAGATATTAAGTATCTACTGAGTGGATTTGTACTACTTGCTAAACCAACTGCCCAGTGTCGATGAATTTAACAGACTTTTATCTTATTTAATTATATCTATTTATTAACAGGTGTTGTTAATCTACAGGAATTCACCGTTATGAAAGATCGCTCTCAATCTCAATGGAAAAAGTGCCCAGGCTCTGGCGGTATTGCCACATTGGCTGCAATGCTGATAGCGTCACCAAAGACAAGACATTTTGGTGTCGTGAAAAGAAAATTGTGGTAGCCACGCCAGCTAGATAGTATGCGAAATGTGGTGGAAAGGCACGCGATCTACATTGAAATGGGAGGATCCTCCGACCCTATAAGCGTGGCATGTGGTGGACAATTGCTCGATGATCACATCTCTAATATGGTGGTTTGCTTGTAACAAAATATTATTGTTCTGTAATATTTATATCGTGCAATGAAGTACTTATTAGAGCTCGTGGGTCAATAACAACAACCGCACGGATCGATCTCTACTTTATCCCAAAATAGTTGGAGAAATTGGCCAAGTGCGAGTCGGAATCGCCCATGAAGGGTTTCGTGGTAACTATAATAAATATAATATACTTAATTGAAAAAAAAAAAAAAAACAAAAATCCTTAAAAATTTCTTAAAACTAGCTTATTTACAATTTTTACAACTACGCCAAATAACGTTGTTTTTCATAGTATTTGTATGAATTACAAAGTTATATTTGCGGTTTTAGAAAATATACTGTATCTCAAAAACTGCCAACTCAATCTCGTTCAAACTAATTTTGGTTGAAAGTTTACGTTAAGATCTACAACATATGGTTTTTTTAGATTTTTCACTTCGTTATTATAGAAGTTAGAGGGGGGGCACACACATTTTACCACTTTGGAAGCGTATATCTTTTAAACGATTAACTTTATGAAAAAGTCATTTTAGAAACCTTAATGTCATTTTTAAAGACCTGTCTATAGATACTACACACGTATAGGTATCATGAAAAAAAAAACTTTTCAGTTTCAGTTCCATGTATGGGGAGCCCCCTTTATTTTAAATGTTTTTTAAATTTTCTCTTAAAATCGGAAAGCGGTTCACAGAATACATCTATCTACTAAGTTTTACATGTATAGTCCTAATAGTTTCGGAATAAAATGGCTGTGACATACGGACGGACGGACAGACAGACAGACGGACGGACATGTCGAAACGATAAGGGTTCCGTTTTTTGCCATTCGGCTACGGAACCCTAAAAAGGCTTAGTAGATGACTATATAAATATATATCGATAGTGCAATAGGTACAGAAGTAAGCTGAAAATCTGTCTTTTACTAATTTACCTCTTTGTTGTCTTCGGCAGACCTTTATATATTTATGATTTATGAAGTAAATTATCGGTTTATTTTTCTCTTTAAATGAAATACTGTCCCACACGAGGATTTTCTTATGTATCGTAAGTGCATTTTTATAAACCCCCTTACCGGTAACCACTATTTGCAGGCCATACAATCATTTGTTCCGGTGGAGGAATCATTGAACAATAGACTAACTTCGTTTGACTAGAGTCAAAAAGTCTTGTGATCAAGGAGTCGCGGCTTCGAACCCCGCCCATTATACTATTGCTATAATGAACCCACTCCAGAGATATGCTTAGCTTAGCTAGCCCCTTCGCAGTTAACACGATTGTTATTTAGGTATGTCAATTCTACCCAAATTGCTAGTTCTCTTGAAAAAAAAAACCATCATAATAACCGTACGTTATCCAGAGGCAGTGCTTCTTGTACTTCTTTTCAATCATACATAGATAAGTCGTAGATACCTATTAATTCAGTGATCAAAGACTGAGTACAATAAACAATTGGCACGAATCCAAGCTTCTTTTCTAATGTGCTCGGAAGTAAGTGCCATTATTTAACTGTGTGGGTAATTAAATTTAACACAGTGTTCAAGAAAATGAAGAAAAAATAACTCTTTCCTGCCAAGTCTTACGATCGGCAATATGCCTAAACTGCAAAGACTATAAAACCAGCTAAAACTGTTTTGTTTTACAATAATTGGACTAGATTTTGCAAATAGTTTTTTGTCATAACCCAGACAAGAGACTGTCAAAAGACTATCTAAAAATCTCAAATAATTCGTTGTGAGCGTTGTAAATACTACAATAAAGATCTAATTGCGTGTCATCACCTCAAGAGTGACGTCATGGTGAATTTACGAAGAACTAATTCAAATAATTTCGTGTAAATTCACATTATTATTTTGCCGCATAAGTCTGACCCTTTAGTGGGAAGTATTAAAGGGTCAAACTTATGCGTTCACGAATATGACCTTCCCATTCCGAACTTTTGGATGACCAAATAAAACGCTCATTTAAAATGTCCTAATTTCTTATTAACATTTAGGGTTATGCTGAACAGGGTGTAAAGTCCCGCAATCCCGTTGAAAAGGGAGGATCAGGATCCTCCGACCAGACAGGTGTTTTGTCTGGTAGGCAACTGCCCAGAGATGATACATATAGCAACTGCCCGAAGTTTGTGATCGGGTGATTTGTATGCAGGCTAGTTGTGTGGTAAACTTTGCTTGCGCGATTCAGGGTTTCTATCGTTTAGTTTGTATGTTGCGAGATAGATGTCGCTACAAACACATATATATGGGTATGGACTCATGCCCTATGTCGGTCATATCACTATGGATGCATGTCTGAATTAAATAAATTGAATTGAATTACATTATAAAAAAAATTAAACCGACTCCAAAAAAACACTGCAAAGTGAAAAATAACTTTAATTTCGGTAGTCGGTGTCTTTAGTTTTGTATTTTCGTTTTTGGCACCGACTTCCGAAATTAAAGTTATTTTTCACTTTGCAGTGTTTTTTTGGAGTCGGTTTAATTTTTTGGTAAAAAGTTTTTATTTCACTTTTTTATGTTGGTCTATTTTTAATTTACCTAGTTACAAGAGCCTAAATGTTAACTACTTCTAACCTTTTACAAAATATTGCTTTTCCCAATGCTGGGCCGTTAATTGTTGAGGAGTTCTCCTGGTACTTCACCATCAGCTCTACATAACCATATGCATTGTGACGAGCATAAAGTGCTTTTGTAACTAGATAAATTACAAACCGACCCACTAAAAAGCGTGAAAAAAAAATTTAGCAAAATATACAACCGACTTCTATATAAAAACACTACAAAGGCAAAAATAACTTTAATTTCGGAAGGCGGTGTCAAAAAAAAAGAAAATACAAAACAAATGACACCGACTACGGAAATTAAAGTTATTTTTGCCTTTGTAGTGTTTTTATATAGAAGTCGGTTCTATTTTTTGCTAAAAATTTTTTTGTCTGTATATGTCTTAAGGGGGTCGTGAGAATTTTTCATCCTGTAAAGGGGTCGCGTATACAAAAAGATTGAAAAACACTGTTATATGATAATATTACCGTGCCGGGGGCCACGGCAGTGGTGCGGGGGGCAACGGGCGGCGCAGGAGCGCGCCCCGTTACCAGACGGTGAGATACCCCTGCTCGCCGTCCGCAGGCCCGCGTCTACGGTGGCCGGAGATCAGCTCGTGATTCATGAAATACAACTATAACGGTATCAGGCATGACAATTTTACCACGTTGCAGTAGATGTAACAGTAACGTAATCCCTATTTGGTGACATATAGTAGTGTTGCGGTGGCTTATATGATATAAGCCACCACAACACTACTAAAGTATTTTTAGGTAGTTACTGTAAAAGAGTTCATGACTCCATTAGGTACATCACTAATATTCATCATTCATTCATTCTACATTCGTTCACGCCGCTGCGTCAGTGTTTTAAAAGAGAAATAAAAGATAATAAGAAGAGAAGACGAGGATATCGTGTTGAGTTAGATATTATTTTTTAATCGAATTATTATTCTCTATTTCTTACGGGGAAAACGACGTGCGACTGTAATTTTACTGATCTATACTAATATTATAAAGCGGAAAAGTTTGTTTGTTTGTTTGTTTGTTTGCTTGTTTGTTTGCTTGAACGCGCTAATCTTCGAAAGTACAGGGTGGATTTGGATGAAATTTGGTATGGAAGTAGCTTGAAGCTTGACGAAGGTTATAGGCTACTTTTTACGCGACTGCAAAAAGGAGAGTTATGTTTTTACCGTGATAGAATCGGGAATACGGGAGCGAAGCCCCGCGTGAGTACTAGTAAACTATATACAGGTTTACGACAATATTTGAATGCCCCCTTCGAATTAATGAGTTTTTCTAAAACAATTACGAATTTTAACTCTTAAACATACTCGCTATGATAGATTACAACCACCATTACATAAAATCAGGGTTCCTTTTGAGCTTGTTTGTTTATTTTGATTTGTTGTTTGTCCTCAGTCCATAAATGTGATAAATACTTTTTATTAAACTTATAAAAATACGACGTCAGAGTTTATATTTTGTGTGTGTGTCTATACTTTTTCGTTATTATTTAATACTCTGAGGTAGTCAATATAGTGTTATTTTTTTTCTTTTTAGCGTAATGTTATGCAAAATGGTTATCATTATAGATATCGATAAGTTTTTGTTTCGTGACGATTTCAAGTTACTTGCCGCAGCGGAATGGTGGTGCAAAATTGTATGTATGATATTATCTTTATCAATTTTTTTTCCTGATATCGGGTCTGTGGTATTATGTCTATTTCTGACCACTACATCCCTGACGAATATTATTATTTTACTAGCTTTTGCCCGCGACTTCGTCCGCGTGGAATAGTTACTTTGGGCTAACGTTAAATTTAACCCCGATTTTGAAGCATTCTTCATTGATGCTCCGCTCCTATTGGCCTTAGCGTAATGATATGTAGCCTATAGCCTTTCTCTATAAATTGACTATTGAATTAAAAATATTTTTTCAATTCGAAGCAGTAGTTCCTGAGATTATCGCGTTCAAACAAACAAACAAACTCTTCAGCCTTATATATCGTTTTTCGTAAAAAAAGTTGCCTATGTCCTTCCTCACGGTTCATTGATTTTGATGTAACACACATTAACTTTCGTAATTTAGTAGGGAAATATAATATGTCAATCTATAATACTGTTGAAAAATATCGCAATACCGAACCGCACAATATTATTGTTAATAGCTGTGCCCGCGACTCCGTCAGCGTGTAACTCCTTGTGTGTTATTAAGTTAATGTATTGGTAATATTGTTTAGATCACGTTCACATGAGGCTTAAGTACCTATAGAACGACAATACTTCAGCGCAAAGCTTCCGGGTAAACTATGTTGAAAGTTGACCCGTCCGGCACGTGAACATAAAGATTTCTAGAACTGCTAACCCGGGAAAGAGCGACGTACAACTGACCATGCGAGAAACAACTGACACCGAGATCTACTCCAGCAACATGAAAAGTCTGCCCTTGACCCTGTTTAATTGTCATTGCATAACACAGCGATACTGGGAATCGCGTTCTTTTAAATTGGAATGGAAAATTATTTGGTATTATGGGAATTCTGGGAATAAAGACGGTTTCTCCTGCACCGCAACCTGTTAAAATATGAGCCTTGATTATATTTTGTTGCAACTGGGTTACTTTTAGCCGAGTTCCATTGCAAAGTTGTGGTGGTTTTAAATTTCGGAGCAGAATAATAATCAGAAAGCTTCGAACTGCTAAGCTATCGGGAGTTACACGTGTTATTGTGAGTCAACCATAAAAGATAGATATATGCTCTCGTGGGATATTTTTTATATAATTTCAAGGAGAACATTTCCGTCATAAAAGATTTCTGTGTAGCTTTAACCATTAAGGCTGCACACGCGACGGAAGCTTAAAAAAATGGAGTAACTTCTCCCGTTTTCCCAACATTTCCCTTCACTGCTCTGCTCCTATTGATTGTAGCGTGATGAAAAGTATACTATAACCAGCTCAGGAGTATGACAAATAATTGTACCAAGTTTCGTTAAAATCCGTCGAGTAGTTTTTGTTTCTATAACGGTTATACAGACAGACAGACAGACAGACAGACAGACAGACAGACAAAAATTTTACTGATTGCATTTTTGGCATCAGTATCGATCTCTAATCACCCCCTGATAGTTATTTTGTAAATATATTTCATGTACAGAATTGACCTCTCTACAGATTTATTATAAGTATAGATTTTTTATTAGATTGTTTTTTTTAATCTAATTTTAATGTTACGTTAAATAGAAGAAACAGTCGATTATGCTGAACTCATTATTGTAATTAAAGACCACAGGGGCGTGCACAGGATTATGACAGGGTATGCGGCATCGTAGCATGGTGGCGATGCGTGGCTGTGGCTATGCTAAAAATCTATAAAAGAAAAAGTTTTTGTGACCGATTACTCCGCCGCATACCCTGTCATAATCCTGTGCACGCGCATGAAAGACCAGTTTACACCGAGAAGCGTCGCGACTAGCGTTGCTTGAGGAAGGTTCTTCGCGGAATGCATCGCGACACTACAAAGCCTATCTCCTCTGAAGCCTCGCTGCACTGAACTCTATCAACTTTACAAAAAGCATGTGTTTCTTTAATAAAATAAAAGAGCAGAGGCGACTGCAAATTGCGTCTTGAAGCACCTTGTTGTGTCTCGCTACATCTCAAGATACCGCGAGGGAGGTGCCGCGTGGTGAATCTTAAAGCCACCTCGGCTGCTTTTGTTTTTTCAATCGAACATTTGTGTTTTTAATCGACTTCAAAAAAATGAGGTTCCCAATTCATCTTGAACTTTTTTTTTATGTATGTTACCTCATAACTCGGAGACGGCTGGACCGATTTGAAAAATCCTTTTGCGTCTGAATGGGTATACTTTCTAGTTGGTCCCATTGTTACGAAATCAGGATCTGATGATGGAATCCTGGAGAAATCGAGGGAGCTCTTCAAATATTATAGGCACACCTATAGCGTTTTGAGTATTTCTTATAGTACCTTGAGCAGTTGCTTCCGAAAAGTACCATCTGGGGAATTTGAACGGATGATGAAGACCACAGATGGCCACTGAAACTCCTCAATAATAAGTATTTAGTGGATTGCGATTCGATTACTTGAGTAAGGATGTTAAACACTTTATGCTCGTCACAATACATATGGTGATGTAGAGCTGATGGTCAAGTACCAGGAGAACTCCTCAAAAATTCACGGCTATGCATCGGGAAAAGCAATATTTTGTAAAAGGTGATAAGTTGTTGACATTATGGCTTTTGTAACTAGATAAATTACAAACCGAACCACTAAAAAGAGTGAAAAATTTTTTTTGCATAAAATAGAACCGACTTCCAACACTACGCCAAAAATAACTTTAATTTCGGAAGGCGGTATGAATAAAAAAGAAAATCTAAAACCAATAACACCAACTTCCGAAATTAAAGTTATTTTTGCCTTTGTAGTGTTTTGATATGGAAGTCGGTTCTATGTTTGGCAAAAAAAAAAAAATGTTTAGTGAGTACAGTCTGTTCTATTACTATTTTTTTAAATTTATATAATAAAATTTCCGGCCACCGTAGGCGCGGGCCTGTGGACGGGGAGCAGGGGTCACTCACCGTCCGGTAAGGACCAGGCCCGGGTCGGCGGTGCGTCGTGTTCCACGCGCGCCTCAAAGAGCTGTCAACACCAGTGACGGGGCCTCATAGGGCCATTGCCTGCCGGGATTTGCGGGAAAGTTTTAGCGAGATATCGCGGCCCCGGAACTTAAGGGCACCTGAAGGAACAGGGTGGGTTTTTAGTCAGTACAAGTCTGACACACCCTTCCGCTTAACCCCAGAGCGGAAGAAGTCATTCGATGATTTTCCCACCCAGAACAAAAAAAAGACTATAAAGTATGTACATGTTTGAACCATAAGACATTCTTATGATCTTCGAGAGAGAGAAGAGAAGCTTATACTTTATTGCATGAACTCTGTACAATCTTCTAGTTTTTTTCATGTTTTGAATCCTGCATTTACATAATGTTCAAATAAGAAGATTTAATTAAAGTTTCAAAGACGTCTCCGACAGGTTCAATACAGTTTCCATATATCACATAATCACTCTGGCACAATATATCATTATTATAATTGTCCAAAGAATGAGTTCTGAAAAACTGTCACACCTGGAATCATTGTCCACATTTGAATAATTCTCAATTTCTTCATTGACGTGAATTGTATTTTGTACGGAACCATTTTCTATAATTGGGTCTTCAACTTGGCTTTCACTATAATGTCAATATTGTTGTAGAAGAGCGATAGAATTGCCTTTACAAAACTGAATTATCATTTAAAAGCATCGCTAGCCTACCTTTATATACAGTAATAATGTTTTAAAAGAGATAAGATCTCCGTTATAGTACTATTGTGTAATAGAGGGACTATAATAGTTATTAAAAAACGATCCTCTTCTAAAAAAGTGTCTTTGTGGTAAATTTATCACTACAACTATAACGTGCGTTAACAACCCTTTATATAACAATTAAGCTACATAAATATATTTTGAATCATATTTGATTTATACTCAGGTATATCACCAAATTACTCTGTTGTAGACTTTTTATGCCCACTATAGTACTATGTACTGTAACGACGATTTAAAAACCCTCAATGACACAATATAGTCCTATTTTTGAGTTGTCATCTCTACTATAACGAAAGACCCATTATAGTTCATTTCCAACCTCTATTGCCCAAACCAGGTGCATTAGGGCGACAGTAAACACTCTTATAAGGTTCTATCGTTGTATACTAGTCACAATGGAGGTTGCTATAACGCCTGACTATAACAGCTATATAAAGTCTTGAAGTAAACCTTTACATCAATTCTTAATAGGTCGTTTTTGCTATATAAACTTATAGAGCCAAAACGTGTTGTCAAACGCTTTTATACAACAATCAGTCACCACTCACCACCAAAACCTTTATACACCGTTCACCCAGCTTTTTTGAGATATAAGGTTTGGTTATAGGGCAAAATTGTTGGTTGGGTACTTGGGTCTGACTTACATAAGTTTTAGACGGACAATGGTCTAAGACCATTGTCAGTTAAACACAAGTCAAGAATACTGTTATGTGAGCGAGTAACAAGACACCTTTTTTTACCGGATGGAAAAATCGTTGACTAACTTCTCCAGCTCTGGGTAGAACGGAAGGACTAAAAATACACCCTATTTCTTCGGGTGCCTTTGCATTCCGAAACCGCGGTATCTCGTTGGAGCATTCTCGCAACCCAAAAACTTATTGATAGAGATGGTCACCCGTCCGTGGACATCTTTGCTTAACCTTTAAAATCGACCCATAAGGCTCTTATTATTTTGCCTCACGAGTGAATCTACGCCAAACTCCGGCTTAACGTTAACTACGTTAAACCGGAGTTTGGCGTAGGTACTCGATACGATATGATTCATATATTTCTGTACGTCTATAACTAGGGTTGCCATCCGTCCGGGTTTTCCCAGATTTGTCCTAGTTTGGAGAGCGTCCGGGGGCGTCCGGGTGGATTTTCCCAATAAGCGTCCGGGTAAAACCCGGACACACATTGGTCTTACGGGTACCAAAAAGCACGATCTCTATTATTATTTTCCTATGGTATTTCATCTCATTGTTTCTGTTGCGTTGATAAAATGAAAAGGAAGAGACATATTAAAAAAAAGTTCTAAGGCTCTACAATTTTATCACTTTATCAGTAAATAAAAGCCATAATTAAACGTCGTTGTTTTTAGTTTCAAGTTCAAAAATGTATTTTTCTGCAGTGTTCGGGGAAAACTATGATTTTACCCAAATGTCCGGGGTTTATTTATAAGTCTTTGTCTGGGGCTGGCAAATTTGGTGATGGCAACCCTATTTATAACTAATCATGCTGTTTTAGTGTTTAAATTGTAAGATGATACATTAAGCAATGTCCACTTATATCTGTAAACTTGTAAACAGTCCCACGATACTCATCGTCTCTAGCGCGTCGTCAGCAGAAGTGCAGGTGTTAGCTGATTATTTACTTTAAGTTATTTGCAAGGTATTACTTAACTAATATTATAAAGCGGAACAGTTTGTTTGAACGCACTAATCTTCGAATGTACTAGGTGGATTTGAATGGAATTAGGTATGGAAGTAGCTTAGACCATGAGAGAGGTTATAGCTTTTTGCCCGATTGCAAAAGAAGTAGGGTTATATTTTTTTATCGTTACCGTCGTCCACGGGAAGAAAGCCCCACGCGACTGTTACATACTTAATATACCTGTATTCATTTACTAACTACTTTATTTTATTCCTGCCTGAGTCTGTATTTTCTGATATCTGTAACCTTTAAGTCAAGAGTGAATAGGTTACTTCTAGGTTAGCGTGCTTCATCTTCGCCTATCATCAATAATAGAATATAAAAAAATAATGTCGAATGAAGTTCGAAGTCTCAAAGTTGCACCGCCTGGCTCAAAACGTGTGGGAAGTCGTACCATGGACGTGTGATGTGGCGGAAAGGGGCGCACCACAATTGCTGCGATAAGACCGGTCATGAAGAAATGGCGGGAGAGACAAAATGGCGCCCTATCTGTGCTAGCAAAGGAGGAGGGCAGATGCGTTAGCGAGAGACAACTCTCTGCCCGGCCCCAGCCACCGCGGGAGACGTCTCAGGCGTCGGGGATCGCGAGCCGATCTCTGGCCACCGTAGTTGCGGGCTTGCGGGCGGCGAGCAGGGGTAGGTCACCGTCCGGTAAGGACCAGGCCTAGGTCTGTCAGGGTTTCGGGGATATCCTAACGAGATACCGCGGACCCGGAACGTAAGGCAGTTGAAGGGACAGGCTGGGTTTTTAGTCAGCAAAAGCCTAACACTCCCTTCCGATCCACCCGGAGCGGAAAGAGTACAAGATTTTCCCACTGTAAAAAGCTCCAGACAGTTCAGTATTCACAACCAAACTGCCTCAACCACACGGCAAAGGAAACCCTTGCGAAATTATCAGCTTAGGTGATAAAGCGCCGCGACCTTGTCGCGTCTGTAGGTGTTCCGAGTAACTTGTTGCTTCAAGTCTTGATCGAAAGTTACATCGCGTGACGCTAACGCCTTGTGTGAAGTGATAGTCGCAAAGAAGACTGCTAAAGGGAGTGGATAGTTGCTATCTCCCAGTTCTTTCCTTCTTTGAAGTTGCGAAACGAATGCTGTAATTAGCTCCATTAGATGGTTTGCAGTAGGTACTTGGAGATTCTATTGCCTGAATGAAAGGCTTGATGTAGTGACAATTACAGACCTATTTTTTCAACAGTCCGGATTTACTTTTTGAACTAAAGATTTTGAGTACATCCATTTGTTACTTAAGATGATTTAAGGGGGAGAGGATCGACCATGGCCTTATTTAATAAAGCTGACAATTCGACATATACCAAACAATGACAATATTGTAGAATAGTCGCGCCTAGGCTGTTTAAAAAAAACTGACAAATATGCCAAAAATTTACAGGCAAAATCGTGACATATTTATCAAGTAAAAACGCGTTGAATAAACTCGACTTATGTCACAAAACCACATCAAAATATTACTGACAATTGTCGGATTGTGGTGACAATTACCTCGACTTTTGACATATTTGTAAATATTTTTTTTTTATGAAGATAAATAAGGATAAAATAGAAAAAAAAGTAACAGAATGAATCAATCACTAGTGAAACTACGATTGTTTGTTTTGAGATTTTTAAACGACATTATCCGATGAGCCCTTGTCACCGTCGGTGTTCCAACCATATTGGAACCCAATGGCTTGGTGAGTGACGATGGCAAATGACCGGACGGCATGGCATTGTTTCCTTGGAAGATGGTCAGGCCTTTAGTGAGGGACGCAACTTGTGTCGATATTCTCGCACTATCCCATCTTTCCAGTTCATCATGTTGTGCTGGCGCTCCTGCTGCGACTGCAGAATATAATTACTTTTTTAGTTTTGCATAATGGTTATACCTAAATAAATGACTTTCTTACACCTTCAAAATATGATTTCGCGACAGAGGGTAACGCTCCTGTCAGAATTGTCTGACAATTCTACAAATATTAAATATGTCAAGACAATTTTCTGTTTAATAAAGCAGATTTGACAAGTTTTTCACGACAAATTGTCACTTGTCACCTGTTGACAGTTAGAAAGTTAACAACACAACAGAAAAATGTCGGATTGTCGCGATTTTCCTACATATGTATTTGTCAATTTCCCACCACGACAATTTTGTCGCCTGTAAGTTTTATTAAACAGAAAAATTGTCGAATTGTCACTTTTTAACATAATATGTCGAAATTGTCGGATTGACAGCTTTATTAAATAGGGCCCATATCCTTTTTTTCTTACAAGTCTGGGTAAGTCTTGTTAGTTAGACATACATAAGGGCATAAAGATAAAGCTCGTGCTTTCACCATATACATACATTTATAACCAGACGTGTATTCATTTGTAGGTAACAATATAAAATAGGGGAAGAGAGGATCGGCCGACTCTTATTTTTCTTGTGGTTGGGGAGGGGGTCAAAAATTATCAAAAACGACTTACGTAATGAATGGATCATTATCAAGGTATATTTGCTTCACTCAGCCTTTCCTAGGCCACTTAAGTAGGATATTTGTTCTTTATTCACAAATTGTCTTTACAACCTTTGTATCTACATTGTAGGTATAGATTTATTTCTTTAAGCTGCAAACAAAAATAATACAACTACTTCATTTTATATTTTTTAATATTATGAAGACAGTTTAACAAACCATACGCTCTTGGCACAAAGATTTCTTTCATACAGCATGTTTTATTTTTAAAATGTAACGTTATGACAGAGTAATAACAATATATCATATAATAACCGCAAGAGGGATTCGCTCAGTAACGTTCATGTGAGAGTACAAAATAACATCTTTAAAAATATTCACGTACGTATGTTTGTAAATGTAACTCAGTTAATATAAGGTTGCGTTTTTTACTATAGGAATTCTAGTCTATGTTGGTAGGTGTATAGACGTATATTATTATGTTTATTAAAATACTAGCGACCCGCCCCGGCTTTGCACGGGTGCAATGTTTATATTAAATATAGGCAGCGTTCGCGAGAATCGTTAACGTACGGCAGTTTTTTCGACGCCTTACTCCACAATTTTCACTACCACGAAAAATCCTATCTATTTTCCGGGATAAAATATAGCCAATACGGATTCGGAAGAATCCCTCTAAGTAATGGTAAACGAAATTTTGAAATCGGTCCAGTAGTTTTGAGCCTATTCAATACAAACATACAAAAATACAAAGGTTTCCTCTTTATAATATTAGTATAGATAACAATACACCTTATATGTAATTCAGAGTATTGGTGTGCTTAGCTATGAGTACGCTCATTGTGAAATGTTTTAATCGTTATTTATCTATTGCATAAGGTATACTATTAAAGACAAAGATAACTAAGTAATGTATTTTCCTGAGTTAAGTAGGTATGACACCCACATTTGAGCAATTACGATTAAGTGTAGAACATGTAGGACGATAACTATAACTCGGTTATTGGGGTTAAACCTGTATCTTGCCCATCTCTAGTCGCATTTAATAGGGAGAAGCCTATTGCTCTCAACAAAGCAAAAGTCCAGTTTATACTGACCCGGGAATCTAACGAGGGCCATCATACACTCTCAAAAGTAGTCCGATTTATGTTTGATACTCAATTAAGTCATAAAAGCTCAACGGTTCTAGGTGTTATTCGCCGGAAAAATTAATTATATTCTGGAATACGGGCTACTTTTTGTTCTAGAAAAATTTAGTCCTTAATTTAAATAAAGGAAGACAGCATTTCGTTTAACTATCGTTTATTCCTTATCACCTTATTGTTATTCTTTGATATACATATCTGAAATATCGGGGAAGTCCCAAGTTGCCGACAACTCTCGACTAGTCCCGAGTAATCTCGAGTTCTGTTGCAAACGTACCCTGGATTCTATAACGTTTTTATCAGATCTTTCTAAGTAGCAACTTCCATACTAGCATCAGCACATTAACATATATAATACGAATCAAATGAGCGAGCCCTTTAATCCGGAACTCGTTTTTACTGTTCTCAAGTTCCCATACTCTGACGACTTATGCAGGATGATACCACTTATCATCTCGCACGACGGCAACGTGTCTTTTTTCATACTCAGCGCAACAGAAGTATTCTTCAATAAAAAATAAAACTGACCGTTTAAATAATTCAACATCAGGTCAAACTTCAACGTCATCTTTAAAGGTGGTGGTAACGTTGACTCATATTGTTATTTCATTATAAATGCACAAAATGTCTTAATTAAATGATCAGAACCGGCATAATAACTCAGAAAAAATACACAGCCTCCAACTCCGGTTGTCTCCTCTCCTTTTCACACGTACTACGTTTCATGCGCCATCTCTCTCTGTGCCAGACGAACTTGTAAATTGTTCTTTTTACATTGTGCCCGGACCGAAAGGTCTTATACAAGATGAATTATTACGAATTTAATCTTTATTCCTATTGCTATAAAATCCTATTTTATTTTAAAAATTTTCTTTTCCTACATTTGGTAGTTCACGACGATGATCAAGTTATCTCGCTCAGACAAAACAAAATACAGCACAAGTCCTTTGAGCTTTCGAGTTTAGTTGCTTTACCGCGATTGCTTTTTGTATCCCTGTCCCTTTTCTCTGGCCATTTCATTCGTAACCAAACGGGTTTGATTCTGAAATCCTTAAAGATTGTCTTTTTATCTGAAAATGGACTTTGTTCTAGATGTTTTAAGATGAATTTTTGCTTGTTCGTTGAATGCGATGTAAAGTTTAATACGTTCTCGTGAAGATGTTACTGTCACATTCTACGATGCGATATGTGGTGTTTTTATTGTGAGTGCATTAAGACATGCATTGCACTCAGTTCGGTTACTGAGGACCAATTCGGGTAACTAATACATGATTCATACGGAACCTATTGGGAGTGACGCGATTTCACGCACGAACTTGACAGAAACATTCTTTTGTAAGTGATAGTATGTGATGTTTAGTACTTTTGGTATTTTTCTTTTATTGAATTGCTCGAAGTACTTGAGATGTTGTACGACGAGAAAACCCTAGATTTTATTACCCTTTTGTTGAAATGAATCGTTATAATGTGAATAACAATGATGTACCTAGAATTTGATGGCTTATAACATTTTCCATTGGTAATTTTATTAATAAGTCACTTTACCTTAATAAATGAATCTCCTTCATTCTTTCCCAAGCAACATTTTTACTGTGCCTTTAATTCTTATTGCTTTAATCATCAATTGTCCATCACGCCATGCCTCTATTATCTAAATCATGCCATCTAAGCCTTCCACTGATGACAGTCCCACAAACAAAACACATTACTCCATACTCCCACAAATTCCACGTCACACTTAATTTGACCTTAAAATTTTCAACCCCATTAGTAGGATCCTCATCATATTTGTGTTCGAACCTCAAACTAGTCCAGTCAGTGTATGATTAAGGAATATTTCCATAGTTTCTGAGAACGAGTGAATTGCTTGAGTCGTCAGCAGCTTGTCATCTCTGAACAAACATTTGAGCAGTAGTCACCACGGTAAACATACTGCCTTCAAGTATTTGCCCACCACTCTACAAATAGATAATTATTTAGTCTGTTTCCACATTTTGATATTGAATTTCTTATTCTGAAATTCATTTTTCATGTTGGCGTTATGGTAAATTTAGATTATCAGACTGTGTGACTGTGTTCAGGTGAGTTTATTTAGAGTCACGTTTCGGCTCTTCATCATCGTCAACACGTTGTGTTGTTTTGTTTTTTTAGTTATGATTTGAAATATATGTGGTTTTAACAAATTTATATCGCAGTTAAACTCATTCAATGTTTTACTCATTGTTGTCTAGGTACCTACACTAATAATTTTAGAAGAGATAAGTTTTGATCATTTGTTTGTTTGCAATGGATATACTGTAAAATTATTGGACCGATTAAAAAAAAAAAAAACACAAATATAAAGCTACATTATGAGCAAGTAACATAGGCTCCTTTAATGTCGCTGAAAAAACCTTTTCATACGAGTGAAGCCGCGGGCAGAAGTTAGTCTTTATACATATATTCTTTGAATGTCATAATATCGCCAAAACATTTTGTAGGTATCGGTGGGATGTCCACTATGTGGCAAAGTGTAAGTACTAGTATGAGACTCAAACTATGTTTGTTTGTTTATTTAAACCTTATTTCTTTGGAAATAACTTACAGCGTATTTACCCAGAGCTTCCCAAGGCCCAGCGCCGCACTGTGGAAAATCGTAGAACAACTGCTGATTAAAAATGGTTTTTGTCAATGTCGCTACTGCCATGCTTTTTTTATTTTAATCAATAGTTTAAGGACCAAACTAGACTATAATATCAAAAAATTATACATATTATATGAAATGATTTTTTTACAACACCACAAACTTTATAGTTTTGACGGACGTCCATGTTAAGCCCGTTCACTTCATCACTTTCAAATTGATTTTATTGTTATACGTTACAGGAAAAGGTATAATGTATTATATATTTCTGGAAACCTCGTCTTTTGAAGAATATGAAACAACTAATATGTATTTAATATTATGTTAACATTTACCTTAAAATAATTGCAAAATAATATATGGTGAAAAAAAAGTTTTTTAAAGTTCATCGAGACTTTTGACAGTTGCCCACGTTTACCCCTGCTTTACATTTAATGTTGATTTGTAGCCTAGCTATCCATAAACATAACTAAATAAAAAAAAAGCTGCGGAAATTTGCGGTTTTCGGAGTAATTAGTAAAAATGTGATAAAAGTCAGAAAACGGAAAACCGTTCGCTATCTATTGCGGTTTGAAATGTTGGTGTTTACATCAATAGTTTGCGTTAAGTTTTGTAATTTATCATTGATATTAGGGCGTTTATCTTTTTTTGCTCTCATTTTGCGTGTGAAAATATTAATCAACAAGATGCACACTACTCTCATATTTCATATAGTATATAAACTGTTGTTTCATTTCATTGTAAATAACAGAATAGTGGTGAATTAACAGAAGTGTAATTGTTACTAATACAATATAACTAACTACGTGTTTTGTTGACTCTTCAAAATGTCTACTTTCAAGTGTTCTAAACGTGAAATAATACTTTCGTATATCGAAGGAGGAAAATCATTAGAGGCATTATCAACAGTTTTAAAAGAAAATCATCATGTATCTGAAGACAACTTATGTTTCATCCTCAGTGATTTTCAAAGACATATTATTCCCGCTTTTAATAAACGATGGACACAAGCTTCACGGAAAAAGGATAGTTTTTTAATGAAAAACAGTAATTGGTTAGAATCAGAATATTCAGTAACTTTACCGAACATTGAAGACGTTACAACCGTCTACACACCATCTACTTCTCCTGGAAAACGTGGGAGACCGTGCGTATCTTATCCAGACTTGTCAGAATCAAGTAAAAGAAGAAAAAATACAATGTTACTTAATGAATATGGATTTGAACACATCTATAATGCATATCTTCAAGGGTTACGTTCGATAGGAGAAGGAACAGAAGCTAAACTTGTGGAAACATTAAGGTTTACTGAAACTGAAAAGAAGACCTTATTCTCGATTCTCATAGAAGAAGCAAGGCAGACAAAAATGTTAACGGATGAAGAGGCATTGAGCGTATTTATTGACTTGGATTTAACGAAAGCACAGTATTTGTACTTGAGAAATTTAACGAACGAACGAAAATGTTTTGTGTTTCCACCATATTACAAAGTGCAAGAAGTTAAAACTACTTGCTATCCACCATCTTCAGCTATAGAAATTACAGACACAAGTGCAAAAATATTAAGACTTCAAGATTTATTAGATCACATTGCAGCTAGAATATTGAAAATAGATTCAGTGTATAGGAATGGATTGAATAACTTACTTCTATACAGTAAATGGGGCTGTGATGGCTCATCCGGTCAAAGCCAGTACAAACAGAAACTGCCTGAAGAGTCTGAACTAATTTCTGATGCAAATTTATTTATCACTTCTTTGGTGCCTATTAAGTTAATTAACGAGCTAACAGGTGATGTTGTCTGGCAAAATCCGGTACCGTCATCTGTTCGTTTTTGCCGGCCTATATTAATAGAATTTTGCAAAGAAACTCCCGAGAAAACTAAAGCTGTTGTGGATGAAATAAAAGTTCAAATAAATTCTTTGGGTCCATCATTAATTAACAAAGAAGGTGAGGGAGTGCAAGTGAAGCATGATCTCTTTCTTACAATGATAGATGGCAAAGTAGCTCAGGTATTAACAGATACGCCTTCGGGTTCCACATGTGCAATATGTGGAGCTACTCCACGCCAAATGAACGATTTGACTAAAGTGACTGCTAGGCCTGAAAATGAAGATTCTTATCAATACGGACTGTCTACTTTAAACGCCTGGATTTATTTATTTATTTATTCGTTGTATGGAAATGATTTTCCATATTTCCTATAATCTGTCTTTCCAAACATGGTCAGCCACAAGCGAAGAAAAAAAACGACTAAAGCAAGAGAAGAAAACCCTGGTACAAAGGCGAAGAGCTAGGATTAATCGTCGACAAACCAAGACAAGTAAGTGGTAATTCTAATGACGGTAATACTGCCAGAAGATTTTTTCACAATGCAAGCTGCTCTGCTGAAATTACAGGAGTGGATATAAATTTGATTAAACGACTTCACATAATTCTGCAAGCTCTTTCATCGGGTGTAATGATAAATGCTGAAAAATTTGGCAGTTATGCTCTGGAGACTGCCAGGATCTATGTGAGCAATTATGACTGGTACTACATGCTATCTTCAGTTCACAAAATTTTGATTCATGGAGAAAGTGGCATAAAGCATTTTGCAATACTTCCTATTGGTCAACTTTCGGAAGATGCACAAGAATCTCGTAATAAGGATTATAAAAAATTTCGTCTACATCATGCTAGAAAATGCTCAAGATCCGCTACAAACGAGGATGTATTTCATACTCTTCTTTATACTTCAGATCCTTACATAACCAGCATTAGAAAACCATGATGAATGTGATGAATGAATGATGAAGACACCTTAGATCTTTTGAAAGTGAACGAATTAATTTTAGATCCCGAAGTTCATCAAGTATAAATTAACATAAAATTTAGTAAACATTACAATTAATTAATAATTAATCTGTGTTCGATTTTAACCACGACAATTTTTTTTTTTTTCAGAAAAGTAATGTTTTTATTATTTAAATTGATTTGTATTTTGATGTACTATATGATATTTGGTTTTTGTAAACATTAAAATAATAGTATTCATTGTTAAAAAATAAATATTGGACATTTTTGATCATTATGAATTTGTTTTATTTTTTAATGTATGGTTTCAAATCCAGTCATAATAAATTACATTCCATTTGAAGCCATATACACTATTCTATATTTGTGCAAAATTTTAGAACATAATATTCAGAAATAAAAAAGTTATTGATTTTTAATCAGAAACAGACCTTTATTTTCCATAGTGCACCGGCACGACATAATAAACTGGGGGTTAGGCCGTGCGCGCACTGCCTTGCGGTGGCCGCAATTGCGGTAGTTCTACCGCACCGGTAGAATGACCGGGGCCACCGGTGACTCTACCGCACGCGTTTATTCCACCGCAGTGGGCGCACTTCTATGACACTCCATACTTCACTAATTTTGCGTTTCCAAAACGCAACGCAGTGCGCGCACGGCCTTACTGACTATTGATTATTTATTTTTAACCGACTTCAAAAAAAGGAGGAGGTTCTCAATTCGTATTGAACTTTTTTTTATGTATGTTACCTCATAACTCGGAGACGGCTGGACCGATTTGAAATGGTATACTTTCTAGTTGGTCCCATTGTTACGAAATCAGGATCTGATGATGGGATCCTGGAGAAATCGAGGGAACTCTTATTAAATATTATAGGCACACCTATAGCGTTTTGGGTATTTCTTATAGTACCTTGAGCTGTTACTTCCGAAAAGTACCATTTGGGGAAGTTGAACTGATGATGAAGACCACAGATGGCCACTGAAACTCTTCAATAATAAGTATTTCGCGGATTGCGATTCGATTACTTGAGTACGGATGTTAAACACTTTATGCCCGTCACAATACATATGGTGATGTAGAGCTGATGGTCAAGTACCTACCAGGAGAATTCCTCAAAAATTAACGGCTATGCATCGGGAAAAGCAATATTTTGCAAAAGGTGATAAGTTGTTGACATTATGGCTTTTGTAACTAGATAAATTACAAAGCGACCCACTAAAAGGAGTGAAAAAAAAATTAGCAAAAAATAGGACCGACTTCCATATCAAAACACTACAAAGCCAAAAATAAGTTTAATTTCGGAAGGCGATGTGAAAACAAAGAAAATCCAAAACCAATAACACCGACTTCCGAAATTAAAGTTATTTTTGGCTTTGTAGTGTTTTGATATGGAAGTCGGTTCTATTTTTTGCTAATTTTTTTTTTACTACACAATGTAAACAGTACTGTAACGGAATATTGTATATTCTATTTAATTTAAAAATAACATTAGAAAAAAATTATAAGGATAATAATTTCAATATTGTATTGACTTTAGTTTAAATTAATAATAACAGTATTTTATACTTTCATCCTTGTATAGGTATTACAGTAGATAGGGACTTGATTTATTTTAAAGTCTTATTAATTATTTAGACCTTTATAAGAGTAGTCGATTATTTGAATTTTTTATTAACGCTGTTTATATTGCTCTTCTCGGAAAATCTAATTTTAATTCACATTCTCTTACTTAGGTACCTAGTGCTTGTTTTAAGTTGGCTTCTTCATTAGCTACACAAACTATAAACACTTGTATTTTTTTATTGATAATAGGCTCGCGTTTGACCACCATTTCACCTGATGGTAAGTGATGATCTTTAATAAATTAAAGCTTCTTTATACTTTTATACGGAGTTTACTCCCGAATGATGACTTTAATAAACGAATAATATTTAAACCCTGTACTTGCCTCTCATCATCTGGTTAGCTTTTTCCCAACTATTGGTAGAGCGAAAGCCTACCTGAACCCCACAACCCAGTACCTGGGTAACACAATACCGTACCATAACAGTCAGAAGCCAGAAAATCTAACGCTGGTCTGCCAAGACAGTGTTAGATCTGACTAGGTACCCATACAGGTACGGTCGCAGCCTGGAATTGGGGGGGGGGGGTCACTAGTTTTCTATTTTGCACAATACAAATTGTATCGCACACATTATAAAACAAATGAAATCGGGTGATAATATTTGGAACGTCTTATTTTGGAAATTTTAGAATATTTTCTATTTTGGGTGTACGATTTTGGAGAGGACCATGTCCTCTATGACATGAGGGGGGGACCCCTTTGGACCGCGCCTGTACCCATAATAATGATTATCAAAGATGAAGAAGAAACATGACAGCTGGAACCATCGGCTTGACGTGCTTTCCGAGGTAAGAAATCTACCACAGATCTATAAATATATATACATATATATACAACGTGTAACGGAAACCCCATATCTATCCAAAAGGGCTGAAGACAACATCTGGTATGGAGTCTCTATGCACAGTTTCAGCACAAAAAACTGACTCAAAGAATTGATACCAAATTATTGGTTTCATATATTTCTTGAATACCAATCTTAACAAACGTGTCACAGCACTACGAGGGTCAATAACTTTCCACGTCACTTGCCAATAACACGATAATTCTTTTCGTTCTTCTTTATTTGAAAAATTCGGTCTCTGGTATCAGTGTATTGGAATTTGTAATAAGTTCTACACACGTAGACATCATCCAAAGAAGCCGTGCACTTGGTATGTATATACCCTTTTTAATTACACGTTGTATATATATTTAGATCTAGGCAAACGTTTCTTATTCTTGAAGATCGACCCATGTGGCTGTTATTATTCAGTCACGAGCTCCTCCCTGCATTAGCTCCTGAATTTTTTATAAAGTTTTATAAATGCAAGTAATGCAATAAGAATATGTTCTTTTTTATACTTGAACTTAAATGATGTTTATTATTAACCAACTTCTAAAAAAGGAGGAGGTTCTCAATTCGGATGTTTGTATTTTTTTTAATGTTTGTCCGGGCATAACTCTGTCGCTCGCTAACCGATTTGAACCCTTTTTTTGTTGGAAAGGGTATACTTTCCAAATGGTCCCATGAAAATTTTATCGAAATCGGACAAGCCGTTTCTGAAAAATTAACAAAAGTCTAAAAAAAAATCCACATTGACGATCTTTTCGTTTTCTCTGCATTGCGTTTTTTGTTCGAGCATAACTCCGTCATTTACGAACCGATTTGGAAAATTATTCTTTTTTGTTCCAAAGCCTATGCTTTCCAATTGATCCCATAGTCACCAAGTCGGGATCTGATGATGGAATCTTGGCGAAATCGAGGGAACTCTTAAAATTTTGTAGGAAAACGAAAAGAGAGTTTGGTATTTTCTAAAACAACAAGTGAAACATTTTCGTTCAATAAGAAAGAACCATTCTACTATCAGATCTGATGATGAATCCAAGAGACAGGCACCGGAACTCCATAACAAGACAATATATCTTAGCTTGGGCTTGTTGAAATTGTAACGGTATGCAGTTTCCAGATGTACCACGAATAATAAAAAGAAATAGAATCGTTTTTCGTTCTCAGTTTCAGTTCGACGCCGTTTTCTCATACAATAAGCATATTTAGCGCCACCCATATTTTATAAGATTAAATATATGTCACTAAAAATTAACAAATAAAATTTTTTTACAAAAAAAGAAACCGACTTCAAAAAACCATAAAAGCACTAAAAAGTTAAAAATAATACTATAACCTTAGGTAAGTTATTAATAAACCTAACCTAAACTACTAATAAAATTTAAAAAAATTTGGAGTCGGTGCCAAGCAATGTACGATACCCAGTGCCGGATTAACCATTAGGCGGAGTAGGCAACTGCCTAGGGGCCCGCATCAACTAGGGGCCCAGGCCCAGTGCACGCACCAAGAAAACATGTTTCTTCGAACGAGAATTTGATGTGCGTGTGAACTTAGGGACCTCACTGTTATCTCACAAAATACAAATCGTTAGATTTAGTAGTAGAATTAAAACAATTTTAGAACAAATCTGGGAATAAGTAAACAATTAGGTATATTAAAAACCACAGTCCTTAATGTGCTTTCCTCAGTTCACACACGATTTGGTCAGTCAAAGTAAGAAAAGGGGCCCCGAGAATCCCATTGCTTTAGGGCCTCTGACAGGGTTAATCCGGCTCTGACGATACCTAAATGACTTTAATATAACAACAGACTAGGGCCAGAAAAAAAAAATCTTACAGCTTCTAAATGTTAATTTAAATCGGAAAACAAAAACAAAATACAAAAATAATTTAAGATAGATTACCTAATACCCAATATTTAGACACGAAGAAAAAGATAACGTTAATACTTAATCAATAAAATCAGAGCAAACACAGTTTACACAATGCAACAACGCAAGAAAAGCAAGGAGTTCGAGGATTAAAATGGGAAAATACTCTGGAATTACCAGTCGTTTCATTACCTAGCTTTTTTTTTATCGTGGTAAAATTATCAAATAAGTCCTCCCACTCCGGGCAGGGTGGGAGGGACTGTCAGACTTTTACTGACTAAAATCCACGGTGTTCCTTCAATAACCCTTTACATACCGGGGCCACGGTAACGGGATGAGTCCCACGACCCCGGCAGGCTGCCCTCTGAAGAGGGGGCCTCGTCATGTTGCTGACGCTCTTTGAGGCGCGCGTGGAACACGACGCGCCGTCGACCCGGGCATGGTCCATGGTCGGACAGCGAGTTGCCCTCTACTCGCTGTCCGCATGCCCGCGCCTACGGTGGCCGGAGATCGTCGGCCGACGTCCGACGCCGTGGGCGTCTACCACTGCGGCTGGGCTGGAGGGAGGACGCCATCCTCTCCCTCACGCGGCCCGCCTCCTCCTTCGAAAGCATGACTGCTTCGCAGAAGGAGGCGACCGCTTCCCACTCCCTCTCGCCCCGCAGCATGGCCTCGACCAATGCCGGGCGCGAGAGGTCTCCGCCTATCGCCGCCGTGAGGACACGTCGGTGCTCTGCCCAAGCGGGGCAGTCTTGCACCGTGTGCTCTACGGTGTCCTCAGGGCGACCCTCGCAGTGGTGACACCCAGGCGTTTCCTCCTTTCCCATCAGACACAGGTACCTCCCGAAACTTCCGTGTCCGGTGAGGACCTGCGTCATGCGGTAGGTCAGGACGCCGTGACGCCGATCTAGCCACTCCTCAAAGAGGGGTCTTACCGCCGCAATTGCGGCGTGCCCGGCCGTCGGTTGCGACAGTCGTTCCCTCCATACTGCCCTGAGATCGCGTCGGAGCTCTTCCCGCCGCGCCTCGACTTCTCGAGGCAGCGGGCCATACGCCCCGGCGCTGCGCCTCCACGCGCCATTCATAGACTCTCATTAAGTCATTACCTAGCTTGGCACCGACTCCAAAAATTTGTTAAATTTTATTAAGGGTTAATCGTAGGTTAGGTAAGGTTTATTAATATAGGTAGGTTATAGTATTATTTTCAACTTTTAGTGCTTTTATGGTTTTTTGAAATCGGTTTCCTTATTTGCAAAAAAAAAAAATTGAATTAATTCATACAATTTAAGCGAAAATTGTACAAGTCAAACAGTAAGTTGGTATGTAGGTAATGTAGGGTATCGATATATTTTAAAATAAATAAATTGACTCGTCTAAAGTTTTATAACAATATTTAAATATGGTATTTTCGGTCATGGCTTACAATATACTTATATTAGGTATGTATTTTCTTGACTACATGACATGACATCTCAATGTTCAAGGTACCTATAGCCGTACCGTTGCAGTTTAAAGGAAAACATTCCAGCTTCCGCACTGAAATGTCATAATTACATAATCACTCCGGACCTCCCACCTACTATATTTACTTACCCGTCGATGTGGACTCAATAAAAACCCTGAATCGTTCATGCAAATCCATGAATTATCATTGTTTATGCAAGTGCATCAGTCAGCATAGCGCTAAGAAAATGCGATTAAGACATTATCTGGTTAGCACTATCCGCGCCCGAGCAGGACAGAGCACAAATACGCCCGCATATAATTTGTACGGAAATAACTTTCCGTGTGAGCGAGACGGCGCGATTGAAATGTCAGGTTCGACGGGCGCATATTGAGAAAAGTGTTGTCTCTTTCACTCCAGACGTTTTACAATCGTTTATTGTCATGTTACTGTCTCGTTTCGACGGCCAAGATTGAGATGAAATCGCCGTCGGCGCGTTTCGTCCGTGTCCACCCGCTATTAATATTCTATATCAGCGTGTAGTGCGGCCGCGGCAGACGTTATCCGCGTTATTTTTTATTTCGTGATTTTCATTGACAATCGTTATTATTTTTGTAAATTAAAAACATTGATATTTCGTGCGAGGATTTGTGTGCAAGTGATTGATTTTATTTTTTTCTGTTGTGACCAAAAATGGTTTATTTAACATACAATTGACAAGTGAGCATGTGTTGTGTCCGTATTTATTATTATGCGAATGGATTGCTTTTGCTACCGGCGATATAGTTTGACACGAGATGACCTGAACAATTAAGATATGAACTGTGAGTAAATATGTCAAACTGTTATTAACAAAACTGATAAAAAAATTAAAGAGTTGTAGAAGTTTGTCTATTGATCGTTATTAGTACTTTGCCGCGACATTTTTATTATTACGAGGTATTTATCTATTTTAAAGTTTGCAAGTTGTTATTTTCGGTGTGAATTGAGAACATGTGGGCAGAAGAGTATTTTGTACCTGACTCTTTGAGAATGAAGAAGGGGCTGACTTTTTGTATGTTTAAAAACAAAGAAGTGGTCGGGTCGGCAGGGAGTCGTCCGGTGTTGCAGTGCAGTCACGTTTTTAGTCTTTCCCGGGAATTGCTGGGATTTTTATTTATCACCCGACGACCGTCGCGTCGTCGTGTCGAAAAATGCAACTCCTGCAAGTTGCATTTTTTATTAATATGAGGTATTTTGTATTCGAAGTACAGACATTTTCTGAGAATTGCATCGGATGTTTGAATTACCATATTCCTGACATAGTTGAACTAAAAACTATAAGTAGGTACTGTTTGTTGTCTTCTAACTTACATACCTATTTTATTAAAGCCATATCAGGTTTAATGGATGTCAAAATAAAAACAAAATAGTTTAATTAAAATGAGGGTAGTTGCGCCAGGAATAAATGTAGGTACCTACCTACATTAACCTTAAAAGCAACATACCTTTTTATTATAAGTACTATTTTTATCACCCAACATTAAAAATTAACGCATTCATGTTTTTGCTTACAAACCATAACATTGTAAAATAAGTTTTTTCTTACCTACCTAAGTAATTAGTTTCGTATAAATTAAATGCTCAGAAGGAAGTTGTTATTAAACAACTATTTATCGATTCTAAAATGCGCATTTTATAGAAATGAAAAGTTTTCATGGAATGAAAACATAAAAATAAATACACTTTCATAATTTTTTGTTAAATTTCGGATTTTTTATCAGATTTGAATTACAGGATTTTAAATTGAGTTAGCTCATTACTCTAAGTCAATTAAAATTCTGTAATTCTCTAAGACTATACCATTGTGTAGTAGAATATATACTTTGTAGATTTAACAGGCTATTTTATAGTCTGGGTTCCTACGTCAGTATAATCAATATGTATAATACTTGTTAACTAAGTTCTTGTCTGTATGTGCAAAGAAAAACACGTTTCCAAAGAATGTTAATTTCTATTGGCCTTAGTAGCCTGAAATACTTGATAAAAGAAACGGAAGGAATAATTTATTTCTCGGAAAGGAAATCGAGGTAATTTTTATAACACACTCACGCGGGGCTTCGCTCCCGTGGATTCTATCACGGTAAAAACATAACTCTCCTTTTTTTGCAGTCGCGTAAAAAGTAGCCTATAACCTTCCTCGAGCTTCAAGCTACTTCCATACCAAATTTCATCCAAATCCACCCTGCACTTTCGAAGATTAGCGCGTTCAAGCAAACAAACAAACAAACAAACTTTTCCGCTTTATAATATTAGTATAGATAAGCTGCTGCCCGCGACTGTATTCGCTTGGATACTTAACACATTTCTCCTAGGAAAAAAGGCGCTTACGAAACCTAGTCTAGAAGACTATTACAGACTATAATGTATATGTATATCTGTGCTAAATTTCATCCAGACCCGTTCAGTCATTCTGGCGTGATTGATTAACAAACATCCATACTTACATCAAAAGTTTTGCATATTCTATATTATTAGCATTTAAAAGTATAGATATACCTACATAAAAGCTGCTTACTTAAGTACCAGAAGATAAACTTCTTTATTTATTTATTCTACAGAAAGCTTACAGAATAAAACATAAAAAACATTCGTAATAAGTAAAATTGTTAATTACAAGCTTTCACATGTATGATATTAAAATAAATCTTAAAATCAATACATACAATTTGCGTTTAACATTAAACAAAAACCATAAAGAATATCACTAAAATTATAAACTAAAAACTGAATATAGTCATAATAACAATAATGTAGGTAATACCGCTAAAGGCAATAACAAAACTAATTAAAACTCATAATAATTTTATTCATAGTCAAAACACCTCCATTGTTATGAAAAATTCAAAAGTGCAATTAACGTGACTACAATACGAAGTACAGTCAGCTACATTATAATGTAAAATAGTAAGATTTCACCATTAATAACTTCATAATGCTCACATTTCACGAACTATGGCGGATTTGCACGAACGGTTCCGAAACGCCCCGAACGGACCTGCCGACCTGGCTGCGTCTCGATCACGACTACACGAGATAGAGTAATGATTTGTTTGCCTACAATCGATTCCTTAGATGAGCTATCGATATGAGAAATGTAAGATAGTAAATGATATAATTGCTATGGAATCATGAGCCTATCGAATTAATAAAGATAGCTAGTACAAAGATCACAATATAGAGAGACCCAGAGTAGGTAATTAATGAGATTTCTCAATCCAACGGTGGGTTTGTACAATTGGAATACTAAGTGAAATCGGCATTTTTTCTAATTTCTGTAAAACAAAAATTCCGAACATATCAAGCCAAGCAGGCCATGAAATATTGAACGCCGGCTGTCAATTTCTCCAGTAAATATCAAAACTTTCTATCAGAAAGACGGACTATAAACTATATACCTTTTCAGGAAATTCTTCAATAACAATAACGGTTTAACTTATTGCAAAGCAATAGAAATAACTTGGTCGCTTCCCTTGTAACTCAATTTTATTAATTGTGAGATCTAACGACAAAGTAATTGCTAATATACTGAAAATAATTTTAATGTCTTCAATTACATTATAACTGGCTCATAACTTTGAGAAAATTTCCATAATAGTTATCCAATAAACTGAAACATTACGAACCATTGCCCATTATGAATTCCATCGTGCGCGTCTGTAACAATTATTGGTCTATCCATCGACTCACGCGCATCGGTCGTCGACATGCCTCGATCTCTGTATCGATCTCGGATCTTGTTGATTAAGCTATTACCAAAACTACACGTTTCCTCATCTACGGATGCCCTGCGGCGCCGCTTGCGGTTTTTTTTTCTCATATAAATCATATCCGTTATATGAATCTTCTATCATTTTGTGTAGTTATTTTTTTTTTGTAATGGATGGATTCTACCATTATGATTGGTGTTTACGTAAATTGGTATAGTCATAATGCTGATTGATTTTTACATTATTCATTATGATCCGCTCCGTGTTCTTTCGAATTAATGGTTACCTGCCATACTGTTAATCCAGTTTCGATAATGATAGATTGAGAAGTGTCTAAAAGTGGAGTAACTAACAATATTTTACATCTAGATTTCATTTACGATTTGAAACAGGATAAAAGCACTGCTTAATGTGGTGATTATAACTGGGCATTATCTTTAAAAGCTTCCAAGTAATAGAAGTATTTTTAGACCAGAAAATAACCCTGGGAAAAAATTCAACACATTTCTCTAATATTGTTTCTTGATTAAACATCAAATACTTAACCAAAACTATTAAATAGTATCCAATAATGCCTATTTAAAATAATGGAGAGCATTTAAACAAAATCAATTAACCGTGTGGGGAATGAAATTGAATCACGGACGGTACTCTTAATAAAATCTATGTTTATAATGTATGTCCTCAACTGACAATTGGATCGGTAACTGAGCGGAAAGCGGATGCAACAGAACATTTTGGTATATCCGAATACTATATCAAATTAAAGATTTGAATTCCAGATCTAGAAAGTTTTAATGAACTTTTGAAGCACGTTAAAGACCCTTTTAATAACGTCATTAACTAATTTCTAAGATGTAATCTGAGAAGAAGGGAATACGATACAAACTTGGCTAGTAAGAGATTCGAGAAATTAAATCGTTAGTTGGTTTTAAAGTGAGCTTGCTGCTCTGACGATTAAACTACTAGTGGTTGCCTAGTGATAGAAATTCAACTTTAAAATAAATGATTTCATTTTTTTATAGTTGATAGGCTTGCGTTTGACCATAATCTCACCTGATGTTAACCGATGATATGGTTGAAGATGAAGCACGCTTGCCTAGAAGTATCCTATTCACTCTTGACTTAAAGACTCCCAGGTTATAACTATCAGGAAACACAGACTCCGGCAGGGAATTCTACTCCTGGCCGTACGCACAATGGAAGTATTTCCAAAACGTTTCGTGCGATGATGCATCGCCGTTTGTGGTCCGATGATGGAACGGGCTTGGTGAAATAAGACTGTGCAATTCCATCGTACACTCCCCGAAATGTAAATGATAGAAAACTGATAGGCTTGCAACACGTCGTCGCCGATGCTCTAGGCTCTGGAGATTTGTCTCGACCGATGAGCCTTTTGGCCCGTTTCTCTATAGACTCAAGTGCATCAAGCTGGTGTTTGGCAGATCCGTCCCAGAGATGAGAGCAGTACTCCAAACACGACCGAACTTGCGCTTGATAGAGGTTGAGCAGCTGTTCCGGTATGAAGTACCGTCTCACCTTTGCTAGGATTCCCAACTTTTTGGCAGCCAATTAACCTTAGCCTTGATAACCGGACCAAAATTAAGGGTGGATGTCAACGTAACCCTAAAGCTAAAGCTCGATGCGATCAGTTATCGGCACGGTTACACCACGGAAAGAAGGAGCTGGTTGAAATTGGCTCCTTTTTGCGGAGAAAAGACACGCCTGGGTCTTGGCAGCATTAAACTTGACCATCGCTCCATTCAGAGACAGCCTTCAGGGACAAGTTCAAGCGCCCAACCATTGCCTCTCTTGCGCTGGATGTATATCTCTCAGCAACAGTGCTGTCGTCTGCATACCCAAAAGTACTGGGCATTAGCAGATCGTTAATATGCAGCAAGAATAAAGTTGCTGAGAGAACTTACCCCTGAGGGACCCCGGCATTAATAGCCAATTGGCCAGACGAGCAACCATCAATAACCACTCGAATAGACCGATCTCTCAGAGAGAAACAGCAAGTGCTTCCCCGTGCTTCTCAATGGCCTCACTCCAGATATGAATGGCAGGCGCTAGAAGATCCCCAGTTGACCAGTTTTTGCGGAAGCCGTATTGTCGGTCACTGAGGATGACGTTGGCTTCTAGGTATGCCAGGAGCTTACTATTGAGTACACGCTCCATACTCTTACAGAGTATGGACGTGACTGAAATAGGCCTGTAGTTGGCCGGATCTGCACGACTGCCCTTCTTGGGCACGGGCTGCACGTTAGCTAGCTTCCAAGCTTTCGGAAAAACAAAACAAGCATGTCAAAATTGGAGACAGTTCAGGCGCACAAGTTCTTAGTGCTATTGCCTGTATCCCGTCGGGGCCACTAGCTTTATTCACGTAGAGGTTCCGCAACACTCTACGAACGTCCTTCTGATGGATGCAAATGTCCGGCATACTAGTCTCAAATCCACTAGGAGAGTCAGGAGGGTGAATGTCATCATTATCAAGACGTAAAGATTCCGCAAAAAGAGTGGCAAACAAGTTTGCTATCTCTTCAGCGGTGTGGGCTAGTGACCCATCGGGTTTAAGCAGTGGTGGTAGTGAAGGGCGACAGAAGTTCGATTAAACCGTTTTAGCCAGGGCCCAAAACGCTTTGCCGCCAGCAGGGTATGAAGCAAGCTTGTTCCCAATTCGGCTAACATGATCAAACCGAGCCCTCCGCAACACCTTCTCGCAGGACTTGGCAGCCCTGTTGTAGGTTCTCTTCTTATGACCAACGTCATTTGCTTTGCAGGTTCGAGCATCGACCCACGCTAGGAACGCCGCGTGTTTAAGTGCTTCTGCGCGGTTACACTCGGCGCCAAACCATGGTCGAGCTTCGCCGGACAGAGTTAAATCAGAGAATGGAATGTAGTACTCCATCCCCTGACGCAAAACGTCCATCACAGCGTCCGCGCACGCCGAAGGATCAGTTGAAGAGAAGCAAGCGGGCTGCCTAGGATAACATGCAAAGAAAGATCGCATGCCATCCCAATCTGCTGACTTGTATCGCCAAACACTCCGAGTGCCTTTATGGCTGGGATCGGGCGGGGAGTATACGGATACAGATTTCACCAGACAATGGTCAGAGCTACCTAATGGTGATGATATCACTACCAAGTAGCGGTCTGGATCTGTAATCAGCAGAAGGTCCAAACAATTGGCTGTGTGCGACTCAACATCCGTCACCCTCGTTGCTCCCTGGACCAATTGAAAAGACTTAATGCTAGCGCAAGCTTATGTGTCTCTTGTCCAGCATGATCTGCGTACTGGTATGGGAAGAGCCACTCCTGGTGATGGGCATTAAAGTCCCCCAGTAACACGAACTGAGCTGAAGGGTATCGCTGCTGAGCCGCATCAGCCGCCTCACTGATGTACTGTGTGAGCCTGGTGGTCTCCTGATCTCCGCTATGCGATCGGTAGACACAGGCGTAAATAATTTTATCTATGCCAGTGTCCACCAGAGCCCAAAGTGTAGAGTACCTGCAGTCCTCATGGTTGCGGAGACGCCGATAACAGATGTCGTTTCGGGCGTACATGCATACACCCGCGCGTGGTCTGAAATTGTGCTCCAAGGTAAACCCTGGGTATGACAGGTACGACACGTCTGACGGACTTCTAATCTGCGTCTCCAAAAGAATAAGAGAGCTGGTTTTTCAGTCTCGAGGTGATGATGATGAACTGCGACGAGATTTGAGTGCGGACCTCGGATTACATTTCAAATGAATGATGACGTAAAATTGTTTTCTGCACTTCACCTCTATATAAACTTTAACTGTGCCTAATTTCATAATCCTCCGTATGCGTAAATTTTGTGAAAAAGAGTAAAAAGATTCTAGCTTCATGTATTGGTTGACACTAGGGATCGCCAAGTGGTCGAAATTCGAGCTTAATTTAAACTGCTAATTCACAATTTAACACCATCAGTTGTAGTACTGCATTTTAAACTATAAATACCTACTTATAAGGTCCCCATTCCTTTTTGCATATATCGTTGCATTATTCTGTTTTTATCATCGCTATCTGTATCACCTTATCTCACAGCGATCATCTTAAACTGCCAGTCTATGAATTTATTTATTCCAAAGACAATAAAGTTAAATAAGTACTAAGACTCCCGGAGTTCCCGCGCTTAAGTTGGAGTTTTGTTGCGACAGAACTTATCTTCAAACTTTATGCATTTTCATTTTATACGCTTTGCTTTCTGTCATATTTTCTTTGGCGAATGTTTAAGTGGTTACTTTTATTACTAAACACAGTCGTTTAGAGGTAGTACAGTCAGTTGCACTGATATATGATTTAAATATTCATTTTTATCATTTTTATTATTGTTGGTTATGTTATATATTGCTAAGTTTACCATGTAGCGTACCGTTCGAATACTTATTTATTATTTTTCAGCAAAAAATTTGCAATACAACATGAAATAGAGTTATTTCTCACTTATCAAGCTTGCGCTTTAACACTCAAGTGCAATAAACTCTAACCGGGCACTGCAGTATGAAATAAAATGAAAAAAATAATGTACCCCTCGTGGTGTAATTTCGCTGATATCGTTAAGTCGTTTAGTTATTTGGCCCGGGCTATCTCAGGAACTGGTTGGGGCAACCCGGGTCAAGCGCGGTCACGGCCTTAGATGAAGACATTCGGGTTCCAGCACAACAGCAGAGCTATGGAGTAGCTTATTTTTACATAATATGTAGTAATTTTTTTAAGAAATATTTTTTTAATGTAAGGTAAAGCTAGTAAATATATGATTCAATATAGGTGTATATTCAGCTAATCGCGCTATGTTCATATTTTGATTATGCAAATATCAGATTTTTCGTTTATTTTTCTGAAATAATAACAACTTTATTAACAACCTTTCGAGATCATTCTGTAAGTACATATAAAAACAGTAGTAATACTACGAAGAAAATGCAAATAATTTACATAATTGACAAGCAATATTATCGTCTGTCAATACAACAAAATCTAAAACAAACATTAAATTATTGTAAATCAACAAATGGACACTTCTAATTTTATTATTTAATTAGCATGTCAGTGAGAAATTTTCTAGTTATTGAACATGTCAACTTATTTTATTGATGGCAAGCAAAGACGAATATGTATGTTTAATTGATTAAGAAATTTTGATTGATACTGCGTACTAAAAGGGCTAATTTAATTGATGTACATATGAAAATTAGGAAGCATGTATTGGTAAGCTCATAAACGTAAAACAATTTTACATGTTTTTGTTAAGATTAATGTTAATTTTGGTGAAGTATATTGTTGGAATTTGTAATTAGTCAACATATTTTCAGTGATTTAAAAAAAAACAGCGCCAAAATAAAACTGAAATTAACTTGATTATTGATTCTCATGCGTTTTATTGATAATTTTACTAAAAATATATAAAAGCTCCACAGTTTTTAAGCACTACAAAACCATAACTAATCCTATCATCAAATTGATGAGCCTTTCAAACCGTTATTACAAAACTTTTGCAAGGCACATTCACGATAATTCGTACACAATCACAAAAATGGCGAATAATCACTGCATTTGCCGAAGATCCCTGTTATTTACAATCAATCGGAGACGCAAGAGCGTGACACGACCAGAAAATACGACCACAAAATATTTGTACAGTCAGCGCCGTAATAAACACACAGAAGCGAGACGAATCGCCGCGTTCACTAAATAAAAATTTCGAACTCCGAACGGACCCACAAAAAATACCAGTAAAATAAGCGTCGAAAGAGCCATCTCTCCTGGGTAGAACTAATTGGCGTTCGTTGGTTTATACCTTAAAAAAGTTATTTGTTAAACTCGTAACACTATTTTGATGTCCGAAGCTGGGACGTGAAGCCGTTTCGAACAAAAAATGACGGTACTGACCGCTAGCCTCTTTGATATACGGATTGAACAAATATTTTGATGTAGTTGCATGATTGTTAATTTTTTTTTTACAATAAGTTTGGAATTTTTATTTTGAAACAACTTTCTACAAAAATATGCGGCGTGATGCAGGAGATTTGGGTTTGTAATAGTAAAATTAGAAGAAGTCTAATTAGGCGATGATAACAAAAATACCACAGTAATAAGGATGGAAAATATAACAATAAAAACGTGTCAACTGTCCGTCTTCGCTTAATCCGCGGCGTGTGTCGATCAAGAAATAAAGTTATAACTATTTCATGTTAGATATACTTGATACGGAGCGGCGCAGTTACACAAAACACCTGTATTCTCCGCCTACCTACCCACTTATAAATATGTAACCCCCCATTGTCCTCACAAAAGAGATCTATCCGTGGACTTGCTAACAAGGGATTTTTTGAGGAAAAAAGTCAAGAGATCCGAATGCGCACCAGATTTGTTGCCGAACAATGGACCAGGAGACGGTCAGGTAGAATAAATTCCCTTTGTTGACTACCATTACGATTGTAATGTTAGAGGATTTTAAGGAGTAATAAAATTCAGTGAACGCTATATTTTTTTTTGCTCAATTTTTATGTGTCTGACTGTACTTCGATTTTTTTATTTCCGCACGATTTATATATCCATAGCTGAATCTTTGAAACTTGATATCGTTCCTGCTACAACTAAACCAATATTGGGATAAACTTTAAAAAAGTAAAAATAGACAACCAAAGAACACACATCATTTTCACATCTTGATCAAATTCCGAATAATCAGCTATTGGAATTATGAAAAAAAAAAACCCACCTCTCCGGACGGGGAACCGTTAAAATTAATGACATTTCTTTCACTACGGCCGAAGACAGTGTCGGTTACCTTGCTCCCACTACCTGACCGATGATGTGTCTATTTAGACATCAAAATACACTTTTTTGTTCGACTATATCTGTGAAACTAGTCCCCGAAACACAAAACATTCATTGTTGAGGTACTTTTATTGATTTTCGGCACATTACAGGCATCGTAACTTTAGAATTCTGCGAACCCACGTGGTCTATTTAGCAGAAAAAAGGTGAATGTGCGTTTCGAGCTGTCAAATGAGGTGTTATTTACGATTTTATGGCAAAACGTGTTGGTTTCAATGAAAATTATACTAAGAGTGTTATGTATCGTTTTAGGTGACATAACGTAGAGTTCTGAGCGCCTAGCCATTACAATTTTATGTGTTTTTCGTGTTCAAATAAGAGATGTTTGTGATTATGTTTTTTCAGAGACGGTTTACTTAATTTTGATACAATTGTGAATTCCTGAGAATTCACAGGAATTCACAATTGTATAAGAAAATACGATCATAACACAATATCCAGTATTGATATATTTTGTTTGCTTTATCGTTACCAATATTCAAAACCTTACAGCTTAACTAATACGCTCTAAATTTTGAAACAACCACTAATAATCCTCCCCCTACTTACTCCGCTATCAAGACAAGTCTTAACTTTATCTCGAATTTTCAAGCACAGGAAATAATAATAACTCAAGTATTAAACAATCAAGCAATGCTGTGTGTATAAGTATTATCTTATCAGGACGGACAGACAGACAGGATGCTCGCGTTAGCTCCCAACTGACTGACAGACGAATCCCGGAGCAAACACTTGTTAAGAACGTATGAACATGATTGCTTAATGTTATGAGGGAATTTGATATGGGTTGACAATTGCTGTCCTTTTGTGGGACGAATAAAATTAAGAAGGAATTTGATTCAGTAAAAGAAAGAGAAGAATGTATTACATAAATAGAAAACAACACACGAAAGTAAGAATAGAAAAGCTTTGAGTAGTAAACATGCATAGTTAAAACTATTTCAAGTGGCTTGTTGCTGATAAATACAAGCATTTTTTTTTTCTATTTCTTTTTTTTTTTCTGTGTGGGAAAATCATCATGACTCCTTTTCGCGCTGTGGGTGGAGTGGAAGGGAGTGTCAGACTTCTACTGACTAAAAACCCACCCTGTTCCTTCTGTTGACCTTGCATTCCGAGGCCGCGGTGTCTCGTCAGAAATATTCCCGCCACCCCGCAAGGCAATGGCCCTGTCGGGCCCCATCAATGCTGCTGACTGCTCTTTGAGGCGCGCGCGGAACACGACGCGCCACCGACCCGTGTCTGGTTCTTACCGGACGGTGAGCTACCCCTGTTCGCCGTCCGCAGACCCGCGTCTACGGTGGTCGGAGATCAGCTCGTGATATCGACGCCCGGGGTGTCTCCCGCGGCGGCTGGGACGTGAGGAAGATAACTGTCTCTCCCTCACGCGTTCAGCCTCCTCCTTCGCTAGCATAACTGCTTTGCAGAAGAAGGCGACTGCATTCCATTCCCTATCGCTCCGCACCATGGTCTGAACCAAGGCCAAGTGCGAGAGGTCGCCGCCGCCGATCGCCTCCACGAGGACACGGCGGTGCTCCGCCCAACTTGGTCTCCATCATCAGTTCCACTTCCCCAAATGGTGCTTTTCGAGAGCAACTGCACAAGTTCCTATAAGAAATACCCAAAACACTATAGGTGTGCCTATAATATTTAGAGTTCCCTCGATTTCTCCATGATTCCATCATCAGATCCTAACGTGATGACAATGGGACCAACTAGAATGTATACACTTTCATACAAAAAAAAAAAAATTCCAATTCGGTCCAGCCATCTTTGAGTTATGACTATGAGGTAACATACATAAAAAAATTCAAGATGAACTGAGAACCTCCTCCTTTTTTTGAAGTCGGTTAAAAAGTATGGTAGTCATAAATGCCAGTCATGGAAATAATACCTAAGTTTTAGTTAACATTACAATACCCTTTAGAAATGACGACTTTACTGATGTCTTTCAAATTGAAGGAAAGTGTGCATTTTCTTAAATTCTAACACCATTCTTCTTCCAACATCCCGCACTGGACTGGCCAGTGTCAAGTACTCCAAACGTTATACCTTGATAAAGATTCAATTCAGCCATTTTCTTCTCGTGGTGTCTCTAAATTAACAGATAGTTAATCATTATCTTCCATTGTCATCTTAGCTTTGTCTGTATTAAATTCTTCTTCAGTTTCATCGCATTTGTCATTCCCTGCTTTATTTAATTTAATTACTGCCATTAGTTTATCATCAGATGAATCCGTGTTACCCCTTCCACTCTTTAGCAACAACTTGTTAAAGTGTCGAAATCAGCGCAGACTAGACTTAATACTACCTATCGATGAATTGTTTTATGATTCGTAGTTTAATATTATAATTGTGCGCAATGACTATAATTACCGTACATTAATCTCATAATCTGAGATTGCACGCTGATTTCAAGATAACATCTCTCTAACGGGGCGACCGCAGGAAGTTGTAATTTCTTGTTTTGATCAACGGCTTCATAATGTGATTTTTATGTCTATGGTCGTATTAATTGATTTATTTTGTTTGATAACATTGTTGTCATCCCTCTTTTTTATCCAAAGCATTATTTTTGAAAGAAACCTACCCAGGAACTCTGTTTCTTAATCTAAAAATATTGTATATGGTTGCAAATTGGTCAAAATTCGATCGTAATGTAATTTATTTCGAGAGCATTCTTATAAATAAATATTATTCAGCACTCCTTACGTTTAAACTTTTTGCTTTTAGTCAAACTATCCGACTCCATTGACCAAAAAAGAGTTAAAAAACTATCCTCATCATCAATGATGTAAGTTTTGTATTTAATTCATCTCAAAAACTTCAAACTACTCACATCACGTCCCGTTAAAAATCGAGTAGGCAACAGACTAACGCATTACCGTCGACTTGTAGGTGATAATGACAGTTTGCGCCGCCATTTAACATGGCCGTGCGAGCTACTGCGCCCGCGCAACCCTCGCCCCAATATTGTTTCACTATGTTTGGACATTATTATCTTCAGTTGGTTTAGGCGCGTGAGTTTTGGATTACGTTGCTAGTTTTTGAGAACAAGTTCTGTTGAGCAATCAGATAATGGATTTATTGGAATTCTCGTTGTAGGATATAGTTGCCATGTTTGGTTTTGGTATTGCTTATTTTAGACTAACAGTCGTGCGGGGCTTCGCTTTCGTGGAGTTTATCACTATAAAAACATAACCCTCTTTCTTTTGCAGTCGGGTAAATAAATCTATGTATATAAAAGCGAAATACCCTTCACTGATTAATCACGAAATCTCCGAAACAAATTTTGCAGGAGCGTCCCTTTTAGTACGTAGATGCTCGCTAAGACTGGATTTTGCGAAATTCCAACGGGATCGGGATTTACACGGGAAAAACTTCCCACGCGAACGAAGTCGCGAGCAACTGCTAGTAGCCTATACTATTCCTCAAGCTTCAAGCTACATCAATACCAAATTTCATCCGAATCCTCCATGTAATTATGGAGATTAGCGCGGTTTAAACAAACTAACTTTCCGCTTTATAATATGAGTATAGATGTTATTATAGCATAGTAGTACCTAAGGCTCCCGCAGACAAGCGCGAGGCGACATTGCGACAACGCGTATTCATAGAAAATAGCATCGCATCTCGCATGGTTGTTAATGTTGTTATAGTTATTGCGCCATGCCAATGTCTGCTAGTTTTGTGGCTTTAAGTTATAACAGTTTCGAAAAGGTGTATGCTTAGGCCTAATGTTTTAATAATTAAACTTTTACAGTCGCATTACATATTTCTTTTATCAGCATCATAAAAAACAAACTTCCAATCAAATTCCAGATCAAGACAAAGGCATAAACCTGTCCGAACAAGGAGATATCGACCAGTTAGCCGAACAGTTTAATAACCAATAAATTGGCAAACAATAAACACATAGTAATACCTTAATAAAACACCATAACATCTAGGAAAACCCGCAAAGTACTAATAAGCAGTTAACTTAGTGACAGAACTGGTTTCGGTTGGAATGCGCGTGGGCGTTCGGTTCGATTCTCCGGCCGGACACTATTGTGACGTAACGCCATAGATTGGTTTGTTTACGGTAAAGTAGACCAGCGTTAGATTGTAGTTGTTTATGGGACATGACGCTGTGATGGGGTTTGCATGGGTGTATAATATTGTAGAGGTTCTATTGTCTATGATTTAGACAACATATGATTATTTATTTATTATTTTATTTTATTATATGATTTACATAACTAAACACCATGTTTAAACGTTTTTTCCACCACAGCTTTGATTTGTTTTCCAAAAATATATTTTTCTGCCATATATACATTCAGATATTGCACAAACAGAAATTCTATACAACCGAAATCATACCAAATGACATTAGCAATTTGTGTAAAGATCAGAATCTTTACAATAATTATTGTATAATGCCTGATCACTATCAAATCCAGACATCACATCTCAAATTTTACAATAATAAAGTAATTTCTAAGCGCAATGTCAACCTTATCGACTTCCATGTCTTAAAAATTTAAATTACCCAATCACAGCTGACCATAAACTCACCAGCTTTATCTACTAATCCAAAATCAGAGACAATCTAGACTCCGAAACTAAATCGAATCCTATCAGCAATTAAGCCTTCGCAATCAAAAACTAACATAAATATGGTGTCTGTGGGTAGTATTTTACGATTAAATATATAAGCTATAAACACAAAAGCTATAATTAATGCCCCAGCCCTCGGCCCTTCGGTAACGAGGCGAGAAGCTCGGGCCTCGTTTGGCCCAGGTGGACCACATAAAACTATCCGGACCTATTTTTAAAAGGTTGTTATAGGTTTTTATTAGGGCTTTAGGACTTGCAGAATAAAATCTTGGAATAGGTAAAGGGTAAATAGTCGTACAGAATGATGAAGAGATTTACTTATGCCTGCATTAGAAGTTATGTAAGCTGTGTATGAAGTTTGAGTTGCTAGATAACATTCTGTTTAGAAGCTTTCAAAATTAACAACCCATTAAAAGCGTATCTGCTGTTTTGACATAAGTAAAGTTTTTACTTTATTTATATTTCAAAACAGCACTGAAAAGTTTCACAACAAACGGATAAGTAGTTTATGCGTGCAAGAATAACAAACATTTACCTTACTTTACAAATTTATAATTTAATCAAATAAAACAAGAATAAGGAAGGATATCGCACTTAAGTTACAGGTAACCCTAGTTTAAGAGGCAGGGATCACCAATTTTGAGTACCTACAAATCTTGTTTCAATATAAAACAATAGTATTAATATCCGTGTACTATTTGTTGATAATTAAACGTTATTATTATAAGAAAAAAAAGGAAAACAGATAACAATACGGAATAAGGATAATCACTAGATTCGCGTGATAGTAATGTCGACTTTAAATACCAACGTCCCAACCAACAGATCCTCCCCAAACTAAGTCTGTTTTAAATATATACTAGGTATATCCCTCTTATAATGTCACCAAGTTTTACTAAAGAGCCTAAACAAAAACCTCTTCAACATTTGAAATAGTCATGCCAACTATTTGCAGTAATACAGAACATTTCAACAAATAATACAGATTAAACATATTTAATCCCAAATAGTAGAATTGTTTGAACAAGTGGCCGGTACTCATCACTGGGATGTGATGAATACTTTCTATTGTCCTTAAGAACTCCATGAAAGGTATGACAGGTTAAATGGATACCATAACAATGGGAAGCGAGGATTTGTGAAAATTATGTTTTAATATTTGAAGTACTTGGAAATTGACGAGGGACCGGTTTTTTTCGGGATCCACGCGTCTTTTTTAACCGACTTCAAAAAAAGGAGGTTTACAATTCGTCTTGAACTTTTTTTTTTTTTTTTTTTTTTTTTTTTTTTTTTTATGTATGTTACCTGATAACTCGGAGACGGCTGGACCGATTTGAAAAATTCTTTTTGCGTTTGAATGGGTATAGTTTCTAGTTGGTCCCATTGTTACGAAATCAGGATCTGATGATGGGATCCTGGAGAAATCGAGGGAACTCTTCAAATATTATAGGCACACCTATAGCGTTTTGGGTATTTCTTATAGTACCTTGTACAGTTGCTCTTGAAAAGCACCATTTGAGGAAGTGGAACTGATGATGAAGACCCCAGATGGCCACCGAAACTACTCAATAATAAGTATTTCGTTGATTGCGATTTGATTACATGAATATGGATGTTAAGCACTTTATGCTCGTCACAATACATATGGTGAAGTAGAGCTGATGGTGATGTACCAAGAGAACTCCTCAAAAATTAACGGCTCTGCACCGGGAAAAGCAATATTTTGTTAAAGGTGATAAGTAGTTGACATTTTGGCTTTTGTAACTAGATAAATTACAAACCGACCCACTAAAAAGAGTGAAAAAAAACTTTTTTGCAAAAAATAGAACCGACTTCCATATAAAAACACTACAAAGGCAAAAATAACTTTAATTTCGGAAGGCGGTGTCTTTAGTTTTGTATATATTTTCGTTTTTGACACCGCCTTCCGAAATTAAAGTTATTTTTGCCTTTGTAGTGTTTTTATATGGAAGTCGGTTCTATTTTTTGCAAAAAAGTTTTTTATGTTTCTGTTCTTTTTCTACTCTGTGGTGCTATTAGCGGGTTTCACTTCAAGTCTTATGTTATTTCAGGATGAATATTTGTTTTCAAGAAGCATAGTGTGCACAGGATTTTGCTTGTACATATTACAGTGTAATTTATTTGCTGGATTTGCGTTCTGAGCTAGGTACTAATACGGGTATGGTTATATGGTGTTTATTACTTGAAACTTTGCTTCTATAACTTAAGTAAGATATATTTGTGTTATAAATCTGGGAAAGGAGACTGTAATCAGTTTTGCTAAGAATCCCTTGTAGATTATTCCAGTTCGTCGTACTAAAATTTATAGGTTTCTTATTTAGGAATATGATGACTTTTTCTCGAGGGGAAAATCATCAAATAACTGCTCCTGTTCTGGATCGGGTGGTGAAACTTTTACTGACTAAAAACCCACCCTGTTCCTTCAGATGCGCTTGCACTCCGTGGCCGAGGTATCTCGTTAGAACATTCATGCAACCCCGGCAGGAGCGACAATAATATCATGAATACATTTCTTGTAGGTGTAAGTGCTCTTAGTCGTGATAGGAAAAATGTTTCTTGAGCTATTAAGGCCAGACAGTGCAAAATAATTTTCACGCAAGCTCCGCCCCCATCCACCTCGGTTAGGCCGCTGTATACTAAACGCTAACGCAGCAGTAATAAAGTTGAATATCGCGTGCGCTTTTTCACCATGTTCGGTTTCGAAACTGCCGTTGTAAGCTAAACGCTAACGCAGCAGTAATAAAGTTGAATATCGCATGCGCTCTTTTACCATATTCGGGTTCAAAACTAAATGTCGTAAGTCTCAATTCTTATTTCGTTTATAACTAAAGTGATAATTGATCTAGAGAAAAGATGTCCTATATTTGGATAATAAACTATATTTTCTTATTGTCAATACTAATTTTAGACATAAAAGCCGAGTAATCTTTATTAAATTTTGAATAATCTTTGAAAAAGACATGATTTTCGATTAAAAATTAATCGAGTGAAAATGTTCCAATTGCGAAACTGTTGTAGACATGGAAAGAAAAAGATCCAATAAATCATATACTAAAGTTCCATTTTGATTGTATGCGTCATTGTTTCAGAATATTAATACAAAATTACATAAAATTTAGGCAGGCTCCTCTTAAATCATTATAGGGGTTAATGGACTTATGTAGTTATTGGTTCCGCCTTTAAGGTAAATTAAAGGACCACGTCAAATACATCAGAGCGATAGCAACAACCTGTCGTTAGTAAATTGTTAAGATTCTACAATTTTTCATTTAATTATTTGTAATGCTCCTTGCTAGTAAAAATGATTCTTGAAAAGATTTTATTATTTCAAAGACATGGGCAGTGAGAGGATTAATTATAGTATGTCGCTGGAGTACGAAAGTATTTGTAAAGCCTGCAATACATGTTGGCCGAGCGTTGTCGAGTGAAGGCCAATACCAACATGTAGACAGTATATTTGCCTTGTCTTGCTATCGCTCGGTGTCACTTGCCTAGTTGGCCGAGTGAAGCCCAGCGCCAACGTGTATAGAGCTCATTTGGTGCAACTTGTCTTCGCTCGCTGTTGCTCGTGATCACTTGCCTCACTTCGGATCGGTGTCGGTTTTTGGTCACAAATCAAAGGCGCTCGCCTGCGCTCGGCCAACGTGTGGGCAGCTCTATAGATCCTCTTCGACATTGGTCGTCTGCATTGGCGTTCGACGAACTTGTCGAACGTGTGGACATTATTTCTTGCCTTGTATCTATTTGCCAACGCTCGCGTTTGCCTACGCTCGGCCAACATGTATTGCAGGTTTAAGAGAAAGCATACGTAGCTAGAAGTAACCTTTCACTCTTTACTTAAAGACTCTCAGGTTATAGCGATCAGGAAACACAGACTCCGGCAGGGAATCCACTCCTTAGCCGTACGCACAGTATTCCCAAAACGTTTTGTGCGTATCGGTGGGATGTCCACCATATAACGATGGCGCATCGCCGTTCGTCTTGTAGTCCGATGATGGAACGGGCTTGGTGGAATTAGATTGTGCAATTCCGAAAACCGAAAGGCTTGTAACACATCGCTGATTTTCAAGCTATGAGCTTTTCATTTAATTAAATAAACTATGTCAGCGACATAAACATTTTCTTAACACCGTAAACCTGAATAATAATAATAAAATATAATTATTATTATTATTTCTTATATTTTTTTTATCTAGTAAACATGAATTTTCTTCTAAGCGTAAAGGCGAGAACATAATTTGCCTTTGAGCCGCATAACCACACAATCGATCAGTCACAAACCGATGCCCATTGCTTTCAACTTCCTACCCGTAAATAGTATTACTCAAATAGGTATTCGTTTTGACTATGTTACACCTACATATCAATTACTTTGAGTTACTCTGGGTAACTGCTGTAACCAGAATCTCAGACATCTCATTCCACCCTTAAGGTTTAGAAACGGAGATCAGGGAGTTTTGGTTCAGGCTCAGTTGAATCTAAATAGGAGAGTTTACTCACAATATCTCACAGTAACACTAATACTGATTCCTGGAACAAGTTTTAAGTATACTCAATATTGACAGAGCGAGGCCGGGGGGCGTACAGTAGCTTATTGGTATTTTGGATTCTGGTTCTGGTAAATATTGGCTCTAACCCGTTTCTGACCGCGTAGGGGTGATCGCTTTTCTAGAGATTTAGTAATGATTCTCTCATATAAGCATTATGGGGTTACACTACTTCTTACGTTTTTTTTAAGGTTTAAAGAAAGAAAAGGCGTTTATTATACATACATATATGTAATGTGAATTCTAGCCACAGTGCTAATTCTCTTTTTAAAATATAGTGGTATAGCGATGGAATTAATAGTTTGATACTTTTTATTTATTTTTTTATAATTTAATTGCAACGGTTACACACCAATAACAACAATTAATTAATTTCTTATGCATTAAACATTACGCCACGGCAATATTAAAAATTACATTTCATTAATTCACAATATTGATGTCTAATTTCTTTTTTGTAAATGTAACAAAAAATCTATTTTAACCCAGGTTATGTATTGGTGATTTTAGTTTAAAAATCGCGGCTTTATTTATATTATTTTGCATGTAAATGGTAGTCGGTAGAAACATCACCTTGCATAATATGTGCTTTAAATTACTATTAGAATGTCAAATATAATTTGATTATTTGTGAAATATTAGACAAGCATAATAAATTATATTCACATTATATACATGAGTAAAACAGTAGTAAGTTCAGATCTCTGGCCTTAATTAAAAAACTGAATTCATATCACAAACTAGCATATGAATTAATATCACAAAACAGCTTGAAACTATGGAATTTATTAATCCACTATCAACTAAACAAACATACCTATACATGTAACTATATCTATCCAAGAAAAAGATGATCAGCAGAGATGACATTGTAAAACAAATGTTGTTTTAAGTTAAACTCCTGCGCACCTATGCAAATAGGGCTCCCACAAAATTAATGTCAACATACAAAGTAATAAAAACTACATTTTGTTGAACGCGACGTACCATATCGTATCGCTACGTATTAATCCATTGCATGTTGTTCAAATAACTAGGGAAATAATTTGGATTTCGAAGTAGCAATGTAATGTGAATTTATGATAGTTCCATCATCGTAAAGTTTGCTCTATAAAAGCTTCCAGTCATACAGCTTGACACAGGGCTGCCACATTTAAAGCTTCAGGTATATATTATTATGAGAACTTATGAATAAATTATTATTATTATTACTCTATACTTAATTTTAGATGAAGGATGGATGTATGGGTGTTTATTGCTCAATTATACCAAAACGGCTGAAAAAAACTGGATGAATTTTGGTCAAGATATAGAGTAAAGCCAGGAACAGCAAATAGGTTACCTTTTATTCCGAAAAAAAATACGTGTAATTTTTTAATACCCGTGTAAAAGCAAAAAAAAAAATTAATTTAATCTTTATTTTTATTCGTGTTTTTGGAAGGATTTTTTTTTATTGGAAATAGGCTCGCGTTTGACCACCATCTCACCTGATGGTAAGTGATGATGTGGTCGAAGATGAAGCACGCTTGCTTAGAAGTAACCTATTCACTCTTGACTTAAAGATCCCAGGTTATAGCGATCAGGAAATACGGACTCCGGAATACCACTCCTTAGCTGTACGCACAATGAAAGTGTTCCCAAAACGTTTTGTGCGCATGGGTGGGATGTAATAGTTTCAAGGAATTACCTTTTTTCTTTTTAAATATTGACTTTACTAATAATCCGAACATACCGTGTAAAGTTCCAAGTCTCCTTTCCTTTCCCAATTTTGCAACTTTCCTTTTTTTTGCCTTCGTCATCAAATTCTTCCCATCTATTTACAAAAATTAACAGTTTTTAAAATACTTAGGTACCAGATAAAATTAAAACGAGATATTAATTATATTATTTTAATTATATTAATTAATTCCATTTCCAGTACCTTATATTATTAGTATCATTAGAACTTAAAATTGGATATTTATCATGTGTATCTTTTGTTTCGCTGTTTTGCTCATAAACGTTCACCCGCAATTACTTCAGTTCATCCGCTTGCAACAGTGCTGAAATATCGGAAATTCGAAACAAAAGATACACATAGTAAATATCGCGTTTTAAGTATCTAATGATAGTGTTAGTGACCATGTTATTTCAAAAACTTATATTATTATTTGATAATTAGAAAAAGTTCTATATATTTTCATTTGAATTCCATCCCTAGTTGCGCGCGCGCTTGCTAGTTGCTACATGGTCAATATTGACGCTGGCAGTAAGCTGCGACGAGGCGTCACGCGCATGCGCGAGTGTCAACATTTGACTCCGTCCGCATCGCGATCATGCGCCTATAATACTTCTTTTATTGGACTTTATGGGAATAGTTTTCAATGGTTTCGACCGTAATTTATGGGAAACAAGAGCGGTATACTCAATTGTGGGTTTTAAGTGAAAACTTGTATGTTACAGGGAAGTAGACTTAGTACTTATCACTTAAAAGTACTAAGTCAACTTCTTTTCTACTCACTTGCCTGATTTTAAGTAATCTGGCTTAGAGACAAAACAATAGAAAGTTGTGATGGGTGGTATTTTGAGGGCTGCCTGTAATGTAAATTCTTGACCTCAATAAGTCAACCTTGCTTGAATAAATGGCTTTTGTTTTTTTTTTTATTAACACGTGCTTCACTTGAAGTCACATTTAATTTACAAAATGTTTCATTATTGAATCTGTTTTGTTAAATGAGTCATGAAAACCTGATCAAGAAGCTACTTTAGGATTTAAAAAAATATAGCTCGTCTTTCTCCTGTATTGTGGGTGCATTAAAACACCTGGATCAGTCCGTGCTTCACTTTCGACCACATCATCGCTTACCATCAGGTCGGATAGTTGTCAAACGGAGCCTATCGTCCATAAAATAGTTATATCTATAGGTCATACAAACATTTGTCCGGTGTGGGAATTGAACTCGCGACACGCAGCCCAGAAAGCATTCACCAAACGTATAGTCATTGAATAGGCTTTTCGAACACAGGAGTAAATTGGCACTTGTTCACTGAATACATACTAAAAAAAATTAGAGTGATTTTAATAGAGTAATAAACACTATGAGTGCACTTTAAGTGCACACTTATTTGTAAGTTGCAATTAAGTAACAGTGAAGTGGCTTGGTTTTAACGATCTTCCAGTAGCAAAATATTGTTCTAAGCTTCGTATGGCTGAAAATACCTTAATCATTCTCGTTAACCTATCTCAATATAAGCTATAATTGAAGAAAATGTGGCATAGTATAGAAGAATAGCGAATCGATCGGCTATCATATTCCACACGCGGCTCAAAGAGCAATCGACAGTAACGGCGGGGCCTGACTGGCCTATTGCCTGTAGGGGATGAGGGAATGTTATAACGAGACGTCTAGAAAGAACAAGGAAGTTTAGTCAGTAGAAGTCTGACAACGGCTTTCGCTCCACCAAAAGCGGGATGAGTCATTTGATTATTTTCCTCCAAAAAAGGTGTTGAAAACCGAATGAAAGTTTCCACAAAAAAAAAAGCAATCCAGGCGAACAAAGTCACGGATAACAGCTTGTTTATTATAACTGAAATCTTTCAGTATATCGTAATATGTATAGTGTCGTAAGCTCGTCTCTGTAGAGATTCTTGCATGTCGCTTTTGCCTATGTGACAGTGTCTTATGCTCAATACATCATATTTACGCCTAGGCCATTTACTAACAGTGTAATCATAGTGTTGTACCTTATTGTACCATCCTAAAAGTCGATAAAGATGGCCTCATCTGTAGTTTATGTCGAACATACATTATGTTCCTTATAAGAGAGTGAGTAATATGTATGAATAAGCTTGTTTGTCTGTGTGTGTTGTACTTGTTATGTTTGTGAGGTGGGTGATAAAGACGCTGCATGTGTCCGAGCGGCGCGGGCGCAAGTCTTTGTATAGTGTTGTTGTTTAGAGGTATCGATTCAAGATATTCGATACAAGAATACAACACTTTCGTCCCTGAAAGTGTTGTATTCTTGAGTTCAGGCGTCCAATTTAAGGATTAAACTGTGGTGATAGCGGGTTTCCTAGCATATAAAAATAGCATAAAATTTTAAAGCAGGAAAAGGACTGCCATTTACTTTACTTTGAATAAATAATTATGTATTTTTATTTATACGACTAAGAGATATTCAATTTTCGTCATAGTTATAATAATAGATTTCCAAAATGTCTTCAACTGGCTTTTTCTCCTCCAATTTCCTCCAGCAAAAAACTAGTGCAGTACCCGTTATTTATCGATAAACCAGAGAACCCAGTCGGTTCCACAATAATGGCCGGGGCGTGGTACATTGGCCGCAACAAAACGAACCAACCAACACGTATATATTGTTATTATTACGTGATGAGTACGAGTATAAGACATGCGATGTTCAATAGCGCGGGCTGTGACGTCACAAAGAAAGTATCTGGACGTAATTGTCGAGTTTTTCTTGGTAAAGTAGGCGGGATATTTAAAAAAAGGGAGGGAAATTACCGTTTTGTTTTATAAGCTATTTTAAGGAAAGGGTTGCTTCTACCCTTCGTTGAGATGTTACATGACGTAACATGCGGAGTGAGAGGGAATGGGATGCAGTCGCAAAAAATAGTTATATATAAGCCATCAAAGATTACTGTGGTCTTTTCACATAAAATAATTTAAACTCTGCGATATGCATTTGAACATTAATAATATATATATATATATTAGAATTAAAATTGTGAGAATAGATCTAGAGATGATTTCTTATAAACTACACAAACCTTTAACCTTTTTATTAAAACGACAAAAAAACTTCTTGGTCCAAGTTGAGAGATCACTTTTCCGTGACAACTTCCGTGATTATCAAGCAGAAAACTGTACCTAACATAATTAGTAACTCTAAAAAAACTTTATAAAAAGCTGGGTCAGGCAGTTTACAAATTAATATTAATGAGAATTATTTAAATAAATTAACTTTTCCAAACCAGTTATTACCCACTAATGTAATTCATCATTTGAATTGAGTTTCATGATTTAACACTAAGCTTACTAAGCTTGTAGCATTTAGCATAATATTAAGTGGCAGTTATGCATACATACTAATATTTATGCATGACTTATTATAAACAAGCTTCTACACACGGCTTCTCTTGCGTGAAAAGTATTTATTTTGCAAATAAAAAATACACTATGTCAATCTCCAACCCTTTAACTATCTGCACACCAAAAATCACATCAAACTTTTGCTCCGTTTTGACGTAAAAGAACGACCAACATACACACATACTTTCGCATCTATAATATTAGTACCGAAGTATGGATAAACGTGACACTTGTTAAGTACCAAAGTTTCATCACAGTTGATTACCAAAACATATTTTATGAAAATATATGTGATATGAAAGAAATAACAGAAATGCATTCAAAAAGTCACATCGTGTCTTAAACGACGAATCGTGTGGTAACGCGCGCTCAGTAATGATAGTGATGTGCCTCTCCCGGCTGTATATAATTTACCGAGGATTGAGTTATTAGTAGTTCTGAGATACCAGAAACCAATGCTGGTTTAATGCGAGCGGCTTTTTCGACGACTTAATGTGATTTTGATACGGTCAGGCGGAAATTTGAGTATCAAGTTAGATTTGAACTCAATTAAGATGTCTCTTTTATGTTTTCTGTGACGAAATTAACGGATTGAAGTGTAGTGTAACGAGGCTTAAGCGTAGGTAGATATCGAAAATGTTTTGTTAAATGTTTTAAATTGAGATTTTTCTTTGACTTAATGCGTGTTGCACAAGATATTGAAATGTTGATAAAGTTTTTGTTTATTCTTAGCGTCTTGCATGTTATGTGGACTGCGGCCCTTAAGTACATGTCGAGTTCATGGACCTTTTGAGAGCAGACTGCACTGGAAGACTAAGTTGCTCAATGTATGGTATTCCTGCCGTTTCCACTTATGATATAATTATTTTGTTTGTGGACATTTTAATGAACACATGTCGAGTGTTTACTTACTGGCTTGTACATATACTGTTTCTAAAAACGTAGCTAAAAATCTTTGACTTCACTACTTTTTGCTGTAAAACCAGGTACGAATGTAGACCAGAGACCTAGTCATCATCAATGTAAATGTATCTCACTGCATTCTTATTCCTTTATTTATCATTCAAGACAGTATAAAACCGGTACATCTCTTTTTAATGTATTCTTTTATTTCAAGTCTTCGAAGACATCAACTTACAAGGTGCACGGTAATGACGGTAACTTCAATTGGTTGCATTCAAGGGGTCAAAGTCACACTAAAACTTATCAGAGGATTCACATCTGTAGAATCTCCATAAGAATACTAAAAGACAATCGACTTAATTAAGTGTCACACCCGATCTTTTTAATACAAATCGCCTTATTATTTTCTTTAGTCCTTGGATCCGGATTGTGGGCTTGTGGGCGTAAGTTTGTCGCTTTCTTATAGCCCCATGAATTGATTAAGGTATTTTTTGTGAGGCATTGTAGGGTAATCACTGCGTGTCTTTTATCATGGTTAATGGTCACAGATTAACATGTTGTGGTGATGTGATGGGATGGTGATGACGAGGCTGGTTTTTGGGTCTTGATTTTGTATTATAGTATTTTTTGTAGCATTGTTTTTTTATAAATGGATGGAAATTTTATAAAAAATATTATGAAGCTAGAACTAATTTAGATTTTTTTTTAAATAGAAAATAATGAATTTCTGATAAGCAAGCATAGTGCAGAAACATATAAACGATAAGTTACGAGTGCTATTTGCAAATGATTAACATTTTAATTATATAGTTGGAAACTTAAATATTAATGCACAGTTTGTATTAACAATTTGTAAAAGATTTAAAAAGTCAGCGTTAAATTTTAACTTCATGACATTAATACTATCAAAATAAAATAAAGTTATATATTAAAGTACTTAGAAAACATGTTAGAAATAACAATAGATCTCTCCTGGGTGCATTCGATGTAACGGATGTCGGGTGATTAAGAAATAACTTATTAAATATAACCCAGACTTGCCCTGTCATGTTCTGTTTGTTAATTTGGAAGCCAACACTAATGACTAAGTGAGTTGCCTTTTCTTTATTGGAAAGTAATTAATTAATATTTTAACTTGTATAAACCAGCAATTGAATACTCGATACGTCATTAAAATTTCGATCTTTTGAAAGCTCACTTCAAGCCTTTCCCATCCCTATTTAAAAGTCATTTGAAAATGAAGGATGATATTGTGTACCGGTTGTTTACATTTCGACTTTACTCGTAACAGTCCGCTAGGGAAATTGGTGCGTCGTAAACTTGGCTATTCCTATCTTTAAACCAGACTTGTACACACTACATGTGGCTGCCATACGTTCTAGGTTCGATTAACAGACTCGCTATTTTAGCCATAGATATACCTACATATGAATATATCTATCGACATATACTTGCGTAAAGTATTCCAAAATAAACCCCGAATCAAAAAGCCAGGACCGCGAAACGAGTCCTAACGAACTTCAATGCTTTTTTTACGCTTTTTCTATACTGGCAAGACAGCATGTCGGCGCACGAGTGTTGCCCGGGGCGATTTGGGCATTTTTTTCCTCCATACAAGTTACGTTCGCCCAAGCTTGTTCTTGCGGGTAATGGCTTCATTATACACTCGGAATCTCAGGAAAGAAACTCGGTGGCCGAGAGCAAAACCTGACGTGTAACCTGGCTGGAACGAGACCTTAGTGGAAATGTAGAACGACTCACGCTTTAAAATTATTCTTAAATACTCAGGAAGAAGTTCAAATTATAAACTTCAGATGGATAATTTTGTGCAAATATAAATTAAATAAATGATATTTATTTTGCAAATTAGTTATAAAAAATTGGTTTGATATAGTGTGTTTCGTACAATTTTCTCACTAATGAATCTTCTAACAGCTAACTCTTACACAGCTTCCTTATTATTAGTGAAATTTCGCAGATTTAGTAGCAAGATAATAATACCCCAATCGAGATTGCTTCGGTAATCGTTCCTGAGTTATTATGCAATTACGTGCTCAGTTTCGTGTATTTTTAAACAGTTCTTGTGTTGCAATTTTGTTGGACGAGATGATTCTGTGATCGCAACATGATTCTGAATTCCAGTGGCTTCTTAACTGGTGGCATAAAAATTCATTGATATAGGTATTACGTGCAAAATGAGGTGGAATTTGAGGTTTGTATGAATATGGCAGATTAAATTGGGGAGTGGTATAATGTCAGATTGTTGCGTGGAATTTTAGTATTTAGAAGTTATGACGACTGACATTTTATTGTTGATAAATATTACTCTTTAATGATACTACGTGAAGACATAGTAAACATATAGAATATTAATTAATCTGTCAGTTTATCACAATACTGATTCCCATAGAGAAGGTCTACAATCGGGCCTTATGTAACTACAGGCTCCACCGTAAATTCACTGAAGGATTGGCATCCCATCTCTCATTTTAATATCTGGTTCAATATGTAAGATTTTAATTTTGCGCCTTGTAATTGGGCACGGCTTTTTGGCGGTGTTTAGCGGAATTAATCACTTAAGTTAATCTTCTACTTTACCTCTGTGAGTAGCGTAGTTTTAGCTAATAAAGCTTTAGTAAACTAAATTACAACAAAAAAATCGTCTTCAACGCTGTTGGCTGATAACGTACCCAAATGTCGACGTTGTATGGCAATGCTTAACCTTTAGGCCAACGTAATATCCAGCTCTTGAGTCACAGGTAGTGTAAACCAGCCTTTTCGGAATTTCATCAAAAAGGCTGTGAGCACAAATATCCCATGGTCTGAGAGCGGGAATGGATACGCCAGCACATCATGATGAACTGGGAAGGTGGGATAGTGCAAAAGTATAGACAATCGATAATTGCATAAGAGCTTTTTAAAACTAAGTCGTGGTTACATTTGTCTTGAATACTTTCAACATACGAGAAAGCCATTTACCAATCACTGCTGGTTTTAATTTCTCAAAAATAATAGCTTTCGTCGCCCAACAAAAATCATAGCAATAAATGTAAATTAAATCAATCAAATCGAAGCCTCGAGCTTTAGTTTAATAAATACCCACATAAAACTATTACTCACCAACCTGATTCAATTTACAACTATTCATTTACGCATAATAATTCTTATAAAACTATTAATGTTTCAAGTTTTAGTTTAAAGAAAAACAAAAAGGGTTCCACTCGAACCACTAAAGACAGATTTTTATTGCAGATTACACTGTAACTAACGACTGTTCACAGTCTTTTATTCTTGGCGAACAAAAACAACATTAATCTGCGCACAACGTGGTGTTTATCTCTATTCACCCATTGAAAAGGTGCAATAAATATAGTAAGCACACGTCGGGCAATTGAAATGTACACTACTTAATAATCGCCGGCATGCAACGCAAGCACACGACCACACTCCGTGTGGCCGCAATACCCTACGATTTTATCGATACCCGAGAATTTTTATTTAACCACCACCTTTAAGAATACCAATACCACTTTAAATAAAATAAATATAGTATCGATGTTTTCAAATAACAATTTTCCCATCACTATTCCGTTCGACGGCTGTGAGATGTGGCTTTAGAAACCCAATAGGTTGATTAGGCATGATTGTTAGTCTTTCTTTTAATCATGTTGCTATTATAAAATTTCTTGTTAACCCTATTATGAGACGTATTCAGACAAAAAATACTTCACAATGATGCTGTGTGGTAAAAATTTAATGGAATGTTAGTATTTGTGTAGATAGTTGGATAATAAATATACCTACTAAATAAAATGCCTATGTAGTGATTACATAATTTTATTTAAAATCAGCTTTAAGAAAAAGAAGTACACGTGTTTAAAAACAGAACAATGGAACCACTGTCAACTAGGTCGTACATTTTGTTCTTACTCATAAAAAGTAAATTCGAGTTCAGAATGTCAATTTCAAATTTAGAATTCCGCACTAGTGTCACTCCGAATGCAATTGAGTCATTCGATTATCGAATGTCGTCACGTGTGGTCGCCAGATCGTATGCATCGATATCCCGCGCGAATACGCTCGATGACAACGCCACAGCTAGTTGGTTCCCGCCATATTTGCCGTGTCCAACGTTAAGATTTATAATATAAAGTGGAACTTGTATAATATTGAGCGCATATTGCGGTTTTATTAGTGCTGAGACTTGATTTAGTGTTTTGTAATTGAAGTCCAAGTAGTGATGTAGTTGGTTTTAATTATGCGATTAATTATTATAGTTTTGCTTCGTTAATAAAACGTATTATGTTGATAACGGCGGTTTGATTAAGTAATTGCTTTGCGGTCTGATTAGGTTGAGTGTCGTAATAATAGCACTTATGAAACGTGTTGCAGAGTTTAGTCAAGCAGAAGTTGGATTAAACTTTAAACGCGTGGGTATTTAGCCCACGCTTGTGAACTTATTTGTAGATACTATAAATTCATAATTTATTTAATTACTAGCTGCAGCTTGCGATCGGTGGAAATTGAGCGTAATTTTCCGAGATAACATGTAGCCTATGTTCTGTTCCAGATTATAAATAATCTATGTCTAGTCCAAATATCATTCAGATCCGATCATACATTTTGGAGTGATTGAGTAACAAACATCCATACATTCTAAACTTTCTCATTGATAATAACAAATTAATAGTAGTAGAAATATTGCATATGTATAATAATAAATATGTAGGGGGCCGTCCATTAATCACGTGATGTTTTTTTTTTGCATTTTTTAACCCCCCGTCCCCCTTGGTGATACATGGTGAGGTTTAAGGCTACCCCCCCCTCCCTCACCCCTATATCACGTGTATTTTTTCGTTCCTGCAAAGAATCTGATACAGGAATACTGATATAAGTATCATCTGATATTATTATAGAAAATTAAAGACTACTATATACTACTATAGCGTTCAGAGGTTGACAGAAAGGTTGCAGTTTGTTTTTGACTGACATAAAAATAAGGAAATAAACGCGAAAAACTTTTTTGTACTAATACATGAACATTATTTAATGTATAGTATTTTCGGACCACGGATTAGCAAGACTTTTTCAACACCAATAACTGGATAAGCATCTTGCAAGTAACTGACTTGCCACAGTTCTTTGTTGAAGATCAACATCGATTTCATCAAGCCACTCGGCGTCATCATTTCGCCCACTTCATAAATTCTTCTTTTTAACCGACTTCAAAAAAGGAGGAGATTCTCAGTTCGTCTTGAACTTTTTTTATTATTATTTATGTTACCTCACAACTCGAAGACAGCTGGACTGATCTGGAATTTTTTTTTTCGTTTGACAGGTTATACTTTCTAGTTGGTTCTATTGTTATGAAATCAGGATATGATGATGGAATCCTGGAGTAATCTAGGGAACTCTTCAAATATTATAGGCACACCTATAGCGTTTTGAGTATTTCTAATAGTACCTCGTGCAGTTGCTCTCGAAAAGCACCATTTGGGGCAGTGGAACTGATGATGAAGACCACAAATGGCCACCGAAACATTTGCATGTTAAGCACTTTATGCTCATCACAATGCATATGGTGATGTAGAGATGATGGTAAAGTACCAGGAGAACTCCTCAAAAATTAACGGCTCTGCATCGGGAAGAGCAATATTTTGTAAAAGGTTATAAGTAGTTCACATTTTGGCTTTTGTAACTAGATAAATTACAAACCGACCCACTAAAAAGCGTGTTAAAACTTTTTTGCAAAAAATAAAACCAACTTCTGTATCAAAACACTACAAAGCCAAAAATAACTTTAATTTCTTTAGTGTCAAAAAAAAATTAAAGTACAAAACCAATAACACCGACTACCGAAATTAAAGTTATTTTTGGCTTTGTAGTGTTTTGATATGGAAGTCGATTTTTTTTTGTAGAATATTTTTGTTTCGCATTAGCCCACAATTCATTAAATTCTTTTTAAGCCACACTAGGTTTTTTACCTTTCTTATCCTCTGCAAATAGGTCTTTATATAGATCACCTAGTTTAGACATGTTTTAATCCAAAACTTACGAGGTTAAACAATTTACGCATGTGTATTCAGTGTTAAAACAACAGAATACCTGACACTGACAAGCTGAGTCCAGCGGACGGTTTTTGCGGCTCGCGGGAACTTTACTTCGTTCGTTGCCTGCCACCGGCGAATCAAGGTCGCACTACAAGTCGTTTTCGATTTTGTACGCGTTTGATGAAAAAATAAATACATGTAACGCCGCTTTTCGGCTGAGTATCGCGCGCTTGCCGAAAAAATAAATACACGTGATATATTACTTTACCCTCCCTCCCCCTTGTGATATTTCGTGATTTTTTATGGACCCCCTCCCCCCCTTTCGAGCCTCACGTGATTAATGGACAGCCCCTAGGTAGGTAAGGTAGGTACGGTAGGCCAATGTTACGATCTTGGTATGAGATCGAATTCTTGCGAATAATGTTTCACTTTATCAGAAAACATAATTATTTATTTGGAAATAGGAGATTGAGATCTTTACCCTTTTTTCCGGGTGGGAAAATCATCTTGAATGACTGATGAATGAATGACTTCTCCCGCTCTGGGTGGAGCGAAAAAGTGTCAGACTTCTACTAACTAAAAACCACCCTGTTCCTTCAGCTGCCCTTAAGTTGGAGGTTTTTACCCTAAATTAGGACACTATGGGCTGGTTAAACATGATGTTTTTAACACGTTGAACGCCAACGCGGTCAGTGCTGACCGACAGTGAGCTTTCCCTTTAGGCCAAGCAAAAATCACAGTCCTATCCAAAAGACCAAATGTTTTTTTTAATTGTTGGATTGACGGGAAGCCCACCTCAAAAAAAAATTAGATACTTATATCTAATGTCCAAATGTATGTTTTCATTAACAAAAGTCAGCTTTAGTCATTACTTAATTAATTATGTAGATATTAAACGCCGGGCAGCACTGACCGACGCGGCCCGAACGGCAAGTCTAGTTGTCGGCCATCACTGACCGACGCGGCCTGAACGTGAAGATGCATTTTTTTTTTTCTTGGCGTTCTACGTGTTAACGTAAATTGTACTGTAAATCGATCAAAACTGCTGTCTTTTCAAATAAAGCTTCATTTAGTAGGCCAACTATCCAAACTGTACGTTTAATAACATAAACTGTTAACCATAACTCGCAACACGGATTATAAATCTCCTCTATAATTATACATCTCTATCTAGCCTGTGAGCTAAACTATTTGCTTTTTTTATACCCGTAGTCAGTCCCTTGTCCCCTAGGCGCGATGTTACCGCGATGACGCCGGATAACGCGGCTAGTATCGAGTTCCTACTAAGATCTTAATCGGCAGATGTATTAGCGCGGCCTTTGGAAGCTGGTGCAAGTTAAGAACGAATTTAAGAATCGAGAGTGTGTGTTTCCTAATAGCTATAACCTGAGGGCCTTTAAATCAAGAGTGAATAGGTTACTTCTAGGTAAGCGTGCTTAATTTTTGTCCACATCGACACTTACATACCGTCAGGTGAGATGGTGGTCAAAAGCGAGTCTATTATCAATCAAATAAAAAAATCGAGAGTAAATCTAAGTCTTTGTAAATGTAAAAGAAAAATCAATATAAAAGTTGTATTTTTTATTTCACATGCATTTATACAGCAAACATATTTTTAATGCAACAAACTCTTCACAAATAAAAACAACTTAAAAATGTACTATTTACTTAAGTAGGTACATCAACTAAACCTAACTAGGTACTTAAGAACAAAAAAACAAAAACCACTCAGACGTCGAATTACTCCTCCGCATCGCTGTCGCTCGGTAGTGCACTCAGAAGACTGGCATTGAGCCTTGAATAACAATTAAAATCAAAAATAATCGATAAGCTTTACCTCAGTCCAAGGTAAGTCTTGTGACCCACGAAGTGTCAACTAGGTGTTGAACACTATTAATATGATTTTTCTGAAGCCGAATTGAATACATATCGCACGCTTAATCCAATACTGTCACTATCCAAAATTTTGCCAAATCGACTTTTTAATGCCATCTGTTGGGAAACGTAGAACTACGCGTAATCGCGCTTACACTAGTCTAAAAGTAACAGAAATAACCGCTATACGGGCAGTAGTCCGCTTCGTCACTAAACGAAAATATTCCCATTACCATTCCATTTTTGCCTCTCCTGAAAAGTTGACTTTTTGGGATAGTGACAGTATTGGTTTAAGCGTGCGATATGTATTTATCGAAGCAGCAATGATTAATGGCTGAATTGTCAGAAAATATACAGACACTAGGCTAAGGCCCAACTGTGTTGGGATGAGTTTCCAGTCTAACTGGATGCAGCTGAGTACTTGTGTTTTACATGGAGCGACTGCCTGACCTCCACAACCCAGGGGCGTGCACAGGATTATGACAGGGTATGTGGCGGAGTAATCGGTCACAAAAACTTTGCCTTTTATAGATTTTTAGCATAACCACAGCCACGCATCGTAGCATGGTGGCGATGCGTGGCTGTGGCTATGCTAAAAATCTATAAAAGAAAAAGTTTTTGTGACCGATTACTCCGCCGCATACCCTGTCATAATCCTGTGCACGCGCATGCCACAACCCAGTTGCTGGGTAACACGATATCCCTTGACAAGACCAGTGTCAGATCTGGCCTTTGACTACCATAACGACAGTCAATGTACAAATGACAGCCAGGATCCACGGCTTAATATTCTTTCCGAGGCCCTGCAGAATCTCTATATGCTAAGTTAGTCACCCATTAATTAGACATGGGGCTTGATAAACCTTCCAGTGATTGTGAGTTGTTTGTTACGTTTTTAATAATTGTCTGTTGTGTGTGTCTGTTATAATTGTGTGCCTAATTGTGCTTACTAACATAGTTTTTAAATAATTTGTTGTTATACTAACTTTATGAGCCTTAAAAGTCTGACAAAGATTTTTTTTTTATTTTTATTAAACCAAATTCATATTTTTTTTATTTTTTTTTTATTGAAAATAGGTTCACGTTTGACCACTATCTCACCTGATGGTAAGTGATGATGTGATCGAAGATGGAGCGCGCTTACCTAAAAATAACCTATTCACTCTGGACTTAAAACTCCTAGGTTGTAGCTGTCGGGATACACAGACTCCGGCAGGGAATTCCACTCCTTAGCCGTCCGCACAATGAAGGTATTCCCAAAACGTTTTGTGCGTATGGGTGGGATGTCCACCACGTAACGATGATGCTTCGCCGTTTGTCTAGTAGTCCAATGATGGAACGGGCTTGGCGGAATTAGATTGTGTAATGCCATCGCACACTCCCCGAAATGTAACCGATAGAAAACCGATGTTTATTCAAAATCATAAGGGAAATCGCTTAAATCTATATTAAGTTCATACATGTCATGTGTCTGAACTAGGTAATCCTGTGTTTCAGGTGAGACTAGGGATAATTTTTTCTTTTTAAAAGCTTAAACAATGTAGAGTTCTTACTCTAAATTCCATGTCCCCGCTTCATCTTAACCCTGCAACCGTGCACTGCGTTCGCACATACATGTATCCTTAAACACTTATAAAGCATTGTGTTGGCAGTTAATTAACCTTCCCAAGGTTTATCGCACTCACTCGGGTCCATGTCACTGTGATATAGTACCCCAAGTGACCCGCCGGATTCTCAAAATCGATTTCATATCGGGGTTAAATTGATATATAGAATGATTAAAAAAACGTCTTAATTGAACAGGTTTTGAGTAAGTAACGATATCGATTAAAAATGTATCGAGGTTTTATTACCGAGTCGTTCGATTTGTTTAAGTTGTAAAATGTTGAGTCATTTCAAGTAGATTGTCTCTCTCTTTTTTTTCTATTGTTGATTTTTTTATTTAGCTTAAAATAGTATGTATGTTGTTATATTTTGTAAGTATTTAATTTTTTCTTTTTATTAGTTTTTTGTTTAGATTCTTAAGTATATATTTGGAATTAGTTACATTCCATACTGAATTTGTACTCCTTTACGGCAAAACATAGTGCTCAAATATTTATGTATACCAAAGACCTTTATTTTACCTATGTTTCACAAATAAATAATTATTCTGATTCTGATTCTGAATTGAGTGGGGTGGTAGTGGTAATATGACAAATGCATCAATTTAAATTATTTGTTTTTGTATTTTACATGTGTATGTGTTTTAATCTGTACGAGTACCTGTTTAGGGTATGTCTTCTTACATTAATTTGTTTTTTTTTAATTGAACTTGGCAATGATCATTTTAAAATGAAATTTGTAATTTATTTCTCTTACTTTCAATAATTTAATTTAATTCAAAATTCAAATTTATTTATTATTCAGATATCAAGGATCAATAATGGTTAGTGACAAAAACACTTATAATCTATGTTAGTACCTATATACAAAGTTGTGAAATCTTTACTTATTTAATCTTACCAACTACAATTTCCACCCAGAGCGAGTGTATTGGACACTGATATTTAGTTGATATTGTTCTCAGGATGTCATTGCTGCTGCCCCGTACTCTGCCTAGCAGGGATGACACCTGCTTGAGTCTTATTGCGTAAAAATCATCAGTACGCGCTTCGGCAAACATCGCGGACACACTGCAGAACCGCGGCAACCGCAACAACATCCTGAAGACGTTATTGTATTGCACCCGCAGAGTGCTGTATGTCTTCTGCGTATAATTAACCCACAAGCTGCTCGTATAAAACGACTGGCAATATGCTTTAAAAAGCGCTATCTTAGCCTCAGTCGAGCAACGAGCAAACCTGCGAGCCAACATTTTACCACGAACAGGCTCAACCAAATGATGATGATGCGAAGACTGTTTAACACAGATGATACATACATAGAATGACAGATGTAGGTTAACAGTAGTAGTGATTTGCCGGTTCTGGCGCACCAATCCCGTGGCTCACCGGTTCTGGCGCACCACCGCTTCTGGCGCAATCGCGGTCCAGGGCGTTTCAAACCTAAAAAAAAAAAAAAAAAAAAAAAAAAAAAAAAAAAAAAAAAAAAAAGGTTTTGGGGTCCGCTGATCACGTTTCTGCAATCCTTTTTTGCGTAGGATGCATGGTTCCGGAGATACAGAAATCAATTAACAACAATCTGTTTCATTTCCGGTGACCCGAAACCCTCATTATCGACTTTCATTGTTCGCCTTTTCTTATCTATTGTCCGTGCGTCCGGCCGCGCACCCTCATTACGATTGCATTGGCGTTTCTATTGTATACTTTTATTGTTCATAAACGGTTGCTTACTTACTATTCGGAATCATCAAAACAGAATCAATAAAACACATTCCTCATTCACAAATAAAGGTTTATATATAAGCGGCTCAAAGATTTTTCCGAAGCAAAGAGTCTAATACCCAATGAGCAGTTCGAATTTAGAACCGAAAACTCATGTATCCAACAAGTCCACCGCATCATACAACACGTCAGCGCCGGCTTCCAACGGGGCGCAATAACGGGAGCGAAAGCGTTCGACAAAGTCTAGCACAATGGCTTAATCTATAAGCTATACCAACTCTCGTTATCACGCTATTCACTAACGATATCCCCAAGCATAAAAGTACCCAGCAAGCCCTATTTGCCGACGATACAGCTATCTATTATACCGATCTGAAACCCGATGCCATCGCTCGCACTCTCCAAACTTCCGCAAACAGTCTGGCGAAGTGGTTCCGGAAATGGAGAATCGAAGTCAATCCAGACAAAAACCAGGCAATCCTCTTTTCTAAACCGCGGATAAACGTTCGCGCCGCTTTCGCTCTAGCTAGGCTACTTTATTCTTAGCTCCCGCAGCAAATTATCACTCAGGTGTAAGCTGCGTATTCACCTCCAAAACCGATTCCTCAGTAGAGTCACGGGAGCCCCCGTTTTATGTTCGAAATGAGCTTCTTCATGTAGACCTCAAGATGCCCACTATCCAGCAGTTCATGAAACGCGTCTCCAAGCGTTTCTTTGAAACTGCAATCCAACATAGGAATCCCCTTATCGTATCGGCCGTTTATTTATACTCCTATGGAATCATACTATCTCACATTCATACATATAAGCACACCGTCACCCGCGCACGCATATACACATACCCACTCACACAAACACATAAATGGGTAGCCTATTAGCGGCAGAAATATTACTTTCTAGACTAGGGTGAATCTTTTTCAGATACTGTTGTACCTCTAGTGTATTCATGGTCTGCTATTAGTAGATTATTACGATACGAATCTATTCAATGGTAAAGGAATGTTCAAGTATAGTGATTTGGAAATATTAAATAACATTCCTTTGCAATGATTTCGTAGGAGTCACAAAGGATCTGAAGGAATTTGAGATAAATTTGTTTACTCACAAAGTTACTATCAGTTCCGTAGTACTTAGGAATTCGTTTTAGATAAGAAATACCTTTGTGGGCGCTATATAAGACCAAGCAGTTGCACCACTCAATCCACACTCGTTCGACATCAGCGAACAGTATCTACCAATACTACATTTTGTAATTATTCTTCGCATCAATGACAACGGAGGTAAGTGTTTATTCTATTAATAAACTTACTTTTCTTTCTGTTTATTTTAATTACATGAACTTTTCCTTACGTGTGTGAGGGTGTTTGTAAACTTGAGTGTAAACTTATTGATATTAATATGATAACTGTGTTGTTACAGAAATCATCCAGTCTTGCATACAACGATGAAAATACCCATAAACACTATTTGGGAATACAAACCTCTGAGCAATATAGTACGTCGTTTATCATGACTGCCATTGTAGACGTTCAAGGCTTTAAAACGGAAGCAAATAAATTTGTGCTGAAAGAAATTGCTATATTGTGTAGTGACAAATTACAGATGTTTTTAATCAAGCCACCATTTCCATTTTATGATTTGACAAAACAAGAAAGACGACAAGTTGCATGGATTGAACGTAACAGGAAGATATGTTGGGGTGAAGGGTTTATACCTTATTCAAATTATCAATATTTAATTTTAGATTTGTTAAGAGATAAATGTATTTATATTAAAGGTCTTGAAAAAGTGTTATGGTTAAAAAATATTTTAAATAATAATAATGTGATTAATTTAGAAGATAAAGGTTGTCCTAGTCTGCCAAGTCTGTATGATCAATATAAATATTCTGAAGATTTGTATAGTTGTATTTATCATAGCTCTATATGTGCTTTAAAAAATGTATTATGTTTAAAAAAATGGTGCTCTGATAATAAACTTTTTATATAAATTGAAATATGTCATTAATTACAGAAATTTAAAGCAGTGCATAGAAATGAGAGTAAAATTAACTAAAGTTCATAGAGTTTTAAAATTTAAACAATGTCCCTGGTTAAAAATGTACATAGATCTCAATACATTTAGAACGTTAGCAAAATCAGATTTTGGAAAAGATTTTTTTCAATTAATGAATAATTCAGTATTTGGTAAGACTATGAAGAATATTGAAAAAAGGGTTAACGTAAAATTAGTTATACACTGGGAGAACCGTGGTAAAGCTTTAGGTGCTCAAGATCTAATCGCTAAACCACAATTTCATAATCTTTCAATATTTTCATTGTAAAAGAATTTGTAGGTTTACGGTCTAAAATGTATGCTTTTGATGTAGAGAATAAGATTATAACGAAGACAAAAGGGGTAAATAAAAGTGTCACTAAAAAGCTGACAACGAATAGTTATAAGTCTTTTCTATTTAATAAAAAAGTGCAATATTGCAGTATGCTTAGGGGTCTCCCTTATTTGACCGAAAGGAATTTGTCAAATTTTCACTTCCCAAAAAAATTTTCGCGTAATTTCATTTGCCAAATTATTACTTAGCAAAAAATCTATTCACAAAAATTGTAACGCAAACCTAATGTTTGGGGAATGAACGTTTAAACTATAACTTGTTTACCAACTAGTACTTTTAACATTTTTTGTTTAATCAAATATTTCAGTTGGAATAACAGTTTTAACGCAAAATCAAATCAGTCAAATCTGTTTTCTATTAATGCAAGTCGTTTCTGGCACTCGCCGGCCGCTACCGCGGCACCACTCGCTTCGCTCGCTCGGCTCGTGCGTAAGAGGTCATACTTTTAATCTAACCTAACCTACCCATTTTGTTTTTGTCAAAATCTTTTCGGCAAAACGGTAGGATTATTTCCCTTATTTTTTACTTTCTTTATATTTTGCCATAACAAATTATTTGACCAAACGTTTACTGTCTAAAGATTGTTTGCTGTAACAAATCAAATGTTAAAGACCAAATGCCTAAATGACATTATCCTTCATAATATTCTGCCAAGTAACAATTTGACCAAATGAAAATGTGCGTACTAAAATCATTCCAAACATTGCATTGGTATAAAAAAGGTTGCTAAAATTTGTTTGGGTAGTGAAATTTTGGCAAAATCTTTCGGCAAAACGGCAGGATCCCTTATGCTTAGATTTAAATCGATTAAACACACAATTTTTACACAAAAACTAAATAAGACTTGTTTATCATACAATTACACAAAAAGACATATTTTAGACAATAATATTGAAACATTGGCTTGGGGTAATTATAAATTACGCTAAGATATGATACTGTACTTTCGTTTTTAAATTTAGTAATATTGTTATCGTAAATTAAGTCTTCTTACTTTTTTGTGTAATACAAAATTTGTATTGATTGTAAAATTATGATATTACTACAATGTTTCGTGGAGTTCAAAATTTTGTGTTGATTGTAAATAATATTAGTTATGTAATGTTATACTTGCGAGCATACATTTGAGGTGATTGTAAAATTCTGATAAGTACTAATTGTGTTACAATTAATTTACATGTCATTGCTGTTTTATATATTTTTTACTAATCATATATATATATTAAATTTTTTCAACAACACTGTTATTTTTTATTTCATCCTTTTAAGCAGAGTAGACGTGTGTAATGTTTCATTTTATTCATCCGTCTTAGGTATTTTTTGTGTAAAAATCTGATGATTCTTTGACCGTATAACATACATATCACCCCTTAAACTTTCATTATGTTTTAAAAGTTTTATACTTTTTAATATTCATGAAATGAAATGAAATGAAATATTTATTTTGTAAATTGGTTATAAATAACACTTTTGCCGTGTTTTCTTGTTATTGGCTTTGTTACTCCTTTTGCTTTTTTTATTTCTTTTTTCTCAGTTCTTATACAGTATAACTTGGCGTGTAAACCAACAAATTCTGAAATTACTTTTCATCCCATTTCGTGTTTAAAATAGCCGGGTATTTGCATGTTACGTTTAGGCATATAATAAATATTATTCTCCTCAAAATTACTCGTATCAAAATATTGAATATTTTTTTCATATCCTTATAAAAATCATCAGTTTTTACATAATAAAGAAGATTATCGGTAACTGTATAACACAGTTTTATATTACCTTCATACATATTTTTCATAACAGAGTAATGGAAACTGTATAAATGAGCTTTAGAAATTTCAAGAATAGAAAATCCAACATAAATAGGACGATCTAAAATAATTTTTGTCTTATCTAATTGAATGGCTACTAGATTTTCCGAAAATATTGACACGTTTTTAAAATTTGGAGCACTTATGTATTTTTCTGCTCCATGCAGTTTGTTTGTTGTATTCGACTTATCTTTCCATAATCACAAATCACAAATAGAATTAATTTGCTTTAAAAAAAAAATCTATTTCGAAATCTGATTGAGCTTTTTGTCTCAGAGTAGTGTTCAAAGATATATAAGGCTCTAAAAAGTTATCTTGGTAAAATTATAGTATTCTATGTATTTTCAGCAATATCAAACTATTTTTAAACACTCTTGTTAATGAATATAATGAATTACAAATCGATGTATTATTTTAATAGATGATTTGCTATTTATTTTTTACATTTTTACAATATTGAAATGGAGTATTTCGTTTTCGCTTAGAAATTTAAAATTATTCGTCGGCAATTTTTTGCATAATGACAAATCCACAACAAACTTAACACAATCCAGATAAATGAGATACGTGCTCGCTTCCATCTCATTGTTAGATGAAAGATATTTATTATTAGCTTTCGCATATCTTATTGAACATTCAGCAAGTCCCCCACGAATTCCACTTTCCAATATTTGGTACACATCTACATCCGATATTAACTCAAGCTCCACTTTGGTGTATAACAGCATAGCATCCCAACTTAATTATAGAGAATATATATAATAATACAATATTGTAAAAATGTAAAAAATAAATAGCAAATCATCTATTAAAATAATACATCGATTTGTAATTCATTATATTCATTAACAAGAGTGTTTAAAAATAGTTTGATATTGCTGAAAATACATAGAATACTATAATTTTACCAAGATAACTTTTTAGAGCCTTATATATCTTTGAACACTACTCTGAGACAAAAAGCTCAATCAGATTTCGAAATAGATTTTTTTTAAAGCAAATTAATTCTATTTGTGATTTGTGATTATGGAAAGATAAGTCGAATACAACAAACAAACTGCATGGAGCAGAAAAATACATAAGTGCTCCAAATTTTAAAAACTTGTCAATATTTTCGGAAAATCTAGTAGCCATTCAATTAGATAAGACAAAAATTATTTTAGATCGTCCTATTTATGTTGGATTTTCTATTCTTGAAATTTCTAAAGCTCATTTATACAGTTTCCATTACTCTGTTATGAAAAATATGTATGAAGGTAATATAAAACTGTGTTATACAGTTACCGATAATCTTCTTTATTATGTAAAAACTGATGATTTTTATAAGGATATGAAAAAAATATTCAATATTTTGATACGAGTAATTTTGAGGAGAATAATATTTATTATATGCCTAAACGTAACATGCAAATACCCGGCTATTTTAAACACGAAATGGGATGAAAAGTAATTTCAGAATTTGTTGGTTTACACGCCAAGTTATACTGTATAAGAACTGAGAAAAAAGAAATAAAAAAAGCAAAAGGAGTAACAAAGCCAATAACAAGAAAACACGGCAAAAGTGTTATTTATAACCAATTTACAAAATAAATATTTCATTTCATTTCATTTCATGAATATTAAAAAGTATAAAACTTTTAAAACATAATGAAAGTTTAAGGGGTGATATGTATGTTATACGGTCAAAGAATCATCAGATTTTTACACAAAAAATACCTAAGACGGATGAATAAAATGAAACATTACACACGTCTACTCTGCTTAAAAGGATGAAATAAAAAATAACAGTGTTGTTGAAAAAATTTAATATATATATATGATTAGTAAAAAATATATAAAACAGCAATGACATGTAAATTAATTGTAACACAATTAGTACTTATCAGAATTTTACAATCACCTCAAATGTATGCTCGCAAGTATAACATTACATAACTAATATTATTTACAATCAACACAAAATTTTGAACTCCACGAAACATTGTAGTAATATCATAATTTTACAATCAATACAAATTTTGTATTACACAAAAAAGTAAGAAGACTTAATTTACGATAACAATATTACTAAATTTAAAAACGAAAGTACAGTATCATATCTTAGCGTAATTTATAATTACCCCAAGCCAATGTTTCAATATTATTGTCTAAAATATGTCTTTTTGTGTAATTGTATGATAAACAAGTCTTATTTAGTTTTTGTGTAAAAATTGTGTGTTTAATCGATTTAAATCTAAGCATAAGGGATCCTGCCGTTTTGCCGAAAGATTTTGCCAAAATTTCACTACCCAAACAAATTTTAGCAACCTTTTTTATACCAATGCAATGTTTGGAATGATTTTAGTACGCACATTTTCATTTGGTCAAATTGTTACTTGGCAGAATATTATGAAGGATAATGTCATTTAGGCATTTGGTCTTTAACATTTGATTTGTTACAGCAAACAATCTTTAGACAGTAAACGTTTGGTCAAATAATTTGTTATGGCAAAATATAAAGAAAGTAAAAAATAAGGGAAATAATCCTACCGTTTTGCCGAAAAGATTTTGACAAAAACAAAATGGGTAGGTTAGGTTAGATTAAAAGTATGACCTCTTACGCACGAGCCGAGCGAGCGAAGCGAGTGGTGCCGCGGTAGCGGCCGGCGAGTGCCAGAAACGACTTGCATTAATAGAAAACAGATTTGACTGATTTGATTTTGCGTTAAAACTGTTATTCCAACTGAAATATTTGATTAAACAAAAAATGTTAAAAGTACTAGTTGGTAAACAAGTTATAGTTTAAACGTTCATTCCCCAAACATTAGGTTTGCGTTACAATTTTTGTGAATAGATTTTTTGCTAAGTAATAATTTGGCAAATGAAATTACGCGAAAATTTTTTTGGGAAGTGAAAATTTGACAAATTCCTTTCGGTCAAATAAGGGAGACCCCTAAGCATACTGCAATATTGCACTTTTTTATTAAATAGAAAAGACTTATAACTATTCGTTGTCAGCTTTTTAGTGACACTTTTATTTACCCCTTTTGTCTTCGTTATAATCTTATTCTCTACATCAAAAGCATACATTTTAGACCGTAAACCTACAAATTCTTTTACAATGAAAATATTGAAAGATTATGAAATTGTGGTTTAGCGATTAGATCTTGAGCACCTAAAGCTTTACCACGGTTCTCCCAGTGTATAACTAATTTTACGTTAACCCTTTTTTCAATATTCTTCATAGTCTTACCAAATACTGAATTATTCATTAATTGAAAAAAATCTTTTCCAAAATCTGATTTTGCTAACGTTCTAAATGTATTGAGATCTATGTACATTTTTAACCAGGGACATTGTTTAAATTTTAAAACTCTATGAACTTTAGTTAATTTTACTCTCATTTCTATGCACTGCTTTAAATTTCTGTAATGAATGACATATTTCAATTTATATAAAAAGTTTATTATCAGAGCACCATTTTTTTAAACATAATACATTTTTTAAAGCACATATAGAGCTATGATAAATACAACTATACAAATCTTCAGAATATTTATATTGATCATACAGACTTGGCAGACTAGGACAACCTTTATCTTCTAAATTAATCACATTATTATTATTTAAAATATTTTTTAACCATAACACTTTTTCAAGACCTTTAATATAAATACATTTATCTCTTAACAAATCTAAAATTAAATATTGATAATTTGAATAAGGTATAAACCCTTCACCCCAACATATCTTCCTGTTACGTTCAATCCATGCAACTTGTCGTCTTTCTTGTTTTGTCAAATCATAAAATGGAAATGGTGGCTTGATTAAAAACATCTGTAATTTGTCACTACACAATATAGCAATTTCTTTCAGCACAAATTTATTTGCTTCCGTTTTAAAGCCTTGAACGTCTACAATGGCAGTCATGATAAACGACGTACTATATTGCTCAGAGGTTTGTATTCCCAAATAGTGTTTATGGGTATTTTCATCGTTGTATGCAAGACTGGATGATTTCTGTAACAACACAGTTATCATATTAATATCAATAAGTTTACACTCAAGTTTACAAACACCCTCACACACGTAAGGAAAAGTTCATGTAATTAAAATAAACAGAAAGAAAAGTAAGTTTATTAATAGAATAAACACTTACCTCCGTTGTCATTGATGCGAAGAATAATTACAAAATGTAGTATTGGTAGATACTGTTCGCTGATGTCGAACGAGTGTGGATTGAGTGGTGCAACTGCTTGGTCTTATATAGCGCCCACAAAGGTATTTCTTATCTAAAACGAATTCCTAAGTACTACGGAACTGATAGTAACTTTGTGAGTAAACAAATTTATCTCAAATTCCTTCAGATCCTTTGTGACTCCTACGAAATCATTGCAAAGGAATGTTATATAGCAGACCATGAATACACTAGAGGTACAACAGTATCTGAAAAAGATTCACCCTAGTCTAGAAAGTAATATTTCTGCCGCTAATAGGCTACCCATTTATGTGTTTGTGTGAGTGGGTATGTGTATATGCGTGCGCGGGTGACGGTGTGCTTATATGTATGAATGTGAGATAGTATGATTCCATAGGAGTATAAATAAACGGCCGATACGATAAGGGGATTCCTATGTTGGATTGCAGTTTCAAAGAAACGCTTGGAGACGCGTTTCATGAACTGCTGGATAGTGGGCATCTTGAGGTCTACATGAAGAAGCTCATTTCGAACATAAAACGGGGGCTCCCGTGACTCTACTGAGGAATCGGTTTTGGAGGTGAATACGCAGCTTACACCTGAGTGATAATTTGCTGCGGGAGCTAAGAATAAAGTAGCCTAGCTAGAGCGAAAGCGGCGCGAACGTTTATCCGCGGTTTAGAAAAGAGGATTGCCTGGTTTTTGTCTGGATTGACTTCGATTCTCCATTTCCGGAACCACTTCGCCAGACTGTTTGCGGAAGTTTGGAGAGTGCGAGCGATGGCATCGGGTTTCAGATCGGTATAATAGATAGCTGTATCGTCGGCAAATAGGGCTTGCTGGGTACTTTTATGCTTGGGGATATCGTTAGTGAATAGCGTGATAACGAGAGTTGGTATAGCTTATAGATTAAGCCATTGTGCTAGACTTTGTCGAACGCTTTCGCTCCCGTTATTGCGCCCCGTTGGAAGCCGGCGCTGACGTGTTGTATGATGCGGTGGACTTGTTGGATACATGAGTTTTCGGTTCTAAATTCGAACTGCTCATTGGGTATTAGACTCTTTGCTTCGGAAAAATCTTTGAGCCGCTTATATATAAACCTTTATTTGTGAATGAGGAATGTGTTTTATTGATTCTGTTTTGATGATTCCGAATAGTAAGTAAGCAACCGTTTATGAACAATAAAAGTATACAATAGAAACGCCAATGCAATCGTAATGAGGGTGCGCGGCCGGACGCACGGACAATAGATAAGAAAAGGCGAACAATGAAAGTCGATAATGAGGGTTTCGGGTCACCGGAAATGAAACAGATTGTTGTTAATTGATTTCTGTATCTCCGGAACCATGCATCCTACGCAAAAAAGGATTGCAGAAACGTGATCAGCGGACCCCAAAACCTTTTTTTTTTTTTTTTTTTTTTTTTTTTTTTTTTTTTTTTTTTAGGTTTGAAACGCCCTGGACCGCGATTGCGCCAGAAGCGGTGGTGCGCCAGAACCGGTGAGCCACGGGATTGGTGCGCCAGAACCGGCAAATCACTACTACTGTTAACACAGGTGTATTAAACTAGACTCAGGGTATAATGGGGCTGTCATACGCAGCGCGTAAAAGGCCCACAAAATGTGTGTCAGAAACTTTTAACCTTATTAATAAATTTAAAATTAGTTTTTTGTGCACCTGTAAGCCGTGAATTTAGAAACACGATCAAAAAGTAAATTCTGCCAGCGAAGGTAACATAAAATTACCATCACATGAAAGCTATGTCACCCTACAAGCCTTAGCTATAACAGAACTACCTAGATAGCTCAACATCCGTTAATAATACGGATAATAGATAACTTCAATCTTATAATAACTCAACTGTAAACTATCTGCAAAACAAGAGATTAGAATCGAGAGCGTCTTGTTTGTTGCATGAAGTTAGAAATAACTAAGTAAATAATTAATTTAAGTATTGATTCCGGGTCACATTTTGCTGGGGTTGTATTGGAGGAATTTAAGGGCAATTGAAGTAATAGGCTGGCTTTTTAGTCAGTACAAGTCTGACATTCGCTTCCACTCCACTCAGTGCGGGAGGCGACATTAGATTATTTGCCAACCGGAAAGAAAGGTCTCATTTTGGTGAATGGCTATTCATTAGATTGGCTGATAAGCTGCGTGTCGCGGCTTCGATTCCCGGCCCAGAAAAATGTTTGTAAAGCCTACAAATAATTGTTCCAGTCTAGGTGTTTGTAAAAATGCACTCACGATGCAGTAGAAAATCCTAGTGAGAAAAATAAGGAAAGGACTTTTTTTATATGAAAGCTAAGCTTTATTTATGAACATCAGAAATCTACCATACTAATCTACCATATTTACCAAGGTATTATTATATTATTTATTACTAGTACTCACGCGGGTCTTCGCTCCCGTGGATTCTGTCACGGTAAAAACATAACTCTCCTTTTTTGCAGTCGCGTAAAAAGTAGCCTATAACCTTCCTCAATCTTCCAGCTACTTCCATACCAAATTACATCCAAATCCACCCAGTACTTTCGAAGATTAGCGCGTTCAAGCAAACAAACAAACAAAGAAACTTTTCCACTTTATAATATTAGTATAGATTAGTATAGATAAGGCTTATTCAGGGTAGATAGTCAGGCACTATAATATGTAGGTAATACATATTTATTGCTCGCGACTTCGTTCGCGTAGAAAGTTTTTCCTGTGCAAATCCCGATCCTGTGGAAATTTCGCAAAATCCCGTCTTAGCTAGCATGTAGGTACTAAAAAGAACTTCCATGCAAAATTTGAGAGCCCTACTACTTGTAGTTTATGAGATTTCGTGATTAATCAGTGAGTGGTATTTCGCTTTTATAAATATATTAGCTTTTGCCCGCAACTTCGTTTGCGTGGGAGGTTTTTCCCGCGTGAATCCCGATCCCGTGGGAATTTCGGGATAAAAAGTATCCTATGTCTGTCTCTGGTTGTAAGTTACCCCCTACCAATTTTTAGCCAAATCGGTTCAGCTGTTCTTGAGTTATAAATAGTGTAACTAACATGACTTTTTTATATATATAGATATAAATGTAGATAGATTTAGATTCCCAATATAGGGCAAAGCGAATGATGAAATTAGAAAAAGGACCGAACTTTCTTCTTTCAAACCTCTTTTGCCATTTCTAGCCACGTCTGACATTAAGCGAATTATCTTAATAGAAACAAACATCTTTTGAATGAAAGACATATGTAGATGAAAGCTTAAAATAAATTTAAAGAATAAAATCAGACTTTGTAATATCATTGAAACGGTGCCGCTGTTGTTAGTAATGCACACAGTTATTTAGAAGAAATAATTAACATATTAAATAGTCGTAACGTAAGATTAGTAACTTTTTCTACTACTCAACAACATTGAGCTGAATTGCATGTCCTTAGCTATTTAGGCTCAAAATTGATAAAAAAAAAACTGCTTCTGAGTAAGCGATTGAATTAAAAATTTATAAAAAATATCAATTTTCGAATTTATCGGTATTAAAAAAAACGAACTAGTTAAAAGGCATTAAATTTCGAAAGTTACACCCTCTCATTTACCTTCTGTTTTGGTCGGAAATCATCAAATTTTTCGTCACGCACTGGTTGGAGCGGAATGAAGTGTCAGACTTCTTCTGACTAAAAACCACCTTGTTTCTTTAGTGGTCCTTGCGGTCCGGGTCTCGTTAAAACATTTCTGCAACCACGGCAACTCTTCTCTTATACTCAATAGTTTTTAGGGTTACACACACGACAAGTGACTTCATAATTACATTTTTGCTGAAAAAGATTCGACGGTTAGAACAAAGCCAAAAATTAGAACACACAGAAAAAGGTAAAAAATAAATTGAAACTGCAAGTTAACTTTCCTATAACTACCATTATCATTGCTTGTTCTGTATTAGAGGAAGTATAAATTGACTCCGAAATAATTCTTGTAATAATAATCTTTCAATTGAGAGCTTATTTTTTAGAGATTCAATTAATTTTATTAGATGAAAGGAACATTAGGGGATCATAAATTTAGGTTTAATCAAATGGTATCATCATCTTATTATGTTTTAACAACGTTTGTTCAACCAATTGTTTGAACATCTTTTCGATTAACCTATTGTAAAAATAAATAAATTATTTTGTTTCTAATTTCCTTTATACAAGTATCAAGTAAAGAAAAGTAAGAGAACGAAAACACGAAGTTTGTAATAATAAGAAACGTTATATAACAAAAAAAAAACAATTTAAAATATAAAACCTGTCAAGCAATTTCACCTAGCGTCGATGAAGTCCTCACACTTCAAATTGTTATTAAAATCTTACAATCAAAGTGATAAGTATCAGACTAATTTCCACAAAAAAATGCAATTACGACCTCGCTACCTCTAGATTGAGACTTCAAATAACAACTAAATACATTGGGAAACGTCATTACGTCAACATCATTGACACTCCCAACTATTGGGGGTAAAAATTTACATTACACTCAAAAAGCGCAATAATCATTCGTTCCATAAAACAATAATCAATCTCGTGAAAGTGATTAACGTAAAAAGAAAACGAACTGTCAAAAAATCACCCTCGTACATTGAGACGACTTTATAAGGTCGATCGTACACTGCGCCGCGTTAAGGCGGGAGCACATCGAGCCAGAAGATAATTAAAGAGGCCAGTGGATGATAAATAACCGAGTGTCCGCGTTTTTACCACAGATGTCATTATCTCCGCCGACTCTATCAGCCGTCACTCGATTACGCAGATGTGTGTAGAGTGGTTAAAACCTCCCGGGAAGTTTAACTTTTTGTTTCAATCGTAATTTCATTTTTTTAACGCGATCCTATGAAGTATAATAACAATTTATGGTTAACTAACGATTATTATTTTACGATTGATTTATGATTTTGTTTTTTTTTAGCTCTTTAAATAAAATTAATAAAATAATTTAAAGAAACTTTTCTACCAGACATAATTGAAAGGTCAACAAAAATTCTAGGAAATTCCGAGATTGGTATTATTCCTCTAGCACAACAGGGATTAATATCTCTATACAGATATCATACTACATCAGCAGCGTAGCGCATGTATAATCGAAAGGTCCAAGTTGATGAGTGCGCGTGAGAGCTTTTTTGTCCGAACCGGTGCACACCCAGCGAGGAAAAAACTCAGGACAAATAATAATTATTGAGCGTAAAAAAATGTCCCTTAATTGTGACCGTTGTACGCTCGTTAATTATTAACGCGATGACGTTTGTGCTCACCGTTTATTCTTTATTTCTTTAGTTTAATTTTTCCGTCGCATTTCAGTGTTTATTTTGATACGTATTTTTTGTTACTATGTAATTGCAATATTAACATTGTAATTATTTATTTTTATATAACATGACATTTCATTTAATAGTCATAAGATGCATTAAAAATATAATAAAGTTTAACAGTTTATATAAAACACTGTTAATGCACTAGTCAATTATGATATTAATTTTAAAAGCAACATTTCCTCAATGGTAGATGCGATGCAGTACACTGAGAAGATAAATATAGTAATTAGCATTCACTGTAAAAACAATAAATTACTTACCAAAAACGTATTTAAACAACTTACTCGTAAAGTCAATCAAAAATGACTCAATAGTATTAAAAAACACTATGTTTGGTAAACCAGTCTTATACACTTAAATCAACATGCGCGGGAAGTGTAAATTGTATAAATATTTTATTTTTTTATTTTATGAAACGAATGATTGAATGGCCGATTGGTAACGAGCAACTTGCAAGTTGCATATCATGGGTTTGAAACTTTGAATCCAGTCTGGCACATTACTTTGTGTAATTAGTAGATTAAATTAAATTAATAAATTAAATTAAATTAAATTAAATTACGTCATAATTTATTTTATTCGATGTGACATGTGTGTGATGTTTTTAAGATGAATTGATGATTTTGAAAATGTATGGACCCAATATCTGAAATAAAAAGATTTTATTTTTTTATTTTTAATTTATGTCATTACCACAGCTCTCAAAACAGTGAAAGAAAATATCTTCAGGACACCGACATGTCGTAGAACCAAAATTTCAAAGACATTTGACATCCAGCTGCTCACACTGGGCCCGTGTTGTAGATTTCGACCCATTTCCTCTCATAGAGAGGAGGCCAGTGTCCTAGCTGTGAGATTTTAATGGGCTGAATAATTATTTGATTAAATGAAAAAATATATGTGTATACAACGTGTAATTTAAAGGGTATATACATACCGAGTGCACGGCTTCTTTGGATGATATCAAACGATATGGCAAGGGTTTTCTAATCCTATGTCTACATGTGTGGAGCATATTAGAAATTTCAATACATTGATACCAGAGACCGAATTTTTCAAATTAAGAAGAACGAAAAGAATTATCGTTTTATTGGCAAGTGACGTGGAAAGTGATGACCGTCATAGTGCTGTGACACGTTTGTTATTACTGGTATTCAAGAAACACATGAAACCAATAATTTGGGGTCAATTCTGTGAGTCACTTATTTTGAGCTGAAACTTTGCATACAGACTCCATACCAGATATTGTCTTCAGTCCTTTTGGATAGATATGGGGTCCGTTACACGTTGTATATAAATTGTATATATATTTAATAACGTATATAATTAATATTATATTTTTACCTAATTATGTACTAAAATACTTAAAATACAAAGTATGATACGGCATCAAAAAATTGAAAAGGCTCGTTGACGCTTCCCGCGACTCAAGGGCTAGCTATTTCTTTGGTCAACGGCTAACCATTGCCATACAACGAAGCAATGCCGCCAGTATCTTGGGTAAGTTGCCAGCCGACAGGGTTGAGGATCAATTTTTTGATGCTTTATTATAGTTTGTATTTTAAGTATTTAGTACATAATTATGTATATTTGCTGAAATAAATATTTTCCCTTTAAAAAAAGAAAGAAAATAGAATACTATTTTTACTTATAGTGTAAATGTAACAAGTAATTAAAATTTCATTACTTTTGCTTGCAGATGTCGGTAGCTGGTAGCAATTTCAACTGGTGAGTTGTATTTTTTGTAAGTAACGATGTTTTAATTAGGTACTGCATTCTTAGTGCACGTAATAAGTTGGGACAGTTAACACTAGTCACTTAGACTTCAACTTTTAAACTTACTTAACTTTTATTTGTAACGAATGTTACAAATAAAATTGCTTAATTATGTATCTTTTTCGGTATTTTTAATTGATACACAATTTTCATAGTTTTTTAATTCGTACTTAATATGGTTGTAGTTATATTGTGACCTTACACGTATGTTGATATTTTTTGAATGAGAATTTTATTTTAAATATTCTATTTTGCATTGCTGTGGTAGTAATTTGGAAAACTAATGCATATTTTATAAGTTTTACATTATTTTTGATATAATATGCACAAAATGAGCTTTAAAGGGCACTGTAATAAATTATAGTTTAACAGCAATTTTCATATTAGTACCTGATAGGTACAGTTTGAACTTTTATTACACCTGATAGGTTACACAAAGATCTTATTATTTTAACACATTTGATCGCCGTAGAACATGCAATATTAGCAATAAATACATGACTTGACTATTTTAAAAGAATACTAATTTTGATAATATTTTTATTAACATTTAACAAGAGTGACCTTCACATTTTTTTTAATAGTTTTGTAAGTCAAGGCAAGACGTTTTTTTTGGTAAAGTGTTTATAGATAGTAATAAATTATTATTTTAATGCAAGTCTGTCAGGATTAATAAGACGAGTGCCTTGTTAATAACGGAAGAATTTGTTTTATCACTATCACAAGTAAAGGATGAGCAGGTGTCATTCTGGTACAGTTCGTAGGTAGGTAGTAGGTTCTTTATAACACGAGGGTCTTTGAGTCAAGAGTGAATAGGTTACTTCTAGGTAAGCGTGCTTCATCTTCGACCACATCATCACCACGGTATCATCACTTACCAGGTGAGAAGGTGGTCAAACGTAAACCATAGAATATAAAAAAAAAATGTGAGACAGTAATATAAAAATACAAAAATATACTCGTAACAATGTGCAGATATAAAAATAATTCTCATCTTTTGCTAAGAAATTGTTACATAAAAAGCGGTCAAAAATGGAAAAGTAGTAGGTAAGTTATCACCTTGAGTAAGTTTACCCCTTGGAGTTTGTATCAATTATAAAGTACTTTGTAAATATAATCATTTTATTAATTAGATTCCTTTGATGGTTGGCACTTAGTACCTGTGTAGTTTGGTGTCACCTGCTCGGATCCCTGTGGGTATAGCGTAATAAATTATACTTTTTTATTTATTTTTATGGTTTGGCTATAAATTATAAGAAAATTTGAAAAAGTTTAAATGTTTTTAAATAACATGAATTATTAATTAATATCGCGGGTCAACGGCGGCGCGTCGTGTTCCTCGCGTGCTTTTGTAGTCGGCAGCATCGTCGCGTCGGGGCCTTTTTTTGTGTCAGGTGGGAAAATCATCGAATGACTTTTCCCGCTCTGGGTTCAGTGGAAGGGTTTGTCAGACTTCTATTGACTAAAAACCTACCCTGTTCCTTCAGCTGACCTTAAGTTCAGGGGCCGCGGTATTTCGTTAAAACTTTCCCGCAACCCCGGCAGGCAATTGCCCTATGGGGCCCCGTCACCGGTGCTGACAGCTCCTTGAGGCGCACGCAGAACATGACGTGCCGCCGACAAACTTATTAGTAATCTGTGCCGCCGACCCGGGCCGACAGGGTTGTCAATAAAACCAGTCATCTCAAGTAGGTAATGTTTGAGGTACCTACTGCTTAATAAGTACTTTAACCAATAATGGAGTTTTACTTTGAACATTGTAGACACCCTCTAACCACCTAGGAGACTTAGGATATAGAGTCAAGTACCTAAGTCACTTTGACCTTAAGATTCCGTCTGAAAAGCTTTACTGCACTTTAAATGGGGTTTGATTGTAAGAATAGCCTTAAATATTTATTGGACTTTAAAAAATGTCAGCTATATCTACAAATACATTAAACATTATAAAATCCCGCAATAATCTAAAAAGACGACTGGATCTATTAAAGCTTTACTGCTCTTAATTAAACAGCTTTCTACACTTGTAATAAAGAGATCATAATATTCGCGGACACATTAATGTCATTTGACAAGTTTAAACATGGTTTTATTGACAATAAATTTGAGTTTAGCTTAAAGTTATCCGGATTTGATAGTCGTCATAAATACGGCTCAGTAAGTTGTCTTACCTTATATTATGAAATTATATCAGGCATCTGTTATATATATTATCGAATCATTTAAAACAATATATTTAAACTATTGATGAAAATAGATTAAGTGTAGGTATACCTACTTACCAGTAATAGTTAAAATCCATCAAGTCGAGCAAAAATTGCCATAACTCCATAACTTTAAATTATTAGCTAATGAACCCTTTAATAGTGGTTGAAAATTGACATTAATTTATTTCGGATGCATAATTCATTAATTACCTAAATATTGCCAAATTTCATAATCCTCCGTCTGCGCATTTTTCGTAAAAGTACATAATACATACATAAGTACATAATACATAAAAGTACATAAAACGTATTTACTATATTGATGAAAATGTACCAAAACTACAACCAAATATTTAATTTGTTTCGCTATGAAAAACAAACACAACAAGTTCTCACAATCCTAAAACAAAAATAGCGTACCACGTACCCAGTTATTATAAATTTCTTGTTTACATTCTCAAAATATAAAAGAAAGTTGAGGCGAACCTGTTTAAGTCTACAAAAAGTATTAAAAGCATGGTTTAATTTGGTAAACATGGCGATAAAACATCTTGTGCGTGACTTACGCGTATTCGTACAATGTAACGCGGACTGTGCACTCAGTGTGCAAGTAAAAATACATATCGGTGCAAAGTTGAGAGAAATTCATTACACTGAGTTGGTTTTGCGAAAACAATAAGCGTATAAAGGGTTATATGTACTACTGTTGAAGCTTATTTAGGGTTGAATGTACTGGGAATGTTGTAGCCTATGCTTTTGTTTAGGAAATACACTGATGGGAGAAGGGAATTATTCGTCCAGAGTCTAGTTGCATTTTAATTATGTGTAACTTAAATATTAATTGACTTTAGGGTATTGCGGGGTTGCGGGAATTTTCTAATGAGATACGGAGGCCACGGAACGCAAGGGCAACTGAAAGCGTAGGGTGGGTTTTAGTCAATAGAAGTCTATCCCTCCCTTCCGCTCTACCCAAGTTCACAGGGAGGAGTCATTTGATAATTTTACCACCCAGAAAATAAAAGGTATTTTGACCAGTTTTCAGACCAGTGAGAATCATAAATGTTGATATGAACTGAATAATATAACAGTGTATAAAAGAGGTGGGTAAAGATTGTAACTTATTGGACGCCTCATGGAGGACAACGCCGTCGAGGTCAACCACGGTGCAGGTGGGGTGAAGACGATCTGATCATGTTCGCGGGGCAAATATGGAATTCAAAAGTTTAGAAGGAAAAGGGAAGACGTTTGTCCAGCAGTGGAATACTATATAGGCCAAGAAAAACATATATTAATATAAAATATTGTGGTTATTATATTTCTGCACGTGCGAAATAGTTCGATGTATTAAAACTATCTGTCTAAAACACAATTGTATTGGTTGTTGGGGTTATTACGTAATCTCAACTCTCTAGCTACCCCATTTCCTCTAACCGTTAAAACATTTGAATAAAACCATAAAACGAATGAAAACAAGAAGACAGATAATGGTAGGGGACATGTTGATCGAATATGTCGGTATGTTTGTTTACATGTCCGCAACGGCTGTACTTGTCCAAACATTTGTAATATACATGTCTAGCAGTGTTTAGATTATGTTAATTAAATGCGATTATTGGAAACTTGTAGTTTATGTTTAGTCTTTAGATGAGAATGGATGATGTGTTTTAGGAATAGTGTTGATTATTTTTAGGTGGTTAAGATAAGCATGTTATAACTTACCTGTAAACCGTATACTTAACTTACTTTGTATGCGTTGCAATACCACGAAAAGTAATAATGTGTTTTAAGACGAGTAAAGATGAGTAATTAGTGCCGGAGTTGCGGGAATTTTCTAACGAGATACCTTGCAGCTTGGCCCTGGATCGCAAAGGCAACTGAAGTCTGACAATCCCTTCCGTTCTCCCAGAGCAGAATGAGTCATTTGGTGCTTTTCACCCCGGATAAAGAAGTAATGAATTGTTTTTTACCACAGTTTTATCACAATCTCATCGATTGAACGTGAAACTAACTGTCTGTCTGTGCACGTCTAGACTACTAAACTTATTTTGATGGTATTTTGTACTGCGTTAAATTAAACCGTAGAAAAGTACATTGGCTCGTTTTTGTCGCTGATACAAACTTTTCACGCAAGCAAAGCAGCGCGCAGAAGCAAGTATATTTACCATAAATCAAACGACACTACAAAGTGCCATAGACTTGGGTATTCCCATACAGAACGGATGAAATACAATTTGTTAACGTTTGTAGTAAGTAATGTTAGTTTTTGTTCACTCCATTTCCTTTTGCGTGATCAAGATTAGTGAGATGTTGCATTTCTTTTTGTAATGACCATTGATCGTGTGAGAAAATATTGTTTTTACCATTGCCACTCGAAAAAGGGCACTTTATTCATCGATAACAGTGAATAAAACGCTCTTTTACTCACTGAGTGAATAAAGACTTTTTGAATTTGGAACAAGCACGAATTATGTAAAAAAAAATTTGAAACGTGCTGAAAGTACCTACTGGCTGGCTAAATGGATCTATTCCATAGAGCTATACGATTATATTAAAAAAAACCGCCAATTTTAAGTTCTTTTCTCTCTGTTATCGTGGTTGTTTTGTGTCATTGGAAAATTTATTAACATAATAACTGAAACAAAATGAGTTCTTCCGATGACGAAAATGAGACACTGACTCCGGAATCATTTCGTACTAACGCAGCAGTTATAGTAGATGATTTGTTGCCGCCAAAACCTCGGGATTTGTATCTGAAAACATACAATTTGTTCTGCGACTGGAAAACCACGAATGGCGCCAATTCCTTCTCAGAATGCGTATTTCTTAACTATTTCAACGAATTAACCAAAACGAAGAAGGCGTCGACACTTTGGAGCATATATTCTATGCTAAAATCAACAGTGAGAATAAAACACAACATTGATATTTCAAACTATTCAAAGTTAGTGACATACTTAAAACGGCTGTCTGAGGGTGATAAGCCAAAGAAATCTAGAGTGCTAACCTCCCAAAACATTGAACGTTTTCTAAATGATGCACCTGACCACAGTTTTCTGGCCGTAAAAGTAAGTACCTACTTAAAACATATTTATTTACAAACCTACTGAACTTTTAAAGTTTTCCTGTAAATACATATTTTTTTAATTATTGTTCACAGGTTGTGCTAATTTTTGGCGTAAATGGGGCCTGTCGCAGTAACGAATTATTAAAAATAACTATGAACGACATCCAAAAACACTCGGAAAATTTATTACTGGTTGTTTTAACTGATACAAAAACTAAAATTGATAGAACGTTCGTAATACGGCAGGAATACGTTAAAATCGTCGAAAAATATCAAGCTATAAGGCCCACTAATACAAAAACCGATAGGTTTTTCTTACAATACCATGGCGGAAAATGTACTCGGCAACCTATTGGAATTAACAAAATAGGTGCGATGCCAAAAGAGATTGCCACATTCTTAAATCTACCAAATCCCGAAAAGTACACAGGACATTGTTTCCGTAGAAGCTCTGCCACCCTTTTAGCAAATTCAGGTGCTGATCTTACAGAACTGAAACGCCACGGAGGGTGGAGGTCCAGCACAGTAGCAGAAAGCTCTATCGAGGATTCGATCGAAAACAAATCCAAAAGATGCAGCCGAATAATTGACAGTATAAATCTAAAACCGTCTGCTGTTGACCCTTCTGCGCCACTATCTCCGGCGCGCCCTTCAACATCGAAAGGAAAACCTTGTAAAACAACTACATTACAGCTTTCTCAGCAACAGCAACCACAAAATACGGCGACTTTGCCAAATACCCAAGTCTTATCTAATACGACAGTTTCAAAACCAAACAAGAATATAACACTGAATTTTGAAAACTGTTCTAATTTCACTATAAATTTTTAATGTTTATATTTAATCCTTTGTTCTTTTATTACTGATTATATAATAAAATTCTATGAATATAAATATTAGACTCCTATTTATTTTCTCACAGTCAATGGTAAAAAGTAGAGTACACAACTCGTGAAAAAAAAATTTATCTCGGTCCTTGTATCCCTCGCTCCGCTCAGGATTCTAATCTAGAATCCCTCGCTGCTCTCGGGATCCAACTTCGTACCTCGAATTAAATTCCCTTTTTTTTCACTTGTTGTATAATCTACTATTTTAAAATGATAGTTGCCTTTTATGCGGGAAGCTCATGGGTAAATAAAAAAAAAAAAGGTTAAGCAACGCTGGCTGAGGTCGGTCCTTGGATGGGTGACCATCTTAGTTTTAACTTCCTCCTTGCCCCTGAAAGCAAGTTAATCTGTTGATCCTGGCTGTGCTTGACACTTATTACGGGTAGTCAGAAACCAGGAATGCTGACACGAGCCTTACTAAGTGATATTTTGATACCCAGTAACTAGGATGAACATGTAAAACACTAATATTCAGCTGCATCTGCTTAAGCCTGCAATACATGTTGGCCGAGTGTAGGCCAACGCGAGCGTTGGCAAATAGGTACTGGCCGAGAAATAATGTCCACACGTTCGTCGAACGCCAATGCAGACGACCAATATAGAAGAGGGTCTGTAGAGCTGCCCACACGTTGGCCGAGCGCAGGCGAGCGTCTTTGATTTGTGAAATTGTGACCAAAAGCCGACACCGATCCGAAGTGAGGCAAGTGATCACGAGCAACGGCGAGCGAAGACAAGTTGCACCAAATGAGCTCTATATACGTTGGCGCTGCGCTGGCCTCCACTCGGCCAACTAGGCAAGTGACACCGAGCGATAGCAAGACAAGGCAAATATACCGTCTAGATGTTGTTATTGGCCTTCACTCGACAATGCTCGGCCTACATGCATTTCAGGCTTTAGACTGGAATGAAAGCCGACCCTAACATGGGAAGAAAGGCTAAGCAGATGATTTAGTAATTTCAATTTAATCCGTCGATTTGCTATGACTCAGAGGTAAGCGTGTGAATCCGAAAGTAAAACTTGTACAAAAATATTTTAAAAGAAATTTCGATATTGAAAATCAAACATTTAAATCCCTTACGTTTTACAATAGAGAAATCTTAATAGAAATGGGTATCACTAGTATGTTGTGTGTAGTAGTGCATGCACTGAGCTGGTGTTATTATAATCCAGTAACAAATGGTGAAGCCACGCTTACGTATCCCGTACCCGCTGCCACGCATGTGCGGTTAAGGCGAAGCTCACAAGATAGCTTCCTTGTTGAAATTCATACTAGTGGTCGCCTAGTTGTCGATATTTGACCACAAATAATTTAAATTAGATATTTCAATTTGGTTTATTTCTGCACTCTTTTAAGATAAACTTCAAATTTGCCTTTCATATTCCTTTGTCTGCTTAATTTTCACGCTAAAGTCACGTATTAATATGTATAGATATTACTAGCACTTCGCTCGCGATTTCGTCTGCATGGATTTCGAAATAATGACCCACTCACTAAAAATGCCCCTTAGTACCAATGTGGTACAATTTTATTTTATTTATTAGAACCTTTGTTACGGAGATTACCCCCTACTCACAGGCTTAATAATTAATTTTACCTCTTTATAGTAGTAGTGTAGATAAATAAATCTGCCTGCCGGAGTCTGTGTTTCCCGACAGCCACAACCTAGGAGTCTTTAAGTCCAGTGTGAATAGGTTACTTTTAGGTAAGCGTGCTCCATCATCGATCACATCATCACTTACCATCATGTGAGATAGTGGTCAAACCCGAACATATTTTCGATAAAAAAATAAAAAAATATCTACCTTGATCAAGTATGATTATATTGTCTCATGTAAAAGGCCTTTCGTCTTCCTATTCCGCTAACTCCGCCCTATAACAACATGCAAACAAGGCATCAGCAAGATACTTACTATTTATTTATCATAATAATATATTCCCAAACCTCCGCATTCGATGAACACCATCCCCTTAATCAGGTAGGACCGAGTTTGGTATGCGCAGGCGCAACCGCTAGAACCATTTCTAAGAAATGAGATAAAAACCGCCGGTGACACTCAATTTATTGTACTTTTTAAACTATTTACATACTTTTTGTACTTTTCTTATATACTCATTTGTAAAATAACTTAGGGCCAATATTTTATTGGATTATTGTGTGAGATTCGAAGTTGGTTTTAAATGATACATAATGTTAGGTATTTGTTGCTGTCGGATTGTGTTGTTGTAATCCTGGTTTGACTTGTCTGTTTTTTGTTAGTTTAGTCTTTGATTAATTGATTGTAACGTGTGTATTGAATATGTTTATGTAGGTATGTATATGATGAAGTATGAGAATTGAGAAATAACAATACCTAACTGAATACGTTATGATAAATACACAGCTTGTTAATTTTACATGTTTATAACGTCCGAAATCATTATTTGACTATTTAAGTTCATCGATATCACGGATAAAATATAGTTAGATATTTTTTTTTTGTCAAAAAATCGGTCAGTCAGATTGATAAGACTATATTATTACACATTCACGGGCTTAAAAATGCATATACTTCCTTATTAAAAAAAAAAAAAAAAACACATTTGGGAACCTCCTCCTTCCTGTAATATTTATGGAGTTTCACAGTAATAAAATAACAAACACATCATCAACAAAATCTTCATGACAAACGGTGGCAGTGGGTACTTAGGCATGGTGCGTGCCTCGATCGAGATAGGAACCTGGGACCTTTGACATGGAGGTCGCTTGCTACCCAACAAACTGTTAACTGTATTTTCCTTATCGCCTTGGCCTTATATTTTATTATTTTATATTAAAATGTTGATTGAATTATATTGCTGTCATAATTCTTTTTATGTCACGCAGATGTTTCAATAGAATATTGTTATTTATGCTGGATTTTAGCACAATTCTGTTATTAAAGTATTGGTTATTGATATAGTTTTCACTATTTATGAAGTACTGGGATGTAGGTACCCGAAAATCCCAATGCCTTGGGCATTCTCTGATAAAAAGTAGCTTATGTATTTTTTTATTGATAATAGGCTCGCGTTTGACCACCATCTCACCTGGTGGTAAGTGATGATGTGGTCGAAGATGGAGCACGCTTACCTAAAAGTAACCTATTCACTCTTGACTGAAAGAGCCCTAGGTTATAGCTATCGGGAAACACAGGCTCCGGCAGGGAATTCCACTCCTTAGCCGTATGCGTAATGAAGGAAATTATTGAATTATTCCAGGATTTCAACTATCTACTTACCAAATTTCATTCAGATCCGTTCAGTAGTTTTAGCGTGAAAGAATAACAAACATCCATACATCCATCCCTTCTTACAAACTTTCGCATTTATAATATTAGTAAGAATTAGTGAAACAAAACTTTCTTAGTGATATTGATCATCAAAGGCTCCTTGTCTTATTGGGGAATACGGCTAATAAATCAGTGGACACCCGTACGTCCCTCTCTAAATCTAGTTTTCATCATTTATTTTATTTGTTTCACGTATAGTCACGTTTAGTCAGTTTCTGATAGGTTTCTTAAATTTTCTAAAAACTTGTCTTTATAAAATCTACAAAGTACTTTATTATCAACACCAGACTGTATTTATATACGTACTAGCTTTTGCCCGCGACTTCGTTTGCGTGGGAGGTTTTTCCCGCGTAAATCTCGACCAGTGGGAATTCCGGAATAAAAACTACCCTATGTCCTTCCCAGGGCCCTAAACTATTCCCATGCCAAATTTCATCTAAATCGGTTTAGCGGTTTAGGCGTGAAAAGGTAACATACATACAGACAGAGTTACTTTTGCATTTATAATATTAGTATGGATAATTGATCTATGCAATGAGTCTACAAAACAAAGAAAATATATATTATCTTATTCAAAATTATATCTTCAGTCATCATTATTCAGGAGAAAAAAAAATCTGTTAAAATCAAAACGATTGTTCGTCTATTGTTATCGGACCACACTCCACAGCTCCATAGTTTGCGGTTAAACTCTTCACGCTCAGTTAGAACTAGAAATAAAAGAATCCAGTCCAACCGCAGACCTAAACTTGCGCACGCGTCGTTCACGTAATTTGTACTGTGGTTTGCTGTTAGGCTTGAACGCAGGGGTAATAGAGATCAAATGTTTTCGATTTGTTTGAGCTGTGAAGGTGCTGATCTAATGGACTATAGGTTTTTGTGTGGATGGTTTTCAATGATCTTTTTCTTGTAATAGAATCCATATCTGTTTAACTTTTTTATCTAGACTCTAGATCAGTGGAGGCACGTGATGCGACTTACTAGTTACGAGGTCGTGGGTTTCAAGTCAGGCATTCACATCATCACCACTGTCATCACCAAAAACATATACAAGCCCGCACTGAGCTCGCCAGGTGGCTATACCCTCTTAGAGAGGAGGCTTGTCTCCTATCAGTGGGGACGTTATTCGAGGAAGGCTAATTATTATGTTATGAGGAATAAACCATGATTAACCTAACACTGTACTCGGGCACGCCGCAATTGCGGCGGTAAGACCCCTCTTTGAGGAGTGGCTAGATCGGCGTCACGGCGTCCTGACCTACCGCATGACGCAGGTCCTCACCGGACTTAGATGTTTCGGGAGGTACCTGTGTCTGATGAGACAGGAAGAAACGCCTGGGTATCACCACTGCGAGGATCGCCCTGAGGACACAGTAGAGCATACGGTGCAAGACTGCCCCGCTTGGGCAGAGCACCGACGTGTCCTCACGGCGGCGATAGGCGGAGACCTCTCGCGCCCGGCATTGGTCGAGGCCATGCTGCGGGGCGAGACGGAGTGGGAAGCGGACGCCTCCTTCTGCGAAGCAGTCATGCTATCGAAGGAGGAGGCGGGCCGCATGAGGGAGAGGATAGCGTCCTCCCTCCAGCCCGCCGCAGTGGTAGCCGCCCACGGCGTCGGACGTCGGCCGACGATCTCCGGCCACCGTTGGCGCGGGCATGCGGACAGCGAGTAAAGGGCAACTCGCTGTCCGACCATGGACGGACCCGGGTCGACGGTGCGTTGTGTTCCACTCGCGCCTCAAAGAGCGTCAGCAAGATGACGAGGCCCCCCCCCTGTAGAGGGCCGAAGCCTGCCGGGGCCGCGGGACTTATCTCATCACCGTGACCCCGGAACGTAAAGGGCTATTGAAGGAATACCGTGGATTTTAGTCAGTTCAAGTCTGACAGTCCCTCCGGCCCTGCCCGGGGTGGGAGGACTCATTTGATGATTTTACCACGTTAAAATAAACCTAACACTGTACTGACTAAAACCCACTCTGTTCCTTCAGTTGCCCTTGTGGTTGGGGCCGCGGTATCTCGTTAGAAAATTCCCGCAATAACCTAACATCCCAACTTCATCTTCTATTTAATCTTCTTTATTTATTATTGGCTGAGTATATCTGCTCTCATGTTGTCTCTAACTCTAGCTTCACTTAATGGGTGGTCACAATATCATTACTTACTTAGATAATTACATCAATTTTAATCTTAATCATCCACGTGCTGTTGTGGATCGATTATATTTTATCTATTGCTGTCCAAAGTTCAAATCCTGATCTATGAAACTACTATAACAGACTTATTTCTATTGCTGAGGTTAATTATAGTGTTAGAGTAAATAAGGCCGACGTAGGTGTTAATCTTTCTAATTATAAAATACTAGCTTTTGCCCGCGACTTCGTTCCGCGTTGGAGGTTTTTCCCGCGTAAACCCCGATCCCGTGGGAATTCCGGGATAAAAAGTACCCTATGTGTTATTCCAGGATATCAACTATCTACTTACCAAATTTCAGTCAGATCGGTGCAGTAGTTTTTGCGTGAAAGAGTAAGAAACATCCATCCATCCTCACAAACTTTCGCATTTATAATATTAGTAGGATAGGATGTTTGTCTGTTCGCAATAAACTCAAAAACTACAGAACATATTTTCAACTATTTTCATCAATGGATAGAGTAATTCATGAGTTTATCTTTAAAATGAAAGCAAAAATCAACTATAAGTTTTTTTTAATATTTTTATTACGAATGTGCCCGCTCTTGACCTCGATCACACCTGATGGTAAGTGTAAGATGAGGTCTACGATCGAACGAGCGAGCCCAGAAAATGCCTATTCACTCTTGCTTTAAAGGCTGATGGGTCATATGTGGCAGGGAACATAGAAGCCGGCAGAGAGTTCCACACCTTGGCTGTGCGCACAATGAATGTTGAAGAAAAGCGCTTAGTACGACAAGACGGTATATCGACCAGGCGTGGATGGTATCCTGCGGTACGTCTGGAAGACCAGTAGTAAAAGGGGGATGAAGGGATTAGATCGTGGAGCTCCTGCGCACACTCTCCGAAGTACAATCTGTAGAAGATAAACAGGCAAGCAACGGTGAGTCAGGCTGTGAAGCTTGCCTGCCAGAACCTCGTCACCTATGAGTCTTTTATCTCTGCGTTCGATCGAGTCAAGTGCAGCTAGCTGGTATTTGGCTGAGCCATCCCACAAGTGACTGCAATACTCCATACAGGACAAGCGACATTATTTTAGCTTTGTGTGGAAGACAACGATTTGCCAAAAAAATCTGTGACACTAATAATTAAAAAACAAAACACAAGTCTTTTTATAGTTTTTATATAGAACTAGACAGTCCAGTTAATCCCCATCGAATCGATACGCGGCACGTGTAATTCGCACATCACTAAGACAATGAAAAATTAAATTTATCACCACTTTGCCGCATGTCACTTGGGTATGCGATACGATTTTGGATTCAAAACATCGGTCTTTTTCGCTTCTTGAGTATAGAAATAAATTGGAGTTACTCATTTAGATGCAGAGTGTGTATTGTAATGAAATAATTGTAATGTGTAGCCTGTAGTAGGGATAATTTGCGACACGCGTTTGGTTTTTCGGTAACAGTTAATTCCTTACGCATGCCTTGTTGCATTTGCATCCATACCTACTCTTCATTATCTGACCACCTCGAAGATATGCATGGGTCAGAAAATAACCCAGATTTAATCCATTTTCGAAAGTATTTTTGTTTGTTGCTCCTTCTTTCACGTCAAAACAGCAATGTGTAACGGATCGATGTGTTTTTTCTTATGTGGAGATAGTTGGACTGCGTAGCTACAAAGAAAACTTTTTCGCTGAAAAAAAAAACTTCACGCAAGCGAAGCCAATGGGCAGAAGCTAGTTTGGGGACTAAATGTCTTCACAAGTCATATCTTCCCTTTGCAACTGTTTAGTAGCAATTCCATTACTAAGTGAGAACATATGCCTTTAAAAATCATGCAATTCATCACGCGCGCCCAAAGTACTTGCTGAGACATAGTTCTACTTGGTACCCTAAATGCCACCATCAAAAAGGAAAAGCCAATAAATCTTATCCTACCATCTGATCAGTATGTTCAAGGAGTATACTTCCAAGTTATTCAGGGGACGACTGTGACATCGTTTGAATGTAATCAGTTTTCTATTAAGTCGTAAATTTTCTCCCACCAACTCCACCTCATACCTTGAATCAATAATTTGTTTGATTACAACGTCAGGGTGAAAAGCTGCGTGATTGGTCTAGATTTCAATGGAACGAGGACAGTAAAATGGTTTTTAGTTTCTAGAAGACTTGCATAATACATGTAAGAATATTCTTATTACTCTCCAATATACATGTCTAGCTAGAATAGTGATTTCAGAAGAAGACTATTCAAATTATTCATTTATTTTCTCACCATTTTTACCGTTTACTTATTTGTAATAGTAACTACACATTGACTTTTGCAGTTATGACTACTTATAAGGAAGAAAGGGTAATAACTTTAGTCTCCACATTTACTGTATCAGTAATTGTTAACTCTGCTGTATCTAAGTTATGTCCACATGACCAACAAAGTTCGTAGACCAATTAGAATTTCACCCATCGGGCATCAACCAGACGCAACGCTCATGTTAGTCAGTGGGGTTATCCATTTGGAATGAAGGTTTGCGGGATGATCCTTATACTCTCAACGCAAATCATCATCATAGCCTTTTTCCCAAAATATGTCGGAATCAGCTTTCAGTCTTACCGCATCCAACTGAGAACTACTAATAGTTTTATATACGACAGGCCCGTTGATATAGTGGTCAGTGGCCCTGACTGCTATGCGCAAGGTCGTGGGTTCGATTCCCACCTAGGACAAATGTTTGTGTGATGAGCACGGTCATTAGTTCTTTGTCTAGGTGTAATTTATCTATAATATGTATGTATTTAGAAATATATATGTATGTTTATCAGTTGTCTAGTATCCATACCACAAGCTATGCTTAGTTTGGGACTAGATGGCGTTGTGTGAAAAGTTGTGGAATATTATTATTATTATTATATGGAGAGACTATCTATCTCCACAACCCGGTAGCTGGATAGCATAATACCACTTTGCAAGACCGTTGTCAAATTTTCTGGCTAACGACTGTCAAAGATGTACAAATGTTATTCGAGACATGGAGGAATCTTGATAATTATGTTAAGATTGTCATCCATTATTTTTAACCGACTTCTGAAAAAGGAGGAGGTTCTCAATTCGGATGTTTGTTTGTTTTTTTTTTGTTTGTCCGGGCATAGCTCCGTTGCTTGCCAACCGATTTGAAAAATTCTATTTTTTTTTTGAAAAGGGTGTACTTCCCAAATGGTCCCATGAAAATTTTATCGAAATCAAACAAGCAGTCTCTGAAAAATCAACAAAAGTCTAAAAAAATATTTACATTTATCATCTTTTCGTTTACTCTGCATTGTGTTTTTTGTTCGCGCGTTTTTAGTTTTTTGTAGTTGACATTTTGGCTTTTATAACTAGATTAATTACAAATTGACCCACTAAAAAGCGCGAAAATAAAAACTTTTTTTTGCAAAAAATAAATCCGACTTCCATATCAAAACACTATAAAGCCAAAAATAATTTTAATTTCGGAAGGCGGTGTGAAAAAAAAATACAAAACCAATAACACCGACTACCGAAATTAAAATTATTTTTGGCTTTGTAGTGTTTTGATATGAAAGTCGGTTTTATTTTTTTTGCAAAAAAAGATTTTTCTCCTCAAAAATCAAATTAACGAAAATATTTGTTAGACGAAAATTCAGTCCGAAGAGTTCAGTCTTCGCTGAGCTCGTTCGGTCACCTCAACACTTTTGTTTAATTTGTCATGCTGTCCATTTGTCTTGTTCCCACTAATTAAGATTACAGTCACAACTACTCTCCGCATATTTTCTCGTATTGTTAGTCAAATGTTTTGAAATAAAGCATTTGTTATGATTGTCAATATTATTAAAGATAGCTGCCGGAGGAAAAATATTGCTTCTACCCTCAGTATAGCTCGCAATTGCCTTAATTGTGTCTTTAATATCAAGGTATTTTTAAGGGAATCTCTTTTTTAATCACTTTGATTGCCTTCTATTTTGACTTGACTTCTGTCTTTTTAATGATCATACTAGTGTTTGCTTTAGATTTGTTTTTCCACCTTTTTTTGCAATATTCTTCTTCTAGAACTGTAATTTATTTTGTGTTGATAACATAATAAATTGTAACTTTATTTTTGCTGTTACTCACTTAAATCTGTTACAGTACTTATGAACCCAAAAATAAAGTTTATTTTACAATACGATGATGGATCGCGGCCAAGTCCAAATGCGTGATTTTTATTGATTCTCGTCTATATGGCCGCGATAAAACATTTATATCGGTTATTTATATGTTCCCCAAATAAACCACTTTCCGTTTGCTTTGTATAATTGTGTCTTCACTTTGCAGGTTGGATACGACATAGATTTAAACTCTGAATTTCAAAACTCCATCATAAGGTAGACTGAATAATAAAAAACCGGTGTTATGATATTTTTGTTTAACCAATACTATGAAATCCTTTTCCAAACAAGACTCTGATGACCATGAGACCAACATTAGTTAATGATTGTCTTCCTGTCAAACAAAACCGAAAAAACAAAAATTCCGAAATTACATTATTTTATTCACAACAGCTATCAAAAGACCATCAAAACTTTTATTCATACCATAAAAATGTCAGATGAATAACGTGTTAGATCGAATACTGTTACATATGTCGAGCTCATTCGTAAAGTTTGCTTTAAACGGATTAAAATTCGTTCCCCATTTAGAAAAAAAAGAAGTAAAATTTATAGTTCCTAAAAAACGGGTCGTAAAGAAAGCAATAAAGAGACTAGTTCCACCGGCTATAAATCCAGAAAATGACGACCAATCAATGTGTAAAAATAAATTTATAATGTAAATAAATAAGTTTCACCTACAATTTTTATTGTCCAGCTTTATATTCGACGCTGCCAGTTTTATTCTTCACTTCCTTCACCGTGGCGTGAATACGCTAACCAAACATTACCAAACATGTATTCACAGCTGATCCATACTTAATTTCAACTTTATTGTTTCCTAATTCAAGCCTGTATCTATTTTCGGGAGCGCACAGTTTAATTTTGTAGACAGAGGCGTCAAGTCATTAAGTAGTCGTCGGCGATGAGCAATAAAAATTAGAAAACATAAATAAAGTTTTACTGTGAATGAACATAGTACCGAAATACGCGTCTGAAATAACACATAGCGATATGTATTGGTGTCTGGTGGAACTTATTAGAATGCTGAGTGCAAATCTAGCCTATGTAGCCGCAAAAGTGATACGAGCAACGGTTTTGTGACATGCGCCGAAGTAGAAGCTGGGCCTACTGGATATTTGTGGCTTAGGACATCTGCAAAACCAGGACAATAAAGTTAAAATAATAAAAAGAATACCGCTGTAGTGGTAATAGTAAATGTTTGCAGCTGCAAGTTCACGCTTCTTTGGTAGCATCGATAGGAGTAATTATACAAGTAGTAGATGTTGATCTTCATAAAGATAATCCTGATAAAATACGAATATAAAATCGCGTTTATGATACATGATAACATGAAAAGTATCATAATGATAAAGTTTAAAACATATTTGATGCCACATATATCATTAGCAAAGACTTAGCAGTTAATAAAATTGTTTCTCCTCCAGACAGTTTGCAAGTTGTAAAAATCAGAAATCTTTTTTTTTTTGTTTTCGAATCGTGCTAAGTGTATTTTATTTATCGGCGTCACAATATTTCAATAAGATTGTAATCAAAATAACAGTTAGATGACTCATTTGAATCCGCACTTCCATGAGGAATAACTCAGTGTTTATATAGCGTTGTCCTTTTTTTGCATACATATCTTATGGTTTGAAAAACAATTTTGATTACTTATATGGAAAGCAGATTTCCGTGTTTGTGCAACCGTGCAATAACATTTCAAATTTTAGAAGGTTTTTTGAAATGTTCAGTTTATTGTATGTATCTGTTTTCTGTATCTGTATCTGTTTATTGTATGTATTATTTTCATTCCAATTTATGACTATTCTTTTGTTTTTTCTCCACTTGATGTTAAAGAACACATTATATGTATTGTATTATTTAATTACCTATGTATTACATTGTATTTATATGCATATATATATATATTTGCATATACATTTATTTATTTTATTAAATAAATATTTTTTGTTTCTCTGTTTTTATGAGTAATGTAGTTAGTACACTAATTTAGCCCTCCCCACTTTGATTAAAGTTTTTAAAGTCCTTCCAAAGGTTGTCTGGAAGATATCGCTTTCAGCGATAAGACTGCCATTGTTACCATAGAATAAGCAATATTGATAAATAGGTGTGTTTAAATTTTGGTGTACAATAAAGTATATTCTCTTCTATCTATCTGTTTACCTTCGCCATTTTCTAATTCATCATCATTTGCGTAGAATTTTTCTAATTTTGTTGCGGTCGGCTTCCAGTTTAATTGGATGCAGCTGTGTACTAGTGTTTTACATGGAGTGACTGCCTATCTGACCTCCACAACCCAGTTACTGGGTAACACGATCCCCATTGGCAAGAGGTTTTCTGGGTTCTGACTACCCGTAATGACTGTCAAAGATGTACAAATGATAGCTGGGACCAACGGCTTAACGTGCTTTCCGTTGCACGGAGAAATCTCAATATTTTCCAATTAACCTAATATAATTTTATTGAGAAATTAATACTAATATTCATTAAGCTTCTAAATAATAGTGTAAGTAATTTACTTACTGTTCAAAGCTAATATACTTCCTTTTTATTTTTCAGCATTGGTTTTTTTATGTGTATATATGAAAATAAATTCTAACGTAGATTTACACATACATAGATGGCATCTCAACCCAGATCGTTTCTTATTAAATCGCCTTCAAATTAAGTAGTAATCTTTGTATTTAAATGCTTTTATTTAAATATTACATTTACAATACAATACACCGTATTTATGAATATAATAAATTATAAACATGTATACGTGCCTATTCACTAGCTGAATCGAAAAGTTTGTGTTACAGCGGCAGATATGATATTTGTAACTGGGTTAAGCTACGACGCTTATTTGATGTCTTAAGCATCAATAACATATTTCGAATTTTTAAAGCTTATTTTCCTTATTCTTCTGTGTTTCACTACAGTATGACATTAGTGACTCATGCAGCTCTTGCTTTTCATCTCCATCTCGCCGTTTATAAAAAAAATGGAAAATTACGAATTATATGGACTTAAATGGACCTGTTTTCTAAGTTTGCTACGCTGTAACTTCTCAGGATAGTCAGCTAGAAAAAACAGAACCTTCAATTTAAACTATCAAAAGAGATTGTCGTTTCAATTTTAGTTTTGTTTCCAAAATAAAACAAAATATATATTAATAAGTAAAGAAAAACCTTTGTACCACTTTTACGAAAAGCACCGGTACTTTGAATTTTGGCACAGTTCAAGTTATTATGGATAAAAAGTACACAAAGCTAAACATTGAAAAAAAGTGGTCGAATTTTTTAATTTTGACCGCTGGACGACTTCTAGTAACATATAATAGCTTCGCTTAAAAACAGGCTATACAGCCTCTTCCGTAAGGCGCCTTTTTATTCTTTTTCTTAATGATCGTCAAGTGTGTCACAATTTACACGTGTCTCTATTATAGCATCGCCTATCTCTTACTACAGTGCTGGTCTTACAATGCCGGACGCGCACGTATGGACTGAGTTGACACCGCCTCGAAGGGCCATATACGAGCGGCGTGGCGTTGAAACTCATTATAATTTATGGTTGTCCCTGCGCAGTATACCGCGAATGCTAACTTCAGCGATGAAAGGATTACCCGCGTTTAAAAGTCTAGGGATTGGCTTTGACATATGTGACGATAAGTGGGGCTGATGACAATTGAATTTAGGATGTGGTATAAGATAATGGATTGTTTGATTGGTTGGAAGTTCTAGAAGCTCGTCGTGCAACGCTTCTCGAGGTCAGTCCGTGTTTGGTTGACCAACATGTCGAGATGCCTCGTGCACGTTAAGCTGTTGCAACGGCAGTCATTTGAATATTTTTGACAGTTGTTACTTGTAAGTCAGAATTTCTGATCCCAGTCTTGCGGGGTATCGTATTACCCAGTTACTGGGTTGTGTAGGTCAGATAGGCAGGATAGCTGACCCCAACATAATTGCGAAAGACGATAAGCACATGATGATTTAAATCATTTCTTTTTATGGAGAGGAAAGTCAGCCAATTGCTCCTCCAGGGAGTGACAGACTTCTAAAGTTCCTTCAGTTACCCTTGTGTTCCAGGGCCGCAGTATCTCTTAGAAACTTTCCGCAACCCCGGCAGGACTTCAATCGTCCTTATATTATTATTAAAACTATTTCTGCTCATATATCCACTAATTTCACTTAAGTTAGTCACAGCTTATTTACCAATATCAAAATTAACAAGAGAAATTTTGCACCGTCATAAATATAATCATGGTTCCCTTTAATTTACTGTAATCCAGTAGTTAGATGTCAAGCAGTTTATTGCCATAATAAATGGCTTTCTCGGGTATAGGTATTCTTAATAGAAAATCTGTGAGCCGCCTATAAAATCTTTAAGATGATCTAGAATCTAGACTATAAAGTTGTGGTACACGAGAAATGAATTAAGATATCTATTCAAGTTGGTGTTAAATAATTTTGCTTCGATTTATGAGGAGTCTTTATATCAAGAATTTAATTGCTGTATAGTTGGATTGTGATCTTTAATATAACGTAATTAATTTTGTTTTGATAAGAGATTAATGGTTCGATGTAAGTTAGAACTTACATTATAGGACATTGTGTATTAAGGGCGGTAAGTAAGGAATTACGATCGAGGCTCTAGTAGAAGCCCGAAGTCGGAGAATGAGGGCTTTCTGAGTCGAGGTTCGTAATTCCCGTACCGCCCGTGAAACATACAAGGTTTTTCATCACATTTGCGAGTAAATAAATAAAATTATAGGGCAGAAAAAACTTACTTATTTATTAAAATTTATAGTCACTGTACATCATTAATTGTTTTTGCTGCATGGACAATATCTGGCGGTGTTGCATTGAAATCACACTCATCGGACGACGCCGACGACATTTTTTATAACTTTTTTACTTGTCTTCATATACAAAAGGTAAATAATTATGAATTATGGCTTTAATACACAAGTCAGCACAACTATTAGAAATAAGTGAACTTTTTTTTAAGCGGATGGCGGGCTTTATGCCCAAACCACAGATTATACAAATGTTTCGTTCGGGCAAATACTTACGTAGGTATACTGCCAAGACGGAATGAAAAAAAAATATTTTGGACGGTTTGATACAAAAAAGTATTAAAATCGGTTATTCAGAACATTAGTTGAGTATTGTATTATATGTAGCGAGATTGCAATGACATTCCTGTTTAGATAACATTTTAAGAAAAATTTTCAATTGCGTGTAAACTCCTTGCTTGAACTTGCATGAACTGTGTACTGTGCTATAAATTTAAAAAAAAATTACTTACCGACCTTGGGCTTCATGACAAAAAGAAAGCCCGAGGGTTTTAGTATGGGGCATTACGGTCAAGTTAACCTGTATGTTTAGATACTGTTTACGTGCAAGTGTGATGAAAAAGACTTTTCATTTGATTTAAAGCGGTTACAAAAACAAACCATCGTAACATATCGAGATTTGTCCCTGCCTCGGAAAGCACATCAAGCCGTCGTCTCGGTTGTCATTTTTACATCTTTGAAAGTCGTTACGAGTAGTCAGAAGCTGGAATATCTGACACTGGCCTTAGCAAATGGTATCGTGTTACCCAGTAACTGGGTAAAAGTAGGATATAATTAAAAAATTGACAATATATAAATAAAAAATTAATTGTGATATATTTACTGATACCTTTTTATTTATTGTAATTTATTTAGTGATTAATAACTGTTGAACGTTGCCAATATTACAACAGTTTATTAGAAAAAATGAGGGAGTTAATTTTTCAATATCTGGTAACTTTATACGCACACAGATGCACGTGTACGCACAGTGCAGCGGCTCGTTGCCACGCACACATACTATAGAAGTGGGGCCACTCGCGAGTTCGGTGCGCTCCATCTGCCTTTTGTTTTATAATCTGAGGTCGCCCCATGTAAAACACTAGCACTCAGTTGCATCCGTTTAGACTGGTACCGACCCCGACAGATTTGATAAGAGACAAAGCAGATTATGATATGATTCAAATCGGTACAACAAGAACATCTCCTGTTAAGGCAATAGGCGTCTGATACCTAATGTATGCACCTAGCATAGAACATGAGCTCTCGAATAAATAAAAACTTTTTTGCAAAAAAATAAAACCGACTTCCATATCAAAACACTACAAAGCCAAAAATAATTTTAATTTCGGTAGTCAGTGTTATTGGTTTTGTATTTTCTTTTTTTTTACACCGCCTTCCGAAATTAAAATTATTTTTGGCTTTGTAGTGTTTTGATATGGAAGTCGGTTTTATTTTTTTGCAAAAAAGTTTTTATTTTCGCGCTTTTTAGTGGGTCAATTTGTAATTAATCTAGTTATAAAAGCCAAAATGTCAACTACAAAAAACTAAAACGCGCGAACAAAAACACAATGCAGAGTAAACGAAAAGATCATCAATGTAAATATTTTTTTAGACTTTTGTTGATTTTTCAGAAACGGCTTGTCTGATTTCGATAAAATTTTCATGGGACCATTTGGGAAGTATACCCTTTCCAACAAAAAAAGAACTTTTCAAATCGGTTGGCAAGCGACGGAGCTATGCCCGAACAAACATAAAAAAATCAAACAAACATCCGAATTGAGAACCTCCTCCTTTTTCAGAAGTCGGTTAAAAAGATACAGTTCCGCCATGATAATGAGACATGAATGCGACAAAAGCGCCAGACAGCTCATAAGTCCTTCAACATTTTTTACGACACTACAAATCGCAAGTGAGTAGACGGACTAAACGCTCTCTAATCAGACGATTCGCGTTCAGAACACATTCGAGCAAGCAGAGGCCATATCAAATGATGAGTGGTCCTATTGTGTACTGACTTATAGCCAATGTCGGGCCAATGAGTTCGTGAGCAGGCGGCCTAATAGCCCCTTATAACAAAGTTTGGAGTGGCTTGGCTGGCTTATTTGGATGCCTTATTTGTTGCGGAATATTAATTAATAGTTTTATTAGTTTGTGTTTAGTGAAAATCAAGGTCCTTGTAAGGTTGTGCGTGTTTTGTTTTGCGTTCATTGTTTCGTATTGCTGATTGTTGGTCTATGTAGGTACTTCCATAATTATGCGCGCAGATGGTACTTGGAAGAGCAGATTCACTTTCTTGTTATGTAATGCTCTCGTTTTTAACATACCAAATTGAGGAGTTCAGTACCTACCTTACTTTCGAAAGCGAGTTGGTCTCATCTAAGTATACGAGAAAATGTTATAACGAGATACCGCGTCCCTGGACGTAGGGGTGAAAAGGAAAAGGGTGGGTTTTTAGTTAGTAAAAGTCTAACCCTCTCTTTCGCTCCACAAAACCCAGAACAGAAGGACTCATTTGCTGATTAACCCCTGGTAAAAATATGTGGTCTTCATCAAATAATATGTGTTTGCAACAAAATAACTTTGTTCTTGTTCAAAGAGTCATGAAATATATTTTACACACAAGCATCCTATTAGCATTGATATATTAAATCTACCTTATTTTATTGCACATGGTGATCATCATGCTAATGCCGCTATTATTGTGATACACCCTGATGTCATCATCAGACATAGTATCAAGAAAATATCTCCATTGTAGTCTTTATAAAGATATTTTGATTCATTGCTTGCTTGTTAAGGCTCGTTGCAAACTATTGGACAATGTAAGTCGAGGTTCAAATGTGGTGTGTTGTTTGGTGAACATGTAGCTAGCCTGTTTGGGAAAGATTTATGCCCAGCATTGGACTGGGATATAATACAGAGCGAAGTGTTGAGAGTAGTCCAGTAATTTTCTCACTATATTTGGCTACTGCACAAAGGCGAATTTAAATCCTAAGGCATATTCTTCATTTGCCGGGGTTGCGGTAATGTTCTAACGAGATACCGCGGCCCCGGAACTTAAGGGCAGCTGAAGGAACAGGGTGGGTTTTTAGTCAGTAAAAATCTGACACTCCCTTCCGCTCCATCCAGAGCGGGAGAAGTCATTCGATGATTTTCCCATCCGGAAAAAAGGTATAATTTCTTCCTAATAAAAAACCTTTGAGTGATAGGTACAGTAAATGTTGGTGGCAGTTTAAAATAGTTCCAAATCCATAGCTTCTTATGCTTGAAAATTCTTATGCCTAACAACGTTAAACACACAATGAATACAGTAACGATATTGAAATTCAAGCATATACGACTGGTCGTATAAATTTTGTACTGGGTACACCTTTTAGCAGCAGGATATAGGCAGCTCCCAATACCCAACTCTCTTTCCTTTACCTTACAACAAACCATTAATACATGTCAAATTAATCGATAAATTACAGATTTTACACAAGTACTTAGCAGTTACCGAACCCAAATCTGTTATGCAGAGATACCTGTAGGAACTTTACTTGAAGCTTTTAACTTAACTGACAGACTTAATTGTCAGTTAAAGTCAGATTGAAGATACGTTCGTTGTCATGACTGTAGATGTGTGCTTTTCTTTGATAGGTAAACATGTAATTGATTGGCTTGATGTTCTCATTTGCATACCTCATGTTAGCTGTAAGAAATACTTAAATTTGTGAAAAAATATAGACTCATACTAGGTACTATCTATCTTGTATATAACCAAAAAACAATATTTCGCCTCGTTGGCCAGGTCGAGCAAAAAGTGGTAATGGGTTTGAGCCTTGAATACCGACGACGAGTTGCAAGTCTATCGGTTTTCTATCGGTTACATTTCGGGGAGTGTGTGATACCACCCATACGCAAAAAACGTTTTGGGAATACTTTCATTGTGCATACGGTTAAGGAGTGGAATTCCCTGCCGGAGTCTGTGTTTCCTGATCGCTATAACCTGGGAGTCTTTAAGTCACGAGTGAATAGGTTACTTCTAGGCAAGCGTGCTCCATCTTCGACCACATCATCACTTACCATCAGATGAGATGGTGGTCAAACGCGAGCCTATCTATATAAAAAAAATAAAAATAATAAAAAATGTGTTGCTAAGCGCAAAACACGAAAACGGCTGGACCGATTTGGCTGATTCTTTTTTTGTTGTGTTTGGTTTTGTCAGGAGGTTCTTATGAAAAAAAAGTAGGAAAGGTCTCAAGGGTAGGGGTAGGGTCAAAATCAAATCAAAATCAAAATTGTTTTATTTTACATAGGCTTAAATGGGCACTCATAAAACATCAGAAGTTAGTGCATGGTTTGAAATTGGTCGTTTCCTATGGAGAAGAACCGGCAAGAAACTCCACGGTTACTCTTTAAAAAAAATCTTGTTTTTCACAATCTTTGCATAATAGGTACAGTTTTTTATTTATTTTTTGGTATGAGGGGACAGTATAGACTAATTGACATAATAAAATGTAATATAACTAATCAGAAATGAATCTCAGAGTCTATAGTGTTCACACATTTACATAAAAAATTAACTTTACAAAACTGCAAATAAACTAAAGCAAATGACATAAAAATAAAAATTATATACAAGTAAAATAAAATAAAAATAACAAAAAAAAACAAATAATAACAACAACACAAAAAAGTGGGGTTGTTAATAGACCTTTATACAATAACGCAGTCACAATAAGGGTAGGGTAGGGTAGAGGTAGGGTAGGGGTAGTGTACGGTACGGTACGGTAGGGTAGGGTAGGGGTAGTGTAGGGTTTGGGTAGGATAGGGGTAGTGGTATCGGTTGGGTAGGGGTAGGATACCACGCGAATGGAGTCGTGGCGGGTCAACTAGTTATGAATTAAAAAAAAATATTTCTCAGTAGTAGCCCGGAGTTTGGATGTTGGCAGTGTGATATCCCGTGCTTCGGAAAGCACCTAAAGCCGTAGGTACCGGCTGTCATTTTGGCATCTTTGACAGTCATAACAGGTAGTCAGAAGCCAGAAAACATTGGCACTGGTCTGGTCAAGGGCAATCGTGTTACCCAGCTATTGGACTGTGGAAGTTAGATAGATAGTCACTCCATGTAAAACTCACCTGCAAGTAGGGTTGCCAACCGTACTCTAAAATAGAGTATTGTACTCTACAACGTGTAATTTAAAGGGTATATACATACCGAGTGCACGGCTTCTTTGGATGATAACAAACGATATAGCAAGGGTTTTGTAATCCTATGTGTACATGTGTGGAGTATATTAGAAATTTCAATACATTGATACCAGAGACCGAATTTTTCAAATTAAGAAGAACGAAGAGAATTATCGTTTTATTGGCAAGTGACGTGGAAAGTGATGACCCTCATAGTGCTGTGACACGTCTGTTATTATTGGTATTCAAGAAACATATGAAACCAATAATTTGGGGTCAATTCTGTGAGTCACTTATTTTGAAACTTTGCATAGAGACTCCATACTCTATTGTCTTCAGTCCTTTTGGATAGATATGGGGTTTCCGTTACACGTTGTATATCATGTAGGTGTACTCTATAATCTATAACACTAACAGAGGACGCTAAAATACTCTTTTATACAATGTTTACTATACTAGTGCCAGTCACGTATATTATACATAAATTAAAATGAAATTTATTAAAAAATGATCCTCCTGATCTATATAAACTTAGATTTAGGATATTTGGAGTCGTACAATTCTTTTAAAATAAATGAAAATTTGTTATGTGCTGCAAAAAGTACAAAATGCGTTTTTTAGTAAATGGTTCTGTTTGTTATAAATCCGTACTCTTTATTTACCTCTTTTGAAATCAGATATACTCCATTTCTTCTAATAAAAATTGGCAACCCTACCTGCACGGCTACGCAGATGATCAATGTTTGTATGTTTGTTCTGTACTCGTAGGTACTTAGCTTTTGCAAGATATTCTGAGGAAACGTGAGAGGGGTTCAGCCTGAAAACCATGCGGCAGTGGATTTTTTGGTCCTAAAAGTCAGTTTTAGAAAAGAAAACCCAATAACGCATACGTGCAGCTAGTATAAAATAGAAACGAGAAGAGAGAAGCTTTCATCGTCACTTTTAACTTTTAAATATAATCCTACACAATTTATTGATGTTCGAAAAATAACCACACGCTTTATGTTACATATTCATCTCTTTTAATTAAATAATATCACGCCTTACGTGCAGCTAGTATAACATAGAAACGAGAAGAGAGAAACTTTCGATCGTCACTTTTAACTTTTTAATATAAACCTACACAATTTATTAAAGTTCGAAAAATAACCACACACTTTATCTCACATATTCATCTCTTTTAATTAAACAATATCACGCATTACGTGCAGCTAGTATAAAATAGAAACGAGAAGAGAGAAACTCTCGATCGTTACTTTTAACTTTTAAATATAAACCTACACAATTTATTGAAGTTCGAAAAATAACCACACACTTTATCTTACATATTCACCTCTTTTAATTAAACAATATCACGCACGGTACAAGATACCATCAAATTGTATACTAATTACAACAAAACTGTATAATTTTGTATAAATACAGTTACTTAATTTAGCTTAAACACGAACAAAAAGTGAGTCATCAAATTAATTAGCCATTGTCAACAATTCATATTAATATGTTTCACAAATACGAACTTAAAAAACATAAGTACCTCCATTTATATTTCACTAACTTGTGTTCTCACCTCACCCTTACTCATAATATAACTAATAGGGCTGCGCTATCCCTAAATCATGTCATTTATCGATATCGACAAACCAGATTCATATCTCTGATATCTAAAGCATGCAGCATTTCATGCTTTATTGCTATTTAGATTCTTAATAGATGGTTGCAATGTTACAACAGCTAATTAAGGGTTAAATATGGCATAAACATATACTTCCGAGCAATTATCTCAATAAATAATCTAGACACTGATCAAATAGTAATAACTTGACCTGCGTTATCTACATGTTAACTATGTGAAATAAAGCTGATCTATATTAGGGTTAGAAGTCAATAGTTAACAGGCAAGGTTTTACGCTTTATTAAAAACACATAATATGTGTTAATTTGAAAATATGCGTCTGATTGAGGTTCTAGAATGATCGCAATGCAACTAAAAACACCATCGATCCAGTCCTGTGGCGTTTCTGAGAAGAGCTTGGAACAATTCCGCCGCTAAAAACAATTAAATCGTAATTAAGGGCCGTATTACGAGACGCGGCATGCGTCCGCGCATTGCCGCACTCATTTTGAGGCTAGTGTTCTGAACGTTTCGATGAAATGATCGATTGTTTTTAGGTTCTATTTTTTAAATGTTGTAATTTTTTGGTGTTTATTTATATTTTTTTGTTTTTGGAATTATTTCCATGTAAGTATAATCAGGTTATGAAAAAATATCTACTTAGGTACATCTCATACAAGAAAGGAATGTAAAAATTCTCCATTCACTCAATACCTCGGTATGAAGGTGGATGAGAACTTTTCGTGGGCAAATCATGTAGAGTATTTGTGTAAAAACTTAGAATATTACTAGGTAAGTTCTACCATCTTAGTTTTAAGGTGCCAACCAGTACTCTCAAGTGCCTTTATCTACAATTAGTCGACCCCATACTAAGTTACGCTCTCGACTGCTATGGACTCACATTTAAAAGTTATTTAGATTTATTAGAAGCTCAGCAAATTAGGTTTTTGAAGCTATTAGTTAGCAATAAAACAAAAAACTCATGTAAAGACAATTATTATAAGCTCTTCAAAATTTGTAAAATACTTCCTGTTAGAGTAGGTAAAGCATAAATATCTCCTCCTGGTAAACAGTTATGGCAGTTGGCAGCGTTACTCGCTAGTTACCCATAACCACGCAACGAGGACAGTATATGCAGGTAAATGTAATGTACCTAGAGTAAATAATTACTTTGGTGATAGAACAATAGATAAGCGAGTACCTTACTTACTCAATACATTGCCTGTAGATATCTTAAATCAGAATAAAAAGAGTAGATTTGCAAAAGCACTCAAGAAGTGGTATATTAGTCATTTATAATTTTTAAATTTGTTTTTATTTAATATTTTGAAGTATTTTCTTTTATTTTCTACAGTTATTTTATACTGGCCAGACTTTACAGTTTGGCGAGAATACATAATATGTATCTATATACCTTTTGTGAAATATAATTAATGTGATGTCATTCTCTCTTTTACTTTTATGTTATTTAAATAACATTGTGTGTGTGAGTGTGCTGATGTATGTTTCTGTAATGCTGATGTATGTCATAAGAAATTTATATTTATTTCTTTAAATATCTGTACTCACAGACAAACCATGTAAACGGTTTTGTGGTGCATTGGCTTATTTTTAATATGCTAATGTAACATGTTTTAATAACAATAACAATAAAAAAAGACCCATTTATATCACTGTAGTGTCAATTGCGTTATACAAGTACGTTGCATTATACTCGTTAGAAAGTTTAACAATAAGGATTTCTTATCAATAATAGCGTAGGCGTTACCACTACATACACTTTCTTTTACCAAATTTAATATATCGAAAGTTATGATTGATATAAAAACTTCAAAATCACTTGACACTTTACAAAGCGCAAAATAAGAACAAAATCAACCATTAATCCGACGCATACGAAATTCAAAATTCACGATTCGATTTTTGAATGGCCGATAAAAGTCGACACTCGAAACGCCCGCCAATTTTGCATGCATAAACATCGTAAATCTCATTGAATGAAAATGAGTATCGATATATCGATATCGGGTTTTACGATCGATTCATTACTCGAGTATAACTCGTGGCCTTATTGAGGACAATGCTCGAGTCACGTCCCTAACAATCACATCTTCATTAATTACGGAAGGAATTTTTCGATGGTAGCCTATATGATAGGGCGTGAGTTATGAGCTGAAGCGATTGAGCTACCCCTTACTTTTACCAACCATATTCTTTTTTCTTTATGAAGATTTCATTATTTAGTTCAATAAACGTTAATTCAATTAGAAAGTGGCCTCAAAAACGTATTTATCTTCACAGTTATTTAAACGCTTATTAATACCCGCTATAACAGACACCATACCCAATTTCCCCGTAAGTGATAATGACGACTCTGAACTCGTATGGCTCCCTCAATTTGTCGCACGACTTTTTTTGTCACCATGACTGCGAGATTCAGTCGCAATTACGACCGCTTACCAAATCTAAGTAATTATTAGGCTAATTAAAGTTTATTTAAAGGGTAATGAAAACTTCATTACTTTATAATTATTATATTAAAAAGCTGTCTTTTACCTGTTTTGCAAAGCAGACAAAAATATAACAGTTTGGCTAAACGACATTTCTCGTCAAGTACATTCCACTGTAAAGTATGATAAAAGTAATTAATTTACCGTATGTCTAATTATGTGTTATTTAAAAATTAAGATACACTCTTTGAAGTAGTAGAATTAAATTATCGTCTTTATCATTTACAAGTTTTTGGATAGATATTGTTATTTAAAGTACTAATGGATGGTTCTCATGTACAACCTCATCAAAGGAAAATTTAAAGTTTATGTCAAACAATATATGAATGTATACGCATCAACATAGTATTTTATTAAAATCCGATTTCATTTATACCTTGTTATACCTTGTTGACGGCTGGATACCATCCACACTTGGTTGATATACCGTCTTGTCATACCAAGCGCTTCTCCTCCACATTTATTGTGCGCACTTCCAAGCTGTGGAATTCTTTGCCGACTTCTGTTTTCCCTGCCAATTATGACCTTTCAACCTTTAAAGCAAGAGTAAACAGGCATCTTCTGGGCTCGCTCGTTCCATCGTAGACCTCATCTATCGCTTACCATTAGGCGAGATCGAGGTCAAGTGTGAGCTCATGCTGAATTTAAATAAAATGGTGGCTATTTATCTATTCAACGTTTTTATTTATTTATTTATTTTTTACTGACACAACAGTCCCACTATTTGCCTACATCAACTATCCGGACCATTTCAAACGTGACATCGATTGCAAAAACAATATAGGTCGAGACAACGATGCATGAAATATTGCCCAGACAGATCCAAAGACAACCGGACTTGTGTCAGTTGCATCTTCAGTTTATTTCTTACTGTAGTATGTGATCATTGATAATGAAACTATTTGGAGGAGAAAACAGCCTTACTTGTTTCAAAATAGTTCATAAGAAAATACGAATACAGTTAATCCACACAAGTTACATACCTATGTATTGTGTGTGTTTTCTCAAGTAATTAAATAGTTACTATTATATGCTATTAGTAATTAAACGATACCAAAACACAAACAATTGTTTTATGTATTTTTGTCTGCCTTTCAATGTATCTCGACAGAAGTGATTTTAATAGAACTTCACTAGAAGATAGAAGAGGTTATAGTAACTTTCGGTTTAGGTTTAAAGATCTTTATTCTCACAAAAGACAAAATATTTGAATCTAAACTGAAGTAAGAACATTGACATTTACAATGAAGTTCGTCACTATACTTCGCACTCTCAGAAAAAAAGGGACCTAATTCAAAAAATTGTATTTTTTGGATTTGAGCATTAATAACTAATAAAGCAGCATTGAATGAATTATATTCATACATCTCAAGTGGCAAATTCGCAATTCAGATTCCTGTTTCCACGGCAATTCAGAGTAATGTTTCAGGCCAGTATACATCAAAATCTGAACTTACACAAATTTAGAATTAGGCCATTTTCATTGGAAGAGTGCGACTTATTCTTACAATTAGGTATAGTTGATCCCTTCTGTACCACACGAAACCGTCTTAAGAAGGAGATAGTCAGTATCTTTGGTCAAAGATCCGGATGATCTTCTTTTTTGAGACACAGGATGCTCAGTCATACCAGTAGTGCCAGTAAGATACAGATAGTCATACATACACATATCACCCAAACATTCACACACATCCACACTATTCAGATATACTTACACATAATTACACTGTAAATAATAACAACAGACATGTCTACTTTGTATTTAATCCACCTCTAATATCTGTGTACTTCATTGGCGTATCTTTTAAGGAACTGTTTTGACATTTGTACCTGCAAGCTGTGAAGCTACTTTTAAAAATAAATAAATATAAATATGCTGTATATAGTGCTTATATTTGTGTGTGTATATTTGCTTTTCATCCCGGAATTCCACTGTGATCGAGATTACGCTAAAAATACATACCACGTGAACAAAGACCTCAGCACAGCAAGCACAAAATAAAATTGCGTATCACCTTTAAAACTTAAACGAGAAGTGCGTGTTCTACTCGTAGATAGACAATTGGATGAATAGGCTTAGTTAGTTGAATAGGCTACAAGCCTGATTGTGCTTCGTGAATGTAATAGCACTCACGGCTACTTACGAGAGGAATACTTGCATGGGGTGAAAACTAAGTGTTGTTATGGTAAAAAGTGCGGAGCACGACGAAACGGGATATCTGTACAATGTTGGGCTGGCTAGTACTAAAAATGATCAGCTTGATATAAGGATGAGTTTACCAATAGATTTGAATAAACTAAGCTCGGTGTCTGTCGAGTTGCGCCGTATTTCTTAGATTATTAACTCACTAAGTATCGCTGTAGATAAAGGGTTTGATAGTATGTATATATATTGATTTTCAGCATGCATTGCACGATCACGAAAAAAAAATGAAACGGAAATGTTGTTTAAAAAAGTTATAAACGAATAAGTAACGTTCGATTTGTTTTCTAGGTCTTAATAATGCCTTTAGTAAATGTCATATCGATCATAATAAAAATAGGTAAATTTGCATTTTTTTTTAATACCCGCGGAATTGGTGTTAGACGCCCGGTATCAAACACTAACGTTTTGCTCTAAGAAACTATAAGTTCAGAGGTATATTCTACGCCTTTTCCAAGAAAAATTGTAGTTTCAACGTTACTAGAAGCGAGCTTAATGAAAAGGAACATAATGTGTCTATGATAAGAATTAATGTATGTTTGTGTGTCAATCGTGCTGTTCCCCATGCAAATTATAAAGTTAGTTAACATCAAACTATGTAAGCTCAGTAATGAGCCAGGTTTTACTAGCTACACACTTGTAACTGGTCGCTTAACTATCTACTAAATAAGTATGTAGCCTTTGAGTAATGACCACAAGTTTCGTTAATTTAACTAGTAAACAATTTTAGAAAGTGATGTTAAAGCAGAAGAAAATATTGTTCAAGTAAATTTATTCACGATTCTCTAAGTTAAAGGCGCCAACGTTAATGAGCGAAGAACTGTAATGAAATAGTTTTTATGCATTTCTTGCCGAGAAACAGACGGAAGCTAAGGTATTTAAGCTAGCACCAATAAACATACAAGCCAGCTAATGAGTGCCAAACTAAAGCCAACAATAATACAATATTGGTATAAAATAGTCTAACCACGTACATTAGTTACAAACAACTTCATACAAACCGGATAATTCGTCTCACTCGCTCGTAAAATGAAGACATAATAGAGGCAATTGAAGTAACAACACACAAACACGCAATCTTAACACGATCCCATTTACACTTTTTGTTTAAAACAAACAGTCTAATTTAGCAATTCCGATGCGGCTACCGAATTTAAAAACGGATATATGTATATTAACGGTAATTATTTCTTTGTTTCAGAAGCTGAAAACGGAAGCATGGAAGAGGATTTGAAAATAACACGACAGTTTGTAATCAACGATGCACAAAATTATAATTTATAAATACATAATGACGTTAGTGATGAAGATAGACGGGATAAGGTTAGAGACTTGACAGAAGATTTTGTAAACGGTGATAAATATAAACTGGTGGTTGTGATCACTTAGGATTAGTGATGAAGTGTTGACTGTTAGTGGTGAAGGACATGTCGAAGTGCTAGGACTGTAAATAATGCCTGATCGGGAGTCGGTGGGAGGTCCTGGGAGTGCAGGCAGTGGTTTCCTACCACTACAGTTCCCCTCGGCGTTTGCGGCCTTCCATGCATCAACTCCACCCGGTACTCCTACTACAGCTATGCATCACGCTACACATTACCATCATCATGCCCAGTAAGTACTAATTAATGAAATTTTCTTTCCAACATTAAACCAACAATATATAATAGAGACGTAATTTGAATACAAAGTTCTCAAACAAATAACAAAAACTCCAGAGCAAATACTATTTATGAACGCACATAAATTAAAACCGAGCTTAATTAATTAATTGAAGTGATAAAGATATTATTGATGACCGATCATTTACGAAGTCGTTGCAAATACTCGCAATGTTTCATTAATGTGACCTGGTGTTTATCCTTACTGCAAATTGGAGTATTAGCCAATTCATCTTTATTACTTTTGCTAAGTATTAAGTACTATCATTGCACAGCACACTTAGACCTCTCAACATTTTAGTACCCCGCTTATCATAATCCAGTCTGAGCGCGGAACGCTTTCGTATCAGACGAATCCATCTACATATGTAATTTTATTATGATTCGCTTGCGAGGCAAGTGTCCTTTAATATTACGATCGCTTCACATTACCCGCTTGCTCCTAAACGTCAACCACGTTTATTGACCAACTCCATAAAATAGAGTGGTTCATTAAACATTTTACATGCTGCGAAACCTTTTTATTACATAATTGCGTGTGTTACCTTTTTAACTTAACTGTAATTCAAAACATTGACTTTGTTGTATTCATTTTCAATTAACTGTTACTGCATTATCAGTAATAAAATTCATATTTGTTTCTTATGCACCTTTATGCATATGCCGTTCGCTTCCATTAGTAATATTGCCTTATTCCAACTTCAGTAAGATTTTTACATCTTGCGAGGGAATTTATATCGGGAGCAGGTAGAGAACTTTTAGATTAGATTAGAGCCGGCGTATTAACTGAGGTTTACGGCCGACCGACCATAAAACCCCGTCCAGGTGAGACAACGTGTTAGTTAATGATAATTTATTGCAAAACATCGGACATCTTGAACTGGTCAGATTTGACGACAACATTAATCTTCTGTAACTGAGAGATATAAAAATGGTGTCGTAAATACCAAAAAAGGTTAGATCGGCACCTGAACCGCTGCGGTGACGACTGATGAGCAGGAAGTCGTCATAGGAATTGAGACATTTACAATGTTAGGACGGACGTTAATAAAAGCAGGACGGTGCGTTTCAACAAATGAGTTACTTGCTGTGCTCAAAGGGTGCGTGATGTATGGCGGCGGCCGCGCCGAGCCGGCCGACTGAAATGATTAATGCCTTAGTACCGAGCCTCAAGGCACGCCTCGACTTAACCCTCACACTGCGCCACGAAAATTTAAAATGTTCATTTACTAAGCATTTGGAATTTTACTGATGTATGTGACTACTCTATGGCTTTACCTAAGTGGCAATATTTTATGCTCTCTTGTTGCAAGTCTGAGTATCAATAACACTCGATGTTTGAGAACCAATCCAACCAGGCGTAGTGAAGATAACCCTTAAAGTCTTCTCACGGTAACATTTAGAGATGAGGCCGGTCTCAATATGTAAAGGCTCCATGCTCGTGCAATAAACTCGTTATGTCCTACGTCTTATTTATATCGGTTGTGCAACTCGTTATGGTGAATGTAAAATCGGGTATGAAATTGGTTGTATAAAGACGTCCGCTTTCTCGGAAGTCCAGTAATCCTTTATCCACGGTCCGTGGCGAAGGATTTCGTCGCCGGATGGGTGTACCCATTAACGACCGTTTCTCGGTGCCTCATTTAACCCGTTGCTGCGATAATTGCCACCACGTGTTTATTTCCAAGCGTTCTAATTATAGCACGCACAATGGGTTGGACACGATCGGTTATTTTGGCTTCGTTCGCTCCGTCAAAGTCAATTTTGTCCAGCCACAAAAGAGGTGTTGCGAGTCGCCTGTCGTTTGATTCATTAACTGGAACCCTTTGAACTGATGTATAGGTATCGCGCCACTTTAACTATTAATTCTGTTCCAACCTTTTTAGCTCCGGCTTGGTACGCGCTGCGTGTCGTATTAGTTTGTCGTTTTGCATCATTGGCGTTGTTGCCACCATTCCCACCTGCTGTTCTTTTTGTTGTTACATTTATCTTGTGGCCATTCACTGCTTCGGAGCCCGTATCTAATTATACATTGAGGACATTATTTATCGCTTAGTTATCTAATCTTTATCTACTGTGTCTCATAGAATCTGGTTTCAGAATTTACATATTGAGAAGAATAGCGTCTCCTGTGAATGGCTAGATTCCGTTAGCGTCCACTTACGTCGAAATTGTGTTGGTAACTTGGGTCGCACATGTGTCGCCACAAAAGCTTACGGCCACAATAAAAGCGCCATTCAGCCGCCCGCATCCCACTCCATCCTCATTGTGAACGTCCTGGCTTCACAAATCATCGAAGAAAAAACCATTATTATTGACGTAGAGACAAAGGCGTTATCGAATCGTGATTGGGCGACGTGTGTGGTTCACTATTGTTTCTGGGTGTAACACGAAATCCTCCGCCAATTAGATGCAATAACTCTATCATTTATATCAACGCACATAAAAAGTGTAAGTTTAATCGTGACATATGATATTTATTTAAACGTTCCGAGATTTCTTGTCATCGATAGTTTTTTTCTGAGATGTAAACATAGACATTGGTGTTCGGAAACAATCTGATATGTGTGGATGCTATTACGTCGACAACTGTTTCGATCTTTGTCTTCTTTATGACATGTGACAAGGATAGATAATGTTTAAGATGAGCTTAGATTTTATGGGTATAGTAAAATGTACAGTTTATCTTTCAGGAACCGTATACTTTATCTTTAGAAGACTTTTGAATCACTTTATTATAAACTGTCATGAACGTTATGAAACGAAACCATTTAAAAAACATAGCAGTTTATTGTTCAACTAAAATAAAAATCATATGCGTTCAAATATCTTATTCTCGCAAACATGAAACCGAGAGAAATATCAATACTATACAGAGCCACCCATTCATATTTCGCAAGTCAAAGCCACGATTGTGTAAAGAAATATAAAAAGCATCAAAGTCAATATTTAATGATCGATGAATATAAAAGTCGTGAAACTAATTATTGATTTTTTAAAGAAGTATTTGTAAATGAAAAAGTGATTTATCGTGACGTAGTGGTAACGAAGCTTGGGCTTGAAATGATTCGAGTCTGTTAGTCCAAGCGTGGTCCAAGCCTCACGAATAAGTCGAGTCATTTTAAAAGATCTTATTGTATGCTTGTGGTCTATTACTGTTACCAGTCTCTTTAAATTATCCTGACTGTAGTGACATTATTGGAATGAATGTAAAACGGTGTCATAAACTTAAAATATATATTGTCTTCTAAACATAAACAGATCCTTAAATGACTTAAAAACAACCAAGAAACATGAAGTTGGTCACATTAACAGGAACGTAGTATGACACGAATTAGGAAGAACAGTTCATTACTTTGTGCCTAAGCGTATTGAAAGAACCAATCACAGGTTCCGTAAAAGCTCTTTATGAATCATACTTCCAATAGTGTTAGCCATTAAAGATTTCGTTGTAACGGAAGCGAAAAAAATAGTACCTACAACTTGCTAAAAGCCTTCCGTTGAATAACACTTATCTATTGTGGACCAAAAACCTTTTTTGTTGAAAAGGGACCAAGGCTGGTCCCTTGATTGACCAGAAATGTTCTCGAATCGGTCAATCTCTATAAAGCAGTTCCGGTCATAAATTGTCCCTCTGCATCCCGCTTGACTGTCGTTATTGTCCTGACCACGCCCGGGTTATAAATAGTCTAGCCACGGAATAAACTTGGGAATAGTTCTGTTCCAGAAGATTTAATAGCTTCAGTTCAGCCCAGATGTGGCTGCTCATTTATATGCACACACATTTTATTTTATATTTGCCTTGCGAAATCACTTAAAAATTTATGACACAGTTCCTGGAGTTAAAGAATTTACGCATTAAACTGTCTTGAAGTAGATTGGATCCATTTGATCCATTATCTGATGTTTCTAGTGATGAGAAAATGCTGTCTTATTTCACTGTGGATCTCTGATGTGTGAATTAAAAGGAAATGACGTGTGTAATGTGTCCGGTATTTTAAAATAAAAAATAGAAGCGAAAATCAGAAAATTTAAAGAGTCCTTGATTAATTCTGTCTCATGTTTAAAGGTCTATTTTCATAATGGTCACTTTGAACTAAATAATCTCTTACAAACGTTTGATCTATTCAAATGCCAAACAAATTCGGGTTAATCACTTATAACTCAACGGTAGTCGCATCCATGTGACCTCCCACTTTGGTCTAAAAATACCCGCTGCTAATAACTATCCACACTTATTGTAGGCAAATTTTGTCTGTCATACTTCGTAATACGTGGCACCGTATGAATATTTCATAACCCTTTAATACACTATGCGTTATCCTGTTTAAAAATGGTTAAATAATTAATTATGTAAGCAAGTTCTGTGGGTGGGGAGTTGAAGAGGATGAGTTGTGAACTATCGGTATTCATTAATTAATTATATCTTAATTTTTTTTTAATTCCGGATGTGCCCAGCAGTATTGACCTCAATCTTGCTTGATGGTAAGCGATAGATGAGTTCGACGGTTGAACGAGCAAGCCCAGAATATGCCTGTTAATTCTTGCTTTAAAGGCGTTGTCTTTAAATACAATATCAACAAAATTAAACAAAGTTTACGAGAACTCAGGCCAGGCTTAGCGAAATTGGGCGTCAATGGAAGCTCATTTTTTAAATTCCCAATAATCGCCATCTGGGCCATAAAAACAGTAATAACGAAGGAGAAGAAAAAGAGTGGGGTCATGCAACGTCGCGTGTGTACAGTAGCCGAACACAATCGTGCGCAGGCGCAGCCCTGCTCATTAAAATCTTTAGGTGCGCGCGCAGACGTGTGTAGGGACAGATATGGAAATATAAAGTGTATTGGGTGGGTGATGCTGATGGGGAAATTGGAGACAACTTCAGTGATGGGTGGTGATGGCAATATTATTAAAGGAATAATTTATAAATGATTATGTTTTATATTGGAGGATTCAGTATTTGTTTGTTTAAGTGAATAATCTACCAGTTCTTTATAAACTGATGTAATATATGTATATACAGGTACGTGTAGAGCCTAAAACATGACATACGGAATTTTACTACAAATGATAGTTCACGCAAATCGATCTTTTATGGTTAGAAAAACGTAATCTTCCAGAAATCTCAGAAAAGCTTAGCTATAGCAAAAACACATGAACGTAAATCACACGACCAATAAGTATAGATATACACATGGACCAATAAACGTTCATTTTGCGTTTAATAAGTTGTTTTGCTATTTCATTATGTAGCGATTTTTAATGCGTCACGGCGACTGCACGGACACAATCGCGCGTAAATTCGTCGCGTGGTTTATTTTCGCGCATCGATTACCGTCTTAATGGTACCATGTTGGACCTTGGGATGGTGTGAGGGGGTCTTTAAATAGTCTGCTACCAATTGGAGGCTGGCAAGGTGGCCTCAGTTAATATAACCCCGTAACTTGAACATTTAGTAGTAAGTACCTACCTACTTACAATAAGCTATATGCGGAGGTACAGTAGCTTTTAAGTCCCATGAATATTATTTTATATTTATTTATTTATTTATTATTTATTTTATTATTTATGTACACACAGTAAAATACATTAAGATAAACATAATTATAATATCTGAGTACAAAGGTACTGCTTATTTCTTAAGAAATTTCTTCCAGCAGACCTGCGAAAGGAGAAGTGAAAAAGAAATGTAGACAATAGTGTGTGAGAACAAGAAGAGAAATAAATATGAATATGTGAAGTCTAAAACTAAAACTAAAATATTAAATATACTTACACATACTTACAATGCAATAAAAATAACATATACTTAAATAAATACATAATGTTAGAATATATAAACATATAATGTATATGTTGATAATAGGTTCGCGTTTGACCACCATCTCACCTGATGGTAAGTGATGATGTGGTAGAAGATGGAGCACGCTTACCTAAAAGTAACCTATTCACTCTTGACTTAAAGACCCCTAGGTTATAGCTATCGGGAAACACAGACTCCGGCAGGGAATTCCACTCATTAGCCGTACGCACAATGAAAGTATTCCCAAAACGTTTAGTGCGTATGGGTGGGATGTCCACCATGTAACGATGGCGCATCGCCGTTTGTCTTGTAGTCCGATGATGGAACGGGCTTAGCGGAATTAGATTGTGTAATTCCATCGCACACTCCCCGAAATGTAACCGATAGAAAACCGATAGACTTGCAACTCGTCGTCGATGTTCAAGGCTCTGGAGTTGGAATTAAAGTACACACATCAAAAGTGTCTAGGGATCAAGCATTTTTATGCGGATTTCTTGAGATTGAGATGTGGCTTTGTAATAAATTTATGATTTTATAAATTTATATGGACCCTTTTTGGTGCATTTCATAATTTGAAACAGGAACTGTTAATCAAATTCGAGTAAAAGATGAAAATCAGCTGTCAATATTTTCCCTATAAAAACATACAACGCATTGAAGACATTATTAGTGCTACTGTTTCCCTACTACTGATTAAAACCAACGTTATTATGGAGCGGCGACGTCATTTAAGCAGGGAAGAAATGCTCAGAGCCGTGGGAATGATAGAAGCTGGTTCCCGGCAACGTACTGTGGCTTTAGCTCTGAATACAAGTCAGAGTGTTATCAGTCGACTTTGGACACGTTACCGAAGCACTGGTACCGTAGCTGAGCGCCATGGAGGACGGTATCGCTGCACCACACGGAGAAAAGACCGATACATTCAAATCTTAACTCGAAGAGCTCCAACAATAACCGCCATGATGTTAGCCGTGAGGCTTCATCACTCTTCAGGGAACTTAATTAGCGACCAGTCAGAAACCGCTTGCATGAAGTGAACCTTCATTCCCGAAGACCGCTACGGGTACCACCTATAGCAATGCACAATCGTAGGATTCGATATCAATGGGCTCTTGAACACAGAAATTGGGCAGAAGAACAATGGCGTTTCGTGTGCTTTTCTGATGAGTCTCGTTTTGGTATGAGACCGGATACAAGACGTATACGACACTGGAGAACCCCTGGACGCCAACAGCGATTAAAATCCTGCCAGGAAGTCCATCCTTATAGTGGTGGAACCATCATGGTATGGGCGGGTATTTGGATCGGCGGAAGAACTGAGTTGATTTGGATCAGAGGCAACCTCAACGCTCAAATTTATGCTGAGACGATTGTATCTGACGTCATCGTTCCTCTACAAGTGCAAATCGGTCCCTTATTTCAGTTAATGCATGATAATGCACGACCGCACACCGCAAGAGTTGTAAGACAGACTCTCGCCGCAGCTAACATCAATGTCCTGCTCTGGCCTGCTCAGTCGCCAGACTTGAACCCGATTGAGCATGCATGGGATATGCTACAGACAAGAGCTCTGCCGAATATGGAGGGTATCCAGTCGCAAGAAGACCTTTTTTTGTTGTTGCAACGAACATGGGCGGCCATTCCACAGCGTGATTTGGATGAACTCATTTTGAGTATGCCAAACCGATGTTCTTGTGTTGTTAGTGTTCGCGGTAGAAACACGGATTATTAATTGTTTAAGTTACCCAATAAAATTTTAAATAAAACTGTTATTTCAGTCTTTTTTTCGAACTTTAATGTTAGTGGTTCAAATTTCAAAAATCCCTTTATTAGGAAAATGGCAAATTTCTTTATTAATGCAAAGGTGACTTGGTTTATCGTTACTGTGACAAACGAAAACACTTTATTTGATGAATCCTTAAAGAAAATTTTAATTAATATCAATCAGGAGAAAAGTTATTGCAAAAATATATGTTGATCCCTAGACACTTTTGATGTGTGTACTTATAAAATACATTATTTCTGTAAAATGATTATGTCAAACGCCGTGTTTTTACTATCACGGAATTAATTTAATGAAAAATGAAGCGCTCGAGTTTAGAGAGCTCATAAGTACCTACTAACTACTTGGTTTGTTTAGGTTACTACCACATAATTATATTCAGTCGATAACGTTCCCACGGCTGAGAAAGGCTTTACCCTATAAAAATTAAATATTTTTAGTATCAGTTCCATGTAGGTATGGGGCCCCTTATTTTATTTTCGTTTATTTACGGACTAATTACGGAAAAAGTACTAAATTGTTTGAGGGAGTACGGTAGTACAATGGTCTGCCGGAGGATTTGAAACGAATTAATAGTGTCAATATCTTCAAAAAAAAAAATAGAACCGACTTCCATATCAAAACACTACAAAGCTAAAAATAACTTTAATTTTGGTATTCGGTGTTATTGGTTTTGGATTTTCTGTTTTTTTTCACACCGCCTTCCGAAATTAAAGTTATTTTTAGCTTTGTAGTGTTTTGATATGGAAGTCGGTTCTATTTTTTGTTAAAAATTTTTTTCACGCTTTTTAGTGGGTCGGTTTGTAATTTATCTAGTTACAAAAGCCATAATGTCAACAACTTATCACCTTTTACAAAATGTTTCTTTTCCCGATGCATAGCTGTTAATTTTTGAGGAGTTCTCCTGGTACTTGACCATCAACTCTACATCACCATACTCGTATGTATTCCGACGGGCATAAAGTGTTTTTAACATCCGTACTCAAGTAATCGAATCGCAATCCACGAAATACTTATTATTGAGTAGTTTCAGTGGCCATCTGTGGTCTTTATCATCAGTTCAACTTCCCCAAATGGCACTTTTCGAAAGCAACTGCTCAAGGTACTATAAGAAATACCCAAAACGCTATAGGTGTGCCTATAATATTTGAAGAGTTGCCTCGATTTCTCCAGGATCCCATCATCAGATCCTATTTTCGTGACAATGGGACCAACTAGAAAGTATACCCTTTCGAACAAAAAAAAAATTTCCATATCGGTCCAGCCATCTCCGAGTTATGAGGTAAAATACATAAAAAAAAAAAGTTCAAGACGAATTGTAAACCTCCTTTTTTCAAGTCGGTTAAAAATAAACTTAAGAAACATGTCCGAACAATCTAAATATATATAACTCAAAGGTGACTGACTGACTGACTGACTTAGTGATCTATCAACGCACAGCCCAAACCACTGGACGAATCGGGCTGAAATTTGGCATGAAGGTAGATGTTATGACGTAGGCATCCGCTAAGAAAGGATTTTGCGAAATTCCCACGGGATCGGGATTTACACGGGAAAAAATCCCACGCGGGCGAAGCCGCTGGCACAAGCTAGTGTAACATAACGCCTCCAACATTCCAATAGTACACTACTTGATAATTAATATTCAAATATATCAATACTTTGTATCTCATTTTAAGTGAACCATAATGTTCTTATGAGAAATAAATGTCTTTAAACCTTATATAGAAATCGGAAAGTGGTTCACAGAATACATCTACCTACCAAGTTTCACACACTATGTACGACGAATCTATAAGGGTTCTGTTTTTTATCTAAAAATGAGCCATATTGCACCACGCAGGCCCAGTGCGAGTTTGTAGAAGTCACGTGTTGGAAACTTTGCTTAAACAGCAATTAACAGCATTGACGGGGCCTGATAGGGTTGCAGGAATGTTCTAACAAGATACCGTGACACCGGACCACAAGCAGCTGAAGGAACGGTGGGCTTTGTAGTCAGCAGAGTCTGATACTTCCTTCCGCTCCATCGAGAGCGGGATAACGTGCCTGTCTAGGTTCGATACCACTATCTAATAAATCGGGTCGCTTATCACGGATTAACTGGTTGTTAGTATATTTCTGCCTGACCTAAGTACAGGCGTGTATACACCAATTTCTTTCCAAGGTACACGTGTTAGTACTGGCGATAGCTAAGACTCACTAATACTCGTTGACATATTAAAACCCCTTTAAACCCTCTACATTCATGACTATAGAGCCAAGATTAAGAGCTTCTTAGTTTAAATCTTATGGAGAGTTTAGAAAGTTCAATATAGTACTAGTCAAGATAGTATGATCAACTGAAATGTACCTAAATGGTTTGACGTATAACAAATAAAAAAAATATATACACACTCATCACTTCCCATGGTGTGAGATTGTGATAAAACGCAAGCTTTTTGGTTTTGTACCACTGTGCACTGCTGGGAAAAGGCTCTCAAATATTTCCAGCCTGCTTTGTTTGCTGTCTCTCTAGTCAATCAGCCAGGAAAGAGTCAAGATTGTAACGCCAGCGTTTTTTAGGTTTTTTTTCTTGGTCGGTCAAATGACTCCTGCTCCGGAGCGAATGAGAGTGTGAGCAAGGTGGGTTTTAAAATTAAATATAAGTCAGTAGAAGTCTGCTACTGACTAAATACACACTTTGATCTTTTAGTTGCCCTTGCGTTCCACAGCCGCGATATCGCATAATAACATTTCAGCAGCTTTTCATCGGCCTGCCTCGGCTACGACGCGACGTCCGTATTGAGGCACCTATCGCGTGACGATACTGCCCCATTTGTTCTTGTGAATAGATTTGCCTTAACCAATCCCACTACAGCCTTGCAGACCTGTCTCCAACGTCAGCGATGCCGAATTTACTAAAATAATTAAAAGAAAAATCCACCTTTAGGTAGGTTAAATCAGATAAAGTTTTCTTCCCCTAAATTCAAGAATAAATAAAGCTATAAAATATGTTTGTTTATGTAAGAGAAATATTCTAAAAGCGTGGAACAAAATGAGTAGTGAAACACAATACTATATCAAAGCGCGTTCGTTCGGAAACGTGGCACCTGCAATTGTGTTTACTGAAATAACAATGCTCTATGGACTCTTGTGGGCTGACGCATAAGCGGTAGCGGGCGAAATTGTAAATGTCGTAAATGATGTAGAGTATAGGAAAAGAAAAACAAGTTTGTAGTTTCCAAGTAACATTTTTAACAGTTGTAGACATTTTTAGGGTTCCGTAGCCAAATGGCAAAAAAGGGAACCCTTATAGTTTCGTCATGTCTGTCTGTCTGTCCGTCAATCCGCCCGAATGTCACAGCCATTTTATTCCAAAACTATTAGGACTATACATGTAAAACTTAGTAGGTAGATTATTCTGTGAACCGCTTTTCAATTTTAACAAAAAAATTAAAAAATATTTAAAATAAAGGGGAGCCCCCCTTTATTTTAATACATGGAACTAAAACTGAAAATATTTTTTTTCATGAAACCTATGTGCGTCTGGTATTTATAGACAGGTCTTTAAAATAACATTGAGATTTCTAAAATCACTTTTCATAAAGTTAATCGTTTAAAAGATATACGCTTCCAATGTGTGTCCCCTCCCTCTAACTTCTATAATAATGGAGTGAAAAATCTAAAAAAAATATATGTCTGTAGATCTTAATGTAAACTTTCAATCAAATTTGGCTTGAAATAGATCGGGTCAGCAGTTTTTGAGATACAGCATATTTTCTAAAACCGCAAATATAACTTTGTAATTGATACAAACACCATGAATAACAAAGTTATTTGGCGTCGTTGTAAAAAATGTAACTAAGCTAGTTTTAAGAATTTTTTGTGTAATAATATACATATACATATTATATTATTATAGTTACTACGGAACCCTTCATGGGCGAGTCTGACTCGCACTTGGCAAATTTTGTTTTTATTTATCAGATATAGCGGCAAATATAAAATATAAAACATTAAGTTATACAATCTGTACAATACGTCTGGTTTTTAGGCGCAATTCCGTCTCATACAATTATGTTATAATATCAAAAATAAAACTAAACTTTATAAATATTGAAATAGGAACTCGCTGTGTTTTGTAAATTGTGACGCGTTTAAATAAATACTCGGTTCAGGAAGGGTTCAATTTGTACGGAAGGAATTTGGATAATAAAACGTCAACTGGGATAAGGGAGCGCACACAAAAAACGTATTGGAAAAGATCGTAAACGAATTGCTGACAGACAAAAAATATTGATAAAGCGTAATATAGATTTTTTCGCTAATGTCAGCAGGTAGGTGCAGCAGCCGTGTAATAAGAAACATGACAACGTCATTGATATTTATAAACAAAAAATGAGAAAAAAACTCATATAGGTAGCATTATTGTGGTTTTTCCCATACATAGATGTATAAAATGATTTTATTTAAATGCATTTGGAAGCTACAAATGTCAAAAAGGTTAATAAAAATAAAACTTGTTGATTACGATGGCATTTTACTTTGGCGACAGTCATGTCTATATTTTTTATCGCGAAAATAAAAACAAAATACCTACCTACAGTTACATTTTTGGGTAACATCATGAAAATGTTATGCCTTACTTTTGAGTTTTAATTTTTGAGCGTGAGCGGGAGACCCTTTAACTTTTGCAGAAGTTCCTAATTAAGATTTCCCATTATTAATAAGTTTGTTTTACTTTAACAACCTTGCAGCTTGCTTGCTTTATTGCTGCTTAATTACGAAACTTTTTTAATTGGAGCACAACTTGTTGTAACTTATAAAAAGCCCATACAAATTTTGATTTAAACTTTTAACGATTTAGTTGCAAAAAAATTGCCATGATTCACTCTAGCTAACATCTTCACTCCACAGTCATTGCGTTCATTTGCAGGTTAGTATTTAATTACACGAAATTAAACTTAAGACGCAATACTTCTGGGCATGCGGACAGCAAGTAAAGGGCAACTCGCTGTCCGACCATGGACCATGCCCGGGTCGACGGCGCGTCGTGTTCCACGCGCGCCTCAAAGAGCGTCAGCAACATGACGAGGCCCCCTCTGCAGAGGGCCGAAGCCTGCCGGGGTCGTAGGACTCATCCCGTTACCGTGGCCCCGGTACGTAAAGGGTTATTGAAGGAACACCGTGGATTTTAGTCAGTAAAAGTCTGACAGTTCCTCCCACCCTGCCCGGGGTGGGAGGACTTATTTGATAATATACTTCTGTAAAATTATCTCATTTTTCTTTTGGAGGAGCTTGTGGCTAAATAATAACAGCCACACGGATCGGCCTTCGAGGTTAAGCAACGTTAACCGAGGTCGGTCTGTGGATTTTAACATTTCGAGGTACCTCCGAGCCGCGGAAAGCACGATAAGCCATTGATTCCGGCTATCATTTGTACATCTTTGACAGTCGTTACGGATAGTAAACTTAGCCAGAAAACACTCTGGTCTTGCCAAGGGGTATCGTGTTACCCAGAAACTGGGTTTTGAGAGTCAGATGGGCAGTCGTTCCATGTAAAACAGTAATACTCAGCTGCATCTAGTAAGAGAAGAAGCAAACTCAACATAATTGGGAAAAAGCTAAGGAAATTATGATTTTATTATTTCTTGCAAACCATGAAGAAAGAAAGAAAGAAAGAAAAAAACATTTATTTGGCATCAGTTTATTATAAGTATTTATTAGCTACTCTTATAACTTGCACCGCACGCTTAAATATCTTTCCGACACTGTCCGTTTATCCGCGAATTGGGAGTGAATTTCGATAAAACATTATCGTAAAATACCGTTTTACAATTTCATTACGACATTGCAAGTGGTGCATTGGCAGCATATAATATTTTTTTTTACAACGTAACTGTCAAAAGTGGGATTTGAACTTAATAGATGATAGCAATGAAGCCTTATTTCATTTGTGATCTATTTTGTATATTGATTGAAGGTAAATTTATTATTCTTATCCATTTTAAACACACAAATCATAATCATTATTTTAAACTCTAAAACTCTAGATGAATGGATGGATGAATGTTTGTCTGTCAATTACGCCAAAATGGCTGATTACATAGCTAAAGTTTAAAACCTCTTTTCGACTTTGACGGTTATGTACTTAGTGGCAAGTTAGACTTAAATAAACCGACGAATAGTCACTACCAAATATATCTAGTTATATCGATTTCAACGTATAGGAAGCAGTGGTACTTAAAAGCTCATAAAACCATGTGTGTTCACTGTCCTTCCAGGATAGGTACCATAAGTCCAGCTTTTCTAGAAATATCTTCAAAAAGAATTCCCCTAACTAACGTAAGAAGTCTAGATTTAAGTCAACTCAGAACATGGCTTCTTCATGGTATTCTCGTTTTGTGAAAATGTTCATCATCTACGGACTGACCTCGGCTTACATCGCTTTTCCTTGAAAAACGACCCGTGTCGTTTCTATTGAAAAATAATCATCAATATATATAAAACGCTTCCTTTACTGACTGACTGACAGAGAACACACAGTTGAAACTGCTGGGCGCATGAAGCTGAAATTGGCATGTACGTTCCTTGGGGTGTGTAGGGGAGCACTAAGAAAGGATTTTTGGAATTTCTCACATGATCGGGATTTACACGGGAAAAACCTCCGAGGCGAACGAAGTCGCGGACAACAGCTAGTAAATAATAAAATTGCTTATTTGGAACAAGCAATACACAAGCAAACAGTTCAACAATGGTAGCTGCAAAATTTAAAACTATGGCGCAGCTACCAACACTCTACTCCTAACGAGGAGGGTTGTTCCAGCTCACAAACGATGTAAGTATCATTATATAGCCACGAACTCCTCAATGTATACCAACGAGACATAAATACAAAATTAGCATATGACTTCATTTCTTAATATAAACCAAGAAACATAAGAAAATATAGCTGAAGAGCAATCTAATCAGTTTGCAGACGTTATAAACGACGTCGAGAACCATTCTAGTTCATTCCGAAGGTTTATACTCCCTGTATATGTTGCTGCTGGGGTCAAGACCCTTAGGCGTGTCAGTTGCTCGTAAAGTGGGTATCTCAATAAAAATGTACCCTAGTGCGGCAACCGACGTCTTTTACGACCCGTTCCCGGTTTTATACATCGTATATTGTATTTGTGAGGGCATATATATGTTCATAATTATGTGGAAGGTGATTAGGTTGTGATTATAGATGCTGGCGGGAAACATTCCGAATCATTCCCGTCGAATACTTCGGAAGTATTCTGAAATATTCCGAAACTTTGGGAATATTTCAACTGTCAAAAAAAAAAACAGGAAAGTCGACCTTTGAATGACCTTTGACCTGTTAATATACCAAAACCTGCTCCTAAGTAGGTAAGAACAAATACTTTTCTGAAAACCGCATCAAAACGTGTTTGCTTGCAAGGTTTGCCTTTATTTGCTTTTATTGACTGGGCTATTATACGCGTTAAGTAGGTAGGTAATGATTAATACCTACCTATGCGACTCGCGAATACTCGCGATGCGTACAGAGCTACATACCTACAAACTAACCAAAAACATAGGTAACCCTTTTTCAAATAGCAAATCAAATATGCTTGGCCTGGTTTATTTATTTCACAACTGAAATTTAAGGCTATAATCGCATAGCACGACTTACAACTCGATCGCCTAATGCATGTATTTTGACCAATAGGATGCACGAAGCGTATTTTAGTAGTGTTCGTAATAGTAAGTATTAATATAATGTTACACACTAGCTGCGCTTCCGCAGAAATATTTTCTTAAGTGAGTATGCGTATCTTTGGCCGATAGTACCTACCTAAAAACAAAAGAATAAAAATCCTGTTAATCGCAGGCTAATAAATCTACCTATAAAAATATCAACATATACTTAATCAATCCCATTTATAATAAAATGAACATTTATATTTTACTCTCGTAGCGTACATACGTACTCTCGCAGTGAACAATAATTAACTCACCCACCACACAACAAGCAAACACATTTATTCCCATTGAATTATTCGGGCGAAATATTCGGAAACATTCGATTGCGGGGTACGAATCTTTCTCGCGCGGGTGAAAACTTCTCCGGGGAGCAGCATCCCCTCCCTCTTACTGCACCCCGCACCGCCATCGCCTGCACGCACGACTCGTGGCCGGTGGCAGTCGGGTACGCGCGTCGCGGTGCCAGCGCGGCGGCAGCGGCCGGCGCACAGAGATCGACGATCGATGCAAAATACGATTTTTCAGCAAAAAAAGTTGAAATCTTAATAAATAATTAAAAGTTTCTTTAAATCAGAATGATTCAAAATGAATTTATCATTTTGAATAATTCCCATTTAAAGAAACTTTCCCCGAAGTATTCCGGAATTATTCGGAATTATTCAGAAGTTTTGCAACTATAGTTGTGATCCTTAATTATTTGGTTTGTTAAAACTTTTTGAACAATTTCGACTGATAAACTTTTTTCTGGCAAATTGTTGTATCATCCTTCTACTTCAAACTATGTTTTGAATAGTTCTTCAAAATAATATACAACATATTTTTGTACTTCTTTTAGCAGCATTTATAAAGAAGACTATGGTTACAAGGATATTTTCCGTTTCTATCTTTGTAACAAAAACATCTGTTTGCGGATGGATGGATGAAGATTTTATTGGTATGTCAGATGTACTATGAGAAGAATTCATGAAAGTGTTGTTAAAACGTTAACCTACTTTTTACTTTGTTTAATTTGTATATTTTAGTATGTGTTATAATTGTCTCTTTTAATTTTAGTTACTGTCATTGGTTGTAAACATAACCGTTGTAATTAAATAAATAAATAAATCCACTCAATGTATTATTCAACATAACCAGTACACCATCTTACAGTCTCACAAAGTGATCTACAGTTATATGTATTATAAACCAAGAATTCGCATTACTCTAACTAAACGTCACTCACTATCTAGAAAGTAGGAGCAGTACTTGAAGCTAAATTTACCGTACTGAGAGCCCCTTGTCGACTGAGGTCAATGGAGGCATTGACAGTGCAAGGGCAGAAACGGAGTAAATCGATATTACAATTGTAGCATTTCAATTGGTTGGCCAAGTTCTAGTAATGAAGTTGAAGATGCAGGGAATTAAGTGTTTCATGGTAATGGAAGGCAAAATTGTTTTAAATGTACAGATTTTGCTCGCTATGGTTTAATAAAAATGAAAGGGAAGAAGTTGGTATGATTTAAAGGATATTATGGTTTAGTTATTTGAAAAAAAGAACTGACTCAAGTTTATAAAAATACTTCCTTTTTAATGTGTTTAATTCAATTAAATATCACCTTCTAAACGAAATCAAGAAAAACAAAATTATGAATAGGTATATTATTTACTAGCGACCCGGCCCGGTACCGCACGGTTTAATCCTGCAAATTCACACAAAATCTTAATAAATTATACACATAAACTTTCCCCGTGAATTCGTCTATCCATTGGTGAAAACCGCATGAAAATCCGTGCAGTACTTTTGGAGTTTATCGCGAACACACAGACAGACAGACACGGCGTAAGACTTTGTTTTAGGATTTGACGGAGCATGCCAAAGATTAACAAAAATAGTACCTAATACAAAACATAATTAATAACAAACTACACAAAATTCGTACTAAACAGTATTAAATTTAAGTAAAAGTAAATTTGGTACAGATAACAATCACGGAACTAAAAATGCAAAATTAAAGTTGTACCAAGTAAAAAAGATGGCGTTCATACTTATCAACAAGGTTAATTTACGATACCCCTTCGTATTGATTACTACATTTATAATTAACAGAGGCACACATTGTTCTCATGTAATTGCACTGATAAGTTTTAACAGCAAAATTAATTATGAGAGCATTAAATTAAAAGTTTAATATATAATACAGTCATGATACAATATATGTATAATATAACTTAATAAGTTTAATATATACAATATAAATAATAAGTTTAATGTATCTTAGATAATCTCTTTCTATACAAATTAATAAACAATCACATTGATTGTCCGCGGTTATAAACATAAATGTGCCTTATAAACTAGCTCGTATATCTAGATATCAGTTACTTCGCGCTAAGGGTTTTAAAACCAATCTGGGTCATTTTTCCACCATAAACAGAATGCAGGTTCAATATAGTCGCTTGTCTTCCTTACCTAGTGTCGATATTAATATGTCTTATTCCTTACACAAATTCAAGTCTGTCTTACATAGGGCATTTATACAAAAATGACAAATAATTTTATTTTGTTTCTAGCTTTCCACTTATATCAAGTTATAATTTTTAATTATTATTTAACTGTTCATTAATCTTATAATATGTGAAGTGCTATGCTGGTACTAAAGCAATAGCTTTAGCAATTAGTAATACCTAGCTAGCCATTGTAATGTTAGTAAGTTTTTTTTTGTTTTGTTTAATCTCTACTTTCACGCTTATTGTTTAATGCATGCCGTGGCAGCCTTTAATTAAGGCTACACTATTGTTTGTAACAATTTTTCAATTTTTTATTGGTGTATGCTTTGTTGGTTGTCCTTAAATAAATAAATAATATAAAATAGTCTCTGGTTATCCAAACGTTATCAATTATGACAAAGAGGTTGTGCTAAAAGCCTTTGCATTGTATTTTTAGTTAATAATATTCCACAATATTCCACAACTTTTTTTTTCACACAACGCCATCTAGTCCCAAACTAAGCAGAGCTTGTGGTATGGGTACTAGACAACTGATAAACATACATATATATTTCTAAATACATACATATTATAGATAAATTACACCCAGACAAAGAACAAATGACCGTGCTCATCACACAAACATTTGTCCTAGGTGGGAATCGAACCCACGACCTTGCGCATAGCAGTCAGGGCCACTGACCACTATACAGTTATTTAAATATAATTCTATTATTTCTATTTAAATTGAATTTCACTCTTGTAAGTGGACGATAATTACCGGGTTGCTGAAACTTAAATTATGTCATTAAAAATAATTTTGTTTTTGTCTGTTCAGTGTCTCTCTAATTATAAAAAACTCTTAATTGTGTTTTTAAATTTACAAAATTGGGTATAATCAAAAAACCATCGCGTGATCTATAAACATAAAAAAAAACTTTTGTATTTACTTTAAATAGGTACAAGCGTATTTGAAACTTTAAGTATGTTGTACCAGTAGGTACCGATGAGTAGCATGGTTGCCAATCTATATAAATAAAAATCAGTGTTTGTATGTTTGTTCTCTTTGCATTCAGAAACCATTGATCAGATTGTGGTGAAACTTTGTCAGGGTGTTCAGGGAAGAACACTCTGACAAAGTTTCACCGAAAAGCGAAAAATCAGTGCAAAAAATACGTGGTATGGCAACGCATCAACGGTATCTTTTTGAAGAAAACTAACAATGTGAGTAGAATTCACATTACTAGCAATCTTGTTAACCCCTCCTACTAAGCTAAATATGCTTGTGTCAGGATTGGGTTCACGGCATTAGTGTAATAGATGGGATTCGAACCAGTGACCTCTCGATCACTAGTCAAACTCCTTAACTATTAGGCTATGACGACTCACAAAATTAATTATAACGACCATCTTGCCATCTTAACATTTTTTTTAAAATATGACAATCTTTGATTCTCATACAAAGATATGTGTATTATATGAGCTTTTTAACGACATCTACTCGTACATTCTTATAACTAGTGAATTATTTGTCTTGAATTTGTAACATGCGGCATTTGCTATCCCGGTTGCCAAGTGTGCTAATTGTGACGATATCCTAGTACCATTAGTCAGACAGAGAGAGTGCGCGTACGCATGCTCGCACTGAATATTTACTGAGTAATTTGTATGAAATAAATAATACCATATTGTTTGATCTAAAACTGGTATGCAAATAGGAACCATAAGGTTTGTCATGTGTTAAAGCAATGGTTTTGGAAAACAACACTTTAGTTCAATAGGGTTATAAACATGAAAATATTTATTTCCCTACGTGACACTGCATTCAAATTTTTGAAATTATACATTGTTTTAATGAACTCATAAAGTACAGAGGAACTAGAAGTATTGGCTTTCTAAATTCAACTTTCTTTCAGATCTAATCTTTCTATCGACTAATATTTCCTCTTTCCGGACTGTGGATCAAATATTTACAATAAGGAAGGAAGTGCGTAATATTTTTGAAGTCCAAAATGTAAACATTGTTGGTACCAGTACTGACCGGGAGGACGACTTCCCGTGCCATCGAAGGACATAAATGGAATTAGGGTTATCAACTAATTCTATCCATTCCATTTAATATTTCAATAGAGAACAATAAATAAAGCAAATAGCTTTTTGAAATCAAAGCTTTTAAAATTCAAGTAAAACGAAAAGTATAGGTACAGATATTTTTGAAGACAATTTAAGAAATTTTTAGCAAAGTGAAACACTCAAATATAGCCTCTCCTGATAAAGGTGTTAACGCGAAGCGAAACGGAAAGCCTATCAAACCCTAGGATCAAATAGGGTTACCACTAAAAACGTAAGCAAATCCCGAGAGCTACCCTAGTTCATAAATCACGTGTACATAGTCCGATGACCCGTTGGGCGGAAGCGTACACCGCGCGGCAGCGCTGGCGCGAGGCAATAAAATAATGATGATTTATTTGTAAACACTCCCGATGTATGCGCGTCAACGCAGGATCGTAATATTGTGCATACGTGAAGGGTAGCTTGGATGTTGGTTGACGATTTGTCAAAAGTATAGGGCTTATTGGACAGATTAGGTGTAATTTGTATGATGTTTTGAATGCTTGTGGTAATAAGTTTGCTGCTTGATTAGTTTCAGTAAATAATTGTTGTGATTTTATTCAGTACTAGCTGTGCCTGTGACTTCGTTTGCGTGGGAGGTTTTCCCGCGTAAATCTCGATACCGTAGCTATTTCGGGATAAAAAGTAGCCTATGTTTCAGAATTTCAGCTATCTTTGTACCAAATTTCACTCTAAACCACCTATCGCTTTGCTGTTATTGAATTACAAACATTTATCTATTGTTTGCAACAATTATTACATGTTAGTAAGGATTATCATTTAGGTTTTCTGGGTTGAAAAGGTGTAAGACAGTATAGCGATAGTTTTATTCGTAAAGCTGATAGATAGATAGATATATTCTTTATTGTACACCATAACAGTAAAAACAAAATTATGGACTTAACAATTAAAAGGGTGATACAATGGGCGGTCTTATCGCTAAAAGCGATCTTTTACAGACAACCTTTATGTGTGTGTGTGTTTTATGTGTGTTACTAATCTTGATATAGCAGACTGAATAAATAAATAACTATTTTTACTAAACATATAATCTACATATATCGTACATTAAATAGAAAAGGTTTCCACAGTCGCCTGTCCCTGTACCATGCGCCCGCGCACCGAGTAATTGTTTACAATAGTTGATCTTGTTTATTTTCGCTGCATATGGATTAAAAAGCTTCCAAAACTCCATTCCGGTCGTTTATCACCTTTTTATTTACATATTGTTCACTAATATGCTACTGTTTATGTATCTGGGAAATATTGTGTTCACGGACCAATTTTATAGGTATGTTATGTATAGAAAACATACAATACATAAGTAGGATGTGTAGATATTTTTGTAGATTCGGTTCCGTATATTTCTTTTATGTTGTAACTAGCTTTTGCCCGCGACTTCATTCGCGGTTTTTCCCGCGTAAACCCCGATCCCGTGGCAAATCCGGGATAAAAAGTAGCGTCTGTTATTCCAGGATGTCATCTATCTACTTACCAAATTTCACTGTGATGATCCGTTCAGTAGTTTTTGCGTAAAAGAGCAACAAACATACATAGATCCTCACAAACATTCGCATTTATAATTTTAGTAGGATTTTTAATGTTCTTCTAATCTTAGTCTCAACAATGTGTTGCAAAAGTTTTTATAATCCCAAAGTATTTTATCACACATACACAAAAGAATCAACACACAAATGACAGGTCAGAATGTGGTCAATAAATCACGCGCCATTAAACATGACCCAACAATGACACTTACAAATAATTTACAATCCCATCATTATAAAAACAAGCAAAAACAATAAAGGATAAGATTGTATTGTAAAACTGTATTTTATTTTAATATAGTCGTAAATTGTCAGACCACAATTTCGACACATGCCCAAAATGAAGCCGTAAAACTATTATTTTTAGTGTTGCCAGACCCATCATCAAATTTATTGACATTTCAATTTGTTGACCTGTTTATACCATAAAATATGGTAATAATGTTATGCAACTTGCATTCTTATGATGAACCATAAAGATACCTAGTTAGGTAAGATTTATTATCTTATTAAAAGATGGTAAAACTTATGACGGGTGATAATGATAGCCGTTTTCACTTCCTAATTTAATTAAGCAGTATGAGAAATGATATAGTTTCATGATAACCTATTATTCGACTAAATTACATGAGAAATAGGACGGTCTGACTTCAGTAATGAAACGTTATTTCATATTTTAAAATTGACAAAGCCTTGTATTTGAACGGGTTGGCTCTAGTCAGTTAGAGTCTGTCAGAGTTTGGTCTGGTCTTTAAGTCAAGGAATCCTTCAAGTTAAGCGAGCTTCATCTTCGACCACATTCTCGCTTACCATCAGGTTAGATGGTGATTAAACGCGAGCCTATAATCAATATAAAAATAACCCGTCGCCTACCCCAGGGCGCAGGACATTCATGTGAATGTCCACCACGAGATAAAAAACTATATTTTGAAAGACGGAACCTAAATATGAAACTGCAGAGAACCCCCTATAATTGACTAGGAAGACTCAAAAGAAAAGAAAGCCTAATAAGAGAATTTCCCATGGACATACAACATTTATTCAGAACAGGTCAAGTGATAGGAAAAAAGGGCCCAGCTAATAAAGATTCTAAACATGTGTTAGGTTCTACGAATGGCGCTTGGTTCCACCACCTGGCATAACCAACATAGACTATAGATGTAACGTGGACTTATTCAGAATCATCAAATAATATAATAAAGAAAATAGTTGAAGAAACTTTCACTTTGTCCCACAAACTCTGTAGCTGAAAATTGTCTAAAAATATTAATGACTTAGCTGTGCCCGCGATTTTGCGCGCATAAGAGTCGATATTGACAATGTTTTTACTCGCGTATGTCCCGATTCCGCGGCATTCTAGGATTAAAAGCCTATATGTTGCCCTATAATCTCCTCTATGTTCCATGGAATGTTCCATAAAATCGGTACAACCGTTCCAGATATAAGGACAAACAGAAAGACAAGCTTTTGATATTCTGGTGAAATCGCAAAACATGCAAAGCAGACTTTGATCGCCTAGACTTACAATAGTTTGATTTTTCACAGCTGAAAGAGATCGTAAACATTTTTCATATAAAAATGATTTTCATAATATCATTACGCGTTCCTGAGAAAAGAGTAGACAGACAACCAAGTGTCTTTTACGACTATAAAGATTTTCAAGGAGGTACGGAACTCTAAAAATGATTCATTCTATCACTTACGCCGCTTGTTTAGAAGGGCAAGCCCACATTTTCATATCACACACAAGTTTTACTGCCCCATCCATTTTATCATCAACAATTTCAGCATCACAAACTTCCGTAGGTGCTAGAATAATAGCTTTGATAACAACAGTAAAAAGTTTACGATGCCAAATTGAGATGTTGTTCAAATCTATTGCTTCACTTGTTCTGATTGTCTTTTACGATTCAGTCGGATAATACTTTACGATGGAAGAGGTTATTATAGGTCAAAGGTTTATTGTTTAGTCTCTCTTGTGTTTATGAATCGTAATAATTGGGTGGTTTGATTAGGAATCTTGAATGAAATGTATTATTTTGAATTTGAGTTTGTAGACTTTCTCAGTTCGATATAGACTTCGTTTGATTACTCATACCCTTAAGTTTCATTTATGTACATACTTTTTTAATACAAGTCAACCGTTTGTTTGTTTTTGAAGCTAGATGAAAAAAATCGGCAAAGTGCGAGTCAGACGCCCATGAAGGGTTTCGTAGTAACTACGCCAAATAACTTTGTTTTTCATAGTGCTCGTATAAATTACAAAGTTATATTTGCGGTTTTAGAAAATATGCTGTATCACAAAAACTACTGACCCGATCTCATTCAAACTAATTTTGGTTGAAAGTTTTCATTAAGATCTACAGCATATATATATTTTTAAAATTTTTCACTCCATTATTATACAAATTAAGGGGGGCACACATTTTACCTCTTTGGAAGCGTATATTTTTTAAACGATTAACTTTATGAAAAAGTGGTTTTAGAAATCGCAATGTCATTTTTAAAAACCTGTCTATAGATACCACACACGCATAGATTTCATGAAAAAAAATATTTTAATTTTTTTTTATATTTTTCTTAAAATCAGAAAGCGGTTCACAAAATACATCTACCTACCAAGTTTCACATGTATAGTCCTAATAGTTTCGGAATAAAATGGCTGTGACATACGGACGGACGGACAGACAGACAGACATGACGAAACTATAAGGGATACCCTAAAAATCAGTTTGAATAAAGAACCTTTTCAAATTCTTAGATCTATTGTACATCTTTTAATAATGAAAATTAAGTGATGTATGATTTTATCATAGACTAACATAGGGCTTTTATTTCATTCATTCAGGAAATCAAACTACAGTGTCAATACACAAACCATGACTTAAGTGTATCCGACCACGAACATTTTCACAAATTATAAGACGAATAACTTACATATTAAACATTTTAGTTATGTAGCGTGATTGCGATTAATTAATACATAATACTATCGTATAAAATGAATTAATAAAACTATAATTATATAGGAAAATACAAAAGAGGACACGTCGTTCTGTTGGAAAAAGACAACACCATATCATACAGTTGTCTGTTTTTTTTAAACAATGAATGATCCGACTCTAGAAACATTGTTGTTATCTATTGGCTGGAAATATTGGTCGATGATTTATAACGTCATAAATTCAATTGACATCTGAACTTCGTTCGCTTTCAAGTATATGGAACGAGATAAATTAGAAGTATATTAGGAAATGATGCGTCGATATTATTGTAAATTACGCAATTTAGACAGTAATTTAACACGTCGTAACCTTATTTTATAGATAATTAATGTTCGTTGCTTTACTAAACATCTCATGCTAAGTAGTAACATGAATATATATGTATATTTGTAATTGATAGAGTCATTTACAATACAACTAGCACATGCCCAGGTTTCGCTCGCTGTAAAAAATTTTTTGACGAAAATAAGAGTGACCTAATCACTTTTCAGCCCATTAGCTATCTCCTCACCATTAACGTCACATTGAACGATTGCTTCGTTTTGACGTGAAAAAAGGACAAACAAACACATTTTCGTGTTTATACTATTAGTTAGGACTAGCTGCGCCCGAGATTTCGTTCACGTGGAGTTCCTCTATCTTCCATTCTAAAATGTCCCAATAAAATTGGTTCAGCCGTCCCTGTGATTATCTGGACAAATAGAAAGACAGACATAGACAAATTGGAAAACGTTTGTTAGTGTTTTAGTGCCTTGCAAATAACTATAAGCACTTCAGAAAACACAGTTATCCTACACCTACCACAGTGTGTTTTTTTTAACCCAAAGGTTGACTGGTAGAGAATGCCTTGCTGCATTAAGTCCGCCCATGTAACACAATTGTACATAAAGTTTAAATAAATAAATAAATAAGTTATTTGGAAATCATAGATAGGCTCATTTTATTTATACATATGAGATGTATAGATTTCCAAACTCTTAATTGTGTCTCAAATATTTACTTTGCCAATTAATCACTTGCAAATCGAAATTAATATCAGAGTACAAGGCTCCTTTCTTCTGAAAGTATCCACATACTTCGACACCATGTGTATCATAAGTATGTTCTCAAGACTCTCAGAGACATTATAAGGAAGCAACACAGTGCTATTCTTAGTCCAAGACCACATGCCTAAGTTCTAAGTGAATCTATTCATAGCTAAAGTGAATGAGTTGATCTGGTAGATGGAATGACCACAATAAATGTTATGTCCAATTAAACACATATCAATTATGGCCACACATACGATTGTTGTGAAGGCCACTGGTCCTAATTGACTCTTTAGGGTCACCAATTTGTATCGTAACACTTAGTTGCTCATTGTTAATTAGTTGTGTACACAATTGAGGATTTTTTTTAAATGATTGTTTGGTTAAAATCTTGGTAATTAAGGAGTTTGACAGTTTGTGTTGAGTCAGGATGAATGTTCTCTTCTTTAATTGATCCTTTGGCAGCTCCTCAATTGGGAGTAAGATTATGTGTCCGATAATCTACATAGTGCTATAAAAAGGAAAGATTTATTTTAAAAACTCTGTCACCAATATAACAGGTATAGAGAGATATATAATCAGCAAGTAAGATTGGCTACTTTAATTTCGTTGAAAAAAATTAACCTTTCCATGCGAGCGAAGCCGCAGGCAGAAGCTATAACAGTATGCGCTGACTTTGATATTACTCCAATACATTCTAGACAACTAATCCTCCAAATAATAGTATTCCACTGTTTAATATAAGTCCCAAATTCTCCATGAAAAATCAGTGTTCAAGTGAAATTACAATTCATTTTTCAGTAGTTCAGTTTTTTAGGTAGTGTGGGGAATAGATTTCAGTGAAGCAGTCTTGTTGATTTCATAAACCTACTGTATTCCCTATTGAACCAAGCAACGTAACCCCTTGTCTCTCTTAAACGCCAAGAAAAAGACAATAAACAAAAATAAAATACTCAACATAATATGTCACTTTCAAAGTATACCGCAATACCAAAACGCATTACCGTATCCTGTGAATTATTGTCGTATGGTAACCCTGAGCGTGTTACAATTCTGCGCGTGCGTGGCGGCCATGTTTGATTTCAAAGAGCGGGAACGCATCGTGAGACGCAGACGCATAGTACAGTCCACCAAAGGAATTGGTATACAGGCAGAGTGTACATCTTTCTAGAGCCTGCAATACATGTTGGCCGAGCGTAGGCCAACGCGAGCGTTGGCAAATAGGTACAAGGCAAGAAATAATGTCCACACGTTCGACAAGTTCGTCGAACGCCAATGCAGACGACCAATGTAGAAGAGAGTCTGTAGAGCTGCCCACACGTTGGCCGAGCGCAGGCGAGCGCCTTTGATTTGTGACCAAAAACTGACACCGATCTGAAGTGAGGCAAGTGATCACGAGCAACGGCGAGCGAAGACAAGTTGCACCAAATGAGCTCTTTACACGTTGGCGCTGGCCTACACTCTGCCAACTAGGCAAGTGACACCGAGCGATAGCAAGACAAGGCAAATATACCGTCTACATGTTGGTATTGGCCTTCACTCGACAACGCTCGGCCAACATGTATTGCAGGCTTAGGACACTGTCAATACTAAGTAATTTTATCTGCGTTATAACTTTAAACCTTTAGTTTAGATGCCCTCTAAAGCTTATATAAGACTAAGAAATTTATCCTTGCTGCACGTGTCAATAGCGTAGCAGAACTAGCTTCCTATGTTTCACAGACCGACTTTGACAAATCAAAAGGGTTTGTCAATGGTCTATTTTAAATAAATTATATATTTGAGTTTAAAAATTGTTATTTAGGAAAAGTTTAGACATCTGTCCATATTACTCCAAGTGCATTTGATTTTGACTTATCAAAGCGTTACTGACCGTTTAACTGTTGCAGTCGTTTCGTAAGTAGAGTTTTGATACGAAAGATTTAAAACTACATATTTATTTATTTATTAAAACTTTATGCAACACAAAATGTAGAAAGCGGACTTAATGCCATAGGCATTCTCTACATATGTGCCCAGAACTATAACGAAATTGTTTCTACATGACTGTGTAAGGTAGCATGTTCACCTATCTATTTGTCTGAGTGTACCGACTACCTTACTGCAATGGATTTAAATGCAACACGTGTGCTTTGATTGATGAAGATATCATTGATATAATATCTAGGCTCCTCAAGTGACGGTGTACTTACGTCCGACGCTCCTTAGGAAGTCAGTTTTACCGCTATGATGCTTGCTGCCGTGATTACTTTAACTATTGTCCTTCTCATAGGTAACTTGTGTAAATAAAAACTAGGTATTCAAATTATAGTCTTGATCCTTGCTGGATGGATTGCCTATATAATTTCATGCTTAAATAATTTCAAAATGTAACCATTTTACAACGTGTAACGGAAACCCCATATCTATCCAAAAGGACTGAAGACAACATCTGGTATGGAGTCTATGCAAAGTTTCAGCTCAAAATAAGTGACTCACAGAATTGACCCCAAATTATTGGTTTCATTATGTTTCTTGAATACCAGTAATAACAAACGTGTCACAGCACTATGAGGGTCATCACTTTCCACGTCACTTGCCAATAAAACGATAATTCTCTTCGTTCTTCTTAATTTGAAAAATTCGGTCTCTGGTATCAATGTATTGAAATTTCTAATAAGTTCCACACATGTAGACATAGGATTACAAAACCCTTGCTATATATAACGTTTGTAATCATCCAAAGAAGCCGTGCACTTGGTATGTATATATACCCTTTAAATTACACGTTGTATTGTAGCGATATACTGATTTAAAAGAGTGTCTATGGAGGTCCTTGCACGTTCTACTTCATAGAGAAGACTCAAGACTCCATGCTAACGCTTTGAAAAGTGCAGGTTGTTGATTGACCTATGTTGACAGCGAAAAATTGCCTGTAAATGCAAGCCGATCTCCTGCCGCCGCCGTAGGTACGGGCTTGCGGACGGCGAGCAAGGGTAGCTCACCGTTTGGTAAGGGCCAGGTCTGGCGTCGTGTTACATGCGCGCCTCAAAGAGCAGTAAGCACAATTAGGGGGGGCTCACGAGCACGGGGTTCGATAGGGCCATTGCCTGCTGTGGTTGCGGGAATGTTCTAACGAGATACCGTGGCCCCGGACCACAAGGGCAACTGAAGGAACAGGGTGGACTTTTAGTGAGCAGAAGTCTAACACTACTTTCCGCTTCACTTAGAAAAAAAAAGGGTTATTTTTGAAGGTTATTAGTAGTAGGTTGTATTTTGCTCCGGGTCTTTAACAATTCATGCCAAATATCTTAAAACTTGGTTCAGCAGTTAAGCGGTAATTGTGTAACAGATAGACAGACTTTCACATTTATAATATTAGTATAGATTGTGAAATGCCTTTCCTTAATTGGAATAAACTAAACTTATTTTTTGTATAATAGCTCTAGTCCGCTACAGTCCTGCTGTAATCCTAAGTTGATTGGAAAGCCATTTCTCAAGTGCTCGATATTTTACGAGTTCTAAGAATTAGTAAACAATTTAATAGTAATGAAACGGAAATTATTAAGTCACGTTTATTAAAAAACCTCTTTTTTGTCTTTTAACTGTGTGTGTGTGTGTGCAAGTTACTTTAACCAATTTTCTGAAACATAAAAAACAGGTGGCAGACATAAAAATAACTTAGGTGTGAAACTGTTACCTCTAATTGCTATTCTCAATTACATAGCATTCATGGAATTCAGTTACTACTTTCGATTAGGTATAATAATTTTTTAACTAATTACCTACCAACGATAGTGTCAGTAAATGGAATCAAATAAAAAAAATTGTCAAGTGCGAGTCAGACTCGCCCATGAAGGGTTCCTTAGTAACTACGCCAAATAACTTTGTAATTCATAGTGTTTGTATGAATTACAAAGTTATATTTGTGGTTTTATAAAATATACTATATCTCAAAAACTGCTGATTCGATCTCATTCAAACTAATCTTCTTTAAAAAATATATATGCTGTAGATTTTAACGTAAACTGTTAAGATCTACAGCATATATATTTTTTAAATTTTTCACTCCCTTATTATAGAAGTTAAGGGGGACATATTTTAACACTTTGGAAGCGTATATCTTTTAAAAAATTGACTTTTAGAAAAAGTGGTTTAAAAACCTCAATGTCATTTTTAAAGACCTGTCTATAGATACCACACACGTATAGGTTTCATAAAAAAATGTTCAGTTTCAGTTTCATGTATGGGGAGCCCCCCTTAATTTTAAATATTTTTTTAATTTTTTCTTTAAATCCGAAAGCTGTTCACAGAATACATCCACTTACTAAGTTTCACATGTATAGTTTTAATAGTTTCGGAATAAAATGGCTGTGACATACGGACGGATGGACAGACAGACAGACAGACATGACGAAAGTTTTTTGCCATTCGGCTACGGAACCCTAAAAACACCGGTGAAACAGCTCATGAACTGTAAAACCACGGAATACAAATTAGACGAAAATAATACTACTACTAAAATTAGGTCATTGGATTTTTGTGTTTCAATCACGCAAAAATGGCTTCAGGAGTTGGACATATCTTAGCAACTATATAGACTAAAAACAGGCTACCTTTTTATTCTGGTACACAGCACGGTTTACCGACGACAGAAGTGGTTTATCTTTGACCACATCATCACTTACCATCAAGTGAGATAATGGTCACAAATGAGCCTATTAATAAAAAAATACAGAGAAACTAAACACATTTTGCATTATGCATTTTGATAAGACCGCCCATTATAAACACCCTTTGTAGTTTTTAAGTCCTTATTTAATTCTGTTATGATTATGAGTTACAATAAAGAGTATATCTATCTATCATATCAATAACAGAAGAACTGCAAGAAAGATACAAAATAGACATTCATTCACAGCAAGAAAGTTTAAACACAAAGGGAATTCTCAATTCTATCAGTTGCTAACAAAGCAGAAACAATTGGCTAGGAAATACAATGTCCCAAACAATTGGCTGTGACGACACAATATAGCGACTCTGTCTATTGCGAGGTAGGCAGAACAGGCTGTAACCTGTGAGCAACAATGTTACCTGTGCGATTGTCTGTAGGGGCGCCAAGGTTTCTAGATATTCAGGATAGACAATCTTCAAAGTTTTTACTTTGTGGAAATGGTTTACTTTTCGTTTAACTTGCTTGTAGCCAAGCTTATGCTTGGACCTGAAAAACGATGTGCATGAAACTGCATGTCATTAACACGCTTTTATTAGGTCGACCTGTATGTAACTAACTATGTAATGGAATCTAAGGTAACTAATTTAACCATCTTCTAAGGGTCGTAGCGTAATGAAAATTAGCAGCTGTATGTAGTTCTGATGACAATACAATAATATGGTACTGTCAAACTGATCTGATGATGGAGCCGAAAGATATGAATTGGAACTTCATGATGGATAATCGTATCATAGCTATTTTGGATTTCTTAGAAAAGTCTTGTAATGAACTTTGACCACGATTAGGTTTCAAGGTCTGATGATGAAGCCGGAAGATAGGCACCGACATTCCATGATGGAATATCGTATCATAGTCGTGTTTGTACTTGTGAGAAAGGCCACGTAATGGACTTTGAATATGATCTTTTTTGTTTTTACGTGCATTTATAAAAGCGAGTTTTTCTAGTGTTTTTTAAACTATTAATTTATTTATATTCTGCTAAGCTATATGTACATAATAGTGGGCGCTCAGTGATCGAGATTTCATCAAAACATTACCAGTCTATAAAGTATCCACTGCTAGAAAACAGGCTTCCTCCCTATGTAATAGAATATACTTTTCATTTTTTTTACTTTCACAGTTTTAATTTTGTTTATACAAAATGACAATATTATTTTCTTTTTTCAAGTAACATATTTTTTGTAAAAGCAAAAGCTATACTGTGAATTGGAGATAACAATGAATATTATGAATAGATTACCGCACTGTCTGGCAGTTTGAGTGCTTTATACGACCCACCCAAATCTCCTATCTTTGGTATTGTTCGTCAAAATCGTTCGAGCTCCTTAAGGTTCTAAGTTGAGCTACGCGATATTTGACAAATGCTTGCACTGTTCAGATGGGCCTAACATAAACCTACATGGCTCTTATTTGATTTGATCACTACAGCTTGTATGGACTTTAAAAGAGACGTTGACCTCTGAGTTTGTTTCAGTGTTTCTTCTCAGAGTAGTCAGGAAACACTGGCCTCATCTAGTTTACATTTACGAAAAAAAAAATGACGTGTAAAAGTGTTATTTATAACCTATTTGCAAAATAAACATCATTATTTCATTATGTGGGGATGGGCCGCAACTCACAGCCCGTGCTTGATGCGGGTTGGTGGATGTTGCGTGTCTTCGTGTTTTTAGGTCCTAGGACATCGACAGGCCGGTTTCCTCACGTTTTGAGAGCAGTGGTGATGTTGAAAAGACAAGGTATGTGCCTACCTGGATTCGATCCCACGACTTCTTCATACAGTTTTTAACTGTGCCATTTTTTTGCTTCACGAAATCCTTACTAATATTAAAAAGTGAAAGTAACTCTGTCTGTCTGTGTGTTACGCAATCACGCCTAAACTACTGAACCGATTTTAATGAAATTCAGTACGAACATATTCCAGAGCCTGAGAAAGGACATAGGCTGCTTTTTAATGCGAAAAAAGGGCTGTAAAGGGTTGAAATAGAAAATGAAAGTTTGTATGGAAATTACGTAATTTTTAAAGCTAGAAGCTTAAAACTTATTTTTTAGACTTTTGATTAGATATTAATAAATACGACATTAAAATTATGTGTGAGTTTTATTTTCAAAATAATTAGCCTAAAAAATTAAAAATGCTGCCGAAAGTCTCTATTGCGCGCAGACTAAGTCGCGGGCACAGCTAGTAATACAGAGATGAGAGATATCAAATAGAATAACAAAACACTCAGTTTCTATTACGTAATTGGTTTTATGAGGGACCTTTCCAGATTCTTGAAAGGAATATATCGACGAATTACAAGTCGAAGTCAAAGGATGTGATTGGTTGTAGTAAATTCATTCGCCTAATCACAACCGCTAATGCACATTTCACGTGAATTTTCGTTTAAGATACTGTGTCTTTAACTCGTTTCTGATCAATCATAAATATTGATTTTACAAACAAAAGGAAATAGCAAAAATCCCTAGCACACAATTAAACGTGTCCCGATATACAGTGTGTTTCAAGTTGCAACATGGTGCCTGCTGCATTATTCAGGGCTGCGATTGACATGTCACCGTGAGCGCTGTAGAGATCGAGCCGATTGAAGCGCTTGCGCACACTTCTATCGTAAGGAAAATGTATATTGCTTTGCAGTTATTGAAAATGGAAAATTTTATGAGTGTATGTTATTGGCTTTTGAATGTCTTTATTTCTTACAGTGTGTGTGTTTATGAGCATATGAGCATACGGAGATCTGTTTAAAATAATATTTGTGATGTGACTATATTTTTTTATATTTGTAATAAAATCATTGGTTATTGTTATTTTCTTAACAATTAAAAGGGAGTAACATTCTGTAGGTTTTAATAAACAGAATAGCTCTCATTAATAAGTATGTATGTATACATTGCTGTAGATTTTTTTTGTGTTTGATTGTACAGACGCCAGCACATGAAGCTTCCCGAAACTGTCAAATTTTCCCAATCAACCTTGAACCTAATTTCTTTAATAATAAAGTTGAAAATCTATTAAAGAAATTTGACAGATTGTTGTAGCTTGATGTGCTGGCGTCCGTACCACCGAACTGTGCATTGAGATTTTTGACAATTAGTTATGTTTGCCGATTAAAATACATAAACAGCGCTGATTAATAATTTTCAAATAAGGAAAGTATGTAAAAAGATATACTTAACGTAAATTACGTAAAAGTTCTTACTAAGAAGGCATTTTAAATTTAATTATTGTAACATAAAAGATGGACAAGAATTTATTTCCAAAAAACAAAATAACCTAAATCGTTTCTTTTCTCGTAAAAATGTATCTTCATCCAACGTATTTTAAATAGCCAAAATCATCGACCAAAATCAAAAAAATTAGCCAAGTGCGAGTCAGACTCGCTCATGAAGGGTTCCGTAGTAACTATAATAACATAATTTGTATATTTATTTGACAAAAAAACACCTTACAAATTTCTTAAAACTAGCAACTAGCTTATTTACATTTTTTACAACTACGCTAAATAACTTTGTTTTTGATAGTGTTTGTATGAATTACAAAGTTATATTTGCGGTTTTAGAAAATATGTTTCTGAAAAACTGCTGACCTGATCTCGTCCAAACAAATTTTTGCCCATCTTTATTTTAATTTTTTTTGTAAGTTTTGCTTAAAATCGGAAATTGGTTCATAGAATACATCTACCTACCAAGTTTCATATGTATAGTCCTAATAGTTTCGGAATAAAATGGCTGTGACATACGGACGGACGGACGGACGGACGGACGGACAGACATTGATGACGAAACTATAAGGGTTCCGTTTTTTGCCATTCGGCTACGGAACGCTAAAAACCCAGGTGGCGAGGCTAGTGTGACAATAAAATACGAGTTAAACAAAACTCCTACCGCGGGCCCCCGCGGTGACCACTCTAAACCTTCTCGGAAGGATAGTCCCTCACACCATACAGAAGTGACTCATTTAAGACTTGTTTGAATTAAATACAAAAGGTGTCTAAGATGTTATTAAGCGGTGAATTATTAGAATAATGTGGTATTCAGGTAGTCCTTTTGACATCTTTGCAATTTAAGATAAACAAAAACATAATGAGAAAGTGACTAACAGATGAGTGAATAGTCTAACATACTAATGGAACGTTAAGAAAGGAGCTTTTTAAAGATTCAGATACATTTCGTATTAATCTATACTATCTATACCGATATTATAAAGAGGTAAAATATGTTTGTACGTTTGTATTTAGGGTGTAATCTCCGGAACTAATGAATCGATTTTAACATTTTTTTCACTGATAGTGATACATAATTGGTGAGTACTATATGCTATAAATTATTTTGAAATCACGCGAACGAAGTCACGGGCGAAGTGCTAGTATTCTTTATATTCCACAATTTCGACCTTTGATAAAAACCGGCCCTTATTCGACATCTTTAAAAATATATTAAACGTCAACAATATCCCAATTTATTTACGCTAAATAAATCAACCTGTACATAAAACGGTTGTTCAAACTTCGTCGGTTAAATTCTAAAAGTAGCGACGAAAGAAGATTAAGGTCCTTTATTTGGCCCAGTTCTTATTCTGGACCTTAATAAATCTGTCCTTTGGACACTTAAAAATTCAAGAATTAAAGATTTGGTATTATTTGCTCATGAAAGTCTTGATAAAGTGATATATTCGCTGACGAAAGCTCGCATAAAGGAACGTCTCGTTACTTTAGTATAAAATTTTATGTTTCTGGATTCTTTTTTATGGTTTATAGTTAGTAATTTATATAGATATATATCATACGGAAATTATTGTTATTGGGAAGTTTACTTTGTTATTTTAAATACGAAATAAAAAGGACAAAATAAAAAATTACAGTTTAAATGCTCCAAACACATGCTGCAAATATAGTGCTTCGAAGATAATATTATGTGAAATTCACCAACGCCCTGGACCCGCAATTCCCCTTTTCTATTTCCAAACCTGTGTCCCACTAGTGGGAATGTACAGGCTCGTATACGTTATAATATGTATAACGTGTAAGTTAAATGCTCCAAGTAGGTTAAACAGTATATATTTTGTTCCAAAAGAAAGGGTTGTGACGCATTTTCAAAAAGGCAATTCCGTTTCAAGTGACTTCAAAAAAAGGAGGAGGTTCTCGTTCGTCATGAACTTTTTTTTATGTATGTTACCTCATAACTCGGAGACGGCTGGACCGATTTGGAAAGGATTTTCGTTTGAAAGGGTATACTTTCTAGTTGGTCTCATTGTTATGAAATCAGCATCTGATGATGGGATCCTGGAGAAAACGAGGGAACTCTTCAAATAATATAGGCACACCTATAGCGTTTTGAGTATTTCTAATAGTACTTTGTGCAGTTGCTCTTGAAAAGCACCATTTGGGGAAGTTGAACTGATGATGAAGACCACAGATGGCCCCTGAAACTACTTAATAATAAGTATTTCGTAGATTGCGATTCGATTACTTGTACGTACTTTATGCTCATCACAATGCATATGGTGAAGCAGAACTGATCATGAAATACCCGGGGAACTCCTCAAAAATTAACAGCTCTGCATCGGGAAAAGCAATATTTTGTAAAAGATGATAAGTAGTTGACATTTTGACTTTTTTAACTAGATAAATTACAAACCGACCCACTAAAAAGCGTGAAATAAAACTTTCTAGCAGAAAATAAAACCGACTTCCATATCAAAACACTACAAAGCCAAAAATAACTTTAATTTCGGAAGGCGGTGTCAAAAAAAAGAAAATACAAAACCAATAACACCGACTACCGAAATTAAAGTTATTTTTGGCTTTGCAGTGTTTTGATATGGAAGTTGGTTTTAATTTTTTGCAATAAAGTTTTTTTATGTATTTCTTTCTGTAATCATCATAAAAATTGATAATGAATCAAAACATGAAACCTTGACATACTTTCATTAATAATGCGTTAAATATTGATGGACAATAATCATAATATTGACACTTGCAAAAAAAAAAACGAATATTCTCTGTTGATAGCCAGTTTTTCACGTCATGCACAACCTTATCCCTTGCGTATCCAAGCGTGAAGATAAATAAAGCCTTGTATTGACGGCCTTATCTTGCCATCGACAATAATTGATGACAGTTTTACAATATTGTATCACTGACCTTACCCGCTTATATTGTGGTTATTTAAAAAATAAAAAAAAGATTGTCAGTTTAGAAATAAAATTATTATTTACAAAATGTCTACATCTCTTTCTTTTAATTTTTCTTGTACCGACAACCTATGTACATTATGTTTGCACATTCAATGTTATTTTTAAAAATACTAAAATAATCAAAAGTGTAAACCAAACACATTTTTCTCTTCGAAAACTATTACACGTTCTGACAACTCCACCTTTTTCCGAGGCATTCTTATACAAATATTTTCCTTAACGAACCTCATACCACATACCTCAGGAAATACCATAAAACACAACTATGAATTACAAATAACGGACTACATTTACCATAGATACTCGGGGGCTGTGTAGCAGGCAGTGAACACTAATTGGTAATTCGGCGAAAAAACTAAATAAACCGTAAAAAGTACAACGCCGTAAGAAACGAGTGTAATTGCCAACTGGTTTTCATGAAACATTCATGATGTCATGATTGAGTCGCTCACATTGAGGGCGCAATTACACTTTTAAAATGCTCCACTGACAGACTTCAGCTGCGGTGATTATTTGAAAATAAGTAAAAAATAACGCTAATACGGACAACCGTTGATTATTACGTAAAGTTATTCCTTCTGTCATTAAAAGTTACCGTCGATGTATATTAAAGTTTTTATGAACTAGAGATATGTGAAGTATTCGAATAACTGTGTAAAACAATACATAATGATCGCTGTAACTCATATTTTTTCATAATTTGCAAATCAAACCAGCAAATATTTTTTAATAATTTTCTTTTATTTCTGAACTTATAGAAGTCCCCGCAAAGCAAACCACTCTAAAAAATGTAAATAAAACGTCAAATCAAAAAGCCCGTCTGCGCGAAATCTGTAAAACTTGTTTCACATCCAGCAACAGTTTCAAAACTTTCTTCCTATTCAGAGGACAATCTATGCGTATCTCCGTCCTTGTCACACGTACACATGAGAACAGACAGATCGCGTGGGCGAAAAGGACAGAGTACATGAAGACGTCACGCGGGGCGAAGGCGCGCGAGTGTTCTTGCACTTGTTTTATTTATTTTGTTAGCCGCCAGGTTTTTTTTTCTTCTTTTTCTCGAGCTACGTCTTTGTTCGGGTTTGGTCGGGGCGCAATCGTCCGTGCCCGGTAAGTTGGATAATTTCTTTATCCTACTCAGCCCACCCGACAATTTTCTGGGGCCGCATTATTATGAGGTTGATTTGTTTAATAATTTTATTACTGGGCGCATTGCGCATGCGCGCGAGCTATTGTGTTCTTATTTTTGTTTAGCTTTGCGCTTATAGCGGTCGCTTTACTTTTGTTTTTCGCTGTAAACGTGGGAATGGATTGTTTTCTCATTGTTTATCTGATTTATCCATCGTTTTGTTGTTGTATATGGTTAATGTCTATTTTATTAGCGGTCAATATAATTTGCTTTATATGTTGTTGTATTCATGTCCTAATTTTTCACTATAATATTCAACTTTAGTTAACGCACATTAATGTCCTTTTGTTTTTTTGAATATAAATTAGAACCCAATACCATACGGCCCTCAATCAGCTTAAACGACTTGAAAAATTAGCACATACGAGTCGCTACAGTATCCAGCTGTTTGTAAATCGTTTTTTGCTCAAAAACGTCCAGACATATTACGTCACGGATGCCGGTGGATTGCGACCGCTCGTCCTCTTTTTATTAGCAACGGAACCCCACTGTCAGGCCTTGGGTTCGCACCGAGATGTCCCCGCCGATACTCCGAATACTTGAATAGGGATCGAGAAAAAAGTTTCAAATGTGTCATTGTATTCAACCTTTTTGGCGAAGCATTCAAATATTGTCATTGGCAAACGAGATTCTGTAATTAAAAGACACTCTGTGTCGAAGAAAATAATCTTTTCATATGCACTTTGCCTTATATGGGAATGCAATTTAGATGTAAAAACTTGCCAGAAGTCACTTTGGGGCAGGCATTTGAATCAGGTCGACATTTTAATACCTTGAGACTTATGAGAAAAATTCATACAAGCTTATTACAAGATGGAATAATGACTGCAATCCACTGCTTTGTAGGGTAATAAATTGTTATTATTACATGGAAAACTTAGGAAAAACTTTGATGAGAACAGTGACTTTTAGCATTAGTTTCTTTGCATTAATTCTTAGAAATAATCATGAGGTTTCCAAGGATATACCAGAGGTTTTTCCTGTAGTAACTGAGGCATGCCAGTTTTTTTTTGGTTGAGAAAATCATCAAATGAAGCCTCCCGCTGTGGGCGGAGCGTAAGAGAGTGTCAGACTTCTATGATTAAAAACCCATTCTGTTTCTTCAACTGCCCCTACGTTCCGCAGCCGCGGTATCTCGTTAGAACATTCCCGCAACATTAGCAGGCTCCCGCAACCCCAATTTCTCAAGTATTTATTTCTTATTTGCAGACTGGCAGCGGCGGCGGCGGCGGCAGCAGGTGCGACCAGTGAACTTAGCTACCTTGCTGCCCTCCATCCAGCATACAGGCCGGTGCCCTACGACCATCCCTTATATGGGGCTAATACGTTAAGAGGTAAGTCATCTTCTTCAAGATAATACACCCCATAGGCGGTTTGGAGACGCAAACGCAAAAAGACGCAATAAACATTCCGTATTAAGTTAAAATGCATTTGACTGCAGTCTTGCTGATGTTTTCAATGTGTTTCTGTTTACGGCTATGATTGCCACTTCTTGACTAGAATAGCTTTGTGCTGTTGGAGCTTAAAACATTTGAGATTGTGGATGAAACGCCAAAGATATATATATATAGGTATATTTTAAGTTTATTGGTAAGAAGATCAAAGTCTTTTTGCGCATGACAATTATTATTTTCCTTTTGCGATTTACTGGCTCAAGACGTTTTTACTGAACACAACATTTGTACAGATAATCTTTTTTAAAATTTCTACATCGTCATCGTAATAAATGCTGATGACTTTGACAATTTAAGAATTGTAGTTTTTGATTTTGTCTGAAACCTAGTGTATGTTTAAAGATGACTTCGAAGAGATGACAAGTAATTTAAGATACAGTGAATTCCAACATCGTGACTGGTCAGCAGTCACAATTTAAATTTATATTCAAATCGATTTTCCAGCTTACTAATCTGTGTAATTGAAAATTTAAAACTTTCTGTGCAGTTCATGAGAGAACTTTTAACTGGACATTTTCTAGAAAGTACGATATTGCAGATTTTCTACAACAAATTGATATTTTTTATTGGTTGCCGAAATAGATGAGAAAATTCTAAAACAAATGTGTCTTATTTATTAAAAAGAGGAAAATCTTGTTTCTTGTTGTCTGAAAGAAAAACCACGTAGTAACCTTCAGTGCTTAAGTGTAGCAATAAAAATACCCGCACTGGCACCGAACCTATAAACCGCCATAAGCAGGACAATGAAAAACAATCCGATAAGTTGCAATTAAACCTGAGACACGATATCAACTGCACTGCACTGTGTAGGGCTGCCTCCAACATGGTTTTAAGTATTGTCTCAAGAAAATCGCGTGTTCATGGTTTTATTGTATCACAAACATGGTTTTTATGATCAACCATGTTATAGGTGCAAAAAATTTAGTATCTTGCAATAATAATGTGGTTGGTAAATTGATGGATTTTAGTTTTATGGTAAGCGATAGATGAGGTCTACGATGGAACGAGTGAGCCCAGAAGTTGCCTGTTAACTCTTGCTTGTCATAGCAGGGAACATAGATCTAGATTTTTACAGGTAGATTATAGTTCTTTTCATTACAGTCAATATGGACCAATGCTTTTATAAAGTTAATCGTCTTAATATAACTGTCAACTGAAGTGAGATTCCACACTCCTTTATATAGTAAGTATTATTTTTTTAATTAGTTAGTGTATCAACACGCTCAATAACAATTCAAAGGAAACCCCTCCACTTTACTCAACTAAGTCGCCATGACATCGGAATTCACGACACGACATCGGAATTTCCACCACGAGAAAGCAAATAGTTACTCCATTTGCTTTCTCGTGGTGGAAATTTGGTGTGTCAGACTCTTATCAGCCTATAAAGTTCCCACAGCTGGGACATGGGCCTCCTCTCTTTGAAAGGGCCGAACGTGATCCACCACGTGGTCCTAAATTGTAGTCAGTCACGGGTTGGTTTTACTAAACTACCCCATTTTTAACCGACTTCAAAAAAAAAGGAGGTTTACAATTCGTCTTGAACTTTTTTTCTTTTTTTATGTATGTTACCTCATAACTCGGAGATGGCTGGACCGATTTGGAAAATTCTTTTTTTGTTTGAAAGGGTATACTTTCTAGTTGGTCCCATTGTTACGAAATCAGGATCTGATGATGGGATCCTGGTGAAATCGAGGGAACTCTTCAAATATTATAGGCACACCTATAGCGTTTTGGGTATTTCTTATAGTAACTTGTGCAGTTGCTCTTAAAAAGGGGAAGTGGAACTGATGATGAAGACTACATATGGCCGCCGAAACTACTCAATAATAAGTATTGAGTGGATTGCGATTCGATTACTTGAATATGGATGTTAAGCACTTTATGATCGTCACAATGCATATGGTGATGTAGAGCTGATGGTGAAGTAAGGCGGTGTCTTTAGTTTTGTATATATTTTCATTTTTGACACCGCCTTCCGAAATTAAAGTTATTTTTGCCTTTGTAGTGTTTTTATATGGAAGTCGGTTCTATTTTGTGCGAAAAAGTTTTTTCACATACACACACACATTTACAACGGAAATAACCCTACGTTAACGTCAATAGTATTGGGCGAAGTTACTTAAACAGGTGTGCTTATGTCATTTAAAAAATATACAATAAACATCTTTTTTCAAATTCTTTACTCAAGAGAGCCATCCCTAGTACGTGTGAACGAGGTAACGCTACACCGCACTCGTAATGATAAATCTGCAACACTAGTGTGTTATTGCAAATTATATGCATGCCCAGACACTGACATGGCCGTTTTCTTGTTCAGATGCATCCGTTGCGTGGACCTGCAATGTTTCCGATTCGAATTTGCAACCATTTTATTCAAAGACCACATAGATATTACTATGTCGTAATATTGTAGTACGCAAACAGGTTCGAACACTTACACTTTGGCAGTGATTCCACTTCAGACCTTGGAGGGGTTAACAAGATTTCTAGTAATGTGAATTCTACTCACACTGCTAGTTCTCTTGTATAAAAAAATTGGCCAAGTGCGAGTCAGACTCGCCCATGAAGTTCGTAGTAACTACGCCTTATGTTTCATAGTGTTTGTATGAATTACAAAGTTATATGTGCGGTTTTAGAAAATATTCTATATCTCAAAAACTGCTGACCCGATCTCGTTCAAACTACTTTTTTTTTCAAATTAAAAGTTTACATTAAGATCTATAGTATATATGTTTTTTTTAGATTTTTCACTCTATTATTATAGAAGTTAGAGGAACACACATTTTACCAGTTTGGAAGCGTATATTTTGATCATCGTATATCATCGTATACGATTGAGTTTGTGAAAAAGTGGTTTTAGAAACCTCAATGTCATTTTTAAAGACCTGTCTATAGATACCACACACGCTTAATTAAGCCACCCTTAATTTCTTTTTCTTAAAATCGGAAAGCGGTTCACAGAATACATCTACCTACCAAGTTTCACATGTATAGTTCTAATAGTTTCGGAATAAAATGACTCAGACATACGGACGGATGGCCAGACAGATAGATATGACGAAACTATAAGGGTTCCATTTTTCCCATTCGGTTACGGAACCCTAAAAACAACAGAAAATACATTTTTTTATTAAAATTAGGATCGCGTTTGACCACCATCTCACCTGAAAATCGATTAAACACGAACAATCGAACATTAACGATTTTTATTATTTCATTGATTTGAAAAGTCAATTATCTGATCTCTTCCAAACATACTCCAAAAGTATGTTAAATACTTTTTGAATCTGTTTGATAGACCAAATACAGTTTCCAGTTAACCTGCACATGGTCGTTTTTGTGTCAAGAAAACTGAATAGTCGCTTTGATAGTTTTATTTTAGAGGTAGCTTTCATTATTCCTTAAAATATATTTAGTTGATCATAAAGAAATCATTGAACATGTATAACGGTACAATACAAGTTTTGATTAAGTGACTTTACACTAATTTAGATTAACGTATGTATCTAATCATTATAATCAAGAACATACTCATGCATATTCCATTAATATGTTGTGTATTCATTAAATTATCTAAGTTGCTAATAAATCCAAAGTTCACTGGATTAAATTTCCCTACTTTCGAATCTCAATAAGCCTAGTATGCCATTGCATATCTCACTGAAACCAATGTGCAACGCCACGGCGCAACACTATCGTCACAATTTATCTCTTTTCAGAGGTGTTAATTAGACTTTGAACTCACGACTGTTACCATTCGTATCGAAACGGAAAACAAACAAAAACAACTTTTATTCCAAACTCTTTAAAGTTCAGAATGCGCTGGCGTAACTTAGATGACAGATACGTAAAAGTGGCTATTAAAGGACAGACCGTGGTAAGTCACGGGTTAAAATTGGCATGCATTTGAGTAACGAAGGGTTGGTTTTCCGACCTCGCAATTAAGACGTTTCAGATTACGTGAGTGACTATATACGGAGCACTAGACGACGAAAAGATCGTCTGATAGGGGGCTTAGAAAAGATAATAATAACGCACACAAAATTAGAATTAATACATGTATTCAATATAATTGCAACTAAAAAATCAATGGAGAACTTAGAAGTATAGAGTATCTCATTCTACACCCGCGAGCAACTATATCGAATCAATCTAGCGCGAATACGAGTACATACATGTATTTAAACAAAAATAAATAACTTATTTATAAATATCATACATGGTTTTGACTTGGCTTTAAATTGGTCAGTTCAGTTGCTTTAATTTTAAAAGTAGATACTGAATAAATGTTCAATAATTGTATAATTTTGTAATTTAGGTTTAGTCGCGAGTGTATATAAAAGTTTGGTGCTTTTTGTAACTGCAGTCAATTGAAAGAACATTTAAATCACAAGCCATAAACTGACATCAAATAAAAAAACCGGTTTCCAAAACTAATCCCGCCCAATTGATTGGTACAATAAAATAATGTCATTCCGATTTTCTACGCCATTTTCGACAGCTCGATTAGAATAAGATAATTATTGGTAATTCAATGTCACGGGTAGTTTCCCCCCATTCAAGTTTTATGGGCGTTCAAAATCGATGTAAACGCCCTTTTGTGGTAGGATTTGAAAGAACAAATAGGTCTAATGGGCGAGTCTATTATTCTGGTTTGTCTGCCTTCACTAATGCTTACCTCAAGACCGTAGCAGATGGGATGAAGTTGGATATTGATGTTAAGTTTGAGGGCCAAGTTGTAAGCGAAAGGGGTTAAGAATGCGGCAATGATTTGGTAAGACAATATTTGTACGGGATTAAATGACGTAGTACATAATATTACTTTATCATGGGGATGTTCAGCATTAATAATTGTAACAATGCATGCGCATGCAATGCCACTTAATGATTTTGTCGCTGAGTTTCTTGGTCTAGATAACCTCTCGCGCGTACTAACAACACTCTATCAAAGTTTCATTACAATCCGATTGGTACTGGTTTAAGAACGCATTAGGGACAAATATACAAACATTGATGCTTATTTATTTAGATTGATAAATAGCCCACCTTCTTAAATCTCAATGCAACTTACTTTATGTCAACAATAAATAAGTAAAAGTAAAATCTGAATGATCGAAAAAAGAATCCTGACATAATCTTTCCTTGCAATAATACCTTGTTTTTCGGTGGGAAAAAATCTCAAGTCTCCTTCCGACCTGGGAGTGAGTGTCAGACTTCTTCTGATGAAAATCCACCCTGTTCTTTCTAGCCCTTGCGCTCTAGGGCTGCAGTATTTTGTTAGAGCATTCTCGCAAACTCTATTACCTATAGTATAATTTTCATTCATTCAAATATTCCTGCAAAAATTTGGTCCTGACCCGCTCCTCGTCTTGATCTTGGTCCTCTATCTGGCGTACCATACTCACCAGTATCCCCTCAGCCCTACACCGCACATTAGCGATTCGATGTGCACAATATTTAGATTCCTCCTACGTAGGTACGTTTTATTTTGAGGCTTTCCTGAATATGGTTTATATTGTTATGCTTGTTTATTGTTCGGAGTCAGTGGAATAAGCCAGAATATATAAGGATACTAGCTTTATCTTACCTAAGCTGCTTTTCGTTAATTTATTTTTTCGGTTAATTGTGCGTACGGCCAAGGAGTGGAATTCCCTGCCGGAGTCTGTTTCCTGATCGCTATAACATGGATGTCTTTAATTCAAGAGTGAATAGGTTACTTCTAGGCAAGCGCGCTCCATCTTCGACCACGTCATCACTTACTATCAGGTGAGATAGTGGTCAAACGCGAGCCTATTATCAATAAAAAAAAAATCTTAATTCTTGCGTAACTTGGAGTTTTGAAACCAATCTAGCCATAGGAAATTAAAATTATAGATAGAAGTCTTAAAATTTAATGGTAGGGATACAAAAAGACAGCAGTCGGCTGCCTGCAAGTTTCTTTCTCTTTTAAAAGGAACTAAAAGTTTAACCTGAACTGAATAAATGGCTAATTTATTTAAATTGATTGTGATCCAAAAGTTTAAAAGCCCTCGTTTGGCGCTTTGCCAAGTTTCAATACATTCATCGCCTACTAGCTATTGAACAAAAACTCCACTTCCGTAAAACTTAAAGATAATGGAACGGACAGTATCAAGGGAATAATTACAGACCCAGAAATCGAAATATATATTGTTCTTGTACATAATTACAATTTTCGTGCGAACAGGAGGCTGTTAATATAATAATAAAAAAATCACAAGTCGTCAAAACCTTCTGTCACCAGGCGGTCTTTAAGAACCCATGATTACAACACGTCTGAAACCTAACCCGTCTCAGCAGCGACGGCATTTTAGACCCGGACCGAAACTGTTTACCATAAAAAAAATCGCGAGTGGTGTCTGTTTTCTTAAGCAGCTTGGGTCGACTTACATGAAGTAAACGCTTCTTTTGATAACGCTCAATTAACGGCCATTTTTTATTATAACTCTTTTTTGGATGGCTTTATTCGAGAGGTTGGCTGTTAGCTTGAAAAAAACGTGACGTCATTTCGATCTGCAGATCTTTTTCTATCGTTAGTAAAAAACATACTATTATTATGATATTAACACATTTTAATGAGCTGATGATTTGTAGGTACTAAAAATAAAAGAATAATATGTGGGCGGTCCGACAGGATTTACCTGTTATCAATAAAAGAACTAGTTATATTAAAATTTAGATACTTACCCCCTCTGGAGTTAGTATCTCTTAGCAACATAAAATAGCTAATAAAAACCGAAATGTGCACAAAAATGGCACACAATTGATGTTCGAAATAGTATTCGAATAAAAAATGTTTTTAATGCTACAAACTGTCATTGAAGTCTTAAGGTGTCTGCCCACTATCCCGTAGCATACCATGACCGTACTAGGACCGTTTCAGACAAAAAACTATTCTTTGTATTGAGAAGTATGAGACTATGCCCACGAGACCGTTCCGTCACCGGCCGACACCGTAGCGTGCCATGCACGGGCCGTCAACTATTCGTAGGAGGGAATATTTTGCCGGTGCGGACACGCTACGTGCATGGCACGCGACGTTGCCAGACCGCTGCGCGCAGGCGGCTAAACGGTGACTGAGCGGGGAGTATGACCGTTACAAACCCGTTTTAAATGCGTTGTAGCAGCAGTTTTACAATGTCATTTTCAATTTATTTCAGCAAATCGTTAAATTTGAATGTACAGATTCGGAAGTACTGAAAAAACTTTTCTTCGTCATCAACTAAGTGCCTGAATAATGTCCAATATTCTCCTTCCGTTTTGTGTTTTTTTATAGAATTGTGAATCCAGTAGCGTCGAGTGTTTTTTGGGCATTCCTCTTCCTCTTCATCCAAAATGATAGCAATCATTGCCAGTTGTTCAGTCGTTAGTTTCCTTATAGCCATAACTATTTCAATATTTCACCACTTTAACGCGTCTACGCAACACTGATATTTGTACGAGAATGAACCGATGCTTTAAGAGTGTATTTAAAGGATTCCTGCCGTGTTACATACGGGCATCATACAGATTAAATACGGGTTACATACGGGTTGTAAACGGGTTCAGAACGCTGTCGGCCCGCTTCAGTGGGCGAAATAGAGCGTATGGGATTGCTTTCCGTGCCGGATACGTTCCTAGCACGGTCATGGTATGCTACGGGATAATGGGCAGAAAGCTTTAAATGGGTGGCTTTTTACAGTAATTTAATAGTTAATTTTTCATTGAAAGAAACCCCAGGCGGTCTGCAAACTCGCCGAAAACGTCAATCAGTATCCACAAAGTACTGGTGATCAAATAAATTAATGCAAGAATCCCTCGATCCTTAATTTTATGCGAGAATCGAATAGCTTTCTGTTAATGACTTTATTGTTAACAACATTTTTTATACGAAAAGCATTTTTAGTCTTTGAAGAATCGTCTGAATGACCTATTTTTATGGAAGTACTAATTAATGTTTATAGTTCGACTTGTTTAACTTGTTGGGACATGTTTGCAAGCTTATTTAATTAAACCTTGTTTAATTATACTTTGAGTAACATCTGCTTAAATTACTAAAAATATTTTTTAAAGCCTTTTTTTAGGCTTTAATGCTGAAGGTTAATTGAGTATTGGCACGATACTATAGAAATTTTAAAATGTATTTATTCTTTTCCAACATCCTTGTTTTTATTTATATTTAGTGTTTAGTAAAATACCTTCCTTATTTGGTTTACTTTTATGGTGTACAATAAATAATATGTCTATCTTATACAGCAACAATAAAAAAAAACATGAGCACTCATTATGTTATTAGACTGTTTTACTCTTTATAGATTGAAAGACTATGTTCCAGGTTTGCGGGAATGTCTACGTAGTTACACAGCCACGGGCGCAATAGCAACTGAAAAAATAGGGTGCTTTAAGTACGAGCCTGACACTCCCTCCTGCTCCACCTAGATCGATCAGAGTCAATTTGCTGATTTTCGCCTCGAACCTATCTAGATCCACCAGTATTTTTAAAATTATCCCAAAAAATTGCCGTATAAATTAATCTCAATGTGAGGTCACCTCGTGCATAACACCATCCCGACAGGTTAACTGGAACTGCGGCATATCAAAAGGCTCGGGTTTCGTCTACTGCACCGGACGGACCCAGTTCCACAGACCCATTGGAGATGACCTTCGCTGCATGTCTAGCAACGGTTGTAGGTAGCTGGCAGATTGTCGAGACTTCTGGCTAAACAAATATTGACCTTATTAAACTTGATATCCCTATTTAGTATTATGCAAAAGTAACTCAGTCCCCGGGGCTGCGGGAATGTTCTAACGAGATACCGCGGGCCCGGATCACAAGGGCACCTAAAGGAGCAGGGTGGGTTTTTAGTCAGTAGAAGTCTGACACTCCCTTACGCTATACCCACAGCGGGAGGGGTCATTTGATGATTTTCTCACCCAGACAAAAAAAAAACTGTCTGTCTTTCTGTTACACTTTTACGTGGAAACCACTTAACTAGTTCTTATGAAATTATTCATATTCTTTACTTTGGGTACGTTTACAAACATTATAAATATACACCCAGACCAGGACCTGCAGGCCGTAAATTTGTACAGTGCAGGCATCGAATTCGCGACTCACAGCGAAGCAGTCAATTGAGCAACCACTGCGCTAATCTGCGCAAATAAATTATATTAATTAAACATACTAATACATAATCTCTACAAAACTGATACATTATCGCAACAAGTTCTAGTTCAAGTCTCTAGTGTTTTCTTATACTGCTAACAATATAAAAACCTGACATTGTTAAGAAGTTTAAATGTGGTTTTGTGAGTGAATTTATTATTTATTAATCTGCTAACAATTTATTATTTTTTCTCGGTACTTATACTTACACTCGGAAGTATAAAGTATACTGGACTTGAAGAAGAAACGGGGTACTAAAAACTATAGTTCAAGCAGATCACGATAGCAAAACTTAAAGAAATGTTATTGAGCAATGGCTGCGCGATTTTTTACTTATTTTGTAATGACATGAAATAGGGTTACGCTATAAAACCATGTTTTACAAGAGTGGTATTTTTGCTCTTTGACCGGTCCTTGCAATTTTGCCCTATAACCCGGCCATACCATATATAATTTATGAGAATATTTCCAATACGCAACTGAATTATGCATAGTGAAAAGATTTAAACCTTAAGTTATTACCCGACGTGACTATGAATATCATCGATCAACACAGAATATCAAATCTTCTACAATAGAATCCATTTTGAAACATCTAAAAGCGTGGCTAAGGAAGTAACTATAATAAAATGCAATGTAAAATTAACTCTATACTAATTAACATGGTGAAACTTGACTCATTAGTAATGTTAAATTAAGATTGAGCAGAATACAAATGAGATGAGTCTAAAATTAGCCAAAATGATGGAGTGTAATTGTTACTTAAGTATCTCGATCGGGCGATAACACATAATTTAAACATAAACCGTTCGAGATGTAATCAGCACCGTTGTTTATTAATATGAAAGTGTTTATGCAAATATGTCTGACCTCACTACACCTCCTAGTGTCACAGAATAATCAGTTGCGATAGAAGCTATTAATGTCTAGGTAAATTATTTTATTAATAACAACATCATTAATCATAGTCGCACAAAAACTGCTAAAAAGACCTAGATTCACTCGATTGGGTTTATTAAACCAAATACCAAGGCACCGTCATCAGTGGACTGCAAAATTTCGCAACCAAAGTGACAAGCCGAAACTTAATAACTTACTCAGAAATGCACCAGCAAATTGGGAGCCGAGTCGTCCAACCGGCTTCGTAACCCTATACCGCCTTACCGAACTCTCCGACACATATAAATTGTATTTTTATTCAAATCGAGCCTACGTGCCGCGATAAAGCCTCCTTAAAACAAATAACCGCTCATTCAACAGAGGAAAACCACACGAAAGTCAACTTTAACACAAACAAACAACTTTCAAGATGCTCCAGCATCCACCAACTATCAAGATACAGGCGACAAAAACCTTTACAGTTGCAGTAACAGAGTTGTAGTTTCAGAAATAAGTAGTTTTGCTACACTACTTTTAGTTGAATACAATGATACTATAAGAAACTACGAGCCCCATGTAAATAAGGTGAAATATATCCTGATAGTAAATACACAAGAATCAGAGTCGAACAATGTAAGCCCGTCAGATAAGTCGACGAATGATGATGTAAACGAAGATCGTGTTCCCGAGACATACATATATAGAGAACAATTTAAAGGTTCATTGGGACACTTTTTCACTCAATTTGTACCCTTTTCATTCTTGTTGTAAAGATAATGTTGACCAGTTTGGTATTTATGAAATATTTGAAATCGCAACGAAAAAGATTTGGTATTATTGTGTGTAATAAAAATCTGTATAGGGATCACTCAAGGGTAACGAGACAAACGAGCGATTGGCTTTTCGAGTTTGCCTTTTTAATAAAGTTGTTCGCACCGATACCCTTCATTATTCAGCAGTTTTTTCTGTCCAAAATGTTAATCACCACATTTACTTGTCCCAAGTTTTTGCCGTGAGGAATTTTATGAAACATTTTAATAAAGCTGCTAATGGTACAGCTGCCAATCACCATCAGGTTGATACACTCCAAGAATCTGATATAAGAAATATAAATGTAAAAATTAATGACAATAATAAAATGAGCGCATACGAGGTTCCTGGAAGTTTGATTCGCAAATATTTTGATATCGTAAAATTTTACATTATCCTGATTAAGGAACAGTAATAAATATGAGTATCGTAAATGTCACAGTTATTAAAAATAATATTATGACTATAAGTGTATTGGTTAAAATCGATACGTGTGTATGTCTTCATCGTTCGATAATCGTAAATTAAGGTCCGACTCTGGTTTAACGGAGCGTAAAAACTGTGAGCGAGAGATTGAGAGTTCATGTTACTCCGAAAATGTAAAACGAAAAAGAATTCAGAGCTTTGATTGTGGAAAAGAGACGGCACTGCGTTGGTTGTCAAAGAACCAAAGTATTGAGAACTAGATATTTGTAGGTACAGCCAGGACGTCTCACTGAGGAAGTAATTTAATTCAGATTAATGACAACGTTGACGATGAACTTGGAGAGACTTTAATCAGTCTGGAGGAAGATTGATTGCATTTTTTACTCGCCAATACATTTTGCGGCAGATTCCAATTTACAAAATGTCACGAAGAGAGTTGACACGTCCAATCGTGTCTTTTTTTTTAATTGCTTTTGTTAAACAAAGTGTCCCAAACCTTAATCTTTGTCAACGAGAAGGCGATGAGCGAACCGGAACGGGTTTTAGAGTGGGACGGGACGACTGCGCCCGCGCATGACAAGTGACCGGATTAATGCATTTTAAACGAAGAAGGCTTAATTTTGATCTCGGATCCCTTAATTGAATGGGTTTTGGTTTTCTTTTCGGAAAAGGTTTTTAGAAGTCACTAATGTATAAGTCATGGCACTGCATGTATTCTAAAAAGTCTTTTGTATTCTCGATGACCTTATTTAACATCGGTAAAGTCCTACGCTTTCAGAGGTTGACCAATCTAAAAATCACTCAAAATACTTGACAAGTTAAAATTCCTGAATTTCTGTAATATTCAGTAAACTAATAAAGTCGCTTTGAAAAGTTACGGTCGTCGTACATTTCATCGTCAATGATGTTTAAGTTTATTTTTTACTAAAGACGTCAACAACAATGTTCTACCAGCACTAAAGATCTCCAATCTGCATAATGCCAATAAAATGAGAATTTATTTCGTCTCTATTTAGACTTCATAGGTTTCGCTACCTGCATACAAATGTATTAAGCCTGCATACAATCATCAAAGATGTTTTTAGCCGGCATGAGTTGTTCAGAATCTCCAAGTGACAAAGTAATTGATACATATATAAGTCGGTGAGCATCAGAAATATAAATTACAATTTATAATCTATTTATCACTCGGTTTCTTAGGGTTCCGTGGGCTAGTAGATAAAACTTCGAACTCATCATAAGCCTCCCTTTATTTTTTAGTCATTTTATTTTGTTCACAAAATCCATGTTGGTAGTTTTTAAACGATTTAATTGTATGTAAATTACCATCAAATATAATTTTAATCCTTAATTTTATGCCGTCATCATATACTTAAATTTATTCTATAACAGAGAGAATAAAATCATGATAAATTATAGTAATATCAATCGAATACTAGCAATTATTGACTGGCATCAAATTCGCTACTGCATCATTAAATGACGGGAGTTGATTAGTACCTACTGTGGAATCTTCAAAGCAATGGTTTCCTTAATTACAGATACAATTTATCCTACCACTAAATTGAATGGCTACATATTAATAGCCACTGAATCAAGTTTTTACGAGTAAGCTTATTAATACAGATTTAAAAGTCATCTGAATGCCTTTTTAGTAGCTATGAATTTTATTATCAGATCAATTTGCTACAATGCCTTTCTACAAGTGTATCCTTTCTGTGATTTCTTCATGATCAAAACTATTATCAACAGAACCCAGACAGTTGTTAAAATCAACCTTGTCCACATTTTTATCAGTCGGTACCCAAGCCACCAACTGCTTTTGCCGTGTACTCAGCTAAATGATTGACGATCTCACATCCACCTCGATATCCATTCCCGCTGAGTGTAGAACTATCGCTAACATTTTAATAAATAACCCCCTTGCCTTCACTAATAGCGATAATTCCTTCACTACAACCGACCAATATAAATCGACCGATTTATTTACACGCATTGTCAGTTGTTTTAACTTTATAAGTAAGGATTAATGTATCGATATTAATTTTGTTAAACGTCTTGACCTTTTTGTTATTAATTTTATGGTCATAAGTCTTTATTACGTGTTTTTGAACGGGCGAAATTTCTCGATGAAGGTGTCGTTCGGTAATTTCTTTATTAAGTTGTGGTCAAAAATTCGTGGTGGGTCTGTGTTTAATAAGATTTTTATTAAGTTTTTTCTTGTATGTCCATTTCTCACTATTATATCAGAAAACGTGAATCATTGATTAAGTTACAACATTTACATTACAACCTACGGTCTTACTTACATACATTCTCCATCCAAGGAATGTGTTTTCCTCTACCCATCTCGTTCTTTATCTCTCCTCTCGCTCTAACGGCATATTTTCTCTCTTCCAAATCACCATTATTAGACAAAGCATCAGTTCCGTCTATCGATTCCATCGGAACAGTCCCGAGAAGCCGAAGGTGTATCGATCATCGGTCCTCTATAATTTTTTCCGATTGGAAACCAGTTCAATCGATGATCGATGAAAAAAAGCCGTGGGTCGGTTTCGATTGATCCGGTCTCTATCGAGATTGAGACATCTCGGAACGAGTTCCGCCCGCCTGCGCAGGCGCCGCCCTAAGTGATAAGAGATTGTCGGGAGATCGTAAATTACTTAATTTCACAGTGGCTGGTGTTATCTTTTCAAAAATTGGGAAGCTTTTAAGCCATTTATTGGCAGACGTTTGTTAGAATTTTAATGTTATTGTAATCGCAAGATTTTTTAGTTTTGGTTTTAGCATATTATTACTTGCCTTATTATTTAACTTTTATTATATTAGGTGACTTTTTTTAAATAAATTAATAAGTAGTAAAAAAATGTAAAAAATGTACAAATTTTTCTATTTTTTGTATTCTTCTCAGCAAACCGTTTCATTTGATACAAACGTCATGGCAGTGCACACACAAGTCCGCCATCTTGGGCAATATTGGATTTAAAATGAATTAACTTAGTTAACTAAGTATTGTCATCCAAAATTCCAAATTAAACGTGTATGCAAAATTTCATCTACCAATTAGATTACGTTTAACTGGTTCATAAAGTTCAGTTGAAAAATTTTACCAGGACATACTGATGAACGTACTAACAACGCAAGTTAAATAAAAGCGTTAAAAAAACATTCTGTTAAGAATAAATAAGCATATAAACTTAGTAAATCTAGAGTTTTCCCTAGCTTCAAGGCATATCGACTTGATATTATGTAGTTTGAGCACAGTTTTCAGCTCCCGCTATCGCTTCCTCTTCTAACTTTCACCACAACACCCACACTATCCATATTATTGTTACCAAAATACTCAGCGGAGTTTTTAATCACGATTCGATAAGAATAATTGCTCGGCGCTTAAGTCTAATGCCGTATGGCCAAGTAATTGGCGAGGCTGATTGCTGAAATGTTTTCATTATAATCAATCTACCTTGATGAATAATAATTGACTAGTTTGCAGTTGGTCTTGTACTTATTGGAGTGGGTCCTTTACTTATTTGGTGTTGATCGATTTCGGCTACGGCAGCCCGTCTCAGCGGAAATTAGCTAGCGGCGCAAGTGATATTATAGCGGTCAAGTATGTGCGCAGGTACCTGTACCTGAACAGTAAAAGAACAGAGAGTGCACACAGGTGCACTCTTTGTTCTTTGTATTAGTCCGATGGGACGACAAGCTGTCATGACCGGAGATTAGGTGCAAGACAAACGGCTTAGCGTGAATTCCGTGGCACGGAAGTGTCACACCTTGAATTTCCAAACTCCGGACTACTAGTGTACTTGCATTGTTCAGAAAAAGTTCGTATCTGACCCTCATTACATCTCAGTCCAACACTTGTAACCAATTCTGTTACTTCGAATCCAAACACTACCCATACGCACAAAACTTTGTGGGAATACTTTCATTCTATGTACAACTAAAGAGTGTAAGGGTGCGTTTCCACCAGAGATGTGCGATGGAAATGTGTCGTGCGAAGATGTCTAGCTGTGCTGTGAAAATGTGTGGCCGTTTCCACCAAAGCTCTGCGATGAAAATGTGCCTACGAGGATGTGTAGCGGAGCTGTGAAAATGCGCATTAATGTGTGGTGCGAGGATGCGCAAACCTCGCAACACATCCTTCTCAACACATATTCCTCGCAACACATCCCTCGCAACACATCTCTCGCACACATCCCTCGCACACATCCCTCGCACACATCCCTCGCTTGTTTTGTATGCGCAAAAATCTAGCTCCGCTGAGCCGTTTCCACCAGAGCTGTGCTGACCGAGGCCAGGTAAATGAAGCGATTCTATTGGTTCTTTGCAAACACATCCCTCGCTACGCATCCTCGCACATCTCTGGTGGAAACGCAGCCTAATTCCCTGCCGGAGTCTGTGTTTCCTGGTAGCTATAATCTGGAGGTCTTTACGTTAAGAGTGAATAGGTTACTTCTAAACGTGCTTCATCTTCGACCACATCATCGATTAGCATCAGGTGAGATGGTGGTCAAACGCAAGCCTGAAACAATACAGCAAAATATCTCAATTATAGCTTTAAATGTGTTTGGGTATGTAAATAATCCATCAATCAGTTACAAACTTATAATTAGCATAATCATAAAACCTAACAATCGTTGTATTTTTATATTTTGTTTAGTTTATTTTCAACTTAGCTTTATAAAACAAGTCGTAAATTTTAATAATGTAATATGTAATTAACATCATCTTGAGGCTGTCATGCGCTTATTTTTATTTATCTATTATAACTATTCGTGTGAATTAGATGATCGGTCAATAAACCGCGTGTATTAGCCTTTTCGCTTGTTTGGAATAGGAAAAGATTTTCTTTAATTGATGTACGAGTAGGTTAAAACAAAAATTGTTATAATATCGTAAATACTCAGATTTAAAATATGTATTTTAAATGAGTTCGCTGCAGCTGCATATAAGTTATGATAAAGGATTTCAGATGGAAAGTTTTGTGAAAATAGCATCAAGTACCAAGAAATTAGTTGTGACAGCATTGCATTCTCATTGCTAGCAAGGTTTCAGCTTACAATATCACTCTAATCATTTATTTCAAACATTCTACGGGAATCGTATATTCCCGGATAAAAAGTAGCTTATGTGCTGTTCCAGACTACAATCTATCTCCGGGCCAAATTTCATTCAGCTCCGTATAGCAATTTTACCCCAGAAAAAGAAATAGATTTTTTACCACGTTTCAACTATCCCTATTCCACATCAAATTTGGATCAGCGGTTTAACCGTGAAAGTGTAACAGACAGACTAGCACGCTTTCGCATTTATAATATAAGTGTTGATAAGTATAAAAATTAGGCACTCTAATAGTCACGACTGATCCCGAGGCAATAATCGATTTTAATTTAATAAACTACAATACAAAATAATCTATACCTATAATACTGTCAAATTATTGATTAATTAACTAATAAAACTGTCTGTAGTTAAAATTAATGGCCGAAATCTTTCTAATGCTGTGTCACCGTGGCACTGTAGGAAGCATAAATCATGTTGCTATGTTACAAAATCCGTTCGGTTCACTTCTAAGAAAGTTCATTAACAAGTTAACACATGTTTTTGTAGAAGAACGCGAATTTTTCACCATGTGGTGACAGAGGCGGTGAAATGTGAGAATCTGGGAGTATTGTTAGGCTCTGCTTTTTGCATGCTCTGTGAAGTTTGCGCGCTTATTTTCGGAGCTTGAACGTTTTTGTTATATTGGACCGCAGCCAGGGTTGCAGAAATATTCTGACGAGATATGCTGCGGCTCCTGAAAGAAAGGGCAACTGAAGCAACAGGGTGGGGTTTTAGACAGTAGAAGTCTGTTGAGCTACACGATAACTGACAAATGCTTACACTGTCTAGACAGGTCCGCTGAAATCTGCATGCTCCTTTCCTCAAAAGACTCAACAGACATGAACCTTCATGCTTCTCATATGGTTTGACAAATACGAATTGTATGGACTTTAAAAGAGACGTTGACCTCTGAGTTTGTTTCGGTGTTTCTTCTCAGAGTAGTCAGTTAGGAAACACCGGCGGCATCCAGCTTAACTTAAAACACAAAAAAATACGTTTAAAAGTGTTAGTAATAACCAATTTACAAAATAAATATTTCATTTCTAACACTCAATTTCGCTCCTCCAAGAGCGGGAAGGAAGGGGAATACTAGACATCTACAAGGGTTAACTTTATATTAGTTTATAGGAAACTCAAGAGATAATTTACAAATGAGAAAACAGTAAAACCATTTAGTACTAAAACTAATATCTACATAAACCATTCACATTTGCATGCATTTGGTTCTTGTAAAAAGAAATCAATGTATTAACGAATCGGGATTCAAACGCGCATCCTTTTCTCTCATTAGCAACCAAGAAATATATCGCACTGAGACATTTCGTAACTTATTTATGGACCTCATGCAGTAACCAAAATGTGATTTATTCATACAACCGAATCAAAACGAGATATAGTTTGTTTAAAATGTATATATTTACGTCTCAATCTTAAAATGCGGTGTTTTTGAATATATTGCTTAACTTTACATTTATTGATAAACTAAGTTTATTGGTGTTTAAAACAGTGTCATATAGTTGAATATAAATTAATGATTTAGGTTTACTCCGTGGGAAGAAAAACTTAATGAATTGGTTTAGATTAGAATAGAAACTAATGTTGTATTTTATTTTTTTAATGAGCCAGTGAGCCAATGAGCCGTGGGATTGCCGTGAATCCACTCCAGATACAAGCATATTTAGCTTAGTTGGAGGGGTTAACAAGGTTGCTAGCAATGTGGATTCTACCCACATTTTTAGTTCTCTTTTTAAAAACAAAGTATCCACCTTCCGCATGCGTGTGACAGACCACGGTGGAGATATCAGGACGACATGAATGAGACTTTTTAAGAATTAGAAAGAAGATGCCTTTACGACAGTAGTAATAACAATATTCCGTTGAATGAATCACAAACTTAAGATATGAACTTTTACAAAGACGAAGATTGTTAGTTAATAAGGGAATAATAAATTTTATACCAATTTTATATTAGATTAAAATATTTTTGTCACGTTGATATTAAATCTTTGATTGCTAAGTTTTACTAAACTTTTTGCAATTCCTTTGAACTGTTGCAAAGCTTTAATCAATAAAACCATTGCTGCGCACGAGTTGTAATTCATATTAACTGATTAACTTGTTAAAGGTAATTATGACAGCTCGAGCACGATGCTTATCTCGCCGAGATTTTACAGAGTAGTGAAATAAAACATTGTGAAGGAGAATTGTACGCAATTGAATTCTAAAAATATAATAATTGCTCCATTCTATTCCTGTAAAACAGTAATTAAAGTGTTCGACCCTTAGAAAGTCAGAAGTAATTAAGTGAAACAAAGCCGGAAGTGTACGCATATGTGCACAGCTTGTCGGTGTAGGGTTTCTTTTTCTTCTTTCGCCATCTCTTTCTAACAAGTTTAAACATCCACTATCAAATGTTTGTTAGCTTTCCAGGCGATAATTTTGTGTCAATATTGTGACGCCCAATTATGGTTTTGAACTTAATTAGTGAGGTTGTTATGTTGAGCCTTAATTATCGAAATGTTTTGTAAAAAAGATTTTACTTAGATCGTTACATGGTTCCCTTTGAGACGACATATTTCTCTTAATTTATTTATTTATTTATTTGTCTCAGACCATTGATCCATAGAGTGTTAGTAAAAAAACTTAACCTATTGTTAGTAAAATAAATTAAAACATAACATCAATTTAATTGGCGACATGCACGCCTGTGCGCACATGCCTACCAGCCCAGTGCCTGACAAATGGCCCATCTATTTTGTCCGCCAGTGTAACTAGAATGTTGTTAGTGTTAAGAACTTATATCCATAAACTGAAAATAATCTGATAGATAAAGCAATTTAGTCAATTCTGAACCGTATACTTAATTATGAAACGACTTAGTATGAAGTACAAGTACAAGTATAAATCTTATGACTCGAATAAAAGTGATGTATTCATTGATAACAGTCGATTATTGTACAAAGCATATATAATCTAATTTCATTTACAAATCAGTTACGAATAAAGCTCTCAAAAATTTAAATACAATCGTAAAAAAGTTAAATCGTTCTTTTTCAAAAAACCCTTTTCAAGCTTAACTAACAACACATAACTAATTTAAAATTGAGTTAAACCCAGTAGTGCTTCAAATCACAGTTCTAAACCACTTCCAAGAAAATTATTATAAAAATAAAAAAAATAAACGAGGAACGTTTATGAATAAATCATCAGCGATCATCTCGCGAAACACAATCAAAAAGGACCATTAGAAAGAGAAAGAGAGATTGACGTTGAACAAGAATGAGGGAGACAGGTGTTACTAGTTCCTCAAAGCTGTAATTATGCTGTTAAAAATATAATTTCATGTTGTTAAAGCGATGTATGCGTCACATTATAGAGTTTTATTTTGTTTTAAGTTTATTAAGACATTTTCATAGTCGTTTGCACAGTGTTTAAAACTAGAAATGAGGTGGAAATCTTTATGGTAAAGTTATTGATTTCTTATTGAGTAGAATAAGAATAGAAGAATTTTTATTTTTTCTTCCACAAATAAAAACTCATGAATTATTTTACAAAAATTACATTAAGTATTATAATTATAATATTATTATGTGTGGGAGACTGGTGCCTAAACTAAGCTGAGACCTGTATTTTAGGACACCAGGGCTCCACACTACAGGAACTGAGGCAACACTCTTAATATTTTAACATTTATAAATTATTTACTAGCTTTAATACATAATACATGCATTTTTAATGTTCGTGAAAATATCCGGAAGAAAATAGAAAGTGAAGTGTAATACGAGTTGGGTGTATGCATTTGTGTATACGTAAGTATGCGTGTGTGTGTTGGTGAAAGTGAGGAGGTGTGTGTGAGTGTGTGTGTGTGTGTGTGGTTGTGTGTATGTGTGTAAGTAGAAGTTGTAGTTTGTAGGGCATAGGGCAGTATATCTAATTATGTTCTAATTACTTTTTTATGACGAGCAGCTCTTCAGTTTGATTGCAAAGTAGCAGAGAGTTATTGCTCCAGATAAAAACGTGACTATAATAAATAAAAGTTTAATGTGTAAACAGAAAAAAAAAACTATGAAACAAAAAAAATGGAAATTGACAAAAAGTTACGACTACGCAGTAATTATCCTACCTACACAGATAAAATTATGTTCTCTTTTTTATTTTTGAAAAGGTTTCCAAGCTGTATAGACTCCGTAATTTGTAATTTCCGTTGCTATTATAAGAACCTCATTATAGAAGACTCTAAGATAAACATGCATCGACGCGAAGTGCATCGCGCTTATCAAATTTATTCCTCTAATCGCATAGATTAACCCTATTCTTTTTACATCCACTTTATGCATCGTTTTTTACCAATTTAAGATCTTTCAATCAACCCGAACTCCATCAAAAATTAAATGACGGGGGTATCTTTATCATATCTTTTTTTAAATTTCGTGAACAGGCATCAATTCTTACGCCGACTACCTGATCGCACTCCTGCATCACCTTTGATCACAGTATAAAAACATCGTTAGTAAACACCGTTTGTTTTTTGCAGTGTCCTAACTAATGATCGTACTAATCGTTTTATGACATTGATGATTTAATGAGAGCAGTTTTTTCCCGTGAATTTTAACGCGGTCTGGGCGGTACCGGTTTTGTCTAGGAGTGTAGGAAATTGGGTGCCAAATGCATTTGTTCGGCGTCCGTTGTCTTTTCTTTTTTTATTGCAGTAATTATGGAGGAAGGACTAAAACTTTTACCGTGCGAGTGGGTTAGAGAGTTTTTAATAGTGTAAGTAAAAAACTGTGATTTCTAATCATAGTATAACACGAATCCAAATCAAAACCTATTATTAAACACAGAAATATGATTTCCTTTATTTTTTATTGGGCAGTGAATATTCAAAATGGTGAAGCCGTAAAAAATACCTACGCCGCCATTACAAATTCACGTCGTAACGCCTTCATCTCGCCGCATATTCGAATAACAACCAAACTCATAATTTACAACGAGTCTCATTAGTATACGCTGTTACAAAGTCACTACGCGCGGCCAAAGCGGCCGCCCAACAAAGCCATTGACATTCATATATTAACGCTAAACGTGACCACGAAACCACTAGATATCGAACATCGAAATACTAATTTTACGCCCAATCGACTCGGATAAAAATTAATACATCAATATCAAATGGACTCGGATCGAGACCTATCGATTTGATACAAAAACGAGTTTGCTCGGACGCATCGATCATTCGATATTCGTCTCTACGCCCAAAGAACTTAAAGACAGTTTTGGAATGAGCTTTTTGCGTGCAGTTGCCTCAATGTCGTTAGGGTGACCAGAGCCGGATAGTGGAATTCGTGGCCGAGTCGATTGGCCTTAAATTCGATCGATGAAAATTTTTTTTCTTTCGTTTTAAAGGACACAAATGTCGTTTTCTGTCGGTTCTCATGACGATGAAGACATAAAAATTTTGGAAGTTGAGCGGCGCGTCAAAAGGAGACCACATACGTTATATTCGTGGGATTTGGGTATTATTTTCTTATTGGGTCGTTCTTACGTTTGCAAAATTGTTGGCCGCTGACGCCTTTTGCTGCAACCTATTATTTTTGGTTAAATCGCCCGCCTTGGAGCCGGCAAAGCGTGATCAACAAATCAAATGGTTTAGGTGTTTTTTTTTTTGCTTGGAACCCGCCGCGTGTTTGTTTTCGTACGTTCAAGATGTGATTATTATGGAAATTTGTTACTTAAACGCCGCCTTCTCGTTGAAGGATAGATTTTAATAAGGATGACTAATATCTTTGTGAGTGCAACGCTTCATCGATTTGTGTTGAGGATTTTAACGAGCTGAGTAATGACAATGAGGTTACCCTACTGGATTTTAATAAAGAAATATACGATGATTGCAAGCAGCTTTATCATTTTCATTTATTTATAATTAATTTATTACGACATAACTCCAGTTTTTACCGCAACCAACCAGTGCACTGGCAATGGCTGATGACAAGCCAACGTCTCTCTACGGCACAGAATTTACTCACAAAAAGTAGTTTATTGCCAACACTTTACATTGAATGCTTGTCTATGCAAATACAGCTCCATGTCCAGAGAGAACCACGACATCATGCGGAGTGCCCAATTAGTGTGGACATATTAGGACATTCCCAATTTAGTCAGCATGAAATCTGTTCCCGCGAAATAGCTCGTAAACGACATGCGGACCTACATTAATCACATATAGTGCTAAGCGACCACTTTATATTCAAAATGACTTCTACACGGTGACAACTCAATCTTGTCTTATTACGGACAAGGTGACTAAGGCCAGGCTAATTTGTGGCCTCAGAAATGGACTCTGAAGACGTTATGGTTTATGTTTATTGAAATTAGATAGCTTCGGCGTCTAACATTGTGATTGAATATTTAAATTTCTGTGATTTACGTCTTTTGACTTGAATATAGTTAAATAAATTAATGTCATTTGATTGTAAATTGAATATAATATCTTAAGCTATGTCTTAATTAACTTATATTCTCATTTATGACTCATATATCAGTTTTTAAGTTATTTTTGTAATTGTTTCAGGTTTAGAGTACTTAAGTGCGGCCAGGAGTTTGCATCCAGAGCTCCATGCTGGTAGCACGCTCGCTAGCCAGGACTTCCAACTTAGTTTAGAAGGTAAGCATCCATTTATGATTATTTTTCTCAAAGTCATAACTCTATACAATCTTTTTTTATATCTACTACTAGCCTGTAGAATTTTTTGAGAAGATTAGATTATTTATCTTGGTGTTCCAAAATATTCGCGCGAGTTACATTCTATACTAGTGTTGCCCAAACGAGAGTCTCCCAAACGAGATCTCAGAACAATGTAACAGAGTCTGTTACATTGTTCTGAGATCTCAACTACCGTTTAATAAATAGCAATAGGATAATCGCTAATTGCAAGACTCTTGCGAGACTCTCGTTTGGGCAACACTAAATCTATACTACCTGTGCCCGCGACTTTCTCGCCTAAATCCGGGATAAAACGCTGCCTATATGATGCTCTATAATTCCTTTTATCTTTCAGTGAAAGTCCCATTAACATCGTTTCGGACGTTCCAGAGATTAGTCCGGTCAAACAGACAGATAGACTGACAAAAAATGTTCAACGTTTATTTAACAGTTTAAGTTTGTTTAACAGTTATTTTGAATTCATAGACAGACAATAAAATTTTATTTATATGCTTAGATAGATATTATAAATTTCAATATGTATCTATTGGAATTCTTTCCTGAATCTAACCTCGCCGTCACCTACGTCTCCTAGGAAAGTTCCTATAATAATAGTTTTGGTATTCATTGCCTCATGTACATCTTCCTTATAACAGATTGCTAAATTTATTGAAAATTTTATTAGCTTCATATTGAAATACAATAGGTGCGTATGACTTTTTGATTAAGGCTTGCGTTAATGTGTTCGTCAATTAAAAATGAAGGAGGTAAAGGTTTAAGAGGAAAATCTTTTTGTTACTTATTAGCCGTCACGCGGGGCTTCGATTCCGTGGACTTTAATCAATCAATCAATCATTTATTAGGACGAATGTTGGTACAATAAAAATTCAGGTGGTAAATACAGTCAGAAATGAGCCATGAACATTCTGCCTTGAGACAGGCACGCAAAACTTTATACTATTAGTTATAAACCAGGTATAATACAAAAATGTCAACTTAGTATTTTAATACGATAAATACATAACCCGTAGCCAAATTTCATCCGAATCCACCGAGTATTTTCGAAGATTAGCGCTTTAAAACATACAAATTTTTCCGCTTTATCAGTATGGATTATTTGGCAAGTCTTCATCTGTTTAGCCTTTTTCTAACTATTCTGAGATGGGTTTTGAGTCTAATTAGATGTAGCTGATTACCAATATTTCACGTGGAGCGGAAACCTATCGCGTCCTCCACAATTCGGTAACTGGTTCATAGGTACCAGTACCAGTTTTTCTGGATTCTTACTATCTGAAACGTCTGTATAAGATGTACAAATGGTACCTACGGGGCCTACTGAGCTGCAGAAGATTTCCCATTCTAAGGACCGGCAAGGAACTCAGCAAATGTGAACCTGAAGATTGAATTGTGGATTAAAAATCCATGACAATATACACTACTAATTTTTAATTAGTACAAAAAAAAATGGGGCTCTATCCGTACCCTTTACTGATCATATTTATGTAGTCAAAAGTAAAAAAAACGAAACCCCAAAATTGTCTACGAAAATTTGTCATAACTGGTAAACTCATAATTGAATCAATCATTCATAACAATTGCTACTAGAAAATACTACGCGCAGTGCTAGTCCAGTTAGATCGTCATTCATAAATCCCGGCAAACTCGCGTCTAAGCTCAAGCCACGCCCCCTCTGGCCAGCGGTCCTTTTTACAACGAGTGAATGAACAAACAGTGTCAATTTGTTAGCGGAAGTGTGCGCGTGCTTTTTAAACATAAGTTGTTACGTTTTTACTGTCGTGATGGCTTACCAGTTTTCATCTCGGGAGTACGTGGCTATGTTGCGTGTGTACTTTTGGTCTGGTGGCCGCTGTTCGTATGTACAGGGAAGAGTACCCAAATGCTCGCTAGCCAAAGGTTCGGACTGTGGTAAATGTTTACCAACGTTTACTCGACCACTGATCATTCCGCGCAACGGCCCATCGCCAAGGACATGGAAGACCGGCCCAAAACCTTTACGACGATGTAGTGGACTACTTTGAAGATCCCCGGCGAAGTACGAATGACGCAGCTCGTCATTTTAATATCAGCCAGTACTGTGCATAGACGATCATTAGTTCGTCTGGATTTCACCCATACCACTAAAGAAAGGGTCAAGAATTGACTACTGTGGATAATGAACCAAGGATGGAGTTCTGCAGTTGGATACTGAACAACACAAGCAAATGGCCCAATTAAAGTATGTAGGTAAAGTTTGAATTTAATAAGTGCCTATTATTTTTCGTGAACCTTTTATTTTACTTTTTTTTTAATTCGTAAAGCTTAAAGATGCGTCTAAGCTACCTACAATTACGATAACAGCTGTTGGAGGCGGGGCAAGTTTGAGCGAGACCGCGTGACCGCGACATCACGATTAATGAATACATGAATGGCCTGTACAATATGTCCGTAAATTGAGTGACATTTTGGGATATAAACAAACGCTAATAACTTTGCTATTTATCAATATTATATAGTAAGACTTTACATATATAATAACAAGACCTTTTCTAATAAGCCCTTTAAGTATTTGTACTAATTAAAAATTAGTAGTGTATATACATAGACCATATATACAACAGAGCTTTACAAGGCAGCTATAACAAAGTCTCCCCCCGCGTCTGTCTGTCAATATGTTTGCGATAAACTAAAAAACTATTGAACAGATTTTCATACAATTTTCATCAACGGATAGATTGATTCATGAGGAAGGTTTTAGGGTGTAATGTATTAAGGTTTTGTGTGAATTAACCGTATTAGGCCGTGCGAAGCTGGGCCCTGTTATTAGTATTCATGTAATATTGAAATCAAAGCTACCGTTCAAGATAAATTAGATGTACACGCTCCAGTTACCAACCTACACTTCTCAGTAACCCGGAAGTAATTTAGTCAATTTAATAATAGTCTAACGCTTGATATTAGTCTATCAATCATCTCTGTTATCTTTATCAAAATTACTATTCATAAGCCAATTTCCTTTAATAGTTGATTGACTTTTAAATAGCTCTTGCTATATACTCGCTTCGTACGTACGGTAGCAATAAATTTTCATCACCTACTTCAGGTTATTGCTTGCAGCATTTTCTCTTCTGTGTCTGGGAATGCGCTTTCATTGGCTTTTTTACTTCACTAAAACCACCCCGTTAGTCACCACCAGCGCATGAAAAGATGACCTGGTTCCTTCAGATAGCTCCCGAGTTCCCAATAAAATGCCTGTTGTCTCTCTTGGCAAGACTGTAAACAGTTCTCGCTTGAGCCACGCTGTATACGGTACCATCTGACCCACCTACCTGTAGGTACTTGCTCTACGTCAGCTAGACTTCCATAGTTGGGAAAATACTAACCATGCCGTTAACGTTTTGTTTTTTTCTACCTTCAGGATCAAGAATAGCCTCACCAACTCGGTTAAGGTTATCGGGAGGGGCTATTGGGGCGTCTGCTAATCGGAAAAGGGCAGTCTCTTGGAGCCCGTATTCAGCAGAGTCTTTGGACCTGGCGGCTGTTATTAGGGCGTCTCCCGGCAGCCTGGCCGTCAGAGCACCCTCGGCTGCTTCCACGGGCAGCTATGGACATCTTAGTGCCGGTGAGTTTGAAGATCATTGGCACTGTCTTGGTACTTATTTTGTGGTTATATTTATTTGTTTGTTCTTGTGTGTCTAACATTACCATATTTACATGTCACTAACATTTATACTTATACTGATCATTTCATTTTTTTCTATTTATTTAACACGGGGTTTTATCCACATGTATACGCCAACCTCATCGTAACCCTATGAGTTCTAATTACACACAATATGTGTGTAATCAATTTAGAATTATATATTTTTAAATTGTTATTACTATAATACTATATTCACGATTTTAATTTAGTTTTATTGGCGATTGCTGCTAATGGTTAATTTGTAGTGGTTGTATATATAGCCAAGATAAATACCGCCAGAATAATGAAGCTAAGATGTATGGCGCAACTGTGAGGCACACAATAATGTGTAGGAAAAAGTTTTTTTAACATTTAATATCTTTATTGTATTCCCTCTGTTCTGTGTATGTACCATATAAACGATATTTTTTTCTTTATTTCTAAATCGGTAAACGTGTGATTATTGCACTTATCAGTGTAACAGGCACATAACTGTAGAAATGGCTTTAAAATATAATATAATGGCGCTTTAGATTCTCATGTACCGTTGCATTTAATTTTAATGAAATTCGGTCCGTTTATACTGAAAGTCTTCCAGTCTAAACGGACGAAGTTAAGCACTAGTATTTTACACAGAGCGACTGCTTATCCTCCAAAAACCAGTAGCTGGGTAACAGGATACCTCTAGGCAACATCAGTGTTAGATTTTCTGGTTTCTGACTACCCTGTCAAAGATGTACAAATGACAGCTGTTGGAACCAATGGTTTAAAGTGCCTTCCGAGGTACAGAGGAATGATCCACAAGCTCCGCTCTTTAAGCGGATCATTCAACTAATTTCTTATTAGATCAGTACAGATTGTATGAACTTCAAAGATCTAGACATCTGAGTTTGTTTCGGTGTTTCTTCTCAGGGACCCCAGCCTCATCTAGTTTTTTACGGAAAAAAATTACGTGATATTTTTTTTATTGATAATAAGCTCGCGTTTGACCAACATCTCACCTGATGGTAAGTGACGATGTGGTCGAAGATGGAGCACGCTTGCCTAAAAGTAACCTATTCACTCTTGACTTAAAGACTCCCAGGTTAGCGATCAGGAAACACAGACTCCGGCAGGGAATTCCACTCCTTAGTCGTACGCACAATGAAAGTATTCCCAAAACGGTTTGTGCGTATGGGTGGGGTGTCCACCATGTAACGATGGCGCATCGCCGTTTGTCTTGTAGTCCGATGATGGAACGGGCTTGGCGGAATTAGATTGTGTAATTCCATCGCACACTCCCCGAAATGTAACCGATGGAAAACCGATACAATAATCTACTTGCAAAATAAAGATCGTTACATCATCTTATTTTTTTTTTAAACATTACTAGCTATATAACAAATTCACATTACAAGCAATCTTGTTAACCCCTCCAACTAAGCAAAATATGCTTGTGTGTGGAGAGGGTTCACGGCTATAGAGTAATGGCCCTACCCATTCGAACCTGCGACCTCTCGGTTACAAGTCCGACGCCTTACTAATTAGGCTATTGACACTTCTTATTTTCCAGGTGCGATCTCCCCAGCACTTTCCCTCTCCCATGCGTCTTTGGCGCAGCAGCTGTTGGCGCGAGGGGGGGTAGTAGGAGGTAGTGGGGTCCTAGCGGGTGGGGTTCTCATGGACCCTGCCCACCAGCAGGCCGCGGCGGCTGCGGCGCACCACGCTGCGCATGCGCATCTCGTGGCGGGGATTCATAGGTAAGAAAAAAATATTTAGATACATAAATGGAATGGAAGATTTCGGTCTTAGTGATAAGACCGCTATTGTAAACATACCTTAACCAATGTTGTTAAATAGGTGTGTTTTAATTTTGGTATACAATAAAGTATATTCTATCTATCTGTAGATATACTCTTTATTTTACACCATAAAATAATTAAATAAGGACTTAACAACTACAGAGGGTGTTAAAATGGGCGGTCTTATTTCTAAAAGCGATCTTTTAGAGACAACCTTTGGATGGACTTGACACCCCAGCAGGATTTTTGTTTTGGTATCCAGCAGTGCGTCTGGTATACCGGTAGTGAAAGGGAGATGGAGGGATCAGGTCATGGATTTACATTATCTAGAAGTCTAGTCTATTGTGTGTGTCTACAACGTGTAATTTAAAAGGTATATACATACCAAGTGCACGGCTTCTTTGGATGATAACAAACGATATGGCCAGGGTATTCTAATCCAATGTCTACATGTGTGGAACTTATTAGAAATTTCAATACATGAATACCAGAGACCGAATTTTTCAAATTAAGAAGAACTAAGAGAATTATCGTTTTATTGGCAAGAGACGTGGAAAGTGATGACCCTCATAGTGATGTGCCACGTTTATTATTATTGGTACTCAAGAAACATACGAAATCAACAATTTGGGGTCAATTCTGTGAGTCACTTATTTTGAGCTGAAACTTTGCATAGAGACTCCATACCAGATGTTGTCTTCAGTCCCTTTGGATACATATGGGGTTTCCGTTACATGTTGTATATTGCTATTGGCAGACTGTTGTGATTTTTGTTAATTACTTTGTTTTTGTTTTATGATTAGACAAAATGCTTTATACACTGTACACGGTATAGAAAGCTAATGTATAAATTACTATCAAAATAGGTATCACTGGTCGACAAAATTTAACTTTTGTTTTGCAACCCCTACTTTATTTTCATAAAGGACTATGTATAGCGTGTATAATCCTCTAAGAAACTATATGTCTATTAGGTCTGGATTCATAGATATAGATAGATAGAGTCCTAGAATTACATCATTTTTGCATATTTCATGACTTTGTACTAAGTGAACAACTTACTAACTTACTGAAGAAAATAATAATAAATATGTTGTAAAGTATATGTCCTGCTCTCCACGTTGCTCTTTGAATCAACTCACTATCATCTCCCATCACTGAAGTACGTATTATGATACTTTTTTACCTACAATACACCTTTAGGAATTTCTATGGAAAAATCGGTCAACATTTCAAACGGCTATATTTCAGGAAAGGAAAACCATAGAAACTTGATTAAAAATGCAATATAGAGAGCTGGAATCATACTTTACAACATATTTATTTTAAATTGCTTATATAAAATGGGTCATGAAATATGCAAAAACGTTGAAATTTTATGACTTTGTCAACAGATTATTCAAAATCTAGACCTGATAGACATATAGTTTCTTAAAGGATTATACATAGGAAATAATTATTGTTTCTTTTTTGTCGACCAGTGATTGGCACGATTTAAGTTTTTAAACTGATATGGTTATTAGAACTTGGAACGCGATATTTACCATGTATGTATTTATTGTTTCAATGTTTAATAGACATGGTAAACAACCCGTTTTATATTCTAATGATATTGTCACGATTAGTATTAAATACAACATAATTCAATATTTTTTTTTAAGAAAAAAATAGCATTCGTTTCTTCATATCTCTGAACTCTACTCCGACGAAAATGACCTTTAATGGTTAGTCTAAGTACCTCCTACTGCTCAGGCGCCGTCGGTAGCAATTACTTGTATGACTGCAATTAACATACCTTGACTTTTCCCATTATCATCGTCAATTTGAATTAGGTACTAGAAGGTCTATATCTTCACAAATATATGAAATTCCCTGTTTCCTGATAGCTATAACCTGGGGGTTTGTAAGTCAAGAGTGAATTGGTGACTTATAGGCGTACTTCATCTTCGACCACATTCTCGCTTACCATCAGGTGAGATGGTGCTCAAACATGAGCCTATCAAGAAATAAAAATGCCTTCAGTCAATTTTTTTCTCGTATCTTAGGAATTCTTAAGCGTATGACTAAGCTAGATTACTCCATGATGTCAAAGTATTGGAATTTAACGGACCCCGATTTGGTTGATTAATGATCAGAGTTTACCGGTACTGACATGGTTCTTACGGTCTGTTGTTATCTTAGGCTTTAATGTATGGTTATGCTTCGATGCTGTTATTAACTCTGTACGGATATGGTACAAAATACTAGACATTTACAACAATGTTACTGCCATTAGAATTATGCTTGTACAATTATATTTACTTTTATTGACAGTCATTGTAATAAATTGGTTCTTAGACAGGCAATTGAAAAAATCTTGAAAGGATAATTGATATATCATACATACTGATCTCCTTTTTTGTGTGTGTTAGTTAATCATTAAGAAAGTTAGCACATGGATTAGTTTATGTTTAGCGTCCGGCTTCACTACTTTTTAAACTTTATATTAAGGCTGACTGGTGATTAGCTAATTTTAGAATCACGTGTACAAAACCTTAAGAATGTATTGGGGTGTAAACGTCGCTTGATAATTGTAGAAATATCGGAAAATTATTTAAAAAAAAAACTAGAAATAGAAGAATTGAACATATTTTTAATCCTCAAAATCCCGATATTGGAAAATAGTTCATAACCCAGAAATTATAGGTCTGATATTTCGAGTCTACAGTTGTCAGAACCCGGGAATTATAAAGAAAATGACAGATTTTTTCAAGACTAAACTTATTTCTCATTTTACCCGACTACAACGAAGCCAAAAGGAGAGTTATAATTTTCTGTTCTGTTTTTGTATCTCTGATTGTACCACCCGGCGAAATTTAACTTGCTATTCTCACCAGGTCTCACATATCATCTCCGACACAACTCCTGATGGGTCCAGTGGACGTCCGACCAGGGTTGACGCTGGACGGTACTCCACCCCAGCACCTGCAGCAACCACCACAGCAACCGGAGGTCACCAGTGTTATGGAGGCTGATAGGTACGAACCCAATCACTATTTTTTGTTAGTAATACTTCTAATAAAGACCTTTAGGCATGATGGTTCGTCTATCATACCTGTGTAGTGTTATCGTAACTGTAATTCTTTAGCGGAGTGCAGAGAGAGAGGTCAACAACTCATAAGTTCGTATCTGAAACCACGGGGTTCCAGATACGACTTAAGTCGTACTTGTAGCTCGTGGGTTCAAACCCAAATAGAAATATCACTTTGTGTAATTTTCCCCATTGTGCTCTCAAAACGCTAAACGAAAATATCACGAAAATATCGGCGTAACTGAAAACTGAACTGAAAATTGTAAATATGCAAAATCCATCAGTGTGAACTGGGCCTGAGTGATAGATTGCTGCCCTTTCCCTCTCATAAAGAGGAAGCCTGTATCCTAGCAATGGGAACGTTATAAGCTGATTTTATACTTCTTTGAAGTTTTACCACTTACCAAATTTCCGCTGCCCAGGGAATCTGATTAAAAGACAAACGAATAAAACTTTATTGACATGGAGACCTCACAGAAAAATGACTGCCAAAGATGATAATAACCAGGCATTCTTAAGCTGCGCATTAGACTATATTTGCCTAAAAATGTTCTTTATAACCTTCCTAGCCTTTTTCCGACTATATTGAGGACCGACCACATGGAACAGCTGCCTATCTGAATCTTTTACATTTAGATTATTGTCTCTCATCTCCAGTGCATCAGGGATGATCCAGAGGAAGTCGCCACAGAGCCTGATGGGCCACAGAGATAACCACCATAGCAACAAGCCGTTGTCAGCAGCCGCCGAGAGCACGGTGCACGATGGGCTCGACTCTAAGGACGAACCGGGGGATTTTATCGAGACGAACTGTCATTGGGTATGTATGTTTAAGTATGACCTAGCTTCTGCCTATAACTTCATTTGCGCGTGAAGATGTTAAATTCCGGGATTAAAGTAGCAGTAGTGTTTTTACAGGATGTCAACTATTTACTTACCAAATTTCCTTCAGATCCTGATCCAGAGTTTGCATGAAAGAGACACATGAACGAGATACAAAAACCCATTCTCACAAACTGTCGCATTATAATATTAGTATGATACTTCGATGGGCCATCGTTAAGTGATGAACATTCCGCCCATATGGACTAAACATTTCAAAACTACCAATACGAATTCAAACATTCTTTCATCAGTAAAATGCTACGTTATCACTGAGGGACAAACTAAATATTTCGCTGAAAAAAAAAAAAAACTTTTTAAGCGAGAAACTATAACTAAATATATTTTTGTAAGGTGTACTGGTGTACCTACTATCTACTGTACCTGATCCTTGTTTAATTTGAATGTTTCAACGAATGAAGTTATGTTGTTCCTTATTATAATGAAAAGACCCATTTTCTTCTGGTCCTCATTTTTTTTTAATTCACTGATATTTCTCTCTTCAGGTGGACTGCAAACTCGAGTTCCCCACACAAGATGACCTGGTAAAGCACATCAACACGGATCACATCCACGCCAGTAAAAAGGCTTTCGTGTGTCGCTGGGTGGGATGTTCACGAGATGAGAAGCCGTTCAAAGCTCAATACATGCTGGTCGTCCATATGAGGCGGCATACGGGAGAAAAACCTCATAAGTGTACGGTAAGTAGTTTGTCGATTATTTTTTGGTTTTAAAACAGTTTCAGAGTAAGAATTTTGAAGAAAAATCCTGTCCCTGAGTAGGGTTGCCAATTTTATTAGAAGAAATAGAGTATATCTGATTTCAAAGGAGGTAAATAAAGAGACGGATTTGTAACAGAGTACCATTTAATAAAAAAGGTATTTTGGTACTTTTTGCAGCACATAACAAACTTTCATTGATTTTAAAAGAATTGTACGACTCCAAACATTCTAAATCTATGTTTACATAGATCAGGAGCTCATTTTTAATAAATTTCGTTTTAATTTAAGTATAATATGTGTGACTGGCACTAGTATAGTAAACATTGTGTAAAAGAGTATTTTAGCGTCCTCTATTAGTGTTATAGATTATAGAGTACACCTACATGATATAGAGTACAATACTCTATTTTAGAGTACGGTTGGCAACCCTATCCATGAGCTACATTTCCTGAGCCTTTTTCCCGAGTATGTCAAGGTTCCAGTCTAGCTGGATGAATGATATTTTGCAGAAATGGAAATTTTGCAGAATTGTGAGGAATGGTATTTTGCATCAGTGACAAGGTATCTGACTTCCACAAACCAGTAGCTGGGTAGCACGATCGCTACGGCAGGACTCGTGTCAGATTTGCTGGGTTCTGACAACTCGTAACGACTGTCAAAGAAGTAGAAATAACTACCGGTATCAGCGTCATAACGTGCTTTTCGATGCACGAGGGAACGTTGATATGTTGAGATCCACTGACCGACTTCAGTAGACGTTCCTTAACTTTGAATATCGACACGTAACGGCAGTTATAATTCAAACACGAGCTAGTATCGTAAAGCATTGTCTTTGAAAGAAAAATACATGAGTTTTTAACTTTTAAGTTCAGGAACAGTAACATTAGAATTTGAAAGAGGGATATTATTAAACCCAGTGTCGAAATATCGGAAATACAAATAGACGAAAACATACAAATACGGAGTGTACGATGGAATTACACAATCTAATTCCGCCAAGCCCGTTCCATCATCGGACTACAAGACAAACGGCGATGCGCCATCGTTACATGGTGGACATCCCACCCATACGCACAAAACGTTTTGGGAATACTTTCATTTTGCGTACGGCTAAGGAGTGGAATTCCCTGCCGGAGTCTGTGTTTCCTGATCGCTATAACCTGGGAGTCTTTAAGTCAAGAGTGAATAGGTTACTTCTAGGCAAGCGTGCTCCACCATCGACCACGTCATCACTTACCTTCAGGTGAGATAGTGGTCAAACGCGAGCCTATTATCAATAAAAAAAAAACGGCATGGTGAATATCCATTTTAAATTCTTTAAAACATTTTTTTTAGATCCAAGTAAAGTTTCTAAGCTAATATTATTTAATCGTATTTCCACAGTTCGAAGGCTGCTGTAAAGCCTACTCTCGATTGGAAAACCTAAAGACCCATCTCCGAAGTCACACGGGAGAGAAACCTTACACCTGCGAGTACCCTGGGTGTGCGAAGGCTTTCTCGAACGCTAGTGATAGAGCCAAACATCAGAACAGGACGCATAGCAATGAGGTAAGTTACAACTTTATGTTACGTTGGCGTAGGTTAATTGGGAGCTCCTGTTGCTCCGGACGACTGTTTGCGAGGAAACACGGGTCAGTCATTGAGAAATTACACCCCAAGAAAAAAAGAGGTTTATTAGGAGATTCTACTCACCATACTGGTAGACATTGTGGTCTTATTTACCCAAAGGTTGACTGGTAGAGAATGCCTTGTTGCATTAAGTTTGCCCATGTACCACTATTGTACATAAAGTCTAAATAAATTTCCTATCAGCCCGGTTTGTCTAAGCTGGCTAACCTGAGAAGAAACGTCAAAACAAACTCACATATTAACTACCTACCCAACCCAAAAACGTGGATTATGGTGGTGAAAAAAAAAAATTGCTAGCAGCATTAACTACTACTATTCCTGGAACGTTGAAGGAAAGCATTGGGTAACTGGCATATTATAGAATCGGTTATTACAGCACACTTCCACTCATAGAGAAGTCTATGTCCAATCAATGAGAAGGTTACATTTCTTTGTACTGAATACACAACTGCCTTGGTCTTAGAGATGGTAAAGATATTAATGTTAACTATCCCCCTTCCAGAAACCATACGTTTGCAAAGCGCCGGGCTGCACGAAGAGATATACGGACCCCTCATCATTACGGAAACATGTAAAGACCGTTCACGGCGCTGAGTTCTACGCCAGTAAGAAGCATAAAGGTAACTTATATAAACCTTCGCCTAAACCTTATTATCTCATTTTTGACACGACAAGTGACTTTTGTTATTACTTATGGTAGCCCACTGGTTATGGTCCCAACTTACGAGCTGTGGGATGTGGGTTCGAGCCCACTTTTCTTGAAGGCAAGTATCGTGAGGAAACTGGGATATCCTTAGGCCAGAAACTCTGAAAATATTTCAGGAGTTGCGAGAATTTTCTAACGAGATGTCGCAGCCCCGGAATGCAAGGGTAAATGAAGAAACACGGTGGGTTTTTAGTCAGTAGAAGCTAAACGCTCTCTTTCGGTCCACCCAGACCGAGAAATTCATCAGTCATTGATGATTTTCCCACCGAAAAATTCAATCTGAAGGCATGTGACATCTAAAACCTTGATTTTTTTAGATCTGCTTGATTCTTACCCAATTTAAGATATTTCTAAGATAATTCTGGAAGCTTATATATAGGGAATATATAGCTTTTTTTCCTATTGATAATAGACTCGCGTTTGACCACCATCTCACCTGATGGTAAGTGATGATGTGGTCGAAGATAGCGTACGCTTACCTAGAAGTAACCTATACACTCGACTTAAAGACTTGGCTTCACTCTTTTTTCGTTATTATTACTTCTAACTTTTACTAATCGCATACTTTCTCCCCTTTTTCCAGGCTGCAGCCGCGGCGATGACTCAGCGGAATCAGGAGGTGGTGGAGCAGGATCTTCCCCCCGTTCAGAAGAGGGCGGAGTACCCCTCGGTGTCAGAGGGCACACGTCGTCAGCCTCCGTCAAAAGCGAGAGCCCCGCGTCTCCCATCCCGCATGGGTTACATACCCCTGCTCATCAGGTACTTGGAAAACCTATATTAGTTATGGTTAGGTTAACATAGTTGGTGAGAATCTTTGGAAACACCTAGTAGTTGAGTCTTTAATAAGGTTACCATAATTAGAGCAAAGAACTTTTTGGTAGACTGTTTTTTTTTAATTCATGATAGGCGCTTTGACCACTATATCATTACTACTGATGGTAAGCGATGGTTTAGTACGCTTGCCTAGCGTACTTCATCTAGTCACCTAGTCACTGACTTAAGACCCCCAGGTTTAGCTATCAGCAAATACATTGTGGTAGAGCGACTTAACAAATAAACTGCTGGTGTCTTATAAATCAACGGCGTATCTGATTATATGATATCAACAGTCGCGCGGGGCTTCCGTGAACTTTATCACAATAAAAACATAATATTACTTATAATATTTATTATAAGTATGTGTAAGTATATTTAATATTTTAGTTTTAGACTTCACATAATCACATTTATTTCTCTTCTTGTTCTCACACACTATTGTCTACATTTCTTTTTCACTTCGCCTTTCGCAGGTCTGCTGGAAGAAATTTCTTAAGAAATAAGCAGTACCTTTGTACTCAAATATTATATAATTATGCTTATCTTAATGTATTTTACTGTGTGTACATAAATAATAAAATAAATAAATATTCCTTTTGTATTCTTCCGTAGTGTTTTGTAGTCTGGTAAAAAGCCTGGCCTTCCCCAAGCTTCAAGCTACTTTCCATACCAAATTTCATCCACCACATACATTCGAAACTAATCTTCGTTTAAACAAACACACTTTTCCGCTTCATAATATTGAGTATAGATGAACTGCTAATGTTGGTTCCAGCCGCTATAGAGTAATCCAAAAAGGTTAATTAATCAAAACAGAGACTCTCAAGTTTTAAAAGTGTACGAATAAATATTATACGCGTACTAACACAAAAATTATTCTATAGAAAAAGTTAGTTTATAAAAAGGATTTGATTACCATTAAAATAGTTGTCTTGTTTGATACACCAGCTGTCGGCTCAGTGCGGCGGGGAGCTGGACTTCGGAGGATCCGGGCTTGGTGGGTTTGGAGACGAGAATGGAGCACCTTATTTCAGATTAGACGGAGAGGTAAGTCTTGATGACACATTGTTTATTACGCCAAGAATAGCATCAGTATTTCACTGACTTCTTTTTTTATTTCGGGAAAACTTACAGCTAACTTACATTTGAATATTGAAATTACAATATTTAGGCGATGGCAAGTTAAAAATTTTTAGTATGTTGTAGAACCTTTGCTATAGAACCCAGAAAAGATTATAGGAGTATTTATGAACATCAGTTCACCTCTTAGTCTTGAAATACACACATCAAAAGTGTCTAGGGATCAAGCATTTTTATGCGGATTTCTTGAGATTGAGATGTGGCTTTGTAATAAATTTATGATTTTATAAATTTATATGGATCCTTTTTGGTGCATTTCATAATTTGAAACAGGAACTGTTAATCAAATTCGAGTAAAAGATGAAAATCAGCTGTCAATATTTTCCCTATAAAAACATACAACGCATTGAAGACATTATTAGTGCTACTGTTTCCCTACTACTGATTAAAACCAACGTTATTATGGAGCGGCGACGTCATTTAAGCAGGGAAGAAATGCTCAGAGCCGTGGGAATGATAGAAGCTGGTTCCCGGCAACGTACTGTGGCTTTAGCTCTGAATACAAGTCAGAGTGTTATCAGTCGACTTTGGACACGTTACCGAAGCACTGGTACCGTGGCTGAGCGCCATGGAGGACGGTATCGCTGCACCTCTCAAATTTATGCTGAGACGATTGTATCTGACGTCATCGTTCCTCTACAAGTGCAAATCGGTCCCTTATTTCAGTTAATGCATGATAATGCACGACCGCACACCGCAAGAGTTGTAAGACAGACTCTCGCCGCAGCTAACATCAATGTCCTGCTCTGGCCTGCTCAGTCGCCAGACTTGAACCCGATTGAGCATGCATGGGATATGCTACAGAGAAGAGCTCTGCCGAATATGGAGGGTATCCAGTCGCAAGAAGACCTTTTTTTGTTGTTGCAACGAACATGGGCGGCCATTCCACAGCGTGATTTGGATGAACTCATTTTGAGTATGCCAAACCGATGTTCTTGTGTTGTTAGTGTTCGCGGTAGAAACACGGATTATTAATTGTTTAAGTTACCCAATAAAATTTTAAAGAAAACTGTTATTTCAGTCTTTTTTTCGAACTTTAAGTGTTTCAAATGTGTGGTTCAAATGTCAAAAATCCCTTTATTAGGAAAATGGCAAATTTCTTTATTAATGCAAAGGTGACTTGGTTTATCGTTACTGTGACAAACGAAAACACTTTATTTGATGAATCCTTAAAGAAAATTTTAATTAATATCAATCAGGAGAAAAGTTATTGCAAAAATATATGTTGATCCCTAGACACTTTTGATGTGTGTAGTTTTGAGTAATCATAATTTAACAAAAAAAAAAAAATGAAATTTCAAAGATATTTATTTTGCAAAACTGTTATAAAAACACGATTGACACAGTTTTTTGCCGTTTTAAATTAAACTAGACACGGCTTGCCTAACTGACTAGTCTGAAGTTAAAGTCCATACTACTCGTACTGGTTAATCATATGATAATCACGTAGGATTTTTTAGTTGGTTTTTAATTGAATAATATTTTTAAAGAATTAATTTTAGATAACTTCGTCATATTGGCAAAAAAGAAGTTTAAACTTCTGCATTTACTCGGTTTTGTTAGATGAAAAAGTAAGTATGCCTATTGCCTATGTATTTTACTCATTTTTATTTTGCTCTTGTTCTGTTGGGCCAAAAAAATCTCTATATAGGTCTAGTTATGAACTTAGTCAGTCGGCATAATAGTGATGACTAGTTTCTGCCCACGACTTCGTTCGCTTGGGTTTTCTCACGTAAATCCTATGTGTTATTCCTGGATGTCAAATATCGACTTACCAAATTTCATTTAGATCCGTTCAGTAGTTTTTGCGTGAAAGAGTAACAAACATCCGTACATCAATACATCTGTCTTTCCATCCTCACAAACCTTCGCATTTACAATATTAGTAAGATAATATTATTACTTACTCCTTGTGAATCTGGTTTAATATATTGTTAAAGGTTCTTTAAAATCCTTCATTTACATTTCAGGTTGAACAAGAGGTAGTAGGCGAGGTGGGTCAGCTCCCCCTGATGCTGCGAGCCATGGTGGCCATCGGCGAGCCTCGCGCGCAACATCACGCGCCTCGATTCGGAAACAAGATGGCCGTCGCCAGGCTCATGCCTCCCCCGCACCCGGACATCGGACCTGGTTAGTACTTATGCTTGAAGACTGTCAAAATCAAGAATCCTTAATAGTCTCTTTCATCACACATAGGCCTACATGGACACTTATATACGACAGAAGCTAGTGCACGGTACGAATTGCTCGTTTATGGAGTTACCTGTGGAGAAGTACCGGCAAGAAACTCCACGGTTACTCTTGAAAAATTATTGATTTTCACAATCTTTGTATAATACAGTTTTTATTGGTATGAGAATATTGTCTGTCTGTCTGTCTGTTAGTCATCAGAAATTAATCCAAGAGGCTGTAGTGTTCTCGAATTCACATTAAATATGAGTTTTACAAACTGCCAATAAAAAAAAAATAGCTTATAAAAATAACAACAACAAGCACACACGCAAAAAAGTCCAGTTGTTAATAGACATTTTTAAAACAACGCAGCTACAACAAGTCAGCCATGTTATTATAAAATCAATTTTTGTCTTTGTCAATCGAAGTTGAGTGATTTATACTGCCATCTATCGGCAAGCGATCGATACGTTTGAGCGGAGTGGGTTTTTATTTGTAAGAGTTTGATGATTATCCCTGAACAAATGGTATGTTTGATTGGCTGAAATAAATTTTAACTTTAAAACAGTTTATTTAGCGTATAATATATCTAACAAATATTATTTTATACAGGTGGTGTCCAAGGAAGGACGGAGTTATGCAGCACCAGTGTTGCTGTTGAGTTGAAGACAGGAGTTCCTAACACCAGGCGAGATTCCGGCATCTCGTCTGGAAGCAGCCTCTATAGTGCAAGGTAAATACTGTAAAATGTCTTACTAGCTTAAACCCATGGTTTCGCTCGTGTGAAAAGACTTGTCTGCGAAAAAACTATAGCCTTCACTTTCAACTATCTCCACACTATAATCGCATGACAAATATATTTATTTATTTAACAAGTATGGAGAACTAACGTCTGTTATACACAGGATAATATATAGTATAGTAGGCAGTGAGCCAATTAAAACTCCTAACGTTTAGAAACAGGAAAATCTTAGGGTGAGAACTTAATATATAAACTATGTCGTACAATATTTATCATAACTAAATAGATAAGTACATCTAAATAGATCACTCGATCACTTACTCTGCCTTGTCTCTACTAATCCTGCCGTGGTTGCGGGAATGTTTTAAAGAGATACCGCGGTCCCAGAACTTAAAGGCAATTGAAGGAACAGGGTGGGTTTATGTCAGTACAAGTCTGACATTCCCTTCCGCTCCACCAAGAGCTGCAGGATTCATTAGATGATTTTCTCACCGGAAAAAAAGGCTGTACTAATGGTTAGGCATATTCCATAATGAGGAAACCAGAACCAAATCTTGAGGCTTTTTAAAAATGAAACTTATCTCTTTTTCCAGGTCCTCGGACATATCTCGCAAGAGCAGTCAAGCGTCGGTAGTGTCGGGCGCGGTGGCGACCACCACGGGCGTCGCCGGGGCGCAGCGACTAGTGTCGCAGCACACTACGGTGTACGACCAGCTCTCGCCTGATAGTAGTAGAAGGTACACAACAACAACCTATTATTACTTAAGTCACAATCAGTGATAATGATTACACACAAAAATCCGATTAAATGCATATTGTTGCCATTTGTAATGATACCCTTTTTAATTTTTTATTACAAAGAGTAAAAGTTATGTGTTTTTGAACGAAACGTCACAACTGTTATGAAACCACAGATTATTGAATGAAATAAAAAATACTCGGATTTGGCGCGAATTTTTTGACAGTTTATTGTCAACGGAGGTGAAAAAAGTAGATTACAATTTGTGACTAAATGATGTTTTATTCCGGATTGCTGTTGGTGCTAATTTGATTACAAAAGTTGTTATCGACATAGAAAAAGGTTATTTATAGGTTGGTAAGGTTAGTTATATATAAGTAATGGGGCGTGCAACTGTCAAAGTGGCGCTAGCAGCACACTTACCAAAATCAAAGCAGTTTCTCTATGGAACAGTAATGAATTCCTAAATTAGAGACAGTTATTGAGAATTTTTCGATTAAAGAACATGTATTATGTTCTTTAATCGCAAAATTGTACAGAAATCAATTGAAATCAATGAAATGAAAATAAAAAATATTACCACAGATAACCATAGATGATACAGATAACTATATAATATCTCACAATCTAACTAACACTGACAGTGACAAAGGTTATTACGGTGGTGGCGCCATCTGCGATTAGCTTTCACTTGCACGCCCCATTAGGTATTATATGCATATTGTAGCCAAATGGCAACATAATGTTTTATTTTATTTTAATATATTAATAAGTTTGATTATGGTTTTTTTTCCCGACATCTGTACATAATAACGTACCTAATTAAAACATTTCCACAAAAAATAAAAAATCATGCATGTAAGGGTTAAACAAAAAATATAGTATAGGTACAATTTAAGCGTAAATATAATCTATAACAAGCATCAATAGCATAATGATAAGTTGCGCGTAGAACCCCTCTTCACACTATTGTCGTGAACTCACTCCAGACACAAGCATATTTAGCTTAGTTGGAGGGGTTAACAAGATTGCTAGTAATGTGAATTCTACCCACATTGCTAGTTCTCTTTATATAAATATTAAGTAGGTATTTTATATTTACGAAAATGGATGTAGATTTGTATACTTTTTTCAATGGCATATTCTTGGGGTAGGGTAGGGTAGGGGTAGGGGTAGGGTTTGGGTAGGGTAGGGGTAGAGTAAGGTATGGGTAGGGTCGGAACGAAGTCGTGGCGGGTCAGCTAGTTTTGTATACTTTTTTCAATGGCATATTCTTGTTGGTCAAATTCATGTTTTCAATCTATTTATACGGCAATAAAAAAGAGGAGCTCGTGGATAAATAATAGCTTACATCAGTCGATCTTCAAGATTAAGCGAGGTTAGCCGATGTCAGCCTGTGACCATCTTTTTTTTTCTTTTCTTGGATGGGAAAATCATCGAATGACTTCTTCCGCTCTGGGTTAAGCGGAAGGGTGTGTCAGACTTCTACTGACTACTATTGGCTGTCATTTGGATATCATTGACAGTCGTTACGGTCAGTTAGAAGCCATAAAATCAGAAGTATCGTATTATCCAGCTACTGGGCTGTGGATTCAGATATGCAGTCGCTCCATGTAGAACATTAGTACTCGGCCAATCATACTGGGAGCCGATCCTAACATAGGAAACGACTAAACAGATGATAATGAAATGATCTCCAGATACAACGGTATCACCTGCTTGTAACTGTTGTTAACAAACATGTTGTTTTCCAGATCTAGTCAAGTGTCGTGTGTGGGGTACGCGCCGGCACCGTCGTCAGCGCTCGCCGCCGTGCAAGCCGTCAGAACATCGCAAGGCAATCAGGTATACTTGTATTCTTATACATCTGTATTCGTTTTCTGCCATTTCTTCAATGTTTATTTATTCTATCAATCTAATGCCAAAAAGAAATCATTTCGATGCGAGAAAATAACCATTAATTAAAATAGCAGCCTGTATGAGACCTTTAGTTGAATGCTGGCGTTTGAAATCGCATTACTTTTAAGATAAGATTTTAAACTGTCGAATTCTAGAAGAGCTTCGTGTTAGAATTGGATTTGATCAGATATATCTGCTGCAAATATTTACTGCTTGGAAACAAAACACATAACTCAACTTATTTTTAAAAGCACATAACTGTCGAATTCTAATACTTCATCTTAAAATTGGATTTGATTAGATATATCCGCTACAAATGCTTGTTGCTTGGAAACAAAACACTTAATCAATTTTTTTCTAGGCTGTACTCCTTCGAGGAGTGACCTATTCAGAAGTCAAGCCTGAGGAGTTGGCGCTGGAGCTGGACCCCAACGTTCAGGTTAAGGAGGAGGCGAGGAGGCTCTCGGAACAGTCCAACTTGAGCGACCAGGCGCAGTACCAACAGTATCCCTGTGGGACTGATGACGTGGTAAGTCATGTATTTTGAATCATTATATCGGTATACCGGACGAGTGGATCATTATATCTGTATACCGTACGAGTGGATCATTATATCTGTATACCGGACGAGTGGATCATTATAGCTGTATACCGGACGAGTGGATCATTATATCTGTATACCGGACGAGTGGATCATTATATCTGTATACCGGACGAGCTCGTGGCCAAATAATAACAGCCGCACATATGGCTTGCCGAAGTTGAATACATATAATAATGCCTTGGAAAGTACGTTAAGCGGTTGGACCCGACTGTCAGAAACTAAATTTGATACTTGTCTTGCCAAGGGAAGGGGAATAAACTAGTTACTGGGTTGTGAAGATGATGATGATGATATCTGAATACCTCCGGTATACCTACCTACACGGGTATATTATCCTAAGTCCATTTATTCACACTTTTTAATAAGATCTGCTTAACACTATTGGTCAAAATACACGCTCTGGCCTAGTTTGGCGGATAGCGTCGGAACTGTACCTTTTTGAACATTTGTAATTAAATGTATTTGCTTTATGATTTTTTTAAGAGAACTAGAGACATGGATAGAATTCACATTAGTAGCAATCTTGTTAACTGCTCCAACTAAGCTAAATATGCTTCTGTCTGGAATGGATTGACGGACAATAGTCTAATAAGTGGAGTTCAAACTCGTGTCCTCTCGATCACAAGGCTGACACCTTAGACATCAAGCTATTGCTGCATTTTAACTAGAACAACAATGTATGTTAATTAAAATTTCGTGTATTTTTCCAGGGCGACGCTCCATTCCCGTTCAAGACAGAAGATGACCAGGACACGGTAACGTACAAGGAGTCGCGCTCCAACTCCACCAACACCGTGGTCATTACCACGGCACAGGTCCATCATCCCAACCAGGAGGTTAATCTAGAACAGGTAAACATCTATGTTGTTTGTCCTTTCATACAATCACTTGAGAATGATCATTCTAATAAATTATGTAGTAAGTAACTAAGTACTTAAGGTTTCAACTAAAACAAATCTACTTGTTACATACATATGAACAAAATTGAGGTTTCTGTCTATGTTTTCAAAATATCTGTGCTTTCTGAAGTGCTTATATATATACATAACACTGAAAACAAACTTTAAAAAAATATATTTTCTATCTCTGTTCATCCGGAATATTCTCTAGAATAGTTCAGCAGGAAGATTGCGGAGGGTTAGAGCAACATAAAATAGGCTACGCTACTTTTATCCCGGAATTTCTGGAATGGAATTTACGCCGTTAAAACCTGTAGATAATATATCTGTCTCAAACTACTATAACTATAATATAATTAAGTAATAGTAATAAGTTATAGTACTAGTTTATTAATAATTATTTTTGTATAATCAGGTTGCCGAAGGCGAAATGGTGGAGAACAAGCTGGTAATACCAGATGAAATGATGCAATATCTTAACCAATCAATATTGGCAACGGAATCGGTAACACCAGCTAAAACTGAACCCACCAACCAACCTGAGCCGGAACCCTCTAAAGACAAGGAAAGTGCTACCAAAGACAATACATCAAGCGACGTCCCCAACACGAACAATTCCAGTGACAAAATCAGTGATGTAGCAACCAGTGACGATTCTCTACTTAAAAACTTAGGTGCCATAGGAAGTGATCTCAATATAAGTGATATTCCAGTCGATTTAAGATCTTTAGACGTTAGTATGTCGGGCAACAGCGGATCTTTACTCAATTCCAAATCGCCCGACGAGAAAGCTACACCGTTACAGGAGCAAGTCATACCAGAAGTAGCAACAGTGAAATGCGAGAAGGAATACACGAAACCGCCTTCAAGTAACGTTACTACAAATCCTTTGCAATCGTTGCAGACGATGACAGCGAACCAAACGGAACAAACGAACAGGATGCGACCAAACCCATTACCTCAGAAACAGAACACGATGAGTCCTAAAACTGTAGTCATGAGTCAGAATGTTTTAAGCCCTCAAAACTTACCTCATAGCATGCTCAGTCCACAGAGCCTCCCACACAGTGCTATGAGTCCTCAGAGTGTCATGAGTCCTCATAATGTTCCACATAGCGTGATGAGCCCTCCAAGTGTATACAACGTGATGAGTCCACAGAGTGTGATGAGCGTCATGTCTCCTCAACACAACGCCATGAGCCCCCAAAGTATGCAAAGTTTAATGAGTCCACAAATGCCTAATCAGATGATGATGAGTCCAAGACACAACAACATTGGCAGTCCTATGTCTCAGAACATGGCTAGTCCTATGGTCAACATGGCCAGTCCGATGGGCCAAAATATAGCTAGCCCACACAGTCATGGCATGCCAAGTCCGATGCATCCGGGACTACAAAGTCCAATGGGACAAGGCATGCCTAGTCCCATGGTTCAAAACATGTCTAACATGTCTAACATGAATCAACAAGTTCAGAATCAAAACCAAATGATAAACATGAATCAGGGCCATATGAACCAAGGTCCTCAAATGGGAGTGAATCCAAACTACATGAACAATAGAAACTGTAACGCTAAGGTGCCTAATAGAAATAATATAAACCAATATCAAAATCAGAATTACAATCAAACTCCGCCATACCCAGTCCAGAATCAAAATGTGATGAGGAGTCAAAATATGCAACAATACCAGATGATGCAACAATACAACCAGAATCAAATGGCAATGAATCAGATGGGCAATCAGAATATGGTCTACAACAACCACATGAATTACCAGCCAGTGATCTACGCGAACCAAAGTAACCAGATGCATCCATTACAGATGTCAAGATCATCGATGATGAGCGTAGACAACAGCGGGAACATGAGTAGAGGGACCATGAACAACTACTGTGAACAACAGAACCAGTGCCCACCGATCCAAAATCCTCAGTACACGCAGAACGTGCAGTACCCACAACCACCGCCATATAATTCGGTTGTGAACGCTGCCAATGTGATGGGACCACCTCCTCCAAAGAACAACCACCAGTACAATCAAACAATGCTGAATAACAATCAGTATTACAATCATCAGAGGCCTTATAACCAGTGGGACTACCCAGGAAACCAGTTCAATAAGCACAACGTGCAGAAGTCTGCGCAGAATTCTCTGAACATGTCTACTGGAAGTCAGAAACCGATAAATGGGACGAGGGTGCCGATGAATCAGAATCAAAACCAAATGAAAAGTGAACAGCAAACAGACTGCAGTATGAATAGTTTGCGAAGTCAAAATAATCCAACGAGTGAAGTCCAAGTCTGGGACATCTCCCAGTCCCAAATAGAAGCAAACAATGGAAGAAATAATAACAAAAAGAATCAAAACGCCAACACCATGAGACAAGAAACGTACCAGAGGACGTTAGAGTATGTAGAAAGTTGTGAAAATTGGAAGAGTACGGAAATGGTGTCGAGTAGTACCCATCCCTTGCAGGGTGGCGATAACATGGTTGTAAACGACCTGCAGACCTCCCTATCTTCGTTTTATGAAGAGAACCAATACCTCCAAATGATACAATAGTCCAATTTTGATATATCTTTAATTATACATATCAAACAATATTGATTCTAGTGATTTGAACTTTAATCAATGCAGTCGTTCTAAGACATATGAACAATTTAATATTTAAAGTTTTTGTAATAATGGTAAATTGTAACTAAAGTAAAATAGGTAAACTATAAGATCTGTTAAATGGTGCGCAAGAAACTAAAGGTTGTAAAAGAACTTTTCTCATATCGAGACTGATTAATTTTATTATAAATTTTAAGGTCTGAATCGTTTTTGGCAAACTGGTTACAGTATGAAGAATTAAGACGATAATATATGTAGTCTGGCACTTTCTAAAAATCAAATTGTTAAAGACATATTTTTCTTGAGCTCTTTAACATTTAGATTTTGTAACGAAAATGAAGCAGCAGATTTTCTGATACTACAAAGTACATTAGTTCTAAAATAGCTTTGTTTAAAAAAAAGACATGTTTTTTGTATGCAAGATTGTACATATCCGTTAGATAATGTCTTCCAAGTAGGTTTAGTATCAATTTTAATATTAAAGCATTTACATATGTATGGTTATGTATAGGTTTGCGGTTAGTGCCTTTAAAATGTACATAAGTTACATTGTACATAACATTACAAGGATATCAGTGCCTTATGAGGATTTATTTCTAAAATATTGTTAATATTAACCCGTAAAATCATTTACTTTGAGATCTGTAGTTAATAGATTGGATGGCTTGGAGTATGACGATGGTTATTGTTGGGCCACAGAATTCCTCTCTGTGAGACGGAATGGGCCGTAATACATTACGCAGGCCAAGTGTCGGTTGGTTACAATTATTGTAATAATAATAATAATCAAGGGCTTGATCCAGAAAGCAGTACTTCTGGACACGGCGCGAATTGTTAGGAGGTTACTCTCTCAAGAGCCCTGACCACCGGTAGCTTGGACCCTGTTCCCAATACCGGTGGGCTACTGTTTTTATATTTTTAAATGTTTTTTAGTTTTTATAGGAATATTTAAAAATGTAAATAATATGTTTATGAAATGTATTAAATGGAATAATAAATTGTTTAATATGTCTCAAATTATATTATTAAACAGTGTCTGGCTTTAAGATGGCAATCTTATACGTATAATGTCCATACAACTTCTATAGACTTTAGAACAAATATAGTTACTTTATTGTTTTTTTTTTATACGCGTAAATATGTTTATTTAGGTGGCACTGCATCCCTTGTCAGACTACACAGCTCAAGTTAGAAATTGGTGGTTTTCACTTTTAAATACATGTAGATAGAACCTTCATACTTAGGCAACCAACAATTCCAGGTCAATTTTCAAATAGTTGTCACAATGTCCCAGTATACATTGTATTATTAAACTATTTAGGTTTTTCACTCGAGTGTCAAAATTACTTGAACGGTCTGGTTAGCCAAGGGATATTAATACCTCTTTAAATGACAGTAGGGCCTACACTTCTCTAAGTCATACCCCAAGTCAGACCTTAAAAGATCTCTGTACAATAAGTGATCTTTGAGATTATTAGATAGTTCATTAAAAGATAAAATTTGTACAAAATAGACACCTTTTCTAGAATTTTTACAGAGTTGTTGAATTTTAACTTTAAGTAACACTTAGTTAATGTAATTAATTTCTTATTATAATCTACTTAAAGCAATATGAATCTTTGTTTTGATAACATTGAATCTCTAACTTTATATTATGAGATTACTAGTTTATAAGTAATTGTTAATGTTTATAAAACCAACGCACAAGATGGTTGTAATGAGAACGTGTATGTCTAATAAATTATTTGTTTTTAATGTTTGTACATGAACAAACTGGACATCTGTGACGATATTTTAATGAAACTATTAAATAAAATTTTCTTATTATGAAAGTAAAGCTTAGTTTCATTTTTCGTTCACCAAAATAGTAGGTACCTAAATTTTGTCTACACTCACCCACGCACTCCACACTCACTTTACACCTACTAACAACCTACTAACATTATTTGTAATGATTTCTATGGGTCTAAAATAAAGATAATAATAATAATTTACATACACACTATACACGCACCTACATCTCCGCTTAATACTAATCCCACTAACAATATTATTATTATTTTTTTGTACTTCGTTTAATTTTTATTGTAATTTTCTTATTAAATTTTAAAAACATGTAAATTATAAGGTGTCTCCTGACCACTAATATATACAACATGTATTGTAATTAATACACACCCTCAAACACCCCAATTAGATAATTATGTTATTATCATAATACATACTCTGAATTTTTAGTTTTACGTGTTTAAACAATTTTTTTTTAAAGACTTTAACTTCCTTTAAATGAGTTTAATTTTTCTGTAATGTGTACTGAATGACGGAATTTATATTAATCTGCATTTAAAAAAATATGTTGCAATATTTTTACTAACAGCGAAAGTGTAATTTGTAATTTACATAGATTTGATTGCTTTGGTAAAAACCGGTCAAGAGCGTGTCGGGCCACGCGCAGTGTAGGGTTCCGTAGTTTTTATAACAGCCAAGTGCGTGTCGTATTCGCTGACCGATCGTTTCGTACCATGCTCTAACTAAAAGCCAAACATAACTACCTAACTACATTAATATGGAGTTGTTAGAAATTTTCGAGTCAAATACAATCGGTCGACTATTACTCGTACACTTGTAAAGCCCACTTAAGTGTGATAGTTTTCCTTTAAACTTCGTTATATATAGGTACTACTGCCGTGACATTTGAATTTCTAACTACAACCGTTCAGTTGGTAGAGGGGGTGACACATGACCCTAACGAAAATTGGTACTTTAAAGCTTGATAAGTCACGAACGGTTTACTTAATCAAAAAACGGTCTTCCCATACCCCTAATATTTTTGAAGAGACCTTTTTGACCTATCCAACGATATCCCACACTATGGGAAAGGACGAAAAAAAAAATTTATCATCCCACTTTTCATGTAGGGGAGGTACCCTAAATAATTGTTTTTTTTTTTCAAAATTTTATTTTACTACTTTTTCGGCGTCATTAACGTGTATACTCATTACTCATGCCAAATTACAACTTTCTAGTACCAATAGTTCTTGAGCTAAACCGCGGACAGACAGACAGACAGACAGACGGACATGGCGAAACTATAAGGATTCCTTGTTGACTACGGAACCCTAAAAAAATTATCGATGTTAAAAACGATAAAAATCGATTCAGTAAACGATTCTGAACAAACTAATTTCAGGATGAGCTTTAATTATGTTACATGTTGTAGAGCACTTGAAATGTTAACCCAAAGGGTGGAGACCTGGTGTCCTGAAATTGTCATGTCCACTGTGACCCCCCCCCCCCTCTTCGGACCGCTCCTGTATTAGTGTTACATGGAGCAACTGCCGATCAGACCTCCACAACCCTGTAGGTGGGTAATACTGTACGCCCTTGGCAAGACTAGTGTGAGATTTCTGGCTTCTGACGACTACTCGTAACGACTGTCAAAGATGTAGGACAGCCAGAACCAACGGCTTTCCCGAGGGACGAAGGAATTCTGATATGTTATGACGGTCATCCATCTTCAGATCCACCTTGGCAAGCGTTGCTTTACCTTAAGATCGACTGGTGTGGATGTTATATTTAGCCACGAACAGACTACTCATTGTATGCTTAGATTTAACTACTTACTATATTTCATGGAATGATAGAGGATATTTTAATAAGTATACACATGGTAGGTACTTTTCTCACGGAGTAACAGTCAACTTAGTAGAAAAAACTTGTACCTAATTGTAATCTTACGAGCCTGTTTAGTCCAAATCCTGGACAAAGACCACTCTCCCACTTTTCGTTAAATGAATTATGTCTAAACCAAATAACTTGGCACATTTAGTTAAATGAAAGCTGAAAACACAAGATCTTATATCACTGGACATAACGTCAACTCCGAAAGCTTTTAACGTGTCACTAGCCCACTTTAGAAGTTCAAAGTTCAAGCTGAGTCGCCTAATAGCAACTGATGCAAAACTAAATGGGTTTAAAACTAAATTTAGGAAGCCAAACAAACAACCACGTCTCATCTCTTTTTTTATATGACACAATTATGAGATTGTTTTCGGAGTAGAGACGTGACGCAGCAGGTGTATCAGCCTTTTAGTAACACTTAAATAATCAAATATTTATTTAAGAAGTATGGAGGACTAACAGCTATTGAAGTATCTCAATAGTCCTCCATACTTCTGTATAAGTAGTAGACAGTGAACTCATTAAAAGTCCTCACGTGTAGAAGCAGGAAAATATTACCTACAGTGAACACTTAATATTATAATCTTAGTAAAAACCATATCGTACAATATTCAACATGACTAAATAGATACAGATATTAATAGTTTAAAAAAAATGCCTCACTAAGTCGTCGACTTAGCCTTGCTAAGGCGTCTCCTGGCTGCAATACTTGTTGTAAAAGAGTCAAAATTGTGCTGCTTCCACCGGTTATTAAAACTTCTGCTTGCACGCATAATTAATAAGTTCTGTCTATACTAAGTTGAGCTTATTGTTATTTGTTTCTAAAAAATCCTCATGGTGATTTCCAACAACCCATGGCCAAGGCGCTGGAAGACTTAGGTACCTACGCAGTTCATCACGCTCTACCAGCTAGTTAGTTGGTTGTAGTAGTGCCTCACAAGTACTTCTATTTGATAAAATTGTATTATATCCAACAACGCAACCTTTCGAGTGTCAGCTACACAGCACGCATTGGCGACGAAAGTTTAGAAAAAATATTCTGGTTAGGGACATCGACTGCAAAATATCGCGCGGTTGTTCACCATCAAGGAGGACCGATCTAGCGAAAGACTCGTCGTCCTCCCAGCTCTGCACGATAGTAAGAGACGCACTGGACGGAAGCTGGTGGAGGCAGGTCATCCGCTCCAGAAACAAGCCTGATGTTGACCATGATCCTCAGATATGAGGGAACATCCAGACGAACCTCGGATGCTGCAGATAGAGGGGGAGATTGTATCTTCCGTCTCCCCTACAGCCACCTTCCTTGCTGTCACATTCTCGCAGAAGGAGCTTCGACGGCAACGGGTTGCCATGTATTCTTCTATCAGACCATGCACTAATTCACGACCCATGAGGCCATCTTCATCTAATGGCCTTCTTGGTTCTCCAACTCAAACCCTGTTAATAAGTGGAAATAGTAATCCCAGCTGGCATCGTAGCTACGAAATACAAAAAGCTTTGTTTCTCAAATATTTGAAAGATCTCCGATCTGCCATAACTCTATGGATGCTGGAGAATGATGAATTCACATCCCATCTTGTCAGACTGCAATTATAAAAAAAAACTGTTATTTCGGACAGAATCCATTTCGTAAGTATATCACACCCTTAAAAAAATTGTGTTAGTACTTACAACTACCCGAGATGTAAAAACAACTAGAAATCAATACTCCAATAGTTTCTAAAATGACAAATAATCATCTCTAAAATCCAGCAAAACCAACTGAATCCTTAGCAATACATTTACACAAACCCATTTTATTGATACGTCTGCTGGCAACGTAATCCAAAATAATATAGTCTATTTTAAAACCGGCCAATGACGTAACCCCATGGAATGCAAACTAGTACGGGTTTATTTTTGCTACTCTATTCTAGACTTTCAAAATGACGGTCGTGTACAGCGAATATCTATTGTTTTTATTACAATTTCGTTTAGATTTTTGGGTATTATGTTGAGAGGGGACGCTGTTTTGTGCGGCTGGATTTGAACAAGAGCAGATGGTTGAAAGTTGCCACCAATTTTGCGAGCTTATTCAATATTTATAAACCTTTCAATCTTCTTTCACATATGTAATGTAAATCTACAAGATTTTTTCAATACCTTGGTAAGCATAGAATTCATTTGAGAATAGTTAACATTACCCAGTCTCATTAAATTGTGGTTAGATTGCTACTAGGTACATTTCATTAAATTATTCTCTTAGGATTTCGTCAGCCTACTTTACGTATGAAGTATCTCAAACTTAAGTAGGAATTTCTCCACTAACTAGGTAATTCTTGCCTATTGGAATTTATTTATTTATATGTAACGTAACTCTAAAAGAGTTGCAAAATTAAATAATGTTTCTTTTTAAACTGTCTCTTGAGTTCAGGAGACGTCAGGGGATCGTTTTAGAAGATCTTCAAATCTCTATTATAAGCAATTGAGAGACCCAAAATCGAAGGAACCATGTGTAATATCTAAATACTATTATATCATTATGTAGATACACCGTATTTAATATTCATGTAGAAGCTTTTGGTAAAATTAATAAGAAGAAAAATACCTAACCCTAATCATTGTTTGGTTTCAACAGTTTTTGTTCTTTCGCTTAATATTACATTTATGAATGGTGTAAAATGATCCTGACGTCACAAATCAGTAGTTCTAAGCGTCACACGATACATACAACATACGATAATAAACTCTTCACCAGCGTTGGTGACAGCGTTCAAAGGAACTGTGAACTGAATTTTAGGTTATCCATCCATCGGCACGCCGTTCTCCGCGCGCGCCTCAAACAGCAGTCAGCAGCATTGACGAGGCCCATCAAGGTCATTGCCTGCCGGGGTGTGGGAATGTTTTAACGAGATACGGCGGCCCTGGAATGCAAGGGCAACTGAAGGAGCATGGTAGGTTTTTAGTCAGTAGAAGTCTGACACTCCCTTCCGCTACACCCTCAGCGAGAGGATTAATTTGATGATTTTCCCACCCAGAAAAAAAAGGGTATCCGTCCATCTTTTTCCATCAACCCTAGGAAGAATTTAGGCTGAAATGGGATTAGGTGGGTCACGTAACCTGCATGCACGAAGATGAGGATAGACGGCGCCACTGATGCCAGCCCAGGAGGAGGTAGCGAGACAACCTGGACGTGTAACCTTGAGGGTTGGCCTGGAGCGGCGCGGAAACAATTCATAGAAAGACTCGGAAAAGTTTACCGGAAAAAAGAGATGGAGCCAGTTGATGAAAAAAATGTAACCCAAGGCTTTGCTAAACAATTTCATTAATAAAATTTTGTGATAGCATCCCACTTCTAAAACATTGAATTGTGCCACAATAATCAAGTCTGACGTATTTCTTTAATACAAAAAAGAGCGAGCCAGACTCGCCCATGAAAGGTTCTGTAGTAACTACGGAAAATAACTTTGTTTTTCATAATGCTTGTATGAAATACAAAGATATATTTGTGGTTTTAGAAAATATCTCAAAAACTACTGAACCGATCACATTCGTTGAAAGTTTTTATTAAGTTCTACAGTATGGGGGGGATACATTTTACCACTTTGGAAGCGTATATCTCTTAAATGATTGACTTTAAGAAAAAGTGGTTCTAGAAACCTTAATGTCATTTTTAAAGACCTGTATATAGATACCACACAGGTATAGGTTTGATGAAAAAACAATATTTTTAGTTTCAGTTCTATGTATCAGGAGCCCCCCTTAATTTTATATATTTTTTTATAATATTTTATAAAAGCGGTTAACAGAATACAATATCTACCTACCAAGTTTCACATTTGTAATCTTAATAGTTTCGGAATAAAATGACGAACGAGACGAGACGAAACTATAAGGGTTCCGTTTTTTGCCATTCGGCTACGGAACCCTAAAACGAGCATCCGAAAACAGCGGCCCACACATCCCCTATCCAACTTTGATTATGACGTAGGTACCTACTTTCAGTGAATCTGACGTAATGACGACTGACATTATGTAAAGCTGAAAGTCAAGGAATGAAATAAAAATAAATGCAATTTACTATGCTGTTGGCGGGAAGTATTTATTTATTTATTTTTATTAATTTTAACCACCATCTCACCTGGTGGTAAGTGATGGTGTGGTCGAAGATGAAGCACGCTTACCTAGAAGTAACCTAGTCACTCTTGACTTGAAAACCCCTAGCTGGTCCCCAATTTGTTGTCTTCAATAGAACTGAAACTAAAATCATATCCATCGTAAACTTTACTCATAGGTTTCCATAAAGGCAGATTGAACTGGCACATAGAGAAATAATAACAACAATTCAAATAAATAAAAATATTTTAATTCATATGTGTGTGTTTGTGTCAGTGCACGGTTCGTATTAGTTTTTTATGAAAAAAAAAGAATATTATATTATATTATTTTTAATTATGGAAATATTTTACACACAATATTTCCATAATTATAATTATGAGAGGACGGTATTGACCAATTCACGTAATCTAACGTCAAACATCAAAAAACAAATCACAAACGTAGGTATTTGCGAGTCCTGGCTCGTGCACTCACATTAAAATAGAGCTTTATAAAATTACCTCAAAAGCCTAAATTATACCTACATTATAACTTCCATAGTTCCTACAATATATTATTTATGGACTTCATGAGAGACTTTGAACTGAAGCTGTTTTAGTGTTCCTACAACAGGTGGTCAGATACAGAGATACCGTCGTCATGTTGTTAAAATTGACAAGGTATATTGACGTATAAAAGTGTTAGTTTTTAAGAACATACAAAATAAATACCAGTAGCATGTAAAAGTTTCACTGTACATAACATGAAACAATTAGCAACTTAAACTGTGTTGATGAACTCGTCTTCTTCCACTCTATGCATCCAACGTTATTTTAGTTTAACTCCATTGGAAATGCCATTGGCCATGCCATCTATCCAGCTCGCGACGTTGTCCCACTGGTAGGCATAGCTGCACCTGACTTGCGCTGAGGAATAGCCTCTTGCATCGAGAACGGGAAACAGGAACGAGACTACAAACTCGTTAATGTGAAGAGTCGCAAGAACTCTTAAGAAGTGCGATCAGGGGATCGCACTTCTTAATGATATACCATTTGTTAAGGGTAACAAATGGTACATCACAAGAGAGACGTGAACTGTGGAGGCACAAACACCCCATCTCCCCATAAATCATCAACCTAGAAAAACACCTACCACCCGGTCACGAACTGCAATGGCCAATCTGGAAATCACTTTACCGATTGCGGGCCGAGATTGGCCACTGTAAATATAATCTAGCCAAATGGGTTTTCCTTGACCCATCGCAGACGCAATGCCCCTTTACAAGATATGGCCCACCTCTTGTCATCTTCATCGTGCACGGCCACCAGCATCTTGCAGGATCTGAACGGGGCCAATGAAAGAGCTGTGCAAGTAGTTACATATTGGTCCAAGACTGTTTGAGCATCGACTCGAAAAGAAGAAGAATGCCATTGGAAGGCGGTTAATAACTAAACTTAGCGTAACTACACAGTCAAAAAGACCCGCGTGAGTGTCTTCTTGTTCACCATTTGATGAGAATTTTCCCATCTACGTCGGGTTCTACTTCCAGTCTACTATAGTACTAGTGTTTAACATGGAGCAATTGCTTATCTGATCTCCACAATTAATTAGCTGTGTGATTGTCTTCTTGAACCGTTTACTAAAACGCTGAACGGAAACTGATACCGAAAATTCTCCAAACATTGTGATGTTTGGAGAACCACTTAGGGATTAGAGGTGTGCCTCTAATCCCTAAGTGGTTAAGTTCTTTGTATAAGAACTGGAGTTGTCCTACAGGAGAAATCCATACAACGGACAGGTAATGAGAACTCAACCATGAAAAATACCATTCCAATTCATGCTCAGTGGTAACGTATGAAACCGAAATACATATCAGGCGACGTTGGCTCTACTGTAGCAAATAATTCATTCAGTTATTTCGAACACATGATTCTGGTCAAAATCACATTGTTGTGAAGTATTTATAAATATTTTAAAATACGTATTTATTCGTCACCCTACTACAATATCGAGTCGGAATAAAGGGCCAGATAGCTACAGATTACAATTTAAAATTCTGTTCATATGCGTCAGTATTACCCGTTGGGCTTCCGAATCAGTTGGCAGTATGATATCACCAACAATTCAGTAGATATAAAGGTGGACATTGTAAGCAAACACACGACGTTAAGTCACCTTTGAAAGCTCCTTAAAAATAATTACGGGTGCATTTAAAGAGCTTTCTCGTGTCACCGTACTGACTGGAACGATTTTATCACGGAAAGAGTTACTGCGGTGGCTGCTAGTAGTAGTGTGGAAGTAGCCGAGGATGGAGATAAAAAGTCATATTCTGTTTATGTCAAAGTCTCTTTTAAATTAAATATCATTCGAGGTCATGATCATGAAAACCATTTAGTTGATCTTCCGAGAAAAGAACCACACGGTTTGAGTGGATCTGTTCATGCAGTGCAAGCGTAAAACTTTCAGGAACTCAATGATTTGACGAACAATACCAAGAAGATGAAGTATGAGTATGAAGATTTGGGTAGGTCACAAAACTGGTCAAAATCATGATACCTCGAACTGCCAGCACTCTATGTTCCCTTTCAAATACATTGCTCTATAATGAGTCTACTTCTGAGACAAGAATGCTGCCATGTTGCCGGTAGGCTCACACCTGACCACGGCAGAGGAAGTCACGTCCGTACATATAGGTCTGGACACAAGCGAACGAGAGAACACTAGGATGGTTTTGGCCAGCTCGAGTCTTACAGACTCCTCCACCGACCCCGTACGGGGTCGAGGTACATTCATAAGGGCAATTCAAAACATAACAAAACATTAATCAGCCTATAACGCTACGCTATACGCCTACTGCTGGGTCATAGGCCTCTTCTCTATGATATGGAATCGGCTGTAATAAACCACGTAGACCCAGTGCAGGTTGGTAGATGTCCCATGTCTTGTCGGATTTTTCGGTCGTATTATTCAGTTTTATTAGGATATTTAGGTTTCTTCTATCTATTTTTCTTCTTTTTAGGTTTCAGGTTTATTCTTCTTCTTGATATTTTCCTTCACCGTTTTGAAAGCATTGGTGAACATTATACAAAGTAATCTGATGAGTTCTATCTCACAACCTAAACCTAGTAAAAGTAATGTAGTAAGGCCGCACCTTGTTATTGTTTTAACTTTATATTTTGTATTCATTGTGTGCCTTTTTTTTTACGTGCTTAAATCATCAAATAAGTCCTCCCACCCCGGGCAGGGCCGGAGGGACTGTCAGACTTGTACTGACTAAAATCCACGGTGTTCCTTCAATAGCCCTTTACGTTCCGGGGTCACGGTAATGGGATAAGTCCCACGACCCCGGCAGGCTTCGGCCCTCTACAGGGGGGGCCTCGTCATGTTGCTGACGCTCTTTGAGGCGCGCGTGGAACACAACGCGCCGTCGACCCGGGCATGGTCCATGGTCGGACAGCGAGTTGCCCTTTACTCGCTGTCCGCATGCCCGCGCCTACGGTGACTGGAAATCGTCGGCCGACGTCCGACGCCGTGGGCGTCTACCACTGCGGCTGGGCGCCATCCTCTCCCTCACGCGGTCCGCCTCCTCCTTCGATAGCATGACTGCTTCGCAGAAGGAGGCGACCGCTTTCCACTCCCTCTCGCCCCGCAGCATGGCCTCGACCAGTGCCGGGCGCGAGAGGTCTCCGCCTATCGCCGCCGTGAGGACACGTCGGTGCTCTGCCCAAGCGGGGCAGTCTTGCACCGTATGCTCTACTGTGTCCTCAGGGCGATCCTCGCAGTGGTGACACCCAGGCGTTTCTTCCTTCCCCATCAGACACAGGTACCTCCCGAAACTTCCGTGTCCGGTGAGGACCTTCGTCATGCGGTAGGTCAGGACGCCGTGACGCCGATCTAGCCACTCCTCAAAGAGGGGTCTTACCGCCGCAATTGCCACGTGCCCGATAATTGTGTGCCTTTACATCTGGGTCATGCTTCAGTGACGAAATGTTGAATGAATCAAGAATTAAGAGGCTCTAAAGTTTTACACAAGAAAATGTCATACAGTCCACCTTGACAACTGGTCGTTCGAGCCATTCTTCTTTTCTTTTTCTTCTTATGAGGAGATCCATCTCGAGAAAAAATAAAAATGATTGAATTCTGTTGCCGGTATCCATGTCCATTGCTTATAGTAATAAATTAAATCTAAAAGCGGTGTTCTAGTTGTCTACGAAGTTGTTTAAATTGGCAATGGTAGATGTTTACCAGTATTTAGATTAACTGATCTTTTCTCGATATATTGTGGGGAATCTTACTAGGTAACTAAATGCTATGAAATACTTACTGAACTGTTTAAATCATTTCTATACTTTTAATTTGAAGTTTGTAATATAAATTAGGTTAATGTATGGTTGTCTCACTGTTAACACAATAAAATTATTAATATTTATCACTGTTCGTAAGCATTATATTCATTGGTTGGAGGTGGTGATTTTGTAAGTATTTTCTTTTTGGTATTCTAGCGATCCAACCGGGATTTACACGATAAAAGTTGTACAAACTTTCCTCATTTATTGCTGTTTCAATTATCGTTAATCGTATCAAAATTCGTTACGTGATTTAGAAGCGAGTGGAAAATCAGACAGAAGTACTAATTTGTAAAAAAAACTTGATCGTAGTGTGGTTTGCTGTTAGAGAACCAAATTTTGGGTTTAAGGATGAAAGGATGAAATGTCCTATTGCGTTCACATTTACATGTTTTTGTGTGTGCAGTAATAAATATGAGTCACACAACAAGTTGACTTTATTTAGTCTGTGTTGTGGAGGTTAGATAGGCAGACTATCCATATGAAACAGTAGGTAGTATAACTGCATAATTACGGTTAATAAAACCAAGCACGTAACAGAAGATTCTTTTCTGTCAACCTGTGTTAAAAACCTATGTTAGTATAAACAACTCACATAGCTTGTTTTGCAGGTAACACCGAGTCATTATAAGCTAGTTTACACGAAGGGCATATGATGGAACACGGATGGGTTTTAGTCAGTAAAAGTCTGACACATCCTCCCGCTTCGCTCAGGTCGGGAGGCAGTCATTGGATGAATTCCCATCCTTAAAAAAAAGCTAGTTTCCCAGTGTAAATTAAATAAATTATCCATTTTGACACTTGTCGTTTTAAGGATACACGATGTCAATGGCTAAACAAGCAATTATAGGAATTATTGCTTGTTTACTTGGCACAAACTAAATCAACTAACTAGAAATAATATATATTACTCAGTCTAGTTAAACTGTTATTCAGAACATATAATTATGTAATACCAGATAGACAGATATAACAATTTTAGTTATAGGGATTTAACTGACATTGCTTTGATGCCGGAATAATCTAGCCGATTTCGGCCACTGCGACTGTATCTAATAGACTTTCTAGGGTGGTGGATTCTACCGGAACGCAGGCAACGAAAGGAACAGGGTGGGTTTTTAATCAGTAAAAGTTTAACAGTCCCTTTCACCCCGTCTAGTGTTGGGAATTCCACTCATTAACTTAGCTTTCTCATTATTTCTCACACATTCAATCATGGTTTCGGCGTACCTACAATCTACATCTCTTTTGCAAAGGTAACAAATGAGACGTTAACTCGACTGGTAGAAAAACCTATGGCATTAAGACCGCCAAGTTGGTTTTTTTTTACTATATTATATAGTATATTTCATAAACCTTAAATAAATAATATAAATAATTTTAAGCGTCAATAGCTTAATGGTTAAGGTGTGTCGGACTTGTAATCGAGGGGACGCGGGTTTCGGACCCCACTCTTTTTTTTTTTATTCCACACCTTTCACACAACGCCATCTAGTCCCAAACTAAGCAGAGCTTGTGCTATGAGTACTAGACAACTGATAAACATACATATATATTTCTAAATACATACATATTACAGATAAATTACACCCAGACAAAGAACAAATGATCGTGCTCATCACACAAACATTTGTCCTGGGTGGGAATCGGACCCACGACCTTACGCATAGCAGTCAGGGCCACTGACCACTAGACCAACAGGCCTGTCATTAGACTATTGCCGTGAACCCCGTTCAGACACAAGCATATTTAGAGGTTAACAAGATTGCTAGTAACGTGAATTGAATTGTTTTGTGTGTGTTGTATTGTGAATTCTACCCATTGCTAGTTCTCTTTAACAAAAAAACAAAAAAAAAAAAATCTGTTTGTGCCAAATCATTTCTCTTTTTAAACAAGTAATAACTTCTCACTTTCAGCTCTCAATAACAAGAGGTGTCGAGTCCGCGAAACAACACCTGTACGTGACCTTTGCTTATATTTAGCTGAACAGAAATATCGCACCAATTAATAGTCTGACAGTACGAACAACAGACGACCGGCGATAATATAATATAAGCCATTAGTGAATTCACTTTCTGCTTCCAAGTTCTATCAAAAGAAAATTATTCTTTATGATTATTTTCCGCGCTCCGGTTTAGCTTAAAAATCAGTGAAACGATTGACATTGAAGTAGTTCCATTGACATTGAAGTAGTTCCCGTGTCTCAGTCCAATACTAATCTAGGTCGTAAGCCAAGCTTTTTACGTTCAAAACCTCGTTTATAGTGCAGTAACTTATCGGAGTTTGCGTTTACACCACATTGAGCATAGGTTTTTAAGCGACTTCAAAAAGGTGGTGGTTATCAGTTCATTTGGGCATTTTGGTGTATGTTTGTTACGCAATTTCTCTGCCAATTATGAACGGATTTCAATTATTCCTTTTTTTTAAGGTAGGTCATGTTACAGAGCTGTTCCCATATAAATCAATGGTGGTAATTGGCTCAGCGCTTTTGGAAAATATCAACAACAAAAACAAATAATGTACATAGATGATGGTTTGGTTTGTTCAAGTAATATTGAGGAATTCGATATTATCTGTTTTATGAGATTGTAAGTATTTTAAGTTACTGTTAAAGCTGTATTTGCATCACTGACAAAAGAATCGAGATCTATTATGGGTGCCAAGTACTGAGTTCACTCTGGAAGTACTACAATCACAAGGATCGACTCGGCTATTTTTTACGTACAGGCTATATCATATTTGCAAGTTAGTGTACTTCCTATTTATCGATCTTAAAGCTTAACACGTTCGCTGACAGTGAGCACTTACCCTGACACCACATTACGACAGTAGAATTTTCCATACTAAATGACAAATCAACGTAGTACTCGTGCACAAGCAAGCAATATGAAACTACCTACAAAAAACTCGTGTTACGGCAGTAATAAATATGAAATTGCTCATAATATGACAGTGGATACTGCTCTTCATAATACTTATATGAAAAATTATCGTGAGACGACGTACCTACTCTTAAAAATAAGTGGCCCGTCCCTCGACGTACTGTCCATACATAACGCACTATTTTAATTTCCCGCATAACGACGTACTGTCAGCGAACGTGTTAAGCAACGCTTTTTGAGGTTCCTACGTGGCTCGAAAAGCATGTTAAGTGGTTGGTCGCGGCTGTCACTTGGTCATCTGTGACAATTATTACGGGTAGCAGAAACCAGTAAATCTGACACTGGTAGCCAAGGTGTATCGTGTTACCCAGTTTCTGGGTTGTGGAGGTCAGAGAGGCAGTCGCTCCATGTATAACAAGAAAATACTAAGCAGATGATGATGATGATGAGGGTACTTCCTGTTTATTGTTTTTTTTTTATTGATAACTAGCTTCTGCCCGCGACTTCGTACGCGTGGAAAGGTTTTCCCGCGAAAGTCCCGATCCCGTGGGAATTTGGGGATAAAAAGTAGCCTATGTGTTATTCCAGCATGTCAACTATCTACTTACCAAATTTCATTCAGATCCGTTCAGTTGTTTTTGCGTGAAAGAGTAACAAACATCCATCCATCCTCACAAACTTTCGCATTTATAATATTAGTAGGATAGGATAGTAGGAAGGAAGTAGGATAGGATAGGATTAGTAGGAAGTAGGATAGTAGGATGACCTAACTTTCATGAAGTTAGTTTGACGTTATTTCTTTTTTATTTAGAATAGGTTCGCGTTTGACCACCATCTCACCTGATGGTAAGCGATGATGTGGTCGAAGATAGAGCACGCTTACCTAGAAGTAACTTATTCACCCTTGACATAAAGACCCCCAGGTTATAGCTATCAGGAAACACAGACTCCGGCAGGGAATTGCACTCCTTAGCCTTACGCACAATGAAACTATTCCCAAAACGTTTAACGTGTTATTACATTGTTGATGATATTAATTATCAATATATATAATGTTCAACTTCAGATTTCTTTTTATTTTTTTATTCAGCATGAGCCCACTATTAACCTCGATCTCGCCTGATGATAAGCGACAGATGAGGTCTACGATAGAACGAGCGAGCCCAGAAGTTGCCAGAAGTTTGAAGTGGCAGGGAACACAGAAGCCGGCAGAAATCTTTCTTCATCTTTCAGTTTATACGCATAATAGTCTACCTTGATAACTATTTAATATCAAGTTTCTGAGTCATCTAGAAGTGGGTTAGGTTTTTGATCTGTACGTAAGCCAGTCATAAAAATGCGGTTTTTTAAAGGTAATATGTTAATAATCGTTTGAACTAAATTTATGAAATTTTACGATCTTTACAAGCTATAATTAATTAATGTGCCAAATTTCATTACGTAGATTAAATAATGTTTAGTTGGTAAGTTTTTTCAAAAGTTGGTAAGTCAGTAGCAGCATGGAGTTTGGAACGTTGCTTGGTAAATGTCACTACAATAGGCTCAACAGTTCTATTATTTTCTAAGATACTCAAGAAATATCGCTGTTTTGTCTAACATAAGAAAGAGACAACTTTAATAAACATTGAGACAGTCAAATCGATCACAAACGGAAACCAAATGACGCGTGTCGTGAAAATAATCTCGAGTAATTTACATAAGAATAATATTCTATTTTTATTCTACGCACTAAAAGCTGCAAGCGAAGATAATTTGTAATGAACGATAAATACGAGAATTAAATGGTAGATCAGTCGTCGCTTGGCACTACATATTAACAAGAAGAAATTATCGAGCACGTAGTGCCGAATCTGCAAAGTGGCGCTTACGTAAAAACTTAAATTCACAAACTATTGCGCAATCGCAAAGAAGACAGAAATACAAAAGCTGAAAAATAAAATATTTTCACCGATTACTGATCTTTTGGGATTTCATTTTATTTATTGCATTGTGATACTTTCGATTTTCCACTCAATTGACAAATCATAAAATGAATAATGCATTTCCTGGTCGCGCTCGTTACTCGACGTCGGCCGCGTGATTTCGCTAATTTATGGTTATCATGTTTAGTAACAGATGGAACCGAAAATATCTTCAGTCTTGTTCGCGACGCTGAAAGAATTATCCACTTTTTAAAACTAAAATATGCTGCGGTTTACATTGAACTGGCATAATATGATTAACTGTTATATTTACTAGTTCATGTTTTATAAAACAAATTGGTATTTTTAGTTCCAATAGTTACTAGCTAATCTTCCAATTAATTATTTGAGAAACTTTGTCAAATGAAGCCTGTCAGTTATGCAAATTCATTACATTCTAAATTATAAACAAATTCGTTAATTAATTTAAGTTCTAGGAAAGGGGGAATCTTGACAAAAAATCACATAGGATTAATAATGATAACTTTATTGTTTCAACAAAACTTGCACTTCATATACAGTAAAATCTGACTTACCACGGGAATCAACCGACTAACACTGCGAGCGGTACGAGTATGCCCACCACGACGGCAGCCACCGAAGCGATCTTGTATTTGTGCTTCCTCGCGTTCACATTCATGTACGCTTCGAACCTGTAGAACCCATTCACGTCGTAATTCAGTCTTTGATACTCCTTCAACTGGGCAACGAAACCTGGATTGGGGTTAATGAATCTTCTCCTTTGTCTCACGTACACGAATGCCTGATCATACGTCAGCTTGTACTTCTCCATGATGTAGGCAATGACCAGGGTGGCCGATCGTGAAACTCCGAAATGGCAGTGAACAAGGACGTTCCCCTTTTGCAGCCCTTCGTCGATAAAAGCGTTGGCCATTGGGAAGTAAGGCAAGAGATGGGTTTGAGGAGTGTCGTAGGCCCTAATGAAGAGAGTGCTGATGTCGGTATCTGTAAAAGTGGTTTTGGGGAGACGGTGGGCCTCGACCGTAAGGACATGACTGATGTTAAGGCGTCTAAGAACATTTTTGTCCGCTGCTGCCCTTGCATTGCTGAGGTAGAGGCCAGGGATTATCTGGCTGTAACAGGCTTGAGTGCAGAGGTCGACTTTGTGGTAGAGCGCTTTTCTGGACCAGCTCTTAACACCGGTGAATGCGACGACAGGGTTCGGAATGCTTAGGAAAGCGACTACAAATGCGCTTCTCAACATTACCAAAATCAATCCTCTAACACTTATCATAGTAGGTATTTCCTTAGAGTCACATCGTTTGATGTGTATCTTTTACCATTTTTTTGTATTATTTTATTTATGTTTTATCTCAGAATTTAGACATGACATTTATGAAGAGTCATTTGACAGCGGATTATGTTTTTCTGTCAGATTTAGGGTTGAGTCATAGGTAACCAGCCAGCGTAACGTTTGAGTCTTTCATAGAGTAAATAATTTGGAACTATTAACCCTGAGACAAAGTTTTGTTTACATAGTCCAGATAAGTTTGTTGCCCTGTAGGCCTCCTTACCGAGTTTCATTTGTGCATTTAAATAAAGATACGTGGCCGATTTTTTGCCACTCACCATTTTAATGTCATTGTTTATATTCAGTCATTAATTAGTAAATACTTGCATAACTTCCCAACTAGCACAAATGGGCTGCATTAGGGCTTTGGAGCGTATCCGATTATTACTTATGGTATTAGACGTAAGCGCTAGAGCGTCTACTACAGACTTAAAGCAGCCGCTTTAGCGCTATTTGGGCGCCATTTTATGCAGCCTAAAGTTCCATTTAACCTGTACAACGGTTACATAAAGGTTCCTTAATAGCTGTAACGATTTATTAACGCTATACTAAAGCTCTCGTAGCGCTACTTTTGAATGATTTTGAACTACTTTGAACGAATGAATTGATTATAGTTCTTTATTGTATATCTTCAGTTGACATTATTTGTAATATTTTGGTAAAGTGTTTTCGTCGCCATCATGAAAATAAAACAAAAGTACTTAAGTAAAAGTTTGTATTCTGTATTAGCAAGATATATAAAGATACTTAAAACGCTGTCCAGTTTACCGTAGATATACAACGTGTAACGGAAAGGGTATATACATACCAAGGGCACGGCTTCTTTGGGTGATATCAAACGATATTAGAAAGGTTTTTTAATCCTATCTTCTTTCTCGCGCCGACAAAAGAACACCGCCTTTATTCTAGGGTACTACAGTACTAGGCGCACAGAATTACGGAAGAGATTTATCGTGATATTTGCAAGTAAGGTGGAAAGTTATTGACCTACGAAGTGCGGTGACACGATTGTTATGATTTCAATTTAAGAAACTTACTAAACGGAACATTTAGTATCAATTTTTAGAATATTTTATTTTGAGTTGAAACCCTTCCAATATTGTTTGATATCATCCAAAGAAACCGTGCCCTTGATATGTATATACCCTTTCCGTTACACGTTGTATAAGATAATTTTCGAGTAATTTTAACGCGCTTTTATGATATTTAAAAAAATAACAAAAGATATGTGATATTTTTTAATTTGTTATACAGAATAAATTTTATTTCCGTATTTTTACGTATCGATAAGTTACTATTCGTAAGTGGCCAATTGTTTACCGGTACATTTAATGCACATTTAACTGTAAAACCAATGTATATAAACTCAATTTTGCAAGTGAATTATAAGTTTTCTTAAAAAATCATGGCGTCATTGTAATGTAGTCATAACCTGCAGTTTTAGCTCTAATAACTCCCTTTTGAGAATCATAGCGCTAATTTTCACCCTTCTAATGCTTCCAGTGATTTTTGTTCCCCTAGTGCAACTCACAGCCACAAAAAGCTCCTATTTTCCTGTTTTTGAGGTTATAAGATCTAGTTACGTACTTATTCGAATGGTTTCCATTTTGGAGATCCGTGGTCTACCCTTAAAAACGTTCACGTAGACATTGTATGCTTCTCAACTTTAAAAACAATTCCAAGATTACGGTGTTTTAATTACGATACTTGACTTTACACCCGATATTTCTACATAAATATGATACAGGTTATTTTTCAAATAGATAATCATCAAACGTCTCAATAATAGTTTACATTATTTTGTTGTCGGTAGAAATAAGATCCGGTTACTTTATGGTTTAGTTATACCTACTTATACTATAATATGAAGTTTAAACATTTCAATTAACTACCTATTATTGTTTTATTACAAATAGTTAAAACTATAAATGCAGACAAGGAAGAGCTGTCAATCTGGCCTTCAGGATGGGAAATATCGCTAGATCAGAATAAAGAAAATTTGTCAAACGAAGACAATATTCCGGTTGAAAAGATATTGCCTAATGATGATGAGAATGTTGCACAAAAAAAACCGTAATTTGGCTAAAGAGGTTAATGGATCCTGTGATGGTACTGCGCCAAATCCAAATGTTGAGACTGATATCTTTATACAATAAGAACCCAAGAATAGGCTTTTTTATTAAGTTTGTGATTTGTGAAATTTTGAGATTAATATTCTTTAAAATTAAAAGCTTAAAACTTAAAATATTTTAGTATTAGATGATTAGCAGATTCACTGGAATGTTCAGCAATGTTTGACGATTTTAGCAGGTTTTCATAAACCTTGCGTACTTTCCTGCGATAACCTCCACTTTTCTTTATTAATTTCCATCGTTTAGCATCCATTTTTATTAAATGTTTTATAATAGTTACAAAAGCGACTGTAAAATGGCGAATGGATTGAGCCTGCAAGGAATGACTATTGCTACTAAAGGCAGTAGTAGTTTTTAGTTACACTGATGAACTTTTTTAACTATAGTATGCATAAGAGTATCTATTATTTCTATAATGAAACTTATAGTAGTATAATAGTGGTTACTATAACTATAACCTATAAAAGTTACAATGGAAACCACTGTACAGCTGTGAGTGGCAGAATGACCTTCGTAACTCTCATATAAAGGTGTAAGTGGTAAATGAGTTCTACAGTGAACTACTGTGAAGGCTAGAGTAGTATTTGATTCAGCTTGTAGCACTTTAAGTAACTTTTATAGCTATAGACGTTTATGGATGCAGAAATGCAACTTTGAATATTTTTTGTGCTATTTCTGATGGCCATGATCCAAGATGATCTAAGACGTGATGCCTTAAGTCAGCGGTCGGCAACCTTTTGGCAGGCAAGGGCCACAAGGCGGCTAAATAAACTAAAGACGGGCCGCACTTGTGATATTAAGTAGACTTAATATCTCAAGTGCGGCCCGTCTTTATATATCTATATATCTTCCTGATACCAACATATAATTGGTCATATCCCATAGAAATAATTAAAATGCTATTAAAATTGATAAAATCTACGGAATTTAATTCGTACACGTAATACTTACATTATGTTTACATGTTTGGGCTTTATAGCTAGAAGAAATATAGAAACAAGAACTACAAAGATAAACTAAGCGCTTTTCTTCAACATTCATTGTGCGCACAGCCAAGGTGTGGAACTCTCTGCCGGCTTCTGTGTTCCCTGCCACATATAACCCGTCAGCCTTTAAAGCAAGAGTGAATAGGCATTTTCTGGGCTCGCTCGTTCGATCTTAGACCTCATCTTACACTTACTATCAGGTGTGATCGAGGTCAAGAGCGGGCTCATTCGTAATAAAAAAAAAAAAAAAAACTACTAACAAGTAACTGATTTTATACAAATTTCAGTGTGATCTCTAAGGTTGCATTTGGGAGGCAATTTCTTGTATGTTAGCTGTTATATTTGTAGTTGCAATTCGTTGAATGGCTCTCTAATACTCATAATAATTTATTTTTTCTATAATTTACAATTAAAAAAGTTTGTTCGCATAAAGAAGTGCTACCAAAATTGCAATGAACTGCTGAGCAAACCTTCTCAATTCGTCAAAATCAGATGGCAAGCAGCCATAAAATTTAACAAGATCATTGATATCATAGAAAGAGCTTTTGAGAGTATCATTAGATTGGAAATCGATCAGGTTTATTTGTAAATGACTTAACTCAATATCACACGAAAAAGGGTTTGCTAAAATCTTCAGTTTGCTTGAAATTTTTTAAAATTACTAAGTCTGTCGCTGAATTGAGTAGTATTAAAATATCCTCATTTTATCACTTATAGAATGAAAATTAATTCCAGCTTCCTTTTATTTTGATATTTATAACTCATTTACAACACATTCACGGGCCGCAAGTAAGACATCCGCGGGCCGCACATAGCCCGCGGGCCGCCTGTTGCCGACCGCTGCCCTAAGCAATTGCTTAATTTGCTTATGGGTTATTCTGGCACTGGACATGACTATTTAATTCTTGGTTTGCCGTTTTTATCAAACACACAGTTTGATAAAAACGGCCAACCACAATCTTCCATAATCCTGACAACAACTGGAGTGTAACGTACAAAATGCGACTCAATAAAGTTTTTCCACAAAATCCAATTGAGTCAACAGTTGTATTTAGTGTCAGCAGGCATACCTGTCGCTCTCATTCTAGTTAAAATAACGTGTGAATGTGACCTACTTACTAAGTAGGACGAGAACACGACATTGAGTAAATCATCGATACACTGTAAGCTGCGACATTTTCTTGTGGTGCGCTGTAAGATTATTTCAATTTCAAAGTAAAGTTGGGTTACTGGTCATCAGTAGAGCCAGGAAGGCAAGGCCAACTGAAGGAGTAGGGTGGGGTTTTAGTCAGTAGAAGTCTGACACTCCCGCTCCACCCACTGCGGGAGGAGTAATTTGACGATTTTTCCACCCAAAAAAAAATATGTGTGCAATTCGCACATGGTAGAAGAGAAAGCTTCAAAAAAAATTGTCTCTGTCTCTTTTTACTGTCGCTTTTTCGACTCCCTACGAGACCCCCCCCCCCCCTCTCAGGGCTACCTCACCCCCCTGTGACCTAACTTCGTTCCCGTGGTCGCAAGATAGCCGAATTTAGGCTCATTTTAAAGGGCATCAAAAGTTCTACCACTTGGCTCCAACAGAATTCCAAATTTCGACAATTTATGTGTCTGTCTCTTTTTACTGTCGCTTTTTCGTTTCATAAACTTTCAAATCACAACGATGCTAAAGAAGTTTTCACTTCAAAAAAGAAAAAAAGTGTACTGATGACCACCGCACGGCTCGTTCTTAGAGGTTAAACAACGCTTGTAGAAGTCGATCCGTGGATGTGTCATCATCTTAATATATCAAAATACCTCCGTGCCATGTAAAGCACGTCAGGCCTTCGGTCCCGGCTGTCTTTTGCACATCTATGACCGTCGTTTCATGTACTCTGAAGTCAGAAAATCTGATACCAGTCTTTCCACGGGGTATCGTGTTAACCAACTACTGGGTTGTTGAGGCCAGATAGGTAGTCGCTATAGACTCCGTATACAGGGTTAATTGTAAAAGACCTAAAATCTCTCAGGACTATGTTACTAACATCATAAACAACAACTTTTGTTCAATGACTTTTAAAAATTCGTCATATTTTAGTTCACCAGATTTTCATACAAAAATAAAAATATTTAAATTGAACGCCCTGAATGTTTCGAAGTCTATGCGAAGCAAAAGAAAGCGATTCATATTATTATATTATATAAAGCTAAATTACCACTCACTGACTGACTGACTCACTCATTGACATAATTGTTCTCCCAGATGGTGGATGGGGAGGTGGGTATATTTTGACAGATTCGTAAACAAGTAACTCTCAAACCTACGGGAAAAGTGCCAAACCTCCCCTTTCCCCCCCCCCTTCTCCCCCCCCCCTATCGTATCTCGGAAACTACGAGACCCGTATTTTTTTCTTTTTACGGATTCGTATAGAAGAGGCTCGGTAAAGTAAAAACCATTTTTCAAAGTCCACCCCCCCGCCCCCCTTCTCCCCCCTTTAGGCGGATCTCGGAATCAAAGAGACTTGGAACATTTTTTTTTTCAGATTCATTTAGAGGGGCAATGCTTTAGTCGAAATACTTGTGCAACCCCCCCCCATCACCCCCCCCCCTCTTTTTTTTTTTTTTTTTTTTTTTCACAAGCTCGCGAGGTGCTTGCACCTCGCGCAACACGCAAATACTAAACCCCCCCATCACCCCCCCCCTTTTTTTTTTTTTTTTTTCACAAGCACGCGAGGTGCTTGAACCTCGCGCAACACGCAAATACTTAACCCCCCCCATCACCCCCCATTTTTTTTTTTTTCACAAGCTCGCGAGGTGCTTGCACCTCGCGCAACACGCAAATACTAAACCCCCCCCCCATCACCTCCGCCCCCCCCACCTTTTTTTTTTTCACAAGCACGCGAGGTGCTTGCACCTCGCCCAACACGCAAATGCTTGATTTAGAGGGGCAATGCTTTAGTTTTATTCACAAGCACGCGAGGTGCTTGCACCTCGCGCAACACGCAAATACTAAACCCCCCATCACCCCCCCCCTTTTTTTTTTTTTTTTTTCACAAGCACGCGAGGTGCTTGCACCTCGCGCAACACGCAAATACTAAACCCCCCCCATCACCCCCGCCCCCCCACTTTTTTTTTTTTCACAAGCACGCGAGGTGCTTGCACCTCGCGCAACACGCAAATACTTGATTTAGAGGGGCAATGCTTTAGTTTTCTTCACAAGCACGCGAGGTGCTTGCACCTCGCGCAACACGCAAATACTAAACCCCCCCATCACCCCGCCCCAATTATTTTTTTCTTTTCACAAGCACGCGAGGTGCTTGCACCTCGCGCAACACGCAAATACTTGATTTAGAGGGGCAATGCTTTAGTTTTTTTCACAAGCACGCGAGGTGCTTGCACCTCGCGCAACACGCAAATACTAGTTATACTATATAAAGCTAGATTACCACTCACTGACTCACTCACTCATTGAGAGGAGGCTCGGTAAAGTAAAAACCATTTTTCAAAGTCCCCCCCCCCCGCCCCCCTTCTCGCCCCCTTTAGGCGGATCTCGGAATCTAAGAGACTTGGAACATTTTTTTTTTTCAGATTCATTTAGAGGGGCAATGCTTTAGTCGAAATACTTGTGCAACCCCCCCCCCCCATCACCCCCCACCTCTTTTTTTTTTTTTTTTTTTTTTCACAAGCACGCGAGGTGCTTGCACCTCGCGCAACACGCAAATACTAGTTATATTATATAAAGCTAAATTACCACTCACTAACTGACTGACTGACTGACTCACTCATTGACATAATTGTTCTCCCAGATGGTGGATGGGGAGGTGGGTATATTTTGACAGATTCGTAAACAAGTAACTCTCAAACCTACGGGAAAAGTGCCAAACCTCACCTTTTCCCCCCCCCCTATCGTATCTCGGAAACTACGAGACCTGTATTTTTTTCTTTTTACGGATTCGTATAGAGGAGGCTCGGTAAAGTAAAAACCATTTTTCAAAGTCCCCCCCCCCCCGCCCCCCTTCTCCCCCCCTTTAGGCAGATCTCGGAATCTAAGAGACTTGGAACATTTTTTTTTTCAGATTCATTTAGAGGGGCAATGCTTTAGTCGAAATACTTGTGCAACCCCGCCCCATCACCCCCCCTCTTTTTTTTTTTTTTTTTCACAAGGTCGCGAGGTGCTTGCACCTCGCGCAACACGCAAATACTTAACCCCCCCATCACCCCCCCTTTTTTTTTTTTTTTTTTTTCACAAGCACACGAGGTGCTTGCACCTCGCGCAACACGCAAATACTTGATTTAGAGGGGCAATGCTTTAGTTTTTTTCACAAGCACGCGAGGTGCTTGCACCTCGCGCAACACGCAAATACTAAACACCCCTATCACCCCCCCCTTTTTTTTTTTTTTTTTTTTCATAAGCACGCGAGGTGCTTGCAATTGTTCTCCCAGATGGTGGATGGGGAGGTGGGTATATTTTGACAGATTCGTAAACAACTAACTCTTAAACCTACGGGAAAAGTGCCAAACCTCCCCTTTTCACCCCCCTTCTCCCCCCTCCCTATCGTATCTCGGAAACTACGAGACCCGTATTTTTTTAAGGATTCGTATAGAGGAGGCTCAGTAAAGTAAAAACCATTTTTCAAAGTCACCGCCCATGCCCCCCTTCTCACCCCCTTTAGGCGGATCTCGGAAATTAAGAGACTTGGAACATTTATTTTTTCATATTCATTTAGAGGGGCAATGCTTTAGTCAAAATAATTGTGCAAACCCCCCCATCTCCCCCCATCACCCCCCGCCCATTTTGATTTTTACTACTGAAAAAGCTGTTGATTCTTACTTTTAACTATAAACGGGCCCCAACCTCCCCTAAAATTGAAAAGGCTGTAACTTCATAACGGTTAGAGATAGTCATTAGGTGTTTGAACAAATATTACGGTGGTACGTAGGGCCTGAGTGGAGTGAAGGGGGGAGGTGGCGAGCAAAGCGAGCCGGCGACCTCCGTAGCGTAACGAAGGTAGAGTGGGTGAAGCGTAACTGTTAGGGTTATGTTTGACATTTTACTACATTTAGGGGTTTTAAAAGTGAACAATCCACCACCACAAACACGCGAGGTGCTTGCACCTCGCGCAACACGCAAATACTAGTCGCTTTATAAAAGTCATAGAATGATGTTAGTAACATAGTTCTGAGAGGTTATACTTAAAAATGTACAAAAAAACAATATATTTATAAATAAATTAAAACAATTTCTAATTAATAAGTGTTATTATGATATAAATGAATATTTTAATGATAAATTAAATAAATAAAATATAGTATTGTAATAAATGTATAAAATAGTAAGTAGTTAAAGTAATATTTAATAGTAATACTTTCGTAAACAATATTTTTTTTTGTAAAATTTGTTTTTCTCCAATAAATTATCTTATCTTATCTAATACACATTCTATATAATTATAATAATTGTAATAGGCCTCTTTCTTCTTTTTTAATTTGCTGTGCCCGACAGGGTCCACAATGATCTAAAACAATGTATATCTTGTATGTACCTACCACCTAAGTTCACATTGTGGAATGCAAATAAATGTATTGAGTATATTGAGTATATTGAGGTTTTAGGTGTGTTACAATTAACCCTGTATAGACAAAATGCTAAGTAGATGATGATGTTCGGGTACTGATGGATTTTATTCATTCATTCTTTTATTTATACATTTTTTTTTGTCGGACTTGAGATCGTACCACCCATTACACTACTGCCATGAATCAATTCTATACAAAAGCATATTTAGCTTAGTTTGGAGGGGTTAACAAGATTGCTAGTAATGTTAATTGTAGAATTATAAGGTATATTGTGGGTAGCCACAATATACCTTAATTAGCTCTTATCCGGTGTAGATGCAGCATATCATGTTCCGCTCCTCTTACAGCCATCGCGTCGTCTCAAATCATAGGTAGTTATTTCTGGTGTTCCGAGTAGTAATAAATCAACATAGAGATAATCTGACTCATCTATTGTTAGTCCGGTGAAGTTCTATAAATAAATGTTTCCCGATGATTACAACCTGGGGGTCTTTAAGTCAAGAGGTAAGCGTGCTCCATCTTCGACCACATCATCACTTACCATTAGATGAGATGGAGGTCCAATGCGAGCCAACTATCAATAAAAAAATATTCATGTTTACGAGGAGTAGTTTATTGGGTCAGTCCTCCCTTGTCCTCGGTAGAAAGGAGGTGAGTAAAGATCGGCCATTATTCGCCCATAGACAAATTCATATTATATATATATATTTTTAATGCTGATACTCAGTCGAACTGAAAATGCTAGATTTTTAATTTTTTTTTATTAATTAGGAAAAAAATAACTATACTAAATTATTTTTTTATATTTGTATTTGTAACAAATGTCTTAAATTATATTTCTCTTTCACTTTCACTGGCTGAATCGTCACTGGACCATCCAGTAGCAGCATCCTGAAGTGTATCTACATACCCAAGACTTGGTGTTTTTGTCTGAGTTTGATTATGGCGCCAGTATCCCAAGTACCAAAGTACTGATGCAACATGGGCACAGCAGCCAACAACTCTGGCACCAACTTTGGGATTATGGCTTTTGTAACTAGATAAATTACAAACCGACCCACTAAAAAGCGTGAAAAAAAAAATTTGCAAATAATAGAACCGACTTCCATATCAAAACACTACAAAGCCAAAAATAACTTTAATTTCGGAAGGCGGTGTGAAAAAAAAAAGAAAATCCAAAACCAATAACACCGACTACCGAAATTAAAGTTATTCTTGGCTTTGTAGTGTTTTGATATGGAAGTCGGTTCAATTTTTGCAAAAAAAAATTTTTCCCTATAACATAGATGCACTTGATGCACCAAAACAAATGAATGCTAGTTTAAAAGCTTATTCATTATAGGATTTGAGAAACTAAAAAATATACTGGTGCATGAAGTGCTTAATTGTTTTTTTTGAATGAAAGTTAGAAAGAACGCTTAAAATTGCAAAAATTCGACAAATCTGCCAAGTTTGATGACCTTTTTATAAGTCATGTTTTTTTTTTCTTACTATTTTAGAATTAATGTAAAGATTAATACCTGAACTTTACATAAATACGATAATACGACTTTAATAACAACTTTGGATTTTCATCACTTTTATGGGCGAAAAAAGGCTGATCTAAAGATCAGCCTTTTTTAACAAAAAGGAGGTGGGTAAACCCACCTCCTTTTTGTATAAAATTATATAGGTCAACGGAAGGTTAATTGGCAGTCATTGTATAGCAAAAAGAGGGGCGTTTTAATTAATGTAATCGTTGAGCTACTTCTACTACTACTACTAATCCAGAGTTGAGCCACACGATTACTGACAAAAACTTGCACTGTCTGGACAGGTCCACTCAAATATGTGTGGTTGGTTCTTTCCTCAAAAGCACATCTCAAACATACATATGCGTAGTTCTCAAATGCTAGATAGTGATCAATAATGAATAATATGAGTAGATTATCGCACAACAATGTGTAAAAGTGTTATTCATATTACAGAATAAGCAGGTATCATTTATATGCTCAAAGCATAGAGTTCGAGAGCTACGCACTAAAACAATAAATCTGTCTAAACAACAAGTAGACCTATAGCCACAGCTCTAGATATGCCTCTAATATATCCTAGCAATAATAAAATAAATAATTGAAAAAGACATTTTAACTATCAGCTAAAAGATTACAAGAAACAATAATAATAACACTCATTAAACATTTGGAGCTCCACCAAGAACATAATTGACACGCTGTTTCTTTCAAATTCGCCATTAGGGCTGATATATCTACTACTATTTGTGGCTTATTATGAAGGGCTCGTGGCTTTAAAACAGCTGTGTGCAGAGTACTTACTGGTCTTGCTCTGCCCAATAAATGATTGTGTAGCCATTTATTACAATAACCCTATTGGTGATTAAAAGAAAAAAAAAGAAGATCTTAAATCGTGACATTTAAGAGAATACTATAGATACGATTTAAAATAACCTTTGTCAAGCTTTGTTAAAAGTTTTCAGTTAGTTAGTTGAGAATTCGTAATATGAATTGTTTAGGTTAAGAAAATTACTGTAAATCTGGTCCAATAAATTTATTCTAATTCTTAGTTAAGATTAAACATGTATAGGCAGGTAACGCAAGCAAAAACGTTACCCGTTAGGAATGTGATACCGTGATACAAGATACCGTGCAACAGGGTGGGTTTTATTCAGTTAAAGTCGTTCTACCCAGAGCAGCCTTTGGAGATAATAGGTAAATTATACGTCATTTAATTATGTAAAAAAAGGGTAGGCCATGATCTGCAAGCCAGTGTGTTCAACGATAGTATTTTAGAAGATTTTTAAAATTTAAATATTTTCTAGTGTGCTTGACAATGAATGCGTGACTAATTCTTAAAGCACCAGCCTTTGGCAATGGGCCGGAGAACATTCGACTGATGAAGAAGATATATTTACACCTATTTATAGATGCAAACTGTCCAACGCTATTATAATCTTGTGTTAAACTAAAACTGAAAATATTTGAGAGCAGACAGATGAAACGTTTGAAAGAATCATGTAATCGGATGTGAGTCAATTGAGAGAAGTGGGTTATCATGGCTCTGTTAGTCAATGGGCTATGGAAATAAATACGTTGTTGGGAGAAAAATATAGTATAAATGTAATTTTTATGAATGCAAATACCACCCTCCTTTCGCGATCTAATGTTATAGTAGGCCAATTCTGTAAGAATGAGTCCAGCTTATCCCGCCATCTCTTTCTAGGATTGCCGCGCCGTCGTTTCCTGCCAGTTGGGACCCACTTAGTGATTATTTTGGCCCATTACTTTTGCGAAATGCGGCAGATATCAGTCATGTTTTTGCTTTACCCATACGGAAGGAAAAATTTTTTTTGCAAAAAATAGAACCGACTTCCATATCAATATGAATTACAAAGTTATATTTGCGGTTTTATAAAATATGCTATATCTTAAAAACTGCTGACCCGATCTCTTTCCAAATCAATTTTCATTGAAAGTTTACATTAAGATCTACAGCATAATCATATTTTTTTAGATTTTTCCCTCCATTATTATAGAAATTAGAGGGACACACATTTTACCACTTTGGAAGCGTATATAAAGATATACGCTTATAAAAAAGATATACGTTTATAAAAGTAAACGGTTGACTTTATGAAAAAGTAGTTTTAAAAACCTCAATGTCATTTTGAAAGACCTTTCTAGAGATTGGTTTCTATAGAAAGGCCTTCTACGCATAGGTTTCATGAAAAATAATATATTTTCAGGGTCAGTTCCATGTATGAGGAGCCCCCTTAATTTTTTTTTCTTAAAATCGGAAAGCGGTTCACAGAATACATCTACCTACCAAGTTTCATATGTATAGTTCTAATAGTTTTGGAATAAAATGGCTGTGACATATGGACAGACGGATAGACAGACAGACAGACATGACGAAAATATAAGGGTTCCGTTTTTTGCCATTCGGCTACGGAACCCTAAAAATGCGAAAATTTAGATGTAAAGAAAGTTTTTACTCAATGAGCCAATTGGCAAAACTAGTCTGGATGAAATATGGCACAGATGTAGATTATAGTAAGGAATAGTAGTACGTCGGCTATTACATATTAACCTGGAAAAGTGTGCATAAAAACCACGCGAACGAAGTCACGGGCAATACCTACCTTAACATAAGTCTGAAAACAAACCTTAGCATTTTGACAGAAGCCTCGATGTCACTAAATGAGGATTATCATTTTAGAAAACCTCATTGCCAGTTAAAGACATCTTTAGCTCCGGGCTGCTAGCGACAAATCGCTGATTGAAAAACCTGGAAAACAGGACTACACGATGAATAGTCGTACTATTATCTGAATAAGCGAGGCAGGTGATAACTTTAATAACATGCTATCAGTAGTAGCAGTAGCAGTTATTTCTGTTTACGGTTAGAAAAAAAAAACAAGTGTGAGTGCCAGCATCCATGTAACTAAAACCCATTCCGTTCCTTCTTTTCCTGTTGTTCTAGGCCCGCGAAATATCGGTAGAACATTCCCGCATCCCCGGCATTGAATACTTACTCCTTCAACGTTTCATTCATTCTAAGATTCTCAAATCGTAAGCACAGCTCCCTCTCAGAATAAAAAGGTAAAAAGTACGTATATGAAAGTTGCAGGCATGACTAAAACTAATACAATTTTTTTTTTACTTCAATCTTGCCTGATGGTAAGCGATAGATGAGGTCTACAATGGAACCTGCGAGCCCAGAAGATTTCTATTCACTGTTAGGAATTAAATTTTGAATCTGGAAAATGTGGATGAACAATGGCAGGCATGCTGAAAAACTAATAAGTAAAAGTAAAAAATTGCATTGTGAGGAGGGTTACTCAACAGAAATAACGTAATGACACGAAGAAAAATATTAAGCGACTAGCGACCCGCCCCGGCTTCGCACGGGTGCAATGTTTATATTAAATATAGGCAGCGTTCGCGAGAATCGTTAACGTACGGCAGTTTTTTCGACGCCTTACTCCACAATTTTCACTACCACGAAAAATCCTATCTATTTTCCGGGATAAAATATAGCCTATACGGATTCGGAAGAATCCCTCTAAGTAATGGTAAAAGAAATTTTGAAATCGGTCCAGTAGTTTTTGAGCCTATTCAATACAAACATACAAAAATACAAAGGTTTCCTCTTTATAATATTAGTATAGATAGCAAAGACGTGTTACATCTCACGTACGCCAGGCGGCCGTTATAAATTATATCACTAGTATTGAGTATAGTGATTTGGTGAAGAGTTCGTTTTTTTAGTATCAATTTTATGGTCATATTTTCTTGTCATTCACGGTGGAATTTGGATATATTTTTATAATAGTAATTATTGGTTCGGCTCGTGGCTTCGCAGGCATGATTTTTTTTTCAGCAAAATGAAAATGAATCAATATTTCTAGCAAATAACATCGAAATCAGTTCAGTGGTTTAGACGTGAAAGTGTAAAAGGCATGTCTATATTTGAATAGAGGGTGCTTCAAAAGCAGTAGGTAATTAGTCGATTATCTAACATCACACGTGTAACATATTGGTCGAATTTAGTTTCTGTAAAAAAAAAACATCAAATAGGCCGACAACAGCTGGGATTAATTACAAAAGAAAATCTCAACAGTAAAAATGTTTTGTAGGTAACACCGTCATACTTCAAGACGCCAAAGAGCTTCTAAAAACAAAAATTATATAAGGTTTTTTTAATTAGAACACACATTTTTTGTTTAACCACAAACTGTAATGTGAATTTCAACTCACAAGAGCAATGGTAACGGGCCCGACTTGCCGTGAGTTCGAACCCAGTCCAGAAAATGACATTAGGTTATTTTTATCGTCACCACTGCTTACAGAACGGTGAGGGAAAAAAAACACCGTGTATCGTGAGGAAAACGGCATGCCCTAGAAAACCCAAAGACGTCCTACATCCACCAACTCACACTGGACCCGCGTGGTGGATTAAGGCCCATTCCGGTTACAGCAACGGCTGATAATGTTAAGTTATGTAAGCGTTGTGCAGCAAATGTAAAAGTATTATTGTTTAGAGCGCACTGCACATCGCTTTGCATGTGGTACGTGTGGCCTGTGGGCTCATTATACGCAACGAACCTTTAGCGCACTGCGCTTCCAGTATAACAACGCGTTCAGGGCGTTGTTGGGGCTGCCGCGCTGGTGCAGTGCGTCGGGTATGTTTGCTTTGTGGGCTGCGCGCCAGCACTAACAGCATCCTGGCCATTATAGCGGATAGTGTTGGACACGAGGTATGTCCAACACTGGGTCAGGACCCATATGTTAAAATAATAATAATTGTTTAAGTATGTTTTCCTTATTTTAGTTACAAACACTACTTTTTAAGTTCTTACTGTACTAACATTCTATGGATTCCGTAAATCTGAAATAAATAGTATTTTTTTAAGTTATGAAAACCACAAATTAATATAGAACTGGAGGCTAAGTAGTAACTGGTTGATCTTCACGGTTAAACAACACTTGCTAAGGTGGGTCTGATGGGCTGACATTTACACACATCTTAAACAGGCATTACGGGTAGTCAGAAATAAAAATCTGACGAGACTTGGTATAGGTTCGAGTCGACATCGTGTTACACAGTAGAAAGAATGTAGGGTCAGATACGGAGTGCCTCTATGTAAAATACTGGTGCTCAGCTATAACTAGATAATGCAGATGATAATTTTAGCACACAGGCAAGTAAAATATAATAGAGGTTTGAAAAACGCACCCACGATACAGTCTGTACATCAAAATTGCCCAACAGCAGCATATTTGCTATAAAGGGCAATTCTGATATATGTACACAACGTATTTGATTGGATAAAGGAACTGCTTCACTGGTACAGTGGTCACAAACGCGTGAAAACGTTGCTGAGTATGGGATCTGGTCGCGCATAGAGTGTTACCTAAGGCTTTTCTAATAGAAGCTCGTAGTTTGGTAGTTGTCGGTGTGATACCTCCGTGCCTGATAAAGCACGTTAAGATGTTGGTCTTTGACAGTCGTTACAGTAGGCAGAAAATCGGAAACTGACCTGGCCAAGAGGTATCGTGTTACCACACCAATTACTCGGTTGTGGAGGTCAGATACGTACTCGCTCCATGTAAAACACAAATGTTCAGCTGCATTCGGCTAGACTAAAAGGCGACATAAAAAAAGTTAAGCAAGTGATGATGACTGTATTGTTTAAAATGGCTTCAGAAATAACGAAGATATTCATTTTTAGGGTTCCATAGCCGAATGGCAAAAACAGAACCCTTATAGTTTCGTCGTGTCTGTCTGTCTGTCTGTCTGTCCGTCCGTCCGTCTTTATGTCACAGCCATTTTACACAAACTATTAAGACTATACATGTGAAACTTGGTACGTAGATGTATTCTGTAAACCGCTTTCCGATTTTAAGATTTTTTTTTTTAAATATTTAAAATAAAGGGGGGCCACACATGGAACTAAAACTGAAAATATTTTTTTATGAAACCTATGCGTATGTAGTATTTATAGACAGGTCTTTAAAAATGACATTGAGGTTTCTAAAACCACTTTTCATAAAGTTAATCGTTTAAAAGATATACGCTTTCAAAGTGGTAAAATGTGTCCCCCCTCTAACTTCTATTGTAATGGAGTGAAAAATCTAAAAAAAATATGTCTGTATGTAAACTTTCAACCAAAATTAGTTTGAACGAGATCGGATCAGCAGTTTTTGAGATACAGCATATTTTCTAAAACCACAAATATAACTTTGTAATTCATACAAACACCATGAAAAACAAAGTTATTTGGCATAGTTGTAAAAATGTAAATAAGCTAGTTTTAAGAAATTTGTAAGGTTTCTTTTGGCAATTAAATATACATATTATAGTTACTGCGGAACTCCTCATGGGCGAGTCTGACTTGCACTTGGCCAATTTTTGTTACATTATTATGCTGTAAAGGGCGATTTTGATTTACATTTAGTACACACTGTATTTAACAGGACAAGAGATACTGTATTGTTTAAAATAGTTTCAGACATAATCGACTATATTTACATTCTCTGTAAAAGAAAAAAAAAGGGTGCTGTGGCCGCTGTGGGTTATCTTCATGAGATAGACATTCTCCCGGGATTGCGCTCTAACGCGACACCACGGCGTCGGAATGCAAGAGAAACTGTAGGAACAAGGTGGGTTTTTAGTCAGTAGAAGTCTGACACTCCCTTCCGCTCCACCCAGAGCCGGGGGAGTAATTTAATGATTCCCAGTAATGGTGTCATTAGCGAGACCACTAACGCTTATTAGCGGATTCTCATTTTAAATTGTATCACCATGCATACACAGTTTAAATTTTGCTTTTGGGGCGTAGTATTATTGAGATTAGTTAGCCAACCTCAACAGACATTATCTTAGTGCGCAGGAGACAGAAAAGTGGGAGTACAAACACAGATGCACTCTTAACTCGACAATAAACCCAATAATAGTTGTTGTCCGGCCTGGGAATTGAACCACAGACCTGGCAATCAGCAATTGTAGCATCGGCAACTTTCACAGGCTCTTAGCAACCATTTCTGTGTTAATCTGTTTATAAAATACCTTTAGCTCAAATCTTAGTGATCTGATAACCAAAATAACCTCTACCCTAGCACACATTGGCTACAAAACGTATTTTTATTCAGCTACATTTTGCGAATCATAAATCAAGATTATTTTCTTGTGGGCTTAAATTTCCGTGACATTAAAATGTCTTTAAGATAATCATCGTAAGTTTCACCATCTTTCGTATGTTGTAGGTATTTGGGTCTTATTTAAAACTTTATTTAAAGCGCCTGCTATAACCGCTTTAAAGACAATAACTTACCAATCCCGTATACTCACGCTAAAAGACACCTATGGCTGGTCTCCTCCAAGCATTTATCTCATCTCATTTCATTTATTTATTCATTAACAATTCACATTGTGTTGAATATACAATTAATCGGTCTACTAGACGTACCGCAGGATACCATCCACATTTGGTCGATATACCGTCTTATCGTACTAAGAGCTTTTCTTCAACATTCATTGTGCGCACAGCCAAGGTGTGGAACTCTCTGCCGGCTTCTGTGTTCTGTTACGGGGCCGGTTCTAAGTCCCTTTTTAAAAAAAAACTATTTTGAACCTTGAAAGAATTTTAATTAGAATTAGTACAAGAATACAAAATTAATGTGTCCGCCACGAAGTTCAAAGTATGACTGCCGGAAATTACCAATAATTACGATTCGGAAAACAACAACTGTGGGAAACATTATATGACACCTAAGAGGTGTCAGCGTTTATATTTTATATGCTTAGGGCTGTCTTCTAATTTATAACAACCCCCCCGATAAGATTGATCATTACGATTAAGAGTGATGAGAAATCTAAGTTAAAAGATTGAACTTCGTTTTGGTTACAAACTAGGATTTAAGAAACCATAAGAAACATTATAAATGTACATAACTGCTAATAATCTTAAAACTAGTCTAGAATTAACATAGAAAATATAGTATATTTTACAATAAAATAATAGCCTTTACAGACGAGGCTTTAATTGTTTTATAAGATATGAGATTACAATAACAATTGATAAGGCTAAGTCATAACATTACGTCTTAGTGGAGTAGGTAGGGATTTGCATGACCCTTGGATATCTTCATCAGATGATTCAGCAATGCTGTTGTTTACTGACTGAACAGACTGAATTGTTTGTTTCTTTTTAGTATAGCATTGATTAAACACTTGGATACAATATCGAGGTTTAGTTGAACAAAATAACTTCCGTGATCTGTATAAAAGATAAATAAGAACAATGCTAGAGATAACATATGTTACTGAGAGATAATGAGTACTATATTTATATAAGTGAGATGGTTGTTCAATCTTATTTAATTCGTTTTCGAATTCCTTAAGATGCACACTTGCTTGTAGTAGTGAATTGAAATCATTAACGTTAGATAACTTTACAAAAGGGAGATGCCTTACTGTTTTATTTATTCTCTGATTATCGCAGCAATCATCTTCTATAATATTAAAATTAGATATATGATTAGTAAAATTAGAGATAACATTATCACTAGGCGTAAACTTTAAAGTTTTAAAGAAAGCAACACAATATTTTGGCAAGGTTAGCATGCCTGTACCAAAAAAGATCTCATCATGATTGGTAGGATCATTTTCACATGTTATATGAGCTTTTCCAGGCTCTGACTGTACAAACAACCATTTATTATTATTTAACTTGAAAAATACATCAATAGAGCCATGTAACAACTTGGTATTACAAGAATCTGGCAATGAACTTATAGCCTCGGTTAAGATTATTGTTTCACACGTCGGATTCGCAATTGTAGAGTACACATTTCCTAAAGAACACACATAACACTCGTTATGAATCACTTGACACTTATCCACTGACTCTAACAGTGAATAGAACATACGATCTATAGTTACGGCCACATAAGGTTTATCGGGAGCAATAAGTATGTAAGTGTCAGGTTTCGTGACGTCGTAGGGAGCTGGAAGTGGAACATTATGATAAAGGTTGTATGTCTGTGGAAGGACGAGTGGGATTTTTGTGATAATAATGATTTTATTTAGATGATAATAACAAATTAAATCAGAAATATCTATAATTATGTGTATATTTTCTAAAGATAAACTTGTAGGAAGCTCACAGTGTTTAGGAAGCTTGTCTTTATGTAGGTCTAGTTCGTGGAATAATTGATAGGGACTAAGTACAGCTGGATGAAGAATGTTGAGCTTGCTAAATAGGATAGCGTTGTTGACGTCATCAATGTCAAATGACAAGGCTATCGTAATGCTTTCTAAAGAGTTCAATAACATTATCAGATGGTTTTTTATTTCCATTTTATCAGTTGAGTTAGATAATTGTTCAAATGCCATTCGAATAGTTTCTAGATTTTGATTCAATTGATTTTGATTTTTGTTTACCCTTGACATTGTGTTATTGAAGGTTGAAATAGTAGATCTGATGACGTGAATGTTATCTTTCATTAAGTGAGCTAGCTGTTTTTCGTCCGACTGTACTTTGGTGATAGCGTCCGAGAACTTTAAGGCGTCTTCGGTATCTAAAGTTCCAAAGATTGATTTTAAAATTGAGCCGCCGGCATCAATGAGCCCGCGTTTAAAACGGTTTGGTTTTTGATCTTGAACAAGGTAGGATATAGACAGGAACTTACGAACATTGTTAAGATGTTGGTTTTGTAATGGTGATAGTAAATTAGTACATTCTAATTGGATTTTACTAGAAGAGCTGGTAACACAGAAATTAGAGACTTCTTTGATTAGAGCTTCGACTTTATCTAAATGGGGTTTTATATGACTAATGTCTAAGTACGTTACGACATTCCAGTGATCGTTTGTGAACTTAACGTTCAATAACTGGTCGAAGTATAAGCCTGGACTGCCTATGATTGGAGTAACGTATTTGTGGCTCGTAGATGGATGGAGTAATAACCTGAAATAGAAAAGATTAAGCTAGTCATCTGTTGCCATTTTTATTTCGTCGTAATGATGACGAACGTATTTTCTATTAATTAAAAGGGTAACTGTATGGTTACCATTGATTTTAACTATTTTAAAGGGTCCTTTCCATATAGGAGACATTGCTTTATTTTGTTTATGATGGTACCGTAAATATACCATATCACCTATTTTATACGTCACGGGTTTCGCATGAACATCGAAACGCTCTTTGGACTTTTCTTTGGATGAGTGTATGTTTTGCAAGGCTTTTTGTCTACTATAGTATAACCTATGATTGAGAGCACGGATATAGTCCGTGTATGTATTTAATTCTAAGGTGTCGGCACTTTTGGGTATGTAAGGTTTAAATCCGAACAACAACTCCATCGGTTGAAAGCCTGTAGTTGAATGGACATTAGTATTATATGCAATCATGGCAGTTTGTAAATATAAACTCCAGGTATGTTGGTTGTCTTCGATGTATGATCGCAGGTACTCTTTTAAAGTGGCATGGCTTCTTTCGAGAGCGCCACATGTTTGAGGATGATAAGGAGAGGCAAAAATATGTTTGATACCGAATAATCTCTCCAGCTGTTTTAGGACATCGGATGTAAAGTTGGTCCCTTGATCGGTTACGATCATCCTGGGAATACCTATATGAGAAATGAAAAGTACAAACTTTTGTGCAGTTTCTTCAGCGGAACATGATGTCATTGCATAAGCTTGTGAATATTTGGTTAAATCGTCTTGCAAAGTAAGGATAAACTTATAGCAATAATCGTGAGTCTCGGGTAATGGTCCTACAACGTCTAAATATACTTTTTCCATAGGCTTTGTTGCCGTGGATGTGATTATCATAGGAGCGCGATTTGTTTGACGTAATGGTTTGTTTATTTGACAGGACTTACAACTTTTGACGTAGTTCTCTATGTCTTGGCGCATATTTTTCCACCAATAAAGCGTTTTTAACCTATCGTACATCCGAGAAATACCCGGATGTCCTGCTGAAGGTGAGTCATGGTTATCTTTTAATATACGAGGAACTTCCGCGGGTGTAGGATATAGAATATTGTTATGATATATATGAACTTTGAGACTTGTTTTATGAAAAATAAATCCAATAATATTATATAATTTTGTAAATGATAGCTTTGCGAACGGATCTTGGAAATCGGAAATAGCAAATTCTTTTTCCTCTGGATACCATGCAGTAATCATGTCTCGATAATCTCTTATCATATTAAAAATGTCCTTATAAGTCATTTCGTCATAATGATGGACACGTAAGAATAAATGTGTGAACACATGATTTTCATTGGATGTACTTTGGAACGTATAGAGTTCTCTTTCTAAGTTCCGTATGTCAGGTAAGTCCTCATTGAACTTAGACATCTGTAAAATTTCAGAGCAGTATGGGATAGAGTCGTCTAAATCAATGGCAGTAGGGTAAACGATCATTTTACACTTGGTTTTAAGTAACGAGTTATTATGTTCTTCGATAACAGTGTCATAGGAATTAGTATGTTGTTGACTAATTTGTAAATATTTTTCGTAAGTTTCAGAAGTAGAAGGAGTATCTGTGGTAAGTATTGGATTACGAGACAAGGAATCGGCGTTACAATTCATTTTGCCTTTTTTATGGACTATCTCGTAATCGAACTCTTCTAGCTTTAAGCGCCAGCGAACTAATTTCGAATTAGGATCTTTACAATTGAACAACCACTGAAGTGGCTTATGGTCAGTGACAACAGTGAACTTGTTACCATATAAGTAAGGCCTGAAGACTTTTGTGCCGAAAATTATAGCTAAACATTCTTTTTCGGTAGTGGAATAGTTTCCTTCCGCTTTGTTGAGAGTTCTAGACGCATATGAGACTGGTAAATCTTGACCGATTTTTCCTTGGGATAAGATTGCAGATACAGCGAAATTAGAAGCGTCTGTAGTTAATATGAAAGGTTTAGAGAAATCGGGATATTGAAGAATAGGAGCGGTCGTTATTTTATGTTTTAATTCATCGAAAGACTTCTGTTGTTCAGGAGACCAGATAAAAGCTGCATTTTTCTTTAGAAGGCTAGTGAGAGGTTTTGTGATATGCGAAAAGTTTTCTATGAACCGGCGGTAGTACCCCACTAATCCGAGGAATGATTTAATGTCACGAGGCGATTTTGGAACTGGAAAATTTTGAACACAATAAACCTTTTTCGGATCGGGTTTCACGCCGTGATCCGATATTATATGTCCTAAATATTGTACTTCTTTTCGTAAAAACTCGCATTTGGCAGGCTGTAACTTTAACCTATGTTCACGTAACTTCTCAAAAACTGACTCTAAATTTCGGCAATGGGATTCAAGGTCGTGGCCGAATAATACAATGTCATCCATGTATGTGAAACAGTGAGTTCCTTGAAGCCCACTGAGGACAATATTCATAAGCCTTTGGAATGTGGATGGTCCATTTCGGAGTCCGAAGGGCATCCTTGTAAATTCATAATGACCGGATGGGACACTAAACGCGGTTTTTTCTGTGTCCTTGACCTTGACCTGGTGGAATGAAGATACAAGGTCAAGTGTGGTGAAATATTTGCTATGACCTAGTTGATCTAGGATATCGGAGATATTTGGAATTGGGTATGCATCGCCAATCGTGATTTCGTTTAATTTGCGATAATCTATAACAATCCGCCATTTGGGTTTACCGGATGCGTCTTGTTTTTTTGGTACAACCCAAATTGGTGCTGACCATGGAGATATGGATGGTCGAATTATGTTTTGATCTAGCATATCTTGAATTTGTTTATTGACCTCTTCCTTATGACATTCTGGAAACCTATAACTCTTGACCGCAATGGGGGTTTCGGAGGTAACACGAATTTTGTGTTCTAAAGTATTAGTATGTGTAAGTTTGTCTCCTTCCAAATAGAATATGTCTTGGAACTTTGAACATATATTACGTAGGCGATTTTTTTCTTCTAAATTAAGATGATCGCATCTAATCATGTTTTGAACTTTTGAATCCCGATCAGCTGTGTACGGGTATGTTGACTCAGAATAGGTTGCGGTTGTATTGATAGAAACAGTGTTCTCATTGTGTTCCAATATTTGTGAGATAGGTTCTAGGGTTACTTCGAGATCTTTTAAAGTTATGTCTTGATCTGACGTGTTAAGCACAGAAATAGTAGTTTGGTTATTAGGATCAACACGAACTAAGCACCGGGAAATATATAAATGAGGGTGATCTTTTAATTTAACATCTAGCAAAAGTCCCTCTTTAATTTCGGGGTTAGTGACATTGCAACGAATAAACATTTCGCTTCTAGAAGGAATAATCTTTACCGTAGGCGTTACTGTTGTTTTTAAATTGAAGTAGTATAATGGATTATCTTGAATGAACAATTTAGAATCGCCATAACTAATTACGGCTTTATTCCAGTCTAGAAAGTTTGAACCTAGGATGCCATCATACTCTAAATTAATTTTGTCTACGATATGGAAATAATACGGAACTGACATATCTCCGTTGTTCAGTTCCAAAGATAAAATAAACTTGCCTTTAGTTTCGGAGAACGAATCAATGTCGTTAATACCCTTGATTTTTAAGATATCTTTTTCAACCTGAGGTGGCTCAGATAGGCACTGTTCTTTAAGGATGCATATGGAACTGCCAGAATCAACTAAGAGACGAATAGGCGTTTTTGTATGTGAAGTTTCTACTACAATGTAAGGTAAAGTACGCCTTGAATTAGGGAAAACATCGTGAATCGTAGAATAGCCACCTGGATTTTGGATAAAATTATCTAGTATTCCTTTTGGTGGACTCGTGTTTATCATTGATTTAGTAGAACTAGTAGGGATTGAGTCGTTGTATATTTTAGAATTAATAATTGATTTAGTAGAACTAGTAGGGATTGAGTCATTGTATATTTTAGAATTAGTAATTGATTTAGTAGAACTAGTAGGGATAGAGTCATTATATTTTTTGGAATTAGTATTTGATTTAGTAGAATTAGTAAGGATAGAGTCATGATATACCTTAGAGTTAGTACTTGATTTAGTAATTGGGGAATTGGAATTTTTAGTGGCTTCGGAATTAGTAGTACATTTGTATTTAGAAATAGAATTAGATTTAGAAATTGAAGCCTCTAAGAAAACTTTCCCACGATTAGTGCCTATATTAACAGAGTTACGGCGGCACCGGCTCGTAATCTGATCATTTAGTTTAAATCATCGTCGTCATCGGTAGGTGTTGAAATCTGATTACACTCGACGCTCTTTTCATTTGTTGTGTTCTCACAATTTCCGCGATCGAAGCGGGAATTATTAAATAGTCTTTTACGACATTGTGAAATATCATGCCCGATATTTTTGCAATAGCGACAGATTAATGGTTGAGAGCTAGAAGTTGAAGGTTTAGGTGTGTAATTTGACTGCTTTGGTTTAGACGAAAACTGAGTTTTATTTTGATTGTTTTTCGATCTACATTCTAACTCAGAGTGGCCTACTTTATGACAAACTTGGCAAGATGATCGAACCGAGAAGTTGTAAATTTTTTCCTCTTCCGTAGCGACACTTATAGCGGCATTAAGGTTTCGGGGATCTCGGCAACGAACAATAGTACTTAATCTAGGATGTAGTCCCAGACAAAACGTATATAAAGCTAAATCTTCTGTCATAGCAATGCGTCCCGGAAGTTCTTTTTTTAAGGAATCTGAATTATGTATTTCGGATTGCAAGTCCGTCAGGCAGGTCTCGATCCTGAGGGCATATTGTGCGACGGACTCGTTTGGCAACTGTTTACACGATTGCAGCTCTAACAAAAGATGATTATAATGTTTTCTTTCCCCGAAATTCTGCCTTAAGAATGTTCGTAATTCGTCGAAGCTATCAAAAATTTTATTTGAACAAGCTACCTGTGCTTTTCCTTGTAATTTTGATATTATGTATTTGAGCAACAAGGACTTTTGACCCTCAGATGCTAAGTCAAGAGCGTTTTGGCAATTTGTTAAAAACGCCGATAAAGTTTCTCGCTCCCCTTGGTATGGGTTTATAAAGTTACACAAGACTTGGATGGGGTATGGCTCAGAGATAGTAGGAGTTACTTGTTTTCTTTCACTTGTCATGGTAACGAGTGTTTAGGCGAATAAAGGTAATTATTTATCAAAAGGATTTAGGAGACAAGGATACTTATGCGGCAATAACGAAATTGTATATTCTACTCACAGCAAACTGATGGTTTGAAGGACAGGATGCATCACGTAGACCTCGGTGAGTAGAGCACTTGACACCAGCGCAGACGTGCAGCAGCAGCAGTCAGCAGCAGACACAGGCGACACTTGGGTGATCCGTAGACAGCGTTGATTGGGGTTAGCTTAGCTTGAAGCTTACCCAGGCAGGAGACGAGAGGCTTCGTAGAGGCGTTGACTACTTTGCCCAACTCGGTTGGACTCGGTGTGATCACGATCGGATACCGTGATAATAACGTGGTTTTGACGACAAAAATGACACACACGTACCGGATAGAGACAGGATAAAGTCACACTGGATAGAGACGATAGAAATAAGATAGTCACACTGGATAGAGACGATAGAGTCACACTGGATACCGATTTTAAGGTTGATTTGGAGACGAACAAGGCGGGCGGGCACTGAGTTTAGTTTTATATTATTTTATGAATAGCCAGCAACGACTTATACTGACTATCCCACTTCTGACACCACTGTTACGGGGCCGGTTCTAAGTCCCTTTTTAAAAAAAAACTATTTTGAACCTTGAAAGAATTTTAATTAGAATTAGTACAAGAATACAAAATTAATGTGTCCGCCACGAAGTTCAAAGTATGACTGCCGGAAATTACCAATAATTACGATTCGGAAAACAACAACTGTGGGAAACATTATATGACACCTAAGAGGTGTCAGCGTTTATATTTTATATGCTTAGGGCTGTCTTCTAATTTATAACAGTTCCCTGCCACATATGACCCGTTAGCCTTTAAAGCAATGGTGAATAGGCATTTTCTGGGCTCGCTCGTTCGATCGTAGACCTCATCTTATACTTACCATCATGTGTGATGAGGTCAAGAGCGGGCTCATTCGTAATAAAAAAATATTACAAGATATATACTAGAAAAATACAAAATATAACTATGAATGTCAAAGAGTTACATAAATCTATATTGTTTAAATTCATTAATACAATTACATATGAGCTATCTGCAACCAATAGATACCTACTGAAACCTCATGTAATCCGCAGCGCTATCTGATAAGCAATCGTTAAAAAAATCTTTATACGGTTCATATGTTTTTGAGTAAAGACAGTTGATTCGTTTAAAGATTTCTCAAAAATACTTCACTCAAATATAACAAATTTATCTTAAGGGTTCACACAAAAGTACTTAGTCCAATATATTGCGATTAATAAATAGATACAAAAAATTTCTGCCTAAACAAATACAACTTTCACTTGCACGCCTAACAAATATATCTTAAGGGTTCATACAAAAGTAGTTGAATATATAATTGTGTTAAAAAAATACAAACAATTTCTGGCTAAATAAATACAACTTGCGCTTGTACGTCTATAACAAGACTAGCAAACTTATTATGAAGCTGCGCTAGGCTTAACTCGCCGAAATTGATTACATCGGTTGCTATATAATAATACTTATTTTCTGAAAAAATTACGGGAAGCAGTCAACGCACCTAAAAAACGGTGACGTGTCGATTTGGAATCTATACTGTCCTAATTGGCCGGAGATAGAACAGAATAGAGAGGTATAGAAAGATATGGGGAAGCCTTTATCAAGCAGTTGGAAAAAATAGGCTAATAAACATAAAAGTCGACACACGAGATTTTTTCATCCATATGAAATATGCTCAACCCTACTCTACGAGCAAAACTACTATTGCAAATCTCCAATTGCGTTTAAACATGTTACTGCGTTCAACTAAACAAATTAAACGAACTCTGTCGATGTTATTGCTCCGTATTGCGCAAGATTCGACAAACTCATGTCGTGTCTAATTGTGTGCGTTACCCCAGCAAAATAATGTCGAAAATAGTCATTTAAATCTTATAGATAATTAGTTGCCCAGTTTCTGTAATTGTTAAGCACATTTTTAAATTTGTTACACATATAGTTTTTTAGTTATTACACAAAAACATATTCTGCTGGGGTAACGTTTGAAACGTTACCGCAGCAAAACTTTTTTTTAAATAATGGGAATATTGAAATAAATATTAGCTACACATTTAGTTGCCTAGACGAGGTAAATGTTACACGTTATTTTGTTTTTGTTCTTTCTTCGGCTGCGAAGTTATTCGAGATTTTGCTGGAGTAACGTTTGTGGTTTTGCTGGATCTCTGAAACGGTTAAGCGGATTCTTATCGTCTTTAGTACATGACTTCTTAGGAATTAGTTTTAATTTGTTTCGCAATAAAAATAACAAAATGATATACCGTTTAAAAGTTATTTAATGAAATATAAAAACACTTCTTTAGGTCCTAACACTCTGAATATGAGCTCTAAAGACTTACTTTAAACGTTATTTTGTAGCGTTTAACTACCTTCAAATGTATATGAAGTTTCATTAGTATCCTGGTGGTAATTAACAAATTATGATGATATTCAGTTCTCCACGTTCACGGTCACAATGCGCGCGGAGTTATTTGGCCACCGATAAACCTGTATACGGTTATATAAACTGAATGTTATATCAATATTTAGTTACTTAATTCAGTTATATACCTGTAAAATTTCAGAGTAGTACATACAATAATTAACGAGATAACTAAATAAAAGTCATTAGGAACTTCAACATCGTGGTAATCCGACCAATTTTAGGTGGTTACAAAAAAGCGACCGCGTAGAACATTATGCTATCTTCTAAAATATGTAGGATAATACACCTTAAAATTTCGGTACAGACGCATACACTGTTAAATACATAACAATATTATAATATCTGTACTATAAACATTATTATTATTACCTTTCATCTACTTATTAGATAGGTATATATTGTATAATGTGCACCAGTTCAATGGCACAGTTGCACGGGTTCCTTCTATTTGGCAGAATTTTGATACTCCGAAATTCATTTGGCATAACACACTTGGTATAATCTTCTTTAAACTAATATTTTTAAGGCATAAAAATTATTTAGTATGTATAATTATTATTTAGCCGAATTCTGCATAATTTCGTTTAGCATAACTGCATGCTTGCTTGCATGTTTACATGTTTCTTACAGGGAAATAAAAACCACGTATGTTCACAATGAAATGTTTTATTTAATGTATGCCAAAAATGGTTCTAACTGTAAACTTTCTGAAAGAATGATGGTTCTACGTTTTAATTATTATGGATATGAAATTTATGCCTAAAGATGATTCTGACTTACATAATTATTTGACTGCAGTTTAATATTTTATTATTTTATTTTTGATCTGTGATTTTTACATAATTTAAGTTAATCTTACAATACAACTATCTTTAATATATATCTAGGAAATAATATTGTGATATTTGAAATTTGTCTACAAAATAGTAGGACTTACTGTTTTTAATTTTAAAAATTATTATTTTACCTGTAAATAAAAATTCTTTAAGAAATATGTAGTTTTTTTTAACACTTGTGTACACATCTCTACTAAACTTGTAAGACTATCCTACATATTTTAGAAGATAGCATAATGTTCTACGCGGTCGCTTTTTTGTAACCACCTAAAATTGGTCGGATTACCACGGTGTTGAAGTTCCTAATGACTTTTATTTAATTATCTCGTTAATTATTGTATGTACTACTCTGAAATTTTACAGGTATATAACTGAATTAAGCAACTAAATATTGATATAACATTCAGTTTATATAACCGTATACAGGTTTATCGGTGGCCAAATAATTCCGCGCGCATTGTGACCGTGAACGTGGAGAACTGAATATCATCATAATTTGTTAATTACCACCAGGATACTAATTAAACTTCATGTACATTTGAAGGTAGTTAAACGCTACAAAATAACGTTTAAAGTAAGTCTTTAGAGCTCATATTCAGAGTGTTAGGACCTAAAGAAGTGTTTTTATATTTCATTAAATAACTTTTAAACGGTATATCATTTTGTTATTTTTATTGCGAAACAAATTAAAACTAATTCCTAAGAAGTCATGTACTAAAGACGAAAAGAATCCGGTTAACCGTTTCAGAGATCCAGCAAAACCACAAACGTTACTCCAGCAAAATCTCGAATAACTTCGCAGCCGAAGAAAGAACAAAAACAAAATAACGTGTAACATTTACCTCGTCTAGACAACTAAATGTGTAGCTAATATTTATTTCAATATTCCCATTATTTAAAAAAAAGTTTTGCTGCGGTAACGTTTCAAACGTTACCCCAGCAGAATATGTTTTTGTGTAATAACTAAAAAACTATATGTGTAACAAATTTAAAAATGTGCTTAACAATTACAGAAATTGGGCAACTAATTATCTATAAGATTTAAATGACTATTTTCGACATTATTTTGCTGGGGTAACGCACACTGTCTAATTCTGCGTGTCAAACTTACGAAGCGACGACATTTCATTGTGAGCGTTAATAAATTTTGTTAGATAATTCTCGCCAATCGTCGGATTTATAAAATTTTGTATCATTTTACGTTATTATTGCCAGTTTGGTCTGTGTTATGGGCTCTTTATTAACATACCTGGGATTGATTTTTGTTAGGTATGACAGTGTTAAATCTGTTCAGTTGTTTTGCGGTATAATGAAAATGTTTTTGATTTTTATCACGTGATCTGTGTCTACGCTATCGGCTCGTACCTATTATTCTCAGTAATATGAAAACGATGAATGTACCATATGCTTAGAAATAAATGATATTCTATTCAATTCAGCCAGTTAATTTTAAAAGGGCAACCTTGGACTTCCTTATCGTTGGAATGGTGAAATACTTCTTTCCAATAATTTTGTTACAGATGTATTTGTATATAGTTTTCTCCGGAAAGGCTTACCGTTTTTACCAATAAACAAAAAAGTTAATTTGAAATCACAGACAAATTTTTACGTACTTATTAGAATGATTGTTAGAATTAAAATAATTCTATACACGTAAATTTAACTGAAGTGTCATACAATAAAATATTTAATAATGATCATCTATAATAGATGATCATTGTTGTGTAGCAATATAAGGTATATTTCAGATTTGTGTGGCGTTTTTGTTAAAGCGGCAAGACGTTGTTACGTACAATAGACATTACAATACTTTATATAATGCTCAAATCTATTACAAAAATGTATTTTCAACACACTTGCTCGTAAAGTGAGCCTTATTATATCGTTCTTAGGGCCATAAACCGAACTATAACATACACGTGCATAATAATATTACACACTAGTGCATAATAGAATGATCCCTACAAAGTTAAGTTAGTACCTAACTGCAAATTATATGCGAGTAAACAGAGCATTTTCAATTTAACCGGGTAATACAGTTTTTTTTTTTTTTTTGTAACAACAAAGAGGTTTTATGCCACCGAAAATCTATTTACATTTTTGAAATAAATAAATGTGTCCCTAATTAAGACGAAAAAACATTTATTATTATCAAATTATTTATAATTCACAATAATTTCTTATAAAATATTTGCATTTTATCACAAAAATTATCATTTTGAAGTAGGCTGTATGGCTGTAATCAATCAACATACATTTGGCGCGTGCAAAAAAAAAAATTGCGCGCCATTTCCCAATTTTCCCCTAATTTTCATATTTTGTTTGTATCGCATTTGTTGCTGTGTGGTAAATAATTATAAAAATGTCAGGTTTTAGTACAGAAGATGAACAATTGATTGATTTAACCCCGCCAGAAATACTAAATGCAGCACAAAATGCAAACGAAAGCCTAATACCTGCAAAATCTAGAGAAAAGTATTTAGCTGCTTACGATAGTTTCCTGCAATGGAAGAGCAACAAAAAAACCCAGTCATTTTCTGAAAATGTGTTTTTGGCGTATTTCTCTGAACTCGCCAATACATACAAACCTAGCTCCCTGTGGTGCATCTATTCCATGTTAAGAAGCATGGTTAAGCTCAAACATGGTGTTGATATCAAAACGTACTGTAACCTGATGGCATTTTTGAAGAGACGCTCGGATGGATATATTGGTCGGAAATCTAAAGTTTTGTCACCAGCCGACGTTGAAAAGTTTTTGAATGAGGCTCCGGATAGTCAGTATCTAGCAACAAAGGTACGTTTCATATTTTTAATCGAAACGAATCTACAATATACAAGTGTGTAACTTTAGCATAATTTCTTAGAACTAATTAATTGATTTCTTTGCAGGTTGCCTTAATATTCGGTGTTACTGGTGCTTGTAGACGACAAGAGCTGTACAATATTACAACAAAAGATGTAGAAATCCACGGAGATATGCTTCTTGTCAAAATTACCCAGACTAAAACCAAGATTCCACGATCTTTTACAATCCAAGGAACGTTTCGTGAAATAGTGAAAAAATACCAAGATCTCCGTTCAACAAAAACAAAGAATGACCGCTTTTTCCAAAACTTTCAGAAAGGAAAATGTACTGCACAAACAATCGGTATTAACAAATTTGGTAATATGCCAAGAGAAATAGCGAAGTATTTAGGTTTGCCTGAGGCCGATTTTTACACTGGACACAGTTTTAGAAGAACGTCGGCTACAATGTTGGCTGATTCGGGGGCTGATATACTAACTTTGAAGCGACATGGTGGATGGCGTTCTGACGCAATCGCTGAACCGTACATAGAAGACTCAATTCATAACAAAGCAAAAATCAATGACAAAATAACGCATGCCATTAATTTGGAGCCAAAGGCAAAAAAGTTTTGCCCCGAACCACAACCATGTACATCTACTAGCGTGAGTTATTTGGTGCCCTCTCCTTCCAGTAATTTGTATGATTTACCTTTGTCGCCGACATTTACACAAGAAGTAAATGAAGGTACTAAAAAAGTGGCAAGTACCAATGTAACACAAACTGTGAAATTGCCATCAAAAACAATCCAATATCGTTTTGAAAATTGTACATTCACCAATTGTTTTAATAATTGCATGCTCTGTATGTGTACTCATGTTTCAACAAATAAAGAATCTTGAATCTTGAATCTTGAATCTTGAATTAAACGATTTATGCAATACATATTTGTTTTTTCCTCGCAAGTGTGTTGAAAAACGTCGTATGATACACGTGTGTATTGATGATTACCGTCCTCGGCTCTCTTAAAACCCTCACCTGACAGCTCGGGTCTCAATGGCGCCTCAGCGGTAATCACCAACATTACACACTTGTACCATAATGTACTATAATATACGTATAGTGTAAATTACCCAAACTTATAATTATGTCATTTTTTCTCGGGGGAAATCATAACGACTCCTCCTGTGTGGAGTGAACGGGAATGCCAGACTTTTACTTACTAAACCCCACTCAGATCCTTCAGCCCTTGCATTTCGCAGCCTTGATATCACGTTAGAACTTACAGTTGGAGATTAATTTAGGGCTTTACGCTCAAAATTCATCATGGCGTACCCTGAACTTTTATTCTAAACACCGAACTACATACATAATTATTCAGAAAGGCAGTATTTGTCTCTAAGGAGCCTGAGTTAAAAACCCAAAGAAACTGGCTGCCCAGTTACTCAACCCAAGATCTCATAAATGGCAAACCAATTTACTATATCGAACAGCAGAATATCCACCGTCTCATTTAAACAATACTAATAATAATATTATAAAGAGGAAACCTTTGTATTTTTGTATGTTTGTATTGAATAGGCTCAAAAACTACTGAACCGATTTCAAAATTTCTTTTACCATTACTTAGAGGGATTCTTCCGAATCCGTATAGGCTACATTTTATCCTGGAAAATAGATAGGATTTTTCGTGGTAGTGAAAATTGTGGAGTAAGGCGTCGAAAAAACTGCCGTACGTTAACGATTCTCGCGAACGCTGCCTATATTTAATATAAACATTGCACCCGTGCGAAGCCGGGGCGGGTCGCTAGTGCACAATAAAAAGCTGGACGAAATCCCAACGCTTACACACCTGCAATAAATCATATACAATAATAAATGGACAATTGTTGAGTGTGTGTACACTTGGACTTATTATTGTGCGAAGGTTACTCTCTCGTGGTGGGTTGAGTGCCAAAGGTGAGGCGTTCCAGTGTCGAGTATCATACGATGTGTATTGTGCTCTATTTGTTTTTGATTTATCGGGGTACAGATTTGGAAGTTCGTGATTCACTTAGCTAAATTTATGACGACAGCATTAGGGAAAATTACAGAAGTAATACATCTGCTTAGTCTTTTCCCAAGTACGTCGAGGTCGGCTTCTACTAGCCTGACTAGCCTCAGATTTTCTGACTTCTGCCTACCAGTAACGACGTCAATGATGTACAGACGCCAGCATACCAAACTTTTTTTTTTGTTTTTTTTTTTTTTTGAGGTGGAAATCCGCATTCTGCCCTACACTAACTAAAAAGCCGCTAACCCCAAAAAGTACTTTTCGAGTAAACGTAAAAATAAGTTTTCTACAAAACTACGCCAGCTAGGACGATGGTTGTAAATTATTTTTGTGGCCATAGTTTCTGTGCACAACATATAACGTTTGTTTTTTGTAAATATTAATTAAATTTTAGTATTGTATTATATTTTAGTATTGCATGGTATAGTATTGTGGTTTAGTCGCTTTTTAACTAAGGAAGTGACTAAAGTTATGTGGTTTAACTGCTTAGCAAATTTGCTGTATCTCGAAAAGTATTAATCGTAGGAAAATTATTCTTAGATCAGAAGATGGAGAATCGAAAGTAGTTTAAAGATACATTAAAAAGTGAAAAATGACCTTTTGTGGCTTAACGGCCTTTTAGTTAGTGTAGGGCAGCATGGATGTCCTACGCCCTGGGGTGGGCGAAGGGGTCTGCCAGACTCTAACTGACTAAAACCACCCCATGTTCCTTCGTACACATGCGCCGGGGGCTGCGGGAACACATAAGTAGTCTACATCGCGGCCCGCCTCTGCTGGCTCCATCTTTGTTTTTTTAAGTGGGGAGAAACACCTCACGTGTTTGACTCCTCTGTGCCTTCTGAGAAGGGCGCGCGTGGACAGCACATCAACCTACCCCAATCTGTCAAATTTTCCTAGTCGAACATGAACCTTCCGCTTTTGTGATAAAGTTGAAAATCTATTACAGAAATTTGACAGATTGGGGTAGGTTGATGCGCCAGCGTCTGTACAAATGAGAGCCGGGACTGACGGCTTAACGTGCTTGCAGAAGCACGGTGGATAACGATATCGACGCTGGAAAGGAAAAATTATCCAAGCGACATCAGACTAACTTTACAGTAGAGCAGTTTAAAGTTAGAATTTTCAGAAAAAAAATCGTGTAAATTCTTGTTATGGTCCAAAAAGCCTAATTCTTAGAAATTTATTTGGATATTTTTTTATCTACATTATAGTATACGTAACTATTGAAAATATGCTCAGTTTTAAAGTTAGTGTCGCTTAGTAAAATTTTTACCTAAAAGTAGAAACGGGAAAAATTGACTAACCGACAAGCTTTGATTAAGGAAGGTACGGTAAAAATGTAATATATATCTTTTTTAGAATTTATCCTTTCCAAATTACACCAAATTTGCCTTACCAAAATAAAAAACATGTGGAAGTTGAGGCAAAACAACTTAAATATTAATTTAATTTATATTACCTCAATGCATGTAGGAAAAAAAAAAACAAATAACTCAAAATTACCTAAGCGCCTAACACTATATCGCCAGATACTGGAAAAGTTAACTAAGTGGAGTAATTACCGTACGAACAGAAATGTCAAACTTGACCAAAGGCAAATTTAGCATTTCACAATTACGACAACCACCAAATTTTCAAAAATGCTCGAAAATTTTGTCGTTTGGAAAGGAAAAAAAGTGAACTCTCACGAACTTCAAAATGTCGAAGCGACATCAAAAGTCGTCGTAGAAGGACGTGAGTAAGACCAAACGACGCAGAAAAATCAGGCGATTCCAACAATGTATATAACTTCAAATGGCCAAAAATGTCGCTTGGATAATTTTTCCTTTCCAGCGTCGATGTGTTAAGATGAATCTCTTATCCACGAACCAACTTTGGCAAGTGTCACTTAAGCTGTAACAATTAACTATAATATGCACACCCCATTCAATTTTGGAGAAATAAACGTTGTATGGAAAATTGAAGAGTGGGCTTATGTTTGATCATAAGTTGGCGTATCTGAGTTCACTTCGCTCTCTCGTCATAAGCTCTGCTCATTTCAGTAGTTAGCGTGGCTAAGTTATGGTTGGACAACACAAGTGAATGTAAAATACTCTTTATTTTAAACACCTACTTTATAGAAAAGATAGATGGAGAATAAATTGTTAACTTACATATTCATTTATATAAAGAAGAGACAGTGATCCGTCTTATTGTTACAAGGTATTTTTTAAGGATAATAGATGTAAGAAAAGGTGAAGATACACTTTGAATTTGGCACTCAAAGTTAGGGCTTTATTGCATAGGTGTGAGCAAATATTTTCATAAAAATATAAACGGTTTATTTAACCTAGGTACTGTTTTTAGTTTTCTCTGATTAGTTCATGAACTAAAGACCAGAGTCGTAATTTTATTAGGTTACAGGGTACGTTTGCGATACTTGGTCTCACATCAACTGTCCCAAATGGAAAGGAAATGATTGAGACATTTGGAAAATTTGATTTTTTTTGCATTGTTGCTATAATTAAGAAGTTTAACCTAAATGAAATAACTATTTTCAATTGCAAGTAACGTGCAAACTCAATCAATTTTTTTCAGTAAATTGTAAGTAACAGGTGATTTCGATACTGAATGATTATATGTTCGGACTAGGATTCTGGCTCATTCTGTCATTGAGAGTGTGGCAGATAGATTAGATTTCCTTGTATACTTTTTACTCCAATCACATCTATTTCTAATTACTCATATTTTAATTAGAAAGTGTTATGTCCAGGGATACAGGCAGCATGAATAAAGAAAATTTGTGATGTACTAAGAGCACAATCAATTCAATTTATTTATTCGAGTATGCATGACTTATTTGATAGTTAAACTTATCCTAATTAAATAATATAATTTGAACTACTAATGCTAATAATATGGTAAATGGAAATATTGATCTTCAATATCAAACTAATACAATATTAACTCAATAGACCATGAGACGATCAGAATCTAAAACTTTACTTCATGCGTCATTCATTTGCGACGAAAGTATAGACTCATAGAAGAGCAATTCGAGCGAGCCACACCTGATATCAATCCAGGCCAAATGATTTAGGTTAATAGCATCCATTGCATTCGCATCTTTATACCTTCGCCGTATCGAAACGCACTATTTATAAAGTTTACCGAGATTTATACTAAAGCCTAGGTGTTATAAGTGTTGTGTACACAATGCTGGGTATTTTGGGATCGCGGAGCGCGAGGAGGGCCCGCGCTAGCAGTTCAGCGCTGGACGGCGGCGCTCGCGTGCGCTTGTACTCGTGCTCTCGGTCGCGTCGATCACACACAAGTGAGCAGTGATATAGTGACAACAACTGTGTAAGTGGAGTGATGTAACTAATCAATGCTTCGGGTGTCGCTCAGTGCTTCTGTGTCGCAGCAAGGATCAAGTGGACTTCATAACTCGGCTAACACCGCAGGGCTGTGCTAACACACTAACGCATGCAGGGTGGCTAGGGGTCGCGAGTGGGCGGGTGTGGGCAGGGAAATTTGATAAGGCGGCCTGTTGGTGCGGCCGTTCGCCACTTTTGTATGCAGCGAGCAAGCGGCCACGCGCTACTATTTTTGACCGGCGTCGGGCGGTATATTCGGCTACTGCGGCCCGACCGCCTGCGCCGGCGCACGCTTCTCAAACACCTCCAATCCCTCTCAGATTATGTGAGACTGTATGCTTTGCAGAACCACGGAACAGCTTTGCATGTAGCTTTAAAACACACCTCTGTATACCAACTTATTATTAGATAGGTATCGAAATTACAATCTAAAAATAACAATTATAAATACGCTCGTGACAGAATTGTTACGTGTTTGAAAAAAGATTAATGACGGACACGATGCGTCCCACGTTCGATTCTGCAAAGTAATAAAAACGATTAACACTGACCGAGTTTATTTTAATTTGTATTTCTGTGTAAAATTGGCCGAAAAATGGCCGTTAAAATATATTAGAAAATGATATGTATTTGCAGCATTGCACCACAGTTGTGAAATAAATAAAATGCCTACCATATTATAATAATGCCGAGGCCGTCACATCGTAAGGTCACGCTGCTAATTGTCAACGTCACACTTGACATGTTTTTGGAACCCGTTGACATTAATTCCAGACTTTGACCTCGTTTTTAAATGGATCCGTACAAAGGTTATTTTAAGTTTAGAAAATATTTTAGTTAATTACTAATTTTTAAAGATTGTGTCTACAGAATATAGAGACATAAACTGACGCTACACAGACTTATCGCTACGCGTGCTACGAGATTTCGTAGCACTTTCGTAGAGTGACTTCAGTTGCTATGTCTCTAACTTTATTTCGTATAGATTTGTAAATTATAAATTTATATGCTATAATGCTGATTATGATAGTGCATAATACTCGTAAATTTATACAACGTTTAGTTTATACAACTCTTTATGTAAAATAATAATACGATTTGCTGCAGCTACAAAAATATCAGATGTAAACGAGCTAACTTCAGAAGTACATAAATAAAAAAAATACTCATAAAAGCATTCTAGAAGCAGAATCATAAAGAGCAGTTTCTTTTATGTTTCATGTACAGAACTATTCGATTGTGGCATAAAATCTATGATTAGAATAGATACCGCTAGAATATATTTTTTCAAGTGTTGATTATTACAAATGTTACTTCTAAAATCATTGTAAACAGAAATCGAGTCTTTTGTGCCAAATAATATTTAACGCAATCATAGAACTAACGTCTCCATTTCTGTCTACTTCACCCAAATTCGAGACTATTAGTGACCTTTGTATTGTGTACTATTCCATCTTCTGAAAACTCGTCAGTATTAATAAAAAAAATCATAATATGCTGAAACTAAAGATACAACAAATTAGAGCAAACAAAACTTCTTAGTTATATGGGTAAATATATCTATAAAAATAAGAATAAATATTGGTAGGTTTGTCCTGGATGCATTCTTAAACAATTGAACAGATTGTGATAAAACTTTGGCAGGGTGTTTTGACAGGGGACGAGAGGGTTTTTGGACCAAAGCGTTTAGTGAAGCACGTGCTAAAAATCAACGCGAGCAAAGTCGTAGACAACAGCTAGTCAATAAACATAGGTATAAATAGTAAAACAATTAGAATTTTGTATTTGTGCATTGATATACATGTTTACAAAAAAATACCGAGTAATAGGATAAGAGGAGTTTAAGAAACAGTAATAGAACAAAAACTTAAAATTAAATTACTGTTTATCTCTATGTACGCGCTAATCTTCGGAACTACTAGACGGATTTGAATGAAACATTTTTTGTTATATAGCTGTTTAGTCTGGGCAACCTGGGCTATAATTGATTTTGGAAACTGGTACACCTAATGCAGAACTTTGCATATGAGCGAAGCTGCAGATAGTAGCTAGTCTGTTATAAAATTTTTGTAAATATTATAAACAGTAACACGAATACTAACGAAATCATAGTTAAACTCCTCTACGACACTGTCCTGTTATGATGTTGAACTATTATAAGCATGAATTTCATTTGGGTACAACAAAAACAAAACAGAACGAAGGACTGATAGATTGACAGACAGACAGACAGCTTTGTATGGAACCTTTGAGCCCGAATGTGGGACGACATATTGTCGTGTCTTCGTTGCCACGTGTGTCATATTATATGTATAGTTTATGATCGCCGATGGATTTGTGCCGATAGATCAAAGAGTTTCTTGATCAGATCGATAAAATAATAATCGGAGAGAAGTTTTTCAGAGACCGTTGGTAGGTATAGTTTGTTTAATACTAGCTGTTGCTGACGACTTTCCTCCGTTATGTGTTATTTTTTTTTTATTATATTGCGTATGTACATTATAATCTTTATACCAAATTTTATCAACATCAGTTCAGCAGTTTAACCCTGAAAACGTAACAGAAAAACAGGCTCTTGCATCTATAATACATATTAGTATGATTGGAAAGGTACAGAATTTACCAATGTACAATACTTTTTTTTTTTATAATTTATGGGTTTTAGTTTCATTTGACTACTGATACACCGGATAGTAAGTTTTAACTTAAAGATCCCCAGGTTATAGCTACCAGACATACAGACTTCTGTAGTATTCTCAAAGCGTATAATGCTAGTGGGTGTGATGTCCAGCATGTACCAGTATAATAATGGCATATCATCGCATCTAGTTAGATGATGCTTGATGGTATAATATTGTGCAATGACATGAACTCCCGCAAATATAATCTAGAAAACTCACAGCCTTCGAAGCTGAACTATGCATGCAAAGTTCTGGAAACCACTTAGGGATTCAACAGTCACTTAGAGCAAAGTTACAAAAACAAAATAGAATTTGGGAACTTATGAGATACTTTCAAAATGAGCCGTACTATAAATATGACACCGGGAACATATCTACACAAATTGCCACGAAATCGTGTTCGATCTTTAAGTCAAGAGTGAATAGGTTACTTCTAGGTAAGCGTGCTTCGTCTTCGACCACATCATTGCTTAACATCAGGTGAGATAGTGGTCAAACGCAAGCCTATGAACAATAAAAAAAGGATAGTGGGTTGTTCGTCACAACGAGTGGTAAATTAAAACATTTTGAGATTTGTCGTCAAACTTTGGTAAATAAACCTAAGACGCCATAACCGTTTTGGGATATACCCACCAAGATCTTCAAAAATAGTCTATGTTTACGATATTTATATTATATACATTCTTACATTATCGAATCAAATTAAATATATATAATTTTTAAAAAGAAAATATTAAATATTCCGTATATTTTTGCATGTCAGTGGTCATCTAGATATCCAAGAACTTTACGTTCCTTGCTTCGATTTCTTTTACCCGTGCTACTTCCTGATTTAAAACATTTTATAAATAGATATTCAATCAAATATCTAATTACATAGCTAAATCTATACTAATATTATAAAGCGGAAAAGTTTGTTTGTTTGTTTGCTTGAACGCGTTAATCTTCGAAAGTACTAGGTGGATTTGGATGAAATTTGGTATGGAAGTAGCTTGAAGCTTGAGGAAGGTTATAGGCTACTTTTTACGCGACTGCAAAAAAGGAGAGTTATGTTTTTACCGTGATAGAATCCACGGGAGCGAAGCCCCGCGTGAGTACTAGTAATAAATATAAAACAAATCGATCAGTTTAGTGCAGTATGAATCATCTGAAACAAATGGTCGTTACTTCTTCTAAATAGGCGTTGGGCCAGCGAGCCGTCAATACTTTGACTATAGCTCAGACTAACTAACACGTCATCGAATGCGATTGTTTAGACGGCAGACATTGATGTACTGTAAAATAAATGTCTTGAATATAGATCTATACAGTATATGGGTAAAAGTGTAGTGTGGTTAAAAACGCGTCAAAGAAGGAGGGGCAATATTCATTGGGATGTGACTTCCCGTTGTTTATTTAGATGGAACAGTCATCTACGCAACGGGAAGGAATTCCCTGCCCTTTTCTATGTTTTCTGATTGCTATAATCTGGGGGTCTTTAAGTCAGACATTCATAAATAAATTGCGAAATTGCCGTCCTTCAAGTACGCGTGTACAGAGTGTTTCTTTTACGTATCGATTTAACATTTTTAGTGAATATTTTAATATAAAAAAAAAACATTTTATTTTGCAATGGTAATATTTTTTTAGCATGTATGGATGCTATACTATTGCGAGTTAACGGGAATGCCCTCTGTTAGTTAACATACTGTATATCTTTATAATATATTAGTATAGAATTATGACTTTGACTACTGTTGACTACTTGGGCCGTTTTCTCGATCCTCCCTTACCTGCCTGGATCCCAATGAAGTAGATCTCAAGATGGCTAGATAGCTGCATGTTCTGATCTAAGAGTAGATAACAAGGTGAGTATTCGACGGATTACCTGCGTCATACCTCTTTTTTTATCAAATTCATCCGAAGTGTACCTGTTAATGAGTATTTCTATTAGTTCTTTAGACAGGAGTTATTTTAAAACTCAATAACTACGGGCCTTTAAATATCCCTTGTGATCATTACTACATCTTTGTATGGCCGAATGAAGAGTTGAATTCAGAGTCATTGAAAAGATTAACTCAAAAATTCTTCAGTTAATCAGTTCTCAATAATAATCTGTTCTGGCAAGCGGAAATGTTCTAACGTGATACCGCGGCTTTGGCACGCAAGGGCAACTGAATGAACAGGGGGGGTTTCTAGTCAGTAGAAGTCTGACACTCCCTTCTACTCCACCCAGAATGGGAGGAGTCATTTGCTGTTTTCCCCCGAAAAGAAGTGTGCTTCAATATCTCGATCATATTGAACGAGTCCAACAGAAGTATGTTTACAAAATAATTTAAAAGACTTGAACTTGACTTAATTAAAAAAGAGTCTTTTTTTGTGTTTCCCATTTGACGTTTTAATTGTAAGACGCCAATCGAGACGCTAACACTGAGTTAAAAAATCTGCCGATGTAGATTGACATGTTTTTGTTTGAATAAAAACAATGCAATGTAGACGCATTTTTTTTTAAAGACCTTGGAATAAATCCAGCTCTATTAATATTTTCTGCATGAATCAATTCTTCAATGTTGTAAAGAACGTCCGGATTGACCTGTAAATTTACAAAAATTACGTCAATTCATAAAAGAAATAATTTGCATGCATGTAATTTTATATTGCGGAATCTTGAAATGTCTGATGACGATGTTGAAGAAGTATTTGCAGTAGATTTCAATCAGTCTAAATCTCAATTAAGAATATGTCAGCCGTACGGGTGCTCACACACGGGCCACTCGTAACCACATTAAGTGGCCAGCAGCAAACAGGCAGCCACTATTTTCATAATACTCAAAAAACTAACTTTTAACTTTCACAAGAAAATAAAAATATTTTACAGTTTTTATTAATTAGTAATTAGTAGTTATTATATCAAAAAATCTAAATGGAATAAATCGTTCCATTTATTTCTAGACATAACAACTTATCGATTAGATAAGTGCAAGCTCGTAGCTTCGATTAATACAAGAATTTGTACACACTAAAGTGTTTCGCGGTGAACTTGGACATTATTATATTAAAAAAGACAAGAGGCACAACAGCAAGATGCTTTTCACACAGGTTAAGGCTAGCATCAATAAAATATTTTAAAAGTGGCTATTACTGACCAATTTAGTGGCAATCACGAGTGTCCCGTGTGCACGTATCCTAAAGTGCAGTGCACTGCTAAAATGAAGTGGATCATTGGCCTGCCCCAGTAATACGTGGCGCCACCTGTTGGACCGACTTCCGGCGCGAATTAGATTCATTAAATGCCGATGACCGCCAACTCTTTGACTTTCTAGTACCCTGGTACAAATTGGAACGAGATTCTTTGAACTGTGTGCATAGTTACTTTAGTTGTGATAGCATTAAAATGGTGTTATGATATTGTGACTATTCATCAAAATCCTGAGGATCTTTAAGTCAAGTGTGAATAGATAACAGTTGAAGGAACAAGGTGGGTTATTAGTCAGTAGAAGTCTGACACTCCCCTCCGCTCCACCCAGAGCGAGAGGAGTTGTTTGATGATTTTCCCAACGATTAAGCCTGATTCATTATCATCATTGCTTACTATCAGGTTATATGGTATTCAAACGCGAGCCTATTATCAATAAAAATTTACGTAAAAATATACATAAATTTAGATGAGAAAACGACTTTACTAGTTAAAAATCATTTAGTCATAGGTTATACCTGATGAGGCCGTAAGGTACTGTACTGGCCACCGCGTACCAAAAAACGTAGGATTAGAAGATAACTTGGTGAGGGTCGTGATGGATACTAGAAGTACAAAACCAATAAAAAAGTTACGTTTTATTTTTACTTTTAACAAAAAAATATTGAGTTAAAGTGCGGGACAAATTTGTAAAAAAATTCATTTTACAGAGATAGGGTCTATCGGTTTTCTATCGGTTACATTTCGGGGAGTGTGCGATGGAATTACACAATCTAATTCTGTCAAGCCCGTTCCATCATCGGACTATAAGCACAAACGGTGATGCGCCATCGTTACATGGTGGACATCCCACCTATACGCACTAAACGTTTTGGGAATACCTTCATTATGCGTACGGCTTAGGAGTGGAACTCCCTGCCGGTGTCTGTTTCCCGATAGCTATAACCTAGGGTTCTTTAAGTCACGAGTGAATAGGTTACTTTTAGGTAAGCGTGCTCCATCTTCGACCACATCATCACTTACCATCAGGTGAGATGGTGGTCAAACGCGAGCCTATTATCAATAAAAAAACAAAAAAAGGGTTCAACATCAGTATCAATAGTTTTAAAACCGACATCTAAATTAAATTCCTTTTAAAATACTTAGCTAAAATGTCAGTGTTTATGAAAAGCATATCACCCAGGCGACATAAGGATATTCACTCGACCACGTTTCTACGGTTAGATGATACGGCAGACCAGCGGCGACGTATGCGCACCTGCCTTATAGTGAAGCCTTTACTGTTTATATGGTATCGATATAGAATTATAATAATAAGGTTAAACAACGTTTGTTGCAGTCAGTCTGTGGATGGGTAACCATCATAACAAATCGAGATTTCTCCGTGTCTCGAAAAGCACGTTATAAGCTTCTATTATAAGCTTGTTGTTTTTGTTATAAGCTTGGTTTCGGCTGTCATTTATACGTCTTTGACAGTCGTTACGGGGGGAGGGGTATCGTCTTACCCAGCTACTGGTTTGTGGAGGTCATATAGTAAGTCAGTCGATTTAAAAAACTAGTACACAGCTGTATCTGGTTAGTCAGGAGGCCAACCCCTAACATATTTGAGAAAATGTCGAGCAGATGATGACTTGTTAAAAGATAACCTTTATCTCTCTTAATTTAATTTCTCATAGTTGCTATCTGATTGGCAAGGCACACAGCAAGATCTTAACGAGTGATTAGTCATTCGATTTAATATAAAGTCTACTGACATTAATTAACTCTTGGCCGGTACTGACTACTAATGGAGCATTACGACTTGTAAGCCGGTTGAAAAAGTAATGTGTGGAGTTTTGGTGTTTGGATTTTTATCTACTGTCTATCTAAGTATCAAGCGTTTTTGTGTCTCATTGCTGTCCAAAAGCCTTTTTATTTCTTTTCCACATATTGTTGACCAGTCTTTTCTATCCATATTGGCTGAAGGAAAACGTAATCAATGGAATCGTGGACGACAAGATCGAATGAAAGATAAAACATGTACTTAACTTGTTATTTATAATTAGCTGGTATGCGCATATAATTATTTCTAGAATTCTCTTTTTAACACGCTTTTATTAGGTCGCCCTGTATGTAACTAACTATGTAATGGAATCTAAGGTACTAATTTAACCATCTTCCAAGGGTCGTAGCGTAATGAAAATTGGCAGCTGTATGTAGTTCTGATGACAATACAATAATATGGTACTGTCGAACTGATCTGATGATGGAGCCGGAAGATATGAACTGGAACTTCATGATGGAAAATCGTATCATAGCTGTTCTGGATTTCTTAGAAAAGTCTTGTAATGAACTTTGACCACGATTAGGTTTCAAGGTCTGATGATGAAGCCGGAAGATAGGCACTGACATTCCATGATGGAATATCGTATCATAGTCGCGTTTGCACTTGTGAGAAAGGCCACGTAATGGACTTTGAACACGATCAGGTTTCAAGGTTATAACAAACCTAAAGAAAATCACCACGTAAACCATAGATTTTTTTTATAGATGTTACTTTCAAATCCTCTGGGGTGATTGACCGTTTAATTGTTCACTACTCGTAGGAATAATATGGCAAAAACTACAAAAAAGAAACAGCAACAAAAAGAAAACCGAGACTACAAAAAAAAGGAAAAGCGCGAACTAATTTTTTTGTTTTTACGTGCATTTATAAAAGCGTGTTTTTCTAGTGATTTTTAAAATATTAATTTATTACATACTCATACATAAACATAACATATGTTCACCACTATGCTAGCATCACCCGATCCTGCCTTCATACGCTTTTTTTGTATTTAAGGATGGGAAATCATCCAATGTCTGCCTACCGGTCTGGGCGAAGCGGGAGGGGCGTGTCAGACTTTTACCGCTTAAAACCCATGTGTGTTTGATCACTAGCCCTTCGTGTTCGTGTGTGTGAGGCCGCGGTAACTCTTTCGAACAATTCCTCAACCCGGCAGGCAACGGCCCCCTTTTGGGCCCTAAGGAGTGAAATTTTCAAAATTTCTTTGCTCATTTCTATTTCTTTGCTCATATTTGTATCCCCAATGTAGCATTCACTCTCCATGTTAACATCATCAAATTTTATTTACGCAACAAAAGGCAGCCCTTGTCCATTTCCAGGTCCAATCAAATAATGCTAAAAATGATCAAAATTTGTTCAGTCTTTTGGCGTGAAAACGGAACATACACACACAGTTTTGCATGTAAGCAAAATAATATAAGTTATTAGGAATGTATGCTTATACGACTGATAGATTCAGACTGGAGATTCATTTATAAAAGTTCCCAGAAACTACATTTTGATTTTATGAAACTACAAAGCTTATATGAGACGGAAGCGATCGCAAAATTCGCAGTATGTTGGGTGATTGATACCTTGCTACATTGTAAGCTTTCTTAGAAATGCGTGTCCCAGTTTATTAACGAAAAGCAGGAATTTAATACCAGACAAATGCTACATTCAAAGTTTAATTTTATTTATTACATTTATTATAGTTACAGGAGAAAAATAAAAATATAAAAAGAGCACAAAAGTGCTGCTTTTTTTCTAAGCTTAAAAATGCTTAATTTTAGTTATTTCTCACCTATATTCTTATTCCAATCATTATTTTGTCAATACCATCAATGAAATCGCTTATCTCTACATATTATGAAACAGCCTCTCGCCGCGTGTGTCTGTTCAAAATAAACTCAAAAACTACCAAACTATTAAAGGACCTTTAAGTCAAGTGTGAATAGATAACAGTTGAAGGAACAGGGGTCCCATAGGGCCATTGCTCGCCGGGGTTGCGGGAATGTTCTAACGCGATACCGTGGCCCCGGAAATTAAGAGCAATTGACTTCTACTGACTAAAAACCCACCCTGTTGAGTTCGATGATTCGTTGGGAGAAGTCATTCGATGATTTTCCCAACCGGAAAAAAGGGAGTTTGTTGCGTCACCCCTTCTTCCAAGGAAAAACCTATGATAGGAAATGTTTGGAGAAATGTCTTCATGTATTTTTTTTTTTAATTAAAAGCCTTAGAAAAATTACTTTCGGTTTTTTGTGTTAAATGATATGTCAACATAATTTAAAATATTTTTATTATAATCACACATGACGGCGGGTCTTCTTCAAGAAAGGCAAAGTTACAAATGTCATGACATAATAACATTTGTAAGTATAAGTTGACAATTCGTTCCTTCATTGCAGGCAGAGTTGGGCATTATTCGAATAAATTTTTATCTGAATAATTATTCGAATAAAAATTTATTCCCGTTAAAATTATTCGCGAATAATTCATTCATGAATAATTTATTCATAACTAAATTAGTTACGAATAATTTATTCGTGATTTTATTCGTTATTTTAAATAACTTTTACAGCTTATTTATATCACATTACCAATATTTGGAGACTCTTGTTTTGCGGATCTCAAATATATGAAAGAAAAGAGGATAAGGCGATTTGGTACAATTAGTATAATCTACCTGATTCCTGGAATTTGATGAAAGGGTAGCGGCAAATAAGAAAAATATTGTTATTAATAAGTTATAAAAAGAATATATGTATATGTATGCAACGTGTTCCGGAAACCTTAATCTATCCAATAGGGCTGAAGAGTGAACACAATATCTTGTATGGAGTTTCTATGCACAGTTTCAGCTCATTATAAGCAACTCAAAGAATTGATACCAAATTATCGGTTTCGTATGTTTCTTGAATACAAATCATAACAAACGTGTTACAGTACTTTTTTTACGTGTGGGAAAATCATCGAATGAATTCTCCCACTCTGGGTGGAGCAGAAGGGAGTGTTAGACTTCTACTGTCTAAAAACCCACCATGTTCCTTTAGCTGCCTTTAAGTTCCGGTGCCGCGGTATCTCGTTAGAATATTCCCGCAACCCCGGCAAGCAATAGCCCTATGGGGCTAAGTCACGCTGCTGACGATTCTTTGAGGCGCGCGTGTAACACGACACGCCGCCGCGCGCCGACCCGGGCCTGGTCCTTACCGGACGATGAGCTACCCCTGCTATTTATTCTTTGTTTTATTTTTATTCATTAATCGAATAACGAATAAAAAAATATTCGTCATTCGAATAATTTTCCTTTGAATAAATTAAATTATTTATTATTCGCGAATAACTATAGAAATAATTTATTCATTCGTTATTCATCATTCGAATAAATTTTTCCCAACTCTGATTGCAGGACCCATAATTCATCACCGTCTTCAATATATTGCTGCTCACGTTTCGCAGTAAATATTAAACACATCAGGGAGTTATTGTAAATAGAATTGGATTCTGGTGGCACTGGCTGGACCAATCACGTTAGGAACCATTTGGAGAGCCCCAGCTATAAATTGGAGAGCCTGTAGCAGTGGATATCAACAGGCTGTAATGAAAATTAACGGCAGTGAATTTCAAAGGATTGTAGTACACGTTTTGACTACATTTTAAGTAAACTTTGATAAAACAATATCTGAACTAGTTTGCTAGAAATAATTTCATAATGTAGGCCACTCGAAAGTCATAATTAAATTTACTCTAAAAAGATTTGATCAGTTTTCAAATCTAAGCCAGGGTTACAACCAACTACCATCGTTTGTGTCTTCCTACAAAAATACATCACATAATAAACGTTTGTACAATAATAAATCTGTACGAAGCATGGTAACAGTATGAGGATGTTTATTTTCAAAGTTATTTACGAACAATATATTACTAGCAGAACCGAAGTCAATATTACTGAGAACGAAGAAAATGAAGCCATATTTTTGGGCCATAATGTCTTAGACAAGGCAATAACTATACTGAACGATGTTAACGCGCTCTTAAAAGATCACAAATGTCTGTTTTGTGGTGTTATTTCGCCTGCTTAAGAGGCACCGTGACAATTATTGAAACTAGAACTAAATCTATATGATTTAACTTTAAATGAGCAAAACTGAATCGTATGAATGTTCAAAACATATTATTGACAATTAAAGTAATAATAATTGTAGCCTTTTCCCACCTATTTAATACTAGTTGGGGTTAGTTCCCATACTAACCGGGTGTAGTTAAATACCATATTTTATATGGAGCCGAGTTTCCCAGACCTCATCAGCCCAGTAATTGAGGAATACGGTACCCGTTCGCTAGACGGGTGTCAGATTTTATAACTTCTGACTACCCATAATAAAACTTCAAGATATCCAAAAGACAGCCGAGACCAACAGCTTAATCTCTAGAGCCCCAGCGGCACAAAAACGTGCCAGTAAACAAGTATTAGTTGAGCCCCGCTGGCACAAATTTGTGCCACCAAACCCCGACCGATTTAAAACTGTATTTGTAGTAAAGATAAGTCTTAAATCGTTTGTGACCGGGGTCAGATTACGCTTACGATAACAGCCCGCCCGCGGTGCTAGACGGATGGTTGACGTAAATAATGGCGGTCCTTGAGAGGTTAACGTGCTTTCCGAAGCACGGAGAACTTTATTAAGATCTATCTATATTATGATGGTCACCCATGGAAAGCCCGACCACGGCATACATTGCTTTACTTTATAGACCCGTCTGGCTGTTATTATTTAGACACTAAGCTAAAACTATTGCAGAAATACCATCAAATTTAGGTTCTCATCCAAGACACAAAAGCAAAATCATAAATCTTCAAATAAGTCGTATCTGGATAATACAGTATGTTAACTAACAGAGGGCGTTCGCGCTAATCCGCAATAGTATACCAAATATTACCATTCGAAAACAAAATGTTATTATATTTTTTTATATTAAAATATTCACTAAAAATGTTAAATTGATACGTAAAAGAAACACTCTGTACACGCGTTATTGAAGGACGGCAACGTCGCAATTTATTTCTGAATGACGGGTCGCGTGTGCGGCGATCTAATTGATGTGCTTATACTATTGTGGGTTAACGGGAATGCCCTCTGTTAGTTAACATACTGTATAACAATTATTTAGACCAAAAAGAATTAGAATATTTTAGTTTTAGTTTTAGACTTCACATATTCATATTTATTTCTCTTCTTGTTCTCACACACTATTGTCTACATTTCTTTTTCACTTCTCCTTTCGCAGGTCTGCTGGAAGAAATTTCTTAAGAAATAAGCAGTACCTTTGTACTCAGATATTATAATTATGTTTATCTTAATGTATTTTACTGTGTGTACATAAATAATAAAATAAATAAATAAATAAATACATATGTTAACACAATTGTCTATTAAAAGTAGGTAAGCTTAATAACAAAAACAATTGCGCCTTTTTAATAGCATCTACAGCCAAACTAGGCTGATAGCCTGTGTCTCAGCACGCAGTGCCTTACGCCCACTTTTCGGGTTCGCTATGGATATATCACGATACTTATTTGAAGAAAATTATGTTAAAGTCATTAAAATTAAGTAGGAAAAGATTTAAACCTTTTTTAAACTACCTTGAGGTATACGTGCAGGCGACCAGCTAGTGGCAAACTCAAGCTAAAAAGCATCTCTTATTATTTGCATCAACCAGATCAAATTACGATCGCTCAACCAACCATAAAAGCGTTACGATCATCATCCCAGCCAATACATTCCAAACCTTTGTCTGCAACTCCCATATCACAAGGGACATTAATCGCTCTTGTCACCCGCTGATAATAATTTGTTCATCCCAATCGTATACTGCTATAAAGCAATTAATGTCTCTCTCTTGGCTACATGTTGGTCTCTGATTGACTAATACATCTGAACTTCTTTTTACCTGCATAGTTTAGTTCTGTTTGCCAATTGACATTAATGTAGGTTAAAAGTAGGTAGTTGAAATGGGCTTGGGAATGTTCACCCAATTACTAACAAATGAATTACTGTACTGAAACCCTGAAAAGATTTGACAGTTTTTATGAGGGAATCGTGTTACTATGTCGAATTGTAATTTTTAAGCATTGTTTTCAGACTATCTCTCGTATGAACTTGTCATTGCCTTTTTTACTGGGAAAACCATTAAATATCTCCTTCCGCTGTGGGTAGAGCGAAAAGGAGCATCAGATTTCTGCTGATTAAAACCCCACTTTGTTTCTTCAGTTGCCCTTGGGTTCCAGGTTATGGTATATCGTTAATACATTCCCACAATGACGCCAGGTAATGGTCCTATCACGCCCCGTCTTTAGTGCGGATAGGTCTTTGAGGCACACGTAGAACACGACGCGCTGTCGACCCGGGCCTGGTCCTTACCGGACGGTGAGCTACCCCACCTCGCCGTTTGCAAGCCAGCGCCTACAGTGACCAGAGACCGGCTCGCGAGTCTATAACGCCTACGCCCAAGCTACAATATGCAGAATTGATTTATGTGAACAAATTTATCAATGTTTCGACTAAACTAACCAGAAATTGTTTTCGACGAAACGATATTTCAACAAAACAACCATTTCGTTGAAGAATTGTTGAAATAAGCGATTGGATGATGCATTCGATAGGTGATGCAACTGTTTGTAAGCTAGAATAAATGAATAAAGCTTACCAATAGACTTTACGAAAATAATTTATTAACAGACTTTGAAACTGATAAAACACGAGCATTTAAAGCCACCACATCCCAAATAATTTGTGAACATATGGCTAGGTTTTGGTTGCTATTATGTTTTCTCTTTTTAAGATGTAATACGAATGCCTGAAAGTGAGTGAGTTTGACTGAAAGTTTGTATATTACCAAAATGTGCAAACTTTCAAAGGAACATAAATCTAAAAAAAATTCCAGAGGCAATGAAAGAGCTTTTTTAATGATGATAGGCTCGCGTTAGACCACTATTTCATCTAATGGTGGTCATTGTATTTGTTTGACATCTATAGAAAATCGGAATTCACTATAATTTTCCTACTATTTTTTGTTTTTGTAAAAAGTTTCAGTTAAAATGTTCTCATTTCCCAGAATAGAGATGTTATTTTATATAAAGCATCACGTTTAGTTAACGCTCTGTATGATGTAGTAAACACACATCTTTTTTAGATCACATTCCCTTTTACCCTTGAACAAGAAATGTACAATATGCAGAACACATTCCAAGCGTTCACACAATCCAAGAACATTAACCTATTACTATTCTCATTTGCAGATCAGTTGCTATGTGAGACTAGATTTGCCCGCGTCGTTCGCGTGTTAGTCGATATTACCTATCTAGACGATTTTTCCTCCTCCTTTATCTTCCAGTAAAAGTCCATTGAAAAACAGTTCAGGCGTTCCCGACATAAGACCGGATGAAGAGAAAGATAGAAAGACAAAAACATTATTTGTTTTAGTATTATAAGCACTTGAGAAATCAAAGTTATTTGAAATCACAGACATACACTTAAATTTTATACAAGGTGTAACAGATTAAGCGCAATACTACAGACACCCCAATTAGAATATTAAATTATAAGTCTAAAACAACATCCGTAACTAAATAAATTGAAACCACACCTAGACATTTTTTATAAAATAGTTATCCTTACTAAACGCAAAACGTATGTGCGTCATAATATCCTTACGCAGACGCATACACTCATGAAATTTTAGCGGCTGACACGCACACGAACGCATTTCCTTGAATTAAGGATTGTATTAATTTGTCATGTTCCTATTTTTCCATTTTAAGTTAAATGAAAGATTTTTCCGTCAAAATTTAACTGACCGCTATAACCTGGGAGTCTTTAAGTCAAGAGTGAATAGGTTACTTCTAGGCAAGCGTGCTCCATCTTCGACCACATCATCACTTACCATCAGGTGAGATGGTGGTCAAACGCAAGCCTATTATCAATACAAAAAAAAAACAATTTTTTATAACGGAAATCGATTCAGAAGCCGATTCTGAACCAACTAGTTTCAGGAATTGCGTTTATTCTGTTACACGTTGTATATAGGTACAGATTAACAATATGATGTAGTTCCAAAAATATTTCGCTATTTTCCTACAGCCTGGAAACAGCCTTGGATCGAATGACATAGCCTAAATCCTTGAAAATAAGTTCAAAGTAATAATGTTTGTGTTTATAATGCATCAAGAATCGTTCTCGTCAGAATATCTGATACTGTTCCAAGCTTGGAACTCATAAAATAATTCGTTTATACATTTTATCAGACAAATATATGTCATCTAATTAAATATAAAATAGATTTTATTGTGCCTCGTGGCTCCCAATTGATTTTATATCATCATTCGGTTTAAACTCGTATCGTTTTAGTGCTCAGCATATTAAATGTAATTGGCTGATGTAGTTTTTTATGTACCTATTTAAAGTAGGTGTAACTGAAATTGAATAATAGCGAATATAAATTAAATGCTGTCATGTAAAAAGTTACACGTACCTTGTGCAACTATTGAAATAAGACAAACTCACACATTAAAATAAAGTTTACAAACACTCCTAATGTTTTTTATGAACTAATGTTTACCTGCCACCACGTTCGCGTAGAAATTTCATACAATATTCCGGGATGAAAAGTAGCTTATATTATGTTGTTGCAGGTTGTTAACTATATGAGTAACTAGAATGTACCATCAGACTCCCTTAACCCATTTATCGTGACTGAAACACAAATATACAGGCATCCAAACTGTCATATATATTTAGGTTTAATCTTATTATTGGGGTTACTTTGATTTTTTTTGCTTTTTCGGGAGTAAATTATCAACTGACTTCTCCCGCGCTGGGTGGAGTGGAAGGTAGTGTCAGACTTCCACAGTCTAAAATAAAAACCCAACCTGTTCTTTAAGTTGACCTAGCGTTCCGGGGACGCAATGTTTCGTTAGAACATTTCCGTGACCCCGGCAGGAAATAGCCGTATCGGGCCCTGTCATTGCTGCTGACTGGTCTTGAGGCGCGCGTAGAACACGACGCGCTGTTTACTTGGGATTACTTATAACATGCATGAATCATAATTGTCCTGTAATTCATAACTCCTAAATGAAGTAATACTATAAATCAATTTAAACAACACTAACCCATTAAAACCTCGAGAGCGGTTGCATACGTTTACCGACCAATATTCTAAACCATTGTATACAATATTCCTCGTCATAATTTACAGTCTACATCATGATTTCTGGCAGTAGATCGGAAGCTACATTATCGGCTTAAAGGTGGCTTTGTGTCTGAATGAGCTCATTGACCTGTAGTCAAACGACGGTACGTTTGGCTTCATAGACTGTAGTAGATTCCACCAAATTGATATTTCTCACTCTTACTAAAAAAGAGTTTATCAGTGCAACAGTTTTCAGCACTCCTTACTGAGAGTCAATTGGATTCTGTATTTAAATTCTTCTGTATTTCCTCTCAAGTATAATAAAACATGTTTATTGGAAATTAAATCTACAAATAAAACAATGATAAAGTAGCTACAAAGGCTTATAATGCTAGATACAAATAACAACATTGAAACAATAGTCTCTAAACTAGGTCTTAGGATCTTAGAGATCAGTGTCCCTCCACAACAGTTGTATAAACCGATATTTATTAACAGATCTACGATCTATCTCGTGATCTATCTCGATCTTAGGCATTCTTAGAACATCTACTTTAGCGTAATAAAATAAAAAAATAAAACTACATAGTTAGTTAATATTTCTCATTTCCGGTTTTGGAGATGTGTGCAAGTGCATATGAGTGTATGTGTGGATGTTTGAATAATTGAATACGTATATAATTTCATAAACAAGTTTGGTACGAGTATAAGCAAGTAGGTATAAGTATGTTTGTATTCTACGTGATTAAATTCCACAGTTTCACGTTTCAGTTTAAAATGAATCCAATAAGCTTTTCTTATGGCCAACCAGAATAACTTTCATGGTCTATCAAACGACCAGAAACAGGGGAATAACGCTTTTTCTTCGGATTATTTCACTCGTGTTGTGTAACTTTTTATGTTTCCGTAAAACATTGCTCTAATGGACTGTAAAATGTGCTTTTATTTCGATGAATAGTGTGTAAAAAATTAATGTAGATCAATTAAATCAAAATAGTTTAAAAGGCTGATCTCAGTTGCCAAGGAGAAGAAATCTGGGCTGAAAATCGGTGTAGGTACTCTATGTTCAAACTATAGTTTCTTGTGTCTATAACTTCGCTTGTCTTATAATAATAATTGACTTTAATTCAGAAAACGATTTCTTCAGTCTATAGTTTTCTGACAAACCACTAATGTGCAGTCACTTGTTTGATAAAAGCTATTGAAAAATAAAGAATATTTAGATGATGACAAAACAAAGCATATTGTAGACGAATATACTGGTAAAACTCTACCCCAACATCAACTGAAAACATGAAAGTAATCTCCGAATCCGAAACGAACCTACACGAACGTTGATATAACCAGAAAATTCTCTGCAAAACTGTTACTTGTAAAAGCAGTCCTAACCTTCGCTGAGTGAGACAAAAATATCGCATGGCTGAACCGAACGAACTATTCATAGACGAATTCATAGCAACAGAAGGCCTTAGCATAAATATTTTTCACACAAGATTATCACCTGTCCTTTTCGCACTCATGCGGAAATATATCTGGTGTCTCCCTCTCGATGGCCGCAAGCCAACACCCCGTCAAAGTAGTTACGAAATATGAAATCTAATTATGAAAAATGTTTTAAATATATACATATTGCAGTAGCCAACATGACTGTTTGCTTGGGGTCATTGTTAGATGAAAACGAAAAGGTGATTCAATTGCAGAATCGTAAGCGTATGTAGATGCATTTGCCTTAGATTTGTGTCTATTCCTGTATGGGCGAATGAATGGAAGACAGACTGGTATTAGTTAGTTATTTGTCGTGTCTTTTTAAGATTCGTTAGCGATACGTTTTAACTACAATTCTTTTATTTCCAGCTACCTGCATTCATTCCTTCGTCTGCCGTAGAAATTATCAAGATGACATTATTTATTTGTATACACATGATATTTAAAAGATAACACAGACAAAAGAGCACAAAGTTGGTCACTTATTTTGTAAGATTTTTTTTATTTTTATTAAGTATTATCTTATGATTGGGCCACTCTGACTTTGTTATTTTCGTCCAATTCGATTACCATTACATATAACCTGCTTTATTTTCATTATTTTGTACCAACAAAATTGAAAAGCACATTTTTACAACAGAAAAAACATCGGAGTGCTTCCGAAAATACATTACGAAGATGCCACTTTTATTTAAATTGTAATTCCAAACCCCTCAATCTTATTATTTTGTTTGTAAGTAAGTAGGTAAGCCATTGACAAATTAACATTGCACTAGAAACTACTTTAAAAATCAAAACATTGCACGCGTTACAGAATTTATGTTCTTCTTCCATTATGCTTTATTTTCTTTTGTTCCATTTTTTTTAACATTGACTGATGAAAGTTTCTGCGAGGATTTGGGTCTTTTCTTAATTAATTTAAAGTGACTTTACCTTAGTCACATGTTATAGTTGTTTACACATTCGCGATGATGTAGTGTTTACTGTGTGTAATAAGAATAACCAATATTACACAATATACTTACATATATACTTCTATCAACTGGGTGCAACATCTTAAAGATAATTATTACTGTATCTGTCTGTATCCCAATTATTTGCTTCATATAATTGTCTTGGACGAAGCTGTGTTCTGTATAAATCTTTAATTATTTAATCTTTAAGTTTTTATCTGCATTTTTTAAGAGCGGAAGGAAGTGTCAAATTTCTACTAACTAAAAACCGGACCGGTTTTTTCAGTTGCTCTTGCGTTCTCGCAACTTCAGCATTGTATCTGCATTTGACATCAGAATATGTGTGATTTTAAATTAATTTAAATAGACTAAAACATTGCTATTTTAACAATATTCCTCTGCCTCAACCAATCTTGATTTATCAAAAGTTTCAATTCGCTGAATCCTATTTTCGATGTTGCGTTATACGCGATTACGTGTGAATTCGTAGAGGTTTCCGAATTTATCAATAACAGATGTTAGTCGTAATGAAAAAGGCGTAACCAACGGTTTTGGCTATGATCGTTGTTACTTGTAGGTATTGCTTATGAATTGTAAACAAATACTTCCTATACAAAGGTACTTATTATTAACACTTCCTAAAACTCGGCACTTAAACTAAAACTATTAAGATGTAAGGTTGTTCGATTAAGAATACATAAGCTATGTTTGAAAATGGAAACCTTTGCAAATAGCGAACTGTAAAAATCTTGCATTGAACAGTTCCTCTGGGATAGGCCGCAAGAGAGTAGTCAAGCGAAAATTTGTGTATCGTGTTAGCTATAATCTGGGCATCAAGAGTGAATATGTCACTTCTAGGTAAACATGCGTCGTCTTCGGCATTATCGCTTACCATTACATAAGATGGTGGCTAAAAGCAGGCCTACCAACAATAACTAGTGATTTCAATGAACAATCATAGAAAAATCTAGAAAATTAATGAATTGTGTATGTGATGATAGAAGAGACTAACAGTCTACATTATTAGATACATTGCGATGATGATTACACCTGCAGTCTAATAGCATTATCTCACAAGCTCATTTAATGAGACTCATATATCGTTTTACACTATAAAATTTATCGTATGCTTCATCTGTCGTTACGACTATCATAAATAATAGGTACATTTGTAACCTTGGTCTTCTATTAGTATAGCAACTTTCAACCCCGTGTTTTTGATTGTCGATAGTACTCGCGTTTGATCACCATATCACCTAATGGTAAGCGATAATGTTTATATTGCTGGAACTGCCTCGGAAGAGAGGCTCAGCACAGCCTAGGTTGAGTTAAATATTGTTGCTTTCTCCATAAAGTTTTTCTAATTCACAAAGGATTAAAAAATACTGAACAAGTTTAAATTATTAGTAGTTTAATTTTGATTTATTAGTTGTAGAATTAAAGCGTGAATTTAAATATAGATACAATTTACAACACATGAAGCAACTTACATAAAACACAATAAAGGCTTATTATATAAAAAAAACAAAAAAAAAAATTACAACTTGAATAAACATTACCTATGGACAAACAGATATTGACTCTTACAGAAATAAAGACGAAATATGTGTTTTCTTTTTAACCCAAAGGTTGAATGGTAGAGAATGCCTTGCTGCATTAAGTAAAAATAAATAAAAATAAAATAAATAAATAATGAAATAATGTTATTTAACACTTTTACACGTATATTTTTCATAAATTTAAACTAGATGAAACCGGTATTTCCTAGATGACTACCCTGAGAAGAAACAACGAAACAAACTCAAAGGTCTCTTTTGAAGCTCATACAATCCGTACTAATCAAATCATATAAGAACCATGTACGTTTCGGTCTGTGATGCTTTTAAATATTAAAATTATGAATATTATTTATGGATATTATGTTGTTTATGTATTGTGTTCCAAAACACGCAAGCAACGGCTTCTGTCAGTAGTAAACCGATCATCGTCAGTCGTGTCTTGTCGTGGCATTGCGAAATTACTCACAATGTCACAGTTTATTTTAAAATTTCTAAACATTTTGGCACAAGTGCAACGGATAAGCCATTGGAGAAATTAGCGTCAACCTCGACGCACCGGTGGCATTCGCTTTTAAGACAGCATTCAAGATATTTCGTTTGTTAATTAATCGAATAGCAGTTGAATATCATTCACACCAGCTATCAGGCATATTTATATTAATTGTTATATAATATGTAAAGGATTTTAATTGGGTTTGCTGACAATTTTTCCGAAAATATTTGCCCTTCGGATTCATCGTGAATGAATCGAACAAGTTCTTAGGTGTATAAGAGAAATGTTAATCATCACACTTGAGCCTATAGCTCCTCGGTCTGGGTTGCGGGAATGTTCTAACGAGATACCGTGCTCCCGGAACAACAGGAAAAGAAAGAACTGGAAGGAGTTTTAGTCAGAAGGAGTCACACTGGAGTGATTCGCTCCGATCAGAGCGGGAGGAGTCATTCGATGATTATTCCCCCGAAAAAAAGTCTAAACCTCCTCCAAAGCAGAGGTGCTTTGGAGGAGGTTTAGACTTTTTTTCGGGAACATGAGGATGTTACCTAATCGGCTTATTGATTAAAATAATCATCACTCTATAGTGTCAACTTTCATGATATCACTACTTTTTAAACTCCTGGCCAACTATATTAGAACTATATTAAATATGAAAACTACATTTTCAGGACGCTCAAATCACTGTTTAAAAGTAGGAGCAAGTTCGGTGCCCATGCACCTATCTTTTTGTTTGTTTGTACATACATTATCGTCTATTTTAGACACCTACTGTTCTATTTTTAGTACATTGATGTATCTGCAATGGTACTCTTTTAGATTTGATGGCAGGTATTCGTGTCGTAATGTTTTGGTTAAAAGTTGAGAAGATTTATGGGACAATGTTTTAGTTCTCTGGTTATAATTTTTTCTGGCGTTCTGTGGCTTACTTTTTTGGTTATGGATATAATAATATCTTCCTTATGAGTATTGATTGTATTTAGCTCCTTCTTTTATATCAGATTTAAAGGTTTATTTGCGTCTTATTTTTTGTTAAGCTTAATTTAACTAACCTTCTACCGTTGGATTCAATTTTGTCTATATATCATTTAATATTTCTTTTATTACTTCAGAAAATTATGAGTGATTTTTATTTTGTTAGTAGATTCATATTAAACTCTTACATTTCACTGTTTTGCTCAGTGTAAACTTCACGAAGCTGGTGTTTCCTTACTGACCACTGAGAAGAAGCACCGAATAAAATATTTTTTCAATTCGTCCTAGTTCAATCATATAATAACCATATAGATTAATATTTAAGGTGATATTTTGTGGCAAGAACCACACAGATTTAAGTAGACTTGTACAGACCGTGCAAACATTTTACAGTTATTATATAGCACATCTTAGAACTTCAAGGAGCTTAACGATTTGACAATTGAACTAGCATATATTATTTTTACTAGAATATAAATAAAACCTAAGCACATATTATATCTGTTGGCTCCTTCGTTATTTACCTCATATTGTTTAACAAACAACTGATGTTACTAACGAACATTTGGACAACAGTCCACCTACATGCGTACTTGTACTAATTATAATTTTCACCCACCATTTAGCTAATTGGATGACAGCCTGTAATCATTAGTAATAGTACACAAAATATCTTCACAATCACTAGGTATATTCTGAATTTTTGTTTTCGAAAATCATCTATATTTTCTAGGATATTTTTGTGTTGCTGGGTGACTATTCTCTAATTTCAATCATAATTATTATGAAACATTTCCTATATGTAATCAAAATATATCGAATGATAAGATTTTCTTGAATTTTAGACCCGAAATTTTAAAAATGTGTTCAAAACAAAAAGGAGTTTTTTTTTTGGTTCTAAGAGGAATTTCAAATTTTCATAGTCTAAGTATATTCACGACAAATTATTATACCAACTAAACAATCACTGTCAAAGGTGTCTTGAAGTTTAGACAATAGCAATTTATAAGACTTCTAACGAGAACAACATATTCTACTGTCACACGAGAAACTTTCAAAAGCTTACACAAACAATAACATTATTTATTTGATTGATTTATTTTTCAAAGTTCTTGTCATACCAAGACATCACAAGTCATCTTCTCAAGATTTATAAAGATGACCTACATATATGTATTGTACAAGACATGAAGGTAAATCATTGATTCATTAATATTATGAGTAACCAAGTCCCGTGACAAATTGTTGCTCAGTATTTATGTTTAACATCTGTTGTAATCTATAATCAAAACTTAGTACAAATTGAGAGTGTTTGAAATTGCTAGCCAAGTCTCAACAGCATTCATCACACATCTAAAAATGTATGACTAAGTGCAATCCACAATATTTTACCATTTATAATACACTAATTTCTTTTTATTCATTTTTTTTTTAAAGGTCATGTGGTAGAACTCACATTACTAGCAATTTTGTTAGCCCCTCCGACTAAGCTAAATATGCTTATGCCAGAAGTGGGTTCACGGCAACAGAGTGTACGAGTAATGGGTGGGTTTCTAACCCGCGACCTTTCGATCACGAGACCGACACTTTTAGGCTATTAACGCTTATACAGTATGTTAACTAACAGAGGGCGTTTCCGTTAACCCACAATAGTATAGCATCCACACATGCTAAAAAAAATATTACCATTCGAAAACAAAATGTTTTTTTTTTTTATATTAAAATATTCACTAAAAATGTTAAATTGATACCTAAAAGAAACACTCTGTACACGCGTACTTGAAGGACGGCAACGTCGCAATTTATTTATGAATGACGGGCCGCGTGTGCAGCAATCTAATTGATGTGCTTATACAATAGTATCAATAAGCACATCAATTAGATCGCCGCACACGCCGTTAACCCGCAATAGCGGGTTACGCCTTCTGTTAGTTAACATACTGTGTAATATACTTTTTTATAATAAATTAAAATAAAAATATTGTTCAACAACACGCAATGAGGAACTCCTGGATCTTGAAGCGCTTAACATTACGAGTACTCTTAGTATCTTTAATATCTTTTTTATTTGTATCTTTTGGCCATAAAAACATCAAACACGCGACAAGCTGCGCCACCAATCGCTCCACCACTGCGCCAACCATGACGTCCAAATTATATTCCCATGACTTCTAGCAGTTTCGATGTAAATCCAATGTCGATTGTTCACTTTTTTCTTTTTTTTTATCCTTGTTTTGATAGCGGAACATCCATCCTTAGCAAGCTAACCTTATATATGTTCTGCATGGAGCACAAATAAAGTAAAAAAAGTTATTAAGGATGCATTCGTTCGTTATACTTTCGAAATTTTCAACATCTAACTCCGCCATTAAGCATTTACCTCGTATCAACGTCACCATCTGACCATCTAATTCAACCGAAGTGTTATGAGTCACCGATCAGCCTGAACGTCGAAATCACGCTGCGAAATGCGCAAGCGCCAAATCACGCGAACTGAGTAATTGATCATTTGTTTGTGTATCAGTAGGTTGTAACAACATTTGAAGAACCAATATATCGGTTAGTTGTACAAATATTTGAAGACGGTACGCAGTATATTGGACTGATATATTTGGATAATTAAGGAAAGATCTAGTTACTAAGGTACGAAGATAAATCAGTCGGATTTAAAACTCATCTAAGTGTGCCTATAAGACACACAATGTCTCATATAGTTAGGAATAGCATAATTTTTTTAGCTGTGAGCTTATAAATAGGTAGTTGAGTACTTACTCAGAAATGAAGGAAATTTGAACTTATTGCAAAATTAAATTATTAAGGTAGTCTTTGTGTGGCCTATTAAGACAGTATAAGAATTAATAACGTTGGCGGTGATGAAACTTTCATACCGAAACTACTATAGAAAATTAATATACTAAACACTGTGCCAATAATAAGTAGCACCAAAATTGGTTACCTAAATTTGGAAGTGCCATAGAAACTAAACAGCAATTAACATCAGACAACAGGTATGATGGATATGAAACACCCATCCGGTTTCGTATTCCCATACCTCAATAAATATGCCTTGGCTGATGTTCGATGTCTAGCATACCAAGTTAACATTCCCGCCCCCACTAATAGATACCGTTATAGCTCAAAAAATGTTCGACCAGGATGTTTTGTCCCGTTACCCAAAATATCTGAAAAGTGGGTAGTACAGATTATTTGTTTTCTCATTCCCCAACTGTTTGTAATATATTTCCTGTGATCTTCCACCCATTCATGTTTTACAGTGATAATAATAGAACAATTAATTTTGTTATTAGTAGGATTGCTACTTTGATCTTAAGTAATGCTTTTTGTTTGGTAGTCTACTCTATACAAATATTATAATAATGCAAAAGTTTTGAATTATTTATTTTATTTTTATTTTATTTTATTAGGGATAACAAACAACAGAGTATTTGAAAATTAACAAAAAAGTTTAAGTTTTTATTTTTTTTATTTAACACAATCATGTCACAATTATTGAACAGATCTGCATTTAATTTGAGACAAAGGTAGATCATCTAGTCTGAAATAGCATATTGGGTTTTTCATCCAGAAATATGGACGATTCTCGATTTATCAAAATATGCAAGATTCGAGATCGATATTGCTAAATATGGAATTCATAAATTTATAGAATTGTTTCGGTATTTTATGTTTTCCTGTCCCTATCATATTTAACGTGGAGGGCACACATGTTTCGTTCTACCATTTGCGTCTTTCAAGCTATCAATGCTTACTCAATTCAGAAAGATTTGCATTGATTCCCTGAAAAATTACTTGTTTTCTTGCTTTAAAGATAACTTGAAGGATTTTACATACATAAGTGTAATAAAAATGCTTTGATTGATCATTTACATTTATCTTTATAATAACTTACTACTCAAGTTTGGATAAATGCCTACTCCAATGATGATTTTTAAAATTAATACCTATACATACATACTCACATCTAAATGCGATTAATAAATTAAGCAATCACATTGTAGTCAGTTCACTGAAATAACTCATAACTACTAGGTATGATGAACTTAAGTTTGATGTAGATATATTGCCTCTTAGACTTGATTACAATCCAAAATTAAATATCATAAAAGTCGTTGAACTCATAATTTTGGCTCCTCCATCCACTGAAGTATCTACCGTCTTAGGTAGATACTAATAATCATGAAAAGAAAATACTAAAATATTTTAGAGAGTTTTCGTGCAAACTGTAATAAAGTAATTAAATACCTGTTTTCGGGGGAAAATCAGCAAATGACTCCTCCTCCCTGTCTGGTTGGTACGGAAGAGAGTGTCAAACTCATATTGACATAAAACCCAGTTCCCCATCTCAGTTGCCCATGCGTTCCGAGGCTTCTCCGAGATCCCGTGGTAGTAAAGTCGCTTTGTACGCGTAAATTTTGCAAACTGTAAAAAAATATATTTTTGTGCGCTGTCATTGTAAACGCTTACTAAACATTAACTCGGAGATATATCAAAATAATGTACCTTATTTTCCGTGGGAAATGACTCCTCCCACTCTGGAGCGGCAGGGAGTGTCAAAAGTCTACTGACTAAAAACCACCGTGTTCCTTCAGTTGCCCGGGAGTATCTCGTTAGACCATTCCTGCAACCGCAGCAGGCAATGGTCCCGTCGGGCCTCGTCAATGCAGATGACTGCCCTTTGAGGCGCGCGTGAAACACGTCGCGCGACCGACCCGAGCCTGGTTCTTGCATGATCGCTCTAAAGTCTGCAATGGTCTATCTCTTAACAGTTTGTCCCATTTAAGTAGATGCGATTTTCTGTAAAATATTTTACATATTATGTATTACAAAGTAATGGGTTATTTACGAAGCTGATTTAAACAAAACAGTATTATTTACTTTCTAAATAAATGCATTAAGTATATACGTAGTGAATTTACTGTAGTTTAAAATTACTCTTAAAAAACAGTGTATCGTTACAATGAATATCTTGGGAGATATATGAGATTTAGAATTGTGGGTCAGAGCGGCCATTACCCATCGCAGTAATATCTACATTGCACGAAGTCAGGTTGGGTCGCTAGTACATTTTTGGTTGCCAATTTTACAGTAAAACCATCTGTTTTTAAAAAAAAGCAAAGCTCGTACGTTCAAAGTCTTAAAGAGCTTTTGTAATACTCAATCCTGTTATTAATAAAAGAAGCACATACGTCTCAATATTAATTAAAAATAAACAAGTGAAGAGCTGTAATGAAATCACCCTCCATCATTGTCCCAAGACGCATTTAGTTCATCAGTCACAAGGTTTTAAGCATTACATGTTGACACAATTCACCTAATGATTTATAGGTCACCTGACTTCTCCAGTTGCCAAGCGGGAACATCGACGAACGTTGAAGAAAAATTTACGACTCAAAGTGATTTATGTACGAATAAAACCAGAGCCACTTGTTTGTCAGATTCATAGACTGCGAAACAAACATATATTATTACATTAATTTATATATCTAAATAAAACTTGTCCATGTTTTCGTCTTGTAATATTTAGTGTTTCGGCAGGAGTTTTCATGTTGGAATTAGATAAGATTAAATAAAAGCTAGTGTTCTATTTGGAGTGCTGAAAATGTATCAATGTTCAGGCTACCAAGACAACTTGTTATAGGTATTAGAATTATTTTCTTCCTATATAGGTTTGTTTAATCTATAGGTACTTACTTATATTATAAAGCGGAAACGTTTGTTTGTTTGAACGCGATAATCTTCGAAAGTTCTCGGTAGATTTTAATGAAATTTGGTACGAAAGTAGCTTGAAGCTTGAGAAAGGTTTTACCCGATCGCAAAAGAAGGAGGCTATGTTTTTATCGTGATAAAGTCCATGGGAGCGAAGCCCCACGTAACTGTTAGTAAACCATAAACTGCATTACATTAACGTAAATAATATGAAAGTATGATCTAGCAATATAGTGGGATTAAATTAAATTATAGTAAGACTGTAAATCTGTATGGAGATAGTGAGCCCCGATATACAACTACGCGTCCAAGATCATTAACCACATTACTCAAGGAAATGAGACAACATTACTGAAACAAATAGCGGAAAGACGAAAATACCTTCAGTTAAAACCGAACGTTCACAGTAATCATTCTTCGATTACTTCAACGCAACTACAACGCCCACATTAATCAAATGCTGGCCCAAACCCTATCTCAATATTTGCAACAATACCGCCATTAGATCAGCTTCTATCTTCAGCGGAAAACACCTCTGCACCGGAGACGTCACGTATGACGAGTCAGTTATCCAACCCATGGCGGTGCTTGCATCCGCCTACGCAAATTCCGCCCGCCCGCTTCGGCCAGCCGCCAAAATTTTCATAGTTTAGTTACGATTTCGAAAACGACCCGACGCGTCCCGCCGCCGGCGACAATACTGCCCGATTTCTCTGACGAATCCAGTTTCTTATAACCTTCGTCAAGTTCTCGAACAAAACGTTTTTAGTAAATTTTGTACTTTAATTGTGATTGTGATTTGACTTGAGTGTTTCGTGACACTATTGGATTATTGGCTGTTTCTATTTCTCTGGTATGTTACTTTTTTCCATTTTTTCAAGGGTCAAGTAACCCAAGTGATGTTAATGTTGTAAGTTTCATTCATAATTTTTTTACTGGAGCTTTCATGTGGAATTTAATATATAATAGCGGGTCCAATATAAGTCCTTGTGGTACTCCAAAATTTATCAGAACTATGTACAGAATTGAATATAGCAGTATGAGTAACAAAAGTGTATTTTGAGCACTTCTTGCAATTAAACATAGGTATGCAACATAAAACGCCCAAATAAAACGGCTGAATATTAGGTAACCGGAGGAAGTTAGAGTTGCAAGTTATAAAATTTCTTCGGGGAACGTTCGCCGCGATTCGAAGCTTCGGAGGCCTTCAACGGTACAGAAATAGCCCGAGACACTCTTTCGTTTCGTTCACACTCGTGAATATTTGAATGCTGGACACCCACTCGGTTACACTTCACCTTGCCAGTGTTGATGGCGCTGACCGCTCTGCGTGTGAGTCACTAGTGAGTCGCGGCTGAGAAGTGGCCAACATCGCTTTAGTAACTGATGATACTTGATGTATGGTTTTCAGGCTCGATAGTATTTAATGAACGTAAGAAATGTCACGAAGCAGTTAAAAACAGAATTCATGATTTTAGTACTGAATTAAATAGAAGGCTTATGATAAATAGGTACTGTATGGTCCAATATTGTGTCACTGAAAATTTTTCAACAAAATGTGTAAAGATGATTTTAACAAACGTATAAGCATTAATTTCGCAGTATACGTCTAATTATAATAGAATGTGATATGCCCAGTAATTTTCTATGCATGTTCAGATATTGATTGACAGATTGAATAACAAAAATGAGATAGACAGAAGATTTTCATAAATTCAATGTGCCTGTCATTCATTTTGTTCGTCCCACGATTTCATTTCAAGATTCATGAGAATTACGTATTACCAAGAAAATCTAAACAAGAGTAGACAAGACGAATTTTCGATTTCATCGCAAAATGAAAACTGAGGAATCTGACGTGGGAATAACCTATAGGTACTTAAACTTATTTCTTTCGTTCTACTTTATAAAAAGTTATACAAATTATTCCGCCGTCAATTTTTCGCGTAATCTCTGTTGAGTGATAGATCAAAACATCAACAATCAATCAATTACATGAATATTGACATTTGATATGAAGTAGCTACTTCCATAGTTCATGTAAACCCATGCAACATTTTTAGAAGTGTGATTTTATTACTCATAACTTTTGGCCACTCCAGAAATATTTAGCTGGTATCAATATTTAACAGCATTATTTAAAATATTGTTTTTGACTAAACACACTAGGAATTTCTCCTGTACCGTGAGCGCATTTTGATATATGCCCAGACACATAACAAATGTTTGTAGGCAACTCAACTCAACCACTGCCACTTTCAACAAATCTTACCTCCAACAAAAATATTTAAAAAATATCTCATCTCATTGAATCAGAGTTTAACATTTATCTGATACCACCAGGCATAATGGTTCTGACAATATGTCATTTTGTCAGTGCTTGTGATTGTTGAAATATAAGTGTTATTATAATAGCGTTTGTCTATTCTATTTTTGTTTTCTAATGTAAATTGAAAAACTAAATTTAAAAAATGCTCTTTTTTAATCTTGTCCGGTCCAGAAACTGTAGACAGATTCTTCGATAAGTACAATAAATTAGACTTGATGGATTGGCACAGAAACCAGCATTTGTCAATCCCACAGATTTCTGACATTTTGAATACCGTCTCCGTCACGCAACTACTATCAGAATGTTGTATTAAATAATCTAGAATGAGTGCAGAAGCATTTTAGGTTAAGATTTTACTACATTTCATTTTAATACATTTATATCAACCGTGTGAAGGACTATAAAGTACCGTCTTCAAAAGCACTTAGAATATAGTTCAGAAGACGGTTCTGAACGGTATCATTATATCAATAATCAAAACCATAAAATAATAATATACAATCATTGATATACTAAAAACCCAAGATGCACACTCAACGTCTCAAAACTGTCCGCATAAAATGAGTGCTTAATTCTAAATTATGCGCTCATTTCAAATAGTATCGCGTCACTCGCGTCTAGGTTCACACGTCAAAAATGCCATAATTTTCTTTGTAAAAACAACCTTAAACAATTGTCATAAGATAGAATTTGCAAAAACATATTTTGTACTTATAGCATATCTATTACTACGTAGGTGGTGAGTGTTTGGCGACAGTTTCGATCGTCACTTTTCTTCGAGACTGTGCATCTTGGGTTTTTAGTATATCAATGTATACAATATTTAAAGTGTTATTCTTAACTAACAGATAATTGAAAGAAATTATAATGAGGATCATATTTATGTAGCATGATATTTTCTTTGTGATGAAGACAGGTTAGCCACCAACTGGGGTCTTTACTTACAATAGCTGATGCTCGTAAAATTCTACGCGGATGATGATGGATGTCGGTTATTGCAATACGAAGTTCAGCCTTCTACCTTCGCTCTTTAAGTTGAAATTCACAAAAATCCTTTCTTAACGTATGTTTATACTAAATAAAAAAATAAAAAACTATAAGTATTCCATATTTGAAATAAAAAAATCCATTCATGGTGTATGCCGTAGTGTATGCTTACGTTAAAAAATAAAACTACATTCCAAATTCGATTTTCAAGTGGTCGTAGCTTTGCAGTTGTTGATTAACAAACGATTGTATGAGTATTGATAAAAAAAGCGTTGCTATCATGGTGTTATTATATTTTATGTGAAGGTTTTAACATCTTTCTTTTTATAGGGCCAGCAATACTAATAAATTGCTTGCAACATAATTATAACAACACTAAATGTTCTAATATCGAATTACTAAAGTCAGGAGAATTTTTGACTGACTCCTATCTCCTTAATTCCAGGTTGAAGCCATTCATCAGAGCGGTAGTGTTGGTCCAGCCGCGAGCGTAATGTCCCCAAGCTAACAATGGGGGTGACCGACGATTTAGCCCCTAGCTTCACACAGAAGCCCCAGCTCAGACAAGAAGACGATGGCAACAAACTCGTCTTCGAATGCCAGCTGGTCGCAGCACCTAAACCGGAGATATGCTGGTTTAGGAGCGATGAACTGCTCAAAGAAGATACTAGGACCAAGTTCAAGTGAGTACCCTACTATTGCTACCATTATTTTTTAAAGGATGATGTTTTACACGTCACTCTGAAGCTAGTGTTCCTTATTTGACTTCTCAAGGAAGTCAGATAGGAAACACCTGCCTCAGACATACTGAAACCAACTATACTACTCGTATTAATTATTTATTTGGGAGGGCTTGTAATTATCAACTTAGCTATAATATATTATTGTCATTAGTCTGTAAGACTTCCAAAAATATGTAAATGAACTGGTCAAATCATAGGAGAACTATGCAGGTCTGAGAAAATCTTTTGAGAAAAGAGCTACATACGGTGTTGACTGTTGAGTGTACTTGTCCAGACCGTAGGAGCATTTATAAGTTATCGTATAGCTCAACTTAGAACTTTATGGAGCGCAAACAATTTCGACTTTTGACTTTAGAGTAATAAATTTCATATCAGACTACAAGATATGCTAGAGATGTTTTCCTAGTGAATGATTAATCTCTGTGTTCGATTTAAAGTTGGCTTATTATGAGCGAGCTGTTTAAAACTTACTATGGAATAGTGGCATCCATTTTTCGGTACAGATATCGTCGTAATAAATGTGCAAAAGTCAACAAAAAATTAATTAAGAATAAGGCAATTGTGTAAGGAATTAAGTAGTTATGTGCAATAAAACAATGCAACAATAAATAGCATATACAACGTGTAATTTAAAAGGTATGTATATACCAAGTGCATGGCTTCTTTGGATGATAACAAACGATATGGCAAGGGTTTTGTAATCCTAAGTCTACGTGTGTAGAAATTATTACAAATACCAATACACTGATACCAGAGACCGATTTTTTCAAATTAAGAAGAACGAAGAGAATTATCGTGTTATTGGCAAGTGACGTGGAAAGTTATTGATCCTCGTAGTGCTGTGACACGTTTTTTATGTTTGGTATTCAAGAAATATATGAAACCTATAATTTGGTATCAATTCTTTGAATCAGTTATTTTAAGCTGAAACTGTGCATAGAGACTCCATACCAGATGTTGTCTTCAGCCCTTTTGGATAGATATGGGGTTTCCGTTACACATTGTACATAAAGTGCATACATAATTATAATGATTGGAATATTTGGTTAACTATCAACATAAAACAGGATGAAATAATTAAATAAATCAGTAGGTAGAGAAGAATGTCGGGTTGACTCCAGTCTTACCGGTTGCAGTTGAGTAATAGTATTTTCTGACCTGGAAAACCCAGTAACTGGGAAACATGATAGACCCCTCGCAAGACAGGTTTCATTTATAGTTTCTGACTACTTGTCACGTCTATACAAGATGTATGTTACAAATGAGAGCCGGAATCGACGGCCTAGTGTGCTTATCAAGGCACGAAGTAATCTCGAGATGTTTAGATGGTGACTTATCTACGGACTGGCTTTAGCCGCTATTATTTTAGCCACTTTGCAGTCTCTTTGTATTAATGTGTAACTCTTTAGGGCTGTGTGTGTGTGATGTGTAGCTTTTTAAGTAGCGTTTTTAAAGGAGTTTAAAATTGGGTGCTAGAGTGGAGTAATGGAGTCGCTTCATAATTACCAGAGGTCGGAATTAGTAGAGTTATTTATGTACTTACACTGATTTGATACAACGAAAGAATAAAGTGTATATGCCCCAATTCCATTTGAAGAGCAGAAAAATCCAGTGATTTATTAAATAAAAAGTTATTTTCTTTTACACAATTTAAACCACTGCACGCGCGACGTTGCCAAATTTATATAATATTATTGGTCTATTAGAAATCCCGGGAAGATCCATATTAATATCTACATTTCGATGCAAGTACATAAATAACTAGTTTCTCTTTCCTATGCTGAGTAGAAGAAGGTCTCTACCTGAAATGATAATAATAGAGAGAATTTTGTCTTGGGCATAAACTAACAATTAGGCACTCACGCAAATTTAGCATAATATCGACAGCCTATAACAATCCTGCTGCTGCGATACAGGCCTCCTCTTTCTAAGAGAGAATAGGCCGCAATCCACCATGCGGACCTAGTGAGGGTTGGTGGGTGGATGTACGTATTCCTTCACTGTTTTGGGAGATGTAGTGATGATGAAAATTACACATAACAAAGTGAACCCGGGCACTATCCCACGACTCGTTAGTCGTGCTTGTGATCACTGGGCTACCTGTCTTGCAAGAATTAACTTCAGCAATATATTTAAATTAATTTATGGCATAGGAAGCTACCAAAGTACTCCTCAATTAGAATTACTTACTCTTAGTCATTCGTATAGATTTTCAAGTCCGTCATCAGTGCGTTGAATCACTTGTCTGTAAAAAGTTTGTGTATAATATCTCATTCTATTTTTATTTAGAGGTGTTGTTTATTTATATTAATCATGATCTGAATATTAGTTGAACTATTTATCTAAGGGCTACCAGTAAAGAGTTGAGCAGTGATGGAGTGGCATTGAAATGAAATACTGGTTGAGGTTGCGATGGGGTATTCTTTAAATATGTATTTACTTTGATGGCAAGATTTCCTAAAAAGTATTGATATTACGTAAACAGAAAGATATATGATACATGGCGTTGAAATTTCCTGTGACGTCACGTCTACGCAAACTGTGTAACACTTCGTACCTGAAGATGACGACCGATGAAAATGAAACCCCATCTCCTGATCTTGGCTTTGCCAATTTGTACTAATCTGTAAAAAAAACGTGTGATTATGAGAGAATGTAAATTATCCCTACTTCCCTACTAATAAATGTAAAAGTAATTATGTCTGTCTGTTTCAATTTCACGCCTTAACCATCCAACCGAATTTGTATTTTGGTACAGATAAATTGGACCTTTTAATTTCGTCGAAAAATCATTCAAGCGAAAGAAGTCTTGGGCAGACTAGCAGACAGGTACTTACATAGTTTATAATAAATAAATGAAATCAAATATTTAACTTGCTTGTAATGGCCATCGAACAAAGTTAGTGTAGTAGTACGAGCATACCATGTCTGCCATATACGAGTAACTGAGGCTGGCTAAACAAGATAACAACAACCAGTTTCACTATAAAGTATATTTTTCAGAAACCAGCTGTTTACATTATCAGAAACCAATAGTTTAACCCAGTTAGAACATCTAGCAACCCAGTATGATTTAAATGATTAACCCAGTATGATACAGAGACAATGATTTAAAACATTATCAAAGTCCACATGTCCATAATACAAGGTGCAACATCTCCAAAATCTATTGGGTCAACGTTCGATGTCATTAGCTTCAGTCTGTGTTTGTCCCAAACATCCCTTTGATGTGATCAAGACGATCGTAAGCTGACACAGTTGGCACGGGCCGTACATACCGGCTATTAATATTTTCATGAGGAATCCTTATTTCTTGAACATAACGCTGTTCGGCTTATTATATTGGTATTTTGTGTGACTGAGGTGTTCGTGGCTAAATAAAAATAGCCATACGGGTTGATTTTCACGGTTAAGCACGCTTACAAAGGTAGGTTTGTAGATGAGTGACCCTAACTTAACGTAGGTATATAGATTCCTCCTCGTCACGCAAAACTCGGTAAGCCTTTGGTTCTGGCTGAGATTTGTACATCTTTGACAGTCGTTACAGGTAGTCAGAATCCAGAACATTGATATCAGGCTTGCCAATGAATAACGTGTTACTCAGTAACTGGGTTATAGAGGTCAGATAGACAGTCAGACCATATAAAATACTAGGACTCAGCTGCATCCTATCCTATCCTATCCGGCTAAGATGATGATGATATTTTGTGTGACTAAGACAATAAAGAATTTATTGTCTTAGTTTATTCCCTGCCGGAGTCTGTGTTTCCTGATCGCTATAACGTGGGAGTCTTTAAGTCAAGAGTGAATAGGTTACTTCTAGGCAAGCGTGCTCCATCTTCGACCACATCATTACTTACCATCAGGTGAGATGGCGGTCAAACGCAAGCCTATTATGAACAAAAAAAAATTAACGATGATTTTCTAACGAGTGGTCGGTGAAAACTTAACTGACAGTGTACTAGTAAAATTATCTATGCCTAAATTAAATGAAAATTTGCTCTTTTTAAATGAATATTTTTCGAGTGATCATGCCACAATTTTAAATATCTTTGTAAAGCGTACCTACTCAAGTGCCTGAACCTCGAAGTTTTTATTTGTCGGAGGATAATATGGAATTACGTCGTCATGGACATTAGTATAATGAAGTTGGCCATGCATTTTATTGTTAGCACCTAGTTCTAGGTAATTAAACCTCTACTTCGGTTTTAGTACCTAGGTATATACATTACATGAGTGTTGAAATCTCTAGTAAGCCAAATTTTAAAATCTTTTACATTGATAAAGATGTAGATAAAGCAGATATAGTCACCTCATATAGTAAACTTAGGATTCTTAATTAGGTGTAATTATTAATATTTGAATATCCAGGTTGCTTTAAATATAGATAGATAGATAGACAGAATAATCTTTATTACACGCCAATAATTTAAACACACCTGATACACAATTATATTATTCTATGCTCACAATATATAAATACTCGCTACTAATATCATAAATTAAATGCCAATGAAAACCTGTCTGTCTGAATGTTAAACTTTTATGCCTAAGCCACTGAAACGATTTTGATAAAATTGGGTACAGAGATAGATTAGATTAGGTACGGGCTTTTCACGCAAGCAAAGCCACGGGCTAGAAGCTAGTAATAATATATGTTTGGGAAAAGTACTTTTATTTTTTTAATTTCAAACCTCTTTCTTAAGATTCTTTTTCGAAACCAAAATTTACCAACATGTTCACAATGTCAGTGTTTCATGTTAAACATTGCTGACACACTTTCAAACAAAACTTCGAACAGCTGCTATTTCAACGTTGTGATTTAGTTTAAATACAGTTTTTTATCTCTAACGATTCTAGGAAAATTCCTATTAACTGAAATTAAATATGATGTAAGTTTCCGTTACAAAAATTTTATCGTTATCGATCCGTTGATTAGTTCAGTATATCGACAAAGTTACAGACATTTATATTTAAATCGTAATTGGGATTTAATGATCGTTGACTTTTGATATAGGATAAGGATTGAAAACCAGATTTTTGTTTATGATTCAATATCGCTGGTGGTTGGCTATGTTAAGAAAGTCGATTAAAGACGCTACTGCATAATATGCATACTATTTTATCTTACTCTGACTAATATTATAAATGCGAAAATTTGTGAGGATGGATGGATGGATGTATGTTTGTTATTCTTTCACGCAAAAAGTATTGAACGGATCTCAATGAAATTTGGTAAGTAGATAGTCGACATCCTGGAATAAAACAAAGGCTACTTTTTATACCAGAATTCCCACGGGATCGGGATTTAAGCGGGAAAAACCTCCCTCGCGAACGAAGTTGCGGGCAAAAGCTAGTGTTACAATATCTGCTTAGTCTTTTCTCAACTATGTTGGGTGCACATTTTGCCTGACTTGGGAATTGAAACCGAGAGCTCATACTTAGCATTCAGGCCTGCGACCACTAGCCCAGAAACTATTTATTATACTACACCTGCTTGGAAAGTACCTTGATACTTTATCAAATTTACGGTAGAAAGTACGTCATTGCATATCGAACAAATATGCGGGGAGAAAACGCATCTGAGCGGGAGAGAAAAGTGTATGAAAATCTATTTCTTACGTGGTTTTTCTTTTTTAATTTTGGGTAAGACTATGCGCCGGTAACCTAAATATCAAAAGCCAAAAAGTTTTTACAGTGAGTTTATATCTCCAAGTTCGGCAAGTTCGCAAAATGACACTGGCCACTAGCTGTGTGTTGGATGGTGTCGGGCTGGCAGTGCGACCCTGCGGCGGCAGGATAAACAATTTGAAAAAAGAACATGTGAAAATTGCAAACGCCATTGGCGCCATTTTCAATTTATGTGTTGTTTGAGGATTCAGTTTTCGTAGAAAGTAAAATAAAACTATTTAGTTTTTTATTTTACTCGTAGGTGTAGTATAAAGCACTATGTATCACTCGAGAGAAAGTGCGATTCCCGATCTCGTCACTTTCTCCTCTCGGTGAACAATGTACTATTATTTAGTGAATATTTGGTTTTACTGTTATTTCGAAGGTTAAATAATGCTTACCGAAGTTGATCCGTGGCTGGCTGTCCATCTTTACATATCGAAACTCATTCGTGCCTTGAAAAGCGCACTAAGCCGTTGTTCCCAGCCGTTTATTAGTACATCTTAGGCTCTAGTTATGGGTAGTTAGAAGCCAGAAAATCGCAATCTTGAATCTTGGGAACTGGCATCGATTTTCCCAGTTTCTGAGTTGTAAAGGTCAGATAGGCCGTCTTGTTGCATCTTATAGTTAGGCTGGAAACCGACCTAGCTGGGAAAAGATTTGACTTATGTAAATAGATAACAGATAAAAAAAAAAGTTGCCAGGCATAGCCATCTGTATCAATCTATTAGTAACTAGCTTGTGCCAGCGGCTTCGCCCGCGTGGAAAGTTTTTCCCGTGTAAATCCCGATCCCGTGGGAATTTCGCAAAATCCTTTCTTAGAGGATGCCTACGTCATAACATCTACCTGCATGCCAAATTTCAGCTCGATCCGTCCAGTGGTTTGGGCTGTGCGTTGATAGATCACTATGTCAGTCAGTCAGTCACCTTTGAGTTATATATATTTAGATATATTAATAGAGGTAACATCAACATTGATTTGAGTTAGTCTGTAATAAAACTTTTTGATTTTTACGATTAATGTAAAATAAATTAAGAATTATATAGGGTTGACAAAGTAAAGGGGATTATTTAAACTACATGAGTAGATATTAAAATTATAATATATCATAATCAGTAACAACGCTCATACCACATTGGAAATCCAAAGAAAATCTTCATAAGCTTCACAAACATCTTTTCTTTACTTTGTAATCAAATAAAATTAAACTGGAAGAAACCACTATTGCTTAATCTGTTTAAAAACATACAATCTACCTACGAAAAACAACCTCAAAGAGACGTCAAATTTTAAGGCCACTCCACACTTCAAAGCACACATAAAAATCACATCATATTTTAGTTTTTTATTGCTTTCAAAATATTATCTTCCATCTTAATAAATGGTACGCGTTTTGAGAAGTTTCCAAGAGTATAAAGATAACAACCAGAATATTGAGGAAAAGGAGCCATTGTCGTATGAAATCTTTGTTTTACTGTCCAGCGTCAGGTATATGTTAGCAATTTGGAATTATTGCTCCCCTGAAGCCCGTGAAATATTCTAAAAGTGATACCGATTATTCATCTATGTTCGTCTTTAATAATAGGAGTAAATGGCTAGCATAAACATAATACAGTTGGCAGATAAGTGTGTATTTATAGCGCGACCAGTTCAAATGATAAATAAGATAAATTTATAAAGCCAGGTACTGATAAAACAAAAGTAGATTCTGACACATGTGAGATTTAGTTGTTGCATGATAGTAAAGAAGTGCTAGGTATTGGTAAAAATTAATTATCTCTTGTAGTGAACACAAAAGTTTACAATAATTCAAAACAATTTCTAAGAATCCAGTCCTTGTACTTATAAAGTGACATCAAACTTATATTTAAATAAATTTAGTACATTTTATTTTTATACATAATAAAATATCCTGTGTAATTTTTTGAGTTTGAAACAGAAATAAACAAACATACTTACATCCAAATTGTCGCATTTATAATATTAGTTGAGGATTACAAGCCGAGCATGTATTATTTCAACAAAAGCACTCTATCATATTTTATGAATTAGTTGCTTGATATTTCATCGCCAAGTATTCACAAAAACAATCAGAATTAATACTTGGAACAATGTGTTAAAACAATTTTGTTGACTAATAATCATCTTCCTACCCATAACCCATTTACCTTAGAACAACAACGCATAGAAGAGGCGTCTAGAACAAAACACGAGCGATTTCGTGTGTCCACTTTATTTTCTTTGTGTGCGTGAGCCGAATGTGTCTACGTTCTTCAAATGCACACAAATATAGCTTTCAGTGATACCATTACCAGACCATTACCCACAAAAATGGGAAAACGCACTATTATGTTGCTGGAAAAATCAAGTATTTTATTTATGTTATGAAACTAGATAAGATGATGTTTTTTCATGTAATATGACTTATATGACATATATTTACGGAAGGTAAACGAAATGAGATATCGTTTATTGCGTTTAGAATGTTTGATGTGTAATGTGTTATAATTATATTATAGAAATGTATTAATTGCTTGAAAAATCTCATTTGATATCACTTAAACGTATGTGTTGTATTTATGAAATAGAAAAATATTATTGAGAACATTACTTAAATTAAAAAAAATCTTAATCAATAAAATTGTCATCTTTATGATGCCACTCTTCGAACTAACAGTAACTTTTAGTTATAAAACACTGTAGGTAGTAGCTGTAAATAAATATAGTTTAGTTTGACGCATACATAATTGCCGCCAAAATTATATTTTTTTTAAACAAAAATAAGCACAAAAGAAATCAATATGGGTATTTTTTTCCTCACGCATAGCAACATTGAATTGTGATAAGTTAGGTTATTAGAATTTTTGTTTGATGGTCGATTTACTTAAATATAATGTATAAAATGTAAGTATTTACTTGTGAAATGTAATTTGATTACACGTTTTTTGTTTTCCTGAAGGACTATGACATCCCTTTACGCTACAAACGGTCGTTTTAAATTATTTACTCACGAGCTCTGTTCGGCAGAATGTGACCTTGAGTACTGACGGCTCGTCGAGCAAAGTTAACCAAAATGGCTAAGTTTTAGTTGCCTCACTTTTTGCACTCGTACTATCCTTCTGCGTTGTTGTTCTAAGCAAGGCTCGGATACCGGTTAAATTTTCAAACCGGTATGATGTACTTGACTCCAAAACCTTTACATTCGGTTTCGTTCGCATAAACCGGTTTTTTTAAACCGGTATTTGGAAGAGCATTACATAGAGGTTTTTTCGGATTAAACGGTTTAGAGCAATAAAAACCGGTTAATACAGACGCACGATAAACAAACGTCGTGCGCTGTTCAGTTGCTATTCAGTCGTAAGAATTTTTTTGATTCGGGTCGAACGTTTATTTATGTCATTGCATCAATAAGCTCCGCAGGCTGTAAAAACATAAAACATGGTTAAGTATCTAATATTTTTTTGGTGAAATTAAGTTGATAATGACGATAAATAATCGGTAAACATAATATTACTTTTTACCACGGAATAGATGAATAAGATTGGAATGGTAATGTGGGCGTGGCGCGCGCGCCACATTTATGATACGAAAATCATAGCTCGACCGATTAATTCATTCACTGCGTTTAGTGCACTTCGGATTACTTCGGAATACAGAGCTCTGCTTTAAAAGGTCGTGTAGTGCAATTATAACCTGTAAAACAAAAAGTTAGACCGCAAGTATAGAGCGTGGAGGTATATCTTTCCATGGGTAAGTCGAAAATAACATTTAATTACAATTTTATTTGTAAAAAACATTATAAATTTCTGATCACTATGAAATTCCCAACATTAACAACATTATTACAACAAGTTACAAAAAATATACATTACCCGATGTGTACTCGACGCAATGACCAAGTCCGCTTCCGCCATCGGAACTTTAAATAAGATTGCTCTCTGCGCTCCTCTGCGATCTATTTATACCCCGGCCTATGAGTTCTAGAACATTCTTGTAAAATCGACTCACTGCCTATATTGCCAAAAATATTCCAGAAGCTATTCAAGATACACAGTACTGCTACTCGCTGCTAGATGGCGTTAGTGTCTCGAACATTCTAGATTTCTGTCGAAGTTTCTCGACGTACTTCGCTAAACGACTGGCGTAACACTGCCCCCTCCTAAGACATGCTCGACCCGAGCATCGTTAGACCCGTAGTAACGCGCCAGTCGATCAACTTGAACAATCTTTGGCGCAGCTCGTGGACCTTTCTGGATCCGATAAGTGACGTCATTAATTTTAGTCACAACGCGGTATGGTCCATCCCATTTTGCCTGTAACTTCGGCGACTTTCCTTTGCTGCGCACCGGATTATGGAACCAGACAAATGAGCCTTCATCAAATCCTGAATTCTTCATTTTTCGGTCGTAACGAGTCTTCACCTTTTGAGACATTTGTTGACCGGATTGTCTGAAATGTTCGTATAAGTCGTTCATTCTGATTCGCAATTCACTCGCTTAGTCTACTACTCGCTTAGTCACTACAAGGTGTATCTGGCAGTATACCAGTGATTAGGTCTGCAGGCAACCTAAGCTCTCGTCCGAAGTTCACGAAAGCTGGTGTAACAGCTGTACTCTCATGAACTGCACTTCAGTATGACAGAAAGAACGGCTGAATGTGTTTGTCCCAATCCTTTTGCCTGCTTTTCACAACTTTAGCCAGATATCTCTCCAATGTCTGGTTGAAACGTTCCATCATTCCATCAGATTGTGGGTGATACGAAGTGGTCCTGGTTTTATGAGTACCCATTACTCGACATGTCTCCTGAAATACCTGTGACTCAAAATTCCTTCCTTGATCGCTGTGAATTTCCAAGGGTACTCCGTAGCGACAAAATACTTCGTTAACCAATTTATCTGCCACCGTGGTAGCTTCCTGATTAGGAATGGCAAAAACTTCTGGTCACTTTGTGAAATAATCCATTACGACCATAAAGTACCTGTTCCCACTCTCGCTCTCAGGAAATGGTCCCGCAACATCCAGCGCTATCCGTTCCCACGGGGCTCCCACATTATAGATCTTTAAAACTCCTCTACTGCGTGTTTGAGGTGCCTTAACTGCTGCACAACTAGTGCATTTGCGGCACCAGTCTTCTACGTCGTCTCGGCAGTGGTTCTAGTAAAACCTCTCTCGTATCTTTAACAGAGTCCGTTTTACTCCCATGTGACCTCCTGAACATCCATCGTGGTAAAGCCGTAGAACTTCAGGTACCTTCGCTTTTGGTACGACCATTTGTAGGTGACAATGGTCTCCTCGAGTATTTTCCCATTTGCGGCACAATACTCCCTCGCGAATCACCAAACTGTCCCACTGTGCCCAATAAATTTTTGTTGTAGTGCTCATTCCAGCGACTAGTTAGTAGTTTAGACTAGTGCTCATGCCAACTAGGCTTTGGAGCAGCGGCTTTCTTCCATTCAAGAATGGGTTTGACGTCTAAGTCATCCAGCTGCGCACGCTGTAACGCTTCTTTCCACTCATTGCTCAGGTCTGTTCTCAGCATCTTGATGGGTACTATTTCTTTTTCTTCTTGCCTAACACAGTGCTTACATTCTTCAGGGCAAGGTCTTCTTAATAGCGCGTCCGCGTTGCCGTGACATCTTCCATTACGGTGCTCAGTTTCATAGTGGAACTCTTGCAGTTGTTCAATCCACCTTGCAACTTGCCCTTCAGGGTTCTTGAATTGCAAAAGCCACTTTAATGCAGCATGGTCGGTCCGCAGATAAAATTTTCGACCAAGCAGATATTTACTGAAATGCTGCAATGTTTTTACTACTGCTAGTAGCTCTCTTCTCGTGACACAATAATTTCTTTCTGGTTTTGATAAAGCTTTACTGAAGTAGGCTATCACAACCTCTTTATCTCCTTTTCGCTGTGATAACACGCCACCAATTCCGGTATTACTTGCATCTGTGTCTACGATAAAATCATTCTCAGTGTCAGGAAATCCAAGAATAGGTGTATCGCACAGACGCTTCTTCCATTCGCGGAAAGCAGCGTCGCAGTCTTCTTCCCAGCAGAATCTTCGCTTCTCTTCAGTGAGCTTGTGTAATGGCTTAGCAATATCAGCAAAATATTTCACAAACCGGCGGTAATATGAGCACAACCCTAAAAACGCTCTGACCTGTGTCTTGTCTTTTGGTACTGGCCAATCCTTAACAGCGACTATTTTGTCCGGATCAGTTTGCACACCTTCTTGCGAAACTACATGGTCCAGGAAAGTCACTTGTCGTTTGAAAAATGAGCACTTTTTAGGACTTAGCTTCAGATTGGCTGCAAGGATTTTTGCTAGCACACGTTCCAGGTTCTTAAGATGATCTTGAAATGAGCGCCCGACAATAATAATGTAATCTAAATATACCAGACAGGCGTCTCCAATAAGCCCAGTGAGTTCCAGCTCCATTAGCCTTTCAAAAGTTGCTGGCGCATTGCACAAACTAAATGGCATCACTTTGACTTGCCACAGACCTTTTCCCGTAGAAAATGCTGTCTTTTCCTTATCCTTAGGATCCAGTTCCACCTGCCAGTAGCCATTTTTCAAATCTAGGGTTGTAAACACTTCATTCCTGTCAGCGTGTCTAAAGTGTCGTCAATTCTTGGTAGTGGATAACTGTCCTTCTTTGTTGCATCGTTTAACCTCCGATAATCGACACAAAAACGTAAGTTGCCTTCCTTCTTCTTGACTAGCACTACGGGAGAACACCATGGACTGGATGAAGGTTCTATCACACCATCCTTTACCATCCCTTCAATCATGGCCTCTACCTCTTTCTTCGTCTTCGTCTTCAGACAGATCCTTGTACCAACCTTCTAGAAGGGATGACACATTATATGTGCTATTAAGTTTATTTATTGCTACTGGATATTCTTGGCACCTGCGTATCCAGGCAACTTCCTCACAGGTGCCCATCAATGTTCACTTTTTAATTATGTGTTCTTCATTACTTGGGTTTAAAATCCTCACTACTGAAGTACTTGTGGGCCCACCAGAGTGCGTGCCATTATCCATGGATGATCACTATCCGTTCTTTCAATAAACAAGCACCGACGCTTTTGTCCCAAATTTTGTGATAAACTTACTGGCTCAATGGTTTCCGATCTAGGACGAAGGGTAATTTTCTTCAGGCAGTAGACTTATCCTGATGATCCACAATCCATACAGATTTCTTCTGTGCCACATTTTAATATTCCTTGGTTAATGTCGATCTCACAATGATGGTCTCTGTATGTGCTGTACTGATATTTTGCTGTAACATACCTACTGTTTACTATCGGTCTACTTGCGAATTTTAAACATTTAAGCAAATACTTTTTAACCGACTTCAAAAAAAGGAGGTTTACAATTCGTCTTGAACTTTTTTTTTTTTTATGTATTTTACCTCATAACTCGGAGATGGCTGGACCGATTTGAAAAATTCTTTTTTTGTTTGAAAAGGTATACTTTCTAGTTGGTCCCATTGTCGTCACGTTTGGATTTGATGATGGGATCATGGAGAAATCGAGGGAACTCTTCAAATATTATAGGCACACCTATAGCGTTTTGGGTATTTCTTATAGTACCTTGTGCAGTTGCTCTCGAAAAGCACCATTTGAGGAAGTGGAACTGATGATGAAGACCCCAGATGGCCACCGAAACTACTCAATAATAAGTATTTCGTTGATTGCTATTAGATTACTTGAATATGGATGTTAAGCACTTTATGCTCGTCATAATGCATATGGTGAAGTAGAGCTGATGGTGATGTACCAGGAGAACTCCTCAAGAATTAACGGGTCTGCACCGGGAAAAGCAATATTTTGTAAAAGGTGATAAGTAGTTGACATTTTGGCTTTTTTAACTAGATAAATTACAAACCGACCCACTAAAAAGCGTGAAAAAAAACTTTTTATAAAAAAATAGAACCGACTTCCATATAAAAACACTACAAAGGCAAAAATAACTTTAATTTCGGAAGGCGGTGTCTTTACTTTTGTATATATTTTCGTTTTTGACACCGCCTTCCGAAATTAAAGTTATTTTTGCCTTTGTAGTGTTTTTATATGGAAGTCGGTTCTATTTTTTGCTATAAAGTTTTTTTTCTCGCTTTTTAGTGGGTCGGTTTGTAATTTATCTAGTTAAAAAAGCCAAAATGTCAACTACTTATCACCTTTTACAAAATATTGTTTTTCCTGGTGCAGAGCCGTTAATTCTTGAGGAGTTCTCCTGGTACACCACCATATGGAAGTCGGTTCTATTTTTTGCTAAAAAGTTTTTTATGCCAATCAATTGTTTACAAAAACACTTTGAAGTTTTATTGTTTTCATTGTAGTCAAAGTATGTATAGATTAAATTCGTCCGCTTTCTACCCATGTTAAACACAAATAATAAAATTAACTCGTAATTAAATCTTACTGCACAGCAGACATCTACCTTCGATTTATGCTGACTTCGAGTCAGCACGAATCGAATGAAAAGAAATATCGTAAGTACGTCTACGCGCCGCTTTGTGCGGTAGTCACACACAAGTTGCAACGCGTTCACCGACATGCCGTTTGTCGAATAAACCGGTTAATTTAGGTAAAAATAAAGTTCTCAAAACGTTTACGTTCTTAAGAAAAGTTCGGAGGAAAACCGAAATAAACCGGTATTAACCGGTATTTTTTAAACCGGTTCCGAGCCTTGGTTCTAAGCCATTTACATTTCTTGTCGGTTCTTTTCCATAGGGAACGGCCAATTCGAACCATGCCTTTGACGTTTTATAATTTATTGTAAGTGTAGGCCAATGTTAAATAAAATATTTTTGTTTTGTTTACTTGGGGGACAGCGCAACAAGTTTTCTTCTTCCATGAATACTGTTACTGTTAGCCTGCTTCATCCCGCATTCTTCTACGAGGTTTACCGCGACGCCTTCCATGAATAGGTTAGTTAAAATTGCAAGTTGATTACAAAGCAAATTATTCCTTGTAATGCAGTCATAAATCCGTTTCCTTAGTAGGGGAAGAAACATTGCAGTAAGTCAGACCTGTTTATAAATAACTTTTGCGACCCACTTCTGTAATCCAGTCGAAACTCGGAACCATACATCGTGGCTATTTTAATGCACTCCAAAGCTACTGAAAACTTTATTGTTAATACAACACATTTAATCTGCACTTTCACGTGGGTAAACGAAGATTTATTCGTAGTTTAGCGGGTAGTGTTAAATTCATATAAATTTCAGTCTTTATTATCTGCTCAGCTTTATGTAGATTTCAACATAGCTATTATAACCCCTAAATTACGCAGCATGCAAGTACTTATTACGAATGTTAGCCAAAACCCCTACCGCACTGAAGTTACTAAAATCCCTATTGCACTGCTTTACTAAAAAAAGACGGAAAGATTTAGTTTGCCTTAAAAGAAGTACAAATTATGCTTTTACAACCAAAATTTATATGTTTCTTGGACCATTACTTTATAACAGACTAAACGCAAAATTAAACATTTATTCACTAAATTATCGTAACTGCAAGAAGACTCTCAAGGAAGCTCTTCAAAGCATGTCCTATGAAGACACAGAGAAGTTATCACTGGTACTAAAAAAAAATATATATATATATATATACGCGTCGAATTGATAACCTCCTCTTTTTGTCGTCGGTTGAAAATAGAGATAGTTCGTATTTTATTTAAATGTTATTAAGATTAAGAATAAGAGACTAAGATTATTTTCATATTATTTACACTTTTATACATTACCTAACATGACCATAGTTATACAGTTTATTTTATATAAATGTGATTATTAAAAAAAAAAAAATACCTATTCTCGCCTGAAACACAGCATTACCTAGTTCGGGCACATGACATGTGTGAACTTAATGTAGATTTAAGCGAAATTGTATTTAATATTTACCTTATGATTTTGAATAAACCTTTTATTTTTTTTTTAAAACATGAAGAAATTATGACTGTGAGTACTTTTTGGGGTAAGGGGTACCCATGGATTACGCCCCATTCTCTCACAGAGAGTTATGATAAATCAAAATGTTTAAAATAGTAACAGTATCAGCTTTTACAGAATATAGAGTGAATGAAACTAAAAAGTTTCTGGTGTGGCAACCACGTACCAGGCGACGTAGTGTTGGAAACACGGCGGCCCTTCTTCTTCTTCTTCTTCTGTAGTGTGGTTTCCGCACTTAGTCTCTGCACGAGACCATTGTGCGTGAGCCGTGTCGGTCGTCACTCCATCCAGCCAACCTCCCTCCATAAGCAGATCAGGTCTTTCGGTCTATTCAGGGTATCTGTAAGGGAATATAATGACCCGAGGGTTCGTTTCCGTATTTCGGTGATTTCTGTGCACTCTAGGAGCACGTGTCCTACCGTTTCCTCCGTCCCCATGCATGCCCTGCACAGGGGACTGTCCGTTATACCTATTGTGTGATAGTGTTTGTTCAGTGAGCAGTGCCTGGTGATGGTCCCCGCCACCATTCGCAGGCGGCACGGCGGCCCTTTTGGGGGGGAATATATCCAACACTTTTGACTGAAATAATCGTTTAAGTAACAATGAGACAATACAGTTGAAGTTGGAGGACAATCGATGTTCCTCCTCTTAGTTGTATATCAAAGGTCGAAAAGGGTTGCGGGAATAATGTTCTAACGATATACCACGGGTCCGGAACACAATGGCATTTGCAGGAACAGGGTAGTTAGTTAATCCGTAAATGGTAAGAATCATAACAATAAAGTTTATTATCTAAGAAAAATTACACAAGTAGGTATACAAGTAAACATACCTTTTTTGCTATCGGGGGAAACCTTCAAAAGGCGCCTTGACATTCGAAGTAAAGACCAGGGAGTGTGGGATTCTTACCTCACTAAAACCACTCCGGTGATCACACATATATCAGCACATATAAAGGGCCCCGTTACCTCTAGAAAGACCACTCCGGAGCCCCCTCTGTGCAACACCTGTTACGGCACATCCCTGGGGAGACTGTAAAGAGGTATCCACTGAGTCTCACTGTGCACGGTGGCATGGGCTCATTTCTGAATCAAATAAAAATAACACACCTAATTTCAACACGTTACAAGATATATTTATTTACGTAACGATCAAATTAACGTTTTTAACCAAAGGATATGCGTCATTTTACTGCAGTGGTTTTGGCAGAAGATGAATGCGGTGTTTAAAATTCTATTAATTACTGAGTAATACTTCCATGGCAACTACTATTGTTAATTTTTTTTTCAGACTATATTTTTATAGCCTACCGGTAGGAATGAAAATAAACGGGAAGACTTTTGCCCAGCAGTGGGACAGTATTGGTTAAATAACACAAATATTTTATCGCCTTCTGATGCTTTTCATGAATAACTAATTAAACAGTGGTTGATGTTCTGATATACCAACAATATGACTATCTATATCTATACGTGAATCGGAAACTTTGATCTACTCCTTTACCTGGCACAGTTAAAGTATATATGTACTATATATCAAAATGGAGTGTAGAAAATCTTTTTTAATTTTAATGAAATGTTCAGTCTTTATTTAAGTGAATTATGGTCGAGTTTCGGACTCTTGGTGAGAACTATACTTCTGCAACAATTTTGCAAGCAGACAATTTTTCATATAATTTTTTGGCACATCAATGCAGCTTAGCAATACTTATATAATATAGCATCAATATACTAATACGTGAAGTAAAAACTTTACACCCCTTATTGTGAAAATTACGCGATTAAGTTTATATGGAAAAGAGGTGCGGAAATCTAATATGTGTAAATGTGTATTAATAATACATTGCAAAAAAAATCAGTAATGATCAAATTTCGACCACAGGTGACCTCAAGTAATATACAGTATGTTAACTAACAGAGGGCATTCCCGTTAACCCGCAATAGTATAGCATCCATACATGCTAAAAAAAATTACTATTCGAAAACTAAATGTTTTTTTTTTTATATTAAAATATTCACTAACAATGTTAAATTGATACGTAAAAGAAACACTCTGTACACGCGTACGCATTCATAAATGAATTGCGACGTTGCCGTCCTTCAAGTACATTTTTATATATATAGTATATTTTTTTTAGCATGTATGGATGCTGTACTATTGCGGCTAACGGAAACGCCGTCTGTTAGTTAACATACTGTATTAAAAAAGAATTAGAAAGAGAACGAACAATGTGCATAGAATTCACTTTACTAGCAATCTTATTAACCCCTCCAACTAAGCTAAAGCTTGTGTCTGGAGTGGGTTCACGGCAATGTCAAGTATATGTATACCTCACCCGGGTTCGAACACTCGACATCTCGATCACAAATCTGACAACTTAGCCTTTAGGCTATTGACGCTTAATTATCCTTATTTAATTCAGTTATGGTGTAGAATAGAAAAGAATAGAATGCATTTATTTGTCAGAATATTGTAAAAAGTGCATTCATTATTATGATTATAATGAAAGTTCAAATTATGACATTATATAATTAAATAAAATTGAATTAAAATTACATACATTTTATACTCTTTGTTAGAGTATAAAATGTCATAACATTATTGTCTTACAACATCTCACCTAAAATCATCTTTTTGTAAACCAACGTTTTCTATCTTTCCAGGATCCAGAGCATCGCCAATAACAAGTTCCTGGTGGTGCTTGAGTTAGATGACGTCATCGAGACCGATGCGGGGCTGTACAAAGTTAAGGCTAAGAATAAGATGGGCGAGGTGGCCGCTTCCATCAACCTTAACTTCAGCCGTGAGTATACTATATTTGCTGTATAATCTATTTAGTATTGGCTTCCAGTCTTGTTTATTTATTCTCTAGTACCATTTTACTGGTTGACAGAACAATCTCTGTTACTAAGACGGGTCGTCAGACTACCATTACCTGCACTACGATTTACTTTATTATATCTTGTCTTAAGTTACTTAAAATTCACATTGGAAACAAACACTGCCTTGATGATGTAGTAGCTGGTAGCGCTATTGCTACTTGCTCGATTCCTGTATCCTGGGTTTGATTCTTGGATTGGAGAATCTGGAGATTTACACTAGTAGTCTGTAGTTTAAACGTATGTTTGGTTATTGGCAATAGTCTTGCGCCATCTTACATGGGACTTAATTCCTGTTATATTTGCCTAACTAATAAAAGTTGAACTTTTAAACTATTACATTTTTCTGTAATCGCTAATAATGTTTAGCTATTATTCCTTCTTTGGTGGATTAGCCAACACTTATGTCAAAGTCAGTCTGTGAGTCAAAGTTTTCGTTAATTTTGTCTTGCTAAGCTAACACATGATTTACTTTTTACTTTCTAAGTAAACCCTTCATAAAAGTGCTTTAAATTTAAACTACTACACAACGAATGTAACAATCACCATAACAGATAATTTCATTGGTATATTAATATTGATTTATGACCACAATTACACCCGTCCACAGTTTACCGACAACTTTTCAGACAACATTACACACGTCAAAATATTGGAACCAAACAAACCAACATGTCAAACAATGACACACACATTTGTGACAATATACCCGTAACTCAATACTGGGCCAATAAAAATACCTACGAAAATAACAGTATTAGTCATAGTCAGAAATAAATGTCTAGGAAAAAATGTACTGTTGAACGTTTACCCACGCTCCGGGGTGTTGAGCCAAACGTGCGTTTGCGCATCACGTTGGCAACACGAATGTCAGACGAAACTGTACCGACGACAATCGCCCGACGAAAGTTTGAATATTGTAAACATGTATATAATCGCCTGGAACGAATTAATGCTCGTAGTAGAGTTGTAATACAAGATAGTTTTGGTGACAACGTATTTTTATGTTTTTAGTCTTACGCCAATTGAGTAATACTAATGGAAATGAGTAATAAACAGAAAGGAACAAAATAATCTCATCTGATTACAAAATCGATAGTGGTTGCCTATTAAGAATAACATTCTAGTCTTGAACTATTTTACCAGTCACAAACCTACTAATAATTAAAATAAGTAAATCAAAGAAGTAAACCATAGTGCATATAACTTACGCAACAACGATACCTAAATCTGACGTCTAAAAGGATTACTATTTATTATAATAATAAACAATGGTTACGATAGGAATGCACAATGTAATATAAACAATATTTCTGCACTGAAATTCAATATTCTCCGAGAATATCAAAGTCATGTTCTTTCCATGAATCTATAGTTTATACATATAAATAAAATTTAAGTAATTGTCTATTTTAAAAATAACTGTGTTATCTCAAGTGCTTATAATTATTTATACGATACAAAAACGCAGTCAGTTTTTTCAATGATTGCCCGTCTGTTTTTCTGTTTGTACGAGCTAATCTCTGAAACGGCTAAACCTATTTTAAATAGAATTGTCACTGGAAAATAAGGTATGAAAAACTTCCCCCGCAAACAAAGGCGCAGGGAAAACTAGTGAATTATAAAATATAAATAAAACTAAACTATACATCTTAAACTAGAACAAAATTGTTACAACATCACTACAGATGTATTTTAAAAATTATCACATGACTAAGAAATTATTTTAGTGTTTATGTCTGGTAGATGTTTTGCGAATGGTAAACATTAGCTGAAATTCTCGTATCTGCTGCAAATCGAATCTATAGCAATAAACTATGATACACTGTTATTTTATGATACCAGTCATCCATCGAATGCAACTGATGTTTAACTAGAAACATCTTTATTACCTACGTATTGTATATAACTAAATAGCAAAACATGAACAACTCGCGTATTCTGCTACTGTGTCAAATCCATCCAAAGATTGTCTGTAAAAGATCGCTTTTGGTGATAATACCGCCCTTTATAACACTTTTTAAGTATATCTGTCTATCTATCTTTCGAAATAAAGCTTTAGTCATTTTCCTCTAATCTTGTTTTTATAATGTAGATCCGAAAATTAATGAATAATGTTTTATTTTTCAGCCGCTGACGAAGAAAAACAGAAGTAAGTATAGTTTTTCTTATATGTCACTACATATCAATTGATGTATTTGCTACCATCTCATAGTCATAGTTAAAGTTATGTAATTATTCTAAAATAGTTCTTCATCGATTTCTACATCATTAATTTCTGCTCTGAGCAAAACAAACAAAACATTGAAAAAAAAAATTTATTTGCGATATATGACTTTTATATTAAGTGCAATTTTTATAAAAGTACTTAAGACCGTATCCTACCATAGCAGATCTGTAAAATTAATCATAATCTGCTTAGCCTTCCCTTATCTGTTTTGTTTTGTGTTAAGAAACAGTAATAGAAGAAGAATTTAAAATAAAATGTTTGTATGTTTATCTGTATGACTGTTTGTCTGTTGACTGATTTCAATTAAGCTTTTTTTGTTACATAGCTATTAAATTTGGGCAACTATAGGCTTTAATTGATTTCGAAAACTGCAATACTTGATACAGTACTTAACACGCGAACGAAACCGTAGGCAGAAGCTAGTATTACATATTGATAATGTAAAATAATAGGCCTTATGAATAAGATATTTTTTGATTGATTGTGATTTCCTCAGTAGTTTTCCTGCTCATTGATTGACTTTTACAGCTTCTTGTGGTACTGTATAATTGTATATATATCATTGTTAGGATCTCTAACTATTCTCACATTTGCCACCTCACTCACTGACTACTAGGACTTCTATATCTTACTCATTGATTTCATTCGCCGTTTTCAGACAAGTGGACGGTAAAGCGCCAACGTTCGCGCGCAAACCCGCCATCCGGCAAGAAGACGATGGCAAGCGTCTTATATTTGAGTGCCGCATAGAAGCCGAACCCCTGCCCCAGGTATCCTGGTTCCACGGTGGCGTGGAAGTCAAACCTGGATCCAGGCATAAGGTCAGTATCTAATGGATACGTTATTTAGCTGTAGTTGCAACCAGTAATGTTACCTCAGTTAGTAAGTTAGTATCTTCACATGATGCATCTATAGAATGGGATCGGTAAGGTCCCTTAGCCATGATACAAATACTTATGGACTTAGCAATATGATCTATTGAGATTCAGCATAAACAAATCATTATATCTATGACAGAGCATACAGTCATAGTAAAGTGAACAGCGGGCCTAGACAAAATCCATTTTCTGTAAGCGTTAACGCCAACGGAAAAATTAAATTGTATGGAGTTGACATTTACTAACACGTGACAATCACGTGACATGTGGTTAGCAAATGTCAACTCCATACAATTTAATTTTTCCGTTGGCGTTAACGCTTACAGAAAATGGATTTTGTCTAGGCCCGCAGAAGTGTCGTATGAAGTCATTGTGTTGCCGGGGTTGCGGAAATGGTCTAACGAGATATCGCTGCCCCGGATACAAGGTAAACTGAAGGAAGAAAATGGTGGTTAAAGTTTTACATTCCCTTCCGCTCTTCCCAGAGCATGAGGAGCCATTTGAATATTTTCCCACCGAAGTAAGTGAAATAGATGACCCGATTGCTGTAGAAAAATGGAAAACAATAATATAATTATGTAAAAACCTAAAAACCTGTGAAGTAGAAACTTATCTACTGGAAATTACTCTGATAATTGACGTGAAAAAAAAAAAAATACCGCAGATGACATTGTAAAGAAAGTAAAAATACAACTAGCTATTAAAGATGTTCTAGTTTTAAATAGTACTCAGAAATGGCCTTGACCCGGTTTTAGTTGGCTTGTAACGATACCAGGTGTCAACTGGCTGGCTCGATGACCTTTCATGTTAAGTATTTATTAATATCATCTATTTCATCAATGCATACAACAAAACATAGAAAAATAAATCGATTTAGACGAATATTTTTAGAAATTAATGTCAGTTAGGTAAATTATTTGTTTTGGCATGGCAAAATTTTGTCTTCTTCTTATCTGGGTGGCCCGTTTACAGTGGTCCAAAGATTTTTTTCAGCTTGAGAGCATCATAAGTGATCATTTAAAACATACTTTAGTTAAGCGAAAACTTATGGTTTCGAAATTATGTTTTTTTTTTTTTAATAATCTAGTCTAGTTATTTACACTAGATGAGCCTATAGCGCGGTAGGTAGATTATTAGATTATTGCACTATGCTTATACCAAATTTCATTCGATTCAGTCCAGTACTTTTCATAACAGAGTGGTTTTGTGTCAAAAATATTGAAATTTCGGGTAATTTAAAAAAAAACATAATTTCTAAACCATAAAGATTAATGACCCCTATACTAGGAAAATCCTAGCATGCTAGGATAATCCAGTCAAGTAGTCATATTTTTAGCATTCCTTTAATTTTAAGCAATAGACCTAAACATTTCGGTTTTTACTTCAACAGCTTACAGTAAGCAAGGAGTCAAAATCCTATTATGCATCATTGGAAATCAACAACGTAACCGTGGAAGACGCTGGCAAGTATAGGGTTACGGCAAAGAACGAACTCGGCGAGAGCAATGCCACTATCAGCTTGAACTTCGATAGTAAGTACCCTCAAGTTTAATTTAAAAATGTGTTAGAATAAGACAGCAAAAAGTCACGACTTGTCGTGATTCACGGCTTAAATTTTACGACATTCAATGAAATAATTGACAATTGGTGAAGAAAAAATATACAGAAATTACAGCGGTATATTTTATGACGCTTAATATTGTTTAACCAAAGCTATTTTATTGTGTGTATCTAATCATTTACATGTATTAGTTGTAATTTGTCTGAGTATAAACGTAGATATTGCAGCAATGCTTGTATAATCATCAACTAATTCCTTCAGAATTTCAGTTACTCTACATAATACACTAGAAAATATCGATTTAATTGGTTATTGTCTTACAGTTTAAGATGTTTTCTTAATGATCTAATTCGATCTATAAATTCTTTTAATACACACTTACACATTAAACAGACTATACATGCACCTTTAACTATTATTATGACACACTCTACATAATACACTTTGCTTATTAATCAAATTGATGTTATTAATTACTATTTTATAACTTCTTCTTATATCGATATCACCCTCACGTTCTTATTTCACTACTATTGCAAATGTGCTTTGATTAACACTAATACACCCTCGCAATATTTTTGTAGTTAGTAATAATGTTGCAGACTCTTCGCTTTAGCAATTGCACAATTAACACAATAACTCAAGCAACTGTCATGCGTACTATTTGTCAGAATGAAAGTAGAGTGGAAAATATTATATACGTATAATCCAAATTTTTATCTATGTATTCTATTCGATTGTATCATTTATCTATTTTCTTATACATCCCTCGATTAACTATGAATGAGCCTGCGTTGCGTATTTTAATACACTAGAAAGAAAACATCTTAAATCTGATAACAAACGTGTAAAGGCAGCTGCAAATCTTTGTCACGATAAAAATAGGTAGACAATGTAATAATGTGTGATTGATGAAATAGGCGACGAAGCGCCCGTGCCTGAGGACTTTATCAAACCGACATTTACGGAGAGACCAGTCATCAGGCAATCGGATGATGGTACCAAAATCTCATTCGAATGTCGATGTGTTGGCAAACCGAAACCAACCATCACATGGTAAGAAGCTACACAACACATATTTAATAATGTGAATTAAGACATAAAATCGGTTTTAACTCTATAACTCAATGATACAGGTACCATGGAAAAAAGATGGTAAAAGAAAGTAGTAGATATAAAATTACGTTAGAAGAGGACCAAACACTATATCATATGGCGCGACTCGAAATTTTAGGCGTTGAAAATTCGGACAAAGGAGAATACCGGGCTGTAGCGAAAAACAAACATGGTGAAGGCGTAGCAAAAATTAATCTAAACTTCGAAGGTGGAGATAAACCAAAGTAAGAAGACACACACAAAATTAATTAATTTATATTATGCGTAACAGTTAGGGCTGCTATTTAAATATTTTGTCTTTTGAACAGAATACCCGACGGTAAAGCACCGAGATTCCCTAAAAAGCCAACTATTAGACAGGAAGGCGAAGTGCTCATTATGGAATGTATATTAGAAGCATACCCAGTTCCAGACATCACGTGGTTCCACGGAGATAAAGAAATTAGGGATGGTGCAAAAATGAAGATGTCCAGAAAAGCCACCGGAAAAGATACATTTAATTTGACATTAGAAATTTTAGGGCCCACGCGGGAAGATGGGGGCAATTATAGGTGTAACGCCTTCAACTTGTTTGGTGAGAGCAATGCCAATATTGCTCTCAATTTCCAAGGTAAAACAGGATAATCATGTCTTCATTTAATATTTTAGAATGTACGCATACAGTAGCAATAGCATGTAAAGCTTTAAGCTTTGGGGCAGCATGAAATTGTGGTCGATACTCTATGTTACTTTCAAATTTTCACGTTTCTCAGGTGGGGATGACGAGAATGGTTTCGCACCATCGTTCGTGGAGAAACCCCGAATCATTCCCAACGAGGATGGCACACTCATCACGATGCGTTGTGTCTGTAAAGCGAAGCCGGCGGCCGAAGTCACGTGGTACAGAGGCACGACGGTCATCAAGGCTAGTAGTAAAATCGAAATCAGATCATCTGAGATGGGTGAAGACGTATATGAGTTATTGTTGCTTTTGACAAACCCGACGGCAGCGGATGGTGGCTCTTATCGCTGTCACGTCAAAAATGAATTTGGCGAAAGCAACGCTAATCTCAACTTGAACATTGAGGCTGAACCAGAACCGGAAGGTGAAGGCCCGACGTTCGTTGAAAAGCCAACAATCACATCAAAGGACAATGGCAAATTAGTAATAATGGGATGCAAGGTCAAAGCTAGCCCTAGGCCAACAATCGTGTGGTATCACGAGGGTAAAGAAATCAGGGACTCGTCGAAAATTAAGACCAGGGTCGAGGTCATAGAAGACGTATACACAATCATATTGGAACTCATCGATCCTGGTATTGAAGACTCCGGATTGTATAAATGCAACATTAAAAATGAACTTGGAGAGCTCAATGCGAATCTTACGCTCAATATTGAAAGTAAGTATTAGATGAACTACTATATATTTAACATATTTAAATAATAGCTTTAACTGTGTAGGTAATGCAAAAATATATATTTATGAGTTTTTTAACATTCATTCTTTCTCCACAGTCATTCCAGTTATCAAAGAGAAACCAAAGATCATTAAGATAGTTAAGAAGAAGACTGTTATTGTTGAATGTAAAGTATTAAGTAAATTTGCACCTGCATGCACGTGGTTCAAGGAGAGTAACGCCGTCAAAGAAAGCTCTAGGCATACCGTGCTTATTGAGCCTAGTAGAGAGGTAAGAAAAAAAAGCGAAGTTACTAAATTTATATTGATAAACACTGTAATTGTAACATAAACAATATAACATTTGTTCCATCATCTTTTAATTTTTAATTACAGTATTTAATTTTTTTCTTCAACTTGTTAATTTATAATTGAAAACATTATCCAGTCACTTGTCACTAGACAATGAGAAATATCTAAGTATGTTGTTACTTCACAGGGCGAATTTACAGTCAAATTGGAAATCTCCAACGTTTCACAATCAGACAAAGGCTCATATAAGCTGGTCGCTAAGAACGAAAAGGGAGAGGCGACGTCACAAGTTGTCGAGATTACGGACATACCCGAAGAGAAGGGTGACAAACCCACAATCATCAAGCATCTTAGGAGCTTGGTAAGTTTTATTAATTCTGACACAATTAAATTCTATGGAAACTGGTTAACAACAGTGTGTGGCTCTGTATTTTGTGGTATGTTGCAGTTCAAAACCTTTCTTGTCAACCAATAGATTTTGGTAGACAAAATAATTATGAAATTACAAAAGATTGCTCACCTCCTCGAACATTTAAAAGAGTACACACTACATATACGTAGCCTGTGAGATGTCTGTGTGTTTTTTGGGGCTTGTACTTATCGGCGCAAATACAATAATTTGTCTATTAAAAATATTGAAATGATTAAAGTTTAATAATTTGATTGTTTTACAAACTATTAATTGATTTTTAAGATGTAAAATTAACGTTTAACATGTTTCAACTTAAAGCATTGTAGTTTAAGTAGTTTAATATTTAACTAGAAAATGTGGGTACATGTGTGACAATCCCTCTATATAAGGCCGCACTGTGAGCGCTAGATTATTCAGATTCATTCTTGTTCGAGCCGCTGGACAGTGCGGACCTCTCTGGGAAGTCGTTACTCTGTCAGTTGAATAAACGAGTCTCCGGTAACATTAACAAGTGCTTTTATTTGAAAATCATACATGAGTGATCACCAAGACAACATTCGTGACGTCATCTGAGCTGACGTCACAATTTTTAAAAACACATACGACGCTGTCTCTCCGTCATACTTATTTACATTTATATAATAAAACACAAACAAACTTTGAAAAACCTCTCAGTTTTTCCGGACTAATCTCTGGAATGGCTGAACCGATTTCAATGGATTATTCACTAAAAGCTACATAATATTATACAGCAACATATAGGCATATTGGATTCCGAAAGGATTGGTATTTATGCGAGAAACCCCACTTCTACGAACGTAATTGCGGGTACAGCTATTTTGAATAATAAAATCTATTCTCACACTCGACAATACTTAAAAAATTACAGGCACGCAAAGAAAATGAGGAAGCCGAATTTGTGGCAGTCCTGAAGACCTCAGACCAATCGTGCAGATGCACATGGTACAAGAATTCAACGGTCATTAGGGAGTCCTCAGAGGTCAACACAACATTCGATGGCACGAACGCCAGACTTATCATCAGGAAGGTGTCGTCGAAATACGTTGCCAATTACAGAGTGGTCATCAAGAACGAATTTGGAGAAGACGAGTCGAGCGCAGATTTGACTATCGTCGAAGAAAAGGTATAAAGCTATTAGATCTTTAAAAAAAAAAAAAAATGTAAACACTAGACATCATGTCTATTGTTAATCATTGTAAAATTAAGCAACTATATATAGCGCACTGATTCCCAAACAGAGAAGAACTCGTATTTCGGGATTCCGCAGCTCTCTGCTGTCATTAAAACAATTAACACAAAATTTTTGCCACACTGAACTCCTTTAAATTAATATAAACTTACTTTTATTTCTATATTCTATTCACTGTTCATACTTTTAGGACTTAAGCCAATTAGTTATTTTAATTTTCTAGTTATATTTATTTAGTTTACATAGTGAGATTGCATTATTAATTTTGTCATACATTCTAGAACGTGCGTTATTTTGGTAGTAATATGAGACTGGTTCTACAGTGAAAAGGAGAAGTTGTGAATGTCGCGGCAAGTATGTACTTCATAAAACAGCCGTTTTCTAAAGATTTTAAGCTGAACATTTTATATCATAAGATGCTGATTTACAAACATACTTAGTAGAAGAAAAGTGTCTTCAAAAACTTCACTATTCTATTGTACTCGTAGTCACGCAAAGTAGAGAAACAAACTATTACTACCGATAACGTAGTGTTTTTAAGCTACGCCGCTACTGAATCACTATATTTTGCGTAATAATTCCAGAAAAAGAAAAAGGAGGAGGAAGAGGAAGAAGAGACTACTGTTATCGAGGAGTCTGAGGAGGAGATGTCGATCGTAGAGGAGAAATCCGTGATCGAAGAAAACCACGTCGAAGAGAAAAAGAAGGTAGGTGCATATGCTTAAAGATTTGAATATAATATTTCAAACATGGCGAGTATTTTTCAATTAGGAAATTAGTGCATAGGAGCAAATTCAGCAGCATTGAAGTATAATATATACGTGTGTTTTTAAAAGGAGGAAGAAAAGAAATCTTCTATGAGAAAGATGTCAAAGAAAGAAGAAATTAAAGTTGAAGAGAAGAAAGAAGAGGTCACAATTGAAGCCAAGAAAACTGAGTCTAAGGCCGAGGCCAAAAAGGTTGAGTCTAAGATCCAGGAAACCAAAAAAGCAGAAACTGAAGCTGAGGAAACTAAAAAAATATTCGAGAAGAGACTTTCAAAATCCGAAGAAGAAAAGAAAGCTCTTCTGGAAAAACTCGAAAAGAAGAAACCTGAACCTGAACCGGAAAAGAAAATTGAAGGCATTCCAAAACTTAGGTCAGTTAAGCCTAAGGAAGAATCGGTTGATGAGAAGAAAGAAGATACTAAAAAGAAAACTGAAGAAAAGAAAAAGGTTGTTAAAAAGAAGGTTGTTGCCAAAAAGGAGGAGGTAAGTTTTGTGATTTTTGTTTATTGAGCATTGTACAAAAGCTTATTTTACTAGTAAAAATGGATATAACTACTTGTCTAAAGTAGAAATTGTTCTAAGAAAAGGTGCTAAAATACAATGGTAGTTATAATCTTATGATTGATTATACTATCACTACATTATCTATGCCAATTACAAGTATTCTATTTATATAAAACAGATAAATCTTTCAAAAAGTCTTGTTTTTCATTTTTTATATAGAATGAATAGCATTTTAATATATACTCAAGAAAAGTTAGTTGGTTCAATTGCTATACCGACAAGAAAATCATGAGAATAGGGTAGTTTCCTGTGTTACAAAATAATTATTATATTTAGTCCATTAGGTAGATTTTCAAAAAATATTGGTCACGTATTTTTTGCTTTTTCAAGTCAAGATAAATTCACAAAGATGGAAAGCTTCAAAGTACAGGAGTAGGGGCTGCTGTCGTCACACATTACTACGAATTATACCGAGGTGTGACGTCACGTGAAATTTCAACTCACTGTATCGTCTTAATATTTCAATTACGTGAAAAAAAAAAAAATACGTGTCGTATGTTTTTTGTTAAACTACGTGACGGACTAATTAAAATATTTTAGGAAACTACCCTATTATCATTGATATGCTGACTTCTATACGGTCGGACATCTGAAACTTGTCATTAAAAACTGTTTCATAAATAAAAGTATTAATTAAATAGCGTCTTTAGACTGTGATAACTCATTTTTTATGTCGTGTGTGTTGTGATAACTAGATGTGCTAAACTTTCTTTGAATATAGGATGTTATTGACTTCGTCGACGATTACGAGAGGCCTGTTTTGGAGAAATACGAAAAGTTTACACCTACGCCACTCGATAAAAAACCCAAAGAGGAAATCACACCAAAGGTAAACACATTACACTATACACACTACATTTTAACTTACATTAAATGCGCCCAGTTATGTATCGACTGAATTAAAAAATAATACGAGTGAAAATATTTAGGGTAAACGCGCATCCATTGCTGATAGCGTTAAAAGTGAACAAGACAGTGAGGAAGAACCCTCAGTGGCAGCGCCAGTACCGGAGAAAAAGTCTAAAGTTGAAACTACAAAGGTATATTAAATAAAATTATTATTATTATTATAATTAATAAACTCATTTTTAGTTTAAAATTTCGCAAATATTTAGTATCTATGTATTATTTGTACCTATATGTAAACGTACCTTACGTACCTTACCGTATTTCTATATCATAAAATATAAATAATACAAATAATTTGGGTGATTACCTAGGTTGAGGAAGAAAAGACTGAACTCAAGAGGCCTAGTATCAAAAAAGGTATACCTAAACCAGAGGAACCTGTAGATGAGTTATCGAAAGTTAAACTCGGAAAGGCTCCAATTAAACCAGAAGAGACTAAACTCGAGGAACCACAAGTCGCAAAGACTAAAAAACCGACTAAGAAGGTAAATCATAATCAAAATATACTCGCAATAAATATTAATTAAATCTCGTAAAACAAAAATAAACAGCGCGTTTTTTCCTAAAGCCGGGAGAACAAGCAGAATTCGTGGATGATTACGAAAGACCTGAACTCGAAAAATACGACAAAATGACACCAACTCCTACCGATAGGACCAAAAAGCAAAATGGAGTTGATGAGGTACAAATGGATATTTATTTTATGACTAATATAATATCATCAATTGAACTATTCAAAGATTATTATTTAAATGTAGGAAATAAATGGATAGAAAATTTTAAAAATTATTACTTATAGGCTGAACCCGAATTTTTCGATGACTATGAAAAACCAGAACTTGAAAAATACGAAAAGATTACACCTACACCTAAAGACAAACGTCGTCCTAGCGATACTCAGGTAACACACAATATCTTGGTGCATAATTCCAAAAATGTTGGTCTAAAAACATGAAAATTAATAAGCAAGCAATATTTTTAATAGGATGATGTAGACATGATGAAGGGCAAAATCAAGCCAAAAGAAAAGGAAGCAGAACCTGAAGTGCCTACACTCCGTAAACGGCCTGTCTCTAAGGACAAGGTAAAAGAATAATTATAAAAAATACTATGATTAATTATAATTTAAGATTAATTACAAACAATACTTATAAAAAAGCGAATTGTAGGACCAAAAATAATAATGCATTTTTATGTAGGAGGAGGAGAATAAGCCTGAAGAGAAGCCTAAGGCTAAACCAAAGAAAAAGGACGAACCTGAAGCTAAAAAGCGTCCTTCTCTCAAAGAGAAAGAGGTATAAACACTAATAACACAATCCCTTACACTTAACAGTTTGGTAGCTCGAAATAACGAGTTTGAAATCAGGATCTATTAAATATAACATAACACTAAATTTCCAACAACACAACATTATTTTAAAACATCACGCTATAATCCTCTATCGCGGCAAAATGTTTCCAGCAATTTTTCAGTTCTTCAATTTAAAACAACATTTAACTGTAAGTAAGTTTTGGCATGCATGGCAAAAGATGTAAAGCTTCGCTTCTCTATGTTCTGCATATTATAATATTAACAGCTCTACGATATGATTATTATGATAATTATGATTCTAAAATATTTACAGCGTTCCTGTATTGAAGATTAAATAGTAATAGTGATAATATTATAGTGTCCAACTGACTTTGTTTTAGGTAAATTGGAAAATTTACTCAAAATTACAAGCACCACTGAACATACAATTCAACATGTTCTAACTTTAATCTTTTGTATTCTGTGCTTCTTATTAAGGAACTGAACACAGAATTGAACATCTATTTTATTTTCTACAAGTTTCTGTGCTTATTAAACAAATCCTTAATCATTTTCTTTACACTATACTTATACATATTCAACAATTTAAAGGTCGCTGTTGAAGAGTTTGTCGACGATTACGAGAGACCTGTTCTCGAGAAATACGAGAAAATCACGCCAACACCACTTGAGAAAAAGAAGAAGGTATTCTTTTCACACAGCTGTATTCGCTTATACATATGTACTTTCTATTTTATTATATCTTAACTGGATATCTTAATTGAAAAAAAATAATAATTATGATCTATATAGGAAGACAAAAAGCCTGAGCCTGAAGAGGAAGTATCCTCGGCTACAGCTACAGCTAGGCGACGATCTGTTAAAGACAAAGATAAGCCAGAGGTAGGATTCCTACAAGTACATTCACATTTATTTAATAAAAATGCGTACAGTTAACTAAAATTAAACATTTCTTCAGCCAATGGATGTTGACGAAAGTGTCAGCTTATCCAAACCAAAGGCCCCTGCTAAACCAGGCCAGGAACCTGAAGACGTTTCGCTTACACACAAGACTCCAGCTGATATTAAGCCAACGGTTTGTAAATTGATATTCGAGCAAATTAATTTCATAAAGAATAAAATATACAAACGATATGCTAATTACATTATCGCTATCTAGGAAGGTGAGGCAGAAGCAAAACTCAGTGTTAAGAAACCGGAAGTTATTGACGAAAAGACTATTAAGAGACCTACAACTAAAGGCAAAGAGGAACCGAAGGTACGGTTTAAAGAATTTGAAATGTACACTACACAAAATTATTTCGACAAAAATGCGTATGAAATTTAGCTTTTCTTTTCTGTTCTAAATATTAGTTTTAATAAGCTAAAACTTCGAATTACAAATAATCCGCAGACTACATCTGAACGAATCAACACTAATGTACCACCTTTATCTGCTGATAATGGTGTTCCTACAGTTTTAAAGCGAATATTAATTCTTGACAAGGTACAGGAGTAGATTACAACTTTGAGATTTGAATCAGTAGCACTTTTTTAATTAAAAACACGAATTTCGGTTGTTTGTGCACACGACACAAATACACACAATACACTTTATTTTTCCATTAATGCTTAATAAAAAGATATATTTATCTGAGTTGATTTTATCACTACCAAACATTTTCTTAGCTATGAGATATTGTAAATTAAATAAAACTGTACAAAATATTTGTTTATGCTCGTAAAATTAAAGGAAGTGATAGGATCGGCGTCATGTCAGACAATTTTATTTTTTAATAACTTGAATTAGTGATGTATAATACAAATGTGTTTGCGGGCTAGGGAGAGGACACTGAGGAGGCTATCAGCCTCACTAAGCCTCGCACTAAGACAAGCACAACCGCTCCTGAAGAGGCACAACTCACACAAAAGACACCTGCTAAGAAAAAGTTAACGGTACAGTCACTTACAGTACTTTTTTTAATTATCTCAGTTCTCTTACTAAATAATAATTGCATAATATTACTTTCTATCCACTGCCACTTGTGAAATTTAAGAAAATATTTCTATTTAATCCCACGCATTTTTAATGCTATGAACAATAATTTTTGAGTCAATTTTTTTACCAAATTTGGCTTAAACAATCCAAATATTAAAATGCAATAATATAAACATTCATAGGAGGGTACAGAAGCAGCACAGTTGAAAGTCAAAAAACCAGCCGTTCTTAAAAAGGATAAAGAAGACGAGGATCAGGTAGAGAAGTCGCTTAAGTGCTGCAATGTAGATAGACTACTGCAACTGTTGTTGTAGCCACTGAAGTAGATCTTGATAATCATGCTGAGATAGTTAGAAAAACAAACACTAATGTTTTGTAGTTAGTCTAATACAATGGATTACTCTCTTGATTTATTACTCTCATGTCATGTGACACTACACATTCTGTTAGACGACGAATGTAGTGTAACGCACATCATAATAACAAAACGACCATTATACATTGATTTTGTTAATTAATAAAGACAAGCTAAGTAAATGTAATTACTTTAGCACAACACACAGTAAGGGTCTTACTGAGATCGATTAAGAGGAAGTCCACTGTTTAGCATGCAAGTAATTCCACAGTTTTTTACAGAGTGTCAACACACTAATGCAATAGTAGCACCTCAAACTGCGCTTTTAATTAAGACCATCCATTAAACCTTAATTAATTCCCTAGGACCCAATCGTAGTAAAGGGTGGTAAATTTGAAAAACCCCAGCTCAAGAAAACTGTTAAGAAGACAACAGAAAAACCAAAAAAAGCTGTGTACAGTGAAAAAGAGATTGACTATGATGACGACGGGGTAAAAATTGTTTCAAACGTTGTTCTAAGTGACGTCCACTTTCTATCTCTTTCTATGTCTATCTGCAATCTACACTTTTTGTCTTGTCCAATTTCAAGCACAACCTTCTGTGACGTCCACCACTAATCACAACTGCACATATTTCTTTTGGCACAAACCTCACCACACCCAGTTCTAGATTCCAAAGAATTTGATGGGTTCTACGTTGTTTTTCCAGGTTTGGTTGCAATTCGCATGCTGCTTGTATTATGCTTTACATGTATTTAGTTTCTTTTTCAGGTTTATGTTATCAGATACGTTTGCTGTTTCTCGGAATCGTATTCGAACTCAATAATAGAAGCCCTTATTTTGTATGAAATGTAATGAATTCCCTTTTTCCTACAGTGGTGATAAACGTTCTAATAATAAAAAATATAGCAAGCAGCAAATGTATCAACCATTTCTTCGTCATATGTTACATGTCTTATATGTTTAATGTTTTGTACATTGTAAAATAATAAAAGAACATACATATAACTACGGATGAATAGGATATACACGTACTCGTAACTAAAATTATCTTGGCAAGAAAGTAATACAAATTCTAAATAATTACAGATTGAACTCGACTTTGTTGACGATTATGAGAGACCAGTACTTGAAAAGTACGAAAAGATTACACCAACACCTACTATTAGGGAGAAGAAAGAAAAGGAATCAACTAAGGTAAGAATAACTATTAAAATATCAGCTAACTGAGCGTACAACAATATTTGAGTAAAATAATAGAGGTTATTAAAACGTATATTAAAAAAAAACAGGTCACGATGATCGCCCAACAGGCGCAGCATCTTGAAGTAAAGGTATAAAAGAAAATGGGTTATGTAGCCCTTTTAATGTCGTTCACTTTTATACCACAACAGTCATACATCACATTCAATGAATCAAACACTACATACAAGATATTTCAATGGTTCTTATTTAAAATATCTTTGAAATTGTCTAAAATTTATCACGAGAAATGAAAAGTTCAATATATGCAGTATTGGTTTGTGTAGAGTGATCTAGTATAGATTTGGCAAGGTTGAGCATTTCAATATACATATCTTCACCAGTTCATTTTACATCAATACACCGTTTTATGACCTATTAGAACCATTTTTGTTTTACTGTAAGTTATGCATGTCGGGCGAATAGCCTTACCCCATTTGACACTGAAATTACGATGACATTAACTAGTCAAGACAAATATATTCAACAAATCCAACTATTTCGTCTCGTTTGTCTACCTATTAGTCGCCATCCCAATTGTAAATATCATTTTAAAAATCCTCTGTTTTCCATGTGTCCATCATCTGTGTCTGTTAATATATTGTCATTTATTGAATAGATTTCTAGTTGTATATCTGTGCTAATACAAAATGTCCTTTTTGTGTCCTTTAGACCGAAAGCCGAAGGACGTCTTTCGCCAGCGAGGTTTGTATGAAATAAAATTAGCTGCTTAAAGCTGCCGTTTTAGATATTAGTGCTCATAATATTATCGTCTAGCAAATTATAGCTTATTTTCAGCTGAATTTTTAAAAACCCACAACATTTAATATAAATTTGTACTTTAGGTCAAAGAAGAACAGAAATCTGAGAGCCGTAGAAGCTCTGTCATGGAAAACAAAGCTGTTAAGGTAATACTCATATTTTAAGAGCGTAACGGTGAAAGATAACGCATGCATTTGCCTAAGCTCAAACAAAACTCAAACGGAGACAAAATACCCATATATTAAAATAAAATATATTGTTTTCATTCAATAGCTTACAAAGGAAACTGCTGAAAGCAGAAAGTCTTCAATATCACAAGTAGCTGAACAACAAGAAATTACTGCTGCAACTGCTTTGAAAAAGACTGCCCAGAAGGTAAATGAAAATAGACTTACTTAAGACTTTCTTGATATGGATTGCAAGAAGACCTCCAAAGTGTACATTAAAATAAAAATGAAATTGTAATACAAATCCGATCAATTAAAAATATGAATAAAAAAGATATTAAAGCAGTTGGTGGTCTTGTTAAAATACATATTATTTTTTTAGATAGGGCTAACCCTAGCAGTCGAGCAATTCCTAAAGTACAGTTTTATTTTTGAGTTTGAAGAACAAGTAGATATCAGTAGACCCTGAATATTAGAGATCCAAATTTTGAGGCTGAACCTCCAATGCTTTTAGAAGAACAGGTATTAGTTAAGCAAAAACCCTAAGCTTCAGTAGTTTGTTTATGCGAGTGCTGCTGATTTTATATTGAAAGCCATTGATCTTTCGAACAAAGTTGACATCTGAATCTAATGTTGTAAATAAAATTCAGCAAATTATTCGTTGAACCCAAAAACTGTTATGGCATTTGTGGTAGAGATTGGCTTTGAGGCATTTATACCTAGAAAATATGTATAGGAAAGCAACCCTTATTCCCGCTTATTCATACATTCCCCATTACCTTGTTATTTTAGAGTACATTAAAAGCGGAAGAAGCAACCCAAATGGAACAAATTAAGCTCAAGGTAAGTTTCATGTCACACTTCATGCATGTCCATAGAAAAAATATAAGTTCAAAATCTATGGAACATATAAATGTCTTTTCTTTTGTATATAAAAATCTATTTTAAAACTTCAAACAATCAACAGACGATTGTTTGATTACCGTGTGTCAGTAAATAACTACGTGGACAATAACGTAACTGTATAATTTCATGTTGTGACTACACTAGGAAGGGACGTCGACATGAAATCGTGCAAGATACTGAATGATTTATTTTTGTAAATAGGATGTGAAAGGGAAGGTAGAAGATACGGTACCAACAGATAAGCCTTCAGATAAAACATATCCGTGGCGACCTACGAAAACAGACACCCAGGTATATACACATACATTCACACACACACACACCATTGTATTTTTTTTAACAAAAATACTCATCTTATTCCGTGTAATAGGAACCTACTGAAACAATGGAACCAATACATAAAGAAAGCTTAGACCGGCCTACTAATAAGACTACAGTTCCAAAACGTCGCGAAAATGATACTGAGGTATATTTTATATATCGAGTTTTACTTAAAAAACAATGTTTAAAAGATATTCAATACTAATAAGAAGGTTGTTATATAGGATACTGAAGATGTTGAGGAAATTGAGGAAAAGACTGAAATTAAACGTAAAGTTTCTATCAACAAGCCTAAAGCACCCCAGCCTACTCGACGACCCAGTAAACCTGAGGAGGTATTCATTCATAATTTTATTTTATATTTCTGTCGTAAAATAGTATTACCTTACTTGGTACACCAGACAGTAAAAGTTAACACAATTCTGTTAAGTTAGATACGCTGTTACAATTAAATTTATGCAGTAATACTCTAGCCATATACAATTTAATGACACTTTAAATTTGGACGTTGATAACAGCATAAAGATAAGAAAAAGCTGTCAGAAACGATAGAAAACACGGAAATGAAAAGAAAAACATCTATTGACAAACCAACAGAACCTACTTATCCTTGGAGAAAGCCAAGTAAAGCTGATGATGAGGTAGACCTTTCTTCATTTCCTTTTTACCAATATTATAGTACATTTTATCCTGTTTTCCTTCGTAAAGTAAAAAATAATAATTTTTAAATAGGACAAAGAAAACATTAACGTAACAGAAACCAAAACTACGAGAAAAGTCTCAATTGATCGTCCAACTGAACCCACGTTTCCTTGGCGAAAACCAAGCGTAAATGATGACGGATTCTTTTTAAATTAAAAAATATATATTTCGTAGTATAATACTACGAAATTTTTTAATATTATTGTTTTTGAACAGGACCAAGTTGAACAAAAAACAGAAGTTCAAAGGAAAGTTTCTATTGATAGGCCAACTGAACCAACATACCCTTGGCGTCGTCCAAGTCATGTTGATGAGGTACATAGATACAATTTCAAATAATATTTGTCTTTTTTCTTTCTCTCTCACTATATCTCTCTTTCATATCTTCCTTACACGTCACATTTATAAAAAGTAGTTTCTAGTACTTATAGTAATTACTATTATAAACAGGACGAGAAACTTCCAATGGTAATAGACGATGAGCCATTTGTACCGAGACGAAGGGTGTCTGTTGACAGACCAACAGAACCCACATACCCATGGCGCAAACCTAGTCCTGAGATAGAGGTAGATATTTTTTACTGTTTTAAATAGGATATTTTTGTACCTGAAACTATTGTAGATTTCTATTAAAGTCTGCTTATCCATGGCGGAAGACAAATAATATAAATGAGATATATTTATTTAAAAATATTAACTAAATTTAGATTGGTGTTAACATATACAATATATACATTATCTTATACGGTACATTATTTTTGACCAGGATAAAAAGGAGACTAAAGAGCTAGAAAAACCTAAAGATAATTTATTGGCGGATAAACCAAAGGAATCTGAATATCCTTGGCGTAGACCAAGCAAAACTGAGGTATTATGACCAACGTTTTAATAACTTCAAAAATCCACATTATAAGTCTAATAAAACTTTACTGATGGTAATATTAATTCAATAGGATCTCGAGAGTAAAAAACCAGAGCCGGAACCAACCAAAGAGGCTCCAAAGGCTAAGGTAGTTTTTTTATAATAAAATATTTGAAATACATACTACACAATGTTGCAAATACTACTTAACTTACTAATACTTTACATTATTAGGAATCAGAAGATACACTGAAAACACTAACAGACAAACAAATGAAACCTACACAAACACCATTCTTTATGAGGAAGAAATCTAGCTTAGAGGTAGGTATTGACCACATAAAACTAGGGAGAAACCAAACCCAAAACTAATCAGAATTGTTGCGTTCAAAATTTCGCACTATCTAAGAAGAAGACCGTAAATCCAAAAGACAAAATTTTAAATATGCACGTTGCCAAGGCGTCATTCTTATAAACATTGCAATAACGCCAGCGATTTATCACACTAAGTTTTTTGGGTCAGGTTTTTCGCTATTCTTACATACAGATATTACATAACATACTCTACAAACATCACAGACTCAAAAAGTGGTAATGGGAAATGACTTAAAGAAAACAGATAATAATGAATTGTGAATTATTTCATAGGAACCTCCTGCATTTTTAAAGAAACGCACGGATCCCATTATAGAACCTACAAAGGAGAATCTAACAAAGAAAAAGGTATCTATAAATTTCAAGACAATCTTAATGTAATAATCTCAATACGTAACATACGATAGCAAAAATAACTTTTTTAATAAATATAATTTCTTAGGAGCCCGAAATACTAAAACGGAAACCTTCTGAACCTACAATTGAAACTATTAAGGATACACCAAAGGTAGTTGATTCATTTTGATCGAATTATTGTTAAACTTTTCATAAGGGCTAATTATTAAAAATTACTTTCGAACCGATTTCTTATAAGGAACCAATTTCTTAAAAAGGAGTAATTTTAACCGAATAATTTGTTCCAACAATCAATAATGGTACTCTACAACTCTAAAAGCTCAAGTATCTAAATCCTAAATCTAATCTCAATAAATATGTCTTTCGTTGTAAATTATTATTAGATAGATAGATAGAATATACTTTATTGTACACCAAAAATTTAAACACACTTATATAACCGTATGATTGAGATGGGGAGGGTTAAATTAACTACAACTACTACAAACACTAGTCCTACTCTACTAACAAATAGTCATAACGGAAAAACTAATTAAAATATATAAGGAATTACATAAAATCGCACCTTTAAAATTGAAGTGGCTTAATTCAAAATATTAAGAAAATGACTTTTATACACAGAACGACTTAAATACATGTTTATAAGTCGTTCTGTGTATAAAAGTAATTTTCTTAAAATTTTGAATTAAGCCACTTCAATTCTAAAGGTGCGAAGTATATAAATATAATATGTTCTATAACATCGTGTTTATTTCTATAACATTATTAGACACTTAAGTTACTTTAAAATGTAATCTCGGTACCTGTCAAACATTATTAGAAAACTTCGAAATTATGCAAACGGGTTTATTAATGTTATTAATAATAAAATAAATGCCTTCAAGGAATTTGTTATGTAATAGTTTCTGAAGTAAAAGTTTCTTAAAGTACTAAAATTGCTAGTGCTGTGTTTTATGTAACATTAAATGTTTTAAAATAACGCTATATTATGGTATCATATTTTTTTAATTAGGAGGACGAACCTAAAATAGAATAACCACTAGACATACCCACATTAACAGAAACACTATACCATACATAGAAATCACTATATTTAAAGGTGACACTTGGATACCCATACTCACACCGACTCACATACACATAACTAGAAGTCTGCACAAAACGCTCACACTCTAAAATCTATTAAAAATAAAATGCGTACTCACAACCGTCAGTCCATAAAATGTTGACTATATCATCAGGTACCGACACTCTTGACTCCAGAAACGGAAAAGAAAGACGAACCACCCGTCGTTCCATTCTCTTGGCAGGTCATTCCTGAAATACCACAGGTAGAAAATATAAATTTGAAAAATAAATAATAATAAAAATAAAGCATAAAGAATAATTAAATATTTCACTGATCAGGCCGAACAAACACCAGAGCTAGAAGACAAATATAAGCCAACGTTACTCGAAACACCTGAGCCGACTGCTCCTTGGCGCAGGGCTAAATCCCCTCAGGTATACACATAGTCATCAACACTCATTCATCGCTTAAAAGAGACACGCACACACATTCATAAAAACGCACAGGATTTTGCATACTCTGAATTGGCCATATGAGTTCGAAATTAGGTGACGCATTTTATTAACAACCAATTTTTTGATATAATATGAAGAATTTAAAAGTGGTTGTTATGGAATACGCTATCAAAATGCTTGCAAAATTCGTACACATCGTACGGTCGCCATTAATAAAATTTACTGTATAGGCTGAAACGACTGAAGGCAAATATGAAAATATACCAGCCACATTTGAAATACCACAGCCCGCTTATAGCAGCAGACCTCAATCTCCTGAAGAGGTATACATAAGCACCCACAGTGTTACCGCACAGGCTATTTAGCACAATGCACAATTATATTATTTAAAGGAGTGGTAGAGCACTTTTGCACAAGCACCTAGATAGACTTCAGAAATTGCACATAATTATGTCTTCAATAGATTCTATTAGTATAAGTAGATGCACTGTATAAATAGTTCCTTTGTACCAGTAGTCAATGTATGTAGATTAAATATTTCTATCTAGATTTATGTAATTTAGAACACCGTTTTGTCTATAAATATGTAAACAATGTAGAAACAAATTGTTGTAGTCTAGTGTAACATTTTGTAAAGCAATGTTTGCGAGTATTAATAACCAATTTTACTACTATTAAATGTTTGAATGCATGTAATAGTACTCTCACATTTCCCGCTTCAGCTTTTGCTTATTAATTCCTACATGATTTTAAATATGTGTAATTCAAAACATTTTTCAGTATAATGGTAAGTATTACTGTAAGTACAAACACGTAAAATTATTAACTAAAATAATCTTTTTACTATCGTTTATATTAACTAAGAAGAAATAAGCCCAGAATAACAAAATTTTGTCATCTAATACCATTTCAACTCTTCCTATTGTTGGTAAGACTCGAATGGTACAATTAACGATGATTTCTATGTCAATGTTAAACAAACACTTGAATTACAGAAAGTGGCAGTCAAAGAAGAAAAGGTCGAAGAAGAAGCAAAGAAGGCTAAGGTCACTTCAGTCAAGAAGAAGGCTGAAGATCTGCCAGAAATCGCTGACTACGACAGGCCTGAACTGGAGAAGTTTGAAAAGCCAGAATTCACGCAAACAACCAAGGACAAACCTGACAAGGTACATAATATTAATTTACCCTACAAACACCAAACTGACGTTCACTAACCTAGTATCCATTTCGTGGATGAATTAATCAAATGTTTAAATTACCAACAGCCGATGCCAAAGGTACCAGAAATCAAGGCGCCCGAAGAGAAGCCGGCAGCGCCAAAGATCGAAGTCATTCGTGAGAAATCTCCGAAACCAGAAATGCCAAGGAAACCTTCACTGGGACCTGGTGCACCTGTCGGAAGACGTGGTTCCCTCATTCCTCCCCCGGAGGAGATGGGAAGACGTCCTTCCCTTATCATCAGCGACGAGGTATGTAGTCATCCCTTTTTTCCTAGTTCTAAGATTTTTCTAGACTTATTTTGTAATGTTTTTTTGTACTTGGATACCAATTGTCTTCATTTTCAGTGAAGGTATGACTTGTTTTGTAGACCTTTATGTACAATTGTGCCGTCTTAGTCCTAGACATATTACAATATACCTAAGGAGCGCTGGCATCAGAATCACTCTTTGAAAACGCAACGCAACGCTTGATGCCTGAAAGCACTTTTTTGTGGTCACAGAAACATCATTTGCACTTTTAAACATAAATGGTTTTCTGGTTAAATATTCCTATTGATCGTCATAACTTCGAAATGAATATTTAATAAGACCAAGTTAGAAAAGTTTTTAATAATATACCAGATTACCAACTTTTAATAAGCGTCATGATTTTCTCATCACATTTTGCTGCATTTGTCTCAGCAACTTTCAAGCATGATTATTTCTAACCAATCGCGTGCAATCTGCAATCAACGAGTGATTACACGGATGTTAGCGCCATACCACAAAGTAATTTTAGCCCCTAGTAGTATAGACCCTATTCTCTCAAGCCGAACCCATAACACGAATGCATAGACCCTTCAAAAAGACATTTTCATAATCGTCTGAGAAAGACGATGCTTTTAATTACCAGAACGCTTAAGCAGAGGAAATTAGAGAATAACTTGGTTTACAGTGGAGTTGAGCTTAGACCCTTAATTCCTTGCTTCTAGATTAAACAGATTTTAGCAATGTCACAGCAGATACTTTTGAGAACACTGATATTGAATCGTGTATGTAGCGATATTAAGACCGTGCAAAACGTAATCCACAGGAGAATAGAAAACTAAGACCCGGTGAGGTGATCGAAGAGAAGAAGGTAATAGATAAAACGCTAAGAATTCTAAATGAATGTTATTATTGCCGTGACAAATTCTTAACTATATCTGTATACGGTATTATTAATGCATTTGCATCCGACGCGGTTTAAAACACTGTTTCACACAAAATACTGGATAATCACATGAACCTTGAAAAATGTAACTGTTACGAATCACGGAATATATTGGTAAATGTTATTATCCAGGTTATATCTGTCTAAAATCGTTTTTTCGTCGGAGCATAAAGCTAAATTGCACAACTTTGTGAAGTACGCACACACAGATAAACTGCACAGCTTGTCAGCACGTTACGCACACGAAATAATGGACAGAGATTGGTCATGTCGAGATGAAATCTTTTACAGGAATGGTGTGCCTAAGGAGGCTTGTCTTACACAACACGATAATGAACCGGAAACTAACATGAACGATTAACACGAAGGTGACGCAAACTGTAACGTAATAACTATTGCACACGCTCGCTAGGACATTGCACAAAATAATGAACTAAAGATAGGATAGGCAGATAGCCCAGGTTCGGCAGCGGAGATTTAGGTAGGGTTGATATTACATATGGGATTATCAATATTTTTTAACAACAGGTCACGAAATTACGTCCCGGCGAAGTATTAGACGAGAAAAAGGTGAGACCGATTGGATCTGGTCAGTTTTAGGTGGACGCTGCTCGCTTTTGCAAAGCATTTTTTGTCTTTTTAATTTTCTTCTATTGTTGCATACATGACTACACCGACGACCTTTTTACTCTTAAGTTTATAGACATAAGGTTTATTTACAGGGAATATATAGTGATAATTAGTGTTTTACCACAAAATTGTTTTACATTGACATTCAAACACCCATCCCCTGCAAATACACGCTCGACGACACAAGTCGAAGCGATTCATTGGTTTTTGAAAAAAAAAATATATAAAAAGGAACAAAACCACAATCTTCCTTTCATAACTCTCATTACATTCCCTTTTCAAAAAGCTGCGTCTTTAATAGCTTCCAAAAGAGCTACTTTTAGACCCTATAGTTGCAATCTTTACAATGTCCAAACTCTTTTACAAATCTTTTTCTTTTAGATGTTCTATTTAGAATTAGATCTAGTGACCGCTTTGCCGACCAGCGGGTTTACGATGTGACAGAGCATCGCTGTGTTTGATCTTTTGTTGATGAGAGCAATGAACCAGGCAGTTTAAAATCAGTTCGTTTAAGAGATATCATTATACGTGATCATAATTTGAGATAACTTCAACCCATCGCTACCCATTTACGTATTTAGTTTAATGTTGTGTATTTCAATGTAATATCTAAATGTATTAAATAAAATCCCCTTTAAAATATTTTGTTGTAATAGAATTTGAACTATATCATATAGGGTATACCGTTCGTTGTTACAAAATTTAAGAGTGATCTCGAATTTTGAATCCACACTTTATAGAATCATAATAATTATATTCCACCTCTTTTTTCTGCTCAATTAACTTGAAATGTAAAATTTCCGTATTGTATGAATCTGCTGAATTATTAGAGCAGTTTATTTCTCTCATCAACCAAGCTTGTTAGTTTTACTTTTAGAATGGCTTTTTTCAATTTCAAACACCTAACTTTACTTTTTAGTTTTCCACTAATATTTTTCAAATGCACTTTACATTTTACCTACTATCACTTTGATGTGCTACAAATGTATTAAAACAATACTTTACTGACTCGCATTAACTGCGCAGAACATGTAAATGCTTCGAATATATTTTCTCAAACTAGTCGGAAAAACTAATTATAATAAAAAATAATTATAATTATTATTAATGATGCACATACAAATACTCACTACACATTAACACATCCACATCTGACACTACTACATATGACACACGTACAAAACACACATTTATTAACTATAAGCACACTATATCTATTTGTACAGATTTTAATATATGAGCACACTTTTAACAGAGAATGTTTTACTAAAAATTATTACTTTTTTTTCAAAAAAGAAACGCGCCAGGCCGGGTGAACTCTCCGATGAGGTATATAATGTGTGAAAAAATATCTGTTTAGATTATTTACATGTCATAGAAAAAATAGACTCGTGGCTAACATAGACCTTTTCAAAGTGATTAATTTCAAAGTCAATAATATCATATTCGTCGTAAATAAAAATTCTATGCGTCAAAAAAACATGGCATAGAAAGAAAACTATCATTATTTTATGTTACATTTCAATTCCGAAGACCGTATTTATGTTTTGTAAATAAAATAGAAACCAGTGCTACTAATACCATGTCATTCTAATATTATACTAAACATTTAATTCTTAGTAAATTGATAATTATGATTACTCTTAAAATCTACGCATGAATCCAATTAAAATCCACATTTAAATAAGAGCACTGAGTTTATCGTGCTTACTGGGTAAATAAATGGATCTATAAATTATGAATACAGAATTATCTAAAGTCCATTTTATTTATCTCTCTCGGTAAAACTGTGTTTATTAACTCTTAATCCTAATAATGCGTTTCAGACAACGCACGCACAAGTAAATAACAAATAAATTATTAACTTTATTCAATTTAACGTAATAACAAATGCCAACATTAATAGCGTGCAGTGAGGTAATTTATTGCGCTATGTGAAACAGCATGGAAGTATAAAATTTATAGCTTTAGCATCCAATAATTGTTTATAATTGAATGTATCACATAGTGCAAAAGTAACATCTATGATGACCTTGAAATACTGTTAATTTTAGTACCTTCATATGAATATTTTGCCTCAATAAATTCAATCATAGATGTTACGTGCAATCATTATGAAGATGCCACAAAATATCTTAAAATTTTAAATTAATTGTATTGTAAACAGCACAAAACACAGTATTTAACAAATAACAATTCCAAACATGCGTGTATATAATATATATAAAAGCGGAAGCTAAACAAAGATTTTATAATTACTAATGAATTTCGTTTGGAGTCAACATTTATGTATCTATGACGCAAATAAGGCGATTATAATGTCAACTTAGTGACTCATAAGGTAGATAGGAAATGCATTAACTCCTGATACGTTTATAACGTTAAAGTTGAAATGTTTAGCTTTACAAGAGGACTGACTATTTCCAGAATAAGACCAATTTAAAGAAATCTAGATAGTACCTATCAATGATTCTAAATAAATTATTAATAAATATCCAACCTAGATACCAAAGAATGATCTTAAAATAATTAATGGAGAAGTTATTAATAAAGAAAACGCACCTGTTACTGGTGATAATGTAATGCGAGATGGCGCGGACGCGTTTAATGAAGCAAAGTGAGCACAATGCGTCGTGCGCCAGGAGAACGCTTGTCACTGTTATGATTGATCGTTATTAGTATAAATATTACTATAGTAATCAGGCCAAGAGCGAAGACACTGTTCTTGAAACGTTCTCACCCTTAACTGCCTCAACTTGCCAGAAACACTGAGTTATGTCCGTCGTATATTGTTAAAAAGATATACGTCTCGATATATTGACTGGTGCAACTAATGTTGACACCTAAAATAGAATGCAAAAGATTGATTGCCTTAATTGAGCCGTAGATTATAATGATGGCAATGTAATGACAATATGCATTAAAGCATTAAAAATAAACTTTAGATAGAGTCGTTGTGCTAGAGAGGACAAAAACAATATCTAAACAGCGTAGAACTAGATGGCGTTGTTGCCTTAAATTGTATAAGCACTACTGAAAGTGCTAGTTAAGATAGAATAACAAGCAAGTTAAAATAACAGTAATATGTTAGTGACTGATGCTACCCCAACAAGGAAACTATAATTATATGATAGAAATTTTTAAAATAATAAATACATTTAAAAAAGCTACAGTTGTTGAATTAAGAACAAAAGCATTGTTTATTACATCAAACATAATTAAGATGGTTATAAATAAAGACAAGGATAGTCCACAAATAGAAATCAAGCAAATCTTTGATTGACATAACGGTCGAATAGGAAATAACTAAAATGCGCGTGGGCAGACCACGAGCGACTAAATACTGGGCTAGGACAGAACTGCTCCATCAGATAAATTTGGCATGGGTGATGATGCCAATATATTTGGCAGTTAGTTCCTCAAATTAATCATAACAAGATCAAAACTGTCTCTCTAGAAATCTTTAATCATGAGGCTCGTGTATCTACTTCTAAAAAATACTTGGGTGGATCCTGTTTTTATTACTAAATCTTAATTATCTTTCTTATATTTTTATTCAAATGAAAACAGAGCAGACCCGGTTTTGTACCGCAATTGAAGCGCGCAAAAATGTAAAGAAAGCATGGGATAACAGAAGCACAGCAACAGGTAGCATTCAAACGCCTGAGTTCAAAATTTGTCGGCCCGATAGCGATGCGGGCGAAACAAACTGTCTTGCCAAGTATGGCAATCATGTGAATAGAATGCATTAATACCAGGGTGCCAATCAATCTTTCGATCTTTTTGCGCAACCCCTCAATCTGGTTTTATTTATTAATCTAGACAAACACGCGCACACACTTTGTCTCCTCGAGACAACTGTTGTTTGGCTGTGACACTCAACTGATTGTTTTAATATTGACCAACGTCATACTATGTGGTAGCTCTCTGATGGCTATTATAGCCAAGGCAAGAGTTCGCATCATCCGCAGTAGGTCAGCAGAAACCCATTGACCTTAATTGCAGATGTCAATAAAAAAAATACCGATAATTAATCATTGAACCAAAACCGAGAGCTTCCTCGGTTCAAAGCCAAACATCGATGAGAACATGGCGCATCACTGTCGGTGATAACTTTACGCATATATGTATTAGTAGCTACGTTCAAGAACATGCTGCACGGATGGCTCACCTTAATCTGATAATTAATTGTATTGGTCTGCTGATTTGTGCTGTGCACAAATAGCCGCCCACCGCCCCCGCACCCCACCATTGCCAGGCGACCATGTCTACACGACCCCTTCTTCAGTCTTTTGACATTCGCGCCCATTTTTGCATGGAACGACTGACGTACTGCCCCAAATCGAAATTTCACTAAACGACTCCAAAATAAAACAACATAAAATAGAAAAATCAAGTTGTAACACTTAGCAAGTAAACATAATTTCATAGCATTTAATTAGAAGCTTTTTTTCATAAATATGGATGATCCGCATGAAAGAAGAGAACTTTTGAAACTTTTAATAATTTTGAAAATAGTTTTAAGTGTTAAAGATAGCGACGTATAGGCGTAAGATGAGACTGTGATAGAGTGTGATGCAGTTATAAGGAAACTTTTATTTTTTTATACTACTAAACTAGAGATTCAATTATTTTGTGGCATCATATTGATTACATGTGATTAACAATGGCAGCGGTTGCTAAGAAACCGACAGCTGCCTTACCTAAACCTGCACCTGCGGGTGATCCGGTAAGTATGAAACTGCTTTTGTTCTATGTTTTATATGTCCAGGAAAATCAGAGGTCATTGAAAAGTTCCAGAAGTGTATACCTATATATATTATAGGTATATATTTCCAGATCGCGTATTTTTCCCCCAAGTGTTACCATTAAAGAAAAATAAATTCTACAATGTAAAGTTAACTGTCCTTCAAATATCCATCGGTTTAAGATTATTTTAAGACAGTTCTGAATTATGAAGCTCCGCTAGTGTGGTCATAAATCACATGATACGATACACCTGTTAATTATTTCATTTAAGTCAAATACATTCCAAGATATTCATAATTTAATGCCTACTGCCGTCCATTTTAGTTAAGCAAACACTGAGTTGCGTAAGCCATATATCTTTCAACCAGATAGGTAATTAATATTGTATAATAACTTTTGTGATAGTCAATGTTATAAGGGGAATTTCTAAAGCTGAATGATTCATTATATTGATCTTATGTTGCTGCTATTCAACCCTTTACTTCTCCAATCCAGCCCGTCCCTAACTACCCTACTCCAGCGACGTCCTAAGTTGAGGACCTTAGCGTGTAGTTGCTAAATTTGTTAGTTGATTATAAGCCCTGGCTGGAGGCTTTAAGGCACCAGACAGACTTCAGACAACCTTATAGGTTGACCTGTGAAACGCCACTTACAATAAAAATAAATATCCACCCCTTTCCACTTGACAAGGATATTTTTCTGTATCTGTCATATCCACGACCTACATTATTTTCTGTTCATATAACATATTTATTATTCACGTTAGTCAAATGACGTAGATGATGAGTTTGGCACAGTAGCTTATCAGGAAGATCATAAAAAACAATAAATCTTCTTCAAAAGCAATAACTCAATCGAATTCTGTTGCATACACGATATCTTATACTTTTACTGTTCCTGTATAGGAAAGTGTAAAGATATGTAATAGTACACTTGTGCCACATTTGTCAGGAAGTCCAGTGTTGTCAGGCCATTTGGCTAACGCTCATAACGAAGTACAACTGTCATAACATTCTAATGCATCATTCATATTACCAAGCAGTAACCAACCAAGCAATTTTTCAATCTATATCGGACTAGAACATATATTTGGTAATGTTTTAATGACCTTTGATTAAGTTTGATCTTTCATTTGCTTCACCAACATAGACTTAGACTGTTCTTAATCTTTTAATCATTTCTTTTACTACATTTCGATTTCTAGATTACTACATAAATTAATGTATGGTGAAGCTTATGATGTATATCAATGTTTTAAATACTCTTTCAATGTAACTAAGTATATATGAATATGAGAAAAAATAACTTATAAATGTCTATAATTCTCCCGTTTATGACTTTTATATCTTAACGACTTCTGAAACATGTAAAGCAAATGGACCAATTTTTTTAGCTTGCGTGGAGTAATGTAACTTTATATAAAGTGTTCCGTTTGATAACCTAAAACTCTTGCTAGGGTATTTAACAGACAACCTTAATCTTTTTTTTTTTTCACTATAAATTCAAGGTCCATCAGCTCTACATTGTATTTGTTGATTTCAAAGTGATTAACCCCACTCATGCAAATATTTCAAAATTCCAAAATAACTCACATGTTTCTGATGATATAGCGACGCAAATCTGGCGATGCGCGAAGACCGTCGGTGCAGGATCTTGAAGACCTCATCAACAAGCCGTCGGTGCCTCTCAAACCTATTGGTAGCGGAGGACCCCCGGTCATCGTTGATGTGCAAGAGAGTTACTCTGCTGTTGAAGGTAAGAATAATATCCATAAGCATCTTAAAATTAACTAGTTCAGGTACAATATTAGATAGTGCATTTAAGCTTTTATGAAATAATGAATTGAATGATATATCGCCACTATAATTCTTATACAGTTACGTAAAAATTATAATATTTCAGGATTAAGGTGTTACTTTTGAACGGGATAATTTATAACTTGGATAAATTATAATAGAATTTATTTTTTACATAATTTTTATATCTATCATCTAGATCAAACTGGATACCTCACCGTTCAAGTGGAGGGTAACCCAGCGCCCACTTTCAAGTTCTACAAGGGCGTGGGAGAAATCATTGAAGGAGGCCGTTTCAAGTTCATCACCGATGGCGAAACTGGTCTCATCACGCTGTGCATGAGAAAGGTCAAGCCCAATGATGAGGGCAAATACAAGGTTGTGGTCAGCAATATCCATGGAGAAGATTCCGCTGAAATGCAGCTATACGTATCCGGTAAGTCTAGAAACTTATAATCATTGTTCAGAATATATTACTCGCCAACGAACAATAAAAGGCTCATTTCAGCCTGGGAAAAAAAGTATCATTGAAATCCAAAGTCCGATAAATGACAATATCGTTTCAGACTCCAGTGGCATGGACTTCCGTGCCATGCTCAAGAAGAGGAAGTACGCCAAATGGGGAGAAAAGAAAGAGGACCCTGACTGGGGAGACCTCAAGGAGACTGAAAAGCCAATACCACCGTTGAAGAAAGTGGAAAAGGTAAGGTGTATCTTCTTTTCAAATACACAACAGATCATTTCGATTTTTACAAACCAATCGATAATAATTGGACATTAGAAGATGGTGATATAAACGCTATATAAAATGATATAAATAAAACTGAATATAAAAATAATGACGCAAGGCAACGTAGATCAGAATTAGATCTAAAGACCGTTCTAAGAATAGAAATGCCAAAGATATTTATTTAGTCAGCGCAAATGTTTTCTACATTGTCTTGCTGTCTATTTAAAACTATTTATAAATGACTAGACAGCTCCATCGGGCTAATTATGATACATTAAAATTATGAAGTTCAAGAATCTGCCAAAGATTTTTTTGAACATGTCTTAATATTGTGAATAACAAATTATAGATATTGTATATTCTACGCTATGAAACCAATGCTTTCATGTAGAATATGAAGTACCTAGCATGCAACATGATAATAAAAACATAAGTTTTAGTCAGCTTCCATTAAGCACCTTATTAACTGAAATTACGGAATATCTTAATGCAACTAAACGAACTCCATACATCCTTATTCATATTTTCCCGTTTTTAGGGTTCCGTAGCCGAATGGCAAAAAACGGAACCCTTATAGTTTCGACATGTCTGTCCGTTTGTCTGTCTGTCCGTCCGTCCGTATGTCACAGCCATTTTATTCCGAAACTATTTGGACTATACATGTAAAACTTGGTAGGTAGATGTATTCTGTGAACCGCTTTCTAATCGCGAAAATTTAATAAATATTTATAATAAAGGGGGCTCCCCATACATGGAACTGAAACTGAAAATATTTTCTTTCATGAAACCTATATGTGTGTGGTATCTATAGACAGGTCTTTAAAAATGACATTAAGGTTTCTAAAATGACTTTTTCATAAAGTTAATCGTTTAAAAGATATACGCTTCCAAAGTTGTAAAATGTGTGTCCTGTAATAATGAAGTGAAAAATCTAAAAAAAACACATGTTGTAGATCTCAATGTAAACTTTCAACCAAAATTGGTTTGAACGAGATCGAGTCAGCAGTTTTTGAGACAAAGTATATTTTCTAAAACCGCAAATATAACTTTGTAATTCATACAAATACTATAAAAAACCAAGTTATTTGGCGTAGTTGTAAAAATTGTAAACAAGCTAGTTTTAAGAAATTTGTAAGGTTTTTTGTTTTTTTTTTTCAAATAAATATATCAAGTATATTATATTTATTATAGTTACTACGGAACCCTTCATGGGCGAGTCCGACTCGCACTTGGCCAATTTTTTTAAACCATTCTAAACATTATTGACCAAAAATATATGTCATATTCAGTTGCATAAAGAATTTCAACAATAGCTTCTTATAAAAAAATGTGTAACTCTGTTTTCAGTTAATTAATACTGATAACTAAGCAGATTTGTATATTATGTTAGTGTTCTAATACTTTTAATTATCTTTAATCAAAATGCATCATGACATTTAATTCTTAGGGCTTAGAAACTGGATATTTCGAAGAGGACGGCTTCATAGTGGTCGTTTCTGAAGGTGTCGAGATGGGTAGATTCCCAGCTGAAAGGAGATCATCCTTGAACTGGAACTGGGTCAAGGTCATCAGTATTTTAAAATATAGCATTATCGTTCATTCCATCTTACATTTCCAGTATCTTTATGTTATAAAATACTTACTAAAATGTTAATATATCAATTTTAACTTCCGGAAAGGAAATATTTTTAAAAGTGATCAATTAAACTTATTTTGGAACCACATTTTGTTACAATTTAAAGCGAATGGGCGTAAAAATACCTAGTGTACGGTAAAAGCTCAGATTAATCCATTTTGCTTTCTTACCATTAATTTTTATCAATATTAGCTTTAAAATACATAATATAAAAACCAAGCATGCACATAAAGAGGTCCTAATAGTATTAATTTTTTATCATTATAAGAAAAAATTGAGATGTCAAAATTGTGTCAATGTTACATGAGTTGTTTACATAATTGGAGCCCTAGAAACCTACTAGAGAATAATTAGTTACACAAAACTATGGCTGGATGGTACTTAAGCAAGATTTTACCTTGGTTCTCTATTCGAACCGAATCAAATTATGTAAGCAAAGCAGAATATATAACATATATTATAAAACATATCTAAAAGCACATTACTATACTTGACTCACAATTTAATCACGTTTCATATTGCTTCCTAATAATTTAGCTTGATCTCAATTTCAAGTTAATTCTTGATTCTATTCTGTTGTAACATAACTATTAAAATTCTAGGGTATCTATGACATAAGGAGACGAATGTCTCTGCCTGAAATAATACCTGATTGGCCCGAATTGATGGAGGCTGTCATAATAAAGGTTCGATAAAAGGAAAGATAAAAACAAGCTAAATAAAAGGAATTTTTTGATCTTTTGAAATCTTCTACAGTTAATGCACATAATATTGAAGAAAACTAGAACCATCACGATTGGTAAACATGTATTTCAAATGGTCAGAAAAACCTTCTAAATAATGATTGAATTTAAAACCACGAATGTTAAAATAACTAAACTAAAATACACCTCTGAAATTACTGAAATCAACAACCGAAACATTTTCCTTTAACGGAATGAATTAAAAGACAATTATTAAAATCTTCACAATATAAGTAAACCTCAATAGAGATGAACAAAGCATAAAAAAGTTGAAGTCAGTAGTTCAAGAGCGATATAAATAAACAAATGCATTAAATTGAATTTTAAATTAACAAAGGGTTTTTGTATCACCACTTCATGTTTCTATAACTTGAACATGATTTTCAGGCAATGTAAGTGGAATGAATTTGATGACTATTGTTATTTTGAATTGGTGTCCACAATGTTCAATTGCAGGTCTATATTGACGTCGGATTGAAGAGCTTCTATCACGTCATTATTATCAAAATAATTATATTTCTCATTATTTACTTCATTAATTTCAGCTGATGCATCCGGTATTACGCAGATGTTGGAATTTTTTAAATTATGTTGATTATGATCCTTGTGGTATATGGCATTTTTGTAATCAGCATTTATATGTTTGAATGTTAATATTACATTTGATATAGGACAAGCTACTTTAATTTTTAGAGTCCTTGTTTATTCCCTAACGCGAAGTAATGCAGTTCGACAAAACACTGAGAATAAATGGATATTTTGTAGAGATCCCATAATAGAAGACCGTCACTGGCTGAACTGATCCCGGATTGGCCGGTGCTACACTCGTTCAAAAGAGACGAGGTTTGACAGCAACGTCAATAGACACAATGCATCTTGAAGTGTAATATCACAAAATGCAAATTATTTGTCGCACAGCAATGTGTTCCACGGGTATCTGTATGGTCTTATAATCTGGTTGAATTATTACAGAAAGTCTTGCATTAATGTCTGCTATAAACTATTGAACATAGTTAAAACTAAAACTGGATAAATGACTATTCAATTAATTACTTCCTTTTCTTAAAACAGCAATCATATCTTGTGAATGATGTAAATATAAACTGTTACTACTTACTACTTATCAATCTTCTTTATGATATAATCAATAACCAACTCTACCTATCGTATTAAACATTTCGGCTTTAAGAATAAACTAAGCAGATATTCGTGCAGGAATTTTTCAATGATTTTTTCAGATTATTTGATCAACAGCGACGTGGTCACCGACTAGTCAGTCCAGCACATCTTTCATATACTTCTATTCTTCTTCAGCAATTTTCCTGTGCACATGTTCGTCGATATCTTACTAGCAGCACAGCGCACCGGTTCAATATTTCATGCACAGTGACTTCAATGTTCCAGTATAAATAAAAATCCTTTCAAAAATGATGAATAATGTATAAAATTGTCCTATATTCGTTGGGAAACATTGCTTTTCCCTCCTCTATTTATAAAAATTCATCATTTTTGTTCGGTCAAATGTATATTACTTAAGATAAGCGTCTAAATAGATTCACGCCCACTTTTGCACATTTTTTAAAAGAAATTATAGAAATTCCAATTTCTGTACAATAGCATGGAGTTCACATGATTGTGTGGATGGCGGTGATGAAAGAATGGCTGACAAATCTAACGCCTCGGATACTATATACGAGTTCAGTTGTTTTCGTTGATTTTTTTGCACTTAAGTTACTGTTCGCTCGAGACGTTGACAGCGGTGAAGAGTGAGGCAGATGTGATGGTCAGCACTCAAAGCTTTTGTATGAAGAGCACATTTTTGTGTTATGCACTCTTCCGTCTCAAGTCAGAACAGGTATATTAATGTCCAACGGACGTTGTTTTCAGAAACAAGAGTCGTTTTTGAAGCCCCTCATAGATCAATTCGCGAAAGAAGGCAAGGATAAGAGGGTGACATTCGAAGCCATCTTTACTAAACCAAATGCGAAGCCGAAGTGGTTCTTCAGGAAAGATGTAAGTAAAACTCTGTTTCACATAATTATGTGTATAAAAGTTCTTATCGATTGTAATAATATCAGGTATATTAAATTATTCACGTGAATATTTACAGGAACTATTCCCCGGGTCAAAGTATAAGATGACAAACGAAGGAGACTCCTACAAACTGATCATCATGACCCCGAAGGTCGAAGACACGGGTAAAATTACAGTTGAGATCGGCGGTATCACTTGCACTGCTTTCTTGCAAGTTGATGAACCAGACCCAACCTACACGTTTACCAAGCCACTGAAGAAGACTACCAGTGGCTACACAAAACACGAATGCATCTTGGAATGTACCGTCTCCAACAGCCTCGCTATCGTTTCCTGGTGGAAGGGAGAAGAGAAGCTCGAAGACGGCGACATATTCCAGATCTCTAAGGACTTGTCAGGTGTCTGCAGGCTACTCATCAAGAACTGTAAGTTCGAAGATGCTGGCAAATACACTTGTAAAATCGAGAAGCAGCCTGACAAGACCGAGACTGAGGTTAAAATTGTGGGTAAGTAGAATTCAGCTTTAGAATTACTAGCATAAATTTCAATTTAAAATAATAAATGAATGATCTACTGGTATATGTTTCCATTTCAGAATACCCATACAAGTTCACGAAGGTGCTCAAATCGCAGCAGGCGATTGAGAAAGATACCATCACTCTAATTTGTGAGCTGGATGATGCTAGTGGTGACGTGAAATGGTAAGTTATTATGTTTGTACTGTTGTTTCTTCAAACGCGTTTTAATTACTGTAAAATACCAGTATAATTTCCGGGATACAATTTGTGCAATCTTTTCGGAAGATGGAAAGCTGCCGACTTTTTTCAGTGTTGAAAATTCTCTAATTTATATCAGAAGAAAACATTTTAATTTTTGAATATTTCTTCGATAGGTACAAAAACGATGAACCACTGAAGGCAGACAAGCGCATTAGTATCGTGAAGGAGGGTCGCAAGCGCAAGGTGGTGATCAAGGATGCCAAGGTTACTGACGCTGGCAACTTCAAGTGTGTCAGTAATGCTGATGAGACCGCTTGCGAATTGATTGTCAATTGTAAGTTTCTCGCCATCGTCAGCTTTTACATTCTCCATTGATAATAATTTGATAATTAGACTGTTGAAGCAGTTTCTTTGATCAAACTATTAATATCTATTTATATAAAAAGAAAAGTCCTGACTGACTCATCAACGCCCAGCCCAAAACCTTGGACCTAGAAATCTGCGATTTTGGACAGAGATTCCTTATAATGTAGACAACAAATATAGAAGGATTTTTCGAAATTCAACCCCTAAGGGAATGAATGCTTGTCTTTAATATATCTATTAAAGATATTTGGCCGGAATGCTTGCAATGCAAACAAAATGTATCCAAAGGCGTCGCCAACCAATTAATTCCAGTAATGGAGCATTATTGTGACACATCCATTCATATGAATGCCAAATACACAAAATGGGCTTGTTTCTAATAGTCTATTGTTACAGACAACTAGACCAAAACTTTACTTAACAATTGCACCAGTGTGTAAATATTCCAAATATAGTTTTAGATGGGAACAGTCGTTTACTTCGTTGCGATGTAGTCAATCATGAAGTCTGGCTTTTTTGAGATTTATAAAAGAGTGTTTTCTTTTTCAGACTCGAATCGCTTCAACAAGAAGTTGAAGGATACAGAGGCAATTGAAAGGGACAAGGTTGTTCTAGAAGTAGAGTTGCAGGATCAGACTGCGGAAGCAGTTTGGTCTTTCAACGGACAGCCTATTGTGCCCAATGAAAGGTGAGTGTTTTAGTAGTTTATGAATACATAAAATTTTAAATATTATATAAAACGCACAAAATCTTCAAATTTTTTACAACTGATTTATCAAATATATTTGTAAATAAATTGAGTGTATTATGTCAGAATCAGATAAGTCCACCAAATGCACGAAAATATCACTAGTATTGAGTGATCATAGTTTAATAAAAAAATAAATGATTAATATGTAATTGTTTTTATGAGCCTTTATTTTACTATCATTGCATTTTATTATTCATACTATGTAATAAGAGATAGAATTATTTAATTAAAAAAAAAAATAATTGGATAACTTCTTTACACAAAATAAACAACAGTTTAGGCTTCTGCAGTTATACGGTTTAGTTAGATAAAAAGTAGGAAAAACTAAGTATGCCTATGTCTGTAACTCTTTTTATATTTTAATTTTTCACATATTTTGTTCTGCCACAATACCCTCGAAATATTCTGTGGTTTCATTTCAAGTTTAATTTAGTTAAGGAACTCCCAAATAATAAGTTACCGGTTTAAACCGAATGTACAACTAAACGATTTTCAAATGTTATAAGGATTGAAATCAAGAACCTGGGTGGTGGCAAACACCAGCTCATCTTCAACAAATTGGAGATGGAAGATGATGGTGAGATTCTCTGCGAGTCTGGCAAGTTGACCTCATCTTGTAAGCTGACTGTCAAGAAGGGCGAGTCCAAGCCCTCTATTGAATGTCCGGACGAGTTCAACGGACCACACGACAGGCCTTTCGTAATTGAGGTGCCTTATAAAGGTAAGTTTTGGAAGACAATTCTGTGTATTAAAACATGTTGGTATTTTCCGAGAATCATATTATTTTCATACATTTCCAGTTACCGGCACCCGCCAAACACCAATTGAAGCTAAGTTATGGAAGGATGGTAAAGCACTGCCCACCAAAGAAATCGAGGCTGTAGTAGAACAAGAAAAGATTCTGTTCAAGATTAAGAAACCAAGCAGGGAAGGATCTGGCAAATACACGATCAAATTATCTAACGCCCAGGGAGAAGACTCTAAGGATGTCAGCATTATCATGCAGAGTGTCCCCACTGCGCCCCAGGAAGTCGCAGTCACTGAAGTATTCCAAACCTCATGTGTTGTTGCTTGGAAGACTCCGCAGGACGATGGTGGTTCACCAATCATCAAATATGTTATTGAAAGACAAGTAAGGGAAAGTTTTACAAAGAGTAGTTGTACTTATTTTGCATTTTCTGTATGTGATGCTCATTAAATTATCTTCTTTCAGGATATGTCTCTCAAAGCAGGATGGGACAACGTTGCGGAAGTGGCACTTGGCCAGCCACTGAAGTACAAGGTTGAAGATCTTATTCCGAAAAAGACTTATAAGTTCAGAATTCGTGCTGTTAACAAGATCGGTTCCAGTGAACCTGGCCTTTTCGGCAAGCCTGTGCTGGCTAAGGACCCATGGGGTAATAGACCATTATTATTCATGTGATATTCAGCTGTCCAGACATGATCCCCTTAATTTTAAACTCTCTGCTTTGAAATACAGATGTTAACATGATTTTACATACATATTTTAGACGAACCATCGAAGCCCAAGAATGTGGAACTTACCGACTGGAACAAAAACCACGCAGACCTCAAATGGCAGAAGCCCGACAACGATGGCGGCGCACCAATTACTGGTTACGTCATCGAATACAAGGTACAGAACTGTTACAAAGTATTTGGATCTTTCAATTTGGAACATATTTCCAATAACAACGATTTATATTTAAGTTTTGTTTCTGTAAACCTCTAAATCATCTTTTTAACTAATTTACAGGAGAAATTTGGCAAGGACTGGGTGACCGGTAAAGAGGTGCCTGGGGACTGCTTGGCAGCTACTCAGGATGGCCTCAAAGAAGGCTGCACCTATGAGTTCAGGGTCCGCGCTATCAACAAGGCTGGACCTGGAGAGCCTAGTGACGCCACTAAACCGATTGTGGCTAAGTGCAGATTCGGTAGGTTGATTGTAACATACTTTTTGACTAAACTGGTGAATTAATTAAGTATTCTAACTGACATGAATTTCATTAAGTTCACATAAATGGTTAAGTAATTCATTTAGCAACAGCACGCGCTACTGAATCAAAGTCCCTTTCTATTGTATTCCTATATTTGTTGATAATTATTGATGTCAGAATCAAGTAGCAAAAATATAGACTTAGGTACAACTTCCTAGGCCTCTAGCCAATTTAGAGGATAGTAACAAATTAATAAATTCGTTAACAGTCAAACCTTACATCGTTGGCGAGGGTCTCCAGAGCATCATCATCAAGAAGGGCCAGGTTATCACCTTCGACATCAAGTACGGTGGTGAGCCTGAGCCAACAGTCAAATGGATGAAGGGCGAAGAGGTAAATACTCTAACATCTTTTCGTATTTCAATTTCATTGTTATACAAAGTTGGAAGATATATTGTCAGTTAGATAATAATCTTGGAGAAGTATTTGTAAAACAATGAATAATTCGTAAACTTTTTGCACCCTGGAGATTTAACCATAATTTAGAGGCCGAGGAAGATGCTTCGTAATTTAGCGAAATAATTACTTGACTGAACTCAATCACAAGGTAATACCCGACCAAGATTGATGAGAGTGTTAAGGCCTGAATGCCGTCGACTAAGAAACAGCAGCAGGAATGACAGAGAACAGACGAACAAAAGTAGGGACCCTGTATGACACTGCCTTAGTCCCAACGTTGGTCTTAGTGTACTTCCAATCTTAGTATTTGAAGTCACAAACTTTGTAGCTGTCTAAAGAAGTCTGTCTTGGTCGAATCATATTTCGGAATTTTTAAGGGACCTGAAAACGGGAATTATCGTTTTTACAATATCAAGACTCATTTTATGACTCCATTTCATCATACCAGCATTAAAGAATACTTTTTAATCAAAATTTTTATTTTTCCTCCAAAAAAGAAACGCGGCAAGGCGTACACAGAGAAGGTTAGATGGTTGGATCTAGATGTATCGCATTTATATGTTCTAAACATAAACTCATACACTTTTCTATATTATTTTATTCTACAAAATGTGCTAACACAACTATACAATATACTTGATACAGATTGTACCAATATGTGATGGTAACTTGAAAGAAATATTTTTAAGTCTCATTGCTCTCTTCTTAAATATTTTTCAGTCTTTCAACTTATCAACACAGCGCAAAAGCAACATTTTACATTGTTCTTGGACAACAAACACACAATGTATTTGGCTTTGAAAAATATGCTTTTGATGTTGTAACTAAACGTTACTATGATTTAACTAGAAATTATTTTGATTGGCACCAAATTTATGTAGATGCACCTATATGAGTTTAATCAAAAACCAATAAGGACAAAATTATATTTACAATTTTCTCATCAACACTTTTTCTTTTTTACTGTGGTAACATTCAGCATTACGACGATGTCGTCGGATGCTGGCAACACATAACATTCTAACACTATCAACAGGTCGCAAGTTGCACCGTTGCACGTAAAACAAATTGTTTTTAGATTATATTTCATAAGATTGCGTCTGATATCACAAATATCCATCATAGCTAAGTATATACATCACCATTGCCACCACCACCATTTTTTTTACTTTTTTAACAGACATAACAAACACTAGATGCCTACTTTAGTATTTTACTACAATTAAATTGAATAGTTTTTATTAAACACTGCCCCACACTAATAATTTCTCCTGCATATGTAAAAATGCATCCACAAGTGTATTTTTATTAACACCCAGACCTGGAACAACTATTTATAGACCATACAAAAATATTTGTTACGGTGCGGAAATCGAAAACACTTATTACCATAGGGTACCCATAAGTTAAAAACAAATATAGGGAGATAAACATTATTTAGGTACCTAACACTAACTAAAAGGTTGTCTGTAAGAGATTGCTCTATGCGATAAGACCGCCCATTGTACACTAATTTTATTATTTGTATCCTTAAGTGTATTGTAAGTTGTACAATAAAGTATAAACTATAATAAATAAATAATAACTTTACTTAAAACCTATAAATCCTGGCTGTCAATTGACAACGCAGACTTCTAATCTCTCAAGATGATTATGCAGCGATGTCAGGTGGTAACAAAGCTGATTTGCGCCAAATAGGACCCTCACGACGCGATGGAAAAGTATTGAGACATAACATGCTGGGCCATAGGCCTCCTCTGTATGAGAAAGAATGGGCCATAATCCACCACGCGGGCCCAGTGCGGATTGGTGGATGCCGCACGTCTTCCAATTTTTTGTCCGAGGAGTAGAAAATTAAACAAAGTAGGTAATATGCTTGTCTAGGAACTAATTGGCCACCCCAGGTCATTGTAATTGAGACAATACCAAATTAACCCATCACAGATTAAAACACGTTCGAATAGACACACTGTGTTCGTTCTTGAGAAAATAAATAAATATATAATAATAGACACACTAACCTTCACAACCACAACAGATCCATCCCACAAAACATTTCAGTATGCATCACCATTACACTACCACCATCAAAATTGAACATCATCAGACGCAATCACATCCCTTCTTCAGTACTCATACCGTTATGCCATCACAGGAGGTCTTCGATGACGGTGATCGTATCACCATTGACAAATACGAGAGGAACACCGTGCTGACAGTGAGGAGGACAGCTAGAGCTGACAGTGGAAAGTACAAGCTTGTACTGACAAACTCTTCGGGCACTTGCGAGAGCATTGGCGATGTGGTTGTCTTGGGTAAGTTAGAAATTTAGTCATTATATACAAGCTGTGCCCGCGCGTGGAATTGAATTTTTACCGCGTAAATCCCGATCCTGTGGGAATTCAGGTTTGAAAAGTAATATAATACCGTCTCTATTATATTATTAGAGGTTACCAAAAAATAACTACGAATTGTTTTTAATTATTAGTAAAATGATAGAAATTGCGATAAATATCGATTCAGCAGCCTTCGCAGCTTCCGTATGGCATTTCATTCTTTCTTTCTTACGCAATTAGGGTACTGGCCAGCTGCTTTGTCAGTTTTTTTAAAATTAAGAATGTCAATAAATGTTTCACCATACAGCTATCGCTAATAAATGGGTAAATAAATAATGACGTTTGTCTGGTCTCTGCAGAAATCATAAAGTCCTGAGGCCGTATTATGATGTAGGTAGTAGACATCACTTCTTTCCACTTAGGTACCTACGGAATTGCTCTTTACAAGAGCTCGCATTAAAACTGTGTTCCCTTATAATACTTAGGTAAAATGCCTATCAGCTACTCTCTTATTAAATAAGATTTAAGTAACAGTAGAAAGTAGAAACTTATGGGACTTGACTATATTTCAGACAAACCAAACCGCCCGAACGGCCCGGTCGAAGTTGTGGACATCCGCGCTGAGAAGGCGACTGTCAAATGGCAGAAGCCAGACGACTGGCAGGGATCTGACATCACTGGCTACACTCTCGAGAAAATGGATATGGTAAGAAACATCTATCAAATCATTTGTACAACAGTACAGCTGAGACATACGATAATTTTGTGTCTATACTGTAAAACTGACTCAATTATTTCATCACAGGATACCGGAAACTGGGTGCCGTGTGGTGAAACCGGCCCAGAGCCTACTGAATTCCAAGTCAAGGGTCTTACTCCGAACCACAAGTACAAGTTCAGAGTCCGCGCCGTCAACAAGGAGGGCGAGTCTGAACCGTTGGAGACTGATGGCTTTATTGTCGCCAAGAATCCTTACGGTATAAAATTAATACCTAAATAATGCATTGTAAATAAAAAATTTCATAAATTTGAACATAATAAACATTTACTCAACGAATTAGGAATGATATATTTACTACGAAACGTCACTTTACGAGTATGAAACAAAATAACCAAACGTCATAAATGTGACAGTTTTCATCCCGCCATTTTTTAATATTTGGCAGTGATTTGTTATTGTTTTTCGCGATTTTAAAACAAAAGTAGTTCTGAAACAGTAATGAAAAAAAAAAACCAAGTTAGCCTCTTGAAACTTAACTCTTAGTGAAATTTTATCGCAAATTGTGTTTATGAGTTTATCGTCAGTGGTAACAATCCTAAGTCAAAGCAAAACGATTTAAAATGTTCATTATTACCTTGATTATGTCCTGTAGACCCACCAAAGGCGCCTGGAAAGCCAACAATCATCGACTACGACAACATGTCGGTGACTTTGCAATGGGAACCACCATCCGACAACGGTGGCAGACCAATCCTTGGATATGTTGTGGAGATGAAGGACAAGTTCTCTCCTGACTGGATTGAGGTGAGTTTCTTTCGGATATTCTAATTTATTTATTGCAGCTCCCTCACCCATAAAAATTAAAATTAAAATAATCACAAATAAGTCACTATTGCTTGCTAAAATTTTAAATTCCAGATGTCAATATTACATATAAAGTCAAAAGATTTAAATTTAAATTTGCGCCATAATTATATTAATCAATAAGTAACTACCAAATTCTTAATTCAAATTTTAGTTTGGTTCCAGAGCAAAAGTATTTCTGCCATGCAATGAATGCCAAATTCCATTTGTGCATTTTTTCATTTTTTAGTGCACTTTTTGCTAAAAAAATTCTAGCCCCTTAAATGACTGATAGTTTTGGCAACTTTGTTTTGTATTTTTATAATATATTAAATAAATGTCTGTGCTGTGGGTTGTGAGTTTTTTTATTCACAATTCAATAACATGTTTTTTGTTGTTTCCTAAAACCTTACAAAAATCACTTATGGAACTTGGCAGGCGCAACGACGCTATGTGTATGTTTCTAATAAAGAACAGTTTGACAAATCGAACTTATTTATTTTTATGGACCAATAAAATAAACTATCTATTCTATCCAGCCTGCAGTTATTCATACTAAAAAACTGCAAAAAGCCTTTATGTTTTTAGGTATTAAATTATTAATTTATTTAACAAATGGAATTTCTCTACAGGTTGTCAAAACAAATGACACAAAGACTGAATACAAGGTAGAGGGACTCAAAGAGAAGATGGTATACCAATTCCGTGTGAAGGCATACAACAAGGCCGGAGTCGGTGAAGCATCACAGCCCACCGACAACCATCTCTGCAAGCACAAGAACTGTAAGTTATATTATACTGTAATTTTAAATTCTTGGAAACTTTCCGCCATTATTTTCTCCAATAATTAAGAAACACTTCATTAGGGGCATTTATTGGGGACTGTAACTATTTAGTTCAAGTGATATTCAGCAGAATAAGTTAACTATCTGTTATAAAGCCCTTGTTAACCTTTTGAACACCAGAGCAAAAACGCACGCGTGAGCCCTCCATGCCAAGCCACAATTTCACTGCAAATACCTACAAAAAAAATAGGGATTTCAACATCTTATCGATAACCAATTAATCACTGCTTTTCATTCCATATTTTTTTAATAAAATATTACTCGTTGCATTATTCTTTTATTTAATTTGACCCTATTTGGTATTATACTATCATTAAATACCAGTTACAAAGTTCTAAACAACCTAAAAGCAGACATTAGATTTACAAACGAATAAATCAAATAATAATAAGGTACATCACTAATCTCGTTCATGACGTCATACGTTGTCTGGAAGACCCGACTCTGGCGTGGCTGGCACGACTTTCGACAACTTTCTCGCCTGCGAGTAGGGATGTGTTATTGTGGGACATAATAAATAATAATCATATTATAGTATTTAAAACAATTTAATCAATTTACTTATAATTATTACTCTGAGTCTTCGTAACTTGGCAAACTTATGTCATCCAAGTTCTTATGCTGTCGTACTTTTCTAATAACGTTCAGTATATTTACATAAGTTACTGAACGTTTTTCTTCTGGCACTTGATCCAGTTCAAAAGCGACCATTCTTGCGAAAGCAGCATTTCGTGGATCGAATAGTTGGCATTAAAAAATAATTGTCAAGTAATAGTAAGCTACTTTTAATAAAATATTTCATAAATTTGAAATAAAAGTTACCTTACTCACCCATCACTAGCTGTCGTGTCTTGACGACTGTGGCGTGAGGAAGAACACTTTTTTACGGATTTCGATTACCAATTTTTGATTATTACTTTTTCTAGTGAAATGTAAGTAATTAATATATCTTTGTGCTATTTTACAATATTTCATTAATGTAGTTTTAAATAATAGGAAAAAAACACAGAAAACTTAATTTAGTATATTTATTTTGTATACTTAAAAAATGTCGTTTTCTTGTCGGCTGTAGACAACGGTGCCGTGTTTGGCACGTTTTCGTTTGTCGGCTATATCCGACCGTGGCGTTCAAAAGGTTAAAAAGAATGTGGTTTTGGTAAATTTTCTTGATGTAGTCTGAAATCAGAATGTGCTTTGATCCATTTTATTAAAGTGAAAAATAAAACATTTAGAATTACCTATGACTGAAAGCACCTACTTATGAATAATAATTCTTATTAGAATCTGATTTATTTGTAAAATATTTTATTTATTTATTTATTAAAATACATTGACCTCTGAGTTTGTTTTGTTGTTTCGTCTCAGAGTAATCAATTAGGAAACACTGGCCTCATCTAGCTTAACTGAAAACACAAAAAAAATATGTGAAAAAGTGGTATTTATAACGAATTTACAAATTAAATATTTCATTTAGAATAAATTAATATTCTATTCTATTCATATAATTAATGTTTTTGTTTTTCCTTAACAGTGAAGCCACGCATTGAGCGCAGCACATTCAAGTCAGTGATCATCAAGGCAGGCCGCACTCACAAGTGGTCTGTGGATGTCATCGGTGAACCTCCACCAGAGATGACTTGGTGAGTAATAAAGATAAATAGTTATTAAGACTAATTTAAATCAAAATCAAAATCAAATCAAAATCAAAATTGTTTTTATTTTACATAGGCCTAAATGGGCACTCATAAAACGTCAGAAGTTAGTGCATGGTTCGAAATTGGTCGTTTCCTATGGAGAAGAACTCTATAGAAAAGAAAATAAATGTAGATGATTAGAATATTAATTATTATCTATCAACACCACTCAAGTAATTTTGACATGCTTGAGTGCAGTTTTTTTTATATAGATATGGCTGCTATAGACCTTAATCATGTCTGATTCTAAGCAGCAAAAGATGAGGTCTATGATGGAACAAGTGAGTCCATTAGATTAATTCTTGCATTTATTAGAATAATAAGTTGTGTTTCTATTTTATAGTGATTAGCAGATTCATTAGTAATTATTTACTTTTATGGAGAATTTACTTTTAAAATCAGATACTCACTATTTAAACTGCTATTTTATCTTATTTATTTAGGGAAAACAAACAGTAACACATTACATCAAGTTGAAGAAAAAATACAATATTAAATGGGCAAATGTGCCACCAACAACATTTTCCACTAAATACATAAAAGGTTTCTGCAATAAAAGTGTTATCATTTAAAGCCTTACAACTATAATGCTTATATTAATACTAAAAATCAATGAAATATGAAATAATGGAAATAAAAAATGTAGATTGAAATACAAAAAATAATTGAAATAAAACAATGGAGATTGAAATTTTATTTAAATTTAAACAATAAGAGATTGAATTTTTTAATTAATTATATTTTTTATCAATTATTGATTATTGACTCAGTGTCTTAAGCACTCTATCTTTGAATTGAGCACCAGAAAGAAGGAACATGAAAATATTCATTATATTTTTTTACTTAAACGGCGGAGAGCTCACCTGCTTTAGTGCGACAAGGCGTCACTGCAAACATGGGACGTTCACGTACACACTGAAAGGAACTCACTCTCACTGAGCGCAACTCCTTCAATACCGGTACCAAGACGCCACCTCATTATTTTTTTTTTCGTAGCTGTAGGGTCTCGATCGCACCTGTGTACCACGTAACGAGAATCAACGAATTCACTGTCAAATACTTCAGGCGTCAACCAGGTTTCAGTGAGAATTATAATGTCGTAACAGTGTGACAAGATATTTATGTACAAAATGTGCAGCTTAGTGCGAATCCCTCTACAATTCTGGTAATAAATAGCCAAATTATCCGCCATCGGAAAAGTTTAGTTTAGAAATCCGACTCCAACATTAGTTCGGTTAGACTGAAATCCGACTCCAACATTAGTTTGGTTAGACTGAAATCCGAATCCAACATTAGTTAGGTTAGACTGAAATCCGACTCCAACATTAGTTAGGTTAGACTGAAATCCGACTCCAACATTAGTTAGGTTAGACTGAAATCCGACTCCAACATTAGTTAGGTTAGACTGAAATCCGACTCCAACATTAATTAGGTTAGACTGAAATCCGACTCCAACATTAGTTCGGTTAGACTGAAATCCGACTCCATCATTAGTTCGGTTAGACTGAAATCCGACTCCAACATAGTTCGGAAAAGGCTAAGCAGATGATGATGATGAATTGTAATAGGGTAGTTTCCTGTGTTACAAAATAATTATTTTATTTGGTCTATTAGGTAGATTTTCAAAAAATATTGGTCACGTAGTTTTTGCTTTTTCACGTCAAGAAAAATTCACAAAAATGGTAAGCTTCAAAGTACAGGAGTGGGGGCTGCTGACGTCACACATTGCTAAGAATTATACCGAGGTGTGACGACACGCGAAATTTCAACTCACTGTATCGTCTTAATTTTTCAATTACGTGAAAAAATGAAAAATACTTGTCCAATGTTTTTTTGTTAAACTATGTGACGGACTAAATAAAATATTTTAGGAAACTACCCTATTAATTCTTAAGATTCATCACAAATATTTGTCTAATTTTATTTTCATATGCATAATTCTAAGTTTTAGTATTTCATTTCTTTTTATTTTCTTCCTTTGTTTTTATAACGGTGTATGCGCAAAATATGGAGTTAGTTGGGAAAAGACTATGCAAATTACTACTATGAAAATTATTTCATAATTCATAAAATAATTTTTAAACATCCTTTTAATTTTCTTCCAGGTCTTGGCGCGACAATATCAAGCTTGTGAACACCGAGCGCATCAAGATTGACAACAAGGAGTACCACACTGACTTCACAATCGTGAACGCGGTGCGCCGTGATACTGGCAAATACAAGCTGAGGGCTGAGAACTGCAACGGTTTCGATGAGGAGACTGTTGAGCTGACCGTGCTGAGCAAACCTAGCGCGCCAAAGGGTAAGTCACTCATTACTATTTTTGCAGTGAAATCTGATTTGGCGATTAACACACGGCACCGCGCACCGTCGCGGTAGGCGGTGAAGCGGATCTCGTGTCGCATTGGCCTCTAATAAATCCGTAGATACCTACCCAACGAGCACATTAGTGGAAATAGCAGCCTATTTTGTTACTTTGGGTTGTAAAATAGCGGTTTAAGGGTTCAAAAAGCAGTTCAGAGTTGCATATCTGCATCCGTAAACGTCTATAGTTATATTTTATTTATTATTATATTTATTTCTGTAACATAGGTAGTGAATACAGTTCTTAAATTAAAGATAGGTCGCTATGTTATAAAATGTTAATAAAATGGATGCTAAACGAATAAGTACGTAACTAGATCTTATAACCTCAAAAACAGGAAAATAGGAGCTTTTTGTGGCTGTGAGTTGCACTAGGGGAACAAAAATCACTGGAAGCGTTAGAAGGGTGAAAATTAGCGCTATGATTCTCAAAAGGGAGTTATTAGAGCTCAAACTGCAGGTTATGACTACATTACAATGACGCCATGATTGTTTAAGAAAACTTATAATTCACTTGCAAAATTGAGTTGATATACATTGGTTTTTCAGTTAAATGTGCATTAAATGTACCGGTAATCAATCGGCCACTTGCGAATAGTAAGTTATCGACACGTAAAAATACGGAAATAAAATTTATTCTGTATAACAAATAAAAAATATCACATATCTTTTGTTAATTTTTTAAATATCATAAAAGCGCGTTAAAATCACTCGAAAATTATCTTATATATCTACAGTAAACTGGACAGCGTTTTAAATATCTTTATATATCTTGCTAATACAGAATACAAACATTTACTTCTTTTTGTTTTATTTTCATGATGGCGACGAAAACACTTTACCAAAATATTACAAATAATGTCAACTGAAGATATACAATAAAGAACTATAATCAATTCATTCGTTCAAAGTAGTTCAAAAACATTCAAAAGTAGCGCTACGAGAGCTTTAGTATAGCGTTAATAAATCGTTATAGCTATTAAGGAACCTTTATGCAACCGTTGTGCAGGTTAAATGGAACTTTAGGTTGCATAAAATGGCGCCCAAATAGCGCTAAAGCGGCTGCTTTAAGTCTGCAGTAGACGCTCTAGCGCTTACGTCTATTACCATAAGTAATAATCGGATACGCTCCAAAGCTCTAATGCAGCCCATTTGTGCTAGTTGGGTAACACACACACCGCCAGACTGCGCGGTCGAGCAGTGCTCTCACCGCCACCGCCCCTCCGCGCAGCCGTCCGCACGGTGGGGCGGCGCCTCACACACTGTGCGCCGCATAACCGCGCGTATCATCGTGGGTGCAGAATAGCATGAATGTCCCATTTAGAGTTCTGCTGTTCTTAAAAATGGAAGAATCCAATATCTTGTTATTTTTTTCTTTCTACACCATAAAAGGTAGATTGCTACCACCACTTCAGCGTCCATTCTTGCCAGTGTCTGTGATCAAACTGGCCGAAACCGTGTTAAATCCATCCGCGTGGACAGGCGCGTATACCGCCTTACCGCACGGGGCACCACTACGAAATCCGCTTTACAGCCACCGCCCTCCGCGGCGGTGCGCGGTGCCGTGTGTTAATCGCCTTAGTGGGCCCTGAATAAATGAGAATCCTCTGCAATGAGGTCCCAATATTTTTGTATTGAACCGCCTCGGTGGCCTAGAGATCGCAACGCGACTGCTGAGCAGAGACCTCTTGCTTGATTTCCAGTTTGGGCCAAAAGTCCTATTGGTTTTTTCTATAAGAAATTTCTCAGTAGTAGCCCTGAGTTTTAAGTTAGTAGTGTGATAACCTCCGTGCCTCGGAAAGCACGTTAAACTGTTGGTCTTGCGCTTGAACTCTCTCCGGCCGTATCGGATTGCGAAAATGAGAATAAAGTAACAAAACTGTACCTGCGCCCATTCTTGTGTACTATAATATCTCCTGCACAGATGGCTAGTCAATTATGAGATTGGTCACCGTGACTGAAATAGGTTTGGAGAACTATTATTACTATTATTGTTGAAATATCTCTGTTATTAGGCTTACCAACATGTGATCCAAAATCCATGTAAAATAAATATCTTTTTTTTAAACATAACTAGTAAGGGACCGTTCAAGTATTACGTAAGCACTATAGGGGGGCGTGAGGGTCTTTGCTTTGCTTATTTTTGATGACATGGGAGGTGGGGGGATCTAGATGGTGATTACGTCAGCAGTAATTATTTAATTTTTCACACATATAGCAACACACATTGTCTATGCTTCAAAACGTAATGCATTTTCGGGGATTCCTACTTGAATTGTTGAATTCCGTGTCAGTAAAGTTTATTTAAATGAATATTATGTGCGTTACAGACTTCTATTCCAAACCTATTCCTTATTTCTAGATTTATAACTGCTGCTCATGAATCAATCAATTGTACCAATGTTTACGTAAGCATGGGGGGAGGGGTAAGAGCTTTGCTTACTTTTGCTGACGAGGGGGAGGGGTGGGTTAATAATTGCAAAAAATGTGCTTACGTAATACATGAACGGCTCCTAACCTTATTAACCCCTCCAACTAAGCTAAATAATATGCTGGTCTGGAATGGGTTTATGGCAATATTGTAATGGGCGGGGTTTGAACTCGCGACATAATTTATTCATAAGAAACATTTACTCAAAAATGTAATAATCACTTCTAAAATATTGTTGATAGGTAAAGGCTACTTTTACAGCACCTGAAACGTGCTTATGTCCTATAGATTGTACGGCAAAAGCAAAACCGCGAAAAAATCTAATCGCTACTTATTTTAATTACGCGATATTCCTACTAATATGAAATAAATTCTTCAATACTAATTAAACAATATCTTTCTAGGCCCGCTGGAAGTGACAGACATTCACGCAGAAGGCTGTAAGGTCAAATGGGAGAAGCCAGAAGACGATGGCGGTGTTCCAGTCAAAGAGTACGAGCTTGAGAAGATGGACGTCGCCACTGGCAAGTGGGTCAGGGTTGGCAGGTCAGTACTAAGAGTGTTGTTCTTTATTTATATGGCTTAGGATTTTTGGTCTCGGCATATGAAAGAACTGACTAGATAGCTTGCTGATAATGAATCTATTATACTTCTATATCTATCTATAATAATGTAAAGAGGAGTATTTTTTTTAATTAGTTTGTGATAGATAAACTCAAAAACTACTGGACCGATTTTGAAAGTGTTTTCACCAATATAAAACTATATTAACAGCGAGTAACGTAGACATCCATTGTTTTCGCTGAAATAACCTTTTCACGCTAGCGGCAGGCAGATGCTAGTAATATTATAAATGAAAAGTGGTTTTGATTGTTTCTTCTTCTTGCACGTCAAAACGGAGCAACAAATCGATGCTTTTTGGTGTGTTGATAGTTTAAAGGCTGAAGAGTGGGATGGGGATATTTTTCGATGATACAAACTTTCATGCGAACCGAGCCGCAGGCAGAAATCAGTGCTGTATCGGTGGTTAATAAATTGTTTATACAACGTGTAACGCAAACCCCATATCTATCCAAAAGGACTGAAGATAACATCTGGTATGGAGTCTCTATGCAAAGTTTCAGCTCAAAATAAGACACTCATAGAATTGAACCCAAATTGTTGGTTTCGTATGTTTCTTGAATACCAAACAAAAGTGTCACAGCACTATGAGGGTCATCACTTTCCACGTCACTTGCCAATAAAACGATAATTCTCTTCGTTATTCTTAATTTGAAAAAATTCTGTCTCTGGCATCAATGTATTGACATTTCTAATAAGTTCCACACATGTATACATATGATTACAAAACCCTTGCTATATCGTTTGTTATCATCCAAACAAGCCGTGCATTTGGTATGTATATACCCTTTAAATTACACGTTGTATATTTTAGTTTTTATCTCAACCATGTTTACGATAAGAAACTCGCGGCTAGATAATAACAGCCCGACGGGTCGAACTTCAAAGTTAAGCAACGCTTACCGAGGCGATCCGTGGATGAGTGACTATTTTAATATTTCGAGAGTTCCCGCTGTCATTTGTACATCTTTGACAGTCATGGGAAGTCAAAAGCCAGAAAATCTGACCCTGGTTTTGCAAAGAGATATAGTTCTACCCAGCTCCTGGTTTATGGAAGTCAGATAACACTTGTACTCAGCTCCGGTTAGATTAGAAGCAACCCCAACATAGGAAAAGGAAAAAGACTAAGCATACGATGATGACCTCCTATTTACTATCTCCTACTTTCCCTGCAGAGTTGCCGGAGACAAGAAGCCTCTAGAAATGGAGGTGACTGGTCTGGAACCTGGCCACCAGTACAAGTTCAGGGTGACGGCCGTCAACGACGAGGGTGACTCCGAGCCGCTGGAGACTGAGCGAGCTATCCTCGCTAAGAATCCCTTCGGTAAGAAATGTGTTTAATACTGTTGATTCAGGAACTGGTTTATAGCAAATAGTACATTACGTGCATACATTTGGGTGGCCATTAATTATATTATAAAAAGCCTTTCTGGATAGATATTTTAATTACTCTTTGCAGACGCTAAAATATCATCCAGTTAATAATCACAATTTAAATTATTAAATGAGTTTATTCTTTATTTTTTCAGCAATATTTATTATATTAATTATTTAAAATTATCATTTTCATCACTTTAATTTTTTTTAAAGTACATTTTTCTAACCATTTTTGTGTCATAGTCACTCTAATAAAGAAAGCATTCTATTACTCGTATATTACAGATAGTTTAGATCTGAAATGTATATGCGGCGTAATCCCACAGATAATGGCTCACCTTCTATTTTGTTCCGCATGCTCCGTTACCTGTACTCTTGTCGATCTTATGTCTGCATCAGCGAGCGATGTTCGCGTAGCTGAGTCTTTGGCCAATCCATACTAATATTATAAATGCGAAAGTAACTCTGTCTGTCTGTATGTCTGTTACCTTTTCACGCCTAAACCGCTACATACATACTACATACAAAATTTCTTCCACGCAACCAGGATATAGATCCTACCGATGTCGTTATTTTGAAAAATACGCTAGCATATATACAAGGCTTGATCATCTTTGTTTTTATGCTAACCACATCAATTCCTTCCCACAGAGGTATCAGACAAACCCGGCAATGTTGAGGTCGCTGATCACGACAACCAGAGCGCCGACATCAAGTGGGACCCGCCGAAGAACGATGGCGGAGCCCCAGTGCTCAAGTACATCATACAGAAGAAGCCCAAGGGCGGCGACTGGGAGAATGCTGCTGAGGTAAATATCAGTTCTATGTAGGTGCCGTTACTTCTAGCAGTAATACGTTTTTAGTACACGAGTTACAAGCAATCTAGAGGTCGAAAGACATGTGCTATAGATTTACACATGGTTTGTAAAAGCTACCTTATGGGCTTTGTTTTTTCGAGTCCGATGTACTCTCGCTCACTTACGCTGGGGGCTACTTACTAATAATTTTTAACACGGCCTCTAGACTGGTGTGGTCCTTCAAGCTAGGGGAGTGAGATTTCTGAATACGCTGCCATATCTTAAGGGGCACGTGTGCAACAATATGGAAAAAGAACAACAAGAACACGCTATTATTTCGTTTATGGAATGGCAAAACAGCATTCTATGATCTGTTACCTGATGACCTTCGCCTTGGGATTGGAGGACAATGGCGCCACTATGCATTAAACAATCACAAAATTACTTCATAGAGACCATTTTCCCTTTACTAATTACCATCCCTTATTCCCCAGGTACCTGGAACTCAGACCAACGCCAAGATCGACGGTCTACCAGAAGGTAGTGAGTTCCAGTTCCGCGTGGTGGCCGTTAACAAGGCTGGACCGTCCGATCCTTCGGAGCCAACCAAGATGACTACTATCAGGCACAAGGCCCGTAAGTATCATAACTTTGAAAATGTATGTTCTGGGTAAAGAGCATTTTGAATCGTAAAAACAGGTCAATATGGCTCAAAATGGAGGGGATGACTTAAACTCATAATTATTATTATTTTTTATGCTTTTGTAATCATAATATATTGATGTATCATGAAATGAAATTGGAATGAATCCGGCTTGAGAGAGAAAGAGAAGCAGCTATGTTATAGTACTTATAGCACTATCCCTTTCTGGCGACAAAATCATGATGGTGCTTCGACCCTGTTATAAAAATATTTTTTTCATCCCCCCATCTCGGAAAGAGTATTTTTGCTCTTCGATATCTGAGTGCAAAAGCCTTTTTTATCCGCTAGAGGATAAAGTAAATTGAATTTAGAATATCGTGTGTATTAAGTTTGTGAATTCAAAACATCATTAAACCTATTTACTTCTACCTCCATGGGGCCGAATTTATCATACAACGCGAAACGCGAATTTATCATTTTTTAATTTGTTAAAAACTCAGACTCTGGTACCTTCTTGGTGTACTTACTTTTTTTTTAAATTTGCTTTGCTCGCCATTTTTTTTGCATTTAGTCATTTCCTCGCTGAGGTGGGATGAAAAGTTACGTGTTGCACTCGAGTGCAAAGATTTTTCACCACGTGCTCAGGATTCTAATGTTTGAATCACTCGCTGCACTCGTGATTCAATTTTAGAATCCTTCGCTTGCTCGGTCATCAAAATTGAGCACGCGGTTAAAAAGCAACTTTGCAATTTTGTATAACAAATAACTATTGTCGTCAGTGCATTACTATTCTCAAAGGATAAATAGGCATGTATTTTTTATTATTTGAAAGTATTTATTACTTGAAAATACAATCAAGTATAAATAAAGAAGAAGGTTATTGTAAACTATTCTTAGAATTCTGAAAAATTAGAATCATAAAGTTCAACCACAAAAATAATTGTATATTATACTTTTACACGTTATCCGGTTGGTGGATTACGATCCATTCCTTTTCATAAAGAGGCCTGTGCCTCAACTTTTTTCCAATTTTTGTAACCCTGCCAGGATATCAATAGGCTTATGATAGACAAAACCATACTCAGCAAAACTCCATTCTGTTCCTCAGTGAAACCCCGCATCGACCGCACAAACCTGAAGTCGCTTGCAGTGCGCGCGGGCAAGCCTATCTTCTTCGACGTCAATGTCAAGGGTGAACCGGCGCCTAAGGTGCAGTGGTTCAGGAAGTGGAAGGGCGAGGAGAAGGAGGTATGTTGATATTATTTATGAAAGTAAATCCTGCATTGTTTATTAATGGCAATCATTTTGAATGATTATAATAGCTTGCCCCATACGGAACGGCCGATGGGCTAAGTCAACCTAAATAAGTAAAAAACGCGGAAATTTTAAAAATTATGAAAAATACATATTGTTTACTTTCGGCAGTTTTCACATTTCTTCAGTAGATGTTGATTGTAATAAATTTATTACCAAATATCAGAAGAAATAACAAAAGGGTTCTATTCACTTTATTCGGGCACTTACACCTTTTTATTTTGGCCATTAGTCCTTTGAGGAAACTTATTTAATTATTATACAGAACCCCACTTATGTCTTTTAACCATAATTAAAATCCCCAGGTAACAGAAAACGTTATCAATGTGGACTACAACACAAAACTGGACGTCAAGGAATCGGTACGTCCCATGACTGGTACCTACCGTATCCTCGCAACCAACCAGCATGGCACCGACGAGGCTGAGGTGGAGATCACCGTGCTCTCCGCTCCAGGCAAACCTGGCGGTCCATTGAAGGTAGCAGACGTTACCAAAAATGGATGCAAACTGTCCTGGAAGAAACCTGAAGATGACGGTGGTAAGTTACCATAACAATAACAATTTTTATTTTTTAATGTGTTTTGTTTTTATAGAAATATTTAAATATGTAACTTATATGTATATAATCTAAATATATATAACTCAAAGGTGACTGACTGACTGACTGACATAGTGATCTATCAACGCACAGCCCACTAGACGGATCGGGCTGAAATTTGTCATGCAGGTAGATGTTATGACGTAGGCATCCGCTAAGAAAGGATTTTGCGAAATTCCCACGGGATCGGGATTTACACGGGAAAAACTTCCCACGCGAACGAAGTCGCGAGCAACTGCTATTAGGAATAAAGACTAATATTATTAAATATTCTTCAATAAGTACAAAAAGGTTACAAGAAACAAGCATTTACATGTACTGAGGTGAGGTTTTGTGTACAGAGGCATTTTAATTTGAGACAACGACTACCAAACTGAGCTATGCTCGTATCTTGGGTAGTCGGCGGTCAACCGTTTCAGCTGTCGTATACATATCACCGTCATATCTTGTACCAAAATATTACAATTTTATGCATTATTAGCAAATGTTATAAGCCACGTGTTTGTATCGTCTATGCTGCGTTTGAGCGCCTATGTTAGACCAATGGCAAATTATATGTTGTGTCTTCAAAATATTGGAAGAGGTAGCTATAAATTTTCTAGTTGACAGTCTAAAATTCCTTCAAATAAAAGCCTAGCCTAAATACATTCTCAAATACTCTGGTCTTATCTTAACAAATAGAATTCAGGGGTACGTAAAATCTAAGGATAGATAGCCATAAGGTAGATAAGTCGCTGGAGTCACGCTTGCCATAACATTCTATCTCCGACTCATCTGCTTATAGTAAAAATACTGACTGCATCTTTCTGTTTTATCAGAAACAAAAATATAGAATTGCCTTTCTACCCAATCGAAGCAAAATCTCTTCACAATAAAATGAAGCAATAGTCTAACGGCTAAGGCGCGGATTTGAACCCCACCCTTTACACATTACCGTGAACCCACTCCAGACACAAGCACAACACGAGTTGGAGGGGTTAACAACATTGCTAGTAACGTGAATTCTACACACATTGATACTTTTCTTTAAAAAATATGACTGTTTTGCATTCCAACAAAACAGGTATTATGTGTTGAATAAGACACACAGCGTTGAGATGAAGAAAGCTGATGTAAATTCGCCCTAAATTGTTTATCTATGGTTAAAACTTACCAAATTGTCCATGGTTTTATACCTGTCTCTCTCTTTCACCAGCGTGCGTCCTCTTCTTTTAGAGAAGGACGCTTGACACAAAGCTGTCAATGTCATAGAGTCTTCAGCGCACCAGCAAGAGACTTGCTGCAACGCTGTGTGTCTTATTCAACACATAATACCTGTTTTGTTGGAATGCAAAACAGTCATATTATGTGCTTTTCTAAGACACACAGCGTTGAGATGAAGACCTGTTTGGTATCTGCTGGTGATAAAACACAAACGCTATGATGAATTAATTATAATACTGTTCTAGAATATAAATCAGTTTTATTATAACACACTATAGGTAACAACAATTTTAACACTCCTTACTTTGTTTGTAACTTCAAAAATCAACAATATAATCATTAGAGATAATATAAGACAATAATAATACTGTTTTTAACTTCAAGAATCAACAATATAGTCATTAGAGATCATATAAGACAATAATAATAAAATTCTTAATCAAAACCTTTATCAAGGAACATGTTATTTGAATCTTAATAAGTATTTTTTTCAAAAAGATATACACTCTTTATCTAATCAATATTAGAAAAATTTAATTGCAATAAATCAACATTTGAGTTATTATTGTCCATTTTGTTTACTGGACGACAATAAAATTTCTGAAAAGTTTTAATACTCTTCCAGTTTCCTCTGTCGAGTATTTCTTGAACAGGTCTATTATCCAACCAACTTCTGGAGGCAACAGCTGACCTGATACTGCCTGGTGGGGCATCAATATTAGCTTCTTTAAAAATACTACGTATCCACCCTGCAATCATTGTTCTTGAAGCAGGTTTTAATATCCCTGATAGAGAGATAAATAAACTTGTGACAGTCCTGTCTGTGCTTCTTCTATCTTCAGATTTTGCTATAAAGTTATGGATGTGTCTAATAGGACAGACACGATGGTCTGGGTGTTTCCGCAACAACCAACCTGACTGTCTGTGTGTCTTTGAATCTGTTTTTGAACCAAACTTTGGCCAAAGACTAATCTCATCTCCGGTAGAAATAAGATTATCAGGGCTGTTCTCTAATAATGTGAGATCATGGATTCTACGACCTGAGGCTAGCAATAGTATTAATGCCGTTCGCCTAGCTATTTCAAACAGGGACCCTGAGTTTACTGATGTCTTTAGCCAGTTAAATAGTATTGCAGTGTCCCATATTGGTAGTTTTTGCACTGCTGGCTTAGCAAGTGAAATGGCTTTTAGAACTTGATGAATGAAAAAATGTTTTGAAATATCTACTTCTGAAGTTGCACAGTAAGTTGAAACAGCTGATTTATGAAGGAGAATAGTTCTATAAGCTAGTTTGTCAACTAAAAATAGTTTTGCCAAAAATCTAGCAACTTGTACACCCTCAGGTGCTTTAGGATTAATCTTATTAATGTTACACCAAGATAACCATCTTTTAATTGGGGCTTTATATGTTGTTAAAGTAGATGTCCGCCAACTACTTTTTAACAAGTTTTGTTCCTCTACAGTCCAGTTAGAGACTTGGTCAGCCCACCCCCAATTTTCCAGGCAAGGAGGGTCAACTTGTCCACTTGCGCTGGGCAGTTGCCTGTGCTCCGATCTATTAAGACCTTCCGCAGGTTTTTTATCGGAAGCGGCTCTGCTATGGCTCTGGCTCGCAGGTCGGGTAGCCAAAAGCATTTGGTCCATTGAGGCGTTATTAGGATGTACGTTCCTCTCGCACTGTTTAAATGAGTTAGTACTCTTGGTATTAAGCTGGGTGGGGGGAATGCCCAGCCCAGCTGATAGTCCCATTGTCGGCTGAAAGCGTCGCAGAACTCTGCGTAACAGTCTCTGGAATCTAATGTTACGTACTTTGGTACGACAGCCGCTTCTCTTGACGCGAACAGGTCGACGTCTGGGATACCCCACACTCTGAATATAGCCTCCGTGGCTTGGGGTAGAAGATGCCACTCTGGTACTTTGCGGCCCCTTGATAGGCGATCCGCAATTCCATTTAGACTCCCCGGGAGATAAGTGGCTGAGAGAGTTAAATGTAACTGATCTGCAAGTTTTAGGAGCCTGGTTGTCAGCCTTAGTAGTGCAAGGGAATGTGTCCCCCCCTCGTTTCTGAGGTATGCAACAAGAGTCCTGTTGTCGGACTGAATGAGTATGTGTGCACCTTCTAGAGTCATCCGCTGACTGTTTATGGCTGCAAATACAGCATACATTTCTTTTACATTTGAATGCCACGGTTTTTGGAACGGAGTCCATCTTCCCGATAGATAAATGCTGTTTAACTGGGCTCCCCACCCTGAGTCTGCTGCATCTGTAGTCAAGAAGTGAGTCAAGAACTGTGATCTATGGCTTTCAACCACCATTTTAGGTCTTGCTGAACAGGATGAGGAAGAATTCTTTTTTCTCGTAGTCTGTTTTGGTTGAATAATCTTAGAAGGAGTTGCATTCTGCGACAATGTAGTCGACCTCCTGACACTGCGTAATTTGCAAAGTTCAGCAGACCTAATAAACTCTGAACTTCTCGCAGAGAACAGTTTCCATTGCTCAACATCTTGGAAATGATTAATTTGATTTTTATTATCTTTTTGGAAGGAAGTTTTACCCAGTTTTGCTGAGTGTTCCATACTAGGCCCAGATATTCTATCTCCTGAGAGGGTTCCAGAGCAGACTTGTGATAATTTATGTGCCATCCCAAGGTTTCCAATGTTCTCAGCGTTTCCGCAACCTGAGAAACCAGTACTGTACGATCCTGGTTGACCAGACAAAAATCGTCCAGATAGACAATTATGCGGAAACCTTGCGCTCGTAGGATTTCCGCAATCCAGTTGGTTACTGTGGCAAACATTTTTGGGGCCGATGATAGGCCAAATGGTAAGGCTGTTAACTGCAGCACTTCCTTGTTGTAAATCACACGGAGGAACCTCCTGTGTGTTTCTGCAATTGGTAAGTGAAAGTAGGCCTGGTGAATGTCTATTTTCACTAACCAATCGTTTGTCTGCAAAAAATTGGCTACATCTGTTTGTGAAATTAACTGGAAATGTTTCACTGACACATACGAGTTGAGACCCCTGAGGTCGAAGATGGGACGTTGTCCTCCGTCTGATTTTTTTACTAAAAACATTCGACATAGAAAACCCGGATTGAGAATTGGTGGTGTCTCTAATATTTTCTTTTGTTTTAATTGAAGGATCATGTCTGTCATGTCCTTTGTTGTCCGGGTTGCAAACTTTTTTAAAATGTGATTGTCTAGATACCGAAGGGGAGGTTTCTTTATAAATGGAATACGGCCACCTGTTATTAACTTCAAAATATACTTGTTTGCTCCCCGTTGTTGCCATGAATGTGCATGTTCCTTTAGACAACCCCCACTGAAAGTTTTGGTTTGATAGTCACAAGTGTTTATTATTGGTCTTGGGGGGTGTGTTATTTGTTGTGTAATCTTTACGAAAGGGCTGATTCTTCTTAAATTTTTTCTTTTCTGTCTTGTAATCTTTACTCTGAGTTTTGTAATGTCCATGATGTTTTTTGTTTTGAACATAAGAAGAGTTAAGAGCTTTTTTCTCTCTAATGTAAGCTGGAGTATTAAGCCAAACCTGAGATCCACCTAAAGAAGCTATGATAGGGTGCAAAGCTTCTCGGCTAAATAGGTATTCCTGACTCGGTGGAACATTTTGTAATGTAGCTTTCAAATTTGGATTTGCAATTTCTTTTAAAATACGGCCCCGCCTTACTTCAATGCACTCTGCTCTCTTACCACACACAATCTGCATTGCAGTTTCTGAATTTTTATATGACGGGGACCCTGGACCAAAAGTACTAGAAACCTTTTCATACAATGTGTTAATATTTAAATTTTTAGGGTTTGCCGATGCCCAGTCAAGTAAATCCTGTAATCCTAACTTTAATAGTTGTCTCTGTTCTAAAATGTTGTTAGACAAACCAGCTAATAACTGTTCAGTTGGGGCTAAAAAATCTTTAGTCTTATTAAAATGACACAACTCTTCGTTAACTTTAAGACCTACAAAACCTGGACTAGCAATGCAAGATTGTAACGCTTTTTTGTAACGAATGCCCTTCCAAGAAGGGGTATCAAACTTCTGAAGGTTAACCAACACTTGTAAACGTTCTTTGTCAGCATGTGGAATAATTGTTTTTTCGTCAAACTCTGTACCAAGTTCACCTAAAGAAAGCTTACACATTGAAGCTGTCGGATTTCTCAAAAAATTTGATGTGGATGGAGTCAAATCGTTTTCCTGTTGTTCAGGCAATTGTTCTAACTGACTAGGATTAGTCGGTAGAAGAGGCAGGCTAGTTAAATAACTAGATATGAATCCCACTTGTTGAATAAGTGTCTCGACACGCGGGTCCGAACATGTTTGAACTTGTCTGTACTTACGTGAAATTTTTCGTCTTTTGTTGGGTGGAGGTGAAGCTATGCCCTCCTCATCCTCCGAGGATGAAGATGATGATGATGACGACGTATCATCAGGTCTCCTCTTGCTCGAATGCTGATCTCCATCCGGAGCATCAACACTAGAACTTTGTTCACCTCCGACACTCACCTGCGTAATTTCGTCCGGATTCATCACGAAAACCACGAATCACTTAGAATAAACACTCTTACAACTTAAATAAAAACGCTGTGTGCTTGTCTAATATAATAAATTATTGTAATTTAACAATTTGGAAAATTTTGCGATCTTATCGCGGCAAAATTTACAAACGCTATGACATTGACAGCTTTGTGTCAAGCGTCCTTCTCTAAAAGAAGAGGACGCACGCTGGTGAAAGAGAGAGACAGGTATAAAACCATGGACAATTTGGTAAGTTTTAACCATAGATAAACAATTTAGGGCGAATTTACATCAGCTTTCTTCATCTCAACGCTGTGTGTCTTAGAAAAGCACATAATAACTCAATATTGGTTATTGAATGACCTAAGCAAAGCAGTTTATGGGCAGAATTCTCTGCCGGAGTCTGTTTCCTGAGAGCTTACCTGTAAGTCTTAATTTAGATCTGTAGGTCTAAGTCAAGAACTCTCTGCCGGCTTATACCTTTCAGCCTTTAAAGCAAGAGTAAATAGGCATCTTCTGAGCTCATTCGTCCCATCGTAGACCTCATCTATCGCTTACCATCAGGCGAGATTGAGATTCAGAGTGGGCCCACCCTGAATAAAAAAAACAGATTAGGTTACTTCTAAGAAATAAAAATGCTAATCCTTTTCCAATTTTTAGGTAAACCAGTTACCAGCTACGTGGTTGAGAAACTCAACAAGGCTACTGGTCGCTGGGTACCTGTGGGCAAGACTGATGACACTGAAATGGAGATCAAGGGTCTACAGGAAGGCGAGGAGTATGAGTTCAGGGTCAGGGCTGTTAACGACGAGGGAGAGTCGGAGCCGCTCAAGACTGACCACTCCATTATTGCTAAGAATCCTTACGGTAAGTTTTTAGTAGTTATGTTTGAAGATGTATATGTTTGATAACAGTGTTAAGTTAGTCTGAATATTGGGTAGGGTGTTAATAGTGGCACTACTGTTGGGTCGTACGATATCAAGTTTATATGCTAGATTTCGGTTATCATGTCATCTGTATTCAATACAGCAGTACAGTTTTTATTAAGAGTGGTTTTACTCTTCCGATGGTCTTCCTAATTAAATTTATGGCCACTATAACTATTATATGAATTCTATCCAATTATTGTCTTTCAAACCACAAAACGGCACTCAATTTTGATTAACATTTATAAATAATTTGGATTTTAAATATAATTATAATGATAAGCCTTTATTACCCACATGAGTCCAACGTTACATAATTTTACTGTATAGACTAAATTACAAATCTATTGGGTGCCGGCGTGCCTTTGCGACACGAAGGCATCCCCAACCCTTTCCAATCCACTCAACTTTGAGTTGTTCTCTAAAATTGGACTTAATAAATAATACTTTATAATTAAGAAACATATTATTGAATTAACTACTTTCCTCATCAGACATCCCCGGCAAGCCATCAGTCCCCACGATCGAGGACTGGGACGTAGACCGCGTGGACCTCAAGTGGGAAGCTCCCAAGAACAACGGCGGAGCGCCCATTACCGGCTACATCATCGAGAAGAAGGAGAAGTACGGCTCGTGGACAGAGGCGCTCGTTACTACGGTAAGGACTATGAATTAAGCTATCAGCTACAGTGGCGTACAGTAGTACCCAACTGATAACGCGCGTCGTGAATCTTCGTTCGCGCAGAAAAAAAAGTATGGCCTCGAAGATTAACAAAAGAACGCTTAAAACTTACTATCAACCTTAGATCACTACTATAAGGTTCATAATACACTGCAGCTGTTACATCCGTCTCACTCACGCCTCACGCGTCGCGCGTTGATATGGCGGCGGCTGTCGTCCAATAGCGGTAAAGGAAACGAAGCGCGGTGCGAAAATTCATGTTTTGCGCAGGTACATCGGTAAGCCATATCAGTTGGGTACTATTGTAGCAATGGGCTGGCATGACGGGCAAAATGCTAACCGGCTGGAAGAAGCCACCGGTCCTAGAGGGCCGTGATAACAGGATCCTATCATGTATTACTTTTATGTTCAATTAATTTTATATAGGACTAAAGTACGTACCTACACATGTTGAAATAATGTATCTATGATTTTAGTCGAATAAAAAATACTAGTGTATCTAATAGCGGTTGTATGTGGGGACGCCCGCTCCGCTGAATTTGCCATAGGTTTAAAACAATGTAGTAAACCACTGTATATCTGTATACTGATTTCAATTTTGAAAGGAACTTGGACTATCTGATAGGTTTAAAAAGGCTCCTGCAGTAGACCAAAGGAGCCTGGGAATGATGCCGCCGACCATAACCGGGGAGTTCTGCTCACTAAATAGACACTACCACACGATTTTATACTGATCGTGTGGTAATAGGTAGGATAGAGTCCTATTCAGGGTATGCAGGAGGAAACGTTATCCTTGAGTGCACATGAATTAGCGACATACGGAGACAAACCTTCAGGGACATTCAATTCCTTTACAGACATCCTGAATAGACCGAGAGACCTGATATGCTTCTTTTGCATTTTCTAATCGTTATAGCATATCAACCTGATATGCTTTACCGATTGACTTAGCTGGCTGGAATGATGATAATCAAATCTGGTTTTTAGCCCTGACACGTTTCTGCTACGTATCTAGAAAAGGAAATCTTAGCCCTAGTGATTAATCTTAGAGAAAAGTAGAACTCTCATGCCTGTACTTAAATCATTGACAACTACACTCCTGTACTCAATGCTTTTATCATCCAGACTCCAGAATGCAAGGCCCGTGTACCAGATCTGAAGGAAGGCAATGTATACCAGTTCCGTGTGAAGGCTGTCAACAAGGCCGGACCCGGAGAGCCGGGAGATGCCACACAACCGCACACGGCTAAGGCCCGCTTCTGTAAGTTTATTTAAATATTATTTAAGTCATGAACTGAAATAAGTGAATCTTTTTAGCAAGACCTACAAGTTTAGCAAACAGTATGTTCAATAATGCTTTTGAGGACCATAGAGGAACTTTCTAGCATGCAATAAGGTCCAGGATTAAGCAGCCAAGGATTTGAAGAGTGCAGTATATCTTTAAGTTTCTAATATTATTGATGACTGCGATCTGTAGAAATCATTTAAATGGAGGGATTTAAATCGAGAAAGAAATATATACATAATATCTCTGTCTATTTATTTGTATCAAATAGCCTATGATTGTGTTATCTCACTGGGGGGCAGTCAATGGGCAGGACATGTTAGTCAATTTTAGAAATCCCTCCATAATAGGGTACAATGATGGGTAAACGTTTGCATAAAGCTGGTATAGAATAACGGACGTACCAGCGAAGCACAGAAACCGTTTCCGGATAGGTGTTTTAGACTCGTGACTTGTTCCTTCTTGACGTGAATTGTTCCTTCTACAGTGAAACCTCACATCAACCGCGACAAGATGCACGCAATTCGCGTGCGCGCCGGCACTACCATCAAGTTGGATGTCGACATCAAGGGTGAGCCTCCACCATCCAAGACCTGGACTTTCGCCAAGAAGGTAAGCACACACACATACAGGTCCAGAGGTTGCCTGTAAAAGATCGCTCTCAGCGATAAGACCGCCAATTATATCACCCTTTTTAGTTGCAAAGTCCTTATTTGTTTTCTATTATGGAGTACAATAAAGAATGTATCTATGTATCTATACATAACAGGGGGAGGGGGGAATGCTCAGTCATCAAATGACTGAGGAGAGGAGGTCGCTCTTTGTGGAGCTGACGGGAGCGTCAAACACTTAACACTTTTAGACTGGTTGTCAAATTATCATATTTCTCGCTTTCCTTTAATGCTGTAAAGTGTCTATAAGTGACAACTGGGATATCTGAACTTCAAGGTCTAACTTTTAGAAGGATGCAGGTATATCGGTGTGTATTTATACTTTATGCACATTTATTTACAAAGGCGGACATATGTATTCTTTACTATCAAAGAGACAGCAGTTTTGACAGGGCTCGAAAGGGCCATTGCCATACCGCGGTCCTGAAACGCAATACCAACTGAAGGAACAGTGTGGGTTTTTAGTCACTTGAAGTCTAACTCTCCCTTCCACTTCACCCGGAGTGGAAGGAGTAATTTGTTGATATTCAACCAAGGTTAAAAAGCTCGGCAGATAGAATGATTATGAAAATGAAGACCACACGTGCCCTCCATCCCTACATTATAGTCTCTATAATCCATAAACTAACCGTCTCCTAATTCCCCAGGTCCTGGAAACCTGCCCAGGACTGAAGATCGAGAACGAAGACTACAACACTAAGATGCAGATCTTCGACTCGACCTGGCAGAATACTGGCATTTACACGCTCAAAGCGGAGAACGATTCCGGAGTTGATGAGGCTACCGTGGAAGTTACTGTGCTGGGTATGTATTCGTGATTGCTTAAAAAGAATATTATATTAATTATGTTATTGTAATTTCGGATATTTCTACTAAGAACCTATTTGATTTTTTTTCTCACAAAACTTTCTAGAATCGTTGGTGGTTTCTATATATTACGTAAGATAAAATGCCCATCTGACACCTGTATACGTTTTTGATCTACTGACTCGGAACAGATAGTTTTGGTTTGGTTGAGTATGGAACTCTAACATTTTCTGACCTTTATAAAATAAATAACTTCACATCAAAACCAGCTCTGTATGATTGTCTTTTACAGTGGCACAGCATTATGTTGAGCGATGAACGTTTGCGCGTATGTGACACATAATTGCCCTCGAAATTATTTTTGTGTCTTTTTCCCATTTGCCTATGCTTCATGTGATATCGCATTCGATATGGTAGGAATTAATGGACCAAGAAAGGAGGCTGGAGTGTATATGTTTCTATACCACTGCTTTTGCCAGGGTTTACCTTTAAAACTGACCGCAAACCTGCTGACTATGCTGTCAAAGGATTCAAGAAGGCCACTATAATAATGCAATATCTTAACCTCTAGAGCCCCAGCGGCACAAAAACGTGCCAGTAAACAAGTATTAGTTGAGCCCCGCTGGCACAATTTTGTGCCACCAAACCCCGACCAATTTAAAACTGTATTTGTAGTAAAGATAAATCTTAAAATCGTTTGTGACCGGGGTCAGATTACGCTTACAATAAGAGCCCGCCCGCGGTGCTTGACGGATGGTTGACGTAATAATGGCGGTCCTTGAGAGGTTAAATTAAATACATGACTTCCCAGCTATCATTACGTAGCCGTTGCTTATTAGATTTACCAATGTGAAAAAATCGTTAATAGATGTATTTTCTTTCTTTCTCCAGACAAGCCTGGCAAGCCCGAAGGCCCGCTAGAAGTATCAGACGTCCACGCAGACCACGTTAAGTTAAAGTGGAACAAGCCAAAACACACTGGAGGCCTGCCTCTCAGTGCCTATGTGGTAGAGAAGATGGACACCCTCACTGGAAAGTGGGTGCCTGCTGGTACCGTGGAACCGGATACCACTGAGGCTACTGTTACTGGTTAGTATTCTGGGAGTTTTTAAGTATTTTTGCTACAACAGATATATTGTAGCAAGAGTAAATAGGTTTCTTCTAGGCTCGCTCGTCACATCGTAGACCTCATCTATCGCTTACCATCAGGCGAGATCGAGGTCAAAAGCTGGCCGTCTATAAAAAAAAAAAATGTGTTTCCTGATAGCTATAACCCAGGAGTCTATAAGTCAAGAGTAAATAGGTTACTTCTAAGCAAGCGTGCTTCATCTTCGACCACATCATCGCTTAACATCAGGTGAGATTGTGGTCAAACAATAAAAAAAGATATTAATTTGGGTGTCTCCCTGTGAAAAGTAAGACTTATACTATCGCGAAATAATTACCACAGCTAAGTTTATGCTGTATGCCCGAAATGGGTGTCAATCCAGGCAAAGCTCTCCTATAAAGTGAACAAATCTAAATATAAGCTTTTGGTGAAAATTGCAGGAAACTAAAATATTTCATTTCACTTAAAAAAAATTGATAACTTTATTTGACATTTCGCGTGACACGAAACTAGTACAAAAGTTACACAATATGGACAATGCTGACAGTCTCACATCACCATAGGAAAGCTTAATTTAGCTTCAAGTTTTTATTTAAGTGAATGTATTTTGAAAAGTTCCAAAGAAAAATGAGTGAATCATGTTTTCTCTTCAAACAGGCCTAGAACCCGGACACACGTACCAGTTCCGCGTGAAGGCTCTGAACGAGGAAGGAGAGTCGGAACCTCTGGACACCGACCACGGCATCTTAGCCAAGAACCCATACGACGTGCCAGCCCCACCTGGTCTGCCCGAAATTGTGGATTGGGACGAGAAGTCCGTCAAGCTCAAGTGGGAGCCGCCCATCAGGGACAATGGCGCACCCATCACCGGATACGTCATCGAACTAATGGACAGAGATAGGGGCGAGTTTGTTAAGGTACGGAACTATATTTGAAGCGTCAATTGCCTAGTGGATAAGGTGTTGGACTTGTGATCGAAAGGTCGCTAGTTCGAACCCCAACCACACACTTGCTGTGAACTCACTCCAGACACAAGCGTATTTAGCTTAGTTGGAGGGGTTAACAAGATTGCTAATATTGTGAAATTCTACCTACATTGCTAGTTCTCTTTTTAAAACAAAACAAAAATATGTCAAAATATATTAAAAAACAAATATATTAAAATATAAATATATTAAATACTCGGCTGCATCCGGTTAGAATAGGTATCCGGCCCACACATAGCTGGGAAAAAGCTAAGCAGATGATGATAAAAGAATATTTCTTTCTATTCTTCTCTTCTATACTCTGAAGCCGACCCCGAAATAGATAGGAAAAAGCTTGCTTGCTGATGCAACAGATACCAAAATTGCTCGTATTCGAATACACTGGGCATGAGTTATTAGAAAAAAAAACTTATTGTGAAGGATAACAAGTATTTCCTATAGCAAAAACGAACCCTCAAAAGCATCTAGCCAAATTTACGCTTCACAGATTTAAAGTCTCAATTCGTGCAATTGAGACATTAAATCTGTGTTACCCTGGCTCGGAACTCCTGAGTTTAAAAGTACATTGGTATTTTGAAAATTATTGCTGGGTGCTTTTATTTTGAACTTGTAAAATTAGATGTAAACTTAAGCGACTACCGAGTAAGGAAAATCAGTCAACATTACTAACGTGTTTGTCTCCACCAGGCTGCCGAGATCCAAGGCAACATCTGCCAGGGTACAGTACCCAAGTTGGAAGAAGGTAACCAGTATCAGTTCCGCATCAGAGCTGTCAACAAGGCCGGCCAGTCTGAACCTTCGGAGAACACCAACTGGCATACTGCTAAGCCTCGATTCTGTAAGTATTTGCTTCAGAAGTCAGTGAAAACAAAACAACTATAATAATGTATTATTATACAAATACTCGTTGAGCTCCTTAAAAGCCTTGAGCTACACGTTTTTTGACAAATGCTTGCACTGTCTGGACAGGCCCACTCAAAGCTACGCGCATCTTTCCTCGAAGATCGCCTCGGACATTATTAACCTACAAGCTTCTTATATAATTTGAAAAGAGACTGACCTCTGAGTTTGTTTCGGTGTTTCTTCTCTGGTTAGTCAGTTAGGAAACACCGGCCTAATCTAGTTTTTTAAAAACATCTTGAAAAGATGTCGCTTAGGATAAAAGGGCAATGAGAGCTCGATATTTAGACGCCTAAAATTTCCTTAACTTCCCTAACTTAATTCTAAAGAGAATTGGAAGGCCCTACAAAACTGTGCACAGAAACTCACTCAAAATATACTGAAAACCAACACTTTTTAATAACAGCAGCAACCTTATAACCCATCAATATTCCTCTCAACAGTGAAACCAAGAATCGACCGCACAAACCTGAACCCGCTAACCGTAAAGGCTGGTCTACCAGTCTCCCTAGACGTGAAAGTCTTCGGCGAACCACCTGCCAAGGTCACCTGGTACTTCAAGGGTGAAGAACTGCAGAATAGGGAGAATCTGGAGATTATCAATGTGGACTATAACACTAAGTTCTTGATGACTAAGAGCAAGAGGGCGCAGTCTGGAAAGTACGTTATTAAGGCCAAGAATGAAGTCGGCGAAGATGAGGCTGAAGTTGAAATTACTATTCTTGGTAAGTATTCAGAGTTGATTGTTTAATTGTATGGTAACTAGCTGAAAACTGTTAGGACGTAAATAGTGTGTGTCACTCGTATTTTGTTATATAAAAAAACAATTAAGACGTTATAACATCAGTGGCTAGTGCAATACTGCGTAACTAATGTCTTCAATAAGGTCTATTTTGCAATGTTAATTCAGTTAAAATAAGAGCTACTTTTAACTGGAATTAACATTGCAAAATAGAACTTAGTGAAAATATTAGACCCGCGGTATTGTTCTTTTAGCGACAATAGTTCATTGAAAGCGTGTTTTCATTCGCTAAAATACTAATTATTTCTTAACCAACAAGTGCCGTCACCAGCCTCTACTCTTTTTTTTGATGCAGTTTAAATACTTTAAAAAAAATGTGATTTTTTTATGTTTATCTGATGGACCAAGACAAAATCGATGTTTGTTGGGATCAGATTATTATTTTAACATTATTTTATAGAACAATAATAAAAAGATTCTTAAGTAACTGCTATGGGATCATTCTCCCTTTAATTTTTAGTAAAATTTGGCTAATAGAGAAGTCATGGGCAGGCCTTTTAGACGCCTGTTTTAAATTCTTAATGAGAAACATAGACTCTTTCAAAATGCGGATTTTTATGTTCAATGAATTCACAAGATCCATATACCTATATTTCAGGAAAGCCCTCAAAGCCGCAAGGACCTCTGGAAGTGGCTGACGTCACAAAGAACGGTTGTACACTGACCTGGAAGAAACCAGAGGATGACGGCGGAGCGCCCATTGAGTACTACGAGATTGAGAAGCTGGATCCTCTTACCGGTAAGATATAGAATATACTTACCAATAACTAGCCACATAGCACGCGACTTCATTCGAATTCGAAGGACTTTTTATTAAAAATTCAGCCTTAAGGGTTAATTTGAATAAAAGCCTAGTTTTAACTCCGGTTCTTCAACTGTTTCGGTAACAAATTTTATTAAATAAAGTTTACCTGTCAAAGCGTAACAGACAAACAGACTTTCGTATTAATAATATTTGGTATGGATTGTGGCAACAAAAGACATGAAAAGACTTCTTAAAAATCATAAACCCTACAGTAATTGTCCTTCTCTGTCATATGTTTAATTTATATCAGCAATCATCATCTTCTTCGTCGTTTTCTTCATTGCTGAATGTCGTATCTCTTATGGATGCTGCGTAATCAGTAATAAAATGATTTAAGGATACCTAAGTTCTGGGGTATAAAAATATGATCGAAAGTTCTCACACGATCTATTTTACTGTAACATCTACCCGCATAATACTTTACTTCGCAATACAGACTAGATCTTCGTGAACTTGAATATTTTGCTTTGATATGTTTTGGTACTAATATTTAATTTAATTTTTATAGGAACCTGGCTCCCATGCGGTACCGCTAAGGATTGCAAGGCGAATGTCACCGGTTTGTCGGAAGGCAAGCCTTACAAGTTCAGGGTTAAGGCTGTCAATAAGGAGGGCGAATCTGAAGAATTGGAGACTGAGAAGCCCATCATTGCTAAGAATCCATTCGGTGAGTTGTACAGAGTACTGTCTTGAAATAGGGGATCATAGCGAATGGCTGGAGTCTCATTATGGAAATAAGCTTAACTCTTTTACAGATTAGTTTGTCTATATTTATTGTAATACGATGTACAGTTCCCGGCACGTAAGTTGGCAGGGTTTTGGCGTAGTGGGGGTAAGTACGCGCAGCGTACACTTAGTGGAACAAAAAAGTAGTCACTTTTACTGCTTGCCATTATTCTATGGTTATTCCCATCATTTATTTTTAAATCATGTCTGTTCAGAAGAAAATTAAAGAAAGAAGAGGAATTCATTAGTGAACTAGGTCTTATAAATAAAATAGATAGAATACATAAATACATTTAAAAGTGAAAAAAAAAAATGTATTAAAAAAAAACAATAAAAATTAAATGTTCTCGTTGTCACAATTAGTTAATAAAACTGTTACCCCTTTTATTCCTTTTTTTCCGGTGTCCTTAAGACAGTGACGAATTCGGAATTTCAACCTTCCTTAACTATAGTGTCTAACTGTTCTTTCTGACGTTTTAATAGTCTGCGTAAAACGGTATTTGTTCCTGGCATTGTAATCAACGTAACAAAAACTAAATTTAAAACAACAAGTCTTAACAAAAACAAAGGGTATAACTTTCGTGTACGCAAGTGTATTCGGGAGCGAACGGGACGTAGAGACAAAGTGGCAAGCAAGGGTCTACTGACGCACCAATCGCGCACTCGCAGTGGCGTTACGTCATACCCCGCGTCCCGCTTGACAACCGCCGACACCGAAAAATCGACTTCTGTGCATCTAACGACTCTTGCCAAGTTACGTGCCGGGCACTATACTTGTATTTTATTTATAAGGGCCAAGTTGCCGAAATAAATAAATTGAACTGATTGATTGATAGCTATTATTTCGTGTCATGTAGATTTTATGACTGCTAATTCAGCTATGGTTCTCTAATACTCATCTAAAAAAATGTATCAAATACATAACACAAATTTGGAGGAGAATCAGATGGTGGGATGATAAAATTATGTCAAGATATATCCACAGGTGTTAAATTAAAATAAGTATTTTTGGAACTTTCTGACTAACATATAGCTAGAAAGAGGTATATGCAGTGTGACTCAAAAATATATACCCTTTTTTTCTGGGTGGGAATACCATCAAACTCCCGCTGTGGGTGAAGCGGAAGTCAGTGTCAGACTTCTACTGACTAAAAACCCTCCCCGCTCCTTCAATTGCCCTTGCGTTCCAAAGCCGCCGTATCTCGTTAGAATATTCTTGCAACCCTGGAATAATGCCCTAGTTTCAGTACTAGTGCAGTATATCACTATGAAAGCAAGATTAAATACGTTACCTCGTATATATGTTGGGAAAGTGACTCCAAAACTACGACCAAGCGCGTATTTTGCGTACGGGTACGACTTATACACATTTCCATGCATCCCAGCTCCTCCCAAAAACCATTTCACTGAGGGAAACTGGATTTCCGTAAACTTTTTAATACTTTACCTCGAGCCATATTTCAATGTTTATGATATTTGCAGACGAGCCCGGCAAGCCAGGCCGTCCTGAGCCTCGCAACTGGGACAAGGACTTTGTGGAACTGGAATGGTCCGCGCCCAAGAGCGACGGCGGCGCACCCATCACTGGGTACATTGTGCAGAAGAGGGAGAAGGGCGGACGGTGAGTTACAAGAGTGTATTTCTTACTTCAAAAGTTCGTGATGGATGTTTGTTATTCTTTAACGCAAAAGCTACTGAACGGATTTGAATGAAATTTGGTAAGTAGACAGTTGAGATCCTGGAAAAACACATAGGCTATCCTGTATTATTTTTATCCTGGAATTCAGGATCAGCATTTACGCGGGAAATCCATCCCACGCGGACGAAGTCGCGGGCAGAAGCTAGTGTTCAATAATTTGACAAAATAAATGTATCAAAAGTTCTGCCAGTGACTTCACACTTATGAGAGTCTTAAAAACATTCTAAGAGGCATATTCTAGAGATGAAAGTAGTCTATAGCCTGTAAGTCCACATGCTAAGTCTATGACTGCAGCCATTAAGATATTATCAGCTGAAGTTATCCCATGGGAATGACACATCATTTCGGGATAAAAAGTAGCATATTTCTATTTCCAGAGTATGTCTCTGTGGCAGCTATTTTGGCCTGATTGAGTAACGAACAACCACACGCCTAAAGCTAAACTTTCGTATTAGCATATATTAGTATGGATTTCATGAAAAGCGCAAAAAAGATGCGTCTGCACTGAACCTCTAGGTCTAGTGTTTACTAGAGCAGGAAACAACTCGATAGTTGAAAACAACGTCTTCTGTCCTCTAATCTCTACTCTAAGAAAGGAAGCATTAACTATCACAATGAAAAAAGTGACCGAAACAAAATTGTTAACGACTGGTTTTTATAAAATACAGCTATGATGCTAGGCTTGTTACTCTCTTAACTACCCTCTTCAAACAGCAATACTAAATGAGTGTATTCTCCATCTAGATCCTGGTCGGACTGCCTCAAGACTACAGGCGACCGACCGACGGGTCGCGTAGAGGACGTGGAACCGGGACGCGAGTATGAGTTCCGTGTGATGGCCGTCAACAAGGCTGGACCTGGAGAGCCCTCCGATCCTAGCAAGAGCGTTATTACTAAGCCACGCTTCTGTAAGTATACTATAATCGTTTGAACCCACAAGACTTTCAGTTGTGGTGTATGTACACTATACACACATACACACACGTACACAGATACACAAATACGTAAACACAAACAAATACACGAGACTATACTGCTGTGCTAAGCCCTTTTAGTCTGTTTTATACAATAAAATAACTGAAGTAAATTTCCTATAGGGTCATAGGAATCACGTGGTTGACGACGCGAAATATATGCAATTTAGCTGTAGCAATTTTTCATTTGATTGTTGAATACAATTAGGTCTATCTAACATAAAACATTCAAAAATCCACTTAAAGGTTATATGTATCTAGTTTTCCTTAAATTGCTAAGATATTAGTGTTAAACTCGAAAAGTAGATTTTCTCAAAACTTACTCTGACTTAAATAGCACTTTTTGGCTCCGAAATAGGTAGATTCTGGGACGGCGTGTAGCTGCGACTAGTAGGTTAACAATAAAATTAATATTAAGTAGGTAACAAGATATTTCCTGACGGGGTCACTAGTTCTTTGCACAAAACAAACATTTTATATACCTTCTAGAAGCTACGACTAAAACCTTCCTTTTCCCACAGTGAAACCAAAGATCGACCGCAAAGACTTACAAAAGAAGAAGATTAAGGTTGGCTCCAACCTCAAAATGGAAGCCGATATCATTGGAGAACCAGAACCCACAGTCACCTGGACCTTCAAGGGAGAAGTCCTTAAAGCCCAGGAAAGGCTCAAGATTGTGAATAAGGACTATCACACCTCATTCCTTATGGAGAGGATGACCAGGACTGATGCTGGCAAATACGTGGTGACTGCGAAGAACGACTCCGGTACTGATACTGTAGAAATTGATGTGGAGGTTGTTAGCAAGCCTTCAAAGCCAAAGGGACCTCTGAAGGTTGGTAGAATTTTTATGGAATTTTTACGTAGTGGTGTGCCGCCGCGGTGGGTCAGTTTTTTAAACAGAATGTTAATATAATAATATGGCTAGAATTCACATTATCTTGTTCAACCCTCCACCTAAGCTCAATATGCTAGTGTCTAGAGTGGGTTCACGGCATTAGTATAATGGGTTTTAGTGTCTGGATTGGGTTCACGGCATTAGTATAATGGGTTTTAGTGTCTGGATTGGGTTCACGGCATTAGTATAATGGGTTCTAGTGTCTGGATTGGGTTCACGGCATTAGTATAATGGGTTTTAGTGTCTGGATTGGGTTCACGGCATTAGTATAATGGGTTCTAGTGTCTGGATTGGGTTCACGGCATTAGTATAATGGGTTTTAGTGTCTGGATTGGGTTCACGACATTAGTATAATGGGTTCTAGTGTCTGGAGTGGGTTCACGGCATTAGTATAATAGGTTGACGTCCCCGCGTCCGTTCGATCTCAAGTCCGACACCTTATCTATATTACCATTATGCTGTTGACGCTTAAAGGTTTGTTGTTGGGTTTATGCATTAGGTTATGTTGTCCCCTTCCCACGTTCAGCCGTTGTAGGTAACAACGACTTTTATTTTTTTAAATATTTAACAAGACAAAGTTCTGTATCTATAAATTATTCGTATCTCTTTTTACTTTAGTATTGTATTATATAAAGCTAAATTACCACTCACTGACTCACTCACTGACTGACTGACTCATTGACATAATTGTTCTCCCAGATGGTGGATGGGGAGGTGGGTATATTTTGACAGATTCGTAAACAAGTAACTCTCAAACCTACGGGAAAAGTGCCAAACCTCCCCTTTCCCCCCCCCCCCCCCCCCTTCTCCCCCCCTATCGTATCTCGGAAACTACGAGACCCGTATTTTTTTCTTTTTACGGATTCGTATAGAGGAGGCTCGGTAAAGTAAAAACCATTTATCAAAGTCGCCCCCCCCACCCCCCTTCTCACCCCCTTTAGGCGGATCTCGGAAATTAAGAGACTTGGAACATTTTTTTTTAGATTCATTTAGAGGGGCAATGCTTTAGTCAAAATACTTCTGCAACCCCCCCCCCCATCACCCTCCCTTTTTTTTTTGCTTGCACCTCGCGCAACACGCAAATACTAAACCCCTAATCCCCCCCCCACTTTTTTTTTTTCACAAGCTCGCGAGGTGCTTGCACCTCGCGCAACACGCAAATACTAATCCGCCCCCATCTCCCCCCCCCATTATTTTTTTCACAAGCACGCGAGGTGCTTGCACCTCGCGCAACACGCAAATACTAGTTATCTATACTAATATTATAAAGCGGAAAAGTTTGTTTGTTTGCTTGAACGCGCTAATCTTCGAAAGTACTGGGTGGATTTGGATGCAATTTGGTATGGAAGTAGCTTGAAGCTTGAGGAAGGTTATAGGCTACTTTTTACCCGACTGCAAAAAAGGAGAGTTATGTTTTTACCGTGATAGAATCCACGGGAGCGAAGCCCCGCGTGAGTACTAGTACTATATAAAGCTAAATTACCACTGACTGACTGACTGACTCACTCATTGACATAATTGTTCTCCCAGATGGTGGATGGGGAGGTGGGTATATTTTGACAGATTCGTAAACAAGTAACTCTCAAACCTACGGGAAAAGTGCCAAACCTCCCCTTTTCACCCCCCTTCTCCCCCCCCCTATCGTATCTCGGAAACTACGAGACCCGTATTTTTTTTTTTTACGGATTCGTATAGAGGAGGCTCAGTAAAGTAAAAAACATTTTTCAAAGTCCCCCCCGCCCCCCTTCTCCCCCCCTTTAGGCGGATCTCGGAATCTAAGAGACTTGGAACATTTTTTTTTCAGATTCATTTAGAGGGGCAATGCTTTAGTCAAAATACTTCTGCAACCCCCCCCTATCACCCCCCCCTTTTTTTTTTTTTTCACAAGCACGCGAGGTGCTTGCACCTCGCGCAACACGCAAATACTAAACCCCCCCCATCACCCCCCCCCACTTTTTTTTTCACAAGCACGCGAGGTGCTTGCACCTCGCGCAACACGCAAATACTAGTTTAACTATAAAGTTGTATGCTAATAAAGTTATAAATTCAATAAATATATTGGTTTCCTTATAGTGGTAGTTGTATGTATGTGTTGTTTTTTCATAATTATTTAGTTTAGGCACCCTGTATCCTGAGCTAGTGTGTTCACTGTATTACAGAAGCCAGTCACTCTAATAAACATTTGTATCCAAATTGTCTCCTGTTGGACGTGACTGATGTCTAAAAAGCAGTTCCACATCGACTTGGTTACAATGATCCTCTATTATCACAGTTAACAATATCCTATTATTTTCTTGAAGTGGAAATCTGAAGCGGTCTGTCACACTCTACTGACTAAAACCATACCGTATTCCCTCGTAAGCTTGCATTGGGTGCTACGACAACACTTAATTACTCTTGAAACCCCCTTCACCGCCAAATAATTACCAATATTTCTATCAACTAACCATTTATTCTATCCCAGGTATCGGACGTAACAGCAAACGGCTGCAAGCTCAAATGGGAACCACCAGAAGACGACGGTGGTGAACCCGTCGAGAACTACGTGGTCGAACGTATGGACACCGAGTCCGGAAGATGGGTACCCGTATGCACCACAAAGACACCTGAAGCCGATGTTACTGGCTTGAACGAGGGCAAGGACTATCTGTTCAGGGTTAAGGCTGTTAACCCTGAGGGAGAAAGTGAGGCACTGGTTACTGATACCGCTACTACGGCTAAGAATCCTTACGGTGAGTTTACTTTGAAAATGTATAACGATTTGTAATTTTTTTGTTTGAAAAGAATATAGCTGTCTGTGTAGAATTCACATTACTAGCAATCTTGTTAACCACTTCAACTAAGCTAAATATGCTTGTGTCCGGAGTTACCGCAATATTGTAATGGGTGGGGTTCGATATCTTAGCCATTAGGGCTATTGACGCTTTTTATATTCTTTTTACTTATGATCAAGCAAGACATTATCCAAAGACCGTACATCACCCGTAATGAGGACTCAATGGCACAATTTGTGATAAACTTGAGGACTAGTGATTACGTGGGTATTCTTCAACACGATGGACAGACGTCATAAATGCTGTAACGCCCTTAATTGTTTGTTCAATCTTTTCTTTTCGTGTGAAAAATGGTTAAATGACTCCTGCTCTAGGTGGAGCGAGAGGGAATGTCAGACTTCTACTGACTAAAAACCTGCCCTGTTCCTTTAGTTGTTCCGCAACGCCGGCAGGGTCGCATTAACCCTAAAGAAACTAGCTTGAAGATATGTCTTAAAATGTTATTACACAAGGTTCTTTTTTCTTTGAGTCTTTAATAAACGCTCCTGTATCATCCTGCAGGCGAGCCCGACGCTCCCAGCAAGCCCGAGCTCAAGGACTGGAGCGCCGACCACGCGGACATTAAGTGGGAGGCTCCCAAGGACGATGGCGGAGCACCCATCACCGCATACATCGTGGAGAAGAAGGACCGTGATACCGGCAAATGGGTTAAGGCTGCTGAGGTACGTACCCTTACACGCTTTCAAATGAGAATTGTTATTTTCAATTGGACCCCTTTTGCTTGCACCAGTGCCATTGAAAGCTATGGAAGTCACTTGTAAAAATACCCTTGAAAGCTATGGAAGTCACTTGTAAAGACACCCTTGAAGGCTATGGAAGTCACTTGTAAAGACACCTTGGAATGCTATGGAAGTCACTTGTAAAGACACCCTTGAAAGTTATGGAAGTCGCTTGTAAAGACACCCTTGAAAGCTATGGAAGTCACTTGTAAAGACATCCTTGAAAGCTATGGAAGTCACTTGTAAAGACAAATTGCAAATCTTGGTTACTTCAATATTAAATTTTCATTTCGTCACCCTTGCAAAACCATTCGAACGAAACCTTTGTTGGATTAAGATAGATATAATATTTATTGTACAAATTACAGTAAGGGGTTTAAATATAAATAAGTGTAAATGTTCTTATCACAAAAAATCCTTTAGAGACGTTTATACAACCTTTTTGGATTTACAATTAGACCTCTTTTTCATCATCAGCACTTATAATTAATCTCGGTTACAACAGTGGATTAAACAAAAATGAATAATTAAATTACCCAGTTTATTTTTGAACAATTCTAACTCACCAATTTTCCTCTAGGTACCTGGAAACAAGACCGAGGCTCGTGTGCCAGACCTGATCGAAGGAAAGACATACCAGTTCCGCGTGAAGGCCGTCAATAAGGCCGGACCCGGCAAGGCATCACCGCCTACCGAGAACCTACTGGCTAAGGATAGATTTGGTAAGTTTAATAATTCCACTATAACTAAGTATTACTACGTCAATTAGTTTTATTCCGCCAAAAATTGGTCATTCGAACTTGAATATAGCATGCCACACAACGGTCCCGCAAGTATTGTATTAATGTTGTGATGCATCATGTAACCCAAACCTGTACTCGAAATGCACACTCCCATTATAGTAGAATAATATAAAAATAATATAAGTAATACTACTTTCTGGTATGTATGTGTTTCTATCTTTACTTACATCTACCAGAGCAACTAGAGTATTGAGTCCTTTGTATCTTGTTAACTTTTGAAAGTCTTACTAAGAAAGTATATTGTATCTCTTTGCTTGGCAAAGATATCTCGTTGCTCGTTACAGACCTTTCCATATTTTGATGAAATATCACATAAGGTTGTCTGTAAAGATTTAGGCTTCGCTCAACAATACCAACTAGATATCGGGTCGGCGCAAAATCGGTAAATAACAGCGCACTTGAGAAGTGAGCTCGTATTTTGTTTAGTTCGCTTGACACACAACCAATGTAAATACGTTTCACAATTCCGCAATGTGTATTCAAAAGTTGCAAAAATAATGCCCGAAAAAGCAATTTAACGACCGGAGTGTCTTACTTTCGGTAAGTACATGTAGAATAAGTTACATTTTAAGCTTTAAACCAACAAATAATATCAAATATTGAAGAAATTTACCGACTTTAAACCACCGCTACAAATGTTTGGCCAAGGTTGGCCAATACACGCGCAAACTTTTGAAACGAAACAAAACGATGTAGCTCGCAAGGCAATAACGGCAAAATGTACTTTATCTGTTGCCATTTAAGGTTGATTTCACACTAAATGATATTTATTTTATGTCTTTTCATTTCTAAGTAACAAGAGTAATTTATTGTTTTAGTAGCCGTATAAGTACATATTCACGCGGACAGCATTTAGCTTTGATTTTGTATGTGACCCGTTATCTAGTTGGTATTGTTGATCGAAGGATTTAGGAGAGGCTTTCGTCCAGCAGCGGAACAACATAGGCTAACTAAAGAAAAAAATAAGAATTTCCACGTTATATGATAATGTTATTCTAATTTTATTTATTTTTTGCTTACAGCGCCGCCAAAGATTGACCGCACGAACATGCGTGATATCACACTCAAGGCAGGACAGAACATCAGGTTGGACGTCAAGGTTAGCGGTGAACCTCCGCCAACCAAAAACTGGTGAGTTAACACGGTGTCTTTTATCAGAATAATGATTATATGCTCGTGATTGACCACGATCTCAGTGATGGTAAGCGATGATTTGGTCGAAGATGAAGCACGCTTACCTAGAAGTAACCTATTCACTGTTGACTTAAATACATGTAGGTTATAGCTATCAGGAAATACAGGCTCCGAGGATCTTCAATTCTTTCTTTCAATCTTCATCATTACTTTTTATGGGTTTGCGTTTGAACGCAATTTTATATGATGGAAAGCGATGATGTTGTCGACGATAAAGCATGCTTGCCTAGAAGTTTACTGAGTTTACTTAAAGACAACTTAGTGGAAGGTGTAGCTATAGTGAAATAGTTTCCAGCAGAGAATTCTACTCCTCGGCTGTACGTATAATGGAAGCATTACACTACATGCAAATCACCAGATGGCATGGTTGGCATAGTGGTTAGCGTTTGGCTGCTGCGTTACGTGTCGTGGTTTCAATTCCCTAAATAAAACAAACTGATTTTTTTTTAGGTTTGTAAACATACATGATATAGGAAAAATTTATAAACTCAATGTAAATCTGGCCAAAACGCACAGATGTCCAAAAAAAATATGACATCATCTCGAGACTAATTAAGGAATTAATAAATAACACAGTCTTTGTCATGATCAGTTTACATTTAAACTGTAAACTTATTTACAGCCAAGCTTCTTAGCCTTTTCGGCTGCCAGTATAACCGAATGCAGCTGAGTACTACAGCAAAAATAAAAAAATATATAATCAACGAATTTAAAGTATTATTAGTATCAATATTCGACGTTTAGATTGCTCTATAAGACAACCTGTCTATCAAACAAATAAACTGAACAATGTGGTCTTTTTATTATAATAGTGACATACGTAACTAAGATCTCACTAATCTAAATATATATAACTCAAAGGTGACTGACTGACTGACATAGTGATCTATCAACGCACAGCCAAAACCACTGGACGGATCGGGCTGAAATTTGGCATGCAGGTAGATGTTATGACGTAGGCATCCGCTAAGAAAGGATTTTGCGAAATTCCCACGGGATCGGGATTTACACGGGAAAAACTTCACACGCGGGCGAAGCCGCTCGCACAAGCTAGTGTCTTAGAAATAGATAGAATCCGTTTAAAAAATTCTTCCTTTTTTAGGGTTCCGTAGTCACAAGGAACCCTTATAGTTTCGCCATGTCCGTCTGTCTGTCCGTCTGTCTGTCCGTCTGTCCGCGGTTTAGCTCAAAAACTATTGGTACTAGAAAGTTGTACTTTGGCATGAGTATACACGTTAATGACGCCGAAAAATTGGTAAAATAAAATTTTGAAAAATAAAATTATTTAGGGTACCTCCCATACATGTAAAGTGGTATGATAATTTTTGTTTTTCGTTCTTCCCATAGTGTGGGATATCGTTGGATATGTCTTTCAAAAGTATTAGGGGTTTGGTAAGACCGTTTTTTGATTAAGTAAACCATTCGTGACTTATCAAGCTTTAAAGTACCAAAACAGAGTCAAGTGTCCTCCCGCTCTATCAACTAAACGGTTGTAGTTAGAAATTCAAATGTCACGGCAGTAGTACCTATATATAACGAAATTTAAAGGAAAACTATCACACATAAGTGGGCTTTACAAGTTTACGAGTAATAGTCGAGCAATTGTATTTGACTCGAAAATTTCGAACAACTCTATAGAAATGTCGATAGATGGCACTAAGCGCCAGTTGTATCGTGCTAGTGTCTTGTGACGATTGAGTAGTGTAGCTCTGTGTCCGTATTTAAATTCAAAACACCGGCTATGACAAGTTTTATACAAATCTCTAAAAAAAATTAAAACTTTCCATGCAAAATTGTCGGATCAGGTGTGAATTTGTATAGGAAGTCAAATTAGTTAGGTAATCATGTTTGGCTTTTAGTTAGAGCATGGTACGAAACGATCAGTCAGCGAATACGACACGCACTTGGCTGTTATAAAAACTACGGAACCCTACACTGCGCGTGGCCCGACACGCACTTGACCGGTTTTTACAATAACTGTTTGCAAAACCCGACATTAACATAACCACGTTTCCCTAACAGGTTCCACAACAAAGAGCGTCTCTCAACCCGCGACGACCTGACAGTCGATACTGAGGACTACAGGACCAAGCTGTCGGTGATCATAGCGTCACGTAAGCACAGCGGTACTTACGTGTTGAAGGCAGAGAACAGCAGCGGCAAGGACGAGGCTACCATCCAGATCATCGTGTTGGATGTGCCTGCTAAACCTGAGGGACCGCTCAAGGTATGTGAGCGATTAGACCCGGACTTACTTACTTTTTTGACGTGACAACGTCTTATAATTCGATGAAGCTGGCTGCACGCACGAAAATGCATGACTCATGCAGCGTTACCTCGCTCAGAGGCGTACCATCGCTCTGAGGCATTCCAAAGCAAATCAAATTGGATCTACAAGTTGACATTTATGTATGACTCAACGAGTCAAGTACTAGGCTATCATAAAACGCTAAGAGATGACGTCACTGTGTAGGGATTCTTCCATTGTCATGAGAAGTGCAGTAATAGTGATTTAAAATTAAAATTTTCTTTTTAAAAATGCAACCATTCCATCAGTATTTTCTTATGACGTTGTCACGTTCAACGATCGTCAGTAAACCGACTTTACAGACAACCGATTTTTTTTAGCATTTTAGTAGCAATGTGGGTAGAAGTCGCATTACTAGAAATCTTGTTAACGGGTTCACGGCAATAGTGTAATGGGTGGGTTTCGAACCTGTGACCTCTCGATCACAATTCCGACAACTTCGCCAGTAGGCTATTGACGCTTCAACTTTTACTTTTACTGTTAAAGCTGGGGAAATGCCTCTTCCCGTGCTTTCTAGATGGTTCTGTCCAGGGTGAAAGTAATCGACTTAGTTTGGTCTAGCTCGTCCCGCCATAGTCTACAATATAGATAGATATACTCTTTGTTGTACTGTACTACAGAACCAAATAAGGATTGAACAACTAAAAAGAGGGTGATAAAAACTTTTTACTAAAAAAATTAAACCAACTCCCAGAAACACTGCAAAGTGAAAAATAACTTTAATTTCGGTAGTCGGTAGTCTTTAGTTTTATATTTTCGATTTTCGCACCGACTTCCGAAATTAAAGTTATTTTTCACTTTGCAGTGTTTTTGGGAGTCGGTTTCATTTTTTGGTAAAAAGTTTTTATTTCACTCTTTTTAGTTGGTCGATTTTTAATTTACCTAGTTAAAAGAGCCTAAATGTCAACTACTTATAACCTTTTACAAAATATTGCTTTTCCCAATGCTGGGCCGTCATCAGCATGCATTGTGACGAGCATAAAGTGCTTAACATCCATATTCAAGTAATCGAATCGCAATCCACGAAATACTTATTATTGAGTAGTTTCGGCGGCCATCTGTGGTCTTCATCATCAGTTCCACTTCCCCAAATGGTACTTTTTGAGAGCAACTGCACAAGTTACTATAAGAAATACCCAAAACGCCATAGGTGTGCCTATAATATTTGAAGAGTTCCGTCGATTTCTCAAGGATCCCACCATCAGATCCTGACTTGGTGACAATGGGACTAATTTCGAAGTATACCCTTTCAAACAAAAAAAGAATTTTCTAAATCGGTTTATCCGTTTTCGAGTAATCGGTGATCACACATAAAAAAAATATATACGCGTCGAATTGATAACCTCCTCCTTTTTTTGTCGTCGGTTGAAAATGGCCGGCCTTTCTTTCTTCTTCTTCGATCTTTTACAGACATCCTTTGTGAGGTCTGCCGCAAAGCATTTTAGTTGTGTCAGGAGTTCAGAATGTATTGATTCAGTGATTTTGGCCCACAATTAATTGGGCATGCGGCAGACTTGGCCAGCCCAGGCCCACTTCAGCTTAGCACCCTCTTTAGCATAGTCAGCAATTTGCGTCTTAGAGCGCAGTGTGGTGTTGCGTATGAGATCAGTTACTTTAACGCTTAGGATGCTTCCACTAAATCTGTGGCTATATCCTCTCCAGATTTCCGACGTCCACAAAGAGGGATGCACACTGAAATGGAACCCGCCTCTAGACGACGGCGGCGCACCCATCGACCATTACCTGGTAGAGAAACTGGACACGGAGACTGGCAGATGGATGCCAGCTCTGAAGACCAAAGACCCCAAGGCTGAGATAGAGAACCTAGTGCCAGGACATGAGTACAAGTTCAGGGTGTCTGCGGTTAACAATGAGGGTGTCTCTGAGCCATTGGAGGCCGACCATTCGATTATTGCGAAGAATCCGTTCGGTGAGTTGTGTATTGAATATATTCGCTTACAGTTCGCCTTCGGACTATTTTTTGCCTGATATGCTTTGTTTTAATAAAGTGTATCAAAAATGTTTTATGTAAATAGGCCTATATGGGCACTTAAAAAAGGTCAGAAGCTAATGTATAGCTTCTGAAGTTTTAATGCGGTTCGAATTGTTCGTTTCCTACGGACAAGAATCGGCAAAAACCATCATGGTTACTCTTCAAAACTTAAACTAACTAACTTGACCATCAGTATTTCTCTCAATCTTTTGAATAGCATCTGAGTCAACTCATATGCTGTTGATATTCTTATCAACTTGCACATTTCACGAATCGATCGTAAAAAAATTACCAAACTTGCATTATCAATCTCACGTACGTTTAACTGAAAAATTACTGCAAAAGGCAAAAATACTAATGTTTCATAATTTTAAATTTGTCTCGCAATTAACATTTTTTCATGGTTTCAAACCTATGCAATCATCGTATTCATACTTATCTCTACTCTATCTCCCTCTCTAGACGAGCCCGGCAAGCCCGGAACGCCAGAAGTGGTGGACTGGGACAAGGACCACGTCGACCTCAAATGGGAGAAGCCTATCAAGGATGGTGGAGCACCCATCACTGGCTACATCATCGAGAAGAGAGAGAAGGGATCGCCCAAGTGGGTGAAGGCTTGCGAGGTAAGTCTGAGCAACTTTTGTCACAATGTGTACTAGAGACAATTTCTTAAAGTCTCACAAACAAGATCCCCGAAACCTATGAAAGAGTTTCGACACTTTTCTGGCACAAATGTTTATTTTAGTTTATTTGTTTGTTTGAACGCGCAAATCTTCGAAAATACTGGGTGGATTTGGATAGGCAGTATTTGGAAGAGAGAAAGAAGAAGGCTACTTTTTACCCTATTGCAGAAAGGATGGTAATGCTTTTATCGTGATAAAGTCCACGGGAGCGATGCCACGCGCGACTTCTAGTAATACATAACTTCATAAGGCATGCGTTATGAAGTTATTTACTTAGCATGTCAAAAAACAACAAAAAAAACTTTCACATAGTATGTCAATACTTTTTTCAAACTGGAGATAGTAACAGTAGTTGTTTTGAATCTTTAATCTAAGACTGTCAAAGCTTCATAAAGATTTTGTTCTATGGAATATCACATCCGCGTTATCTTACAGTTCATTATTCGGTATTCACTGATATCATTGTCGCACTACAATTCCTAATTTTATCTTCAAGGTCGGACCCAACGACAACGAGAAGGCTACTGTGCCAAACCTGGACGAAGGCACGGAGTATGAGTTCCGTGTGAAGGCCATCAACGAGGCCGGACCTGGAGAGCCTTCGGACGCTAGCAAGTCCGTCATCTGCAAGCCTAGGAGACGTAAGTTGATACTTTTTCCTATAATATAATCATTTTTTTTCCCATAAACAATACAATAAATTATTAGCAGCATTACTTAAAACCTATTTAAAATTAAATTTTTGAGTTTATTACATATAAGTGTAGCACATGTAGTTGATTCAAAAAGTGAATGATAGGACAATTCAGTTTGCAAGCAATGACTGTTGACTGAATGACTGTGCTGTGCTCGCTTGCTTCTGATCACAGCGAAACAGTCAGTGTGCGCGTCCGAAATACATGGATTAAAACAGCTACAGATGTTTACGGTCGGTTAGCGGAGTGGTTGAGTGATTTGCTGCTGGGCTGTGTGTTGCGAGTTCGATTCCCGCACTTGAACAAATGTTTGCATAGCTTAAAGTACAGTACGTCGATTCTGTAAAATTCGAACAACAACTCGCATCTCACATAGCTATTCACTGTCACTTCGCTTATGGTTCAAAGTGACCTTGATTTTGCATTCTGTAAACAGCGTCGAAGTGACGGAGGAATTACCTTACCGAATGCTACTTCTCACGTCATCTCATACTTTATCTGTCAAAATCTTTAGTTCAACTCGCTGACACGCTCGCAAGGGTAGCGCTAGTGTAAATTCGAATTAACAACCGAGTTTTTAGAATGCCAATCAATAAACTCACAGCGGATTCAGATTCGAAGTTTAGAATGAGCTCTTACAGAATAACACAGCAGTTTGTAGAAATGCACCCGAGAAATTTCTTGTGTAGCGTAAGTGATTGTGCTCATCCATATTTAATTTTATTTCAATATCTAAATCTGGCATAACGCACGGAAATCCGAAAGACTTGTGCCAATGCGTTTATGAACAACACAGTCTAACTAAACTTTGTCATGATCAGTTTGTGTCAGTCTAGAACTTGATTAATGCTAAGCTTCTTAGCCTTTTCTCCATTATATTGGGGTTGGGTTCCAGTTACCGGATGCAGCAGAGTACTAGTATTTTACACGCAGCGACTGCTTATCTGACCTTCACAACCTGAACCTGAACACAGATGGGTAACACAATACCCTTTTTCAAGAGTCTGGTGTCAAATTTTCTGGCCTCTGACTATCCGTAACGATTGTCGAAGATGACAACAAATAACAACCGGGACCAAGAGCTTTACATGCTTTTCCAGGCATGGAAAAATCTCGGTATGATAAGATAGTTGCCCATCCACGGACGGACTTCGTCAAACGTTGTTTAACTTTAAAAGTCGGCTGGTGCGACTTATTGAGCCTCGAGCGACTCAGCCAAGCAGTTTTGATAAAACTTTAGATCAATATTAGCAATATCACAAGCACTTAGGGTGTTACCACACCAATCGATCGATCGTCAATCGATGCCATCGATCGATGGTAGAATGGATTAGTCGACGTTGATCGACAGTTTCTACCAGACCAATCGATCGATTGTCGATCGATGGTAAAATGGATTAGTCGACGTCGATCGATTGTCGATCGATTGTAGAATGGATTAGTCGACGTCGATCGATTGTCGGTCGATTATAGAATGGATTAGTCGACGTCGACCGATACTATCGACTGGCAATCGATCGATTGGTTAGTCGACCGGTATCCGTCGATCAATTAAAGCTACGACACCAATCGATCAACGTCGACCGATGATCGATTGGTGTGGTAACACCCTAAAGCTTTCTAGAGTCACAAACTACCCAAGATTTCCCTCACTAATCTGATATTCTTATTTGTAGTGGCTCCCAAGATCGACAACGCAATAAAGCCTTCCCTTTAAGGTCGTCCGTTGCGGCTTATTTAGCCACAAGCGACTCAGCCAAGCTATCATTGTTTTAATAAAACTTAATATTAGCAATGTCACCATCACTTTAGCTTTCTAGAGACACAAACTACCCAAGATTTCCCTCACTAATCTGATATTCTTGTTTCTAGTGGCTCCTAAGATCGACCGTCGCAACCTGCGCACCATTAAGGTTCATGAAGGCGAACCTATCTCTCTGGACATCAAGGTATCTGGAGAGCCCGCGCCTGATGTTACATGGACCCTCAACGGCAAGTCTGTTATCAGCGGCAACGGACTCAAATGTAAGTTTTATACACTTATGTTCCTAATATCGTAATACTAGCTGTGCTTCGCAGTTTCACCCGTTTTAACTTGAGGAAAAAACCCAAAGTTCATTAAAATCGGTTAAGCGGTTTGGATTTTTGTTACAAACTTTCATCTCGGAATGAGTTTTGAAAAAAAAAGTAGCATTTGTTTGACCCGGGATCTTCAACTAGTCTCATTCCAAATTTCATCCAAATCGGCGCTGTGGTTTAGCCGTGATATAGTAACAGACAGACAGACAGACTTTCACATTTTTAATATTACTATGGATATCTTATCTTACTTCTTACTAATATTATAAATGCGAAAGTTTTAGGGGTTGGATGAATGTTTATTAGTCTTTCACGTAAAAACTACTGAATGGAACTTGAAATTTGGTATGGGGATAGCTTTAATCCGGGAATCATATTTTTGCGGAAAAATTTACCAACACGTTTATCGTTTCTTATATATTGAGCGACCTTGTTTTTTTGCGTAGTTCTACCACACAAACTAAAAAGCATATAAACAACAGGCATATATACCATAAATGAATTTTTAAGTGAGAGTTTATCAAAAATCTGATGAAATTAAAATCTATGATATACAGAAATCGCATTTCTAGCATTATAACGTCACACGCAAGTCACGTCATAGTGAATTTGCGCTATTTAGTACCAACAACGTATCTCGTAACAGAGATAACGTAATAACTTCAAAAACTTGTACGGAAGGAAATAATAATGTGTGTACCCTTATCAGTCTAAGCGAGATTGAGCTAACAATGGCGCAATTATTGTTGCGATATCCAGTCTCACGAAATATGACTAGCTTCTAACTTCTCGATATACTAAGCAGACTAACTGGCAAGAGCCATTAAATACTTCTTATCACAAAGTCTTTTAACTAAAACATTTCTATTTCCTTTCAGTGGTGAACGTACCATATTTGACCAAGTACCAGCACTCAAGCCCGCGTCGCAAGGACTCTGGCACATACAAGATACAAGCCGTTAACAAATACGGACAGGACACTGCCGAACTTGAGATCATTGTCACATGTAAGTATTGCTCAGTATATATATAGTCCTCCTGACAGATTTCGGTCACCGCGTCCAATCTCGGAAGAGATTAGCCATCTGCGCAGGAGATATTATAGTGCACTAGTATGTGCGCGGGTAGAGATGCACTCTCTGTTCATTTACTCTCATAGTCCGATGGGTTGACAATCCCACACGAACGGAGAGAGATCAGGTGCAGCCAGGAACAAAGGCTCAATGTGCCTTCCGAAGCACAGGGTAATTTCTAATAGAAAATCCACGTATGCCTACATGAGAACCTATAAAACGTCAGAAATTGGTCGCTTGCTATCAGGCAACTCCATGGTATAAGAATATACAACAAGAGTATGAGATACAATAATAGTGAAAGATACATTGTCCAAGATGTAATAACAAGTAACTTACTATGAAAATTTTATTTCCACAACTTATCAGTTTTTAAATTTATCTTTGCCATCTAAATAATTCAAATATTCCCATATAATTTCTACTAAAATTATCAGTGTTCCATTCCTTCTAAGCCTCCCAATTCTTCAGGAAGCTATCCAGCCAGAAAAACACTCTAAACTTCGCATTAAGACCAGGCAGTGCAAAATAATTTTCACGCAAGCTCCGCCCCCATCCACCCCGGTTAGGCCGTTGTATACTAAATGCTAATGCAGCAGTAATAAAGTTGAATATCGCGTGCGCTCTTTCACCATGTTCGGTTTCGAAACTGCCGTTGTGTGCTAAACGCTAACGCAACAGTAATAAAGTTGAATATCGCATGCGCTTTTTTACCATATTCGGGTTCGAAACTAAATGTCGTAAGTCTCAATTCTTATTTCATTTATGACTAAAGTGATAATTGATCTAGAGAAAAAATGTCCTATATTTGGATAATAAACTATATTTTCTTATTGTCAATACTAATTTTAGACATAAAAGCCGAGTAATCTTTATTAAATTTGGAATAATCTTTAAAAAAGACATGTTTTTTTATTAAAAAATGAATCGAGTGAAAATGTTCCAACTGCGAAACTGTTCTAGACATGGAAAGAAAAAGATCCAATAAATCATATACTAAAGTTCCATTTTGATTGTATGCGTGATTGTTTCAGAATATGAATACAAAATTACATACAATTTAGGGAACCTCCTCTTAACCAATCTCCGCTATTCTCTTTCCAGCCAAACCCGACAAGCCCGAAGGCCCGCTGGAAGTATCAGACATCCACAAAGACGGATGCACGCTCAAATGGAAGCGGCCCAAGGATGATGGTGGCGAACCTATCGACGCGTACCTCGTTGAGAAGTACGACCCTGAGACAGGAACATGGGTGCCTGTTGGCAAGACTCATGGCAATGTGCCGGAGATGGAGGTGAGATATCCTGGAAAAATAGAAAAGAATAATTTTTCATCATGATCTGCTTCGTACGCTTAGCATTTCCCATCTAACCTTATCTCCTTCTTCAAATCGACGATAGTTACATTTAAATATAATGTTGGCCCCAGTAGGTAGCCACGCTAGTCGCAGCCTCAGTGGCGTTTATAAGATCATTAGAGGTGCACGTATATAGGCATTTTGGACACTCCAGCAGATGGGGCATGGTTTGGTCACGAGCAAGTTGGGAAAACAATCAATCTAAGAATATTCAGCTGAATAATAGTGTTTTACATGGAGTAACTGGGTTGTGGAGGTCAGATCTCCACAACCAAGTAGCTGGGTAGATAGATAGCTAGATAGATATACCGCTGAAAACGACCTGCCAAACTAACGACTTTGGTCCAGCTCGTCCCACTATCGTCTACAAGATAGATAATACTCTTTATTATATACCATAACGGAAACAAATAAGGACTTACCAACTAAAAAGGATGGTCGACGGGCGGTCTTATTGCTAAAAGCGATATTTTAGAGACCACCCTTTGGATAGACCTATGGATGGCAGGACTCATCTTAGATCTACCATTTGTTGATATATAACATTTATTTTAAGAATCTTTTAGGCTTAATCTTAATACAGTATTTTATCTTTCAACATGTAAAACTCAATCATCAGCTTCCTGCCTAAATGTAAATGGAGCTGCCTATTATCTGACCCCCACAAGCCAATAACTAAACCTTTCCTATTCTTTATTATTTACTTTAACTTTTAGTCCTGTAAGACACTGGATCTGTTTGGCAGCCACGAGGCACACAATGCAGTCTCCTTATTTTTTGGTCCCTACATTGTGTGTGCCACTTAAACATATTTTCATCTTCTCAACTGTTCATTGTTCAGATTTAAAAGACAAATATTGTGATGTCTGCCAGGTGGACGGCCTCATCCCCGGACACGAGTACAAGTTCCGCGTGAAGGCTCTCAACAAGGAAGGCGAGTCGGAACCGCTGGAGACATTCGGATCCATCGTCGCCAAGGATCCATTCAGTGAGTACACTTATCTTTTGCTAATTTGTCAAATTTGAGCCAGCTATTTCATGAAACTCTATGCTGATGGTTAAGAATGCGAAAAAGTCTAGATGTATGTTGGTGAATCGGGACAACATTGCTGAACGGATGTTGAAAATTCCGGAAAAATAAAATGTAGTAATTATTATGAATTTAAGAGATTATGGTCTAAAATTAGACGTAATTTTCTGCTATCATCTAGTGAGGTTATGTAGAAGCCTCAATCGAAACACAAATAGTGATCAAGCATAGTTAGTATGATTCATTTCGTCAAATGTCATTTTAAAACTGTCAGCAAAATGATATGTCGACGTTACATTCGTCATCAATACCAGAAACGTAAAATATTATTCACGGTTAAACTTAACTACTAAGTTTTTGAACTCCCTAAGAGCTATTCTTAGATTATGCTCTTCAAATCCATGCTTAAAATTCGAAAAGTCAAGTCATTTATATGCATAAATAAGGTACAGAAGGTTGATAAAATAAAGAAAATTGTCCTCTCATTCTGCTTTTAATGTCGGCGTGAAAATATAAAATTACATATTTAATTTAATATTGATTTAACACATGCTTCTCCTCAACAGCGACTCCGGACGCGCCCGGCGTCCCAGTCCCAGACGACTGGTCGGCCAGCCACGTGGACCTCAAATGGGAGCCCCCGCTATCCGACGGCGGCTCACCTATCATTGGCTACATCATCGAGAAGAAGGACAAGTACAGTCCGCTGTGGGAGAAGGCTGTGGAGACACACACGCCGACACCATCCGGCACTGTCAATGGGTAAGTTGTAGAATGTAGATAGACGAAATGTTTAGTATGAAGTGTCAATACCCTAATTGTTAAGGTGACCGGACTTGTGATCGAGAGGTTGCGGGCTCGAACCCCAACTATTACACACTTTAACTATTATACACTCCAGACACAAGTATATTAGGCTTAGTTGGAAGGGTTTATAAGATTGCTAGTAATGTATATTGATATACTCTTTAAAACAAAAATTGTTGAAATCATAGAACAGCTTGTTATAAATACAGCCAACGGCATAAAATTGTGTTGTAATGTCTTCTGATAGTCATGTAACAGAGGATCATATAAAAAAAAAATATACAGCATGATCAAACATTGGAAGGTTTGAAGATCCGTTTGATTAAAAGTTGGAACTCTAAGATTCCATCATCTACATCATCTACTTAACCTTTTCTCAACTATGTTTGGGTCAACTTCGAGCCCCCGCGCACTAGGCAGCCTGGCTGCCCAGCCAGGCTGCGGCAGCCAGAATATTTGCGCAGCCAGTTATAGCAGCCAATCAACGACTAATCTAGATCCTTCCGTCGAGCGATATGGACGTGGAAGAACTTATAATTATTGCTATTGGTAAGCAATAATTATAAGTTCTTCCACATAGCAATAATTATAACTTATAATTATTGCTTACCTATCTCGTAAAAAACGCAAAACAAAGAAAAGACACTGGATTCAATCTCTTTTTCTAGAAAGACACTCAAAAAGCTTATTCCAAACCTATTTCAAAGATGTTCGCGCAATCCCATCCCGGTTTTTTAACTACACAAGGATGTCAGTGCAATCGTTTGATAACCTTTTGGAAAAAATACGGAATTCAATCAAGGGAAGGGCATTGATACTCCTATGCGAGCTTGTATAAGTTCTGAAATCGAAAGTCATCTTATCAAAGTTCGGAACGCAAAATACGTCTGGCTGCTACAACTAGTGCGCGGAGATTGACCGCAGCCACATACATTCGCCTACACACGGCTGCCGTGCAAACAAGCGCGTTGTATTGGCTGCCGCAGCCGGGAATTCATGGTTGCCTAGTGCGCGGGTTCCTATACAACGTCATATGTTTTACTGCCAGGCTGCCTAGTGTGCGGGGGACCTTCCAGTCTAACCAGATCCTACTGATTGCTAGTGTTTCACATGGCTCGCCTGCCCATCTGAGCTCCGATACGATACGATACCCGTTGACAAGACTGGCGGCAAATTTTCTGTTTCTTACTACCGGTAACGACTGTCAAAGGTGTACAAATGTCAGCCAGAACCAACTGCTGCACGAATGAATCTCGGTATGTCAAGATAGTTGCCCATCTATGAACCGAGCTTAGCAAGCGGTGCTTAATCTTGTAGATTTCGCCTCAAGCTCCTTAAGTTATTAAAAGGTAGATTGACAAAATATCACGAGAATGAAATCATAAAACAGCATGATATAGCCAGTGAGACATCAACATAAAATTGTCTTCTGACTGAATCTATTATTACCATACTTACTAATATTATAAATGCGAAAGTAACTCTGTCTGTCGGTCTGTTACCTTTTTACGCCTAAACCGCTGAACCTATTTAGATGAAATTTTGCATGGAAATAGTTTAGAACACTGGAAAGGACATAAGAGTTTTTATCCCGAAATTCCCACGGGATCGAGATTTACGCGGGGAAAATCTCCCACGCAAACGAAGTTGCGAGCTAAAGTTAATTATAATATAAAAATATTAGCTTTCTACACACTTTTTCCTCATAAACTTTAACTTTGCCAATGTCCAAACTCCTCTGCCTGCAATATTTACACACATCTTTTTAAATTAACTTTCCTTTTTACCCCCCAGCTTGATCGAAGGCAACGAATACCAGTTCCGTGTGATCGCCATCAACAAGGCTGGCCAGTCCAAGCCTTCGGAAGCCAGCAAGAACTTCGTGGCCAAACCTCGATTCCTGGCTCCTAAGATCGACAGGCGTCACCTGAGAGATGTCACCATCTCTGCTGGATCTACCCTCAAGCTGGAGGCTGCTATTACTGGAGAACCTGCTCCGGCTGTTGAATGGAGGTAAAGGATAAACTGCTTTTAAATAATTGGTTATAGGATTGCGTTTGACCACTGTCTCACCTGATAGTGAGTAATGATGTGGTCGAAGATGAATCACGTTTACGTAGAAGTAACTTACAATTTAATTTATACTTATTTTTGGACTTTGTCAATGAAACAACAGGCCCCTGTATATATGTTGATGACAATATCGCCTCAATGTCATGTCATGTCAAAAATTTGGCGCAATTGGTTCCATTTTATAATAATGTTGCCCCGCTCTTTGATATCATGGGTGGTTATACAAAAATGTAAACTGTTATAATACTCATTTGTATACAATATGTAACAAAAACACTGTTGGTACTTTTAAGGACGTATTTAACTACAAGCACAATATTGTTGAAATTATAATTTAAATAAAGTTTGCACTGGCTAGTCGAGAGGTCAAAATCAACTTAAGTACTATAAAAATCGAAACATTCATAAAAATATTTAAAAATATCTACAAACACACAAACTTATAAACAAAAACCTCTATAATAATAGTATAGAAAAATAAATTGGACAAGCTTGATTCTCCTATTAAATAATGCATCTTTATCCCTTCCAGGTACCAGAACATGCCTCTCCGCCCATCAAAGGCGGTGATGATCGACAGTCCCGAATACTTCACGAAGCTGGTCATCCGGCCCGTGAGGCGCGACGACTCGGGAGAGTACACCGTCTCAGCGGTTAACTCTAGCGGCAAAGACACTGTAACAATCAACGTGATTGTCACTGATAAGCCGCTCAAACCTGAGGGACCGCTACAGGTGAAAATTACTTACTTTTGAACAAGGTTTCTTCTTCTTGGTTTGGTTTCCGCACTTATTCCCTGCACGGGACTATTGTGTGTGGGTCCTTCCAGTCAACCTCTCCCCAGAAGCAGATCAGGTCTCTCGGTCTATTCAGGATGTCTGTATGTCGGTAATTTCCGTGCAATCTAGGAGCATGTGTCCCACCGTTCTCTCCGTCCCCATGCATGCCCTGCACAGGGGATTATCCGTTATACCTATCTAGGCTTTTATTGAAAGGTCTGCAAAACATCAGTATGTTTTTTTTTGTTTATAAAGTTTGAGGATTACAAATAGCTCAAAACAAAATCTTTCAATGCTAACTTGTATATCATACATTATCGAGTGTTGGATACTTTAATGCTAAACATTGTATATATAACTAGTTCAAACATCCTACTTATTATGATGGTGAAAGATTGGATGTTTGTATATTGGTGTTTCAATCACGACAAAGTGGAACTTGGTATACATACAGATTACTAAGCATAGGCTACTTTCTATTTTCACGCGAACGAAGTAGAAGTTAACAACTGGTATATTAATAAGAACATTAATCACGAAGCTTTGACATAACTCAAATCTATTAAGTGTGTACTACAATTGATGTACTCATGGATGCCAATAGTAGTATATTCTCGATAAAGGAAATAACAACTTAACAACTTATAAATACATACATAATGGGTTTTATTAGTATAAAACCATATTTTATAATAGACCCAAAATTTTCCATTCCGAAAACATAACAATTCAACACTTTCAACCAATAAAATCTACTATCAATATTTGTCCCCTAACGTTTCATCGTTTTCTCCCCAGGTCTCGGACGTCCACAAAGAGGGAGCGACCCTCAAGTGGAAGAGGCCCAAGGACGACGGCGGCACTCCCATCGAGTACTACCAGATCGACAAACTGGACACCGAGACTGGCTGCTGGGTGCCTTGTGCACGCTCAGAGGAGCCTAGTAAGTACCACGATCCTTATACAAGGCGGGGAAGATAATACGACCATAAATGAAAACACCGACTATACTAATCGCGAGGAAACCATAGTGAGGATAAAATATGATGTGACATCAAAAGAAAATAAAAAATAGTATTTTCAAATAATCTAAATAATACAGGTAAAAGTATGAAATTGCCGTTTTATAGTGAAAGAAGCTTTGAATTGACTTAAAACCTTAATGGTGTGTATTTTTGTGCTTGAACGCAGGATATTTGACCCTGCGTTGAAGCACAGTAGTTAAATAGAGCCTGTGGAAAAATATGAAAATAGAAAAAATATCATGAATAAATGTATTTATACAGACTAAGGAGATCATCATTTAGGCTATGGTAAATTTATGATCGTATTGTCTTCTCCACTTTGTATATTGTACAGATGAACTCTGTATACAAACTCAGTACAGTGGTACCCAAGATTAGTATGGCACCGAAGATTAACGAAAGAACGCTTAAAACTTACAATCAACCTTAGATCATTGCTATAAGGTTCATAATACACTGCAGCTATTAGTGCCGTCTCACTTACTCATCGCGCGCTAACATGGCGGCAGTTGCCGACCAATAGCGGTAAAGGAAACGAAGCGCGGTGCGAAAATTCATGTTCTGCGCAGGTACATCGGTAAGCCATATCAGTTGGGTACTACTGTACAGATGAAAACTCAGGAAGTCTTTGTGGAATAATTGTGGGACTGAAAACCTAAAAACATCAACAAAATGTTCCACATCAAAAATTAATAACAATATGCTAATCTAGAATACCTGCAGGCATTTACTACCAGTCCTAGAAAGGTTGGGTTTGAATATACTATGAACATGTATAGAGGTATCGATCAAATAATAAAAAATATTGTAACTAGAAATGATTTGCGTAAAGACAAAATACATAAGTTTATCTACTAAATCTTTTCGCTTCTTAAATGTAGCTTGACTCTAGTAACACAAAAAGTACTACTTTGAAACAATGTTTTTATTATTTAAGTTATTGTAGTGAACTTGAAAAAGGTTTTAGTTTAAAACATAAGCTTTTCTGAAACTTTTACGTGTAATTTGTGTTCTTTTCAACAAATTGAAATGTGTTTTTTGTCCATAAGAAAAAAATTATTAAAATAAAGAGACATTACGTTTTCTACAAAGCCTGCGATATTAGATTTTCAGTTAGGAAATTAGGGGTTTGAAGTAGCCCTTTCAAAATGTTTGCCGTCAGCTTCACAATACCATATATAATGTCAAGCAGTTTGAGTACTTGCGTGGCCTACACAAATGTACTACAAATCGTTGAGCTCCTTAAGTTCTAAGTTGAGCTACACGATAACTGACAAATGCTTGCACTGTCTGGGTAGGTCCGCTCAAATTTGTGTGGTTATATCCTCAAAAGAGCACCACAGACCACCTACATGCTTTTCATATGATTGGACCTTATGGAATTGTATGGACTTTAAAAGAGACGTTGACCTCTGAGTTTGTTTCGGTGTTTCTTCTCAGAGTAGTCAGTTAGGAAACACCGGCCTCATCTAGAACTAAACATAAAACGCAAAAAAACATGACGTGTAAAAGTGTTATTTATAGCCAATTTACAAAATAAATATTTTATTTCATTTCGTTACTTACATTACTCTACTCTCCACAGAATGCGACGTTACTGGTCTAACTCCTGGCAAGGAGTACAAGTTCCGCGTGTCCGCTGTGAACTCTGAGGGCGAGTCCGAACCGCTTGTCGGTGAGCAGTCTATCGTCGCTAAGAATCCGTTCGATGAACCGGGTGAGTATATCATTTTAGAACCTTTAGATTTCTAGTTTTCAGGCAAGGCATTACAAGAACCTAGAACAAAGAGCACTCAGCAAAAATGACGGGGCGTGTTGTCCCGAGATTATGGGAAGATTCTAACGAGACACCGGATCCCGTAACGCAAAGGAACAGGGTGGGATTTTAGTCAGTAGAAGTCTGACACTCCCTTTCGCTCCACCCAGAGCGGCTGGAGTAATTTCATGATTTTCCTTCCAAATTTAAGAAAAGCAAAACAAGGACATTGTAAGACAAACATAAAATATCTTAAGAAGTATTAAGCAAGCTCTAAGCTGATCGAAATTTGTGAAGCTCCCCATCTTTACCTATAGTCGTGGTCTTTGACTAACATCCAAAAGTCCGAAGTCTAGCACAGTATACTTAAGAGTTCATTTAACAAACGACATTCGGAACACTAGACTGCGTTCCAAAACATTAATCATCGATTCCTAACTTAAATAAGATCAGGCAAGGTACATCTGCCAACAAACTGTAGGCCCATAAAACAAAGGTTTTGTGTTTACAGCACCATATACTCATACTACAATTTCTGTACCCAATTCATCTACTAAAACTACTTGTACCTTACAGGTGCACCAGGAACGCCCTCAGTCACAGACTGGGACAAGGACCACGTGGACCTCAAGTGGACCCCGCCCAGAGAAGACGGTGGAGCCCCCATCGAGGGCTACATCGTGGAGAAGAAGGACAAGTTCGGCAACTGGGAGAAGGCGCTCGAAGTGCCCGCGGATAAGACCACGTGCACTGTGCCTGATCTTATTGAGGGACAAACCTATGAATTCAGGTTGGTGGATAATATATATAATTTAGAGATCTGTACTTTCAAAAATGGTGAAGCTTTTTGCATAGTTGGAGATCTTCTTATGTTTCTTTTTTATTACGGGGTTGCAAGAATGTTCTAACGACATACCGCGGCCCCGGAATTCAAGGGCAACTGAAAGAGCAGGGTGGGGTTTTAGTCAATAGAAGTCTGACACTCCCTTCCGCTCCACCCAGAGCGAGAAAAGTCTCGATGATTTTTCTACCCGTAAAACAAAAGAGATTTGTACTTCCTTAAATCGTAAAGCTTTTACATAGATTGAGTTCTTCCTATGATTCTCTTTTGTGGTTTGCCTTGTAAACCCATATAAGTTCTCATATAAAGAGTAACTTTCACCCTTTTTACTCGGATTCATTGCAATAAAATACAAATAATGATAATAAATTAGCCTAGAATAATATAAAACCTGAGTAGAAGATATAAATATTTTATGACAGTAATTATCTATTGTTAATTCTAACAAAAACTAATTGCTCGAGCTTGAGTGCAGTATGGTGCACCTGCAAATATATGATGCAACATGTACCCCAAACCTATACGTTCTCCGTACTCGATATATGTTTCGCCCCTCCCCGGAGCACTCTCAGGAGAACGTAACTCATTTCCTGTCTATATCTATATGGAAGAATTAGACTTCGCCATAAAATATTAATTGCCAGTCAGTTTTTTTAATAATTATCTTACGTCCTACCAGGTTTTCATTGATGACAATCATCATTTCAAAAATCTGTCTTGTTCTTATTACCGTCACCTACAGAAAACACTGGTATTTCTACTCCCCCAACACAACACAAGTATTGTTAATTTTTTTTTTATTGATAATAGGCTCGCGTTTGACCCCCATCTCACCTGATGGTAAGTGATGATGTGGTCGAAGATGGAGCACGCTTACCTAAAAGTAACCTATTCACTCGTGACTTAAAGACTCCCAGGTTATAGCGATCAGGAAACACAGACTCCGGCAGGGAATTCCACTCCTTAGCCGTACGCACAATGAAAGTATTCCCAAAACGTTTTGTGCGTATGAGTGGGATGTCCACATGAAAGATGGCGCATCGCCGTTTGTCTTGTAGTCCGATGATGGAACGGGCTTGGTGGAATTAGATTGTGTAATTCCATTGCACACTCCCCGAAATGTAACCGATAGAAAACCGATAGACTTGCAACTCGTCGTCGATGTTCAAGGCTCTGGAGCTTTGATTCGACCAGTGAATCGTTGGCAATGAGTCTCTTGGCCCTTTTCTCGATAGACTGAAGCGCGTCCAGTTGGTATTTGGCAGATCCATCCCAAAGATGGGAGCAGTACTCCATACACGACCGAACTTGGGCTTGATAGAGATTGAGCATTTGTTCCGGTGTGAAGTACCGTCTCACCTTTGCTAGGATTCCCAACTTTTTGCTGCTAGCTGAGCCGTAGCCTCGATAAATGGACCAAAATTGAGGGTGGATGTTAGTGTTACCCCAAGAAGCTCAATACGATCGGTTATCGGTACGGTTACATTACTTAATGGGGCAGTCTCATAATAGAATTATGTAAAGATTTTGGAACAATTAACAATTTATTTATTTCTACAAATTTTCGTACTTATCCGCATTCTAACCTCTCATTACCGTTCAGGGTTCGCGCCGTCAACAAGGCCGGCCCAGGAGAAGCAAGTGACAGCACACATCCCATTGTCGCCAAGCCCAGGAACTTGGCGCCCAAGATCGACAGGACCAATCTCATCGACATTAAGATCAAGGTCGGACAGAAGTTCGGCTTCGATGTCAAGGTCAGTATTCAAAGATATTTTTTTAAACTATTTATCTGGTACATCTCTAAGTTTCTGTTACATTACGTCATTTGACAACCTATTTAGCGATTACTGCATACTGAAACAGCAATGTATGTAGGAGTTTCTTGCTGCTACTTTTTCATAGAACAAATATAATTTGAAGTATTGCAAGAAATTTATTGCTAGATACTCCTGTAGAACTTCGCAAAGATGAGCTTTCATTGAAACTCAATCCCACAATAATTTATTTCACATAGTTCTACATGGGCACTATACAGAAATTCATGTTCTGCGCAGGTACATTAGTAAGCCATATCAGTTGGGTACTACTGTACAGATGAAAACTCAGGAAGTCTGTGGAATTAATGTGGGATTAACCTAAAAACATCAACAAAATGTTCCACGTCAATAATTAATAACAATATGCTAATGTAGAATACCTGCAGGCATTTACTACCAGTCCTAGATAGGTTGGGTTTGAATATACTATGAACATGTAAAGAGGTATCAATCAAATAATAAAAAATATTGTAACTAGAAATGATTTGCGTAAAGACAAAACACATAAGTTTATCTATTAAATCTTTTCGCTTCTTAAATGTAGCTTGACTCTAGTAACACAAAAAGTACTACTTTGAAGCAATGTTTTTATTATTGAAGTTATTGTAGTGAACATAAAAAAGGTTTTAGTTTAAAATATAAGCTTTATTCAAGTAACTATGACTCAATAAAGATATGACCAGGCTCCTGAAACACACAGTAATAACTTTGACATTAATTAAAAATCTTTGTTCACTGCACACCCAGAGAGAATCAAATCGGTAAGACAACCAAAATTACTACCACAAGCTCAAAACCTAATCTAATCTATCTTTTACCATACCCAGGTATCCGGAGAACCAATGCCCGAAACAAAATGGTTCCTCGCCAAGAAGGAAGTTAAATCCGGTGGTGACACTAAAGTTCAGCATTCAGATTATAACACTAAGATCAACTGCAAGTCAGCCAAGCGTGGTGACAGTGGAAGGTACACCATCACCGCGGAGAATGCCAATGGCAAGGATGTTGCTGAAGTGGAAGTTATTGTACTGGATGTGCCGAGCCCACCTGGAGGACCACTCAAGGTTAGTAGCCTACCGTTTTTCTTTGTATTAGTCCTTGGAAGAAAGGATACTGGTCCTACCGGGGACAGAAGGGAGGAACTGTCAAGGAAGTCTCCGACCTTGCTCATGAGATTTTTTCTTACCAAGAATTTTTCCTTTGCCAAGATTCTTGCAATCTTGTTATTATACGGAAACATGCTAACTATATTATTGTCACTTAGATATGGTGGTGGACAATGAAAAAATATTTATCCGAAATTTAACCTTATTGGTTGACATTATTCACAGACAACAGTAGTACTTGCATACATAAAAAAAAAACTTTTTTTATCAATAAAAGTCTGTTATCAAGGGCTACCCTTGATTAAATTCCAAAGTACATGAGAAGAATTTTATGTGCATGTAAAATCAAATTTAATGGACCGTTAAAGATTATTATAAACTACAATCGCTGCTTAGCTCATGAACTCAGTAATATTTCAATGAATAAAAATTGTTTAAATCAATTAAACCTTTGTTTTGTGCCAGTATCATAAAGCACTATATTTACTTGTTGAGTTTGTTGCCCCATAATGTAATGTAAAAAAAATATATTGTGGAATACTAGATAAACCTATTTACCATCCATCAATCCTTCCTAGGTATCGGACGTACACGCCAACGGCGCGAAACTATCTTGGAACCCACCAGCCGACGACGGTGGTCAACCTATCGACAAGTACGTGGTGGAACGTATGGACGAGGCCACCGGACGATGGGTTACCGCCGGGGAAACCGACGGACCCCAGACCAGCCTGGCCGTCGATGGCCTCACTCCTGGACACAAGTACAAGTTCAGAGTGCGCGCTGTTAATAGGTGTGTATGGATTTTATGTTATTAGTATTTAAATAATCTATACTTAATATTATAAAGAGGTAAAATTTGTAAGTTTGTATGTAGGGGGTAATCTCTGAAACTACCGAACCGATTTTGAAAATTATTTCGCTCATCATCATCATATCATGCATATTAGCCGAGCTATAATCTTTGTCAAGCAAGTCGGGGACGGGATCCCGTGGAATATTTTCTACTTCTACGCGGACGAAGTCGCGAGCAGAACTAGTAATAGTATAATTACACTTGCTAAATAGTGGTAAAATTAAATAGGGGCCTAAAGGATTGGCCAGGATTAAACAAGGACAAACGAAAAACTTTTGCCCTGCAGTAGAACACTATAGGCTTAAATAATAATGTTTAAATAATGTTTAAAGTCAAAGATTTGACAGTATACCTATATAAATAAATGACGAAATGGAATAAGACCAACCTGCGCTACAACTTGTAAATACATTCAATTGATCAAGACGTATTTAAATTATAATTTTGTCGCTTATTTACGTGCATTAAATTACGCGTGGCAGTGTTTGCAATCATAAATTGTTTAATTTTGATAGCTTATAACTACTACAATGTATCATATACAGGGTCTCATTTTAAGTAAATAAATCATTAACAAAGTGCTTGATACCTAAAAGTCAAATTGAAAAACTATTATACTCAAGTTAATATATATATATTTAATTTGTGACGAGAAACCTATTTCTAATTTATAAATGTTTCTTCTTCACTCAACAGGCAAGGAAAATCCGAGCCTCTCACCACTCCCCACTCAACCGAAGCGAAGAATCCGTTCGATATCGCCGGAAAGCCTGGCACACCCAAGATCAAGGACTTCGACAAGGACTTCGTGGAACTGGAGTGGACCAGGCCACAGACCGATGGTGGATCACCCATCACCGGCTACGTCATCGAGAAGAAGGACAGGTTCGCCCCAGACTGGGAAGAATGCGCCCAGATCGAGGGTGACGTTACCACCGGTAAAGTACCAGACCTCATCGAAGGAAACACTTACGAGTTCCGCGTCAGGGCCGTCAACAAAGCCGGTAAAGGAGAACCCAGCGATGGAACACCATCACATCTTGCCAGACCCAAGAATCTGCCGCCTAAGATCGATAGGAACTTCATGTTCGATATCAAGATTAAAGTCGGACAGAACTTCGACTTGGATGTTCCTGTCGCTGGAGAACCTACTCCTACTAAGGAATGGTTTAACGGCGATAACTTGGTCATGAATTCTGACAGGGTTAAGATTGTCAATGACACACACAGCACCAAGATTCGTGTTATTGATGGCAAGAGGGGTGACTCTGGTGTTTACACTCTTAAGGCTAGAAATATTAACGGTACTGACTCCGCTACAGTTAAGATTACTGTGATGGATGTGCCAACACCGCCTGAAGGACCATTGCGCGCTGATGACATCACTAAGTCAGGCTGCACGCTCAGATGGAGGCCACCGAAGGACGATGGTGGAGCAGAGATTTCCCACTACGTCGTGGAAAAGATGGACCAAGAGAACATGCGCTGGATCCCAGCTGGAGAGGTCCAAGCTTGCAGCATCAGAATCGACCACCTCATCGAAGGCCACGACTACAACTTCAGAGTACGCGCCGTCAACAAGCTCGGCGAATCACAGCCATTGGTCGGTCACGAACCAATCACAGCGAAGGACCCCTACGGTACTCCAGACAAACCTGGAACACCCGTCGTCAAAGACTGGGACAAAGACCACATGGACCTCGAATGGGTTCCGCCGAAGAAGGATGGCGGATCTCCAATCACTGGCTACGTTATCGAGGCTAAGAAGAAATACGGACCTTGGGAAGTCGCTGCGACAGTACCAGGCAACACGACAACAGCCACAGTACCAAACCTGCAGGAAGGTGAGGAATACGAGTTCAGGGTCATTGCTGTCAACAAGGCAGGTAATGGAGAACCCAGTGACGGTTCAACACCACAAGTCGCTAAGGCCAGGTTCTGTGCGCCACACTTCGACAAGATGCTGTTGGCTGACAAGACTGTCAAGGCTGGCCAGAGAATCCAATACGAGATTCCTATCGAAGCATCGCCGAAGCCAACCGTCGAATGGCAGATCAACGGAAAAGTTGTACACCCATCAGATAGAATCGACATCCAGATTCTACACAACAGGGTTATATTAGACATTCCATTCTCCGTACGCGCTGACGGAGGCGTTTACAAATTGACTCTAAAGAACGACCTTGGAGTATGCTCAGCTGCTGCCCAAGTAACTGTCCTCGACAAACCTTCAAGGCCTGAAAAGCCTTTGGTTGTATCTGAAGTTACAAAGGAATCTTGCTGTCTCTCATGGAAGGTACCTTTGGATGATGGTGGTTCCCCCATCCTCCACTACGTTATCGAGAAGATGGATCTATCTCGTGGTACCTGGTCGGATGCTGGTATGAGCACATTCTTATCTCATCAAGTAACCAGGTTGATTCACATGAAGGAATACCTATTCAGAGTAAGCGCGGTGAACGCGATTGGTCAATCTGAACCTTTGGAGTTAGACCGCGCCATCGTAGCTAAGAACGAATATGATGAGCCTAGCGCTCCTGGTAAACCTAAGGCTACGGACTGGAGCAAGAGCCATGCTGATCTCGAATGGGACAAGCCTAAGTCAGACGGTGGATCACCGATCACTGGCTACATCATCCAGAAGAAGGAGAAGGGCAGTCCCTACTGGGTCAATGCTGTCCATGTTCCTCCTAGCAAGACTAAGGCCACGGTCCCAGATCTTCTTGAGGGACAAGACTATGAATTCCGCGTTATTGCTGTTAACCAAGCCGGCCAATCAGAGCCCTCCGAACCATCAGACATTGTTACAGCTAAAGACAGGTTCGTCGCTCCTAAGATTCTTACACCACTTAGAGAGATTCGTATCAAGGCTGGACTTATCTTCCACATGGATGTTGACTTCATTGGAGAGCCAATTCCTGAAGTCACATGGACTTGTGACGGCAAGCCCGTGGTTGCTAACGAGAGAACAACTGTTACAATTGTTGGTCACCATACCATTGTACATACAGTCAACTGCAAGCGCTCAGACGCTGGTAAATATAACCTGAAACTGAAGAACGATTCTGGAGAAGATACAGGGAGCTTTGAAGTTATTGTACTTGATGTACCTGGAGCACCTCAGCCTCCGTTCGTTTACGAAGAAATCACAGCGCAATCCGTCACGTTGTCATGGAAACCACCTAAGGACAATGGCGGTAGCGAACTTACTGCTTACGTTATTGAGAAGCGTGATCTGACCCACGGAGGTGGATGGGTACCAGCGGTGACTTATATCAACCCCAAGTTCACCCATGCTACTGTACCTCGTCTTTCAGAAGGCACGAATTACGAGTTCAGAGTCTTCGCTGAGAACTTACAAGGTCGCTCTGAACCATTGGTCACTGACAAAGCAGTTGTCGCCAAAAACCAGTACACTGTACCTGGAAAGCCTGGAAAACCAGAGCTTGTGGCTGCTGATAAAGACCACATTAACATCAAATGGTCCTCACCTATTTCCAATGGAGGATCCAACATTCTTGGTTACGATGTTGAAAGGAGGGACAAGGCAACTGGCCGCTGGATCAAACTGAACAAGGATCCGGTCAGGTTAAATGAATACAACGATGATAGGGTTCAGGAAGGACATCAATACGAATACAGGGTTTCCGCAGTCAACGCTGCCGGACCTGGTCAGCCTTCAGACGAATCCAACGTCTTCATCGCCAAACCTATGAAGGAAAGCCCGAAACTGAGATTAGACCACCTCATCGGCAGGAAGATCAAGGTACGTGCAGGAGAACCCATCAATGTCAACATTCCAATCAGTGGAGCTCCAACACCGACCATCTCCTGGACCAAGGGTTCTGCTCCGATCGTGCCCTCATATAGGGTTACTGCCGAAACAAAGGCAGATGAAACTAAATTATACATTGAGAAGTCAGTACGCGACGATGCTGGCAAATACACCATCACAGCATCCAACGCTCATGGCAAAGACTCTGCTGATATCGAAGTTATTGTGGTTGATAAACCAGGAGTGCCTAAGGGACCTCTTCTATGCAACCCAGTTTCTCACGATGCTGTCAGCTTGTCTTGGCAACCACCTACAGACGACGGTGGTAGCGAGATCACTGGCTACGTTGTCGAAGTTGCTGAGTTCGGAGTCAACGACTGGCGTACAGTTGCCGGATTCTGTCCTAAATGCTCGTTCACTGTAAAGAACTTGACAGAAGGCAAGAAATACGTCTTCAGGGTACGCGCTGAGAACTTATACGGAGTTTCTGACCCATTGGAGAGCAAGCCTATCCTTGCGAAGTCGCCATTCGACCCACCAGATGCACCAGACACACCAAGGATCGCTGGTTACAGCTCCAGCAGCTGTGCCTTGGAATGGGACCCACCAAAGGATTGCGGTGGAAAACCAGTCACTGGATACTACGTCGAGAAGAGAGAACGTGGAGGCGACTGGGTTAAGGTTAATAACTACCCAACACCTAACACATGCTACACAGTCTCTGACTTGCGCGAAGGAAACCGTTACGAATTCCGTGTCATTGCCGTCAATGAAGCAGGACCCGGCAAGCCTAGCAAGCCGACTGAACCGATTACCGCGCAAACACAACGTCTTAAACCAAGCCCGCCAGAAGCGCCCAAACCGGACAGAATTACCAAAGACTCCGTCACACTATCCTGGAGGCCGCCTAAGAGCGATGGTGGCGCCAAGATCAAGGGCTACATTGTCCAACAAAAGGGCAAGGGTGACAAAGACTGGAAGGATGTCAACGACGTTCCCATTCCCGGCCTGGTACACACTGTACCTGACCTTAAGGAAGGAGCCGAATACCAGTTCAGGGTCATCGCAGTCAACGAAGTTGGACGCTCCGATCCTAGCAAGCCAACAGCTGAGCTTATCATCGCTGAACAGCCGAACAAACCTTGCATGGACCTCGGAGGAGTCAGGGACATCACTGTGCGCGCTGGAGAAGACTTCTCCATTCACGTGCCTTACACTGGCTTCCCGCAACCAACTGCGCAATGGTTCGCTGACGACAATCTCCTCGACGTCGAAGGCGACTCTAGAATATTCCAGAAGATTACACCGGAATCTGCTTCCCTTGTTGTCAAGAACGCGAAGAGGTCAGATGGTGGACAATACCGTCTGCAACTCCGCAATCCATCTGGATACGACACGGCTACCATCAACGTGCGTGTGCTCGACAGGCCTGGCAAACCAGAGAACCTGCGGGCTGATGAATTTGAAGGCGAAGCTCTTACATTATACTGGAACCCACCGAAAGACAACGGCGGTGGAGAAATCACGAACTACGTCGTTGAGAAACGTGAAGGCAGAACTGCCAACTGGACCAAGGTTTCTGGCTATGTCACGACTCCGTTCTTGCGCGTGAAGAACTTGACTGTAGGCAGGGATTATGACTTCAGGGTTATGGCTGAGAACCAATACGGTCAATCTGACCCAGCTCAGACTACAGAGCCAATCAAGGCGAGACATCCATTCGACCCACCGGGTGCGCCTGGAGCTCCACGCTCTGTGGAGACGACAGAATCTTCCATCACAATCACCTGGACGAAACCTCGTCACGATGGCGGATCACCGATCACCGGCTACATCGTCGAAAAGCGTCTTATCACTGAAGACAAATGGACGAAGGCATCCCACGCTCACATTCCCGACACAACCTACAAGGTCATGGGCTTGATTGAGAATCACGAATATGAGTTCCGTGTATCTGCAGTGAATGCGGCCGGCCAGGGACCTTACTCCGCCAGTTCTGATGCTATCAGGGCTGCCGCACCACCCAACTCGCCCAAGATCACCAGTGACCTTAGCCTTAGGGACATCACGGTCATTGCTGGAGAAGAGATCAAGATCACAGTGCCGTTTACTGGCAATCCAAGGCCGAAGGTGGGTTTATTTTCATACCTTATTATCGTTTTCTAAGTGAAGTCCCAATGCTACTACTGTAGCTTTCTGATCAGAAAGTTCACCATAATTATTTCAAATCAAAATATTTAAGGTTTTCAATATCTAAAATTTCTGTGCCATGAAAGACACAAAATGTCTTGCGTGCACTATAAAAAAATTCATGTATATTAGCTTGTCACGTATAATACTTTGTGTAATAACGTGACATCGTCCTTCATTATATAAAAAAAAATACATACAATATAAAGGCACAAAGGCGACAATAGCATAGGCAATCTTTATCTTTTAACCAATGTTTATATAGTTCATTATACACAAAACTTTTTTTTTGCTGCCTTCGAGCCTTTATCTCGAAATATAAAGATAATTTGTATCCTTTTCATCACAAAACTAAACAATATCTTCCTTACCCAGGTATCATGGATAATAAACAACGAGGAAGTATCTCCGGACAAGCGCATCCGTTTCGTGACGTCAGACATAGACACAGTGTTCCACTGCGTGCCCGCTAAGAGGTCCGACACGGGATCCTACACCATCCAACTGGTTAACAGCGAAGGATCGGACAGTGCTACATGCAGGGTGAGACTCATACTTTATACACCATAATAAAGCGTATTTTCCAAGCGCACAGCCAAGCTGTGGAACTCTGCCGGCTCATTCTGTGTTCCCTGCCACTTATGACCTTTCAGCCTTTAAAGCAAGGGTGAACAGGTATCTTCTGGGCTCGCTCTTTCCACTGTTATCTATCGCTAACAAAAAAACTGTTATAGTCTACCGAAATGTCTTTACCTTGATATTATTCGTCGGAAAGCACGTTGGTCCGGCGCCTGCACTGTTTGAACAGACACCCCCCCCCCCCCCTTAAATCTCTGTCGTGCTTTCCTCAAAAGCCCACTTTGACAAAGGACCTCAAACAGAATTGAAATTGAGTAGAAAATTGTCATGACATCAAATAGAAAAGATAAATGGTATTGATATGGTTTATTTTAATTTATGTATATTTCCATCATTAATATTATACTTTGCCATCAGATCTTTTTCCAAAGACTGCATTGCCATTCAACGAGGTTAATTTCAACTTAAGTTTACATACATAATATCTATAATATTATACTTTACTAGTATCAGAGAGTTAGCTCTTTTTATCTCAAAGACTGCATTGCCATTCAATGCCTTTACCTACGTAGTTAGGTTCAATAAATATGTAAAGCTAGCTTATATGTACGTTACTAACTGCTGTACGTAAAAATTATGTTACATTCAATACATTAATACCCCTTGAACACACAGCAATAACAACAATTATTTCTTGTGTTTAAGCTTAGCTCAAAGTTCACTTCCCTCCCAGAAAACCACATTACTAACATCATAACCTGTATTCTTCCCTCCAGGTGCTAGTGGTAGACAGGCCCTCACCACCTGTGGGACCTCTGGACGCGTACGACATCACTCCGGACACCTGCACATTATCCTGGAAAGCACCGCTAGATGACGGTGGATCTCCCATTACCAACTATGTGGTGGAGAAGATGGACCAAAGCGGCGTATGTATTAAGTTATTTGTGTAGCTAAAACAGTACAGAAGCAAGAATGGTTTAAAAAAATAAAAGCTCAATTGACACTTTGTACCTCGTCGCAGTTGTGGGAAAGTTCTAACGAGATACCGTGAACCGGAATGCAAGTGCAATTAAAGGAACAGAGCATTACTTTGAATTGACTGTCTTTTATATGAGTCACTAGATTTAAAAAGCAAGTTTACTCTAACGTCGATACTTTCTATCAGATGGGATTGTGGACTATCAACAAAAAAAAAACTTATTTTGAAACAATATGTATAAGAGTCCGAAAGAGACTGCTAGAAATTGACATTTTAATACAATATATACATATTATCTTTATTTTGAACACAGTCATAAATTCATGTGTCTGAATATCTAGATATATACTAGACATTCATTTAACAGTAATACATAGCCTGCTGTCTCCCAAATGGGGCGTGCAACTGTCAAAGTGGCGCTAGTAGCACACTTACCAATATCAAAGCAGTTTCTCTATGGAACAGTAATGAATTCCTAAATTAGAGACAGTTATTGAGAATTTTTCGATTAAAGAACATGTATTATGTTCTTTAATCGGAAAATTGTACAGAAATCAATGAAATGAAAATAAAAAATATTACCACAGATAACCATAGATGATACAGATAACTATATAATGTATTATAGTACTCTATGACTGACAGTGACAAAGGTTCTTACGGTGGTGGCGCCATCTGCGATTAGCTTTCACTTGCACGCCCCATTGGGCAAAAATCTGTATTAGAATTTTATCTTTGTTCATAGCCTATATCTGTCCTATAGAAATGTCTTTCTAAACTCCATTTTCTCCGCAGGTATGGTCAAAGATATCATCATTCGTACGCAGCTGCCACTACAACGTCATGGGTCTGGAACCGAACCACAAGTACTGGTTCCGCGTTCGCGCTGAGAACCAGTACGGACAGTCGGAGCCTTTGGCTATGGAAGATCCTATTACTGCCAAGGTAAGTTTTGTAGATCTTTCTAGTGTTCATTTGAATTATTTTGAGGTTTATTTAGTTCGCTGAGAGACGATCCTAGTCGTCTATACCCAAGATATGAATGCGGTACATACGCAAGCGCATTTCAACAAAGCTAAGGGTGGTAAATTAAATTTATGAAATGGAAAAAAATATCTTTAGCTTCTTGTCAATCATTTACAGTGAAAATCGGTACCCAAATTCGTTTCTAGCTAATTTATCGTCGTTTATCTGTATACCATTTCACATACAGGGATTAACTAAAGTAACGCAATCCCTGCTGAAAAGCTATTATTGTTATTATAATTAGGAACCAAATTTACTTAGAGCAGTAACAAACAACTTTGTGCCTAGTTGATGTCCATTATCTCCTGTTAATCTTCATTAGACGGATGTCTATGATAAAAAAGATTTCAAGATGTTACGTGATTTCGTAATACAACAGTTTACAGACTTACTAGCAGCTTCTGATGGTGTCAAACTTGTGGGCAGACTCAATTTATACATTTGCCATCGACACGCTAAAACGAAGAATCTGTTCAGCGTCAATATCCTTAAAAAAATTAACCTTAATGTTTGTCCAACAGTTCCCATTCACCATCCCCGACCCACCAGGCGTGCCTCGCGTGGTGGACTGGGACGGTTCAGCCGCGTCCCTTATCTGGGACAGACCAAGGTCGGACGGCGGCGCTCGTATCCAAGGCTACAAACTGGAATACAGAGACGTACAGGACGGAGTCTGGAACAGTGCTGATTATCTTGTCAAGGACTGTAACTACCAGGTATGTTCTGAGACTTAAACGAAGCTAAAGGAAGATTTTATTGTGCTTTTAAGCAGTGGAATTTCCTGTTGGCGTCTTTGTTTCGTGATAGCTATAACCTGGGGTCTTTATTTCATGAGTTAATTATAGGTTACTTTTAGGTAAGCTTGTTTCATCTTCGACCACACGCGAGCCTAATAAGAAAAAATAAAAGAATCCTATAATTATAAATTAAATGAACTATAAAGATTATTACGCGGCAGTTGTGCACTTTTTGGAATTTATTTAATTCACATGAAATTACAAAAATAAAACGCATCTAAGTTCAGAATGGGCCTTGTTACGGGATTCTGCTATGAAGCTAAGAACGTTACCAAGACGTGACGTCATACGAAATTCAATCGTTGCGAGTTTGCGGGATCGTACCCCATCCATTACACTATTGTCGTGAACTCACTCCAGACACAAGCATATTTAGCTTAATTGGATGGGTTAACAAGATTGATAATAAAGTGAATGCTATCCAAATACCAAAAAATATTTTTTAGTTCCTCGCACGTCTGGCCGCCCGCCTTTCGAAACGCTACAAGAGAGAAAAAAAAGTCTGTAATTTATCGCCATTATCATGGTATATATTATACCTTCCTGGCTTATTATGAGTTATTAAACTATTTTACCATTCAATAAGCAAATCAAACTGACTGTACCGTTGACACTTGAGGGGTTAATGAAATTACTCGACTGTTAGTGATTGTCAGTTTTTTTAAAATGACACAGTTTAACTAACTTGTTTATTAAAACTTTATGCAACACAAAAATGTACAAAGGCGGACTTAATGCCATAGGCATTCTCTACCAGTTAACCATGGGGGGTGAAGAGATAACATGGCAGGTGCATAAAAAAAACCTAAGTACATAATATATTCAAAGTAAAAGTCTTATTACAAGTATATATATACATAAATAATTATTATTAACTTACATACATATTTATCATAATACATACCAAATATATATACTATATATTAATAAAAAGTCATAGAAAGGGGGTTATGAAAACACTGCTTCCACTATTTGTTTCGAAAGTAATCCCGCAACTTTCTCTTAAACGCATATTGACTGGTGGCCGTCCTGATATCAAGAGGTAGTGCATTCCACAGAAGAATAGATTGTATATAAAAGGAAGAATGAATAAAATCAGAAGTATACAACACTTATCTACCATTCGTAGGCCTACAACCTGGAGCCAGGCCACGAGTACGAGTTCCGAGTACGAGCTAAGAACGCGGCGGGCTGGAGCAAGTACTCCAGTAACTCGCAGCCCTTCAAGGTGCGCGGACGTAGCAACCCGCCCGCGCCGCCGCGCGCGCCGCGCGTTCTGCGCGTCGGCAGGAACTACGTCGACCTGGCCTGGGATCCTCCAGCACACGATGGAGGTTAGTTCTAGTATTATTGTTATCTCTGTGTATTTGTTTTTTATTACGAATGAGCCCGCTCTTGACTTCGACCACACCTGATGGTAAGTGTAAGATGAGGTCTACGATCGAACGAGCGAGCCCAGAAAATGCCTATTCACTCTTGCTTTAAAGACAAGTAACCTATCTTGGGACACATCTTCACATGATGGAGGTTAGTACTACTTTCTGCTTCTCTCTCCTCTCCTGCTCCAGACTCTGAGACCAGAAACTATCCGCCATTATCATGGTGTCTAGACCAAAATATGAGACCTCAAGTTAGCCGAATTGAAAAAGTAGGATTCTCCAACCAGAGAGGTGTATTCAGTTATACAATCAGTACAATGAAGCGAAAATACTTTAATGGCTGAGGCCGACATGTCGTGATCGGGAGGTCGCAGGTTTGAACAACACCCATTATACTATTGCCGTGAACCCACTCTAGAGACATGCATATTTAGCTTAGTTGAAGGGGTTGACAAGATTGCTAGTAGTGTGAATTGTAGCGAAATTATTAGTTTTCTCTTAACGAAACTTTCTAAGCTAACATGGTCACTCACAGCGATAACACTCGATTATCATAAATCATCATTATACACAATTAAATTCTAACTTCAGATCGGCCAACTAAGAATGCCCATACTGTACATAGTTGACATCCCATCCATACCCACAAAACTGGAAATTCTTTCATTGTGCATAGGTACAGCTTAGGGAGTGGAATTCCCTGCTGGAGGCTGTATTTCCAGATAGCTATAACCCGGGGGTCTTTAAGTCAAGAGTAAATCGGCTAGGTAAACGTGCTTCATCATCGCATAAACGACTCATATTAGCCTTAGAACCAGGTGGATTTGTTTTTTTGCTTGGACTACAAACTAGCAAATTGTAGGGAAAGATTTCCTTAAAATAATTGGTTTTCTGTTGCGTCAATGCCCCCTAAAGTAACAGAGTTAGCATTAAAACAAAAAATACGATTTCAATATATCTTTACCTACTAAACTCTGCTTATTATCCTCAGGTGCTCGCGTAACAGGATACATTATCGAGCGTCGCGACGTCGGCAGCTCAGTATGGATAAAGTGCAACGACTACAACGTACAGGACACTACCTTCACAGCCATGAACTTGAATGAGAAGGCGGACTACGAGTTCCGTATTGTAGCCGTCAACTCGGCCGGTAAGTTAAACCAGTATTGAGGACAGAAAAAATATTAATTAGGATTCCGGCAATAGAATGAGGCGTGTGACGAAATCTATGACATATTAGTGTTTCTGAGATAATATTTAGTGACAATTCTGCCTAAGTTGTTTCATCCTCAATGCAGTGTGCAGCACTGCAATTCCGCGCATAATAAATATATATATCGTGCTATCTGTGGAAAAACACGTGTCAAGTATAGCCTTAGGTTGCATGATGCATCACAACTGTCCGATTGTGTTTGAAATTGTCGCCTTATAACTTCAACCTTGCATATACAATCGTATTACCGCAACATTACATAAAGAAATGTGTATTTAAAAATGCAAGAAAAAAAAATGTTTTAAACAATTTTGTATCGGCGCTAGTATTATTCATACACAACTGCAAACAATCAAGTCACTTATGCAGCCCTCTCTATCGCTTTGTAATTACGTTACCTAGGCTGTAGATATTTTAAGTCCCTGTTAAAAAAAAACATAAGCTACATTATACTCTTCTAACACACAGGCAAATCCGAGCCTTCAAGCTGCACAACTCCCGTCCGCACGGGCGAGGAGTTGGGTGGCACGAAGCCAGAATGGGTGAAACAGTTACCAGCTACCGTCTGCGCTCCACTGGGCAGACCATTCACCCTGGAATGTATCGCTACCGGCAACCCTGTACCTACTGGTCGCTGGTTGAAGAACGGCAGGGAGATTGTTCTTGGCACCAGGTAAATAGTAGTAATATTATTTACATCTCTCATATTCGGTAAGTAGGTCCTTATTACCCCCAAATGGGGCTTGTAGGTAACTAATTAGCGCGCTAGGGTAATAACGTAGCTAGAAAAGCCCCTAGGGCGGTAAGTAATTTAAAAAAAATCTCTTCACTCTTTCAAAAAGTTCGCGTACATCTAACCAGACATCATGCATTCAGCCTAATGACAAAAGAGTTCGCTTCGCTATTCAGCCTTGTCTTCGTATGAGTATAATAGTCATCAATTTTAAATATCGAACGGCGAAGCCCAATTTCGTTCTTGAAAAAAAAAAATTAAAAAACAAAGATGAAAAAAGGCGGGAATAGAAAACTTTTACTTTAAAATGTTTTATTCTTGTAAAGCCGGTTTTTTTCTACTTACCTCACAATTGAGATGTAAAGCAGAGTAGTTAGCTCGGGTGTAAGCATCAATTGCACCCTCGAACTATAGGCGGGCGCCTAAATATCTCGGGCTGCAATTAATGCCTTACAGCCCTTAGCTACTAATCTACTATTATTTCGATAAGTAAGGTACAGTATGTTACATATTATACATAAGTATATTTAGTGAATATCACGGACAAAATTAACAGTTTCAAGTTGATCTGGCGTCCTAGCTAATTATATAGTCACATGTAATAAGGTCCGCCATAAAATATATAAAAGACTGCATTTTTACCTTAAAAACAATTTATCCAGGGTTCCATGTTTAAGAATTACTAACAAAGAGGAATTAATTAAATATTAATTTCTAATTACTCACGAGCTTCAAATTCAAGTAAAATATCCTTCTGCTGACTGGAGTAAAAGCTAGCTACATAAATAGTTTCAAAAACTAAGCTACATAGTTTTTTTTTTTGTTTGTAAAGCTGAAACTGTCTACTTTTCTCTCAATATAGTTCAATTTAATGTAATTAATTGATGAAATTAAAAATGAAACAATGCCGCTATTGACTTCGCTAAAGTGGATATTTAAGACTCTTTGTATCTGATGTTATATTACCTTTGTTTAAAAGCTTGAGATCATCTATTAGCAATCAAGTCTCTTTTAATAGACTTAGCTTAACATACATTATTCCTTTCTTTCAGATTTATTGCGGAGTCTCGCGAGGGAACTCTTCGTCTGAACGTCACGGCTTCCACCGAAGCGGACGAGGGTGACTACACATGTGAGGCTGTTAACAACATTGGCTTCATCTACTGTACTGGACATCTTAAGATTGGAAGTAAGTTTTCTTGAACCTTTTAATTACTCTTGTAGCAACGCAACCTAACTACGACAAATCATTATTATCCATCCTTACTTGTCTCTCATCTCTTACCTCAATCATAATTAATGGGTAATGATAAAAACAAAGAAGCACCTATAATGGTACCTTGGGGAACACCCTTGGTGACTGACCTCTAAACCAACGGTTATGGCTTAAGTCTGATAGAAATCTCAGATACTTAAATCATAGTGATATAATATGATTAATGAATATCACACTCCATAAATAGAGAGCTGAGAGCCAATGACTTCTTTCGCGTGAAAAAAGTAGATTATGTGGTATTGCAGACTATAAAGTTATGTCACTGTACCATATTTCATCCAGTTCTGTTCAGACATTTTGGCGCGATTGAGTAACAAAAATCCATACATCTTAAGTTTCGCATTTATAATATAATACTAGTATAGATTGATTTGCTGTATATTAATGTCATTTTGAAATCGAAGGCCTTAGACAAGTCACAAAATAATCCTAGAACATTTGTGCAACTGCAATCAATATCTTTTACAAATATTAAATTTAATATTTTTTATCCCCAGACCCACCACGCATCGTCCGTATGCCAGGCGATTTACACCTTCCAGAACACGACAACACAAAGATCAAAATCCTGTACACCGGTGACCAGCCAGCCGACGTGGTCCTCACAAGGGATGGACACAAGCTATCAGAGTCACCACACTTCAAATACACCGTGTTTGATGATTATATCCTTATCTTTATCAAAGATATCTCTAAGGATGATATGGGTAAGCTATTAGTCAATTTTATGTTTTGCTGGAGTAATTAATTATTGTATTACTTGTACAGAATTTGAAACCTGACATGGGTCAAAATGTAGTCTCCTTATTAGCCGACATTCTTGAGTGAACACTAAACACCCCAACTAATTTGAGATGGATGACATTATAAGTGACCGGATATATTATATAGTCAAACTGGTCTTTGTAAGGACTGAATGTACAGTGCATTATACAGGGTGGCGATTAGGTTATCACATTAAATTGTACAGCAGGTATTACAAGTTGTTATCAGTCCGTTAAAATAATGAAATAAATATTTTTACTAAAATTAAGAGAATGTATTTTTCAAACAAAATAAATGGTGTTATTGGTAAAAAAAAAAAATAATCCTTTAAAATATCAGTTTACTGACCTATAAAAGCGGCAAAGCCGCGGCGCCGGCGCCGATGAAGCACGCGCCGTGTGATTGGTCAACTGATTACGTTTATGCAATACATGATGTTGTGAAATATTAAAATGGAAAAAGGTCCCACGGCTATAATATTGTTTATTATTAAATTATTTTAATTGTATATGATAAAATACCTAATATAGAGTACTTGGTTTCAATTAATGTGATAACCTAATCGCCACACTGTATACTACAAATACGTCGATAGAAAAAAAAATGATTTTTTGAAGGAACATAATCAATCGATCACAATGAACAGATAATGAATTAACAGTTATTTTACATATACCTACATGGGCACTTAACGTCACAAGCTAGTGCACGGTTCGAAATTACTTGTTTCTTCTGAAGAAGAACCGGCAAGCAATATACAGTTAACTCACTGTACTCTTCTTCTTCACTCCCACAGGCATCTACAAACTATCCATCACGAACAAATCTGGAGAGACTTCAGACACGTTCACAGTAACGGTGACCGGACTGCCCGGCCCTCCGCAAGGACCTCTCGAAACCTCCGACATCTCACGTCACTCTTGCACACTGGCCTGGAAGCCTCCGACGTACGATGGAGGCCTCCCAGTCACTCACTACGTCATCGAGAGGAACGACATCTCGGGAACGGCGTGGATAACTATCGCGTCCTCTGTGAGGGATACTAAGTTCACTGTACAAGGATTGACAGAGGGACAGGAGTATAACTTCAGGATACATGCCGCTAACGAAAATGGTATCGGACCGGCGCTTGAAGGTGTTAGCCCGATTAAGGTGAGTCTATGTTACATGCTGATAATGAAGCTTCATTTTGGTGAAAAAATGTTTGAAATCGGTCATGAAGTCTTTGAGTATATCCATTACAAACGAACAAAAAATCAAAACTTTCCTGTGTTTAATATTAGCGTAGATTAAATAAAATTTAAGTACATAATTTTCAGTAGTGACAGTGACGAAGATTGCGAGGCTATTGATTTTGATTATTAATTTGTAGTTGACGTTCATACTCGAATGTAGCTTAAAAACCTGCCAAACTTTCCCACTAACGATTTCAACTAAAACAAACAAAAATCAATACTACTTTTTTAATATTAATGTACTTAAATCGGGTTCGTAGTATGTCAGCATTTCAATGGTAACTATAACTATATTTTAAATTCCACAGGCCAAGGCACCATACGACCCACCATCAGCTCCCGGCATTCCCAAGATCTTGGAGATCGGAGGAGACTTCGTTCACCTTGAATGGGAGAAACCAGAAAGCGATGGAGGATCTAGGATACAAGGTAACATTTTACAGCCTTTATCAACAAAGCAAATAAAATTATGTGTATCTAAATCAATGGCAAAAAATGTCTGTTACGATAAATCATTATAACAAAACTATTTTACATATTCGCTAGATATAAATAAATAATTTGGGACTATAAACATTCGGATCAAAACCTATAACTCCGAAGAAAACACAACTGCGCTAATGAAACATTGTCCCTTGACCAAAACCAAAATATTACGATATTATATATTACGGACTGAATTATTTGTAGAAGGCTTTTCTACAATAAAATGCCGTCCTGTTCTGTTGATAATAAATACCAAATGCACACATTAAAAAGTATTTATCTTGTACAAACAATGAGACCATTTAATAAACTCCTCCATTTTGAATTCTGTTAATATTTATTTAAATAGAACACCATTATATGTACTATAATAATTTATTAACACAGTTAAACCTTTTTCCCACATAAAATCAAAAATTGTATCATTTATCTTCAAACATATAAAGATCTGTATTAAAAAGAGATGTCTCTAAACTTCATCTTTACCCTTAACAGGTTACTGGATCGACAAGCGTGAGGTGGGCAACACGACGTGGCAACGCGTGAACCCCACCCTGTGCCTCACCAACCAGTGGAACTGCGCCAACCTCATCGAGGGTCGCCAGTACGAGTTCAGGATCACAGCACAGAACGAAGCCGGAATCTCGCCGCCTAGCACTGCTAGCCAAGGAGTTAAAGTCGTTGATCCTAAGGGTTAGTATCAACAACACTATTGTAGTCCTCCATACAAGTTTAGGTAACACAATCTAATTCCGCCAAGCCCGTTCCATCATTGGACTACGAGACAAACGGCGAAGCGCCATCGTTACATGGTGGACATCCCACCCATACGCACAAAACGTTTTGGGAATACCTTCATTGTGCGTACGGCTAAGGAGTGGAATTCCCTGCCGGAATCTGTGTTTCCCGACAGCTACAACCTAAAGCTTTGGTTTCCTAGGATAGCGGTGCCGTCAAATAGCGGCCGTAATACAGCGGTGAATGACGTCACTAGAACGTTGTCTATGTAAACAAAATGGCGCGGTTTCCTAGAGAGCGGTAACTGACACCGTAACGTCAAAAAGCTGTGCCGCCATTTGCCTGACGGCCGTCTTGGCGGTGTCAGATGGTTTCGTGAACGTTTCCAAAGAGAATGTAATACACTAGATAGCGATGAAGCAGACAGTGTGTTAAAACGGCCGTGGAACTTTCCACATGTCGTCACCGTAAAGACGGCCGCCTTTTTGCGTCCGTAATATTACGGCCGCTATATGACGGCACCGCTTTCCTAGGAAAACAAAGCTTTTGAGTCTTTAAGTCAAGAGTGAATAGGTTACTTCTAGGTAAGCGTGCTCCATCTTCGATCACATCATCTCTTACCATCAGGTGAGATAGTGGTCAAACGCAAACCAATTTTCAACAAAAAAAAAAAAGACGACCCGTTCAAGCCATTTACCTAGCATCTTTCCCTATTACCTTAATTTTCAGATACTAAATAAATACATTAATGTTTGAATGCGTCGTTGGTCGAGTGGGGTTGCAAGCGCAACTACTCAGCACGAGGTTTCGGGGTCGATTAAAATGGGTCGGGCAAAATGTGCTGTTAGGTTTTTCCGTCAGGAATTTCTTAGTAGTAGATAGAATATACTTTATTGTACACCAATAATTGATCACACTTATAAAACCTCTCAAGGACCGCCATTATTTACGTCAACCATCCGTCAAGCACCGCGGGCGGGCTCTTATCGTAAGCGTAATCTGACCCCGGTCACAAACGATTTTAATACTTGTCTTTACTACAAATACAGTTTTAAATCGGTCGGGGTTTGGTGGCACAAATTTGTGCCAGCGGGGCTCAGCTAATACTTGTTTACTGGCACGTTTTTGTGCCGCTGGGGCTCTAGAGGTTAAATAACAATATTGTAAATAAAATTGGTTACAATGGCGGTCATATCGCTGAAGCTTTGTTTTCCTAGGAAAGCGGTGCCGTCATATAGCGGCCGTAATATTACGGACGCAAAAAGGCGGCCGTCTTTACGGTGACGAAATGTGGAAAGTTCCACGGCCGATTTAACACACTGTCTGCTTCATCGCTATCTAGTGTATTACATTCTCTTTGGAAATGTTCACGAAACCATCTGACACCGACAAGACGGCCGTCATGCAAATGGCGGCAGCGCTTTTTAACGCTAGGAAACCGCGCCATTTTGTTTACATAGACAACGCCAAACGCCAATGTCCTGCACCTGGCTTTTCCCATCATGATCTCATTTTCCTCTCCTATATCTTAAAGCCACCAAAACCTCTCCCTAAAGTTCTGCACATGCGTTGTTATGCGCGCATGGATGTTGAGAAGCTGCGTAAAGATGCGTCAGAAATTGATTGGGGCCACCTTGCAGCGGCAAAGACCATTGATGACAAACTTGGTATCTTCAATTAGGCCGTCCTTGCCCTCTACGATGAACATGCTCCTGTTAGGAAGGATAACTAAGGCGACTACCAGCTCCTTGGATGTCACCAGGGGTTCGTTTAGCGATGAGGTGCAGGGATCGAGCCTTTCGGAAGTATAAAAAGGATCGCAGTGAAGATAAAAAGAATGCCTACAAAGCTGCAAGGAATCGGTGTAATCAGGTGATACGCAACGCTAAACGCCGCCATATTCTTGAAAACATTTCAACTTCCTCACCTGCCGATATCTGGAAATTCCTTGGAACTCTCGGTATTGGTAGGTCAAGTCATGTAGATTTTCCTAAAGCGATCGTTTTGGATGATATCAACCGTCATTTTACTACAACTTGTCATTTGGACCCCCTTATTTTGTCTCAGACGGTTGATTTCATCACTTGTTTACCTGGTCCAATCATTGAACCATTTCAGTTTTCACCAGCGACCTTGGATGAAATTAGAAAGATTATACTATCCATCAAATCCAAGGCTGTGGGTCACGATGAAATCAATCGGGGTATGATTACCTTGATCCTAGACTGTCTTCTCCCACCAATTTCCCACATCATCAATTATTCCCTCGATTCCGGACAATTCCCATCCTTGTGGCGTATGGCCTATGTCCGTCCACTTCCTAAAATATCAAATCCTTCACTACCTAACCATTTTAGACCTATATCCATTCTCCCTTTCCTGTCAAAAGTGCTCGAAGCCTGTGTTCACAAACAGTTTTCTGGATTTGTTTACCGGAATAATCTTGTAAGCTCATTCCAGTCTGGATTCAGACCCGGGCACAGTACATCCTCTGCTCTTCTTAAAGTGACTGGCGACATTAGAGAAGCTATGGAGGATACTAAAGTTACTGTATTAGTATTAATTGATTTCTCCAATGCCTTTAACGCCGTCAGTCACGATATACTCCTAGCTATCCTCTCCCATCTTATGGTTTCACCCGAGGCGCTGGAATGGTTCACTTCTTATCTTCGGGGACGTCAGCAGTCGGTCCGCGTTGATGAGAGATCTTCAAATTGGCGTGGTCTGGATGCTGGTGTTCCACAAGGCGGTATTCTTTCTCCATTATTATTCTCTGTCTTCATTAACTTTATAACTCACTGTCTTCGGTGTTCGTATCATCTTTACGCCGATGATCTACAATTATATACTGCTGTGCGGGTTGAAGGTTTGTCGGATGCTATAAGGGATGTAAACCGAGATTTGGATGCTATTAATAGCTGGTCTGACAAATTTGGGGTGTCAGTAAACCCCTCAAAATGTCAGGCTATCATTATTGGTAGCTCACGCATGATGGGTAGAGTGGTGGCTAACTCTCTTCCACCTATTATTTTTAATGGTGCCGTCATTCCCATCAGCCCTAGCGTAAAAGATCTCGGTTTGCATCTTGACGCGACACTTGGTTGGCAAAATCAAGTTTCTAGTGTCAGCCAAAGGGCCAATGGCACTTTGCGTTCCTTGTATCGTCTGAGAAACTTTTTGCCTGTTAAGACGAAGACTATGCTTGTGCAGACTTTAATTTTCCCTTTAATCGACTATGGTGACGTGTGCTACTTTGACCTGAATGCGGTCTTGCTCGATAAGCTTGATCGTCTCCTCAATAACTGCATTCGGTTCATATTTAATTTAAGGAAATATGACCATGTCTCAAGTTTCAGGTCTGAGCTTAAATGGATGACCATTCGCCAGAGGAGAAGTTTGCGCGCTTTGACAACTCTTTTCTCTTTACTCAACTCTCCCAGCCCTCCTTCTTATCTAATGCCTCACTTTCAATTTCTATGTTCTTCACACAATAAGAATCTACGTTCATCCAATAATCTTCTCTTACTCTGCCCTTCTCATACATCTGACTTTGTTCATTCTTCTTTTCGTATCCAGTCGATTCTCCTCTGGAATGCACTTCCTCTCGAGATCAGAACGGCTGACAGTCGCTATGCATTTAAAAAGAAATTGCGGATCTATTTTCTACACCAATAAGCAGAATTTCCACATTTGGTTTTCATTTGCTTCTTCATTATATATATTTGTATATGTATATATATAAGTATTTATTTATATATATTATTTATGTAGATTTCTATTTTTAATGATACTAGGGTTTTTGTGTTATTACTATTATTATATATATTTTTTTTCTAATTTTACATCACACGTTCATATTGCACCTCCCACACTGTCTCTTCACCACTCATGGTTGACTGGTAGAGAATGCCTACGGCATTAAGTCCGCCTTTGTACCTATGTGCATAAATAAATAAATAAATAAATAAACGTTCTAGTGACGTCATTCACCGCTGTATTACGGCCGCTATTTGACGGCACCGCTATCCTAGGAAACCAAAGCTTGAGACCCCGGAGTTTGGAAGTTGGCGGTGTGTTACCCCCGTGCCTTGTAAAGCACATTAAGCCTTGGTTCTCGTCTGTCATTTAAACATCTTTGACAGTCGTTACGGGTAGTCAGAAGCCTGAAAATCTGACCCAGGTCTAGGGGTATCATGCTACCCAGGTCTAGGGGTATCATGCTACCCAGGTCTAGGGGTATCATGCTACCCAGGTCTAGGGGTATCATGCTACCCAGGTCTAGGGGTATCATGCTACCCAGGTCTAGGGGTATCATGCTACCCAGGTCTAGGGGGTATCATGCTACCCAGGTCTAGGGGTATCATGCTACCCAGGTCTAGGGGTATCATGCTACCCAGGTCTAGGGGTATCATGCTACCCAGGTCTAGGGGTATCATGCTACCCAGGTCTAGGGGTATCATGCTACCCAGGTCTAGGGGTATCATGCTACCCAGGTCTAGGGCTATCATGCTACCTAGGTCTAGGGGTATCATGCTACCCAGGTCTAGGGGTATCATGCTACCCAGGTCTAGGGGTATCATGCTACCCAGCTACTGAGTTATAGAGGTCAGATAGGCAGTCGCTCCATGTCAAATACACTCAGATGTATACGGTTAGACTGGAAGCGGAAAAGGCTAAGTAGATGAAATAAATATTTGAATTTACATAGACATTACAAATAGGTCGAGATATCTCTAACTGTTAAATAAGAAAATTACTTAAGATATGTATGAATATCGTTACGAGCTGGGGTTCGAGATAGAAATAATTTACAACAATTAAACCAAAATTAACACTTTACTTAAATAAACACCAAATAAAAATTAACACAGTTATTCACAGTACAATACTTGTCACTCAACACTTAAATCCCACCGAAATTCACTTGTAAAGCTTCGATTATATCGCCTCGGATCTTTAAATAAGACTGCCCTCTGCGTTCCTTTGCGATTTATTTATACCCCGGTCTATGACATTCTTGTCTTCTGCTTGTTTTAGAACATTCTTGTAAAATCGACTCACTGTTTATACTGCCAAAAATATTCCGGAAGCTACTTGAGATACACAGTACTGCTACTCGTCGTTAGATGGCGTTAGTGTCTCGGCACGATATACTCAGTACTGCTACTCGCCGCTAGATGGCGTTAGTATCTCGAACATTCTAGATTTCTGTCGAAGTTTCTCGACGTACTTCACTAAGCGACTGGCGTAACAATATTATCTAAAGGAAAATGTAAAAGCCAAACAAATAATATTGACATTTTTCACAGCCGCCACACCACCAGAGATCGTGAAACCGCTGAAGAATGCCAACTGCATCCAGAACCACAACGCTAAGTTCCAGTGCACCATCACTGGCCAACCTAAGCCTGTCATCACATGGTACAAGGGTGAGTGTCAAATATATTTGTATATCAAACCAGAACTGCTGGTAAGAAGAAGTAGAAAGACAAGATCATATGGTAGATAGCTGTTATTGATTAATAAAAGTAGAGTAAATTATGTTGTAACGGTCCTGATAGACTGAATGTCGGCTTTTCGTAAAAAGAAAAACTCAGATCTTATTGAAGGGGTACTTGCTGGGTTTAATTGTGAATGTTAATCTTCCAAGGATCTAGTGAAAAAATAAAAACAACAAAACAAAAATATAACAATAGTTAGTGCCTGAAATACAGGCTCCTGGTCTAATTTAGGCACTAGTCTCCCACTATATATTTACTTTATACAAAATGTATCTTTAAAAACATTCTTACGCACACATATACAAGAACTATATACAGGATGGATATGAAATATGATTACTTATTGTTACCTTTGCTGATATGCAAAAAATAATGGAACCATTGATTTTTTTTGCATTTAGAAGAAAAATGTGCTCCTTTATTTTTTAGAAAAAGTAAAATTTTAATTTGAGTTTATGATATACATAAAAGCAGCATCAGCTAAATGATACACAGTCCCATTGACTGTATTAACGTGTGTCCCAAAAAAACGTAAACTAATAACAATAAACGTAGACTAATAAAATATGAAAAAATAAATACTGCTGATAAACAATAGATCGACACAATCATCATGTTGAATGCACTAATTAACTGAACACTCCCTTAGAATACAGGCTATTAGCCTAGTTAAAAAGGCAAGGTTGTTGTAATTAAGCACAGAAAATTCGCAACATATTAATATACTTATTGTCATCTATTTGTGTTTATTTATGTAATTGTTATTTTGATAAATAAAATTATTATTATTTATGCGTGTTTTTGTATAGGTGCTCGCGAGATAACCAACGGCCCTCGTCATCGCATCTGGAGCGAAGGAGACAATCACTTCTTGACCGTCATGGACGTGTTCGGAGAAGACGCTGACGAATACGTCTGTCGCGCCGTCAACAGGGCTGGAGTCAAGAGCACCAGGGCCGAGCTACTGATCATGAGTGAGTTCCACATTTCACAAAGAACCCAGAACCCTAGTTTATTTGTTTACACTTCATTCACATCGTGTGACGAACAACGGTAGCTGATAGCTAAAACCTGGGGGTCTTTAAGTCAAGAGTGAATAGATTACTTCTAGGCAAGCGTGCTTCATCTTCGACCACATCATCGCTTACCATCAGGTGAGATAGTGGTTAAACGCGAGATTATCACGAATAAAAAAATAATTGAAAATGAGACATTACATAAGACGGAGGAGATTTAAGTAGAGAGAAAAGAGTGGTTAAAGCGCGCAAATTTCTCCTCTGACTAATAGGCGTCCATTTAAGCTCAGTTCTGAAATACGACACATGATCATATTTCCTTAAATTAAATATGAACCGTATGCAGTTATTGAGGACCCGATCAAGCTTATCCAGCAAGATCGCATTCAGGTCAAAGTAGCACCAGTCATCATAGCCGATTACAGGAAAACTAAAGTAACTAGTTCTGTCTACGTGTTTTCTGATTCTCTAGCCTCTTTATGTTGTGGAGATCACCCACATTTGTGGAATATAACAGGGATACCTAGATAATAAATCACTAAGTTTTCATTTCGGAATTGGGAGTGTTTATGTCACTTGTATGTACGAAGACGTGATATCTCGTGAAATGTTTAAGCACTGGCTTTGTTCACTTATGTCCAATATTTTAGTATTATATCTAGAGAGCTTATTGCAAAAACATGTTAAATGCTATCAGGGTAATTTTGAGATTTAAGGTGTTTGCTTTATAAAATTGAAAAAATATTATATAATATAGTTACAAGAAATCGACACATTTTGGAAGAGAGAGTATTTTTGTGTTTAACCAGTATGTAGAGCTCAACTGAAAAATGTTATTTAGTAGGAGTTGAATGAAAGAATGAAAAAAAAAAACAGTTTGTTAAAAAAATGTGTCTAAATATTAACTAAACTTCTTTTTCATGAAGAAACACAAAAAAAAAACATTAAGAAAGCACAGATTCTCAACTCTTTAATTACCCTTACAGCCGCACCAAAACTGAACGTGCCACCACGATTCCGCGTGACTGCATACTTCGACAAGGGCGAAAACGTGGTCATCAAGATACCCTTCACCGGACATCCGGTGCCCAAGATCACCTGGGTGAGGGAGGGAGAGACCATCGAGTCTGGACATCACTACCATGTCGAGAGGAAAGGTAGGAGTCATATAGGAAAGCGCCAATAGCTTAATGGCTAAGAGTCGGCCTTGTAATCGAGAGATCACCGTTACACTATTGCTGTGAACCAATTCCAGACATAAGCATATTTTGTTTAGATATAAGAGAGAGATAATTCCCATGGATTCCCTCCGCCGTAGGCGAGTGAACGGGTCTATCAGACTATTTAACTGACTAAAACTACCGCATGTTCCCTTGCACACTTTACAAGGGGGGCTGCGGGAGCACTAAAATACTCTTCAACGCGGCCCCCGACCGGTACCGTTTGACAAATACTTATTTATTTATTTATAATTAATTATAACGGTAAAACACTAATTACATTAATTAACATAGAAATACTATAAAAAAAGAATAGTAATAATATTGATTGATAATTAAAATTATATAAGATAACATTAAAATGGAACAGTAGACACTATCGCATACTTCCTCTCGCAGAACTTGAGTTAACGCAGAACTTGAGTTAAGTAAACTAAGGACGCAAGGCAGGTTCTCAAAGCAAAAATCGGCCTTTAAACCTGGTCTGGAACTCGGACCTAAACCCTGAGTCCTGAGTCCTGAGTCTAAACCCTGGTTTCAGAAAGCGGAGTAATTCTAAAGAATAAGTTTGATTGATGTTTTTGAAAGACCTCTGAAAACATACTTAAATAAGTTTATAATGTTTATCAAAACTAACCACATACTGTGAATTTTTCTAGAACGCCACGCGATCCTGACAATCCGCGACGCTAGCAAGCTAGACTCTGGACCATACAGGATCACGGCTGAGAACGAGCTGGGACAGGATTCCGCTACCATCAACGTTGAGATTAGCGGTCAGTATACAATAATTCTGTATATATGTTCGACGAGAAAGTTGACTTAAGTTTTTAAACTGACATGGTCACTAACATTGGAACTTAAAAACGGAATATTTTCCATGTGTTTTTATTGTTAACAATACCGAAATATCGGAAATTCGAAACAATAAATACATATGGTAAATCATATTACTGTTTTAGTTTTAATGATAGAAAGTTGACTGCCAAAAATGTGCCACTTTCTGTTCAGCAAGTGGCAAATTTTTGTCACTTGCAAGCATGTATATTTGGAAGTCAAATTGTTTGTTGACTTGAATTGCTTGGTAATTATTATGTAATGGTGGACACTCAGGCTCCTATACATTTAACTGTGGATTTCTCCATATTGTGCGGTCACAACTTTATACACAGCATGTTGTTCTATAATTAATAAAATTACTTAATAGACACGGTTGACAATGGTTGAGCTATTGTGTGGTATCCTAGACATCGCGGGTTTGAATCATGAACAGAATAAATGTTTGTATGGCCTAACGGTAAACGCAAGCATTACATAAAAAACCCAATGTAGTGCGATGTTTAATTAATAATAAAAAGCTTTAATCAGCACTTTCCAAAGATAATTTATAATGATGAAAAATTAACTTAAAAACACCCGTCTTAAGAAGTTTTTTACAGATCCTTACTCTTTAACCAAAACTGAACATAATAAATTTGTTTCCACAGACCGCCCAGACCCGCCACGCTTCCCAGCCGTGGACAACATCGGAGTGGACTCGTTAGCTCTCAGCTGGAAGGCTCCAGTGTGGGACGGCGGCTCCGACATCACCAACTACCTGGTTGAGAAGAGGGAACACCCCATGACCAGCTGGATTAGGGTTGGAAACACCAGGTATGTCAAAAGAAATGTTGTGAATTAACTGAAAAAGTAAAAGAAAGAAGTGGAAGTCTTCATGGTTATTAGTCCCTGCCAGACGATCATATTGAAGTCATCCAGGAAATTCCCCTCCACCATCCCAGGAGATGTTGAATCTCTTTTCTGATCACTGAGAGGGAAACCAAATTATATCAAACCAAACAATATTTTAAGTACCAATGCTATCTTTAAGGAACATTGGATAAGTTTTTAATTTGAATGTATGTCGTTTCTGTGACAGTAAATACTTTTCCTTTCTTCTGTCCGTGACTTCGTTCGCGTGGGAAGATTTTCCCGCGTAAATCCCGATCACATGGAAATTCCGAAATAAAAATTAGGACTATGTGTTATTACAGAATGTCTACTATCTACTTACCAAATTTCATTGAGATCCGTTCAGTAGTTTTTGCGTGAAAGAGTAACAAACATACATCCATCCATCCTCACAAACTTTCACATTTATAATATTAGTAATATGCTTTCGGAATACTGATAATATATCTCATGCTACAAAGTGAAAAACTCAACTATATCACGTTAGCTTATTTTGTTAAAATCTCTTAGCCTAAAAGCTCTAAAGAAAAGTACCATTATGAAATCGTAAGTTTCTATCTATTAATAAATCCTACTTTTCCACAGATTCACAACAATGGCCGTCACAGGCCTGGTACCAGGCAAGCAATACGAGTTCAGAGTTTACGCGGAGAACATTTACGGACGCTCAGAGCCCAGCGAGCCCACCACGCTGGTGCAGACCAAGGCCATCATCAAGAAGGAGTTCAAGAAAAAGGAGTATCCTGGTAAGATGTACAGCATACTGAATGGAATTAGTCCTCGCTTAGAGGCTCCATGACAGTTGTCATGTGGCTTTAGAACATAGCATGAATTAGACATTCATCTCAAAATAAGGTTCAACCAAATTAAACTGATGCGGGATTTTATGAATATAATACTATCTTTTATATAGCCCGCGGCATCGTGCGCTTGATACACTTTAGCGATACAAAACTTGACCATATCCATCTCCAAAGTTCACTGAATTTAGCAAGCTTATAGCTAGTGTTAATAAACTAGCGATTTAAGTCAAGTAACGACAGGCCCGTTGGTATAGTGGTCAGTGGCCCTGACTGCTATGCGCAAGGTCGTAGGTTCGATTCCCACCTAGGACAAATGTTTGTGTGATGAGCACGGTCATTTGTTCTTTGTCTGGGTGTAATTTATCTATAATATGTATGTATGTATTTAGAAATATATATATATGTTTATCAGTTGTCTAGTACCCATACCACAAGCTCTGCTTAGTTTGGGACTAGATGGCGTTATGTGGAAAGTTGTGGAATATTATTATTATTATATTAAATTGACAGAACTGTAAATTCTAATTAATTCTTCTTTATTATTATACTCTTATATCGTTAGAACTTAATGATAAATAGTGTCTAATCTTTGAAGTTTACCTGCAATCTTTTTTTCTGGACCGCAAGGTTATAATCTCAATATTTTCCCTTCCAGTCGATGAATCCGGCAAACGTATCCGCACGAACGCAGACCACGGCCCTATCAAGGACTACGACAGCTACGTGTTCGACATTTACAGCAAATTCGTACCGCAGCCAGTGGATATCAACACTTGCTCGGTTTACGACAAATATGACATTCTCGAGGAGATTGGTAAGTGAACTAAAATAGTGATCAAGAATGCTACCGTGTAGAATAGCATGGGTAGATTTTTTTTTCAGACTTTGTTAGAGTTAAAAAAGACTACCATTTAACGGTAGTTTTTTAAATAATGGTTTGAGACAATGATATTATGAAATTCTGCATGTGTAGTTAAACGCAGGTTTCTGAAAAACCAATTTTTTTGCCAGATTATTATAGTTATACCTACCACATAGTTTGTTATCTTACAGATTCAGGCACTTATTATATTCTACCTGAATTTGTAATGAATAATTTCCATGAGTATGGTCTAAAGTTAAGGCTATTTAAATGCCATATTTTAGCATCATCTTTATTTGAAAAGGAATATTACAGTTGCCTCATATTTTGTAGTCTTACAATAAGATTTATACGCTCATTAAATTCTACCTGAATTTGTAATGGATAATTTGCATGAGTATGGTCTAAAGTTAAGGTTGTTTAAATGCCATATTTAAGCGATGTTATAATATGTCAGTGATTTGGCTTTTAATTAAAGGACAAAAATACACTTTATGCATTTCCAATTATCTACACCACATGACATACACTTTAACACAGTTAAAGGATAATTTTCTGTTTAGTATAATGAATCCTCCAATACAATACTGATATTGCCTGACACTAAACATATTTTAATTTTAAATAAATAAAAAGAGTTCAGTAAAGCCCTAGTAAATATCAAAACAAGAAAACTATATTAAACTTGAAAACAAACAGTAAAGCATGATAGTAAAAATAGTAAAAGTAAACAATAAAAGACTAAAAACACTCACGAAGTTGCTTGTGAAATCACATAAGATTTTATAGAGTTTTATAATATTAACCGTAGAATTACTAACCCTGCCTTAGAAAACCAACCTTCCCTAATATCTATAGCGTAACTATCCCTTAAACCCCAATTTAAACCTTATCACCAGTGCATAGTGGTGGTTATTTTCAGCATAAATCGTCAGCATAAAGTGTAAAACCTAATCTTGATTTAGTTATCAGCGGCAAAAGGACTATATTAACTTGAACGTCTTCCCTCTAAACAAGAACGGGCCCTTGGTATGGCGTATCGAGTTTTAACGAAAGTTCTGTGTTATTTATTAACATTTTGAGCGAGCTCATATATATCGCTTTAGCTTAAAAGTCAATATGTTTTGAAACTGTATAAACTCCATCTGATCGCAACAATGGAAGAACTCTGTCTGTATACATATACTTATAACGCCTATAATGTTTCCATTGTTGGGACACAAACCTCTTGTCTGTGATAGAATGCACCATAGTTAACCCAACCATAGCCCACTGCAGTTTTGATGTAGATACACATATCATGACATTTAAACATAATTTTAGAAAGTGTTTTTCCTGACAAAGTTTTGAGATCAGTAGCAATGGTATAAATTAGATTGAAGTTATGCTTGCCTATGTTTGAACCCATGACGTAAAAAATTAAGTCAGGACCTTAATCACTGGGCCATCTGTCGCACGTTATTTCAGAAAACCATCATTTTAAATCACAATTATTCGTAAAACTCAATATGCTGTATTTAGGCCCTTACCATTAATTATTATATTCTATTAAACAATTCTTATCCTTCGCCACTGATCGCTTTAACAACTTCTTCGAACCTTAATCCCCGTTCCAAAGTGGTGATATTCCCCAGTCAAAAGTAGTGATAGTATAAAAAGTGGTGATATTCACAGGTGACTTCGTGAGCGCCGCGTCTCGCAGGTCGAGCGCCCGAGGTCTGTGTGTGAATGGATCGATGTAGTGCATCTCTTTCTCTGCATCCCTCTGTCTCACACGCATACTTATTTTATCTTAAAAACAAATATATATTTTCCTATTTTTTTTTTTCATTAGGAAAATTAAAAGACGCATGAAAACAAAAATAGTAGGGTAATTGGAAAATAATACAAAAAAATACTATAAATTACTTCGTTTTAGGACGTAATATTTCCAATAACCCTAATTTTCCAGTATATATTTATGATTATATTATTTATTTATTACAATTATCTATTTCTGTATTACCTCTGGTAGATCGAATGCACGGTTTTCGCTTCATATGAATAAGATATTTTATATATTTATTTATTATACAATAATATTACACAAAAACAAAATTATTTGTATGCGAAACTACACCAAATAGAAATTGGCGTATAATATTGGCACATGATGTAGATATCATAGAAAATTACACTTGAAACATATGTCTGAAGTATTTTCATGGACTTTTTAACATTTATCAGTTCACTCGATAATAGTACCGATAAACACATATGAATCTTCAGGCATACGTCGCACAAACACTATAGAAAATTAAAACCTAAACTAAAACGAGTCGTGTTAAGTCCTGTTATACAAACTATAAACATTATGCTGGTCAACTTACTGAAACCATGAGTTCTGTCGGGATAAAAAGAGGAAGAGCTATACACCCCGTATATCTTTCCCTTTCTATCTCTCCCTTTACCTCTCACTCTGTCCTCCTTTCTCTTTCTCTTTCCCTCTTACTCTCTCTCTCTCTCTTTTCCTTTCGCTCTCTCTTTCCCTATCACTCTCTCTTACTCTTTTTCTCTTTCTGGCAGCTCCAGCTTTTCAAAAATCATCTCAACCTTCAAAAAGACTTAACACGACTCGAAAGAATTAGTTTAAACCCTTTCACCAGCAGAGGCTTGAGGTTGCACATACTGTTGTAGGTACAGGCGCATTCGGCGTTGTCCACCGCTGCCGCGAGAGGGCCACCGGTAACTACTTTGCCGCTAAGTTCATCCCCGTCGCAGGCGCAATGGAGAAGGAATTGATTAAGAAGGAGATTGACATTATGAACCAACTGCATCATCGCAAATTGATTAATCTGCATGATGCCTTTGAAGATGATGACGAAATGGTGCTTATTTTCGAGTTGTGAGTATTGATTTTTATGGTTTCTTATTTCTAATAGAAGCGTCAATAGCCTAATGGCTAAAGTGTCGGCCTTGTGATCGAGCGGTCGTGGGTTCGAACTCCACCTATTATACTGTTGTCGAGAGCCCACTCCAGACACAAGCGTATAAATTTAAAGCTTGAGGAAGGTTAAATGCTACTTTTTACCCGACTACAAAAGGAGGAGGTTATGGTATTATCGTGATATAGTTCACGGAAGCGAACCCAAGCGCGACTGCTAGTCAGAAATATAATCGAACATCTTCGTTGAAACGGAATAGGGCGCGTTCCCATTATGTCATCACGATTAATTTATCGTTGGTCGGCTGTCGTGTCTAGCTGTTTCCAACGGCACAATATATGTATGAACATATTTATTTATTTAATTTGGATCTCCAAATCACAATCTAAAACCCAAAATTTACAGATTTTTTTAACATTGTGCTTATTAAGTTACAGGAGACCACAATTATTTAACAATTGCAGTAATTATAGACATTTAAAAGTTAGATTAAACAATTTATTGAAATATACAAGCCACGACTCAAACGACACGATAATCAGGGAATGCGATCTTACGGTATTAAATTTCTTTATTCAACGTCTAATCTCATCTATTTCCCCAGCTTATCCGGAGGCGAGTTATTCGAGCGCATCACAGAGCCTGGCTACAGCATGTCGGAAGCCGAGGCGGCTCACTACATGCGCCAGATCTGCGAGGGAGTACGGCACATGCACGAACAGAACATCATTCACTTGGACCTTAAACCGGAGAATGTCATGTGCCAGACCAGAACTGGCACTGATGTTAAGGTACTTATTCATTTAAAGTCTGTATGTGTGTAGGGAATCTGTCCACTCACCGAATGGTCTCGTGGTGAATGGTGAGGAATTATGTGCAACAATTTCTGGATCTTGGTGCCCATTATAGTCTCCCAAGGTTGTGCACTAATAGGTGTTACACAGAGGGGGTAACGGAGTGGTGATCGTGACGTTCTAGTGAGGTAACGTTCATGATTCAGGAGAAATATGTAGTACGTTTGACCACCATCTTACGTGATGTTGTGGTTGCAGTAAAAGCACGTTTACCTAGAAGTACCCTATTCACTCTTGACTTAAAGACCCACAGGTTAAATACAAATAAATAGTCATAATTATTAACAATAGTAAGACTCGCAGTTTATGAAAGTCTTTCACACATTGAATTAAATATACAAAATAATATTCATGAAATATGGCTGAAGGTTATTAAAAAATGATTTGCTCTTTGCTATTCTACAATCAGAAATAGCCCTAAAAGTCACCTCATACTGGCACTTCCCGTGTGAAGTTGGTCTTCTAACTTTGCAAAGATTAGTAGGATAAGTAATTCTTCTAAAAATACAGATATAAATATAAACATCTTGCGAACTCGTTTCTAACTTCCTATTCTCCTATACAGATCATCGACTTCGGCCTAGCCACAAAGCTGGACCCCAACGAAGTGGTGAAGATATCGACCGGTACTGCCGAGTTCGCGGCGCCCGAGATAGTGGAGCGCGAGCCCGTCGGCTTCTACACCGACATGTGGGCCGTTGGAGTACTCTCTTATGTGCTGTAAGTATACAACGTGTAACGGAAACCCCATCTAAATAGGCTAAAGACAACATCTGGTATGGAGTCTCTATGCATAGTTACAGCTCTGTGACTCAAAGAATTGGCACCAAATTATCGGTTTCTTGAATACCAATCATAACAATCGTGTAAGAACTACGAGAGTCAATAACTTTCTACGTCACTTGCCAATAAAACGGTAATAGATAGATAGATATATTCTCTATTGTACACCATAACAGTAAAACAATAAGGACTAATAAGGGTGATACAATGGGCGGTCTTATCGCTAAAAGCGAACTTTTGCAGACAACCTTTGGATGGATTTGACACAGGAGAAAATAAATACGCGGGTAGTCCACGGTGTACTATTTATCTTTATAAAATATAAAAAACATTCTCAAAACATAGGTATACATATAAATATAAAAAAAGAAACAAAGACATACATAATAACAAAAATTTAAGAAGAGAGATAAAGATCCTTTACCAAGTTTTTGAAAGATTCTCTTCGGTTTTCGTAATTTGAAAAATTCTGTCTCTGGTATCAATGTAAAAGTTCCACACATGTAGACATAGGATTAGAAAACCCTTGCCATATCGTTTATTATCATCCAAAGAAGCCGTGCACTTGGTGTGTATAATACCCTTTAAATTACATGTTGCATACACTCTTCATAACGTACACAGCGCGACTGCTGACCATGAGGACTCGGGTTCAATTTCCGGGTCGGTCTGAAAGTGCTATAAGATTTTTCTATAAGAAATCTCTGTCAATTGGACAAGTTCTAAAGTCGTTACTGAAGCCAAAAATCTGACAATGGTCTAGACGAAGGGTATTGTGTTAGCTAGATACTGGCTTGTGGAGGTCAGGTCGGCAGTCGGTTCATGTAAGATTCTAGTTCTCGGCTGCATCCTGTTACACTGGATGCCTCCGACTTAGTTGAGTCAAAGAGTAAGCAGATGACTCTTCATAATGTACCTAATAATATACATATAGTATAAAAGAATATCGATTCGGAAACATTACACAGGAAAACGGCATATATTTAAATATTTCTAGGTTTATTTAATTTTACAAAACAAAAAGTCACACAAAATTAGTACATAATAAAAGTTCTACCATAATTACTAGAAAAAAAAAACTTAAATAATAAAAAAAATATCAAATAAGAAGAAATTAACACAAGTGTAACAAACACACAATTAAAAAACCGGTCAAGTGCGTGTCGGGCCACGCGCAGTGTAGGGTTCCGTAGTTAACAGCCAAGTGCGTGTCGTATTCGCTGACTGATCGTTTCGTACCATGCTCTAACTAAAAGCCAAACATGACTACCTAACTAAGTTGACTTCCTATACAAATCCTCACCTGATCCGACAATTTTGCACGGAAAGTTTCAATTTTTTTTTTAGAGATTTGTATAAAACTTGTCATAGCCGGTGTTTTGAATTTAAATACGGACACAGAGCTACACTACTCAATCGTCACAAGAAGCTAGCACGATACAACTGGCGCTTAGCGCCATCTATCGACATTTCTATAGAGTTGTTCGAAATTTTCGAGTCAAATACAATTGGTCGACTATTACTCGTAAACTTGCAAAGCCCACTTATGTGTGATAGTTTTCCTTTAAATTTCGTTATATATAGGTACTACTGCCGTGACATTTGAATTTCTACCTATAACCGTTTAGTTCATAGAGGGGGGGACACTTGACTCTAACGAAAATTAGTACTTTAAAGCTTGATAAGTCACGAACGGTTTACTTAATCAAAAAACGGTTTTACCTAACCCGTAATATTTTTTAAAGACCTACTCAACGATATCCCACACTATGGGAAGAACGAAAAAAAAAATTATCATCCCACTTTACATGTATGGGAGGTACCCTAAATAATTGTTTTTATCAAAATTTTATTTTACCACTTTTTTGGCGTCGTTAACGTGTATACTCATGCCAAAGTACAACTTTCTAGTACCAATAGTTTTTGAGCTAAACCGCGGACAGACGGACAGACAGACGGACATGGCGAAACTATAAGGGTTCCTTGTTGACTACGGAACCCTAAAAACAGTTCCTACTTGCTATTTTATAAGTAAACTAGCTGAGTCGGCGAACTTCGCAGCGCTGTATTTTTTTTTTCGATATTTTCTCACCTTTTAAGCCTTCCTGTATGAGAGGGAACACGATACAAAAAGAATGAATGAAATCGGTCTACCCGTTCCCTCGTTTTAGCGAGACTAACGAACAGGAATTTTATACATAAGACTAGCTTTTGCTCGCGACTTCGTTCGCGTGGAAGGTTTATCCGCATAATTCCCGATCCCGTGGGAATTCCGGGATAAAAACTATCCCATATCCTTCCCAGGTTCCTAAACTATTCCCATGTCAAATTTCATCTAAATCAGCGGTGTAGGCGTGAAAAGGTAACAGACTAACATACAGACAGAGTTACTTTCGCATATATTAGTATAGATAGGACTATTATTATTAGATTCACACTTCAGAAACTAATTCTTTTTTCCCCAACAGCTTATCCGGTCTATCGCCATTCGCCGGCAACAACGACATAGAAACTTTGAAGAATGTGAAGGCTTGCGACTGGGAATTTGACGAGGAAGCGTTCCAACACGTGTCTGATGATGCCAAGGACTTCATCAGGAGGCTGCTCGTCAAGAATAAGGAGTAAGGATATGTTTTATTTAGTTTGAAAAAGTTATTCTTTATTTAGGGCCAGTGTTCATTTTTATTCTGTGGTAATTGCCAATTAGGGTTAACCTAGTTGTACATGTCCCCTTCATGCTCATTGGCCTAGCTCTGTTCTTGTCTCGTAAGAGAAATAGTTACACGAATATTATACTATTTTTTGTAACACAATTAAATTAGTATAAACAACCAAAAATAGTTATAATTGGTGATCTTATCTATAGAGGCGATCTTTTACAGACTATCTTTACCGCAGTGCACAAATAAATATTTTTTTTATTGAATATGTTTTTTAAAGAACGGTTAGAATAGTTTTGTAGTAGTTTTCCGATTTTTAAATAAACGAAAATCCCTATACAATCGAACAGCACTTTTTAATCCTTTGGTACAAACAATACTGTGATTAAATTAACAGTTCTAAATATTCTCAAACTTTTTAGTCGTGAACAATATCACTTAATTTATTAACTAGATATGTCTATAGGATCATGTTGACTTTCAGCAGTTAATATTTTTTCCTTATCGTTTATTTATTACTTGCTAATTATCATGAAAATTGCAAGCAAATGAAATAATGTATGACTTATATATTTTAAGAACTGCTTGAACATCATATTTATTTACTTACATAAACTATTATATTTTCATAAATAAATAGGTGACCCGACATTTCAAAGTAAGGACAAAGTTGCTTACAATATTACCAACCAAAAAAAAAATATTACTGACTCGTATGTTTGCTTGTCTACTCAGGAAACGTATGACAGCGCACGAGTGCCTCGTGCACAAGTGGCTCGCAGGCGACGCCGCGGGCGCACGCACTGCTCAAATCGACGCGCGTCGCTACGAGGCCATGCGCGACAGGTTACGTCGCCAATACGAGGTGAGAGACACGACTATATCCACAATTTAACTGGCTCCACCCATCCATAGACATACCTCGGTAACATTGGCTTTACCTTTGAGATCGACCCGTGTCCACCACAGTCGCTTACTAATTTAATACACTACACCTTTGTAGAATTGACTACTTCGACATGTGAACTGGCTCCACCCATCCATAGACATACCTCGGTAACATTGGCTTAACCTTTGAGATCGACCCGTGTCCACCACAGTCGCTTACTAATTTAATACACTACACCTTTGTAGAATTGACTACTTCGACATGTGAACTGGCTCCACCCATCCATAGACATACCTCGGTAACATTGGCTTAACCTTTGAGATCGACCCGTGTCCACCACAGTCGCTTACTAATTTAATACACTACACCTTTGTAGAATTGACTACTTCGACATGTGAACTGGCTCCATCCATTCATAGACATACCTCGGTAACATTGGCTTTACCTTTGAGATCGACCCGTGTCCACCACAGTCGCTTACTAATTTAATACACTACACCTTTGTAGAATTGACTACTTCGACATGTGAACTGGCTCCATCCATTCATAGACATACCTCGGTAACATTGGCTTTACCTTTGAGATCGACCCGTGTCCACCACAGTCGCTTACTAATTTAATACACTACACCTTTGTAGAATTGACTACTTCGACATGTGAACTGGCTCCACCCATCCATAGACAGACCTCGGTAACACTGGCTTTACCTTTGAGATCGACCAGAATCGACCACAGTCGCCTATTCTTTGAAAATACTACACCGTTATTGAATTCGGGTCGTTAAAGAAAAAGAAGAAACTATGTCAATAGTGAAAAGGTTACTTTTGGTAAGCGTACTTACGCGCTTAGCAATCAGGTGAGATGGTGGTAACACGCGAGCCTTAAACAAAGAGTTGAAAATTAAACGTCAAAACCGTACAATGCTTGTACAAAAGAATCTCTCTAAAAAATACTACATTTGTATAGTGATAATTATTTGCGCATTAATTGAAAAAACTAAATGTATTCAGTTTACAATTCCGAAGTAAATATCATTTATCATATGCAATGACCCGTATGTTTAATTTTTAGAAACATTTATACTAAACCATGATTTCTCCAACAGAACTGGTCTTCATTCAGACTGCCGATTGGCAGGCTGAGCGAGTACAGCTCTCTGCGCAAACTTCTCATCGAGAAGTGGAAGATATACGACGGACAATTCGGTAAGTAAACTATTTATTATTATTACAGACATCCTTTATTATTCGTTTTATTAGCATGAACATTGATCCTGAAAGTTGTACTAAACTTTCCTATGCATTCTTTAAATCCTATGCGTTCTATATCTGATATATAATTAAGACGCAATTGTAAAAAAAATACACGTACATTATTTTTTACTTTTCTCAATGGTTTCTTTATTGTATATCAGATATAGATGTTACGTTTCAAAAACACCGACTATAATAGAGAAGAAAGAATGCTTATGGATTCATCCAAATTGCGTAGACTGATTTATATCACTAATGAATTGAAAAAAATAATTTAAAGAAACGACGGTAAGTTTTGAGGTCCATGTGCTTATACATTTAGTCAAACATATGACTTATATACTTTATTGTACATCTTAAAGTATTTCAAAGTATACTAAAAAATAAAATTTTAGTACAATGGATGGTCTTATCACAAAGGGCAATCTCTTATAGACAACCTTTGGATGACCAGAACTTAAAAAGATAGATTTAACTGTGTAATATTCGCTTAAAATTATATCATATTATTACGATGTAATTGAAGTAGATGGATGGTAGCATATTTTCTACAATAAACTATTTCTTACAAGCTATTTTGGTTGGTATAAATGTTATAATATTAAAACTTGCAGCCTCGCGGGGCTTCGCTCTCGTTACTATGACGATATAAATATAACCCTACTTTTTTGCAGTCGGGTAAAAAGTAGTTTTTAATCTTCCCCAATCTTTAAGCTACTTCAAAGGTTAGCGCGTTCAATCAAAATTTTCCACTTTATATTATTAGTATACATGATCAAATGTTTATAAACTCCTGAGCTATGTATTAACTGCTTATACCGGGTGCTTCAAAAAAATGTATACACACTTTGAACGTCCATAGAAAATTTATTTACCGTTCTGCAAAGTTAAATTTCAGGAAATTAGAAAGTTGAAAGTCCAATGTAAATGAAACATAAATAACAAATGTTAATACTGTTCAAATTGGTGACCTCCAGCATCAATACAATTCTGAGTACGAGTCACCACTGATTCTGTACATCGTATTAAAACGTCCAATGAGATTTCTCTACACACGGCTTGAATCTCATTCCAAAGAATGTCTAGGTTACGTGGTTTACGTTTGTACACCTCATTTTTTACTGTGCCCCATAAGAAGAAATCCAGTGGTGTAAGGTCTGGAGAGCGTGCTGGAAACTCGATTGGCCCCCTGCGTCCTATCTACTGGCCCGGTAAATTTTGATCCAGGTAAGCACGTAAACCACGTAACCTAAACATTCTTTGGAATGAGATTCAAGCCGTGTGTAGAGAAATCTCATTGGACGTTTTAATACGATGTACAGAATCAGTGGTGACTCGTACTCAGAATTGTATTGATGCTGGAGGTCACCAATTTGAACAGTATTAACATTTGTTATTAATGTTTCATTTACATTGGACTTTCAGCTTTCTAATTTCCTGAAATTTAACTTTGTAGAACGGTAAATAAATTTTCTATGGACGTTCAAAGTGTGTATACATTTTTTTGAAGCACCCTGTACTTACCACAGGCTTTTAACAAGCCTAGCTAGGAAAGCAGTATGACACCTGCTTAAATGCAGTGAAAAACTAAAATGATTATTAGGACATAAGTTAATTGTATTTATTCCGTATCACAGACCGCCGTCAAGCCGCGCCTCGCTTCGTGATCAAGCCGCAGTCGGCGTTCTGCTACGAAGGCCAGTCCGTCAAGCTGTACTGCCGCATCATCGCCTGCGCTACGCCTACGGTCACCTGGTCCAGGAACAACCACGAGTTGAGACAGTCTGTCAAGTTCATGAAGAGGTAAGTCGTAGTCTTCATATCATCACCATCATCTTCTTAGCCAGTCAGATTCATTTATTTTCGTAAAACATTACAATATCAGTTCTTATTTGGTAACGCAGAGCTAAAAGGCTTATAGGTTGACGAGGTTCTGGCAAGCAAGCTTCACAGCCTAGCTCACTGGCGAAACGTTGCTTGCCTGTCTATCTACAAATTGCACTTCGGAGAGTGTGCGCAGGAGCTCCACGACCTAATCCCTTCATCTCCCTTTTACTGCCGGTCTACCAGACGTACCGCAGGATACCATCCACACTTGGTCGATATACCGTCTTGTCGTACTAAGCGCTTTTCTTCAACATTCATTGTGCGCACAGCCAAGGTGTGGAACTCTGCTGGCTTCTGTGTTCCCTACCACATATGACCCGTCAGCCTTTAAAGCAAGAGTGAATAGGCATTTTCTGGGCTCGCTTTGTTCGATCGTAGACCTCATCTTATACTTACAATCAGGTGTGATCGAGGTCAAGAGCGGGCTCATTCGTAATTAAAAAAAAAAATGCACTCAGGGCGTACAAAAGTAGATACATAGATGATTTAATTTACACTTCTGGACACATCTATTGGCCCACCTTAGAGTTTAGGTTTCGATGGCCCCTACCGAAATATGATTGCTAGATTGAACAAAAACTGTTGATGCAGTTTTAAACCTGATACATTTTACCATCTTTTTCGATCGTATAGTTTTAAATTTGAATTCAGAATACCATACGACATGGACCTACGCCTAACAAGTCGGATATGCGCCTTATTAAAGGCAATTAATTTTTGAATAAAAAACATGTTTTGTCAAATAAAGGTTTAATTTAATAACGCGTGTTGCCTCCATGGGCATCTACCACAGCTCTCATACGATTAGGCATAGAGTTTATCAACCGCTCTATGAAATTTTGAGGGATCATCTCCCATTCCTCTTCTATGGCAGTTTTCAACTCCTGCATCGTCTGGGCAACTGGCTGACGAGCCCTAACACGCCTTTTTAGCTCGTCCCACATGTGCTCAATGGGGTTCATGTCTGGGCTTCTGGCTGGCCAGTCCATAACTGTGATGTTCACATCCCGAAGATATTCCCTGACGATGCCGGCCGCATGGGCTCTTGCATTATCATGCATAAAAAGGAAATTTGGGCCCACATAGTCCGCGTATGGTATCACGTGAGGTTCTAAGCACTCACGAATGTATCTTTCAGCATTTAATGTTGGCAGCCGTGGTCCTGTAACAACCTCAAGTTGAGTTTTGCCGCTCGCGGATATACCGCCCCAGACAGTCCATGAGCCACCGCCATAAGCAACCCTCTCTTCAAAGCAGCATTGTGCGAAACGCTCTCCCTTACGCCGGTAGACCTTCTTCCTTCCATCATTGCCATGTAACACAATTTTAGACTCATCAGAAAAGAGTACACGGCTCCAATCTTGCTGTGTCCAATTTAAATGACTGCGTGCGAAATGAAGGCGCGCTGTTCGGTGGGCTCGCTTTAGTTTGGGCCCATTAGCTGGCTTGTGTGGTACCATATCGCGTTCTTTTAACCTTCTCCGAACAGTTCGAGCGCTCACAGATACTCCGTGGAAGTCGCGAAGTTGGTTTTGTATCTCAATGGAGGTAAGGTGACGATTTCTCAAGCTGGTCGTCACGATGAATCGATCCTGCCTTTCAGTTGTGACCCGAGATCGTGGCCTTCCTTGGCGACGAACAAAGCCGCCAGTCTCTAGGTACCTCCGATAAACATTTCGGACCGCAGATCGACTTAAATTAAGTTGAGCACTCACGTTTCTTTGGCTGTGTCCGGCCTGAATAAGTGCCACAGCTTGGGCGGCGACTTCAGGTGAAGTATCCATAGATTATTGATAGAACCTCACCTTAATGTTAAGAATAAGTAATGTTTGTTGCAAAAGCAAAGATATCAATCACTTTTTCAAGAATTAAATCCAAGTAAACCAATAAAACCAAGTTTTCTTAGTATTCGATTGTTTGATATCAACAAACAGGCTCCAAATTGTCTTTTGTTTCTTTAAATTCTGTGTTCGAAATTCAAAAAAAGACTATTGAATGAAATTGTGAATGTGCCAGGTTCAAAACTGCATAAAAACTTTTTGCTCGACCTAATATAAAATTTTAGCTAGGACCAAACGAAACTGAAAATACAAGGTGGGCCAATAGATGTGTCCAGAAGTGTATTTACATGTTTATTGAACATGTAAATCGCATTAAGGCTAACCATGTTTGGTTCGGTTTCTAGTCTAACTGAATACAGCTGAATACTAGTGTTTACATGGAGCGACTACTTATCTAACCTCCACAACCAGGTAGCTCTGTAACACTATACACTTTGGCAAGACCAGTTTCAGATTTTCTAACTTCTGACTACTCGTAATGACTGTCAAAGATTTACAAATGACAGCCGCGACCAAAGTCTTAGCTTGTTTTTCGAGGCACAGAGGAATCTATATGTTAAGGATTATCTATACCCATCCACAGATCGGCCGCGGTGAGCGTTGCTTAACCTGAAAGCTCCCCACAAGCAATTGTCGTATTCTTCAAACGAGCCCATTCAATCCATCATAGCGTGTCGGTAGCAATTTAAATGAAGTCTGCCCAGAACTGGGCAACGAGTTTGGCACAGTCGCGTCGTCGCGCGTTGGGAGCTTCCGACTAAATTAATTAGACACTTTTATTATCAGGGAATAATCATAAAATTACTCTTCTCGCTCCGGGAGGGTTACAGACTATTTGTGTGAAATATTGTTTATTTAATTTATTAAATTAATTAAAAGTTTATAGTTATTTATTATGTATGTATAGTTTTCTATGGGCCGTATTAGCCTGAAATAAAAAAATTAAATAAATATTTGTTGTTCAGGTACGCCGGCGACGACTACTACTTCATTATCAACCGCGCGAAGTTGGAAGACCGCGGCGAGTACATCATCAGGGCTGAGAACCACTACGGATTCAGGGAAGAGGTTGTCTTCCTCAATGTACAACGTGAGTATTTTATTTGTCTACTTACAGTTCAAGAAATAGTTTATAGAAGTCGATATAGTCGTAAAGGCCAAATATGTTACGTTATTAAGGATTTTTTATTCACTTTACCATTGGCAGTCATTAACTGCTTCCGAAACAAGTTCAACTCAGTTTATCTCAATTTGAATAAAAGGTAATAGAAGGACTTTCTTACTTGAAAATTGGTTGTGAAGATTTAAAATTGATGTTATGATAAATTGTCCTTTTTAAAAGGCCAGTTTTCTATAAACCAAACCCGACAAAATGTAGGAATATAATATACATTTATTTTTCAAATATGGGTAATACATACAGTATATAGTTGTAGATGTCATGATACATCTGCTCAGTCATATTTCACCATTCGACATGCAAACATATAAGTATATTTATCATTAAATAAAATTATCAATTAATACATTCATTTAATATATTACACATAGGCCTTAGTAGACAAGACGTTGGTTCTATACGTATATTTATAAATAACCACCAGGCAACAACAAAATTGCCCGTTCCAATACACAGCAAACATTTTCAGCTGAACACTGTTTTCAAATTAGATACACTCCCGACCAATTAAACCGACATACCTTTTAGATTTGCACTTTAATTGTTTGTCAGACAAATAGTGTCACAGACAGAAGTGCGTTCCAATCTATTATTACATACACCTTTACCCGCCGATAGACGACTAAATTAACCACTGACTATTGTACTAGCGTAGTGTACTGATTGATTTAATATTCAGTGCTTTTGGTGGCCCGTTTAAGTTGAAATACTGTGTAAAGTAATTTTGTTGGTTTTAAGGTTCTTAGTGTGCTCAAGTGATTGATAAATCGCGTTTTGGTGTGTAAGTGTTCTACCTGTATATATCGATTTGTAGCGTTTTATGAAGACTTTTTTATCAAGCTGAAAATCATGAAACTACTCCTGTTGTAGAGTGGTAGGAAGTGTCGGACTTCTACTGACTAAACTAGTCCCGGGTTTTTCCTTTTGTACCCTTGTGTTCCAGGGCTGCGTATCTCATAAGAATATTCCCACAAACTCGGAAAACATTGTCGTAATCCCTGTATCGTTTTATGAAGCCCTAGTGTGAACAAGATCAGCTGAAATTATTTAGAAACTACCCTAAGTTCGCCGAGCCAAAAAGTGTCGAGCCTTTTGGTGATTCTAGCGGTTCTTATATTATATAATTATCCAGAATTCATTTAAATTAGTAGATTATAATCAAGACATGTATTATGTGCCTTTTACATATACACAATTTACATTTAAATCTTGCAATTGTCAGTCAAAGGCCCATTCATTTCTTCGTGATTTTGGAAAGTCATAACAATTTCTTTGTTACATCCTGTAGCCAAAATGGATATCTCAATAATATCATTTTGCTATGAAAAATAGATGAGAGATGTAAGTCCTGAACGAATTCAGTTTTCTCCTTCACACACAGTGACCGTCTTGTCGTACTAAGCGCTACTCTACATTTATTGTGCGCACAGCCAAGGTGTGGAACTCTGCCGGCTTCTGTATTCTCTGCCACATATGTCAACCCGCAGCCTTTAAAACAAGTGTGAACAAGCATCTTTTGGGCTCGCTGGCTTCTTGTACCGCTAAGCGCAAAAAAGCCGTGGGACAGAAGCTAGCAATATTATAATCTATACTCTCCATACTAATATTATAAATGCGAATGTAACTCTGTCTGTATGTTACCTTTTCACGCCTAAACCGCTAAACCGATTTCGATGAAATTTGGCATGGGAGTACTTTAGGGAGTAGTTTTTGTCCCGGTATTCCCACGGGATCGGGAATTACGCGGGAAAGACCTCCCAGGCGAACGAAGTCGTGGGCGAAAAGTTTGTTGGAAAAGCTTTTTACCCGACTGCTAGTAAGAATTCTTCGAAGATTACCGCGTTAAAACAAAGTTTTTCGCTTTATAATATTAGTATAGATATTGAAGGACGTACAAGTTTATTTATACTATACCTGCTCGGAAAGTGCCTTATTACTTTTTAAAAAGTTTGACAGAAAGGACGTCATTACTGTAGTACAGATGTGCGGGTCGCAAAAGTGTATGAGAATTCATTACTAACGTGCTGGAGACACTGGTGAGGGAGGGAAAAGTGTATGAAAATCCATTACTAACGCGCTGTTTTTTTTTAATTTAGACCAATTCAGTAGAGTAACTAAAAATACTTATAATGCCAAAAGACAAAAAAGTTTTTATCACCAAGAGAAAATGATACTGGCCACATAGTATTGCTCAACATTGATTTAAAATTTATTACTCCCAACATGCTGCTGAACAAATTCTCACATTAACTTTCAGTATTCGAACATAATAAGAATAACAATTTGGCGCGTAAAATATATGAGGTACCTACTTAACTGTCTATGGCCATAGGTCCTATCTTTTAACTCGGTTTCATTTATTAATGTACAAAAAGCTATTTTCCTCGTAGGTATAGTATAAAGCACTATGTATCACTCGGAAGAAAGTGCGATTCCCAACTCGTGTGTATTAAGGCCCTCAGCTGTGCTTCGGGCCTCAAACTACACCCTCGTTGGTAATCGGTCACTTTCTCCCCTCGATGAACAATGTACTATTCAATCGTATTTCTTCTCTTAGCGGTCCCCAAGGTCCAACGCCAGCACCTGCCCGAGGCCCCCAGGCGGCGCGAAGCCCTGCCCTACACGTTCTGGCAGGAGACGTCCGAGACGGCGCCCGTGTTCACGTTCCAGCTGCGGCCGCGCGTCATGCAGGCGCGGGACACCTGCAAGCTGCTCTGCTGTCTCAGTGGCAAGCCCACGCCCACTGTCAAGTGGTCAGTATACACTGTACTCCTTATAACCTACACATTCCACAGGAACTACTCCTATAGGAGCAGAGCCGGATTAACCCTGTCTGAGGCCTTAAGACAATGGCATTCTCGGAGCCCCTTTTCTTACTTTGACTGACCAAATCGTGTGTGAACTGAGGAAACGCACATTAAGGCCTGTGGTTTTTAATATATTTGTTTACTTATTCCCAGATTTGTTCTAAAATTGGTTTAATTCTACTACTTAATTTAACGATTTGTATTTTGTGAGATAACAGTGAGGTCCCTTAGTTCACACGCACATCAAATTCTCGTTCGAAGAAACATGTTTTCTTGGTGCGTGCACTGGGCCTGGGCCCCTAGTTGATGCGGGGCCCCTAGGCAGTTGCCTACTCCGCCTAATGGTTAATCCGGCCCTGTATAGGAGCTGTTACATACATAGATAGATATACTCTATTGGACACCATATTAGGAGACTAATCTGTCCACAAAAGAGCATTACTGATTGGAACCTACTTACAGTAGTACCCAACTGATATGGCTTACCGATGTATCTGCGCAGAAAATTAATTTTGTCACCGCGCATCGTTTCGTTTACCGCTATTGGTCGACAACCGCCGCCATGTTAGCGCACGACGCGTGACGCGTGAGTGAGACTGCACTAAATTATGAACCTTATAGTAGTGATCTAAGGTTGATTGTAAGTTTTAAGCTTTCTTTCGCTAATCTTCGGGCTATACTTTCTTTTCTACGCTAACGAAGATTCACGACGCGCCTTATCAGTTGGGTACCACTGTACTCCTATACCTTGGACATTCCACAAGAGCTACTCATCTGGAAACCGTTACATAGATAGATAGATATACTCTTTATTGTACACCATAACAGAAAACAAATCATTCCTCAAAAGAGCACCACAAACATCAACTTACATGCTTCTCATATAATCCAATATGAATTGTAAGGACTTTAAAAGAGACGTTGATCGAGTTTGTTTCGGTATTTCTTTTCAAAGTGGTCAGTTAGAAAACACCGGCCTTATCTAGGGGGAACCTCCCACGCAGACCCCAAGTCCCAAGCACAGCTAGCATTGAATAAAAAACGGATAATCCGCGACTAGTCAAAACTGATAGCGCCATCTCGCGAAGTTGCTATACATTGTCTGCGCTAGATAAAAATAGCAATGACTGAAAATAATTCAGTCTAAAGATAGTTTGGAAACTATCCAATAACAGATATCAACTGAAGGAATAGCTCTAAAGCTATGCCTAAAAGAATTTTATAACAAAATATTTTATACACAATCGAAAATGGCCATTGCATCATCAGTTAATTTTTTTATTATTGAAATGATAATATCAAACATGGGCTTATTTAATATATCAATTATGAAACACACCATTGCAGTACACAGATTTATTAAAACTTAGTATCTGGGATAGCTGTTAATGTTAGAGTCATATAAGTAATAACAGTAAATTATTTACTGATAAACTCAATCATCCATGAGCACGTCCCCTGTCGTATATGTCTCCAATATACTAGCAAGTTCCTGCAATTATCATGGTCTTGCGTAGCTCTGACACTCAAGGCACCAGTTCTCTTCGCTAAGGCATCATCCCAATATTTAAGGAACACTATTTTTTTAATGATGAAGCACGCTTACCTAGTTGTAACCTTTTCAGTCTTGACTTAAAGATTACCAGGTTATAGATTCACGGTACACAGTTTCCAGCAGACTACTACTACAAAAATACATTTTTATTGCCATTTTACAGTCCCATTAGACCGCAAAACAATGCCAACCATACATACTAATCTCGGATACTCCACAGGTACAAGGACAAGAAAGAGCTATCTAAGTATGACTACTCGATGTCCCACTCTGACGGCGTTGTGACGATGGAGATCGTCGACTGCCGGCCGGAAGACAGCGGGAAGTACACTTGCATCGCCACCAACGTACACGGCACTGACGAGACCAGCTGTGTCGTCATTGTTGAGGGTAAGTGACGACAAATCGTAAACTAAAATTATAAAATACCCTTACTGTTGTTTTATTATTCTATTTATTGAAAACGGAGTTTTTATCTACATGGATACGCCAACACCATCGTACCCTAATAGTTTTAATTACACATATGTATATTTAAATCCAATAACGCAAATAGACAACTAATTTGAGTGAGATAGACTTATCAATTAGTTAGCCTTGCTAGACTTAATCCTTATTTTTTTTTTTAACAATCTCAACATCTAGAAAATTCAAGTTCAAACTCTTCAATTGATGCCTCTCTCTCTCTCTCTCTCATCTTTGTTCCTTACGCAATCCATCAGATCCTTACTGTTAGGCTGGCTCCTATTTCACCATAATTCCTTTGAAGTTGGAGCTATCAGCAAACACTGACCCCCGTATTGAGAAACTTTCTTGCCTCCAAGTTAATGATGACCAAATAAGTTTATGAATTTCTAATACGCTAAATAATTCTGAGGAATATTATAATATGAATGATATTTCTTTTATATGTTGGTTTCTTGCAAATTTAAATTAAAAGATGAGGAAAACTACATCTAGCGCTAGTATCTAGTATCCAGTCCCTTTTTCCTGGGTGGGAAAATCATCGAGGGAGTGTCAGAATTCTACTGACTAAAAACACACCCAGCTCCTTCAGTTGCCCTTGCGTTCCAGGGCCGCGGTATTTCGTTATAACATTCCCGCAACCCCGGAGTTTATCCAGACCTAGGATGTACCCTTTTCTAGGGGACTACAGGACTTACCACCTAGTTCCGCACATCCCTAAATCCTTACAAGTACATGACTATTGTACACTATAACACAATTAAATAAGTTCTAAACAAATAAAAAGTGTGTTACCATTACCGGTCTTATCGCTTTAAGCGATCTTTTACAGGCAACCTTTGGATGGATATTTATTGTAAACAATAAGTAAATACAATAATTCCCTTACAGGCGAGGTGACTTCTCCTGAGCAAGCGCAGATGATCCACAACTTCTTACACTCCGGAGACCGCCGTTATATCGAGAAGCCACTCAAACCTGCACCGCCTCCGATTATTACCAAGACTAAGGTTAGTTGACAATCGATGCTATTATAAAGAGAAAGGAGAAAAAGCCCTAAAATAAAACTAGAAAAAAAAGGAAAAGTTCGTAAGATTTGTCGCTGGATCTATTTAACCGATTTAAAAAGTTCATTCTTCAATAGAAAGCTACATTATTCCTGAGTAACATAGACTAAATTTTGTACAAAAAAGTTACAATATAAACTGTATATAATATTCTGTGATTATTTGTGTACAAAAGTGTATGATATTTTTCAACACATCGCCAAAATGAGAGGTGTCATCTCAATTAATTCCTGTACATTGGTTCCTGGTTGGTTTGAAAACAATATTGGACCCGATAGATAACCCATTATTTTTTTGCCAAGACAATATCTACCGGGGCTGCTAACACAGTGTATAATTTACATGTTCAGAGTTTACTATGTTTCCAAACCTGATGTACAGCCTCTCCTGTACATTGCGTAAAGTCATCATAAAGTAACATTGACTATTGCCAAACACTTTGGTTGTATGCGCCGCAATACATACCTAATAAGATATAATAAAAACCTTTCTTAATCTTTTTATGGGTGCTGCTTTATTTTTTATGAGTTCTTTTTTATTAAGTAACATCAAGTGTGTAGATTCTCCTTCATCCAAGCTTATAAAACATCTATTAATTAATTTGCTTTTCGTAGCGTCGACGTCCCCAAAATATTACTACTGAAGAACATGAAAAAGAGAAGGTAAACGTGAAAATACATGAAACCATTTGAGTGGAAATTTATCGCTCACGACAATTCTACCATTGTTTTATTCAATATCATAGCAAACCACGATTTTACCACAAGGTTGTCATTATCAATCAGTCACTTTTAGAGCATCAAATGAACTATATCCAGTTATTTATAAATTTCCAATGATAATATTCGTCTTCTAACAAAAAATGCAAACAATTTATGTTAATTCTTTTGAATAGCAGCAAAATTGACATTGCTTTCATGCAAATAAAACTTAAATTATTATGACGTAGGTAGCACTAAAAAATCTGGCTGTTTACTTTTTGCTGCTCTTTGTGCTGTATTATCATCGATACTTTGTGTGTATAAAACTTGTTTAAATATAGTAAAAATCTGTCAATTTGAAAATATGTCTATATGTGTAAAAATTCAAAGTGTACTGAGGATTTGACCGGCACTTCTCACCATGCATACCAAGCGAGCCGGACTGCACATATCAGCATTATTTTGCCAACTCATTTTGAACGGAACATAATGTCAACAGAAAACGTCAACCTCAAAAAATAATTTGAGTGAGCATGATACACCAACCAATATGACATAACCATAGAACATGTTTTTTTATAGCATTAAGTCCGCATATTATAATGATAAAAAATCGCTTTATAGTATATTTAAAGTGTCTGAAAAAGCTCACGTGGAAATCTTTGATTAATGCAGGGATTAATAATAGATATAACAATATTGTAAATAAAATTGGTTACAATGGCGGTCTTATCGCTGAGAGCGATATCTTCCAGACAACCTTTGGAAGGACTTTAGGAGCTTTAATTAAAATGGGGAGGGCTATATTAGTGTACTACTGTACAAATATTCGTCAATAACGGAAAAACTAATAAAAATATACAAATATTATATTTGTATATATATATATATATAAATATATAATGTGTTCTTTAACATCGTGTGTAGAAAACAAAGGAATAATCATAAGTTTGAAATAAAGTGATTGGCAAACGAGTTTTTAAAAACAGCGAGCGACTGAGCTTGTCTTACCGACACCGGCAATCCATTCCACAACCGAATAGCCTGCACCGTAAACGACTGGTCGTAAAATTTTGTGGAATGCGTAGGCATCAAAAGTCTCAAATTCTCTGATGATCTCAAATCTCTAACATGTGTGTCATGAAGGAACTTAAAACGTTCTTTGAGATAAAAGGGAGTCGTTGGATTGAAAAGAATAATAAATAATAAAGCGAGCTTGTAGAACATTTCAAGAACATAATTATGTACCTTTGACTATAAATGTAGGTTCGAGGTTTAAAAATTAAAGTGTTGATACTCGTCTTCACTATTTTGTAAGATAATTAAATTAAAACCAAATAAGTAAAAACTTGCTCGGAAAATACATATCGAGCCATCGCTATGTTACCTACGTTATCCTAAAATATTATTATAAATCTTTCGCTTTCTGGAAAGTCATTAAGGGCTCCTCCCTCTTATATCTGCTTCAGGAGCTACAGAAGAGAAAAATAAACGGGACTAGTCCAGACTCGACATTACAATTATTCGTAAAGCATGTTGCAAACATTTACTTACATGCAATTATCGCCACATCTGTCTCAGTATCTACCAACATTTAGGAAAGATATTAATATCTCTCTGTCTAATCCTTAGGTGACAATCGACCTACCAGTAAAGTCTGCGATTAGACCGAAATACTCACCACAGACCTCAGTAGAGGCGAGCAAGAAGAAATATGGAGGACTCTCGCGACTCGACTCGGATACGTCATCCAGATCTAGGAGCGCTACCAAGGAACTTATATGTAAGTAGCATTTTTTAAAGGTAACTTTTTTGCAAAATCTGTAGAATTCACATGACTAGCAATCTTGTTAACCCCTCCAACAAAGCTAAATATGCTTGTGTCTGGAGTGGATTCACGGCAATAGTTGGAAAACCGCAAGGCGCAATGTAGCGAAAACACAACGTATTGTACATAATTATAATCATTTGCAAATGTCGTCCTAGACTTATAGGTTTGCGTATTCGTGCGAATGTGTCTGGTATAACATAAAATATAGAACGAAATGTAAATCAAGATTTCTTTTAAATAAATGTTATCAAGCTTAACATAAACACTAAGAAAGTAACACTAAAAGAAGAATAAAAAATTATATATCTCTTAACAAACTTTGGATTATATATCCCGGGATTTAAGTGTTTGGGTTTCGAATTGTGATGTATATCAACCTTTAAAGCGGATTTTATAAATAAATTCATCTCCTGGCTTAGTCTATTAAGAGGTGAATCAGTTTGTGAGAACCCAAGTCCGCCGTAGCAAAGACAATCTGATCTGCATAGATGGGCCCAGATCTCTATATATGCGGCGTGACCCCACAAACAATGGTCCATCTTCTATCTTATTCTACATGGTCCGTCTTGACGATCTTATGTCTGCATCAGCAAGCGGAATTTGTGTATCTAAGTGTTGGTCCAAACTTATATAACATATTATTGCCAACGACACGCTAAGAAGTTTGTAAGATTTGTCCTACGATATATCTATCCGATTTAACAGACTTTCTTTTGTTTCATTTTTATTATTCATGTTTTCCTCATTTTTGAAGTCTAATGTCCAGCTTTTTTTATGGGAGAACACTCTTAAAATTGTTTTATATTTTTTTATTTGTAATTCCATTGTGCTGTATTAATTGGTCTACACTGTCCTCTCATACCTAATTAACCTCTATTATGGATACATTGTAAAAAATATATTTTTAAAAGAGTATCTGTTGAGTTTATTGCCGGTTCTTCTCTATAGAAACGACCAATTTCGACCGTGCACTAACTTCTGACGATTTGTAAGTGCCCTATGTGAAATGAAATATTCTGAGTTTGAGTTTGATTATTCTCCTCAGTACCGGCATCGGACTCAACGATGTGTGCGCCATCATTCGCCCGGTCGCTGCCAGACGCGCTGGTGGCTAAGGACGGAGCCCCGCTGCTGCTGTCTGCTGCCGTGCGCGGCGACCCCGACCCTCGCGTGCAGTGGTACAAGGACGCCAAGCCGCTGCACAGCTCAGAGGTAACTACGATGTGTGCGCCATCATTCGCCCGGTCGCTGCCAGACGCGCTGGTGGCTAAGGACGGAGCCCCGCTGCTGCTGTCTGCTGCCGTGCGCGGCGACCCCGACCCTCGCGTGCAGTGGTACAAGGACGCCAAGCCGCTGCACAGCTCAGAGGTAACTACGATGTGTGCGCCATCATTCGCCCGCTCGCTGCCAGACGCGCTGGTGGCTAAGGACGGAGCCCCGCTGCTGCTGTCTGCTGCCGTGCGCGGCGACCCCGACCCTCGCGTGCAGTGGTACAAGGACGCCAAGCCGCTGCACAGCTCAGAGGTAACTACGATGTGTGCGCCATCATTCGCCCGCTCGCTGCCAGACGCGCTGGTGGCTAAGGACGGAGCCCCGCTGCTGCTGTTTGCTGCCGTGCGCGGCGACCCCGACCCTCGCGTGCAGTGGTACAAGGACGCCAAGCCGCTGCACAGCTCAGAGGTAACTACGATGTGTGCGCCATCATTCGCCCGGTCGCTGCCAGACGCGCTGGTGGCTAAGGACGGAGCCCCGCTGCTGCTGTCTGCTGCCGTGCGCGGCGACCCCGACCCTCGCGTGCAGTGGTACAAGGACGCCAAGCCGCTGCACAGCTCAGAGGTAACTACGATGTGTGCGCCATCATTCGCCCGGTCGCTGCCAGACGCGCTGGTGGCTAAGGACGGAGCCCCGCTGCTGCTGTCTGCTGCCGTGCGCGGCGACCCCGACCCTCGCGTGCAGTGGTACAAGGACGCCAAGCCGCTGCACAGCTCAGAGGTAACTACGATGTGTGCGCCATCATTCGCCCGGTCGCTGCCAGACGCGCTGGTGGCTAAGGACGGAGCCCCGCTGCTGCTGTTTGCTGCCGTGCGCGGCGACCCCGACCCTCGCGTGCAGTGGTACAAGGACGCCAAGCCGCTGCACAGCTCAGAGGTAACTACGATGTGTGCGCCATCATTCGCCCGGTCGCTGCCAGACGCGCTGGTGGCTAAGGACGGAGCCCCGCTGCTGCTGTTTGCTGCCGTGCGCGGCGACCCCGACCCTCGCGTGCAGTGGTACAAGGACGCCAAGCCGCTGCACAGCTCATCATCTTACTTGCCAATTTAAATTAAAAGATGAGTAAAACTGCATCTAGTGCAAATATCTAGTTTATCCGGTCCTTTCTTTCTGTGTGGGCAAATCATCGAATGACTTCTCCCGCTCGGGGTGGAGCGGTGTGTCAGACTTCTACTGACTAAAAATATCTAGTTTATTCGGTCCTTTATTTCTGTGTGGGCAAATCATCGAAAGACTTCTCTCGCTCGGGGTGGAGCGGTGTGTCAGACTTCTACTGACTAAAACTATCTAGTTTATCCGGTCCTTTCTTTCTGTGTAGGCAAATCATCGAATGACTTCTCCCGCTCGGGGTGGAGCGGTGTGTCAGACTTCTACTGACTAAAAATATCTAGTTTATCCGGTCCTTTCTTTCTGTGTGGGCAAATCATCGAATGACTTCTCCCGCTCGGGGTGGAGCGGTGTGTCAGATTTCTACTGACTAAAAATATCTAGTTTATCCGGTCCTTTCTTTCTGTGTGGGCAAATCATCGAATGACTTCTCCCGCTCAGGGTGGAGCAGTGTGTCAGACTTCTACTGACTAAAAACCCACCCTATTCCTTCAGCTGCCCTTGCGTTCCAGGGTCGCGACATCTCGTTTAAACATTCCCGCAACACTTGCATACTTAGTCCTTACATACACTAAAGTTGATAGCAATTGGAGAGTTAAGAGACCGAGGCGTACCTCGGTCCATAACATAGTTTATTTTAACGTCGTAGTTGAGGTATCGTAAACGATTAGATCAATCGAAAGTAAAGCATTATGATTAAATATCAGTTAAATAAGCTTATTCTTGTGTTCAAGACTATTTTATAACTATATGAGAAATAATATAAATCAATAAAATAATTATAACCACATAGGCTCACGTATGAGTAATGTGTACTCAAGCAATGCATTAAAACCCAACTTAGCAGGCACATAGTTACTAAAAAAAGCACTTCTGTAGAAATTAATGCATTCAAGGGGTAACTTGTTTATGGTGAGCTATATCTATGTACAATATTTACCATGTTAATTTTTATAAAAAAACAAAATATTTTATAAAAAGAAATATTGTTCTCAAGAAAGTGACATATTATTACAAACATAATATTTATGTCATTACCTATTAGATGTGAAACTCTGCCGGCTTTTCTGTTCATGCCACTTATGACCTTTCAGCCTTTAAAACAAGAGTGAATAAGCATCTTCTAAGCTCGATCGTTCCATCGTAGACCTCATCTATCGCTTACCATCAGGTGAGATTGAGGTCAAAAGTGGAATCATTCCAAATAAAAAACTTTTAAACTTAAATCTCAGTCAGCCATCCTCTTTCAGTGAACTAACAGTACATTTATTTTCATCAACAGGTTGTAGATCTCAAGTACAAGAACGGAGTAGCGTCTCTGGCCATCAATGAAGTGTTCCCAGAAGACGAGGGAGTGTACTCGCTGAAGGCCATCAACAGCCAGGGAGAAACTGAAACCAAGTGCAAAGTCACTGTTAAAGGTATGTCCTATGCATCTTTCGCCACAGAAACATTTTGGAAGAGAAATGTGACCAGCGAACGGCAATATGCATTATTTTATTTTGTCTAATAAGCTATTTATTAGTAAGCGATTACAAAATATTTTTTCTAAATATTTTCATCATCGACGAAGTTATAAAGCTGATAATTAGAATGAAAGTCAAGTTGATAATTAGAACGAAAGTCCAACATAAAGTGTGATATCAAAGTCTATCACGTTCATACATTTATCTACTATAGAAAAAAAAACGTCTTAGAGACAAACACTTGTTATAAATGGTTGGTGCTTCAATTTCACTTCTGTTTATTAGTCTTAGTACAATTAATTTATGTGGTTATGAATATTTTTGGTTATCTCATTGCGTATTTTAAATTAAGTACCAGCGATAAAAATACATGTAGTGTGTACCAAAGTTCTGGTCTTATAAGTCAAGCATATCTTGTATCGAGTATTTTAACTGGAAAATCCATAGCCAGTTTTCTCGTAACTATATTTAGTATCGATCAGTAAAAGTAGCTCTGTACTTTCTTACACACCGGTCGCAATAAAACGGTGATACTAACATACTCAGACTAGATTCAAGTTTTAACTGACAACCAAGATAGACATCTGCTATGTGAGTTTTCAAGCTGCAATAATGTGTATTAAAGTGTATTTTAACATTGTGTCACTGTAATAGTTTTTGTATATGAAACTGTATTCAGTGGTCTATTCTTAAACTTGAAGAAGTACGCCCAGTGGCGTTTGTCTTACATTTGTGATCTCAATTATAGTCTCGCGAAGCACACTTACCTAGATATAATCTATTCTCTGTTGGCTACGTAGCTATCAGAAAACAGACTCTAGCAGGGAATTCCACTCCATAACAGAGGGTCGGTTGATGAATGTAGGATAGCCTTACATATACTGAAGTAATTCTTAAGGAAGGTTTTAGTAGATATAATTCATTGCTTATATTTTTCCTATATCTAACTGTTTATGTTTATATTTACAGCAATGGAAAGTAGTGCATCCGCGGCTGCCGTGAAGTTGGGCGACAAGCCTCCCAGAATAGTGGACCACGCGATCTCACAGACTGTTACTGACGGTGATGCCGTCACGCTGTCCTGCAGGTAACTACGTTTTTCATTTCACCTTTACTATAGTTTCTTTCTTTTCAATAAATGACTAGCTTGAAGTCTGCAAATTCATTCCCATGGCACTTTCAGTAACCATACTTGTACATCTAAACTTTCTAAAGTAGTATAGTGTAGTGTAATTTTTAATTTATTTGCCAAAGCTCCCTGTCGAGTCAATGCATTCCTTAGTTTGCAAAGGCCGAGTGGATGGCAGTAGATCCCTCTAAGGCAGGTTTTGATATTAATATTTACTTGCAAAATATTGTTATCAGAAATAGCTTCTGCAAAACCAACTGTTTATAATAATCCCTCCAAAATCATATAAAAAATGTTCTGTTTCTTTTTCTAAGCTCTGATGAAGTTGTGTGATATAATTCAGTTAAATTAATTGGCATTGAAACTGACTGAAAATTTAGTTTTTATTTATTGAATCCTAATAAATCATTCTGATAAAATTTGACGGTTTTGAAAGCGTACTTTACTAATCATAACAAAATAATAATATGAACTTTAAATACATGTTATGAATATTCATTTTACAGAATCACAAACGCGGAACGCTTCGACGTGATCTGGCTGCACAACAACAAGGAGATTAAGCCGTCAAAGGACTTCCAGTATTCCAGCGAGGCTAACATTCACAAGCTACATATCGCTGAGATATTCCCAGAGGACGCCGGTAAGTAACCAGATCAGTTCAACTAGCTTCAACCCAGATGTCGGGTATTTCTAAAAACAACATCAAAATTATAATTATTTAAAAATTCATTCCCAGCAAACAAAAAAAAAATAATATTCCCTTTGACATCTCTCATTCTCAAGGTTTAAGTCAGCGCCATCTATGACTTTTGCTGTATAGTAATAGTAAACGACATTGTAGGCATGGCGGAATAAAATGAACCTATTTTGTGAAGGCATTATGCAACACAGTTCTTAGAATAAATAATAGATGGCGTTGTACGTCACGTGTTTATTTTGTGTCGAATCTGTTTAACAGATGGCGTTGTATGCTAAGTGTTATCTTTGTGTCGTATCTGTTGAATAGATGCGGTTGTTTGTCTTCTTAAAAAGCTAATCAAACATGATTTTAAGATTTGTTCTAATTGTATTCTTACATTTATTTATTTATGGTTCTGCTAAACGCTTTTTTTGAAAGCACAGTGTAATTATTAAAATCAAATGACTCCTCCCGCTCTGTGTGGAGAGAAGGAAATGTCAGATTTCTGCTAACTAAAAACGTAATCTGTCTCTTTATTTGTGCTTGCGTTCCGGGGCCGCGGTATCTCGTCACAACATTCTCACAACCCCAGCAGTAAGATTCTCTAAACCCCGATGATGTATTTTAATTCTTTAAGTTTGCATTTATTGCAACATTTATGACCTCGAACACGCCTGATGGTAAGCGAATTATGAGGTCAATGATCTGTTATTTCTCATTTGGAATAATTTTAAGAACTTTTTTATAAAGATATTATTACTTGTTTTCACTTTAATTACACCTTATTTCTATCCCCAGGCGTTTACACATGCGAGGCATTCAACGATGCTGGAGAATCATTCTCGTCGTGCTCTCTTGTGGTCCGCGTGCCTGGAGAGACCAGCCCCGTGCCTCAGTACACCGCCTTCCCCAGCTCTGTCACTATCAGCAACGCCGAACCTGCCGTGTTCACCACTGAACTGGATAAGGTGAGAGAATTACGAGAAAGAAAGAAGAAGGAAAATAGCTATATTATATTAATTGGAGCGTCAGTAGCTAAGGTGTCGGACTTGTGATCGACAGGTAGTGGGTTTGAACCCCACCCATTACACTATTGCTGTGAAAGCACTCGATAGTGATCACATATTTAGCTTAGTTGTGGGGTTGCTAGTAACGTAAATTCTAGCTCTCATTTAAAAAAGGAAATAAATTTAATTTACCCATTTATATAGGCAAAAAATTGTGTGTGCCTCACGGCTGTGCCAAATGGGCCCAGTTCAGCAAAATGTTAGACAACTGCAAACAGCCTGACATTGGTTTTCAACTGGACCTTATTTTCTGTGGTCGTCCTACAAATGTAAATCAGTTTCGTAGTGGATATGTGTATGTGAGAAGAAGAAGGCTCAATTTACACCGACGCGGAATGGAATGGAAGCGATTTTAATTGTACATAGCATAATGAACTTTATGTCAATTGTATAACATACAAAATAAATAGGAGCCAAAAAAAGGTCGCGCGTCTTCCGGGGAATCCTCGGGCATTCTCGAGAATTTTTGGCTCCTATTTAGTTTGTATGTTATACAATTGACAAGAAGCTTCCATTCCATTCCGCGGCGGCGTAAATTGAGCCGAAGAGTATTTTTTTTCAGAAAAGATTATCATCTTAGCCTTATCCTAAATAATTATATCTTTAGCCTTTTTCTAAATAATAGTAATACTTGTCCTGACTGATTTCGGTCACGGAGGCCAATTTCATCAGAGATTAGCTAACGGTGATAGCGCACAAGTATGTGCGTCGGTGCACTCTTTGTTCCTGAACAACCCGGTAGCTTTTTTTTCTGGCTGGGAAACAACCCAGTAGCTGTATAACACGATAATTGGAAAGACTGCTATTAGATCATTGGCTTCTGACTGCCGGTAACGGCTTTCAAAGATGACAAATAGCAGCCGAGACCTACAGCTTAACTTGCTTCTCGGGGCACGGAGAACTCTCAATACGATAACAATAGACTGGATTAGTTTGATTAAATAGGCAATAATCTCCTGCCACCCTGACTAGATTACCGACTAACTATAAAAACGCTGTGATAATGAATCTCGACCAGAATTGATAACTCACTGAGCAAGAATGTCAATACACGACAGACAGTAGGCCAATTACGTGCCGATTCTCAAGTAAATAAACTGCATCATCGTTCTCGGAACATATTGTATAAACTGTGCAAACATATTACATATTTCAATATTTTTTAAGATATTACTGGTTACTGTGTTCCATAGATGTATTCCATACCTGTATGAATGCGATTAATCAATATCATCACTATCAAGTAGTTTATTTTGATATTATTTAAAGCTTGTATTTTAATTATTCTTTTAATCCACAGCCACCACTCCAGCTTCAATGGTTGAAGGACGGCAAGCCAATCGACGAGACCTCCGCACGATACAAGTTCATGATGGAAGGCACCTCCAGGTACCGCCTGGAGATCGTCAAGTGCAGCCCGGAGGACGCTGGACAGTACCAGGCCCGTGCCGTTGGCTCCAAGGGTGACGCCCTAGCAGCCTTCTACCTTAACGTCGTTGACCACTAAACTTTATGGACTGACCGTGGAATCAGTAGGGGACCTAGTACAGTACCCTGCGGAACTACCACACAAAATCTACACTAACTGGATGCTTAACGATATATTGAGTATGAGTAACGATTTTTTATACAATTCGGAGTCTAAGTGTGAAGCAGTTTTTATATTATAATAAATTATTTATTAATAAACAATTTACGTTAAGTGTTACAACCTATCGAATGCCTATGAGAAGACGCCTGGACGATTGAATCCTCGCTCTCTAGTCACTGTTAACTTTTAAATGTTATTATTTATTTGTCAACTATTATATGTTGTTATTTTTTTTTTGTTTATTTATCGTCCTGATCTAACAGATATGCAGCTTATTTAAAAAAGCTTGAGTTTAATATATGTTGGCATAGATTGCAAGCTAGGGACTTGGGCCAGGCTGCCGCCACCTCGGCCTGACCTGGGCCTCTCGCTGACCAAAATCTCTATAATTATTTTTATATAAATTTAACTGTATTATTTAATTGTACATAATTTAATTTATATCATGTGACCGCGTAATTTATGAATAAATATGTATACTTAAAAATATTTACTGTTGTGTTATTTTGGTTAGGTACCCTTATCCTTAATTTCTTCGGTTTGTTTGTTCATTTCCTATGAAATATAAATGGACTTTAAAATGAACATAATAAGCTAGACTTGACGAAAAGATATACTTTGATATGAATATGATAACGATGTATGACCAGTTAGTACATGCTATTTATGTGATCCCGCAGCCCCGGCGCCAGGCCATGAGCGACACGAGGTGGTTTCGGTCAGAGTCTGACAGGCCCTTATAAATATCCTTATGATTTACCCTAGAATTTGGAATGATGATAGCCAGTAAGTAAACAAGTAACTTAGAATAATTGAGAATACTAAGTATTTATAAATTATTGGAATAAACAACTCCATTTCATACAAGATATAGTTTAAATTAAATTTTTAAGCCTTACCTTTTAGGACCAGTTTATTATGAATGATAATATTTCAACTTGTGTACAGTGATAGTAGGTAGTAGTGTAGTTGTATATAGGTTCATAGATGGACTTGTAGCAACATCTATACCGCCATATACGAACTAAATCTATATCTGACATTACACAAAACTGTCCTCGCGATTTTTACTAAACGATCGCCAATAACCATACTGCCTACCACACACAAACAACACCGTCTGGTCGGAGGATCTGGAACAAGTATACATCTGTCCTCTTCCAAACTAAAAAAAATATACGTAAGGCTGTCCTATGCAAGGGCGGATCCAGGGGACCACCTAGGTGGACCACTAATTAAAATTGTTAAACATATTTTTTTTGTATATTTTTGTCACAATATAGATTTTATTTAAGTACTTTCAATATTTAATTGATTTAATATAATACTTTGTTCAACGGCAAACGCATTATTCGGGAAGGAACACATCGAATATTTGATTTTTTTCCGCGCCACTGCTACGGCCGCCGCCTTTCATTTATGTCACATTTCGTGTGACACTTGTGTGTGCGTTACCCCAGCAAAATAATGTCGAAAATAGTCATTTAAATCGTATAGATAATTAGTTGCCCAGTTTCTGTAATTATTAAGCACATTTTTAAATTTGTTACACATATAGTTTTTTAGTTATTACACAAAAACATATTCTGCTGGGGTAACGTTTGAAACGTTACCGCAGCAAAACTTTTTTTTAAATAATGGGAATATTGAAATAAATATTAGCTACACATTTAGTTGTCTAGACGAGGTAAATGTTACACGTTATTTTGTTTTTGTTCTTTCTTCGGCTGCGAAGTTATTCGAGATTTTGCTGGAGTAACGTTTGTGGTTTTGCTGGATCTCTGAAACGGTTAAGCGGATTCTTATCGTCTTTTGTACATGACTTCTTAGGAATTAGTTTTAATTTGTTTCGCAATAAAAATAACAAAATGATATACCGTTTAAAAGTTATTTAATGAAATATAAAAACACTTCTTTAGGTCCTAACACTCTGAATATGAGCTCTAAAGACTTACTTTAAACGCTATTTTGTAGCGTTTAACTACCTTCAAATGTATATGAAGTTTCATTAGTATCCTGGTGGTAATTAACAAATTATGATGATATTCAGTTCTCCACGTTCACGGTCACAATGCGCGCGGAGTTATTTGGCCACCGATAAACCTGTATACGGTTATATAAACTGAATGTTATATCAATATTTAGTTGCTTAATTCAGTTATATACCTGTAAAATTTCAGAGTAGTACATACAATAATTAACGAGATAATTAAATAAAAGTCATTAGGAACTTCAACACCGTGGTAATCTGACCAATTTTAGGTGGTTACAAAAAAGCGACCGCGTAGAACATTATGCTATCTTCTAAAATATGTAGGATAATACACCTTAAAATTTCGGTACAGACGCATACACTGTTAAATACATAACAATATTATAATATCTGTACTATAAACATTATTATTATTACCTTTCAGCTACTTATTAGATAGGTATATATTGTATAATGTGCACCAGTTCAATGGCACAGTTGCACGGGTTCCTTCTATTTGGCAGAATTTTGATACTCCGAAATTCATTTGGCATAACACACTTGGTATAATCTTCCTTAAACGAATATTTTTAAGGCATAAAAATTATTTAGTATTTATAATTATTATTTAGCCGAATTCTGCATAATTTCGTTTAGCATAACTGCATGCTTGCTTGCATGTTTACATGTTTCTTACAGGGAAATAAAAACCACGTATGTTCACAATGAAATGTTTTATTTAATGTATGCCAAAAGATGGTTCTAACTGTAAACTTTCTGAAAGAATGATGGTTCTACGTTTTAATTATTATGGATATGAAATTTATGCCTAAAGATGATTCTGACTTACATAATTATTTGACTGCAGTTTAATATTTTATTATTTTATTTTTGATCTGTGATTTTTACATAATTTAAGTTAATCTTACAATACAACTATCTGTAATATATATCTAGGAAAAAATATTGTGATATTTGAAATTTGTCTACAAAATAGTAGGACTTACTGTTTTTAAGTTTAAAAATTATTATTTTACCTGTAAATAAAAATTCTTTAAGAAATATGTAGTTTTTTTTAACACTTGTGTACACATCTCTACTAAACTTCTAAGACTATCCTACATATTTTAGAAGATAGCATAATGTTCTACGCGGTCGCTTTTTTGTAACCACCTAAAATTGGTCGGATTACCACGGTGTTGAAGTTCCTAATGACTTTTATTTAATTATCTCGTTAATTATTGTATGTACTACTCTGAGATTTTACAGGTATATAACTGAATTAAGCAACTAAATATTGATATAACATTCAGTTTATATAACCGTATACAGGTTTATCGGTGGCCAAATAACTCCGCGCGCATTGTTACCGTGAACGTGGAGAACTGAATATCATCATAATTTGTTAATTACCACCAGGATACTAATGAAACTTCATATACATTTGAAGGTAGTTAAACGCTACAAAATAACGTTTAAAGTAAGTCTTTAGAGCTCATATTCAGAGTGTTAGGACCTAAAGAAGTGTTTTTATATTTCATTAAATAACTTTTAAACGGTATATCACTTTGTTATTTTTATTGTGAAACAAATTAAAACTAATTCCTAAGAAGTCATGTACAAAAGACGATAAGAATCCGCTTAACCGTTTCAGAGATCCAGCAAAACCACAAACGTTACTCCAGCAAAATCTCGAATAACTTCGCAGCCGAAGAAAGAACAAAAACAAAATAACGTGTAACATTTACCTCGTCTAGACAACTAAATGTGTAGCTAATATTTATTTCAATATTCCCATTATTTAAAAAAAAGTTTTGCTGCGGTAACGTTTCAAACGTTACCCCAGCAGAATATGTTTTTGTGTAATAACTAAAAAACTATATGTGTAACAAATTTAAAAATGTGCTTAACAATTACAGAAACTGGGCAACTAATTATCTATAAGATTTAAATGACTATTTTCGACATTATTTTGCTGGGGTAACGCACACGACACTTGTGCGTGCTTTGTTTCGACTAACTAACTTTTAGGATTAAAGAATTAAGTTAAAAAAGCTTCTGACTTTATTATAAAACGATTTCTAGCCGTTGTTTCTAGCCTTATTTTAAATTGCGATGTTGAGATATACCCTAATATAAGATATTTTTTAATGTATTATGGCTACATTACCTGTTGCTGTTAGTGTAGCGACAGCGGAAATATTTTTCTGTAAGTTACGAAAAATCAAATCGTGGCTAAGAACTTCAATGGTTGAAGAACGTCTAACCGGACTGGCACTGACACGTCCACGATGATGATTATGTTCATCCTAGCCGATTTCGGCTACGGCGACTGTATCATGGCTATTTTATTCAAACATTAGAGCTTGGTTGTTCAGCTCTCCGACGCGACGGTGCGCTCGTTGATGACTGGCGTACCCACATTTCGATCACCATGTTGCATGTAAGGCACGTTAACACACCGTCGCATGACAATAGTGTATATCGGCTGGTGGTCTGGCCTTCAACTCGTATGTCCGTATGTCAGTGAACGTAGCAGATCATTGTCCAGCAGATAAAAAAATATTGAGTTCTCTTCGCATGCAGCTGAGTTCTATAGTTCCTGCTACTTTTCAGGAATAGTTCTGGCGTTTCTATCCTGAAAAAAGTCATATGTCAAACTGCTCTATAAAATAAGACCTAAGTTCTGGTCTTGGATCTTCATCTAGATTGCATTTCTTCTACCAATCTGGCATCTAGAGTTCTATCATTTGAGCATAGTTTGAAATATAGAAATTTTCGATTTTCCTGGTATGCTCTGCTGGCAATAAATCTTAGTTCTGGTTTTGGATCTTCTAGATTTCATTTCTTTTACCAATTTAGCATATAAGAAAGAGTTCTATCATTTGAGCAAAGTTCTAAAGATGGAAATGGAAATTTTCAATTTTTCTAGTACTTTGGTCTATCTGCTAGTATTAAAAAAAAAACGCTGAAAAACGATTTCTGAAATGTATCAGGAACTGTAGGACTCGGCTGCTTGCGTAAATATTACACATTTATATTTGATCTGCCGGAAAATGATCTGCTACGGGAAGTTAGCAAAGCATTTTGACATATGACTTTTTTCAGGGTAAAATCACCAGAACTATTCCTGAAAAGTATCAGGAACTATAGAACTCAGCTGCATGCGAAGAGAAATAAATTTTTTTTTGATCTGCCGGACAATGATCTGCTAAGTTCACTGACATTCAACTTGTCTCGTTTTTTGTCCAAAACTGATCGTCGTAGCAATTCAAAATCAGAGACTTGTAGATGAATGGTACGTCTCCAATACAAAAATTGAGCTGCTTTGTGCTCCCATTGAGATGGTTTGATCTTGCATCTTTTCATATGCTTTTTCAGAACTTCCTTATATCTTAAATATTGTCCACCCCGTTGACGTTTGCCATATTTGAGTTCCGAGAAGAAGATGCGCTTAGCCAGTCTGTCATCCGACATTCGCGACACGTGTCCACTCCAGCGCTGCTGGTGCCTCATGAGGTAGCCTCGATACCCCCGACGTTTGCACGACGAAGAAGTGTTTCAAACACTATCTCCGGATGTTCATTATATCTCGCAGACACTTTAAGTGATACCTCTCGAGCGCTAATGTGCTTTCAAGGTTAACAAAACACAGAAACATTGGTCGACTTTGCTCCCTGCTCTTGTCAATAAGCTGGCTGATTGAGAAGATGGCCTCGCAGGTTCCTTTCTCCGGTATGAAGCCGAACTGAGATTCTGGCAGTATTGCTTGGGATAAAGGCAGCAATCTATTTAGAAGGATTCAGGCAATATTTTTTCCTGGAATGGAGAGAAGGGAAATACCTCGGTACGAATTATAGTTAGAGTGATCTCCTTTGTTTTTGTACAGTGAGCAAATGCAAGAGATTATCTTCCGCCCATATGCGCACCAAGATTTTCCACATGATCTGGTGTAACTCCTCTCCTCCATACTTCAGCATTTCGCCGCAGATATTATCTTCGCCTACTGCTTTCTTATTCTGCTGTTGCCTAATGGCCGTTGTGACTTCCTCGAAAGTAATAGGTTCAAGTAACTCTTCTCTAGGTTTAGTGTGCTGGAGGGAATTAATGTAAGTTATATCAGCAGATCGATCAACGTTCAGAAGGTCATTAAAATGTTGAGCCCAGCGTTTCAAGATATCGTCCTTGTTGGCGAGAGATACTCCATCTAGTTACTTTACCGGTACGCTTAAATTTGATATGCTCGCTCGCTTGCTATGACTCTACGGATCTCGTTATAAAATGCACTCAGTTGTAGTGTGTCTATAAGCCACTATAAGAATTTCGCCTTCTCTTGCCACCACTTATCTTTCGCATCTCTCGTTAGTCTTCTCAATCTTGAAGTGCTTTCCTGGATTCGTTTGTTTTAATTGTGCTGTATATTAAGTAGCTAACGGTGACCGTTTAGTGCACTTGTATCGTCATCCTCATCAAACCAGTCGTCCAATGTAGTGTTTCTATGGCCCAAGATTTGAGAGCTTGTTTCCTTAACGAAAGCTGCCAAATGATTTCCAGGTCATCGTTTTCAATATTCAATAAATTAAGAGCTTCATTTAACTTGGTAACATAGGCTTCCCCTTTCTGAAGATACTGAAAATTGGCAGTTTCTAAACGGAATGGCTTGACCACGTCCATAAAAACGTGCCTATTGATATAGATGAAGTGATAACGCATTTTGGGAGAAGACTTAACCGACAAAAATATTTTGTTACGTAAATATGGGTAGGTATTTTTAAGTACAGTACTAACATTTACTAATAAAATACCTACGATTTACATCTATCTATTATTATCAAAATTAAATTATAACTTCTTGTGACTTGACCACGACTATGTGACCCTCCCCTGGCGCCAAAGCTGGATCCACCCTTGGTCCTATGGATGCATTGCCCGCGCTGAAACAGGATGAAAGAAAAAAAAACGTAACTACCATGATCATATATCCCCTGCGTGAGTGTACGTAGTTGTCTTATTACCGATTAGAGCCTAGTACTTGTGCTGTTTTTATAGCCGTGATAAAGCATCGAAAAGTCACTTAATTTCACCAGAAGAAAATGCTACGTTCAACCATCATTAACATCATCTAGCGTTTTCCCGAACTCCTTTTCCTATGTTGTGGTCGGCTTCTAGTCTAACCGGATGCAACTCAGAGTACCTAACAGTATTTTACATGGACCGATTGCCTACCTGACCTGCACAGCACAACCCAGTAGCCAGCAAAGATTTACAAATGGCTGCCGGGACCAACGGCTTACGCGGTGTCCTGCGTGAGCGACGAATACGACGCGACGCGACGCTGCAAACGCGACGAACGCGATCAACTCATCGGCATACCCTGCTTGCGGCCTATATGACAATCTGCGGCGAGACGCGACGTAACGCGTATTTGTTTTGAGGACGACCAGACGCGACACCACGAACTACGAAATTGTTGATTCAGATGCGTTATCGCCGCAGTGCGTGAGCAAAGATTGTTGTGGGACAAAAAACATAAATTGATATAAATGATGGAACTCGCCAAATGTGTTTCTTTGTAAAAATATTATATTTGTTTCCTTTCTGTGCTTTTCACGATATTTTTTTTAAAAGTCTATACTTTAAATATGAACTTTCAAGCAAAATTGTACTGTACTTCTCCATGATTCGAGAAGTAATGACCACCCATCACGTAGGACATTTGTCGCGTGTAGCATCGCGTCGCTTTACGTCACGTCGTGTTGCGTCGCGTCGCGTCGTATTCGTCGCTCACGCAAGATACCGCGTTAACGTGATGTCCGAGGCGCGGAAGAATCTTGATATTTTAAGATGATTACCCATCCACGGATCGATCAAGGCAAATGTTGCTTAACCTTGAAGATAGACCCGTGTGGCTGCTTTTATTTAGCCACGAGCTCCTGCAGTAGTATGCTGTATTTATTATTCTTTATATTCATGACAAATATGACCAAATCTATTGACGTTTACGAGAAAACAAAGCGACATGCAAGAAGTACTTAGCAAGACTGGTGACAGATTTTCTGGATTCTGACTACCCGAAACGACTGTCAAAGATGTAGAAATTACAGCCGGGTCCAGCAGTTTAACGTGCTTTCAGGGGAATCGACTAGTGGGGCTGTTACTATATAGCCACCAGCTTCTTCTTCTTTGGTCAGGTTTCCGCACTTAGTCTCTGCACGAGACCATTACGCGTGAGCCGTGTCGGCCGTCTCTCCATCCAGCCAACCTCCCTCCAGAAGCAGATCAGGTCTCTCGGACTATTCAGGACGTCTGTAAGGGAATTCAATGAACCGAGGGTTTGCTTTCATATGTCGGTGATTTCCGTGCACTCTAGGAGCACGTGTTCTACCGTTTCCTCCGTCCCCATGCATGCCCTGCATATGGGACTGTCCGTTATACCTATTGTGTGGTAATGTTTGTTCAGTGAGCAGTGTCCGGTCCCCGCCACTATTCGCAGGCTTCTTCTGTCCAGGTGTAGGAGACGCCTGGTTAGTTTTTTGTCTAGGTTTGGCATCGACTCCTTGGACTGCCTGCAGCCTGGTGCCGAGGACCAAAATTTCTGGGCTTGATCGTGTGGCCATAAGCTTCTCTCACCAGCGCATACTTAGATATTTTGCTACCGATTAGTACCGATAGTGCATGCGCTAATTTACAAAGCCGTGGAGTTGCATGACGCGTCTATTTTAAAGCTCCCAAGTCACTATATTCCTTTACCCCAGAAGAAAATGCTATATCGAACCAAATACTACATTATATAAAACACATTAAAAAGTAGTCATTCCAATCTGAGAGCCTCAAACGTGACTTAGCACAAAGTTAACGCATATTCAAAACAATCTCGTTTTATAAATATGAAATCCTCAGAACGAGTTACAAGAGTCGGTTTTTATTTTTGTTGGAATCAGATCGAGGTAGTGACGATGCAGTACTATGCTTTATGTGGAGTTTATTATGTGGGCTTATTGTTTCTCGTATTCTTGGGGATTTAATTATACTTACCTGTTTTTAACTGCCGCTCAATTGTAAGTGACACAGCGAGGACTTAGATGGAGTAGACTGTCATTGATTTAATGGATTAGTTGTTTGTTTCATTTTGTTTTCACTTTACCTAAGTTTTAATAAGGAGAAGCTTAAAGAATTGCACTGTATTTTGCTTTTACTCGAAGCTTTGCTCGAACAGTTAGATGTAGTAATTTAATAATCTAATGCGTAGAAGTTGTACCTACCTAATTATTTAGCCTTACCTTATGGTTACAATGGTGGTTACCTTTACCTTATGGTAGGTACAACTTACGAACGATAAGAAACAAGTCAATTGAACAATATCATATTATCTCTACAACAGAATGCACACATTAGCCGTAAGTATGGTTTCCCGATAATTTATGTTTCTATTATACAATACAATACCTACTAGTTACTATTTTTAATAAACGCACGGCTCTCTCCACGATGGTAAGAACAGGCATAGCTAGCGGAACACTATAATGGAGAAGCTTTTTTCCACGGAGGCTTCAAAACCCTCAGCATTTAGGACCTGGACGTGAAGGAGGGATGTTCCGTAAAAATCAATTTATTAAAATAATAAGAATAACAATAGTCACCAGAATAGATTTTTACCAATAAGATAGATATACAGTCCATGAAGAAAATTGATTCAGTAAGAAGGTCTAATAGCAATAGTTTATTTTTCATTCCAACAATAGGTGACTTATAATAATTATTAATAGTATAGAGGTAAAGATACGTCGTCATTGTGTCTCACTCCATGTATTTAAAATCGATCTTATATGTTGTACATTAAAAAGAGTACCAGCTTTGTCTATACTAGTGCTAGCCGCTTTCTTTACCTATTGAACTCAAGAGCATATGTACAAATGTATCGGTGTACCCCCCACGCCAGAATACAAATTCACAAATTCTTTGTGTCACTTATTTGTGGCATTCTTATTCTTATTTCTAGGCAAGCGTGCTTCATCTTCGACCACATCATCGCTTACCATCAAGCAAGCGAGGTAATGGTCAAACAAGCCTATCAACAAAAAAACTTTTTACCAAAAAATTAAACCGACGTCCAATAAAAACTTTTTACCAAAAAATTAAACCAACTCCCAAAAAACACTGCAAAGTGAAAAATAACTTTAATTTCTGTAGTCGGTGTCTTTAGTTTTGTATTTTCGTTTTATGGCACCGACTTCCGAAATTAAAGTTATTTTTCACTTTGCAGTGTTTTTTGGGAGTCGGTTTAATTTTTTGGTAAAGAGTTTTTATTTCACCCTTTTTAATTGGTCGATTTTTAATTTACCTAGTTAAAGTCGGCTATACATCTGATTAAGCGATTATATACCTACTATGTTACTTTAGACTCTACATACCTCCAAAATCTACCACGCTTGTAAATTTGTCTCACTTCTGTTTTATTAAATACACTTCAAATTGAATTTGCACACAGACCCGGAACAACCATCTCTAGGCTTCTATCCACGCGGTAATCGAACCCGTGACATGCACAGCAGTCAATTGCTCAGCGACTGCGCCACCCGTGTAAAAAATGCAGGTTCTGCGAAAGTTGGTAATAGAACCAGAACATACTTTATAAGACCGCTATTGTATACATAGGTTAATAAATATAATATAAGCAGTGGTAGAGTTTTAGTGTAGGTACAAAGAAGTATATTATATCTATCTTTACATACCTACATATCTTTAAAGGACCGACTCCGCAAACAATTACTAAACCATACCAAGGGTAAAAATACTTAATTGGCTAATATACAATAATCTAAGTTGGATATCGTATTTGGGACCACAGCAGTCGCACTTGTAACCGGCGCTAGCTACAAGTCAGTTTATGTTTAAGCTTTACTAAAACCTAGGGATCGGCCCCTAGCCTTGCACCGAGAGGGCTTTCTAAAGTGTTCTTTTAAGAAATCGCACCGCGGGAAAGAAATCTATCCCTCCAAGGTTTTATCCTCAAAAGCCCAGGCGCTTTTCGATGTTTACGCTCAGTAAACAAAAAAAAACCGGCCAAGTGCGAGTTGAATTGAACTGAGTGTTCCGTACCATGCTGTAACAAAAAGAAAATACTCTGTTTTATACAAATAAATATTTAGATCAAGTTCTTGTTTGTGTAAAACAGAGTAGTTTGGTTTTGTTAGAGCATGATACGGAACTCTCAGCCAGATAATCTGACTCACACTTGGCCAGTCTTTCTATTTAGGTTGGTAATTTTTCATTGTTAAAGTTCTCATTGTCTGATAGGTATATCGTTTCTTCAATATAATTGTTTCAATGATACATTTAGCAATGCGCTTGTGGTCTAATAACCTAATACATATCCAATGTTTTAGGTACCGTCGTCCTTTTTTTTATTGATAATTGCTCGCGTTTGACTACCATCTCATGTGGTCGAAGATGGAGCACGCTTGCCTAGAAGTAACCTATTCACTCTGGTTATAGCGATCAGGAAACACAGACTTCGGCAGGGAATTCCACTCCTTAGCCGTACGCACAATGAAAGTATTCCCAAAACGTATTGTGCGTATGGGTGGGATGTCCAGTCCGATGATGGAACGGGCTTGGCGGAATTAGATTGTGTAATTCCATCGCACACTCCCCGAAATGTAACCGATAGAAATCCTATAGACTTGCAACTCGTCATCGATGTTCAAGGCTCTGGAGCTTTGATTTGACCAGTGAATCGTTGCCAATGAGTCTCTTGGCCCGTTTCTCGATAGACTCAAGCGCGACCAGTTGGTATTTAGCAGATCCATCCCAAAGATATGAGAGCAGTACTCCATACACGACCGCACCTGGGCTAAATCAAATCAAATCATAGGTGAAATAGAACAACTACTGAGAAATAGGCACGATATAGTCATAAAACAATATTGTTAACTTATATTAATAAAAACACTATAAATGGTCTTTAAGAGTGAATAGGTTAATTCTACGAGTTCATCTTCAGGTGAGATCGCATAGGTAGTCCAGAGCGAGCCTACCAATAATGAAAAAAGAATATCATAATTTACATGAACAAAAAAGATACTCATACCTATAGATTAACTCGTAAATAAAAACAACTTCATTCGAGAAATTATTTAAGACCGTTCGAATATTTAAATGGCAGTAATAAAACTTTTTACTATCAAAAACTATAAATGTAAAACATTCAAACATTACATATGAAGTTATCGCACGTGTAACAATTGAAGTAAAAAAAAATAGTTATCACCGAAACTCCTCTGGTCACCTAGACTGTGTATCACTTAGATTAGACGAAAACTAGAATAATAAAGAATGAATATACAAACGAATTCAGGATGTCGATGGGGCTGCCCTGGTTCTGCAGTGTATGTTTGAAATAATGATTGTGATTATAAATAACACTTTTACACGTCATTTTTTTTTTCGTAAATGTAAACCAGTTGAGGCCGATGTTTCCTAACTGACTACCCCGAGAAGAAACACAGAAACAAAGTCAGAGGTGAATGTCTCTTTAGAAGTCCATACAATCCGTAGTGATCAAATCCTATGAGAACCAAGTAGGCTTATGTCTGTGATGCTTTAGATATCTTCACGCAGGCACACAGTATAGTGGTTTTCATAACATCATCAGACAAAAGGCTGCCTCACGACTCTGCAGAGTGCGGTCCAGCTCCACCAACTTCATTGTGAAGACCATAGCAGGGCGGTCAGATTCTCCGATATTGGGTCACATTGTATTCAAAGTTGCATATCTAACAAAGAACTTGAGACTATGTACTAAATATTATAGTACGGCATGTCCCTGTTTCACCTGCGTTAATTTGAGGAAAAACCAATTAAAATATCCCATACTTTACGAAGCTATGCGTCGCAGAGCTTCGGCAGGCAGCGGTGGCAGCGAATGCTCAGCTGATATTGGTTGCAGTGCACGCAGTGTGATGTTATAAAGGCTATAGCCTCCCTCGATAAATGGACTATCTAACACAAACATATTTTTTCAATTCGAACCAGAAGTTTCTCAGCAAAGAAAATCTTTAGGTTTATAATATTAGTATACCTAGATTTATTTTTACTAACATAGTTTTGTTTTGTTACTAACCAACAGTAGATGTAACTAACTTATCCGAAATAAAGACTACTTCATATTTATTTATTTTATAAAGCGCCACTAAAATTAATAGTCTATAAAACGGTAGCAAGCACTGCAGGATCCAGCCATTAACCCGTGTTCAACACCATTAGGAAACGAAAATTAAAGAACGAACAAAAAACGATGATGGCCGAAGCAACACGAACAAAACCCATCATATCTCTATACCATATTTCAATATTTATCACAGGATCGGTCGTTTTCGAACAAAATTCAAAAAGGTATGCTTTTGTAGAGGTTTTTTTGCTTTCAACTGTTATTATAAATGACTGGGCGATCGCTTTTTGAAATCTGTAAGGTACAAGTTCCTTGTCTGTACGTTTCTGAATATCTTACGTGCTTGCTCGTTGGTATCATTCTGGATTGGATATGTGAGGAATTGGAATGCCAGATATTATGAATTCGAGTTATTTTTTTTGTATTAAGTATAAAAATTGCTTGGGAAGAATCGCGCAATTTTTGATAGGTCATTTGTGTTTTATTATCTTCTTTATGCACATTAAAGTATGGAGTCGGCGTGAATGAACAAAATATTTTATAATAATTAAAAAGAACTAAGTATATGATATGACATCAAATGAACATATTTGAAATCCTACTAATATTATAAATTTGAAAGTTCTGATGTATAAATATTTGTATATGTATAAGTATACTCACGTGTGTTTAATCTCGGGAAAAATGAAATACTATTGTATCTTCTTACTTAGATAATATTATTATAAATGCGAAAGTATGTCAGTGTTTTGATGTGTGGATGTTTATGGTGCACTGAATGATATTCGGCACAGATACAGATTATGGTCACAGTATAAAAATAATAGTGGTCTGGAATAGCACATAGGCTATTTATTATACAGAGGAAATGTGTGAAAATGAAATTGCGGGCGAGACCCCTAGTAGACTATATCTATACTATTATTATAAAGGAGTAATGTTTGTAAATGAGTTTGTATGTAGAAAGTAATCTTCGTACCAATTCTTTTACCTGTACAATGCTACGTTATCACTAAGAGACGTAGGCTATATTTATCGCTGAAAAAAGTTTAACTCGCGAGCGAATCCACGGACAGAAGCTCGTACATGAATAAACTTAAATAAAAATTCCAAATATATTATTGGAAAACACTCGTACTTTGATGATATTAAGCAGCTTCTAGCGAACGTGCTGTAGTCGGAGCCAGGTGCAGTAAGTCCATGTTTACAGTAATTATGATGACTAACTTAACTTAAACATGGGGAATTTTAACTGAAGTGTGAGTGTGAATAGGAAAGGAGGAAACGCCTGGGTGTCACCACTGCGAGGGTCGCCATGAGGACACCGTAGAGCACACGGTGCAAGACTGCCCCGCCTGGGCAGAGCACCGACGTGTCCTCACGGCGGCGATAGGCGGAGACCTCTCGCGCCCGGCATTAGTCGAGGCCATGCTGCGGGGCGAGAGGGAGTGGGAAGCGGTCGCCTCCTTCTGCGAAGCAGTCATGCTTGCGAAGGAGGAGGCGGGCCGCGTGAGGGAGAGGATGGCGTCCTCCCTCCAGCCCAGCCGCAGTGGTAGACGCCCACGGCGTCGGACGTCGGCCGACGATCTCCGGCCACCGTAGGCGCGGGCATGCGGACAGCGAGTAAAGGGCAATTCGCTGTCCGACCATGGACCATGCCCAGGTCGACGACGCGTTGTGTTCCACGCGCGCCTCAAAGAGCGTCAGCAACATGACGAGGCCCCCTCTGCAGAGGGCCGAAACCTGCCGGGGTCGTGGGACTTATCCCATTACCGTGACCCCGGTACGTAAAGGGTAATTGAAGGAACACCGTGGATTTTAGTCAGTAAAAGTCTGACAGTCCCTCCCACCCTGCCCGGGTGGGAGGACTTATTTGTTAATTTTACTACGTTAAAAAAAATGTTAACCTTTTCCCAACTATGTTGGGCTCATATTCCAACCTAACGAGATGCAGCTGAGTATTAGTGTTTACATGAAAGTACAGCGTATCTGAGCTCCACAACCCAGTAGCTGGGTAACACGATACCCGTTGGCTAGACCAGTGTCAGATTTACTGGCTTCTGACTTCCCGTAATGACTGTCAAAGATGTACATACAAATGGCAGCCGGGACCAACGACTTAATGTGCAGTTGTACACCAACTTCCAAACTCCGGGCTACTACTGAGAAATTATTGCTCGACCCGGGAACCGATCCCGAGACTTCATGCTCAGCAATCACGCTTGCGACCACTCGACCAAAGTGGCAGTCAAACGCTAGACTGACATCAATAATTAAATGTAATATAGAACGTCCGAAATGTCAGAATATTATTACGCCCGTCGCTTAGCGAAGTACGTCGAGAAACTTCGACAGAAATCTAGAATGTTCGAGATACTAACGCCAACTGGCGGCAAGTAGCAGTACTGAGTATATCGAGAAAATTTGACTGACTTCTAACACGTTCGAGACACTAACGCCATCTAGCGGTGAGTAGCAGTACTGGGTATCTCGAGTAGCTTCTGGAATATTCTTGGCAGTATAGGCAGTGAGTCAATTTTACAAGAATGTTCTAGAACTCATAGACCGGAGTGTAAATAGATCGCAGAGGAACGCAGACGGGAAATATGTAACAAAACTGTGAATAGAATAATAGTTTGGTACTACTAGCACCCTTGTTAAGTTGTGTTAAAAATGCTAGGCCCCAACTTAGATCTTAATTGCTTAGCTCTTAGTTTCTATAATAAGCACGGGCTCCTAAATCTATTACCATGTATATCACTGACCTCTAGGTCTGTGATGTACATTCAATAGCTATTCGTAGACAAATAATTTCTGTGACAGAGCATGTGCATGGATCTAAGAACTATTAAATCCTCAATGATGAAGAACAAGCGAACAAGATGGTTGCCCTTCCAGATTTGGATGTAGAGATCCACGTCTGAATGAGAGTGAGGTAATAATTAATTTATTGTTGTTAATTGTTGATACGAGTAAATAGATACGACCAAAACACCATTTAGATCATATTGTTTCTGCAAAGGTATTATAATAATTAACATAATAATAAAAAATATTTAAAACAGCTGAATTCTACGATTCGCCATGTTATTAAAAATGCGAAGAACTTCGTACAGATCAACTAATTTTTGTTCTTTTTTTTCAAAGGCCAGAAATACCATACCAGCCATTCTCTCATGACCCATTGACAGCCTTTGAGGCCTATTGATTGCAGTTAAAGTTGAAAACGTAGATTCGCACACTACAGTGCTACATCCTATGGTCGCCACAGATGCAAAAAGTTCATATGTATCTTTGAACGCCTCTCGTTGCCTGTACGCAACTTGCAATGTATTTTCCATTTTATCCTCGTTACGTTAACCACACTAGCCTCTTCCCTTGATGGAATTTCAAACCTGAAAAATTTGTTAAAATTGTAAATTGAACATGACAAATTATTTTAAATATAAAATTTTTCAAACTTACCCAAATTTTTCAGCGGAGCATTTTACCTACATCCAACTCATCGAGACTTGCAATCGAATTGATTAGATCATCGTTGTCCGAAAACCTTCTTTGTAATTCAGCAATTAGTATGTCCAACGTTTTGAAATACTCAGACTTAAATGGCTTGTCGTTCTCTTCTATATTTTGTCTGGCGGAGGAACAGGAGGTGCCATATGTCACATACTCATCCATCCGATTTGGTTTTATGATTGTTATGGCGTCTTTCAATCCTGCGCGGCTTGCAAAGCTGCGTCTGCAGGTTGCAGCGTGGATAAGATTTTTTTGGCCACAACCATGGCCATTCGGAATTCCAGATCAAGCATGACTTTTTTAATACCGATACTCTTGGCAACGTCATCACCGTTGAATCTGCCATTTTTAATTTCTTTGAAAATCTGCAAAATCGATGGATAATTATCGTATACAACTTTTGTAACTGCCAAATGTCCAGACTAGATTTGTTCGAGAAGTCGGCCAATCCTTTTGCCACCATATAAGGCAGCTATTTTGCCATGATGAAAGAATTCATGTTCAAATAAACGAATGAAAGTCATTTCTGAGATAGTCCTGATGACTATTATATATGATATTATTATATGATGGTTATAGCAGTGGACGTAAGGAATTTTTCGGCCCAATTAGTTTCTATTCTAGTTGCAACTCCTGAAACTTTCCCACTCATTACACTTGCGCCATCATAGCATTGGCTAAGCATACAAGAGGGGTCAATCTTATTTTCCGTAACGGTATTTAACGTTAATCCCGTGAAAGAGGCTGCATCAAGAAAAGAAATCTGCGTGCTATAAAATTTTTGTACGGTTTCTTTTATGTTTTTTTTAATTAATTTATTTGTAAATTTAATCCGTTTTTATATCCAGAACTATTCGATATCTATACTAATATTATGAAGCGGAAAAGTTTGTTTGTTTGTTTGTTTGCTTGAACGCGCTAATCTTCGAAAGTACAGGGTGGATTAGGATGAAATTTGGTATGGACGTAGCTTGAAGCTTGAGGAAGGTTATATGCTACATTTTACGCGACTGCAAAAAAGGAGAGTTATGTTTTTACCGTGATAGAATCTACGGGAGCGAAGCCCCGCGTGAGTACTAGTTATGTATAATATGAAAAATTATTATACATAATATCGAACAGTTCAGAAATGCATAATCCATGGCCTGATTACGCTAAACTGACGACGCGATGCGAGTATTTACGAGGTTCTCACTTACTTTAATAGGTAGCGTTTCGATTATCGAATGAACATATTAGTGAGATCAGGATGTGCGTTGCCAGGATTGCTTTCTGAAAACGCAATAAAAAAAAATGGACAAAAATGTACTCCCGAAGTTTTCACTCTAAGGCGACGATACCTATACTCATATAACTCCCATGTAAAATGAACTTCTTGATATTGGAAATGAAATAATTATTATGTTCGCCAAAGGCTAATTGTTCCTTTCTTACCCAGTAAAACAATCAGCATTGAGCCTCTAGTCAATTAAAATACAAAAAATCCAATATCATCTCAATTAAAGACCCCTAAATCATTCACCAAAGCAACTTTCTTTACAAAAAATATTTACGAACACAGTACACAAGTAATTAATATAATGGCCATGACATATTTTATTACTTACTTCGTCCGGTAATCGAACCCGGTGCCACGGTACAAAAAGTCCCGGCCGCCGTGGTATCCTCTTTGCGAGTTTTAACTCATTTTTGTAAGTTCAAATCATTTCTTGGGTTTAGGGATCCGCGGACTTAATTGTCGAATTAATATGAATTATTATTTTTGTACTTTCAAGGTGTGTACTGTGTTTGTGTATTTTCATAAAGTGACTGCCTATTTCAACGTGGAGTCGCTTGATGAAAATACCGGAAAGTACTAATCTGTATTATTTTTGGACTGGATTCTAGTTTTACTTACTTATCCACTGTTGTATTCTGATTAATTTTGTTATGGGTTTGAAATGCTCTTGATCATTTCAAACATCCCTAGTGACCCGTCAAACTTCATTCGTATTTCAAATAAGTATCTTAATTTTGGGATTTCTTTTCAATGTCCTTTGTTCTTGTAAAATTGTTAAGAATAAATTGGAATGAAAATACCTTACAGCATGTTGCAAATTGTAAATTCATTCAGGCTGTCGCTTTTAAATTAGCTTTCGTTTTTGCTTTATGGCATTATTTTAAAAGTCAGTCCCTTTCACTCACATTTACCTAATGCAAATTGCAAACCACTTCATGATTCAGAACTACAACTACAACTATCACCTAATCAAAAATATGACCGAAGCCGGCATATGACAAATCTTTAATTACATTCATACATATAAAGACCATTCCTTCAATAACTACATACAGTAGCTACTCATTATAGTCCCTAAGACCAAGATGATCAGCAGTAGTAAAGGTTACTAAACCAGCTAGTAGGTAGTAACAAAATAATGTGACACTAATAGTCTGTAATGGTTACAAAAATCAATTATGTACGGGACCCCGTGTGTTATATGCGGAGCGCGCTCGCCCGTGGTTTTCCATATCTTATTTGATTCTCGGACTGAGCACAAAAAAGGTGTCGAGCGGATTGGTTACGTTATTTTTTGGACTTTATTTGTTTAGTTATGCCTTTTTCTGATATGAGAAGCCAAGTGCAATAATGGAGATTACGTAGATAGATAAAAATGTTAAGGTATTTTTTTTACATAAGGTAAAATATAACATACAAAATGGTGAAGGAGCAATACTCAATATACACTATACATATTTTGTTATTTATATATAAGTATATGTTTTCGCTGTTGGTAATGGTAAATACATACATAAAAATGTATGTATTTTTATATTATTATGTTTAATTAATATATTAATTATGTTTGTACACTAACAGCCATAAATCTGTCTCCTTTAAGTTCTTTCCATCAAAAGGTTGTCTGAAAGAGATCGCCCGATCGAGTGATAGGCAACTCTCTTCCTCACGCCCTAGCCGCCGCGGAAGACGGCCCGGGCGTCGGGGATCGCGAGCCGATCTCCGGCAACTGTAGATGCGGCCTTGCGGACGGTGAGCAGGGCTAGCCCACCGTCCGGTAAGGACCAGGCCCGGGTCAGCAGTGCGTCGTGTTCCACGCACGCCTTAAAGAGCTATCAGCAATAATGACGGGCCCCATAGGGCGCGGCCCTGGGACTTAAGGGCAGCTGAAGGAACAGGGTGAGTTTTTAGTCAGTTGAAGTCTGACTTTCCCTTCCGCTCCACCCAGAGCGGGAGAAGTCATTCGATGATTTTCCCACACAGAAAAAAAAGTTACATATTATTATTCATTTTTATAAAAACATTCTTCATCCTACTGCACTGCTGTCTCTTCTTTTTAATATTATGTTTCTAACCGTGGGTCTTTCTTTATTAAGTAAAATTCAGTCATTATAGGCTATGAATGCCAACTATTCCTCTCAGCTAAATCATGCACAACCTGAATCAAACCTCTTGTAATTGCTATGCATTTATATTCGTTCTACTATATGAGTTGAAAAATACTAATAACATGGGGACTGTTAAACTCTTGCAGTTCTTAAAATAAGAATGAAAACACATACATTTTTTCATTACGTATTTATAGTTGCATTTAACTATGTACATTTATTTATCATTTAATATTATTTAGTATATTTTAAGACCATATTTATTTTAGTAATAACTTAAACAGTTTCATTTTGTTTGCCTTCCTCTCAGACATCTCTTTTACTCAACTTTCCTTGCGTAGTATGCAGTAAGCATCACCGTTTTACCTATTTTTTCTTTTCCTTTTCTCTGTTTTTATGTGTTACTCGGTTATATGTAAATTATTTGTTAAATAAATAAAAAATCATAATTACCACAAAATCTTTAGTTCACAGTCATCTCCACATCTTTCTGTGTGGTTGCACTTACAATAGTTTATTACGTCGTCGGCGCGTCGTTTATTTGCGCGATCGGCTCGTACTGATTTAAAACGCATGTGTCTTCGGTTCGATTCCCTGGTCGTGTTCATGCAACTGCGAGCGAAAACCGTTGTGCGACCATTGTTTGGCAGTTGTTAGTTAGTCTTTGGTTACTTAATTGTATAAGTTTTTATGCTTACATGGTCACTTACAGTATCATTAGAACTTAAAACGGAAATTCGTGTTAAATATTTTAAGTTTGTAATTATAGTCCTACTTTACTATCCTACTAACTACTATCATAATAAACGCGAAAGTTTGCGACGATGGATTTATGTCGGTTACTCTTTCACGCAAAAACTACTGAACAGATTTGATTGAAATTTGATATATATACAACGTGTAATTTAAAGGGTATATACATACCAAGTGCATGGCTTCTTTGGATGATAACAAACGATATGGCAAGGGTTTTGTAATCCTAAGTCTACGTGTGTAGACCAGAGACCAAATTTTCAAATTAAGAAGAACGAAAAGAATTATCGTGTTATTGGCAAGTGACGTGGAAAAATATTGACCCTCGTAGTGCTGTGACACGTTTGTTATGATTGGTATTCAAGAAATATATGAAACCAATAATTTGGTATCAATTCTTTGAGTCAGTTATTATGTTCTGAAACTGTGCATAGATACTCCATACCAGATAGCCCTTTTGGATAGATAATTATGGGGTTTCCGTTACACGTTGTATAGCTACAATCCTGGAATAACACATAGGCTACTCTTTATTCCGGAATTCCGAAAGGATCAGGATTTAAAAGATGAAACTTCCCACGCGAACAAAGTCATGGGTACAACTAGTGTAACAATTATTACTTGAAAAAAAAAATCTTATCAATTTATAATTTTTGGAAAGATCTATTGTAGCTTACTGCGTATCTGAACTGCGTCAGACAGGTTACTAATAGGAAGAAATGGCAGGAGATCGTCGGAGAGCTGTGTCTGCCCCTACCATCGACGATGACACCTCTATGTGATCACGAAGGCTGTCTCAAGAGCGTAGACAGAAAGAAGAGGAATATTGTTGCTTAATGCTTCAATTAATCAAGCTAGCTACGTACTGGTTACTGATGACCTGGATCATACGGTTGCTGGGTGAAGGCCGCTCTCTATTATAGCCAATTGTTTCGGTCCAGGCCTAAGGTGAACCAATGGTTGTTTGGTATATCTTGTCCATCCCGCTATCTTCTACAGGGTCGACTGCGATGCCTTATGGGTTTGTCAAATCTCCACATACATGGGTTACTTACACGGGACGTTACAGCTTATTAAGAATGAATTACCCCTAACGGTGTTTCATACAAGATTTCAAGTCCTTATCGTAGTTAATTAGTGTACCGATTTAAATTAAAATTTAAACGCACACGCTAGATATTTAGGTTCAAAAAGTAAGTTCAACACGTTCTTTTATAGTTCAGGAGAAAATGTAGAATGGTTTCTCACTTTCTATGAAAATTAGGCGGTGGACATCCCATACGCTGAGCGTGACCGTTCGATGGTTAATATTCATTTGGCAATATTATTATTTTTAGGATTCTGCCGGTATTTTTCTTGATTGGGACAAATTTTTTACACTATTCCCAACCACTGCAACTCTTGAGAGCCAAAATCAACAGTGGCGACCGTCTGAAGAACGCCGAGTTGTTTGATGAAGCCATGAGGTGGATTGAGGAGTCAATGAAGATCGACGAGTCCCGGAGAAATAATTAAACTGTTTGGAATCCCGCTACTAAATTCAATAGAAAAAAATAGCGGAGGAACACACACACTTATAGTTATAAACCAGCCATTTTTTTCTGTCATCATCAATTGTTTCCAGTGTCAGACTTTTATTGACTAAAAACGCACCCTGTTTCTTCAGTTGCCCTTGCATCCGGGGCCGCGGTAACTCGTTAGAGCATTCCGGTAACCCTGGTACGGGTTATTGGCTTTAATTTCTAATGAGTATTAAGATATTTATTCATATGCATTCACGGCTATATAACCTTGTATGATTGTAAGCAACTGGTAGCAAAGCAACCGGTCGCTATCTTTACACAATACAGGCACAATCGAATACGTTTCAAGATTCTTATTCACTGCTAGTCATCTACCACTTACCACTTTATCTCGTACCATTCAAATACACCTTATCTCTCACGTAATAAGTTCCAATATTCAATACAACCGTCCAATATAAAAAAACCTACTCATTGCAACAATTTAACTCGGACAACTTTAATTCTGCATCTCATTTTGTTGAACATTCAAAGGAATTAAAGGAGATATTAGTTCGGAAACTGCATTTGATAAGTTTGTTTTATAGCAACATCAGTAGATAAAAGTTATTGATATATTTGGAATTTAAATTGCTGTAAATCATTTCTGGGAATCTAGAATTAGACTTTTGTGTCTGTTTTTAGTCGTAGATCTAAAAATAATTGCAGAACAAACTGTTTGTAACGAGTTTACCGTGAAACGCTTCGGATTTTTATTGTAACTTAAAAAGTTGTCGGTATACTTTTCCTAAGTATTTAGAGGTCAGATTCCAGTCTAACCGGATATATTACACTGAGTGACTGCCTCAGACCCTCGTAACCCAGTAACTGGGCAACACAGTAACCCAGCAAGTTTGATGCAACTTTTTTCTAGTTTCTGATCATCCGTGACGACTGTTAGAGATGTAGAAATGACAGCCGGAACCGATGGCTTTAAGTGCTTTCTAGAGCATGGTCTATTTAAATATGGTAAGATGGTCGCCTATCTATTGTGTGACCTTGATAAGCGTTGCTTAACCCTACAGATCGATTCTTGCGGCTTTTCAACCGACGACCAAAAGAGGAGGTTATCAATTCGACGCGTATATTTTTTTCTTTTTATGTATGATCACCGATTACTCGAAGGCGGCTGAACCGATTTGGAAAATTCTTTTTTTGTTTGAAAGGGTATACTTTGAAATTGGTCCCATTGTCACCAGGTCAGGATCTGATGATGGGATCCTGGAGAAATCGAGGGAACTCTTCAAATATTATAGGCACACCTATGGCGTTTTGGGTATTTCTTATAGTAACTTGTGCAGTTGCTCTCAAAAAGTACCATTTGGGGTAGTGGAACTGATGATGAAGACCACAGATGGCCGCCGAACCTACTCAATAATAAGTAAGTATTTCGTGGATTGCGATTCGAATACTTGAATATGGACGTTAAGCACTGTATGTTCGTCACAATGCATATGGTGATGTAGAGCTGATGGTGAAGTACCAGGAGAACTCCTCAAAAATTAACGGCCCAGCATTGGGAAAAGCAATATTTTGTAAAAGGTTATAAGTAGTTGACATTTAGGCTCTTTTAACTAGGTAAATTAAAAATCGACCAACTTAAAAGAGCGAAATAAAAACGTTTTACCAAAAAATTAAACCGACTCCCAAAAACACTGCAAAGTGAAAAAAAAAAAGTTTTAGTAGCGCTCCCGATACCATGTTATCGGAAAAGGAGCGCTCCGAGGAATAAAAAAGGAGCGCTTCATTAGGTGCGCTTCAAAATGGTAGCGCTTTGAGGAATACCTCAAATTTAGCGGTGTGATACCTCCGTGCCTTGAAAAGGCAATAAACCGTTGTTCCCGTCTGTTATTTAAACATCTTTGACAGTCGTTACAGGTAGTCAGAAGCCTGAAAACCTGACCCTGATCTAGGCAAGGGGTATCATGTTACCAAGCCAGTCGCTCCTTGTAATACTCTACTACTCAGCTGCATTAGACTGGAAACCGATCCCAACATAAATGTAGTTGAGAAAAGGCTACGCAGATGATGATGTAATAAATAAATAATAATAATAATGATTATTATTATTTATTTATAATAATTTATAAATAAATAATTATTTTTTATGTACTCATTTTTATTTTTCTCTTAATAATTCTATTTTGTTAAAATACTTATTAAGTGGTGACGGGCGGCCATTTTGGAGGATTGTATTCATGTAATTTGTGACGTGTAGGTGCCTATGGGGAATATACCAGACAATCATGTTTATCTCGAATATAGCAAGCACGCAATATAAGACCAAAAAAATAATACACAATCAGTCATAGAGATTTTGTTTTGTTTGTTTGAAAGAGAACGAGCAATGTGCTAAATATGCTTGTGTCTGGAATGGGTTCATGGCAATAGTGTGATTGGTGGGTTTCGAACCTGCGATCTCTCGATCGGAAGGCCGATACCTGAGCCATTAGGCTATACCGCTTCAAAGAGTGTCTGAAATAATCTTTTGTGACCTTGTATTAAAGAAGATTTGGTACAGGGTACGCCTCTCTGTCAAACTGAAGAAAAATCAGAGACTAATCTAATGACTCGTTGTCTGCGGCAGCGTCGTGGAGAAAGTAGTTGTCTAAAATGTGTGGGATTGACAAACGCTGTCAACATGTGACGTGATCAATCCCCTATATTTTGACAATTCGACAATCGCATTAATTAACAGCATCTCAGCATAGCATTATGCTGAGTGGGAGCTTTGTTGCCACGACCACGACGTGCATTTGCCTTGTTTTTTGTTGTTTCCTTTTTCTTCGTAAATTGTCAATATCTAAATCTTTGTCCTTACCTACTAATATAATTATAAGTACCAATTACTAACTTAAGTCTTAAGGAACTAAATAAGTTTTTTAATATTGTTAGCATGTCGTTTGTCTGTTGGCAATAAATACTTTTTCTTTTCAGTGTGTCTAGAGCCTCAGGTTAATGGTATACTCTTATGCAATACTAATAATACAATCACCCTATAACGTTTCTACTGCTGGGTTACAAGATCCCTCTCTATGAGAGATAATGGGCCGTCATCACACAGGCCTAGTGCCAGTGCCCAGTGGAAAATTTCCTCTACCTTTAACACGTGAAGGAAATCCTCACGATGTGTTTCTTCACCGTTATGAAAGCAGTGGTGATGATTAAATTACATGAAGTAATGTCCCTTCCTGGTTCTGCACAAACGACCTACAATCAGATACGGTCATAGCCTGGAATTGGGGGGGTGTCACTAACAATAAAATATGTCGAGTAAATGAGTTTCCTGTATTGCACAATACAATTTTTATTGCACACATTATAAACCAAATGGAAGTCTTCTATTTTTATTGGCAAATCGGGTGATAATATTTGGAAAGTCTTATTTTGCAAAAAAAAATTAGAAGACTTTCTATTTGGGGTGTATGATAATGGGGGGGGGGGGGGGGTCATGTCGCCTGTGCCCCCATCTTCGGACCGCGCCTGCCTACAACTCGTAAGCTCTTTACAAACAATGCCTAAAAGGCGTATATTATATTTCCTGTATACAATAAAAAATTGCTGATAACTGAACCAACTGGGTCGTAATGGACGATTGATAGTTTAAAAAAGAATTAATTTATAAATACATTTTTTTTCTTTTAGGTATACTTTAAAAAAAAATGGGCAAATCAGCCAGGAATAATGGAAACTACAACCTCTTAACGGATCTAGGTTGACTTAAACTTTAACCCTGTATATGCAGAGGCTCGCAATATTTTCAATATTTTCCGGCGTCAAAATAATATTTATCAAAAGACATAATACATTAAGAACTTCCTGCAAATTGACACCACCATAAACTAAACAAACACAATATTTATACGCAATTACAAACAAACAACGATAAATACACAAAAACGATTAAATTATCTATAGAAATGAAAGTTAATCGTAAAAACAATACAATTTAAATTAATACCAATCGTAAAATGTCGACCGTTTAATCGTTGTTGCGCGGGTTTGCGTTCCTAGCCTTAGGTGTTATCCAAATCCTATATCATTTCGCGCACGCCCGCCGGATAAAAAACGATTTGAGGCCGACTCCGGCGCAAATTAACCGAAACGAACGAGCCGTGATCGCAATGAATCGATTTAGTCGCAGCGAGTCGCACAGAGTCGCACGGAGTCGCACGGAGTCGCATAAAGTCGCACGTAGCCGCATAATTTGTGACGTCACACACGTTATAATTATGTTTTTAATCCCAAATGTCGTATGTTGTCGTGGACCTTGATATTTATTTTTATTTTTCAAAGTTTGCGTTTGACCACCTGATAGTAAGCTATGATGTGGTTGAAGATAAAGTACGCTTACCTAAAAGTAATCTATTCAGTCGTGACTTCAAGAACAATGATTATAACTATCAGGAAACACAGACTCCTGCAGTGAACACAATTAACTGTACGCACAATACCAAAACGTTTTGTGCGTATGGGTTGGATGTTCGCCATGTACTAGAGATGTAGAGCAGAGTTATAAATTGGAACCCCATGCCCTAATTACTGTTTCCTGGTGTTTTTCAGTCAAAAAGTGATAGGTATTTAAAAAATGGTTGGTTTGACTTTCGTGTATCCAGTAATCGAACATAGGACTTTAAGAATATTGAGTATTTTATTTCATTATGTTTGCTCTCAGTATACAATCTTAAACCAAACCGTTGTAAATTATTATCATAGGACGATAAAGAAGAAATGTGATGATGTGGTCGAAAATTAAGCATGATGATGGTGTTATTTTTTATTACAACATACATACTGCTATTTTAACAGGATTACCTAATGTGAGTAGAAAATACGTAAAAATTACTGGCCTGTTAGTCTAGTGGTCAGTGGCCCTGACTGCTACGCGCAAGGTCGTGGGTTCGATTTCCACCCAGGACAAATGTTTGTGTGATGAGCACGATCATTTGTTCTTTGTCTGGGTGTAATTTATCTATAATATGTATGTATTTAGAAATATATATGTATGTTTATGAGTTGTCTAGTACTCATAGCACAAGCTCTGCTTAGTTTGGGACTAGATGGCGTTGTGTGAAAGTCGTAGAATATTATTGTTATTATTTAAAGAAAAAATTACTCCTAAGTCACAGGGTCCCCTCTAGTTTAGGAAGCAGGGTCTTTCACTACGTATTCAACCTTTTCCCTGAAATTCAAAGTTCCTTTTGTATTTACGTTCAATTAGCACATTAAACCAACTCAATACGGTTACATTACACGGTGCATATATGCATGTGTTAGAAGTGATAGATATATATAGATATAAACATATATTAAACATGATTACTAGGTGTTTTATAGAAATAATTAGTAGTCTGTATAGCAATATCAGTTTATTAATTTACCACCGGTTCGGAAAGTAGTTATCTATGGAGAAGAGCCGGCAAGAAACTCCACAGTTACTCTTTTCAAAACATCGTCACTTTCACATAATTTCAAGTAAAAATTAACACAATATTATTAGGACACCGATACAACAACATAATTCTATATATAAAAATATTATAAAATATTAATAAAAGTTAGAAACAACACAAGTTCACTTAACTTAGGTCCGTTCGGTGGACTGCTCCAGAGCGACTGAGAGTGACTGTGTCTAGAACGACTGAGCGGCGGCTTTTATACACAGTGGTAAACAAGTGACGTCACATCGTACGATTTTAAAACAGATTTGTTAACCTTTGTATTTTAACATTAAGCTATGATTAAATGATATAAAAATACAGTAGATATGTTGAAATTAATTAGTTCAATTACATTTTCTAAGTAACAAATTAGTGTTTTATACAATAAAGTTATTAGATTAATGTGAATATCTTTAGCAAAATATGATATTAATTATATAATATAATAATCAGTTACTATTATCTAACACGGCCATACTGACATGTACTTCGTTCTCAAAGTACAATTATAGTACAATTATAATATTCTAACACGATCATTTCAACGTACAATTTAGGTACATATTATTAGAATAAACCAATAAGTAAGAAAAAATAAATTAGCAACATCTGCAATGCTACAATATTTCGTAATCATTATTACTTCGCAACGTCTATCAATAAGTCATAATCACATTAAAAATCAATAATAGACAAAGCTAAATCACCCGCGTTCAGAGAATGTCAGACAACAGTTAAGGCATTTCATCGGTCATAATAATTACGAAATATTCATAATACAATTCACCTGAAATAATAATAACAGCATAACAAAAACAGTAGTGTTATCACTTAACTTCTCATACAATATTTCGTTTTCATCATACAATATTTCGTTTTCATCATACAATATTTCGTTTTCATATTACAATATTTCGTTTTCATCATACAATATTTCGTTTTCATCATACAATATTTCGTTTTCATCATACAATATTTCGTTTTCATCATACAATATTTCGTTTTCATCATACAATATTTCGTTTTCATCATACAATATTTCGTTTTCATCATACAATATTTCGTTTTCATCATACAATATTTCGTTTTCATCATACAATATTTCGTTTTCATCATACAATATTTCGTTTTCATCATACAATATTTCGTTTTCATCATACAATATTTCGTTTTCATCATACAATATTTCGTTTTCATCATACAATCATTATGTTATTGTACATAATCCATCATTATCGTACAATAAGCCATCATTATTTCATCGTACAATAATCCATCATTATCATCATATAATAATTCATTGTCATCATATCATATAATAATTCATTGTCATCATATAATAATATACATAAATTCTATAATAAAGTCTTTCATTATACAATTATTTTTCTTCACTTATATCGAAACAGTATACATTATATAGAGATTTTATAAAATAAAACAGTACCATTCAAATATAAAATAAAAAAAAACAAAAAAAAATACATATCAAACAAATTTAAAGTGATAATAACCCACATTCAATGTAAAAATAATTAGTAGTATAATAAAACAATAGTCAAATAAAAAGGAAAATCGAAAACCAAATTGGTATGGAATAATAAACATCAAAGATTTATGACATTTAAATTAAAAAAAAAAATTAAGCAATAAAATAAAAAATGTGTAAAAATGTTAACAATATGTCATCTAATTGTAAAATAAAATGTCAAAGATAAAATTTATAATTATACTAGAGATAACAACAAAATCACAGTATTCATGGATAGTTGAACTTTCCACACACCGCTCGGCTAGTCTGACACATCAGTACAAGAAGTATTTATCATATTTGTAATAAAGGTAAATGGTATTAAGGACTTTTTTTCTAAGACATGAAAATATAGCAAGAGCAACTTGTTTGTGTAACGGAGTGGATCCAAAAAAATTTCTGTGACAGTGCTGTTATAAATTGCTCACTGATTATATACTTAATAGTATTCAAATAAACATTGGAGAGAAAAAAAAAACTGTCAATAGAAATATTAAAAGAAAACAAAGTTATAGTTAAAACTAAACAGAAATGCATTTTTTTTTTTTTTAACAAATATTGGTCAATATATGGTGGTGGTATTACAAATTGTAAATTATATCACATCTTGTGAAAATCTATACCATTTCTTAAACTTATTAGCAAAATTGTATGGGATGCTCATCATTGAGAAAAAAAATAAAAAAAAAATATTGTATTCAACTTAAGTTAGGAAACACGGGATTCATCTAGTAACTGAAAATGGCAATAATTGCGGAACTAAGTTCAATGAATCTGTACTTGAGGAACATTCTAAAATTGAATCTCGCCTCAAAACTAGTTATAAAGAGAGATCAATGCCTATGTGACCTAATTTGACTATTGAAATAAATTATTTGGCAACATTTTAAAAACCATTTCAGATTATTTAATAATTAGCGACTACGGAACCCATAATGAATTTTGTTTTCAATTGTGATAAGTGTAAGTCTCAAAAATTCAAATTAAATATTCCCTATACAAATCGTGACGCATTACTACCTCACAAGTTTGTCAATAAGTGAACAAACATCAAGTTTTCTAAATGATATAAATTATCATCATTCTGAAATTTGAGTCAAATTATTTGTGATTTCTGTATAAAAATGAGTTACAAATGGTGTACTTTATCAAAACGTATAAATACTTCAGTAAAAACCACACAACATATATTTAATAAAAAACAAACCGGTTTCGGACTTATACTTCTCACAATCAACGAGAAATCAATTAAATAGCCAGGAAAAATATCTTGGAAGATCGCTGAACGACAGGCTCAATTGGAAAGTACACATTGATCGTGTTAAAACAAAATTAAAAACATTGATAGGAGCGTTAAGCAAATCTACAGAATATCGAAAAAAAAAGAAGTGCCTGATTCTTAGTAAAATTTCATATTGAATACTTAATCGAGAGATGGGGATCAGCTTGTAAACCTAATCTTAACAAAGAAAACAAAAAAAGAATCATAAAATCCTTATTTCACTATCAGTATCTTCATCCAACTAAGAAAAATCATTAACAACATCGCCATTAATTCATTACAACTGCATATCAATAAGTTGCAGCTAATGACTAACAAGTGCATAGACTAATTACGGGAAAATTACTATATTATTTGTGTACGGCTGTACTTTGGTCTGCCGGAGGATTTGAAACGAAATAATAGTGTCAATATCTTCAAAAATAAACTGAAGAAACATGTTCGAACAAAGTAATATATCGCCTCCAACTTTTTCAAGAGTGTACTTTGTATCTCATTTTAAGTGAATCATAATGTTATTATGAGAAGTAAATGACATAACTACACAGGTTCCAAAGAACTTTCCAAGAAACTTTCTCAGAGAAATTGTGATGATATAAAGCCGAATACATTTTTTTTTTTTCATATTTATGTGAAAACTGCCATTATTTGAACAACCCATGATAAGTGTACTTAGTTGGAAGTTTTAATATTTTTCAGCTCAGGAGAATAAAAATCTAAATTATTTTTGGAACATCTCCGATCACTATGGCGTCAATTTTTAGGCATATTTTTACCGTGTGCTTTCACAAAATTAGTATCCATTATCATAGATCTCTATCGAGTACAGTGTACAATTGTAATAAATCCTTTAACATAATGCGAAAAGTAAACGAAAGTAAACACCATAACATTAGTAACATTATGTCAGACGGAGTGACATTGACAAGTGGGCTTTTGGGAGAGAAAAAAGAAAAAAAATCGATATTCTTTTATAAAATAATCGACTATATCGGCAACTTTTTAAATCTCAATGAATCTATAGTCAATACTTATTTTTGAGATCAAATTAGATAATCAGTATTTATTACAATTGTCGTACAACGAATATATGTAATACAACATACTATTTTCATTATATCCGAGAAAAAGTTTAAATGTTGATCACCATACCGTCAGCACGTTTGCGCCATAAGAATATGCATAAAACTTGACGAAGAAAAAGAATATCGATACTTATTACATTTCCTCGATAATAATCGTTACAGTTTAAAAATAATGATTCTACATTTACCGATATATTTCCTTTAGTTAATTTATATGGATTACTTAGTTCAACGTTATTTAGTAGTTTCTTTTTCTTACTTGACTCCCGTTATGATGTTGGTCCATCCAATTTCTTTGCAAAGTGTTTTGATTCCATAGCACCATCAGGCTGCACCGCTGTCACTGAACTGGAAGCGCCGCATAATCATCTGAACGGCGGTAACAGCCCGAGACAGCATCACGGATGAAGAGGCCTTCCAATATTGCAGGATTCATTCTGAAACTTTCACTTCAATGCATTAGTATTTGGGCAAGAGCGATATACATACATGTACCTTCTACTTGAAATAAAGGCCTAAAACAAATGTACAGCTAACCAAAACTAACTTGCAAGAAAAATAACTACAAAACAATCTGACAATAGTGACCTATATTCAAGTACCCGCCGCTTAAAAAAAAAAAAAAAATCACATCGGCTATGAATCAAACCTCGATACCGAAAAAAAAAATAAGTGGGCTGTGAACTATCCCACTTCTGATGTTAGAAGTGATAGATATATATAGATATAAACATATATTAAACATGATTACTAGGTGTTTTATAGAAATAATTAGTAGTCTGTATAGCAATATCAGTTTATTAATTTACCACCGGTTCGGAAAGTAGTTATCTATGGAGAAGAGCCGGCAAGAAACTCCACAGTTACTCTTTTCAAAACATCGTCACTTTCACATAATTTCAAGTAAAAATTAACACAATATTATTAGGACACCGATACAACAACATAATTCTATATATAAAAATATTATAAAATATTAATAAAAGTTAGAAACAACACAAGTTCACTTAACTTAGGTCCGTTCGGTGTGACTGCTCCAGAGCGACTGAGAGTGACTGTGTCTAGAACGACTGAGCGGCGGCTTTTATACACAGTGGTAAACAAGTGACGTCACATCGTACGATTTTAAAACAGATTTGTTAACCTTTGTATTTTAACATTAAGCTATGATTAAATGATATAAAAATACAGTAGATATGTTGAAATTAATTAGTTCAATTACATTTTCTAAGTAACAAATTAGTGTTTTATACAATAAAGTTATTAGATTAATGTGAATATCTTTAGCAAAATATGATATTAATTATATAATATAATAATCAGTTACTATTATCTAACACATGCATATACATCAAGTAAATGGTGATAAAAAGTTTGATTGCTATCACGTAGTAGTATCACTTCCAAATCGCAAGCAATCGCATAATATCGTTTTTAGGGTTCCGTAGTCAACAAGGAACCCTTATAGTTTCGCCATGTCCGTCTGTCTGTCCGTCTGTCCGCGGTTTAGCTCAAAAACTATTGGTACTAGAAAGTTGTATTTCGGCATGAGTATACAAGTTAATGACGCCGAAAAAGTGGTAAAATAAAATTTTGAAAAAAACAATTATTTAGGGTACCTCCCATACATGTAAAGTGGGATGATAATTTTTTTTTTCGTTCTTCCCATAGTGTGGGATATCGTTGGATAGGTCTTTCAAAAATATTTGGGGTTTGGTAAGACCGTTTTTTGATTAAGTAAACCGTTCGTGACTTATCAAGCTTTAAAATACCAATTTTCGTTAGAGTCAAGTGTCCTCCCCCTCTATCAACTAAACGGTTATAGTTAGAAATTCAAATGTCACGGCAGTAGTACCTATATATAACGAAATTTAAAGGAAAACTATCACACATAAGTGGGCTTTACAAGTTTACGAGTAATAGTCGACCAATCGTATTTGACTCGAAAATTTCGAACAACTCTATAGAAATGTCGATAGATGGCGCTAAGCGCCAGTTGTATCGTGCTAGCTTCTTGTGACGATTGAGTAGTGTAGTTCTGTGTCCGTATTTAAATTCAAAACACCGGCTATGACAAGTTTTATACAAATCTCTAAAAAAAATTGAAACCTTCCGTGCAAAATTGTCGGATCAGGTGAGGACTTGTATAGGAAGTCAAATTAGTTAGGTAGTCATGTTTGGCTTTTAGTTAGAGCATGGTACGAAACGGTCAGTCAGCGAATACGACATGCACTTGGCTGTTATAAAAACTACGGAACCCTACACTGCGCGTGGCCCGACAAGCACTTGACCGGTTTTAATCGCATCGTTTCGCTCGGCTTTGAACGAAATATCACCACGGCTATTATCATAAATCGCTAATAACCGATCCCGTGGTAAATGAACCACTAGTATTATAAAGGATTGTAAGTTTGACTGTTTGTTTGTAAAAAGATTTATTTTAGAATTATTTAGTTCTGAGAAAGATGGCATGGCATGGCAATCTGTTAAGATTATGACCTTTTTGGGGGGAGGAGGCCCCCCAAAAAGGCATCAAATGACTCCAGCCACTCGGGGTGGCCGGAAGTGAATATTACCTATCAACTGATTAAAAACCCACCCTGTTTCTTCAGTTGCATTTTCGTTCCGGGGCTGCGGTAACCGTAAGAACATTCCTGCAACCCTAGCTAGATTATGTCCCTTGTGTGCATATGCAAAGGTTACGTTTGAAAACCTAACGAAAACCTCTACAAGGCCATTACGTTGATACTTTACCTATAAGACCAGACCTATCTTAAACTTAACCTAAGACACAAAAAGAAGAATATAAATTTCTAAAACCTTGATGAAATAAATATTAGCAATTGTTTGCCCGAAAAAAAGAACAACGAAATCACACAATTCTGTACAGATTTTCCCCCCTGTATTTAATTAAAAATCCCCTCATCTATCAACAATATTTATAATTGAAACCTATAATTAAATCAATCACTGAACACGTACTTACAATTTAGGGACAAGCGTGGCCGGGGCACTTCATAAAGTTACAGTAAACCACTGATACGGCGGGGGTCTTTCTTCAAAATTTTTATAATCTTAGGCCATTGACCCTTCGCCCTATTGTCTCTGCCACAAAAGGGCGTTCCAAAAACGACCCAGAATTAAAAAACTACACAATATTCCGTCATTGTAAGGCTGTCATTGATCATTTTTCAAAAAACCCACAAATTCTTGTCCTAAATTGAGTTTGGTTTGAAAAGGGTACAAAATAAGGAGTCGACTTGTTTTAACGTTTTTTTTGTAAAAGTTATGAAGAAACGTGGGATTCGTGAGGGTTCAGATAAGAGGGTTTTGGTCGTATAGAGTTTTTGAGGAACTTCTAATTTACAAGTGGCTACTAAATAATTTATTGTAAAGAACTGTGGGATATTAATATAGCAAGATAATTACTATCGGGTGCCAGGATTCGAATACATCGGTACATACTAATTTTAAACGAGATATGTGACTTCCGTAGAATGAAAGTTGTGAGAAAGGTTGCGTGCATAAATTATTATTATAATTTTTCATCTTTTATCTTTTTCTTTAGGTATTAAAATATGATCATAGGTCGTTATTATTTTGTGCAAGTACATACCTTTTGCTCGAACAAGAACTTTTTTGGTTTATGCCTTTTTTTATTTCATAATCAATTATCTAAATATCTTTTAGACAACGTGTAATTTAAAGGGTATATACATACCGAGTGCACGGCTTCTTTGGATGATGACAAACGATATGGCAAGGGTTTTCTAATCCTATGTCTACATGTGTGGAGCATATTAGAAATTTCAATACATTGATACCAGAGGCCGAATTTTTCAAATTAAGAAGAACGAAGAGAATTATCGTTTTATTGGCGTGTTTAAGTGACGTGGAAAGTGATGACCCTCATAGTGCTGTGACACGTTTTTTATTACTGGTGTTCAAGCAACATATGAAACCAATAATTTGTGGTCAATTCTGTGAGTCACTTATTTTGAGCTGAAACTTTGCATAGAGACTCCATACCAGATGTTGTCTTCAGTCCTTTTGGATAGATATGGGGTTTCCGTTACACGTTGTATATGTTGCAAGTAATAACTACTACTTCTTAAGCATTCCTTGTCGAGATTGGACCAGTCTAATATATCGTGATACTAAGTTTTTTGGAAAGCAGATAGGCATTTGCATGTAGTTAGACTAGAAGCCTATCCTGACATAGTTGGATAAAGTCTAAGCGCAGAGGTTTTTATGTGACTTCCGTGACAGGATAAAATTGTTTATGAAAAATGCTTTATGTTGAAATTTGAATGTCTTCAATATGAGTTATAATATAAGTTTATAATAACAAAAAATGAATTCGTAAAAACACAGATCAAATCACCACTCGCCCATCTGCTAGTTTATAAACAAATGACGGGGTCTCATAGGGCCATTGCCTGCCGGGGTTGGGAATGTTCTAACGAGATACCGCGGCCCCACAATAAGAATATTGAACTAGATCTATACAAATTTTCTAGTATTGCTGTGGTAGAGGTTCCTTTAGATGTTACGCACTTTTGAGGCCGGCCATGAAAGAGATGGTGAGATGTCTTGGAAGTGTATCAAAGAGAGGAAGAGAGGACATGAAAAACGTGTATCGCTGTTATACACATTCTTCTTCATAATAATGAGACTAGTCTACATAAAACAAAAGTATTCTGAATAATTTAAACTAATTTTTGCGTGTCTATCCGCTGAATACGAGTTTAGACAATATACAACACTATATCTTACGAATTTAACGATTCAGACTTCTTCGAGGGAAAATTTTGGAAGGACAGTTTCTTTTAATGATTCAGTTTAGCTTTTTGTTTGGCTAACTTTTGAGGTTTCGTACGATGTTTCAAAGTTCAGTATGCCTCTTGGTAAGGCCTACTCAAACCTCTTCCACTGCTGTCAATCTCTAGCAACCCTTCTACAGTTGGTCTGGCGGTTTGTCTTAACTCACTCTCCCATCTCTTCTCTAGCTTTCCTCTGTTCACTTTGCTATCTCTTGGATACCAGTCAGTTACGATCTTGCTCTACTTTTCTAGGGTACTTTTCAGTATATTGGCTACCAACTTTCACTTTTGTTGGTCTATCTTTTCTAGCGCATCTGTTACCTACACATCACATCACAGCCAAGAGCTTGAAAATTTCCGCAACCGCGGCAGGAACTGGCCTTCTCGGGGCGCGACATTGCTGCTTGATTAGCTTAGCTCACGGAGTATTTTAAAGCAATCCTACATTGCTTTAAAAGACGGAGATAGATACAGGCTAGTGTCCTGTGTTGAAAAATGATTATTCTATTCAATCTGTCAAATTTAAAATAATATTGTATACTTATTTTTTGCCTTTTCAATTCAATCAAACTTATAATGATGCAAAGCTTCATAGTTGTGCTGCTGACGTCACTAGCTGCTAAAAAGTATAAAACGGCATAACTTCACGTGAAATTTTAATCCAATGTATGTCCAATGTCTTCAGTTTATAATTACATATCAAAAGAAAAAAAAAATGTGTTCAATATTTTTTGTAACCTAAGAAACGGACCAAAAAGTTAATTTCAGGAAATAACCTATTTCTTTTAATTGTCTATGTATTCAATAGTTCCCTGTTGATGTAATTATCTATGATTGACACAAGTTGCAACAATTTTCGCGCTTCCAACTTACGTAGTTGACCGATCATTTGACTTCGTAGCCCGAGACTAGACTAATTTAAATGTACTAGGTTTGATATTGCAGAAAATTAATTGGGTGTAGGTAATAACTCCAATGATGTTGTAAACCAGAATATAATAAGTCTAGGGAGTACCGTGTAGTTGTGGGAATGTTCTAACGAGATACCGCGGCCCCGTAACTTAAAGGCAGCTGAAGGAACAGGGTGGGTTTTTAGTCAACAGAACTCTGACACTCCTTTCCACTCCAACCAAAGCGAGAGGAGTCATTCAATGATTTTCGAAGACAAAAAGAAGGGAGTATCGTGTAGAATCAATATTAAGAATTTAAATTGGGCTGCAATTATTAATTTTCGTCTAACATAGTATGACCAAAGGTCAATTAGCTCTGTTAAAGATATATTAAATAACAACTAATCTTCTTCTGCTTCATTTCGAGTCGATACTGAAACCTCTTTGGATCAAGATGACTCAGATACTTCAACAACAAGTAGAATTATAATTATGTATGAGTGAAGTACCCAGCAGCCGTACACAAATCTCACGCAGTTACAAAAGTCGATCTATCAATAGATATATAGGCAAATGTTACAAATAAATATTTTTTAGTAATTCGACAAACCATTATAATCCAAATACCTACCAGGCGAAATAGAATAAAACAAAACTAATGAGTATGTATCTTTAAAGGTTTTATTGTCAAATTTTAATAGAAGTCACTTGCACTTGCCTACGACATATGTATAATAAAATGCATAGAAGAAAAGACCGATGGAACCGATGGAAGAATACAACAAAGAACCTTTAGCAAACAAGACGAAAGACATCGAGCAGAATGCAACAAAACAAAATCTCTATTTTTACAACCAAAACTCTCTAACTATCAATTCCAATACACAAATCCATCCTTTCAAAATAAATGTTCTATCTAGTAGTTAATTAAACGTATGTGTTATTAGCAAACAGATTTAGAACTACGACGAAAGCGTTCTAAAAATAAGCGGTGCAATGACAAAGGCGTACAGACGGACGAGCACAACAATGTTCTTTACATATAAGTAAAATGTATGTACGTCGGCGATCGTACTGCCTTCACCTATACATATGAATTTTATGAATCGTGCGCAGAGAAACTGTGGAGATGGGGTTGCTCTTAGAGATTTTTGTTGAAATAAAAAGTATTTTTGGAAAGTTGTATAAAAATGTATTTCTGTGGTTCTCTACGTATAATTAACGTTTTTGTGTACTAAAACTTCATAAAAATAATATCTAGTGTAAATCCACCAAGAACTAGATATTCAATCTTGCATGGAGTATGCAGCACCGCCTTCCCGCTCGTTATGCACTTGCAGAAGGGATGCAATGTGTTTAAAGCATTTTGATGTTTACTTTCTAGAGACAGGGTAAGCAGACTGTATCTGTAGTGTGCAGAAGGTGCCCAGAACCTGGAAATAAAATAAAGAAAATTAGGTCTAATAAGACTAGATTAGATTAATTAATCAGAACCGCACGGGTCAATCTCCAAGGTTAAATCACGTTTGCCAAGGTCAAGGTCAAGGTGACCGTCCTACCATATCGAGAGTCCTCCATGCTTCGGAAACCATGTTAAGCCGTTTGTCCCCTCTGACATTTGATCATCTTTGACAGTCATTTAGGGTTGTCAAACACCAGAAAATCTGACACCAGTTTTGCGCAGTTACTGGGTTATCCTGGATAGCTGTCGCCTCAGACATATTAGGAAAAGACTGCAGATGATGAAGTCTTAAAAGCGTTTACGTTGCTCATACAAACTTTCAAGGCCTTTTCCTTGGATATTAAAGAATCGATTTTAATAGAACTTGGTACACATACATAAGATAACAGGGATTAAATAAGGAAGGGTTTCAAAGGGAAGAATATAGCTTTTTGTCTGTGAACTCTTTTTCGAACGAGTTCTTATTTTCAAATCATTGCTGGTTATATTTTCATAAAAACATATAAGAGAACACTTAATTAGATAACATATTTGTAACAGTTAGCGTTTTGTACTTTCTGTAAAGTCTTTTTATTTTATTTCGGATGCGCCTGCCTTTGAACTCAAATACGTCTTATGGTAAGCAGTAGCTGAGGTCTTCGATGGATTGAGCGAGCCCAGAAGATGCCTGTTAACTTGCTTTAAAGGCTGACGAGTCATATCTGGTAAGGACACAAAAGACGGCAGAGAGTTCCACACCTTGGCTGTGCGCACAATAAATGTAGAAGCTTAGTACGACAAGACCGTATATCCACCAATAAATTAATTGTACAGACTGAGAATGTAATGAATCTATCATCCAACAACGCGTGTAGTTTATTTCAAGAATGACAGACGGCGTTACCTTTAAATTTCAAGATACTGAGATAGAATTATCTAATGAATAATTTAGTTCGGTCTAATTCTGTGGAGATGAACATCAGTAGGTACTTCAAAAGCGAAACAACTTTTGGAGCAGTGCTGATCGTTTGTGTAATTTCAATCATCACTACTACTTCTAAAACAGCGAAGGGAAACATCATTAGTACCCAGAGAATAATCATCCAATTCGCAATGGGCCCGCGTGGTAGATAGAGAGGAGCCTTTGTCCCAACAGTGGGAATGGGGAAGTTAGTTATAGGATAGTTATGTTATGTAATTATTCAAACTAGCTATAAAATCAACCCATTTTTAACATAAAAAATTACATGAAAGAAGACCCAAAAACGCTCACCCGTCAATACTTCCTATTGTTATGAGTAGGAAGAAGAAATAGCGCAACAAACTTCCTAGCAACACATCTCTGTGTTATGTTTGAAGTACCTGAGTTTTTACAAAAGTATAATCAAACATTTTAAAACTTTAAATGACTTTTCACATGTAAGCTATCACAACATATTATACGACTACTAAATATAAAACAACAATTTAAATTCTATGAAGACTTCAGAATTTATGCAAATTTTATCAGCAAAAAATAGAGATTGGGATCTATGACACCACCGTTCTGGGCGAAGTGGAAAGGAGTGTCGGACTTCTGCAAATCCACCCTGTTTCTTTAGTCCTCTTGTGTTCCAGAGTCGCGGTATGGAATAGTGCTGACTGCCGTTGACTCGAGCCTGGTCCTCACCGGATGGTGAGTGACACCTGCTCACCGTCCACAACCCTACGAGATCGGCATGCGATTCCCGAGGCAGGGCGTCTCCGGGGCGTCTCCCGTTGCAGACTGGGATCCTACATACATGTAAATCATTTCTACTTTCAGTCTTTACTCTGTTCAGACTGAAGATGATGAACTGAGAGGATGATTGATGGTCAGCTGAAGGCTGGCTAATCAGAAGCACACGGTCCTCTCCTTCTTCAACCGTCATCATTCTCCTTCAGCCCCTATGAAACTATACTCGTGGCGGCAAAAGATTGTCTTGTTCTGTAGTTATACCATTTTTTAACGTATGTACTAGCCGTTGTTCGTGACTTCTTTCGCGTGGAAATTTGGGTCATTTTCCCAGGATATAAAGTACTATAAGTATTATTCTAAGATTTCAGCTACCTGGAAACCAAGTTTTATTCAGATTCGTTCCTTAGTTTTTGCGTGAAAGATTAACAAATATCTATCTATCCAACGTCACAAACTTCCGCATTTATGATATTAGTAATACCGATAGTAGGAAGTAGGATATTTATTTGCGATCATCTCATATGAGCATCATAAATCACCTTACTAGAAGCAATAATTCTTAATTTTTTGCAATATTGGGTAATTCCACACAGGTCTTTTCTGACCATTAGAATCATTGTAAAAGTTTCGCAAGCGGGACTACTCGTGGGATGCGTATGCACCGCGCTGGCGGGCCCGCGGCGACGCGCATCGATTTATGCCGATACTCGATAATTAAAAACAATCCGCCATATTCTTTTTTGTCTCTCGTTTTATTCCCGTTTTCGAGCATCCCTCATTTGATTGTGTTGCTTTTTTGACTTTTTTATAAGTTTGCCTCCTTAAATGGTTCTCTGTTTTTGTTTTAAACTGACTATCTACTCGTTCGTCTCGCTTCGTACTGCATTGAGACGTTTTAATTTATATTTTTATCGTTTGTTGGTGTGGGACCGCTGTTCTTTGTAATATTACATTGATAATGAATTTGTGCCTGTTTTAGTTATTTGGTGTGTTTTATTAGATTTTATAGAAATACATAGAAGGGTATTTATAAGCAGTGAGAGCCAGTTATTCAATTGATGCCCATGAATATTTATAAACTTGTTAAAATGAAAACAACAAGACAACAGGCAAAAACAAAAAAATACTGATATTAAAACTAAATATTGTAATAACAATATTAAAGCCTGACTCCATTCTGTATAATAAGTATTAGGAACAATTGATCCTTTAGTAGGAAGCATAAAACAATAATTGGCCAAGTGCGAGTCAGACTCGCCCATGAAGGGTTCCGTAGTAACTATAATATATGTATATTCATTTGACAAAAAAACCTTACAAATTTCTTAAAACTAGCTTATTTACATTTTTTACAACTACGCCAAATAACTTTGTTTTTCATAGCGTTTGTATGAATTACAAAGTTTTTTGTGGTTTTAGAAAATATGCTGTATCTCAAAAACTACTGACCCGATCTCGTTCAAAGCAATTTTCGTTGAAAGTTTACATTAAAGTCTACAGACTTATATTTTTTAGGTTTTTCCCTCCATTATTATAAAAGTTACGGGACACACACACATTTTACCAATTTCGAAGCGTGTATCTTTTAAACGATTAACTTTATGAACAAGTGGTTTTAGAAACCTCAATGTCATTTTTAAAGACCTGTCTATTGATACTACACATGCATAGGTTTCATGAAAAAAAAACGGTTTTAGTTCCATGTATGGGGATTTATTTTAAATATTTTTTTAATTTTTTTCTTAAAATCGGAAAGCGGTTCACAGAATACATCTACGTACTAAGTTTCACATGTATAGTCCTAATAGTTTCGGAATAAAATGGCTGTAACATACGGACGGACGGACGGACAGACAGACATGCAGACAGACGTGATAAAACTATAAGGGTTCCGTTTTTTGCCATTCGGCTACGGAACCCTAAAAAGCAATATTCAAAAATCTTCTAAACGCACCACAAGTTTCCAGATATCAAACGCTTTAACAATCCCGACTAATATTATTGATGCGAAATTAACTCTGTCTTTCTGTTATGCTTTGACATCAAAGTAACTTAACCGTTTATGATAAACATTGGTATAGAGATAGAGGTCTAATTACATTTTTTTTTGGGCAGGAAAATCCAAATATATGACTTCTCCCGCTGTGAGTGGAGCGGAATGGAGTGTCAGACTTCTACTGACTAAAAACCCACCCTGTTCATTCAGCTGCCCTTAAGTTCCGGGGCTGCAGTATCTTGTTAGAGCATTCCCGCAACCCCGGCAGTCGATGACTCTATAGGGCCCCGTCACATGACATATGCTACTTTTTTCAAGCTAAAATAAAACGTTTAGCGCAAGCGAAGCCGCGGGTAGAAGCAAGTACGATCATATTTCTGACACAGCCGTTGATAGATGTGAGTTATTGCAAGAAATAATTCAACACACGCTTAGAAGATCATTATTAATAATCATTGATCGAGAAACAATAAAAAGCTGTAGCCCGTCAATCTACCCACATAGTTTGTAAGATTCTTGTATTATTCTGAAAACCACCTACTACAATATTTATGGTCTGAGCCAGGCTATAGACTATAATGCTATGTATCTTTGCAATCTGTAGATTTCAGTCGTTATGCTGTTTAATTTCATAAGATGCTATCTTTTCGAGTTTGTGTGGTTGGCTTACATTATGCAGTATGGGTAGGATGTAAAGAATAGGCTCGTCTTATTATCTTATTAGAGTTCTGTGTGGGAATATTCTTATAAACTAATAAGCTTTTGCCCGCGTCTTTGTTTGCGTAATAAAATTATTCTGTTTTTTGGATGATATCATAGTTAATACTGTTGTAATTAAAGCCTCTTATAGGGTTCCGTAGCCGAATGACAAAATTGGAACCGATATAGATTCGTCATGTTTGTTTGTCTGTCCGTCCGTATGTCTCAGCCATTTTATTCCGAAACTATTAAGATTTCAGAGGCAAGCAAGTAAGAAGATGTATTCATACATATAAATATATATATTTTTTTACCAGACATTTTTTAATAAAACAATGTCATATACGTACTTTTATGTTCCTTCTCAAAAGTAATTAATTGTGTTATGAAATAGCGACATGGATAGAGAAAACGAGATTAAGAGTAAATATTAAAATCACTTACTATTTACCTTACAAATTTAATTTAGTATCGACAATTTTAAATAGTAATAAAGCTGCACAAATAATTAAGAACGATTCTTAAACTGCTCGAGAGTTGTTTCAGTAGGTACTTAGATTTTTAAAACGTCATTAAATAAGACGGTGATAATATTAAAAATTGCAATTTAATACATTTTATTCTAAGTTAATAGTTTGTAGCGTGTCCACGGCTTTTGATGACTGACTCACACCGGCGAGGCATTGACATTTCATCCATTTTTGAAATTTTTCAAGAGAAATAGAGCGCCATTTATCTAAAAAAACGTTGTGTAACTCACTTAGGTTACCACACCGTCGATTTTAAACTTTTTTCTTAACTTCCCACCAAAGATGCCTTATGGGATTTAAATCTGGACTATTTGGTGGCCATTGTAAGACAGAAACTGATTGAGATGTGAGGAATTTTTTAACCGTGCGTGCAGTGTGCTTGGGATCATTGTCGTGTTGAAATGTCCAAATAATCGGAAGCACGTCTTCAGCATATGGTAACATTGTTTTTTCCAGTATATTTTTGTATTGGAATTGATCCATGTTTCCTTCTATCAATCTAACAGATACAACAACAGCACCCCCAAATTTTCACATTTCCACCACCATGCTTTAATGTCACTTTTGTATACTTGGGGTCGATTACTGTATTGGGAGGGTGTCGAACATATCGTTTTCCATCAGAACATACTCTGTTAATTTTTGTCTCGTCAGAGAAAAGAAAAATTTTCCACTGTCTTTCTGTCCAGCTTTCATACCCCCTAGCAAATGTAAGCCGGGCTTGCCTATGACATCGTTTCAACATGAGTACCTTTCTTACTATCCTTCCGTTCAACTTAGTTTCCACCAAACGCCTTCGCATAGTGCGCGCTGAGATCGCTGAAGAGTTGTTTTCACCAAAATATTCTTTTCTCAACTCGTTAAACCCCTTAATGTTTTGCCAAACGCACGATGTTTCTATCGTCTCGCCGAGATGAATTTCTCTATTTAGGTACACGTGGAATATTTGAAGTTGTTTGATACGTGTTAAAATCCTTCACAGCATGGAATATCATCGTTTTTGAGCACTGCAGGTGATCGGCTATCTTTTTATATGACCAATTCTTATCGCGAAGTTTTATTACCTATCACATTCATCCCAAAAGTTGCGTTGAATCTACAAGGGATATTTCCCATTGTTTTTATGTGAAATAATCAACTTATTGACTTTTACCACATGAGTAGGTATCTTTTACAGCACTAAATGGAGCCAAAATTACGCGAATAATGGCTTAGTTACAGATTTAATTTGAAAAAACAAAAACTATTCAGTGTTCTTAATTATGTGGCCAGCCAGTAAGTTTGCAATAATATGTTAAGGTTTGATGTAAAACGTTTATCTATATATTATTAAATTAATCATGTTATAACTATGTGCTATACCGAGAGAGATGAAAAAAGACATGCAAAAAGTTTAATTCTCGTAAGTTTGAAAAAAAGCTTGTTTTTAAATAGTCGTTCTTAATTATATGACCTTCATTGTATATAATATATTATACCGTCATTGACATATATATGACTCCGGCAGGGAGTTAGTTTCAATCACGCACAAGAGATTTGCATGAGCACATAATAGTTTACATCCTGAAATAACACATAAGTTACTGAAAAATGTGCAAGGTTTTCACGTGTGCGAAGTTGGGGGCAACAGGTATATACAAACAAAAAACTTGTACCTATCCTTTGCTTAGGTATCAACTAATACCAATACAATATGTTAGTATTTCTGATCTGATTTCTGATCTAATGACTCCTTCCACTATGGTTGGAGCGGCAAGGAGTGTCAGACTTCTAATGACTGTTTCTGCACTACCTTTACTTTCCGGGGCCGCGGTATCTCGTTAGTACATCCCCACAACACCGGCAGGATGTTAGTACCTATTACCTAACTTTATTAACTGTTATGCGTCTTTTTTATTTGCAACATAATACATTTGCATGCCACACTAAAGCCCGATTTACACTTCAATAGGTACAGTAGCGAGTTAAGAACTCAGACAGTTAAGTAATAAGTTGTAAGTAGCGTCCAAACGTAGGCGAGTGAGTAGTCATAAGTTGCCCGAGAAGAAGAAAAGAAAATGACACGTGTTTGCGGCCGCAACCTACAAATTTATGGACTGTACTAAACTCGCCCGTCTACATGCCAGCCAGTTAAGTTGGAGGGGTGCGGGAGACGCGAGAGAGGGGGCTACTTCGCACTGGACTCGCCGAAAAATAGGATCGCGATCTATTTAACTCAACTTAATCAACAACTTACTATTTAACTCGCTTTTGCCGTTCAAACTACAATAACAACTTAACTCGCCGATGACGCAAGTTAACTCGCTACTGTACTTATTGAAGTGTAAATCGGGCTTATGGGCCTATACTACCTCAGCGCTTCTCACTCTTTATCTCGCTCGCAAACTACTGGCCGCGGTCACGCGAGCAAGCGAGACAGGGTAGCAGGGATTCCAAGACACCGATAATTTAGTTTATTTATTTTTACGGTGAAAATAATGGTAATTTAAAAAAAATGAATAACATAAGACCTGCTTTATAGTTAGTTCAATTAATATGCAAAGTTTCACTATCTAATTTGAAGTATTATTTGAATGCCAGCGGTTTATTGTTCGATTTGGAGGTAACTTTGGAATGTTTTTCTATCGAGAAAATTTTATGGAATCGTGTTTTCGTCAAACATAGTACCTAACATTAATCCTCAACTTTATCATATATTTATTTCAAAATTATTGCTGCAGTATTTTCGACATAACGGAGGATCATGGTAAGCTATTTGAGGTAGTATAGGCCCTTAACTATCGTAGCATGGTGGCGATGCGTGGCTGTGGCTATGCTAAAAATCTATAAAAGAAAAAGTTTTTGTCACCGATTACTCCGCCGCATACCCTGCCATAATCCTGTGCACGCCCCTGACCATCTAAAGGCCGACCTCGGCTAGCGTTGCTTAACCTTCTTAACCTTGAAGACCGACCCGTGTGGCTGTTATTATTTAGACACGAGCTCCTCTGCTGCTAACACACATAAATTCCAAAAAATTGCGTACTAAGCTAATGCAGAAAAGTTTTACCAAATAATCAATTTTTTTTTACATAATAAAAAACTTCGTTGCTCTTTTTTAGGGTTTCGTGCCCAAAGGTTAAAAACGGGACCCTATTACTAAGGCTCCGCTGTCTGTCTGTCACCTGGCTGTATCTCATGAACCGTGATAGCTAGATAGTTGAAATTCATAATTTTTGTGATGATGCTGTTGCCGCTATAACAACAAATAGGTACTAAAACAGAAGAGAATAAATATTTAACATTTTTTTAACGGCTTTCATACAACAAACTTGATTTTTTTGCTCATTTTTGCTCGATATTGATAACGGCAACAGGTAGACAATTGAAATATTCACAAAATATTTAGTTATATATTCACTTTAAAAATAAACAATTAAATTAAAATAAAACAAATATTTAAGGGGGGCTCCCAAACAACAGACATGATTTTTTACCGTTTTTATAGATAATGATACGGAACCCTTTGTGCGCGAGTCCGACTCGACTTGGCCAGTTTTTTTACTAAGTAATAAGTGTCAATCCAGAGTTTAGATAATTTATAAGTTACCACCCCGAACAGTTATGTCAAAGTTCGTCTATACTCTATAGAGATGAGAAAGTAATGGCCTCATTTAACCGAACCTAGATAACGAACTATTATTGTGCGAGGTTTATTTGAACCCCGAAAATCAATATTGACCTCTCAACAAAAGGAAATTTTGCACTTTTTTAAATTTTAGTACAAAAACACGACATACAAAAACCGTCCAGGTGCGGCAAAAGGGTTGAAAAATATCGCCGTCCTTGTCTAACTTCATACTAACATTCGCTGTCTCGCTCGTTAACCCTTTGATGGAGGGTGCATTTTTTTGGGTCAAATCTCGTATTTTTTCATTGATTATATTTTTTTTCTGGATATAATGAGATATTGTGTTTCGGGACCTTTGTTGAAGTTTTAAAATTGGGAGCACGGTCTGATTTAAAATGATTTTTGTATTTTATGGTTTATGGAGCAAGCTGCGGTTTTGTTACTTACTGGGACTTTTTGAACTGTTATACATTAATATTATGTACGTGTTTTAAATAGAAAATTACTGGACGCTGGAGCGTGGGGATTGGCGTATAATTTTTTTGTGTTTTAGCCAAGGTGTGGAATTCTATGCCGGTTCTGTGTTCTGAATTATCTTAGTTTTATCTCCTTATTATGTGATTGAAATCAATTCAATTATCTCATATGCTGAACATTATAGATGTAGTAGTATGATGATTTATGTTGTAAATAGTTTGTCTTGTTTATTTGAATATTTAAATATTTAAAAAGGAGCTTATAGCCTGTAAAAGTGTAATTATTTAGAGTTATTAATTGGTGCTTAAGTGTAAGTCCTACAACTATTATGTATACCTTTTACAGTAAAGAATTTTATAAAACAACTAGTACTTGGGTGTTGCGCGAGGTGCAAGCACCTCGCGTGCTTGTGGTGGTGGATTGTTCACTTTTAAAACCCCTAAATGTAGTAAAATAAAAACTAAAGCATTGCCCCTCTAAATGAATCTGAAAAAAAAAATGTTCCAAGTCTCTTAATTTCCGAAATCCGCCTAAAGGGGGTGAGAAGGGGGGCAAGGGGGGCGACTGAAAAATGGTTTTTACTTTACCGAGCCTCCTCTATACGAATCCGTAAAAAAATATATGGGTCTCGTAGTTTCTGAGATACGACAGGGAGGCGGAAGAAAGGGGGTGAAAAGGGGAGGTTTGGCACTTTTCCCGTAGGTTTGAGAGTTACTTGTTTACGAATCTGTCAAAATATACCCACCTCCCCATCCACCATCTGGGAGAACAATTATGTCAATGAGTGAGTGAGTGAGTCGTGAGTCAGTCAGTGGTAATTTAGCTTTATATAATATGAAGAAACACGTCCACCACGGCCCATACCCTCTCATAGAGACGAGGCCTATGTTCCAGCAGTGGGAACGTGGGCTAAATTATTATGACACGACATTTCTTGCCGTAAAACTAGATGAGGCCAGTATTTCCAAACTGACTACTCTGAGAAGAAACACTGAAACAGATTCAGAGGTCAACGTCTCTTTTTCATTATTGAAGTCTAATGTTGTCGCTTCTCAAGTTCATTTTAATATAATATAAAGCATTTTTGTGAATGGGAGAACACTGTGGACTCTTAGATTTTTTTTACAATTTTTTATTTGTAATACCATTGTGCTGTATTAATTGGTCTATACTATCCTCTCATACCTATTTAACCTGTATTATGGATACATTGTAAAATTGATATTTTGATTTGAAAAGAGTAACTGTGGAGTCTCTTGCCGGTTCTTCTCCATAGAAAACGACCAATTTCAAACCGTGCCCTAACTGCTGACGTTTTGTAAGTGCCTATGTGAAATAAAACATTTTGAGTTTGAGTTTTGAGTTTTCTCTCAAGTCAGTCTCTCTGTAATTCGTTCGTTCCCTTTCACATATGAATCGCATCAGCCTTTAAAGCAAGAGCAAACAGGCATCTTCTGAGCTCGCTTGTATCATCGTAGATCTCATCAATCACTTACCGTCATAATCGCAGATTAAAGAAAAGATAGGTCTTTGCTCATTAATAAAATGGTACATTTTGATGATGACGTCATAATGTTAGTGTTGTTTTACGAGTATTTTCAAAACTAACACAGATACATGTATATTCTATTCAAAATTTCTGCCCGTGGCCCACTCATTCGACAGACTATTGGTGAAAAAAAAATCTATATCGGTTCATCATCCAGAGATCCCACAATCTCTGTTTAGGGTTCCGTAGCTGAATGGCAAAAAGGGAACCCTTATAGTTTCGTCATGTCTGTCTGTCCGTCCGTATGTTACAGCCATTTTATTCCGAAACTATTAAGAATATACATGTGAAACTTGGTAGGTAGATGTATTCTGTGAACCGCTTTCCGATTTTAAGAAAAAAATTAAAAAATTAAAATAAAAGGGGGCTCCCCATACATGCAACTGAAACTGAAAATATTTTTTTCATGAAACCTATGCGTGTGTGGTATTTATAGACAGGTCTTTAAAAATGTCGTTGGGGTTTCTATAACTACTTTGTCATAAAGTTAATCGTTTAAAAGTTATACGCTTCCAAAGTGGTAAAATTTGTCCCTTTAACTTCTATAATAATAGAGTGAAAAATCTAAAACAAAAACATATATGCTGTAGATCTTAATGTAAACTTGCAACCAGCATATTTTCTAAAACCGCATATATAACTTTGTAATTCATACAAACATTATGAAAAACAAAGTTATTGCGGCGTAGTTGTAAAAATTGTAAATAAGTAAGTTAGTTTTAAAAAATTTGTAAGGTTTTTTTTTGTCAAATGAATATATTATATTATATTTATTATAGTTACTACGGAACCCTTCATGGGCGAGTCTGACTCGCACTTCGCCAATTAGTGTAGGTGAAATATTCGCTTTTATTAATACTAAATTATCATTTTACTACGAATACATAACATTTTTTTTTTAATCTGCGACTAACACCCATCTTGTATACGACTTACGAACGCCTTACTAAGAAGAAAAATGTCAGTCGATAAACTTGACGAATGCAATGTGTGAATTATGTATCTAGGTAACTAGGTAGGTACGTATTACTCATTCCTAGGACGTTACTCTTTCATCATCCGCCATTGATCCAATACGATCCTATTAAGAGTGCAATGACATGCAATATTTTACGCTGTTTCGACTGTGCAACAAATCAGTTTAAAGAAATGTATTTCTCAAAAATAAAAAAATGACCAAGTGCGAGTCAGACTCGCCCATGAAGGGTTCCGTAGTAAGTAAGCTAAATTACTTTGTTTTTCATAGTGTTTGTATGAAATTCAAAGTTATATTTGCAGTTTTGTAAAATGTGCTAGGTATGTCTCAGAAGCTGCTGACCCGATCTCGTTGTTTTTTTCAGATTGTTCGCTAAATTATTATTAAGTTAGAGGGGGAGGGGGGCACACATTTTCTTTATTTATTTATTTAAACTTTATGTAGAATTTTGTACAATTTTACCACTTTGGAAGCGTATATTTTCTAAGCGATCGAATTTAAGGAAAAGTGGTTTTAGAAACTTCGATGTCATTTTTAAAGACCTGTCTATAAATACCACACACGTATAGGTTTGATGAAAAAAATATTTTCAGTTTTAGTTCCATGTATGGGGAATCCCCTCAATTTTATACATTTTTTTATTTTTGTCTAAAAGTCGGAAAGCGGTTTACAGAATACATCTCTACCTACCAAGTTTCAAAAGTTTAGTCTTAATAGTTTCGGAATAAAATGGTTGTGACATATGGACGGACGGACATACAGACAGACAGACAGACAGACATGACGAAACTATAAGGGTTCTGTTTTTTGCCATTCGGCTACGGAACCCTAAATAACTTGGGTTTACATGTAACACTTTTGTATTAAGACACAAAATCCTTAATTACTTAGGGTGCCCGGCCTTTTCACCCAAATGTCCGGCCAAACTGGATCATCTGTCCGGCTATTATGTTTGATGACCTAGCAACCCTAGTCCGGCGTCATCCAGTCTACACAGCGACCAGTGCCTGCCGGGGTTGCGGAATTGTTCGAAAGAGTAACCGCGGCCTCGAAACACGAAGGGCAAATGACGGAACACGGATGGGTTTTAGTCATTAAAAGTCTGACACACCCTCTCGCTTCATCCAGATCTGAAGGCAGTCATTGGATGATTTACCATCCTTAAAAAACACAGTGACCATTGTAGTGATGCGATGACGCAGTCTGTCTTTGTTTACTTCTATTCGGGACCTTTCTTCTGGCTATCCTTTTTTAAACGACGACGCGACGCGGCGGTGGGATTCGTTTTCAGTTTAACCAGATGTTTAACAATTTGTAGGTACGCGGAGCTATGTTACGCGGAGTGACTGCCTTTTTGACCTCTGCAAGCCAGTAATGATTATACAATAGGTTTCTTACTACTTTCTAATTATCTCTAACTACTGACAAATACTGTCTTTTTTTATTCATGTTAGGCTCGCATTTGATCACTATTTCAACAGATGGTAAGCGATGATGTGGTCGTAGATGAAGCATGTTTGACTAGAAGTAACCTATTCACTCTTGACGTAAAGACCCCCGGTTTATAATTATCAGGAAATACAGACTGTGTCAGGGAATTGGCAAATCCGCTGTATGCACAATAAAAGTATTCCCAAAACATTTTGTGCGTATGGTTGGGATGATCACTATTTAACGATGGCGCATCGCCGTTCGTCTTTTAGTCCGATGATGGAACGGGCTTGGTGGAATTAGATTGTGTAATTTAATTACTATCTATAAATGACAACCGTGACTAGACAGGTAATAAGCTTTATGAGGGATCTCGGTATGTAAAGGCTGATTATACGTCCTAGGAGTACGGTTGCTATCACCAAATTTGCCGGCCCCAGACAAAGACTTAAACCCCGGATATTTGGGTAAAATCACAGTTTTTCCCCGGACACCGTAGAAAAATACATTTTTGAACTTGAAACTAAAAACAACGATGTTTAATTATGGTATTTATTTACTGATTAAGTGATAAAATTGTAGAGCTTTAGAACTTCTTTAATAACAGTCTCTTCCTTTTCATTTAATCAACGTAACATAAGCAATGAGATGAAATACCATAGGAAAATAATAATAGAGATCGTGCTTTTTGGTACCCTTAAGACCAATGTGTGTCCGGGTTTTAGCTGGACGCTTATTGGGGAAATCCCCCCGCACGGCCTCTGACGCTCTCTAAACTAGGACAAATCCGGGAAAACCCGGACGGATGGCAACCCTACCTAGAAGCCGCTTTGAAAAGCGTTGCTTAACCTCTCAGATCAACCGGTTCGGCTGTTTGGATTTACTCACAAGATCCCCACTTTCCTCATCATCTGCTTAGCCTTAGCCAACTATGTTGGGGTCAGCTTCCAGTCTAACCGGATGCTGGGTACTAGTTTTTTACATGGAGCGTCTGCCTATCTGAGCTCCACAACCCAGAATCTGGGTAACACGAGGCCCCTTGGCTAGATCAGTGTCAAATTTGCTGGCTTCTGACTACCCGTAACGACTGTCAAATATGTCAAAAATGACAGCCGGGACCAAGGGCTTAATGTGCTTATTTCCCCACTTTCCTCTTAAAACTAAATTAATAAAACCACCTACAAATAAAATTAACAAGTCAAATGGGTACAATTTCGGCAAGTAACGGAACGTACGCCATGACATTTCGAAAAACCAGCGATTGTTCTACGACTAGGCTGAGTAACACAACGCCCACGTCCAAATCTTAACAAACCGTGCGAGAAAAAAAAAAAATTAAATAGAATTGTAATTGTGTAATATGCTCGCCCCGCCATCTGTACATCTGTTATTGTCAACACACCTGAGAACGTTGACGCTATACCCATCCTTGTCACACTACATCAAAATTTCTATGTCAGAAAGGGACAGAGATAATGAATCAGTTCAGACGAGATGTGGAAGTGACAAAAAACTCTTGCTTCCTGTGTCTTTCGTATCATTTGAAAAAGGAATATCGCTGCGTAGTATATGTTACGGCGGCAGATCAATTTTGTTGAAATGTTTATATAATTAAATTAAAATAATGAAATGTCGACGGTATAAAAGTGTGACGCCAAATCAATAAAAATCCTTACTAATATCATTAGAACTTAAAACGGGATATTTACCATGTGTATTTATTGTTTTGAGTTTCCGATATTTCAGCACTGTTGCAAGCGCCATGATCACGGATGAACTACGTTTTACCTAAGTTCTAATGATACTGTTAGTGACCATGTTAGCTTAAAAACTTATATCCTTACTAATGTTATACACTTGATAGTTATTCTGACTTTCTGTCTGTTACACTTACTGATTTTGTAGAAATTTCGTACAGAAATAGATTAGACCTTAGATAAGAAAACATTTTTTTTTTTCAAAAAATGTTCACGTTGCGTTGTGGCCGGTAGAAGCAAGTAATATATATTTTGTCACTTTAATATTATTATTTTCCGGCGGGCAGATGAATTCTTCAAACATATGAAGCAATAAATTTCTTTCCTTCAGTTGATGATAATTAATTATGTTACTTGGGTACTCTTAAGTAACTATGAAGTTCATCATTTAAAACGGATTCGCACTTGGGTTAACTTATTTTTTCGGTAGAAAAATCATCTAATGACTCTTCCTGCTCCGGGTGTCAGACTTCTAGTGACTAAAAATCCACCCTGTTCCTTCAATATTCCTTACGTTCCGGGGCCGCGGTATCTCGTCAGAACTTCCCCGTAATCCAGGTACACTTGGATTTACTTGGCTTGTTAATTTGGATTAGATGGCATGGTTTGATTCAATTGCTTCTGTTGAAAAATTACATCTGCTTTTTTCATTTACTATTTAAAATATAATAAGACGAGGGTGAGTTGAGGCTGGGCAGTTTGAAGCTAATAAATAATAAAACCTGAAAATCTGCCAAGTGGAGAGTGCCATTTCACTGAAACGTAACGATAGCAGAGTAAAATAAAAGGCGATGCCAACTTGGACAAGTTGAATGCAGCTAAGACCCAGGCGTGTCTCTTCTCCGCAAAAAGGAGTCAATTCGAACCGGCTCCTACTTTCCGAGGTATAACCGTGCCGATAACCGATCGTATCGAGCTTCTGAGGGTAACACTAACTTCTACCCTCAATTTTGGCACGCTTATCGAGGCTAAGGCTCAACTAGCATAAGAAAGTTGGGAATCCTAGCAAAGGTGAGACGATTCTTCACACCCGAACAGCTGCTCAATCTCTATCAAGCCCAGGTTCGGTCGTGTATGGAGTACTGCTCTCATCTTTGAGATGGATCTGCCAAGTACCAACTGGAAGCGCTTGAGTCTATTGAGAAACGGGCTAAAAGACTCATTGGCAACGATAAACTGGTCGAATTAAAGCTCCAGAGCCTTGAACATCGAAGACAAGTTGCTAGTCTATCGGTTGTCTATCGGTTACATTTCGGGGAGTGTGCGTTGGAATTACACAATCTAATTTCGTCAAGCCCATTCCATTATCGGACTACAAGACAAACGGCGATGCGCCATCGTTACATGGTGGATATCCCGCCTATACGCACTAAACCTTTTGGGAATACCTTCATTGTGCGTACGGCTAAGTAGTGGAATTTCCTACCGGAGTCTGTGTTTACCGATAGCTATAACCTAGGGGTCTTTAGGTCAAGAGTGAATAGGTTACTTTTAGGTAAGCGTGGTCCATCTTCGACCACATCATCATTTACCATCAGGTGAGATGGTGGTCAAACGCGAGCCTATTATCATTAAAAAAATAGTTTCCGTCGCCCTATAAATATAATACCTAGTCTGATAATCTATACTAATATTATAAAGCGGAAACGTTTATTTGAACTTGCTAATCTTAGAAAGTACTGGGTACTTAAGGAAGGTCATAGGTTTTTTACCCGACTGCAAAAAAGGAGGTTATGTTTTTATTACATAAAGTCCACGGGAGCGAAGCATCGCACGACAGCTAGTAAGTAATAAAATAATTAAAAATACAACCTAAGATCCATTCATTAAAATAAAGTAATTCTAAATCTTATCATAATTTTATATGAATAAATAAATAGACGTAGCTACTCATAATTATTATGTAAGTTACTACAGTTTAAAATAACACTGATGGTACCTATAGTTTTCAAAAAATAAAAGGCTGTAAAAACAGTTACGTTCTCAGTCTTTAGTTTTTTAAATACTAGTATTGTAACCAATTAATTATTGAATTTCACCACCCTCATTCGATTTTAATAGTAATTAAATATTGTGTAGTGATCTGTAAAGTGAAAAATAATAAAGGAAGATTTTGACAGAGACGTCAATATTTATAATAAAATTATAATAAAATAATTATATTTACAGGTGACGATTTTTTTTTTTTTTTTTTTAGCGTGGTAAAATTATCAAATAAGTCCTCCCACTCCGGGCAGGGTGGGAGGGACTGTCAAACTTTTACTGACTAAAATCCACGGTGTTCCTTCAATAACCCTTTACATACCGGGGCCACGGTAACGGGATGAGTCCCACGACCCCGGCGGGCTTCGGCCCTCTGCAGAGGGGGCCTCGTCATGTTGCTGACGCTCTTTGAGGCGCGCGTGGAACACGACGCGCCGTCGACCCGGGCATGGTCCATGGTCGGACAGCGAGTTGCCCTTTACTCGCTGTCCGCATGCCCGCGCCTACGGTGGCCGGAGATCGTCGGCCGACGTCCGACGCCGTGGGCGTCTACCACTGCGGCTGGGCTGGAGGGAGGACGCCATCCTCTCCCTCACGCGGCCCGCCTCCTCCTTCGCAAGCATGACTGCTTCGCAGAAGGAGGCGACCGCTTCCCACTCCCTCTCGCCCCGCAGCATGGCCTCGACCAAGGCCGGGCGCGAGAGGTTACAGGTGACGATAGCCCCATTGACGATTTTGGCTCATTACCCGAAGAAAATTATTGAATGAAGATTCAATAATTTTCACTATTTTTGTTTTTTTTTGTGATTGTGTGAATGTTATTGTAACTAACAATATTAAATTAAAGACAAATTGACTTTTCATAGCATTGTATCATTTCACAATACCTACAATATTAAAGTATAAGTGAATTTTCCTTATTAGAACTTTAATGCAATGCACTTTAAAATACATAATCAGATCGATCAAATACTCATACAAACTTGAATTGATTTATCGTGAGTATCGAGTACCTATTCGTATGGTTACTTTACTAGTTACGTCACGATGACAAATGTTAAAACGGGCCTATTATATTTTTATGACTTTTATACCTATAAATAAAATATATCCGTATCCGCCGTATCTTTCTGAATATTTTGCATATACCAACTGTAGTCCGAGTCACGGTGTATGAAGTTTTGACGTATTCCATACAATGTGGACTTTTTAACAATTCGAAAATAGAACGTTTTTAAACTTAACCCTTCCATATTTGACAAAAAAGAACTTTTTTATATTTAGAACGCGACGCGCACCGAACAGGGATTTAGCTCTTTTGAATTTAGAAACAGTTCGAATATGGAAGGCGCTCGAAATATGGATTAGAATAACGGGCATTGGAAAGCATGGAAAAAAGACTAACCATATTTGGATGTTTTTATAATTTGTTAAGAGGGCCTGTCTCGGACAACATTTTAGAATTTGTGAAGACACACTTGAATGTTGTTTATTTTACTACCTATCTACTTTGAGTAAGTTTTGGCCCTAAGTTTATATTAAAGCATTGATCTGCTCTTTATCATACCTTCAAACTTCGTTCCTACAGTTACGTACTTTAAGTACGTACCTACTCTCAAACCGTACATAGCTTAAGTCTTTTAAAATAACGGCGTATTAAAACTGATAAACCAACTTCAGCTAAAAATTTTAACATGTTAAAAATATACAGTTAAACTTTAACTTCCGGACCTTTCGAAGTTTATTATGTAGCGAAATGAGAAAACCGTAAAAAAGGAACTTCTCACAAAACTTATCATTACAACGGTTATCTAAGATCGTAAAGAATATCAAATGTCACACAACCCTTTTGATGAAAAGAAACGCGACCAAAAAGGGGTAATTTTTACCCAAAAAAAGTATATACAGTGAAATATTTTGACAAAACTGTGGAGTCACGTTACGGCCGGGTGTGGGATAAAAAAAGTGATAAAGGGGTAAAAAGACAGATTTCTTACGGAACCAGATTTGGTTACAATAAGGATGTAGGTAGGTATTGTGTATCTTTGGTATTGTTATGATGGATTTTTGTAAGAAACACGTATTTTTTGGTGTGAGAAATTTGATTGCAAAATTTGGTAGAAGGTCGTTCTGCCCGCGACTTCACTCGTTTGGAAAGATGATTATGAAATGTTTTAATGATAGGCGTTTAGTGTTGGCCTAATAATAACAGGCCCAAGTTGTAAGTTACGGGTCGTGATTTCGAAGTCGAACCCAGTCAGGCACATTACTCTGTCTAATTTAAATCGGTAATGGTAAGTGAGAAAATCGGCATGTTCTAGGATGAAAACTTTGAAGTCATGTGACATTCATCAATTCGCACTGGGCCCGTAATGGAACGGCCCATTCCTATTTAAAAAGAGGAGGCTTTTGCCCCAGGAGTGGGATCGCGGTCACTATCTCACCAGATGGCAAGTGATGATGCGGTCGAAGATGAAGCATGCTTACCTAGAAGTAGCCTATTCACTCTTGACTTAAAGACTCCTAGAATATAGCTTTCAGGAAACACAGACTCCGGCAGATGAATCTAATCCTTAGCTATCCACACAATCAAGACCGCGCTGACCTAAGACAGCGCCTGTGTGCAAAATCTATGAAGCGCCTATGATTTTTTTCACAGGCGTGAGTTTTGTCTTGGGGTCACCCAAGACAATACTCACGCCTGTGGTTTAACTTTACACTGTTTGTACCTACTCAATTATAAAGAATAATATGATGTAGTTTTACGAAAATAATTTCGATAATTAATGCTGGCATTACATCCGGCGCCCCTTCTGCCTTGGCGCCTGTGTGCACACTGCACTGCACACTTCGCACATAGGGACGGCTCGGCCCTGCACACAATGAAAGTATTCGCAGTAATTTTTATTACTCATATTTTTTCAGTTCTGGAAACTGTTCTTTATAATCAATCAGATCAAATTCGGAATCACTCGTCATACCGTTGTCACGCAAACTATAGCGTTTATTTGATTAAGACAAAAAAAAAACAAGATTTTTTCCTTAAGTAAATCGTTCTGTTTCTCTGATTTGAAGAAAGGTCATACACAGAAATATTCTTTCGCATTTATAATAGACAGCATAAAGTAACTTGGACATATTTTTCAATTGTTCCGTTAATATGCACACAATATACATAGTTTTGTAAACATTTCCACGTAAACATAGGCTTGTAGCGATCCAGTGGGCCAAACTAGATTCAAATGAAACCGATGGGAGAGATGAGTTTTTTGCCAAGCAGTGAGTTTCATTCTTAATTTTAATATTCTTACTTACTTACTTGTAATAAACCAAATAATTAAATATTTTAAGTAGAAAAGTGGGTGCTTGAATAGAAACTTTGTGTCTGTGTTGATGACGGTTAGACTCAGTGTGTGTGCAGAGTTTTATTCACGTTAATATGTTTATTTAGCATTAAAAGATTATTTTAAAATAAATTACAAAAAACTATTTCATTTTTCAACCGACGACAAAAAGAGGAGGTTGTCAATTCGACGCGAATATTTTTTTTTTTTTTTTTAATGTATGATCATCGATTACTCAAAGACGGCTGAACCGATTTCGAAAATTCTTTTTTTGATTGAAAGGGTATACTTCGATATTGGTCCCATTTTCATAAACGTCAGGATCTGATGATGGGATCCTGGAGAAATCGAGGGAACTCTTCAAATATTATAGGCACACCTATGTCGTTTTGGGTATTTATTATAGTAACTTGTGCAGTTGCTCTCAAAAAGTACCATTTGAGGAAGTGGAACTGATGATGAAGACCACAGATGTCCGCCGAAACTACTCAATAATAAGTATTGAGTGGATTGCGATTCGATTACTTGAATATGGATGTTACGTACTTTATGCTCGTCACAATGCATATGGTGATGTAGAGCTGATGGTGAAGTACCAGGAGAACTCCTCAACAATTAACGGCCCAGCATTGGGAAAAGCAATATTTTGTAAAAGGTTATAAGTAGTTGATAATTAGGCTCTTGTTACTAGGTAAATTAAAAATAGACCAACTAAAAAGAGTGAAATAAAAACTTTTTACCAAAAAATTAAACCGACTCCCAAAAAACACTGCAAAGTGAAAAATAACTTTAATTTCGGAAGTCGGTGCCAAAAACGAAAATACAAAACTAAAGACACCGACTACCGAAATTAAAGTTATTTTTCACTTTGCAGTGTTTTTTGGGAGTCGGTTTAATTTTTTGGTAAAAAGTTTTTTATTGTTTGATTTTAATATTTGTACTATCTATAGTACTACATAATTTTTACTAATGCGAAAGTTCAGAACTATGGGTAGATGTTTGGTATAGGCCTCATAAGTTCGGAAGACCGGCGTCTCCTAACACAGGCATTCTCTTGCCTATAAGCAGGTCCAATCAAGAAATATGATGTAATTGAAAAGAAACCGTTAAGCCATATGTTACGAACAGATAATTTTGAATACATAAAAGAATTCCAATTAATAATGCTTTATAATAATTATATTATGCTCATTAATTTTTGTACATAATAAAAAGATTCAAACTAATGGAATTTATAATATACCTACATACCTACCTATTAACCAATATAAATTTATGGCAAAATCCAGTGACTCAACACTGCTACTGTCACAGACAAATGACGTAGAGTATCTATTAATTTTTTTTTTTTTATTTATGCATTTAATGTAACGTAAATTCCGATGGAATTCATTCCTGAAACTTCTAATTTTAATAAAAACTGACCTTGAAACACTATTCTAAATCTCTGAAATAGGGCCCAGGTTTCGAGTACTATTGGGGTCGCTTATACATTCATCATGGACGTATTATAATGTACATTTAAATTAACACTATGCAGTGTTGAGTTAATTTAACTAAGACTTACTAGCTATACTCCAATAATAATAATTTTACAGTTCGGAAATTTTGTTTAATTACCGCGGCCCTGGAAGTTAAGGGCAGCTGAAGGAACAGGGTGGGCTTTTTCTCAGTAGAATTCATAAGTCAGTAGAAGTCAGAAAGAAAGTAGAAAAATAGAGTGCTTTAAATGTGCAACTATAATAAAATACCCAAATGTATTGATTGTCGACATGTTACCAGTTTAAGTCACATCACAATTTCTCGGAACAATCAAACAGATTATAAAGTTCAAAAAGTGATTGAAATCATTTTCAACCGACGACAAAAAGAGGAGGTTAACAATTCGACGCGTATATATATATATATATATATTTTAATGTATGATCATCGAGTACTCGAAGACGGCTGAACCGATTTGGAAAATTCTTTTTTTGTTCGAATGGGTATACTTCGAAATTGGTACCATTATCACCAAAGTCAGGATCTGATGATGGGATCCTGGAGAAATCGAGGGAACTCTTCAAATATTATAGGCACACCTATGGCGTTTTGGGTATTTCTTATAGTAACTTGTGCAGTTGCTATCAAAAAATACCACTTGGGGAAGTGGAACTGATGGTGAAGTATCAGGAGAACTCCTCAACAATTAACGGCCCAGCATTGGGAAAAGCAATACTTTGTAAAAGGTTATAAGTAGTTGACATTTAAGCTCTTTTAACTTGGTAAATTAAAAATCATCCAACTAAAAAGAGTGAAATAAAAACCGACCGACTACCGAAATTAGTTACACACCTATGGCGTTTTGGGTATTTCTTATAGAAACTTGTGCAGTTGCTCTCTAAAAGTACCATTTGGGGAAGTGGAACTGATGATGAAGACCACAGATGGCCGCCGAAACTACTCAATAATAAGTATTGAGTGGATTGCGATTCGATTACTTGAATATGGATGTTAAGCACTTTATGCTCGTCACAATGCATATGGTGATGTATAGCTGATGGTGAAGTACCAGGAGAACTCCTCAACAATTAACGGCCCAGCATTGGGAAAAGCAATATTTTGTAAAAGGTTATAAGTAGTTGACATTTAGGCTCTTGTAACTAGGTAAATTAAAAATCATCCAACTAAAAAGAGTGAAATAAAAACCGACCGACTACCGAAATTAGTTATTTTTCACTTTGCAGTGTTTTTTGGGAGTCGGTTTAACTTTTTGTTAAAAAGTTTTTTCAGAAATCTTACCCAGTTTATTTTCAATAAATAATGATAGAGATGGGTGAATTGTGTATTTTCGTTATTGAGTGCAAAAGAGCTTAAAGCTTAAAATTATTTACCTGATAAATGTAAATGCTCTAACATTGACAAAAAATTCAACACGTTTCCAAAGCTATGTAACCTTCACCAATAAAACAAAACTCCAACAAAAATAAAACACATTCCACAAACAAAAAATTAAAACAAAAATGCTGAATATCAAAATATTTCTAATTAAAGCCACTCGTACACTGTGGACGAACAAAAATGCCGTTCGTCCAGTCGTTATTAATTTTAACAAAATTTAAACAAAACTGACATATCTCAGTTTGAAACTATGCGGCTCGTTTTGCGCGCCCAAATTTTTGACGTACATTTTTGAAGCGCGCGGTGTGAGTGAGATGGCAGTTTTTCTCTTTCAAAAGAGCGAGATGGCAACAGGTGCGGCGAAAGCGAATGGGTTTTAAAATCATTTTTGTTATGTAGATGATGTGGTTGTCTATAAATTGCTGATCTTTTGCATACAATAAAGTTTTGAGGGCCGTGGCTTTGCATTTATTCTTTGTTAGTTCTTTTTAGGTGTTACGTGAGCAATATTGGTTTAATACTTTTGTCGTGCGTCATTCATGATGTAACTCCTTTAGTCCTATTGCATGGTAGCCCGGTAGGTATGTACCTAAATTTGTATTTGATAAAGACGTTAACTCGACAAATGTGGCTTGATTTTGCATTGTTATATCTTTATCAAGGAAATGTATATACAGAAGTAGATACTTATAATGGCATACTTGTTCATGGAAACATTTTGAAGAAGACTTGACAAAAATTTTTATTGTTAAATTAAGATTGCATGCCTTATGGTAATAAGGCATGCAAATATACAAAATACACATATCTTAATTTATGGCTAATGGACACTATTGTTTATATTAGACCTTTTCGCTTGTACCCATATTCGCAAATAAATAAATGACTATGATTATGATTATGATAAAAAATGAGTGTGTAGTTAAAACTAACACAGTCTTATAATACAAATAGGCACACAATATAAAAAAAAAACTAAATTTATACTTTTATTTTACCAAAAGAGTTCTTGGCACATATCGTTTGTTTAAATGAATAAGGTTCTAAGCTGAAACAACATCTGTTTCGTATTATTTCATTGTTTTTGTTTTTCTTTATTTTCGTCGACTTTATGATTTAATGTGGAATATGTATCTATGGTATTTTCTTATCAGGTCTTAAAATTATTATCAAAAAATTGTTTTAAATATCTTCAGTGGTGAAAGCGTTAAAATTGATAGTTAGAAAGAGAAGTCCGACGAAATTGTGACGTCATCGTCTATCAGCCGACACAGCTGCTACATAACACAGCGTTTTCGCGAAAGAGACTTATATATTAATTGTATAATTGTTACAACTGGATTGATTTTTGACTCGTTTTGAGTATGATTTCACGGTTGGTTGGAATAGAAATATTTTATATATTTTTCATACATTCCTAATTATTTTCACAAATATAAAAAAAAAACTATTTTATCTATACTAATATCATAAAGCGGTAAAGTTTGTTTAAACGCACTATGTAGATACTTCTTGGTATGGAAATAGCTTCAAGCTTGAGGAAGGTTAGGCTAGGCTTTTTAGCCCGACGGTAAAGGAAAGAGTATAATGGCTTTATTAATTTTTTAATTGGCTATTTTAAGTTCACGGGAGTAAAGCCCCTCGTGAGCGTGATTGCTAGTTAGCAAACTAAAATATAGCAAAAGAAGCGTCTTGAACGCTATAGGCTGGTAATATGCGCAAGAGACTGGCGGTATTGGCACTTACATATAGGTACGTATGGTATTCTTTATAGAGTTGACATTTTTATAGATAATAAAACTCAATATTTTATTGATTGTTTTATCTATCTTTGAGATAAGATCAGAGGATATCATTCAAGCAACAGAATATAACCAAAAAAAAAAACCCTCCCATTTTAATTAAAGGTCGTAGACTCGTAGAGTCCTTCCAAAGGTTGACTGGAAGATATCGTTCTCAGCGATAAGACCGCCATTGTAACCAAATTTTTTTACAATATTGTTATAGTGTGATTCAATTATTGGTGTACAATAAAGTATATTCTATCTATGACCATACTGGGATGTAATCAACATTAGATAGATTACCTAGTGCCTACTAGATACCTAGCAACCATGCAAGTGGCCGAGGTAGCTACGAGTATCCTCAGGGCAGGAAGCAATGCTGTAGTAACTCAATTGGCTGAATCGATGATAAGCTGTGTGGGAACGAGGTGGGAAGTGGGATTGCAATAACGTATTGTTTAAAATACACATTTGTTAGGAACTTGGCTTATTTTCTACCATGCAATTAATAGGAGCACGTATGATCTGCGTCGCATGTTAAAGGGTGCGGGGGCAGGTTTATTTTTAATGATTGATAATAGGCTCGCGTTTGACAACCATCTCACCAGATGGTAAGTGATGATTTGGTCGAAGATGAAGCACGTTTACCTAGAAGTAACCTATTCACGCTTGACTTAAAGACCTCCAGGTTAATAGCTATCAGGAAACAGACTCCGGCTGGGAATTCCACTTCTTAGCCGTAGAACGTTGTTTGGGAGGTATCGTAAATATCGTGATGTCACATTTTAAAATCTAATACTAGATAATATTATAATAACCTACCTACAAATAGTTATTTCAGGTCTAGTTTTTTAAAGTGTACTCACGAAACCGATACACTGATTAAAAAGTTATGTAGCATTATCTGAACAGGCGAACTTTGTAACGCCATATACTTATTATTTTTAATTATTTTCCATATTTTCTCACATTCTAAATCTTTATAAATTTTAAAACCAAAATAAGCCAAATTCGGTCCAACCGGTCTTGACTTTTATTAGCGAGACTAACGAACTGCAATTGATTTTTATATATAGAGCTGAAATTTTATATTTAGCTAAAACTGTAAAAAATCTAGTCGATTTTATTTTTTATCAAAACATACCTATCCTTCAACAAGTCTTTCTCACTAATTATTTGTATGATTCATACTAACGACAAGCAAAGAAAAATGCATCGCCACACATGTTAAAATTTAAACATTTTGAAAAACGTACGTTCTACATGGGTCCGGTTCGGCCGGCGGCCGGACGCGGCGAATTTCCGAAAACGCTCCGTTTTTGCGGCCCACAGTTTTCGGAAAATTCGTGCGCGCCCGTCACTAAGTCGAAACCGTAATTATGCCTATTTCGATCGGCAACTTTTTCGACCGACTCCGCAATCAGTGAATCGAAATTATTTTTGCAATATGAGCGAAGATTTTGAAGCTAAAATTCTTCGACCATTTTGTTTTTCTTTTTTAATTCGATTCAGTATTATAAAATTGTATTTGGAGTTGTGATTTGTAATAACAACAAGTTGGTGTTGCGTTCGTGCACGGTTTTTGAACGCATTTTAAAATATTTGCAGAATAACCAGTAACTTTTTGCCTCTTTACCGCAGCTGCCATTTCTTAGCCTGTTTTAAAGATAATATATACATTTCTGGGTTGAGAAATACCCAATTACACTAAGTGATAGTGAAGCCATCTTTTAATCAAATAATATTCGTAACTTGTTTCCGCCCGCGGCTCCGCGTGCGTGTAATTAATACTTCCCTCCTAATAAATTACTAGCTTTCGAAAGCAACTTCATTCGCGATTTTTTTTTTCAATCAACCGCAACAAAATAGCCAATAAGCATCTCTATTGTCTTGTCTCTGTATTAATATTCATTAAAATCGGTTCCGTGATTTAGGCTTGAAAGTGAACAAAATACAATCACTTTCGCATACGTATAATATTGTTAGTACGTATAGCGTAGGTACACATACCTAGAATCATTTGTATTTCTGTAATTTTTTATCAAAATTCGTTCAGTTATTTTTGCAAAAAAGTCTAACAAACATCCAATCATCTCTCAGAAACTTTTATATATTTATAATATGTATAATTAGGGTACTAAGAATAGCATAGGATAGGAATAAATTACAACTAAAATTGATATGTAGGAAACTAGATCGCTTTTAGCGATAAGACCGCCCATTGTAACTTTCTTCTGTTATAGTGTACAATAAAGAGTATATCTATCTGTCTATCTATCTAGTAGCAATAGGTACAGAAATTATTCTGCCTGACATATCGCTGAAATGGACCCGCACATAGTTATCGGGTATACCTACATATTTTTATACATATTCATGATGGTTTGTGCTTCATATACCTAAGTAGGTACGTATTACTTAGTACTAAATACATTTTATTACATATTTATTTTCCTTACTTTAGACAAGAAGGGAAAACTAATCTTATAATATTAGATTTAGTTATTTGATTTCTTTGCCAGTATTAAGGTAAGTAATAACATCCTCTAAAAAATATCGTTTTCTCGTCTAATCTGTGTGGGAGAAGCCATATCGTGCAGTTAAAAATTTAAAATAGTGCTACATAATACACAGATGGCAATAAAAGCTCTAGTGGAGGCTGAAATCTCTTCAATTGAGCGCAGAAGGGTCAGAAGTGGCTTCGATTGAAAAGGGATGGTAATGCCACTCAAAACTAGTATGGTTAAATGTCGAAAAAAGTACCTAATTTAAAATCACTAAATGACTTTAAATATTGATTGAAGTTAGCCTACTATAGGTTCTTAAAATAATTCTATAATAAAAAAAGGTATTTGGGCAAATATTACTTAAATCTATGGTAATGAAAAACAGACAAAATATAGAGTATTCAAATTAAAAAAAAATGCATGTCAGCGTTCTATTGTTCTATTTTGTCAACCCAAAAGGGAAAACAAAATTATTGAAATAAAAATTCAAGAAAAGAATGTTATTGAAACCCTAAAATGCGCGCGGGATACGATTTGACCCACCTGCTACATTCGCGATCCAACAATACAAGGGGCCCGACCCCTCTATGCCCTGCGCATCTATCACGCGAAAATAACCAAGAAACTGACATTACAAAAAAACGAAAAGATGGCAAAGGTGTCTCAATTTTTGACAAAAAAGTTCACCGAGGTTAAGACCCATGGGAAAGAGTTAGATACGGTCTCTAATCTCCCTTTTTTAACAGAAAGACGATATCTTTCGTGTTTTTTTTTACTTCTAACTGTTTAGCTAGGGTTCCGCTATTGTGAACTTTTTAAAAAATCGCGAAGTTCAACCCCTTTCGCAACAGATGATCGCAAGATGCGTGAGATAGTTTTTTTTTTTTTAATTTTCGTACTTTGATTTATAACTGTTTGTAGTAATTTGAGAGTTTTATAGATATTTTGCCGTTGTAGGAGTTTTTGTATTGGTTTTATAACGGTTTTTTGGTGAAATATTGTAATATCATTAGGTTTTTTTCGGTTGAACTGGAAGCATAATTTTTGCTCTGTGAATGATTTTTATTCAGAGGACTTTATGAATAGCTTTTAGAATAGGTATCCAGAAACCACCTATCGTATTGCAATTAATTGAATAATGATCTTTGTTTGTTCACTTTTAATTGTCACAATACTTAGGTACTACTTATCTTAAATCTCAAGTAAGCAGTTACCATCAACAATATTTTAACTCCCACTAACTAATCTAGATATCACGACCAAATAACAAAAACAAGTTTGTCTTAAAATCAATCGTCCAAAAAACGTACATTTAAGTTTTTTCTATAACCTCTTTAGTGATTGCGTTTTTGCTTCACCAATCAGAAGCTATTGTCCGCGTATCACAATCGTGGCCAAGATGCCCCTTTTTGACCAGAGCGAACAAAAAAAAAGCAGAAAAAGGTCACTGGGGTCATAAGTCACACGTTTTGTGCCACTTAAGGATATTGTTTGGCCCTATTTTACGAAAATGAGGTCAGTTATAGAATCCGATATGCTTGCGAATTTTTACGACTTGAATGGCGAAATCCGGGAATTTGTTTCTTTTTGAAGTAATTCAATACGTGTGTGACCTCGGGTCAATCGGGACCGTAAACAATTTAATTGTATTGATTTTTAAGGGTTACAATTTTTCGATACAACAGTTTCTATAACTTTAAGAAAAGGTCAATTTAGTTCGTTAATACATTAAAGAACTATTGAAAAAAATTTAAGGGGTCAATTTTTGGATTTTATATGATTTGTTATCGTAAAACCAACTTACTCAAGTGACTGATAAAGTATGTGCACCCAGTAAGTTATATGTGTAGGACTTAAAACCGGTTTCTGAACGTGTTGAGTAGCTGTTACATCAATGCTAGCTATGTTTAAATCACTTTAGCAGTATGTTAGTAATTAATTAAGGACATATTCCTGTGACACTGATCTTTATAATCATTGAATATAGGATGACTACTCTATTTCTAGGCCTTCAATACCTCGTGAGGAATTACATACTTAATTACGTATATGTTGAACGATATAATAGCGATAAAATTAATTACTTACTCGTTCTGTATTTGTAGACAATCTTTTAGAACTTACCTCTAATTCATAAAATGGTATATCGTTTCACTATTAAAATGAACTCCAAATACATTGCTTCATATGTTTAAGAAATTTGATAGTCAACTACGCAAAACACGCAATAAGCCTGTAGACTACCTGTAAGTATTAAAAAAAAGGTCGTAAGTAGCTTCATACAATTGGCTGTTGATATTTATTATCTAACCAATCACGGTAGCATATTTGTCACATTAATAAACCTGTAATTTTCGTGCAAGAAATTGGGCTTACATATTAGAACTTGCTTTAAAAACTTCCGCGTTTCGCATAATTAGTAATGTGAAGTTGTGTAAAAACCTAAAGCAAATTACAAGTATGAAAGTAAAGGGTACTTACCTTAAAAATTACCTTTAAAATGAAAATTAATTAAGTACATAACTTAAATTACGTACAATACTTTAAACACTTTTAGCAATATATCTCCATCGCCACTATAATTTGCATTATTCTCAAGCTCTTACATCGAAATTAATATAAAACCATTATCTTTATACCTCATGCGCATAAATTAAAATTAAAAAAGTCTTTTCAACTTGAAGACATTTGAACTTGATGATAAATCTTACAAAAAATCTAAGTTAATGCAGATTAACCTTGGAGCATCATTATATTCGCGACTTTTTACCCTTCGCATTAAATTTCCCACGTTTCACCCCGATTCAGCCCAATTCACCCCAATTTTAGGGTTATCTCTTACGCGGAGTGAGCATCAAAGTAGATCACTTTAGAATTGCTATCATTATTATATTTTTTCTATTTTACGTTTTTTTTTTTGTAAAAAAATTAAAAAATTGACCCCATTTCCTGATGAGGTCTCGACATTGTGAACTAGGGTTAACCCTGTGTGTTTGTGAAATTCGATCCGGTTACTTTTTTATTGATTATTGATGGTAACGTTTAAGCAGGTAAAATAAAAATTTCTTGTGAGAAGATAACTTTGAACTGTAAAACTTTATAAACGATTTTGTTTTCTTGTATTGACTGGATTCTTATCTTTGTCTACGACAGTGGTTAAGACATACCCAAAGATTACGCAGAAATAAATTAAGTAAGTAGATACATACTGCATGATATGTTCCTGCCTAAGTAGGTAACCAGTGAGGTACTTACTTTGTTAGTTTGTTTTATTAGGAAAATAGGAAATATAGATAGATAAATAGAATAAACAATTAAGTAATTCTACACAAAAATTTAAACACACCTATTTAACAATATTGTAAAATGATGGTCTTATCGCTGAGAGCGATACGCTAGATAATAGGTTAGTGTTTCACGATCATCATTGTAAAAAAAAATGTACATATATTATGGCGAGAGAATAAATATTATAATTATGATTATTATCAATTGATTCGTTTAGTTGAAGAACTTAAACTTGTAATCCATAAACATATAACCTATGTCCTAAGTTTTCAGAATTACTCTCCATATTCAGCTAGTTAATTAACAAATTAAAATATCATGGGTTAATAAACGCATAAACTAGAGCAATTATCAAACAACTGTGACACCCAACAATTATTAAATGCCTAACGAAATTATAGTAAGAAGGCAATAACGTAGGCTGGTACTTACCACATTTTTTTTCTACACAAACATGTTTCTATTCGACCTACAGATAATTATTATAACTATGAAAGGAGCCTCAAAACAAGCATAAAAATAGTTGACAATTTTAAAAAATTAAACAGGAATAATTCTCGTTAACCGCTACATTGAGTTAATATTAAAATAGACGTCATTACAGAAAAGAATATCAAACAAAACAACATTCTATCATTAATAATACAATATCGAGGCAAAAACGGGTCGTTCACGTTGTTGTATTGTAAAAAAGGTAACATACAGAACTCGCATCTGCAATACTAAAAATAATTTTCAACGTTTAATACAAAAATCGTAATAATTAACTTCGTTACACACCAATAAATTACAATACGAGAAATAAATGCAACACGGACGCACACATTGACGGTTCAATGTATGTATACACGCAACATGCATGCGTAGGGCGGGGTGGTCATGGAACCAACAACGTGCAAATGTATCTTTGAAAGTTTCAATTTTAGATAACGATTATTTTGGAATCGAATTTTTTATGATTTTTACTGTTTTGTGGTCTTTGTTTTAATCTTGTTGTTATTTAATTCTGGTTAAAATGTTTTTAAGATGGATGGGTGGTTTGTGGTCATTAGAAAACTTTATCAAATACTTAAAAAATACATAATATTTTATTAAGATTGCTATTTGTAATTCTTGTTGCTTTTTATTTCATAATTTAATAAAGAAAAAGAAGTTTACTTTGTAGAAAATATAACATCACCGTTAGATTGATATTTTATTCCATTTAATTTTATTATTATAATATTCCAGCAGTTGAATAGCATAAGAGTGTGATTTAATTTTCTTTGTCATTAAGTATAAGAGAAACATTTTACCTTACCTACTATACGTAGGTACTTACCCTTAATTATAAAACACAAAACATATTTTTTCCTATAGATGCCAATCTGAGGTGGTGTCAGTAGCAATACTAAGCTATTTTTGAGAAGTTTAACTTAGAATTTTAATGAACTCAATGAAATGACGAATGGTAAAGTAAGAACATTTAGGAAGATGTTTCTTAGCTTAGACTACTATTAGAAGAAACATTCAAACAAATTAAGAAGTTAAAGTCCTTTATAGTCATACAAGCTGTACCTGTCAAATGATCAAACATAGGTCTGAAGTTGTCTTTTAAGGAAAAAATACACAGATTTGATGCAAACATCTGTCGGTTATAATGTGGTTCAACTTAGAATTTTAATCAGCTCAACGATTTCACGAACAATGCCAAAGTAAAAACATTTGCTTAGATCGCATAAATTACTCAAACAGCCAGACAGAATACAACAGCACTAATCAACAACAATTAATTACAATAACCTTCGTACCGAACATCGATGTTCGATATGATCTCGTGTCCCATCCCTAGTGGCCGCCATCGCCGCCGCGCCGTCACAAATACATTGGTATGATTTATTGTCAACACGAACAACAACTCGTGTGCGGAGTATCACTGACGTGCACACACAGGCGGTGCGGGAGTAACCAGGGTTGGCAGGAGGACCCAAGGTTTATTATGATGTCTCAAAAAACAGTCAGTGACACTAACGGGGTCCAATAGGGCCATGTCCATTACCTCCTGCGATTGCGGGAATATTCTAAAGAGATACCGCGGCCCTGGAACGCAAGGGCAACTGCAGGAGCAGGGTGGGTTTTTAGTCAGTAGAAGTCTGACATTCCCTTCCGCTCTATCCACAGCAGGGGGAGTCATTCGATAATTTTTCCACCCAGAAAAACAAGGGTTAGTTAGCCACTGCCCGAGGTTTCGAACGCCTGACATTATTTCAGCAGCAAAAAAAAAGTAACCTAAGTTCTTCTCCAAAGTCTATCTCTGCATAGAGTTACTTCCGCATTTATGATATTAGATTTATTGATGAATCTGCCCTTTTTTTCGGTGGAAAAATCGTCTACTGACTTTTCCCGCTCTGGGTGGAGCGGAAGAGAGTGTAAGACTTTTACTGACTAAAAAAGTAAAAACCGACCCTGTTCCTTTAATTGCCCTTACGTTCAGAAGCCACGGTATCTCATCAGAATATTCTCGTAACCTCAGCAAGCTAAGTCCCTATTATAGGGACTTAGCTTGCCGAGGTTACTAGGGCGCAGTTAATAGTGCTGACTGTCTTTGAGGCGCGCGTGGAATATGACGCATCGCTGACCCAGGCCGCCGGGCGTGAGGAAGAAAGGTGCAGACCCTCCCTCACACGTTCAGCACCCTCCTTAGCTGAAGTGACTGCATCCCATTCCCTCTCGCTCCACACCTATGTCTGAACCAGGCCCAGGCTTGGGAGATTGCCGCCGCCGAATGGATTGTAAATGTAGTGTTGCTTCACAGTCATAGCGTGTTATCCTGTCCTGCGTGTCCTGTCTATTGCTCTCTACATTAATTGATGGATGCTTCCAACGGTTCTAAACTCGATGCCCAGTTCTAGGCAGAGTCCATTTTGATTTCCATCGACACGATAAGAAGAAGATATAAGTGCCACCATACTTCCCGACAAAAATTTCAGTTGTATAAGTAAAAGTTACGCGACTCAAAATTCTATAAACATTGTATTGAAGTAATTTTAGTTATACGACTTAGTGCCCCTAATTTTTATACAACTTGTAGTCGTATTACGTATATATACATCTTATAAACTTCTATACGACTGTTATATATGACCATTACACAATTTTCAGTAGTGTAACCAGTGCTGTCGTCTTAGTAACGTCTATACGACTTTAACACCAACATTAAACAGATAAGAGTCGCGAGATCTACTTCTACGTGACGATCGTAAAAGGGTGATAAGCTGCACTATTATACGATTTTAAATCTATTTGAAGACTTTTATGCTACCATTAAATGACTAGAATAATAAAAAAGAATATTTCTACATGACAAGTTAACTGTAATCAAACTGGAGTTGGTTCCGCACAAAATTTAATTTTGGAATGGGTCTAAAAAGCAGTAAAAAGTGTAAATAAATAAAAAAAATAGAGTAGTTGGTTTTATTTATTAAAAAAAAACAATCATATGTGTATCATTCATAATTTTAAATATAATTCCTCAGTCACTATAAAATGTGTAGGTTTGATTTCGTCGCTTGATAGACCGAAACAACTATCTGCGCGTATAAAGTATGTAGATATCCATGGCCATCTCAAACGCATACGTATAAATATGATAAAATCTGATTTGGTTAAAAACTTATTACTGTCCATTATACCTAGCATTTTAAATACATAACTAGTTTAATTGTGTATTTAAAATGTTTTTTAAATACATAATTTATTATATTCACTTTAAATGAACCCTAATTTAATTAATATGGCTGATAATCATATTATAAAAAATACGTGCACGGAATGACAAGTCCGTTAGATATTGTATTACGGTTGTGTCTTAAATATTATATAACCCTAAATCGTATAAAGGTAACTGTTAATACGTTCGTTAAAATATAGGTTAAAAATATTGCTTAATTTAAAGAATTTATAAGGCGCTTTCATTAAATTGAAAAAACTAGCGTATATTACTCGATATATTAATTACCCACCAGATTAATGTTCTTGAACATGAGTTTCGAAGATGAAATAATGAATTATAAAATGGCTGTACTCGTCTATCAATGATAAACATTCTAACAAAGTACAAATTGTCCGGTTTTAAAGTTTTGAAGTTCACTATACATCAATATCATCACTTTACAGTCTTCACATCAAAATCTCATATAAAAGTCGTGATGAACACTGGTTATTCGACAAAATGCCGTAACGCAGCGGTAATAATATGATTATGTTATCATAACTCGACCAAAAGTGGATCTCACGACATCAATACGACCACTACAAGACCATATAGTGATTTGTACGACTGCTACATGACTGTATTACGACAATGATTCATATAAAACGGGCCTTTTCTCGGTCCTGTCAACGTAATACCGACATATAGACGACCAGCGTATAGAACTTAAAGTTAAAATCGGCACGTTGTGGCGACCTATCTAATGTTTGTTGGGTTGGTACCGTTTTTGTCATCATCAATTAATCTGGCTTTACCCTACTTTATTTGTTTCTTCTGCCAGTCCTACCGCATGCTACATTCCCGTTGCCAAGATGGTGTTAGATAATCTGGCTTCTGAAGTTATGACTCTCTGTAACAACTGTCAAAGTTGTACAAATGACAGCTGGAGTAACTCGATATATTGTTAAGTTAGTCACCCATCCGTTCAGGGGCCATACCATGACGTGTTAAAGCGAGAGTCGTTCGAGCGAGAAAGAGAGATGGAGCTATATAGCGTGCATAGCTTCATCCCTCTTTCTCGCTCGAACAACTCTCGCTTTAACATTTCATGGTATGTTCCCAGGTTGTAAAACCTTGAAGATGGACATATACGGGAGTATTTATATAGCCATGAGCTCTTCACAACTGTTTTCACTCGTATCGAAATGAAAATATTTCATATTCCTTACAGAATGACAAGTTTCAACAATTAGTTTTAGATTCAGAGGATTTACAAACCAGAGACAGCAGTTTTTTTTTAATGGAACTTGTTTTGTGGGTATAATTCACATTACTAGCACTCTTGTAAACCCCTCCAACAAAGCTAAATATGCTTGTATCTGGAGTGGCTTCACAGCAATTGTGTAATGGGTGGGTTTAGAACCCGATAGCTCTTGATCAGAAGTCCGTCACCTTAGTCATTATAGACCAAACCATTACTAGCAAATTGGCAAAGCGACGTTTGATACTGTATCTGCAACATCCAATTGCATAGTTAAACTCGTGATTACGGTAACGCATTGATAATTCTATTCCTGAAATCTGATTTTAATGCAACAGGGAATCGAACCTGTGACTCAAAGGTTCTAATTGTGGCTACTTAGGCGCCAGGGTGGCAGGCGAGCAATAATGCTCATATTTGTATGCTTGCTATAGCTCTAACTTGGTAATCATGCCTTAATTAACTTTGTCCACAATTAGCATAGGTAAGTATTTCGAGATACGAGCGTACGTTTTAAATTAACAATTACTAATCCAGTAAATGAGACATTCTTAAACAAATGTTGGCAGGACAAACAAACTTCCAGTTATAGCTACTTGGTACTAAAAAGTTTTATTTTTAACCAACAAGCTGCTGCGCGTGACTTTGTTCACCTTTTTTTGGAAGTTTCAGACCCTTAAGAGACTTTTTAAGTCAAAAGTAATCCAGTGCTTGGCCCCGGGCCCTTAACATCTCCATGCAAAATTTAGTCAAAATTGGCTCAGCGGTTTATCCATGAAAGCGTTCCAGACAGAGTCACTTTTGCATTTTAATGTTAATATTTGCAAAATTACAGTCAATCTCTTGTTAACATTGGGCCACCAAGGCTGTGCCTAGTTCAGGGCCCACTGCTAACTCGTTTGTATTTTGTAACTTTACTTGTGTATGTAAATAAATAAATATTTGCAAAATAAATATCATTTATCAGTATTATTTAATTCCAATAAAATATAATATTTACCTAATGAAACCAAATTAATTATTGTCAGAAAGGTTTTAGTATCTACTTGGTGACATAAATATATTTTTTATATATTTCTTGCAAGTACAATGGCATAGAAACTCCAATGACTCTGTTTAGTTTGGCAACATATATATATATATATAATATATATATATATATATATATATATATATATATATAATATATATATATATATATATATTTTAATGATGGGAAATCATCCAATGACTGCCTTCCGATCTGGGCGAAGCGGGAGGGTGTGTCAGACTTTTACTGACTAAAACCCATCCGTGTTCCATCATATGCCCTTCGTGTTTCGAGGCCGCGGTAACTCTTTCGAACAATTCCGCAACAGTTTGGCAACCCTAAGGCCTGGCCAGTACGTGATGCGTCGAAAAATGTGCCATTTATGTGTATAGGGAGTTATTACTTGTTCATCAACCTTTTAATTTCGACAATTAAGTGTTTTTAGCGTTCACAATACAGAATGTTTTATTAGGGCCGCTTTTTGCCCATGCGGCTGATTTTGTTGAAGAATGATCCAGTATTAGTTATGCGTTTTGATGGGTTTGTGGAACCACTAAGTGAGTTGAGGGTTTGGCGGTACATTGAGTATATCTCTTTATTTCGGTGAGAATATCATCTGCTCTGCTGCTGAATCCTCTCGCCCTGGATGGAGCAGAAGCTTCTTTACCTAAACTCCCCTTTTTCTCTCCAAGGTGGAAATACTCATGGATGTCCCCCACCCTGGGGCGGGCGAAGGGGTCTGTCAGACCCTTGCTGACTAAAACCACCCCGTGTTCCCTCGTACACATGCGCCGGTGGCTGCGGGAACACATAAGTATTTTTCAACGCGGTCTCCGATACATAAAGTCCTCTTAACCTAACCTAAATGTTGGTGTCAAAAATCAAGCATCGCTATACAACGAGGCAATCATTGTATATAACAGCCAGCCACGGGTCACTTAGGCGTGTCAGTTAACTAGAAGGCTTTTGGATAGATCTTTAAATAGTATACTCGGATCCTACGGTGTGAGAGTTTTAATCCAAAATGGCTCGAAGACGAAATACTTAGATCAGTACCATTTTATTGTACTACTTTTAAAAATATACCATCTGATAGTCTGCCTTACTAAACATTAGTAACAAACCATTCAAGGAGCTTTTGGCTAAATAATAATAGCCACACAGGTGGGTCTTCGAGGTTCGGCAATGCTTACCGAGGTCTTTTTGTGGTTGGGTTATATATTATTATATTATTTATTTATTTATAATTAATTAAAACGGTAAAACACCAATTACATTAATTAACATAGAAATATATGTATATAAGAAAAGAATAATAATAATTGTGATTGATAATTGAAATTATATAAAATAAAATTAACATTAAAATGTAACAGTAGACACTCTAGCATACTTCCTCTCGCAGAGCACTAGACATGCACGCATAATTTTACTCCATTCGTCGGCAAACATAGTTTGGGTTGAGGGTTGGTAGTCAAGAGGGCATTAAGCATCATAGCATAAGCTTTTGAATAGGAACCTCAAGAAGGTTTTCTGGAACTTTTCAATCATTAATGTCTGATTTGCCGTGTAGGGATGCCAGACACAGGCACTGCTTTCAAGTTTACTCCTTACCAAAGTGGTATGCAACAGTCTAATAACATTAGGATTGCGGAAATCACGAGCATTTCTTAGTACAAATCCTAGGCGCCTAAAAGATTCTTTCGCAAGGGTGGAGACGTGATCTATAAAAGTCAGGCATCGGTCGGAGGTCACTCCTAAGTCCTTAATGTTGCTAGCATGAGTAATTGCTTCTCCACCCAAACAATAGTTGTAATGTATTGGTTGCAACTTCCGACCGTACGTCATGACGTAGCACTTGCTCGTATTAAAAAATAGCCTGTTCTGAATACTCCACTCATAGATGGCGTCAATGTATGGAAAGCACGTTTAGCCGTTGGTCCTGGCTGATATTTGTACAGACGCCAGCACATCAAGCTACAACACTGTCAAATTTCTTTAATAGATTTTCAACTTTATTGTTAAAGAAATTAGGTTCAAGGTTGATCGGGAAAAGTTGACAGTTTCGTGTAGCTTCATGTGCTGCCATTTGCACATCTTTGGTAGTGAGAAGCCAACAAATATGACACTAGCCTCGCCAAGGTTTATCGTGTTACCCAGCTATTCAGTTGTGGAGTTCAGATAGGCTGACTCAATGTGAAGCACTTAGTACACAGTCACGTCCGGTTAGACTGGAAGGTAGTTAGGAAAAGGCTTATTAGGTAATTGGAACGAAGTTCCTTATCGCGCGTTGCGAAAGGGGGCTAGCCGGAAAAAATTAAGACGAAATGTTGTAACGACACTTTTTAAGGGAACTACAAGAGCTAAACGCGAGTTTTATAATGCTTTAAAGTATATGATTCACTGCAGTTAACACAATCAGAAAAATATATGATATTCTTCAGGATATAATCTAGTTAAGTAGTGTGTTGAAAATATAATACAACAAATTTTAATTGATAGAAATAAATCAAAATTAACCTCTAAAAAAACTTTTTTGCAAAAAATAAAACCGACTTCCATATCAAAACACTACAAAGCCAAAAATAATTTTAATTTCGGTAGTCGGTGTTATTGGTTTTGAATTTTCTTTTTTTTTCACACCGCCTTCCGAAATTAAAATTATTTTTGGCTTTGTAGTGTTTTGATATGGAAGTCGGTTTTATTTTTTGCAAAAAAGTTTTTTTTTCGCGCTTTTTAGTGGGTCAGTGAATTTTCCAAATCGATTCGTAAATGACGGAGTTATGCGCGAACAAAAAACGCAATGCAGAGTAAACGAAAAGATCATCAAGGTAAATTATTTTTTTCGACTTTTTTTGATTTTTCAGAAACGGCTCGTCCGATTTCGATAAAATTTTCATGGGACCATTTGGGAAGTATACCCTTTCCAACAAAAAAAGAATTTTTCAAATCGGTTGGCAAGCGACGGAGTTATGCGTGGACAAACATAAAAAAAAAAAAAAAAAAAAAAATACAAACATCCGAATTGAGAACCTCCTCCTTTTTTAGAAGTCGGTTAAAAAAATCTTTTAACGAATAAAAACCATATTAAAATACATACGATCTTTCTGCTTTTTTGACAAACTATTCAACAAGAAATATACTCTAACGTAATAGGTACTGTTTTATTTTTTTAATCCAATCAATATATTTTCAGTAAATCGCGTATACTTATTTCGCAATATAATACGTACGCATGTGTGCGTAAACGCCTGTGTACCGACAGTGCCAGCCAACGCCTGTTGCTATATGGACGTGTCGCTCTTCTCGCCGATTTATTTTGTCTCAGAATTGTTTGTAGTTATTATAAAGTTTCGTTTGTAAATTCATTATTTTATTTATATATTCATTCTTGGAACCGACTTCAAAAGAAAGGAGGTTCTCAATTCGTCTTGAACTTTTGAAGTGAAAACTTCTTTAGGGTAGTTGAGGTGGGAGTTGAGGGGGAAGTTGAGGGGGGAGTTGCGGGTCGAGTTGCGGGTCGAGTTGCGGGTCGAGTTGCGGGTCGAGTTGCGGGTCGAGTTGCGGGTCGAGTTGCGGGTCGAGTTGCGGGTCGAGTTGCGGGTCGAGTTGCGGGTCGAGTTGCGGGTCGAGTTGCGGGTCTAGTAGCGGGTCGAGTTGCGGGTCGAGTTGCGGGTCGAGTTGCGGGTCGAGTTGCGGGTCGAGTTGCGGGTCGAGTTGCGGGATGAGTTGAGGCATGAGTTGAAGGGCGTCTCGTGGGGAGTTGAGGTAAAGAGAGAGAGAGAGAGGGCAACGGTATACCTTTGAAATTTCGTACATTTTTGAAGGTTTCACTTCTACCACGTGTGAATTGCACACATGTTTTTTTTTACAATTCCTTCACTAATTAATCGAAAGGAACTTCGTTCCATCCGGGTGTCCCTTGACACCTCTCAAGAGTTTTTAGTTTTTGAGTTTATTGAAAAAAGACAGACAGACGCGGCGTCACGAGACTTTGCTTTATAATATGTTTGCTCGGAGTTTGAAGAAAGAGTAACGAATTGGTTATTAGTTTAAAAGATTGTTGTTCAGTTTTTAGGGTTCCGTAGCCAAATGGTAAAAAACGGAACCCTTATAGTTTCGTCATGTCTGTCCGTTTGTCTGTCTGTCCGTCCGTCCGTATGTCACAGCCAATTTATTCCGAAACTATTAGGACTATACATAATATGAAACTTGGTAGGTAGATGTATTATGTGAACTGCTTTCCGATTTTAAGAAAAAAAATACAATTTTTTTTTTTAAATAATGGTGGCTCTCCATATATGAAACAGAAACTGATTTTTTTTTTTCATGTAACCTATGCGTGTTTGGTATTTATAGATAGGTCTTTAAAAATTATATTGAGGTTTCTAAAACCACTTTTTCATAAAGTTAATCGTTTAAAAGATATACGCTTCCAATGTGGTAAGATGTGTCCCCCTTCTAACTTCTATAATAATGGAGTGAAAAATAAAAAAAAAATAAAAATTAGTTTGAATGAGATCAAGTCAGCAGTTTTTGAGGTACAGCATATTTTCTAAAACCGCAAATATAACTTTGTAATTCATACAAACACTATGAAAAACAAAGTTATTGGGCGTAATTACTAGGGAATCCTTCAAGGGCGAGTCTGACTCGCACTAGGCCAATTTTTTTTACTAGATAGTGTCACCGCAAACTAACATAGTGTCTTATTTAATTAATCGATACTTTTTCTTTCCTTTAAAATGTCACAAATAGTAAGTACCTGGTCTAATTATAAAGTATGAATCATAATTTATAAGTGAATAGCGACAGCTTTTACACAATAATGTTATTATATAAAATAAATAATTAGTTGTTTAAGTACCGACATGTGGATTGTGTACTAGTTAATTATTAATTTATTCCTGGCTTTTTAGGCCCATAGAAAAATAATGATGCATATCTTAATAATACCAATTATCGACTATACAGGGTGGCGATGAGGTTATCACATTAAATTGTACAGCATGTATTACAAGTTGTTATCACTTCGTTAAAATAATAAAATAAATTATTTTACTAAAACTAAGAAAATGCATTTTTCAAACAAAACAAATGGTGTTATTGGTAAAAAATAAATAATCCTTTATAATATTAGTTTATTGACTTGTAAAAGCGGCAACACCGCAGCGCCGGCGCCGGCGGAGCACGCGCCGATGGATTGGTCAGCTGATTACGTTTATGCAATAGGTAGGTACATGATTTTTTGAAATATTAACACGGCATAGTCACACGGCTATAATATTGTTTATAATTAAATTATTTTAATCGTATACGATAAAATACCTAATACAGAATAGGTACGTGGTTTCAATTATTAATGTGATAACCTAATCGCCACGCTGTATAACTATGTACTACTAGCTGTCCCGGCAAACGTTGATATACCATTATAAATTACATCAAGTGAAAAAAAAAATGCCTTTTTTTCTTGGTGGAAAAATCGTCAAATGACTTCTCCCGCTGCGGGTGGAGCGGAAGGGAGTGTCAGACTTCTAGAAACTTCTTCTAAAAACCAACCCGTTTCCTTCAACTGCCCTTACGTTCCGGGACTACGGCATCTCGTTAGAACATTCCAGCAACCCCGTAAGGCAATTACCCTATCCAGTCTCGTCAATGCTGCTGACTGCTTTTTTAGCCAACGACCTATTCTCAGACCTACTAAATATACAAAAAAAAAAATTGGTCAAGCCGTTTCGGAGGAGTTCGATGACAACATTGTGACATGAGATTTTTATTTGTACTGATAGTCGTGTCAGCCAATGGCATAATAGCAACTAACAGCTAAGGAGGCTCTCGTTAGGCAGCTTGATCAAGGTTTTAATTCCGCAAGTGGTATTTCTGGACACCTCTCATAATGTTAGGAGGTTCCTTTTTCTGGAGTCCAGAACAACGGCAACTTGGACCCAGTTACGTGTAACCCTGGAATCGAACCCAATATCTCCTACTTAGTAGTAGCAGCTGTGCCTACTTCACGAAGCACTATAACGTTATTAGTAACAAGATTAACTAATTAGAGAAACTAAAATGGCGAAATGTCTGATTGTTGTTTCAGATTTTGGATCGGTGTCTCTCAAAATGAACCATCAGCAATACTAATAACACATCATCTCTTCACTGGAAAAGATTTGATACGATAGGCATCAAAAGTTTTCAAAAGTCATAGAATATTGATGAAAATACTCCCTCGATTCAAAATACTAAACTCTCCACAACTGCAGCAAATGAAGCTTTAATTCAAAACTTAATTTGAATTAGGAACAAGCTAATTATTGTTATTTTTTTCGAATAAATGAACATCAAAATATCCCCACTATTATGGATACGTACTTTAAAATAATAATATCGAGTACTATAGAAATATAATACTTAATATTATAAACAAAAAAAAATGTGTTTATTATCGGGGCTTCCCAGAAAGTAATCCGAAACTACTTGTGATGGGATAAACCTCGCTCTTCCTCGATTAGTTAACAATTGTTTCGTTGTGCTAATTAGGTATAAGTTACACATTAAAAAAAAAAAATAATAATTGAAAAACAAAAATGAAAATCGTGTTTATGGCAGTGTGTGAAACTAGAGTGTGTTTTGTATAAATGTGTGCTTATACGTGTCTTTATATACATGTGTAAAAACTTAATATTATGTTACGGTAAATACTTATTTAATTTACTTAAAAGTAAAATAATTGTCAAAAAGAAATCTCACTGCTGAGACTCCAAACTCTTAGTGGGGGGAGTAAAATGCACCGCGCAATCTCAGTGGTGAGTTTGTAATGTCAAACGTTTGCTTAAAGTTTGATCAGTTTTATCAAATGCAGTTGTATTAGTGTTTTACATGGAGTGACTTCGTATCTGACCTCCACAACCTAGTTGATGGGTAACATAATACCTAGACTGGTCTATCCATGCTGGGGTTGCGGGAATGTTCTAACGAGATACCGCGGTCCCGGAACTTAAGGGCAGCTGAAGGAACAGGGTGGGTTTTTAGTCAGTAGAAGTCTGACATTCGCTTCCGCTCCACCCAAAGCGGGAATAGTCATTCGATGATTTTCCTACACAGAAAAAAAAGTTACTTACATATTATTATTCATTTTTCTAAAAACATTCTTCATCCTGCTGCACTGCTGGTTTTTAACCGAGGGTCTTTCTTTATTAAGTAAAAATTCAGTCATTATAGGCTATGACTGCCAACTATTCTGCTCAGCTAAATCATGCACATTAACCTGAATCAAACCTCTTGTAATTGCCCACCCAGAACGGGAGAAGTCATTCGATGATTTTCCCAACCGAAAAAAATTAAAAAAATACTAGTCTACCCGTACCTACAGCTGTCAAAGATTTACCAGTGATAGCCGAACCAACGACTTGACGTGCTTTCTAAGTAAAAATGGTCACGTAGCACCTTGCTTAACATCGATCAACCCGTGTAGTTTGCATTCCAAACTATTTATGTCAAAATTCATTAAACTCTGTTCTTACTTCTTAGCGACAAGAGGCTAATGGCTAAGGTGTCTAATGGCTTGTGATCACGAGGTCGCGGGCTCGAATCCTGCCCATTGAACTATTGCCGTGAACCCACATCAGAAACAAGCATTTTTAACATAGTTGGAGGGGTTAACAAGATTCCTTGGAACCTTCCGTTACACGTCGTGTACAAATACAACGTGTAACGGAAACCCCATATCTATTCAAAAGGACTGACAACATCTGGTATGGAGACTCTATGCAAAGTTTCAGCTCAAAATAAGTGACTCACAGATTTGACCCCGAATTATTGGTTTCATATGTTTCTTGAATACCAGTAATAACAAACATGTCACAGCACTATGAGGGTTATCACTTTTGCTTAGTTCTACCTATTTAAAAAAATATTCTTACTTCTCGTATTTGAAAGGGTAAACGTATGTATATTCCACACTCTTATCAGTCTTAGAAAGGAATGCTAATGTTTAGTTGAGACTGCACATAGTTTCTGATTAGTAGAACCTACGCAAATATATTGTGCGTAGGTTTTACTTATCAGAAATTAGATAAGACAGTTATACCTACCTAAATACCTAAGAATTCGTAAGGGAAAATAATGTTAGATAATGTTCCTATATCTAGAATTAGCTGGCACAAAGTAGTCATGAAAATACCAGTTACTCCTGTTAAATGCTTCAAATATTTAGCGATAAAAACAATTACAAAAATTAAAAAGGATAAAAACCGGCCAAGTGCGAGACGGACTTGCGCACGAAGAGTTCCGTACCTATTATCTATAAAAAACGGCAAAAAATCACGTTTGTTGTTTAAGAAAAAGTCCCCTTTTTTTTTAACGTGGTAAAATTATCAAATAAGTCCTCCCACTCCGGGCAGGGTGGGAGGGACTGTCAGACTTTTACTGACTAAAATCCACGGTGTTCCTTCAATAACCCTTTACATACCGGGGCCACGGTAACGGAATGAGTCCCACGACCCCGGCGGGCTTCGGCCCTCTGCAGAGGGGGCCTCGTCATGTTGCTGACGCTCTTTGAGGCGCGCGTGGAACACGACGCGCCGTCGACCCGGGCATGGTCCATGGTCGGACAGCGAGTTGCCCTTTACTCGCTGTCCGCATGCCCGCCCCTACGGTGGCCGGAGATCGTCGGCCGACGTCCGACGCCGTGGGCGTCTACCACTGCGGCTGGGCTGGAGGGAGGACGCCATCCTCTCCCTCACGCGGCCCGCCTCCGTCTTCGAAAGCATGACTGCTTCGCAGAAGGAGGCGACCGCTTCCCACTCCCTCTCGCCCCGCAGCATGGCCTCGACCAAGGCCGGGCGCGAGAGGTCTCCGCCTATTGTCGCCGTGAGGACACGTCGGTGCTCTGCCCAAGCTGGGCAGTCCTGCACCGTGTGCTCGACTGTGTCCTCAGGGCGACCCTCGCAGTGGTGACACCCAGGCGTCTCTTCCTTACCCATCAGACACAGGTACCTCCCGAAACTTCCATGTCCGGTGAGGACCTGCGTCATGCGGTAGGTCAGGACGCCGTGACGCCGATCTAGCCACTCCTCAAGGAGGGGTCTTGCCGCCGCAAGAAAAAGTCCCCTAAAAAAGTTTTTTAATTATGTTTTTAGTATTTGTTGTTATAGCGGCACCAGAAATACATTATCTGTGACAATTTCAATTGTCTTGCTATCACGGTTCATGAGATAAAGCCTGGTGACAGAGAAACAGACAGACAGTGGAGCCTTACTAATAGGGTCCCGTTATTACCCTTTGGGTACAGAACCTTATAATAGTACATTTTGATACAAGTGGAGAAAGTTTGTTATTGCGGCAGAGACGGAGTTACGCCCGAGCTACAAGGCGAGAGGGTTATGGAGCCGAGTACTGCAGTAACAAATGTCCACGTGTATCAAACGACATTTTTCAATACACTTTCGAAGAAAAATTATTGCTCCGAAAATGACGACGCATTTTTATTTGTTTTCCATTGAAGAAAATTATGCAAAATTGCCATATATTTTAGCTTCGATTTAGATGGCAACAAGCTATCGCAAGCATTTTGAGCCTCAATCACAATATCTGGCGGCGTAGCATCTAAATTGTTCTTATTAAAACTTAAATTCAACATACTCACGCAAAAACACCAAACTAATAAGATTTAATTTACTTTTTTCTCGCGCTTTACCTTCGTGGGTTAAAGGAGAAGCAAAGGTATGAAGCCGCAAAACAGCCTGATATTAAATTTTTTTTGAACACAAATTAATTTTAATTTGTTGATAAAAGGGTAAGGCCGTGTAAAATTGTACATTTCGTTTGTTTTTTTGTCCGAAGAAAGTATGTGTTAACAGCTCATTAAATACTGTGCTGACATCGATAATATTGTGGCAACTGATTATATGAATCATGAATTAATAGTGATCATCGTTAAATTTATCATACCATGCAATTTACTATTTCTTTTTGTATTTTTAAAAGTTGTAACTTTTTCTTCCCATACAAAAAATCAATGTCCAAAATACATCTCTTGGGTATTATGTATAAAATATTTTGAAAAAAATAACTTCTAGCGCTAAGAAGTAGCTGTTAATGAATTTATTACTAATTTTCCTCTATAACGCTCGTATTTTGTTAATTTAACTATGTTTCTATAAAATTTTATGTGAACATAAATATGTGTCCCGGAATTTCATGTCGCAAGCGTTACGCTAAGAGAGTTACTAAATACTGGCTTAATATGTGTGTATCCAAAGCCGAATAAGATTCCTTAGCGCGGCAGTACTGATGCTCATTATGTCAGAATGTAAAAAATAAAATATTCGTCCAATCGTCCACTTGATCCGGATTTTTCTGTGTGTTGAACGAGTTGTCCAGGTTATTTTGTGGCGTTAAAATACCAATTTCGAAGTTCGTATTGCATATTTGCGTTATTTTTATGCGTTCCGCTCATAGCTACATTATTACTTTAAAGAAATAGCTTGGGCTGTGGTAATAATCTGCTTTTTTATAAGAGATACTAGATTTTTAAGTTAGCTTCGCAACATTTTTCTGTCGTAGGGATACCGAACGTTACTAGGAGAGTTACGTAACACTCGGGACATAATTTAGGCAGAGTTTACATTCAGGGAAGAATTATTCACGAGAGATTTTTCGAATTAACCAACTTTTTGCTTATTATATACATGGTTTTTTCTTCATGATAAATGATTAATTTCACCTGCTAGAGGTTTTTAACTGAACGAAAAAGACACAAGCTCATAAAAATATGCTTATTTTAATTTATATGTACCTAATCTAAATAGGCAAAAACAAAAGAGTTCAGCACCTATTTCTTCTCTGTTTGTCAACCGTTTTTCTTTTGTTGTTTATTTATCACAAAAAAAAAATAGGAACCGTTAATTGTTTTTCCTTTTTATTAAAGAAAGAAAGAAAGTTAAAGAAGAAAACAGGATTATGGGAATCACAAAGAGAGTACAAAGAGAAGAAGAAAATAAGAAATGTAACAATATTCAAACTGGAGGACAAAAAGAAGTACGAATCTTTAGAGAAAAAGAAACAAAATATATTGAAATAAAGGAAGGTGGATGAAAAAATATCTTGGAGGTTCTATGTGGGTTTTATTGAAAACGTTGCAAATGAAGAGGTTGAGACATTTTATTGTATAAATTTTTTTTAAACTGTTATTAATCCTTTAAAATTTGTAAAACCAATAAAAGTCAACAGAGATATATAGTGCCTACATCAAATGTTGTTAAGAAAGTTGAGTTAATATTTAGTTCCAAAGAGTACTTCTAAAAAATGAAAGTTGTCATAGAGTTTACTTTGTTTAGGAAATTGTTGTGATTTGAAAGCTCGATGAGACTGAAAAACTGCCATACTTAAAAAAACATTACTAGTAATAAATTAAATTGTTTTTAAACATGTCTTTTTATTATTTTTAAATTACCATCGAAATTAATATTCTACTTTAGTAACCAGTGAAGAACGTGTCAAATCGTGTCATAAAAAAAAAACGAATCCAACAACTAACCTAGGTTGATTGCTGAATTAGTTTATTATATTGTAGACCTAGCTTTAGATGGGTCGCGAGCGTTACTGCGTTACCGTGTGTTACTAATTTATTAATGTCTTAAGAGTTACTATGTACAAAATTAGACGGCCTTACCCAAAAGCAAAATTATTTTATAAATAATAATGTTTATTTCTGATATTCTGTTCATAAACACAATTTTAATTTTCATTAAATATAAGGCCTTAAAAACATGCGCCTCTTTGCTGTGAAAAAAAAAAACAATCACCGCTGAATATAAGTAATTAAATAGTTGTTTAATGTTATCTGTGGCAAAATCTGGAATGCTAAACGCTCGTGTGTGAAAAATTAAAAAATCCATGAGTGTGAATTACATTGTATGTTAAACCTAATCGTAGTGCGATAAGAGCCAGTTTTCGAGGAAGTGTATTGAAAAAAAAAAATCTCTCTTATATCGACAAAAAAGCTCTAAATCAAGCAATCTCGGGTAGTTAGAAAAGCTTTTTCATCACTACCTACATATTATTTCTAATGATTATAATTATTATCGTTAATCTAGTTTATGTCAAAGAAAACAACACAAACAACAAGAAAATCGTAGCCACACATACTACCACCACTAAATAATAGACCACGAAAACACTATTACTAAAATAAACTTACTGCTCTAATTAATTGTACAAGAGACTATTATGTGTAGTTTCATGACTCATGCATTAGGATAAAACATGAGTTCGAAATCGAAATTTAACCTCAAGTATTTCATGTAGCATTACATTGTGAAAATCTGGCACAAAAACTCTTTTAAAGAAATCTATAAATATATACTAAAACAAAGTAATTCTCTAACACTAATAAATCTCCCAAAACAACGCCCAGAAACTATACAATTCGTCCAAAAATTCGTCTGAAAAATTGCTATCGGCTATCCGTTTTTCTCGCCGCAGCGAAATCATCCAATCACAATAGATCGGGTGCGCGCGCGCTGACGGACGAGCAAAGCGCAAGCCAAAATAACCGGTGACATTTTCACGCGTTCAGAATCGAACTATAATACACTAGTGTGAAATGCGACGCAATTACGTTTTGTACTTAGCGTGTTTTTGTTTTCATGATTAGTCTTAAATGTGGTGGATGGTTTGTGTTTCCATGTGTTGGGTAAAATGGTTTTACGAGTATTTTCGTGGTGGGAATGCTCCTTTGAATTCTACAATACTTAAATTAATATGATTTTGAACTAATGAAAACATCGTTTGTTTGTGAGTATTCTAAAATCCAAGTTTCTTAACTTTCGCTGTACAGATAAAGGTATATATATATATATATATCCTAGTTACTCGTTTTCTCAGATCCTTTCGAACAAAATAGTTTTTATGACGTTTTTCATTAATTATGCTATTTTTGTAGATATTAAAGAGGATATAGAGCTGAAAGCAACTAAATTTAGATTAAGTTATTGTATACAAACACATTATGGGATATGAGCTTGAAATAAATGAATTTAATTTAGAAGCAATGATGTAAGACACAAACATAATGAAGTAATATTTCACGCTAGGATGGAATAGTGCACCGGCCAGACCCCGAACTATTCAAATTATAATGGTTATATCATCTGGATCGTTACCGTGAGCTCCTATTAGTTGCCAGACCATACCAAACTCTAACCTTCCCACTGCTGAGTCACAGGTATCCTATCTCTAAGAGGGAATGGGACGTACCTAATCCACCACGCAGGCCCAGTACGTTTTGGTGGAAAGAACAGAGCGTCATTCAGCTAATGAAAGCCAATCGCGGCACACAAAAAAATGTTCACTGTACCAAACTTGATTATTTCAAACTTTAGATTATTTCAAAATTGGTACAGTATACATTCATTGATTGATTTTTATGATATTTATGTTTGGCTGTTATTTTTTATTTACAATAACCTATATTTTGATCTAAGTACTGTTTCGAAATTCAAATTCTATTTTATTCAAAAACTAGCTGACCCGCCACGACTTCGTTCGCGTGGTATCCTACCCCTACCCAACCGATACCCTACCCCTATCCTACCCCTACCCTACCCTACCCCTACCCTACCCCTACCCTCCCCTACCCTACCCCTGCCCTACCCCTACCCTACCCCTACCCTACCCCTACCCTACCCCTACCCTACCCCTACCCTACCCCTACCCTACCCCTACCCTACCCCTACCCTACCCCTACCCTACCCCTACCCTACCCCTACCCTACCCCTACCCTACCCCTACCCTACCCCTACCCTACCCCTACCCTACCCCTACCCTACCCCTACCCTACCACCACCCTACCCCTACCCTACCCCTACCCTACCCCTACCCTACCCCTACCCTACCCCTACCATACCCCTACCTTACCCCTACCCTACCCCTACCCTACCCCTACCCTACCCCTACCCTACCCCTACCCCTACCCTACCCTACCCCTACCCTACCCCTACCCTACCCCTACCCTACCCCTACCCTACCCCTACCCTACCCCTACCCTACCCCTACCCTACCCCTACCCTACCCCTACCCTACCCCTACCCTACCCCTACCCTACCCCTACCCTACCCCTACCCTACCCCTAACCTACCCCTACCCTACCCCTACCCCTACACTACCCCTACCCTACACCAACCCTACCCCTACCCTACTCTCCATTTCTTCTTCGTTCGCGAGGGATGTTTTTCCCGCTTAAATCCCTATCCCGTGGGAATTCCGGGATAAAAACTATCCTATGTCCGTCTCCTGGCTCTAAGCTACCTCCATACCAATTTTCACCCAAATCTGTTCTGCCGTTCTTGAGTTATAAGTGGCGTAACTAACACGACTTTCTTTTATATATATAGATTTATTAGGGATTGAATTACACAAAATTTAATTTTTAAAGAATTTTAAAACATTGAATTAAAACAAAAAAAAAACACTGCTAAACCTAACTAACTATAGAATAGAATTTTTTTATTTCGGACCACAAAAATCCATAAAATGTTAGTAACTTATACCTAATAACTTATTATCTAGTGTTAGTACCCATCACCCTCCGCACAAACTGCTTCATAATAGGAGAGGACACACTCTCACTCACCGTTCTCAGGATGCTGTTACGACTGTCCCTTACTCTCCTCAGAAGTGAAGCCGTTTTCTTACGTATAATCGCTTGAAACGCGTCCGTACGAGCTTGTACAAACAATTCTGAGGCGCTACACTAACGAGGCAGTCGCAAGAGCATCCTGAAAGCATTATTATACTGGACGCGGAGCACATCTAGCGATCTTTTAGCGTAACTGACCCGTAGATTGCCCGTGTACAGACTCTGGCAATAAGCCTTAAAAAGAGTAATTTTCACTAGGTCTGTACACCGCGCAAACCTACGGGCCAGCATATTGCTCCGGACCGCTAGAGCCCTCCGCTCCCTCTCAGTGTCTGCATCGTCTCTAAGGTCGTCAGCAAGAAAATGCCCTAAATATTTAAAAGATGACCCTTTTAATTACTGACCCATTTATCAGGAGATCGGGTCCATCTTCACGGCACTTGCCGCCGACCTTAAAGACCATGCATTCACATTTTTTTACATTATATATTAAACCATGCGTGGCAGCGTAGGCTTCACATGTCTTCAGTAGCTTTGCGATTGCCCCAGCAGACGGACCCAGCAAGACCATGTCGTCTGCATAGCTGATGTTGTTAATGCTAACCCCACCAACGCTACATCCGACACGCAAGCCGCTGAGTTCCGCTATGAGGCCATATATGTATAGGTTGAAAAGCCGAGGAGACGTCAGACCTCCCTGCCTCACCCCGCACTCCAACCCATACGACTCAGAGAAGGTACCGTCCCATCTCACCTGATTGGTTTGGTTACCATACCAATACTGGAAAAGCCGACATACTTCCGCGGGTACACCCCTGTCTCCCATCTTTCCCCAGAGCACATCATAAGAGACAAGATCAAATGCCCTGGAAAGGACAAGGAAACAGCCGTACACCAGCGTCTTACGATCTATGTAATATTGAACGGTATGCTTGAGACTTAAAATAGCACTTTCGGTTGAAAGTCCGGGTTGAAAACCGAACTGTGCATCTTGCAGACGTATACAATTATTTAAACAAGTATCAAGCATACCGTCCAACACTTTTGCTATAATTGTCGCAAGAGAGATGGGACGATAGTTACTCTTGTCCGAGATGTCGCCTGTCCTGTTCTTCACAATGGGAACAACGATGGTCTTCATTAGATTAGCAGGCAGGTACGCATGACTAATGCACATTGTGAAGAACATGGACAGGACTCTTGGCAAATGGACACCGGCGTGCTTCAGGTGTTCAATGCTGAGCCCATCATGTCCTGGAGATTTGCCTCTGGTCATCTTGTTTATAATTTGACTGACTTGTTTACCTGAGAAACGCAACAGAGGCTCCACTCCACGACTGTTGGGCTCAGAATCACCCACCAGGGATGAGGGACCGAGGGGTGATTGAACTTTGAAATGTTCCTTGAACATGTTAGCTATGTCCTTGGGTTCACTCATCCCTCCGACACTCACAGAGAGACCAGTTTTCGCATCTAACTTACCAGTGGACTTCCAAAATTTACTGAAATCTTTTGTAGCTCGCTGTTCAGCTAACCTATCCATAATAATTTGCTCAGCGTTATTTTGACAAAATATCAGGCGACTTTTAAAAGTTTTTCTTTTCTCATACATTTCATTATAGATAGGACCGGAAGAGGGGCGATTGTTACGTATCCAGGCCTGAAAACTGCTCCTGGCCTCTCGGTGAGCGTCTCTTACATGTTCATTCCACCCACAAACGCGCCTACCCCGTCTCGGTCCCCCAACCTGTGACAGCTTAGATTGCCTAGCCGCCGCGCACAGTATTTCTACAATATGATCGTACAATCTGTCCAGTACAACTCTATGTTCCGCCAAACCGCATGACCCACCACCGCAACTCTGAAACTCATGGGGGAAATCAACGTTTGGCAGTTTACTGTTACAGATTTTATGGTAATTTTGAGATTCCAGCTTAGTTAAGTAAGTAGTTTTTGGGTAAGATTGTTGAAAAATATTGTTTTATTAATTTTAATATTTGTCAATTATTTCAGGATGTCGACTATCTACTAACCAAATTTCATTCAGATCCGTTCAATAGTTTTTGCGTGAAAGAGTTACAAACATCCAAGCATCTAATTTTCCATTCTCACAAACTTTCGCATTTAAAATATTAGTAAGATTGCATTCTTTTGTCTTTGCCAAAATTATTGCAATCAAAACAATCCTCGCAACCTCATGCCTATCTACTTACTTATTCAAACTAATTACACTAGTCAACAATTAGTTTTTTTTTTTATGAAAAACCATAAATTATTTTTATGAAAATCCTAGAATGTTATCTTTTTTTTTTACATATTATGCATAAGTGCAATAACAAAAGTAAGGACTTGTATTTTACAACATAGTAATGAAATATGCAAACAATTAAATTCAGGAGTTGACCTTGTTCAAAAGATTACTCAAAATCTACATATAGCCTCTAGATTTTGAGACACATAACGGTTTTATAGGATTATACACGCAATGCATAATTTTATGAAATAAAATTGAGCTAAAACAAAATGTAACCTAATTATATTTTGTAAGCCAGTGTCATTGACTGAAAAGTTATTTCACTAAACGATATTTTAACAGGTAGATAATTAAAACTGTAACTAATCTAATAATGAACCCAAGATAAATCGGGACGAAGAACAATGTGTAATAGTCTATCTTAGGCTGTCAACTAACGATACCAAACAGCAATAAAGCGAAGATGGATGTGTTAGATGGATCATAGCCAAACCCTGCACTAATGCGGTCAAAAACGGGAATAACAAAGCTAGAGGAAGCTCGAACGGTAAGCGATTGCGTGCGATAAACTGTTAACGCACGGGGATGCGGTATAAGCTGTCAGTTTTGACCTATTAGGTTTAATCTTCATCTGTACGGGTTGCGGGAATGTTCTAACGAAATACCACGGCCCCGGAACGAAAGCGGAGCGACAAGGAGCAGCAGTTTAATAAGAAGCTACTACACGGCGAGCTGACGACGAAAAGGCTGTGTGTTGCAAGTAACTTGCCCAGATGGGAGAGTAGTTAAAGGGGCACATGGCTAACTTGTAGGGATAAAGAAGCGCCTGCGGACAAATAAAATAAGATTGCCAAAGGTGCTACTTATGTCTGCAGCCGCCCCACGATTTGGCCCGTATAACGTAGGTTGGCCGGGCCATGGAAAGGTTTGGAGAAACCGGAATGTAAGGGCAGGGAAGGAATAGTGGGTTTTTTCCCTTCCGCTTCAGAGCGGGAGGAGTAATTAGATGATATTCTCAACGAAATTAAACGTTTTGTCACCATCTGCTTAGCCTTTTTCAATTGTGTTTGAGATAAAGCATATTTTTTAAAACCGCAAATATAACTTTGTAATTCATACAAACACTATGAAAACCAAAGTTATTTGGCGTAGTTGTAAGAAATTTAAATAAGCAAATGTTGGGGTCAGTTTCTAGTCTGAAGATGAGTACTAGTGTTCCACATGAAGCGACTGCCTATCAGCACAACCCATTAACTGGGTAAATACCTCTATTCAAGACTATTATTTTTCTGGTTAGAAAAATCATTAAATGACTTCTCGCGCTCTGGGCTAAGCGGAAAGGAGTGTCAGCTGACTAAAAACCCACCCTGTTCCTTCAGCTGCCCTTAAGTTCCGGGCCACGGTATCTCTTTTGCATAGGCATTGCCACGTCACATGTCCGAGATTTGCGACGTGGCAATGCCTCGGCAAGACTGGTATCAGATTTTCTGGATTCTGATTTCTGGATACTACGAGTACTACATGTAAAACACTAATACAAGCTTAGACTAGAAGCCAAACTCAGCATAGTCAGGGAACGACTAAGCAGACGATGATGTAGACTAATTTCCTTTATTGTTAATAGTCTCGCGTTGATAGGTTATAGTAATACTACTATAAATAAAATAAAATGATAAAAATAAAAATCTTTTATTTTCAGGCTTCTAAGGCCCATAGTGTTAGTCAAACAATTTACTTAATAACTATGTTAGTAAGAAACAATTTGGCATACACAGACAATTACATAACAAAACAAAAACAAATTAAACAACTCACAATCACAGGAAGGTTTATCAAGCCCATTGTCTAACATGTAGCTTGATAAACCTATCCATTGTAGGCTTGTAGTCTTTCCGCAAAAACTTTCTTTCTTATTAAGGTTCTTACTATAACCTATCAACAAAAATGAGCGAATGAAACGTATGACTGAGGTGATTTTTTTGAGGAAAAAAACACACAAATTTGAGAGGGTCTATGCTAACAGATTCGCATAGCTCAACTTAGAAGTTTAAGGACCTTCACGTAATATTAATTTATTTATGCCATTACATCTTTTAATTGTAAAGTATTAATACAAAGGATAGTTAGAAGAAACGAAGAAATATTATATCTGTCAATCACTGTCCTTTATTTTGATTCCGATTCCATAACTATGTACCAAATTCTATCAAAATCGGCTCAGCGGTTTAGATGTCAAAGCGTAAATGAGCAAAAGCAGTGAATGGAAGACGAAAACGTGTTGCGCGGACAAGTAACTGGGATAAGGGCAGGAAGATAAAGATGACTGGTTATAAATCTGAATATCTATCTGATCATGTATTCTGCTCCTTATACTGTCTAGATGAAAAAATGACATGAGGGTAGATTCGGGATGTGCGGTAAGAAAAATCACTTAGTTTTAAAGGAACGGATTTTCCTAAAAAACTAAGCGTTTTTACGATGTGATTTCAACCAGACCTCTACAGTCCAACCCTGAGGACTTTTTCCATATCGTTCCCAGCATCTAAATCTCACACATGTTTGTGTATCTGTCTGTTTATCAAAACAGTGTCGTGACGCTGGTATGTTTTAGTCGAAGTATGAGTCATTGCGATTCAAATCATCGGGTAGGACTCGCAAATGAGGTGTTTGGTTACTATGCCGTGTTGCTATAGTTTACGAAGCGACATATTAACACTTCGACAGTTTACTTTATTTATCAACTAGCGACCCGGCCCGTCTTCGCACGGGGTACTTTGTACAATTATTGGTGCTTCGACACTGATAGTACGTCGTTAGGTACAAAAACGTCGTTAGCTATCATTTAATTTAAAATATATATGTACAAAAGTTTCATCATGAATCAGACTAAACTGTCAGTAACTACAAAATGTTGTTATAAACAATGTTTACAGCAGATTTTTCATTAGACAGCACAAACTGATTTTGTTTCGGAGTTACACGTGAAAGGGCTACATACATATTATATATAGTTGTCGATGTGAAAAAAATTCTATAACCTGTGACTTATTGATGGTCATTGGAAAAGACATTTTCACTAGAAATTGCAGTCTTTTAAATTGAAACGGTAAATCATTTTTAAAGGAATCCGGGAAATTAAAAAACTTCTCCAGTTATTAGGTAGGTATAGGTAAACGAATACCATTGCATAGTTTGGGTGGATTTTTGACCGAGTGTAATTTTAAATCTGTGTACGCGTAGTGCGTGTAGCGTGTACTCATTTAATTAATTATTTTCTCTATTATACAAATACTTAATTAGAATGTTTTGTATGAATAACCCTTTGGGAATAAATTGTCTAAATAACAGTGAAAACTTGATCAAAATCCGTTGCGTGGTTTAAAAGAAGAAAGGTTAGAAACAGACAGATAGAGGCGGAGGGCGACTTTGTTTTATACTATGCATTGATAGTGATGATTATAGGGTCGCATTTAACCACCATCTCACCTGATGGTAAGCTATGATGTGATCAATGATGACGCACGTTCCTCCTGCTAATAGAAGTCACCTATTCACTCTTGACTATAGATGGTTATAGATTTTAGGAAACACAGACTCCGGCAGGGAATTAAAAAGTAAGCATAACATAACTAACAGCCTTTTTTCCTGGTGGGAAAATCATCAAAAGACTCCTCTCGCTCTAGGTGGAGCGGAATATGTTTTAGTCAGTAGAAGCCTAACACTCCTGTTTCAGACTTCTACTGAGTAAAATACAACAGCCTGGGTTGTAAAGGTTAATTAGGTTGTAGATAAATGCAAGAAACTGCAGTACTCAGCTGAACCGGTTACACTAGAAGCTGACCCTAGCATTGCTGGGAAAAGCAGCTCAGCTGATGATGCTGATGAACATAACTAGCCTTGGCGCTGCCGCTGCGGCTGCAGAAAACCTCAAGCGGCGGAAATACAACGTGTAATGGAAACCCCATATCTATCCAAAGGAGCTGAAGACAACATCTGGTACGGAGTCTCTATGCACAGTTTCAGCTCAAAATAACTGACTCAAAGAATTGATACCAAATTATCGGTTTCATATGTTTCTTGAATACCAATCATAACAAACGTGTCACAGCACTACGAGGGTCGATAACTTTCCACGTCACTTGCCAATAACACGGTGATTCTCTTCGTTCTTCTTAATTTGAAAATTCTACCTCTGGTATCAATGTATTGAAATTTCTATTATACTTCACACATGTAGACATAGGATTATAAAACCCTTGCCATATCGTTTATTATCATCCAAAGAAACCGTGCACTCGGTATGTATATAGCCTTTAAATTACACGTTGTATAAGAACCTCGTTGGTAGGTATATTTTTGAGCCGTTTGGGGTTGAAACCCTGGGATCGTGACGTCACGGCTCACAAATTATTTAAAGACCTTTCGAGACGCCTAGTCGACACTTCGCGTGACCCAAGGGCTGGCTTTTACCTTGGACAGAAGTTAAGCATTGCCATACAACGTGGCAATGCAGCCAGTCTTTTGGGCACATTACTAGTGGACAGCGATGCTCACGAATTTCTGGACGATATATTTTAGATTATTTTTAGATATATGTACATAGTTTAGGGTTTTATTTAAATGCAATAATTAGGACACAGGCCTCCTCACTAAGAAAGGGAATGGACGTCCATACAACACGCGTGTCTAGTACGGGTTGGTGGATGAAAATCCAAAGTCATGTCGACTTTGGATTTTTCAGTCCTAGGACTTTCCATTTTCCTCACAATGTTTTCTTTTACCGTTTTGAGGGCAGTCGTGATTATGAAAATTATTCGAAGAAATGTGTCTGCCTTTGTCTGCCCCACGACCTACAATTATCACTACTTTACAAATATTTCTTTTGAGTTAGTCCTATTAACACGTTCGCTGACAGTGAGCACTTACCCTGATACCACATTACGACAGTAGAATTTTCCACGAAGTACTCTTAAAAATAAGTGGCCCGTCCCTCGACGTACTGTCATAATGCACTATTTTAATTTCCCGCCTAACGACGTACTGTCAGCGAACGTGTTAACAATACCACCCATTCTTGGAGCGTTTCGGTGTCCTGAATTAAAATCAGACGTCAAAACTTTTCTAGCACGTTATAAAGTAATCTTGGTCAAAATGTACCAAAATCTTTATTTTTCAGCACCATGAAAAAAATATTTTCACTAAAAACTTGTCATGGTATCTAAAAGTACTATTATTCATTTCAAACATTATATAAAAAGCTTAATTACCACATATATAATTTTTATTTTGTAACGGTCAGCAATAATAATAATAATAATAATAATAATAAGCCCCCTAAACAACCACACGTCCTGATTGAACACCTAATCACGTGGGGGGCGGACACACGAATGAGAAGTTACTGGCGTGGCTAACGTGGCTCTGGAAACCCATTCAACATGGAGACACGATCTAAAAGTAAACGTATAGGACCGCTGCCCGGGGGCGATCGCCGGGGCGCACCTGGAGCTGACGCTGGGTGTCTCAGCATGCGAACCGTCAGCGGTGAGGAGTTGAGCAGGCGGGCTCCCACCGACAAAGATACTACAGCCGAAATCAATGACGATGGCGTCAGACACACAGACAGGACAAACACTCCTTTAGAGCCATATAGTCCAAGCACAGTTTCATATACACCCTCTAGGCCATCATCACCATCCATATCATCGTCACCATCCGTACCATCGTCACCCCTCATTTGTAGTTTAAATACAGTTTCACAATCTTCGGCCTTGAATGTTGCGCGGGAGGTAACTACCTTCCTACCCGCGTCCACCAAGGCCGGAAAAGCAAGAGTTCGCATGAGATGGAGTAAAGAAACAAACATATTTATCATGCGAACCTACTTACACATAACTAAGTTAGAGACAGATATGACCACATACAGACAACAACTCCACGCACTCTTCACAAGACAATACCCAGAAATAACTGTATCAGAACAAAGAATAGCAGATCAAAGAAGAATAATAGTTAGGAACAAACTTCTATCACAAGAAGTTATAGATCAATTAAAAGAAGAAGTACGAACTCAATTAATACTGGAAGAAACAGTTAACACAGACACACAACACATAAATGAACAACCCTTAACGCTCACTCAAATACGACCCATTGATACCCAATATCAACTACTTAATCAATCGCAACCGTCTACACAAACGTCCCATACGAGTACATCCACACAAACCGAACACTTAACAATAACACTAGAAAATGACATTGAAACCTTAGTCGGTGGGGATCAAAATCTTATAACAGATATTTATATCCAAGAAATAAATGAAAAATTTAGAAGCACAATGACACAATATTCTGGGATGGACCCAGCAGCTCGACCCAAATTGCCCAAACTTAAATACACCCCCAAATTATTTCGTTTAGTAAGTCTATTTAATGAAAATATACTCGCCCAGTTTCTCTCTGATGACACACTTCTTTTAGACATACATTTACTCATATATTGCACAGCAGTAGTTATATCCGAAGAGCTTAACTTTAAAATCACACACTACACACAAAACACAAGACCGCGTCATAATATAGAACCAGCCTGGCAAAAAAGATTAGAAAAAGACATTGAAAAGTTAAGAGCAGACTGTGGCAGACTCACACAATATATCAATGGTAGCAGATCAAATAAAGTAGTCAGGACAGCTGAGGCTATATTTAGGAATACTACTACTCACACCAGACACGAAAATAATAATAAAAAACCTGAAGATTTCTTAGATACCTTAAAACAAAAACTTGCTCTTAAAGCTCATAGACTAAAAAGATATAAAAAAGCGCAACAACGTAGAAATGATAACTCCATGTTCTCCACAAACGAAAAAGTTTTCTATAGAAACCTTAACAAATCACGTTCTGAAATAAATAACGATCAAAGCTCTGAACTACCTACAAAAGAGCAGCTAGAGACGTATTGGTCCAGTATTTGGGAAGAGCAAATACAACACAACAATCAAGCATCTTGGATAGCAGAAGAAGATGCGAAGTGGAGAAATATTAATGAAATGGAGTTCATAGAGATAACAGAGTCAGACATTACACACATAACAGCTAGACTACATAACTGGAAATCTCCTGGTATAGACAAAATTCACAATTTTTGGTACAAAAAATTAACTTCATTACACACATATTTAGCCAAAAATTTCACAGATATCATATTAGGACAACAACACACACCTGACTTTATCGCAACAGGAATTACTTACATGTTACCTAAAACTAAAAATTCGCCGCAGCCTTCAGAATACAGACCAATAACATGCCTACCTACAATTTACAAAATACTAACCTCAGCAATATCAAGAAAAATTAACTCACACATTACACAGAATAATATCATAGCAGAGGAACAGAAAGGATGCAGACAGGGCCACATGGGATGCAAAGAACAGTTAATTATTGATTCCACTATACATAAACACGCGTCTTCCAAAAACAAAAACCTTCATTGTACCTATATTGATTACAAAAAAGCTTTTGACAGTGTTCCTCATTCTTGGTTGATAAAAGTATTAGAGATTTATAGAATAAACCCAAAAATAATTGATTTCTTACACCGTATTATGAAACAGTGGAAAACTTCACTTCAGATAAATTCCAGCCACAACAATATCATCACCACGCGACAGATATCTATTAAAAAAGGTATATATCAAGGTGACTCTCTGAGTCCCATGTGGTTCTGTCTCGCCCTAAATCCTTTGTCGCATTTACTTTATAAATGTGGGGCCGGATATTGTCTTAAGCACATCAGAGAGGAAACAACAGTATCACATCTTATATACATGGATGATATTAAATTATATGCAAAAACAGAAAAAGACATGAAGAAATTAGTAGATGTTACAGCAAAGTTCAGTGGGGATATAAATATGCAGTTTGGGTTGGATAAATGTAAAACACTTCACATTGTCAGAGGTAAAGTACGCCCTGGGGATTATGTAGTGAATAATTCGGAAACCATCGCAGCAATGGAATCAACCGACTTGTATAAATATTTAGGGTACACACAGTTAAAAGGTCTAGATCATGTAAAAATTAAAAATACGCTAACTACAGAATACAAGAGAAGACTTAATATAATTTGTAAAACCCAACTGTCTAGTAAACACCTAATTAAAGCCATAAACACATTTGCCATCCCCGTATTAACATACTCATTTGGAGTCATAAAATGGACTAAGACAGATACAGAACAATTAGAGCGAACTACACGAACAACACTCACAAAACATAATAACTTACACCCTAAATCAGCCATAGAAAGATTAACCGTCAAAAGGCAGTATGGAGGGAGAGGCCTGATAGATATCCAGCATCTTTGGCGGAAACAAATCAATCGACTAAAAACATTTTTCCACACAAAATCTTGCACTAGTAACATCCATAAAGCCATAGTAAGTAATGATCTCAACTACACTCCACTTAATCTCAATGGTCAGACAGAATCAGATAGTATCACAAATGAAGATCCACAGACTCAAAAAATTGAGGACTGGAAGAAAAAAGTGCTTCATGGGCGCCACCCTCATGACCTAGAGCAATCCCATATAAATAAATTAGCATCCAACAAATGGTTAAAGGTAGGTAATTTATTCCCAGAAACTGAAGGATTTATTATAGCTATTCAAGATCAAATCATTAACACAAAGAATTATAGAAAATTTATAATAAAAGATCCCACCGTAACGAATGACAAATGTCGCAAATGTCAATCCCAGCCAGAAACGATACAGCATATCACTGGTGCCTGCCCCACACTAACACAAACCGACTACACTCATAGGCATAATCAGGTAGCAAACATCATCCATCAAAAACTAGCTGTCAAATACTCACTCATACAGAACACTAACACCCCTTATTACAATTATACACCACAAACTATTATAGAAAATACGACACATAAGCTATACTACGACCGCGCCATTCTCACAGACAAAACCATTCATTATAACAGGCCAGATATAACACTACAGGATAAAATCAATAAAGTTACGTACCTGGTAGATATCGCAGTCCCTAATACACACAACATACAAAAAACAATCACTGAAAAAATCAGCAAATACATAGAATTGAAAGATGAAATTACAAGAATATGGCGTCAGCAAAAAGTATATATTGTTCCTATAGTCCTTTCCACCACAGGCGTTATTCCCAATCATCTCCTACATAGTTTAAAATTATTAGACCTTAAAGAAACTCTCTACATATCACTGCAAAAGGCCGCAATCCTGAATACATGCAGAATTGTGAGAAAATTCATGCAGTTAGAAGAGGCCGAAATAACTTAACACAAAAACACAATAAAATACACAACACACGCCGCTTTTACTTGGCTTAGCCCGTAAAAGTGGTAGAAAAACCAGCCAAAGAGCTGAGATAAAATAAAATATACTCGAAAATAATAATAATAATCTGTGGCCCGGCTGTCAACCAGCTTGTCAAAAATTTTCCTCTCAATTCTTTTTGAAGAATTATTTAATAAAATAATAGTTATATAACATGTTTAACCAAACCAAATCCGTTAAAAAAAAAAAAACAAAATCTAACATACAAGAAGAAATGCAGATCCACCATCACCACAAGCATCTAAGTCTATCTTAGTAAGGAAAATCTCATATGAAGATAAAAATATGTTGACAAGACGCCGGGCACAATTACAACAACCCACACGCCCAATACCTGCGGAATCGCCGCTCAGCTCCGCCTCGCAGCCGCCGGGACCAGCTCCAGCCGTGAGTGAAGAGACTCCGGCCGCTGCAGTTGCGTCGAGCTCGAGCGACGAATACTTCTCGCCGCCGACGACACCACCACCTGCGCGTCGGCGAGGAAGAGGCCGCCCTCCGGTCGGCTTAGGACTTCGAGGCCCTCCGGCCTCCAATGGGGTCCCCGCTGCCGGTGGAAGTGTGCAGCGCATGCGATGGACACATTCCATTAATGAGAACGTCATGCGCTCATACTATGGGGCTACAGAGGGGGGAACTAACCTGACTGCGTACCGTGGTCGGATGCTCTCTCTGTTTCAGGTACTTGAACCAGCTGTCAACGTTTCGGCTCAACGACTGTCGGATCAGGTGCGGGTCATCCAGCGTAACCGTATGTTGGATGACGCCGTACTTGACAGACTACGCCTCGAATCACGGTGCAGCCGTGTCTCATCTGCTTCGCCACTGGCCGTGGTGCAACTACAACCCAGTATCTCACCGCGACCCGACCACGTCGGTGAAGATGATGATGACGAGGCTATAACCGTGAGTACGTGCAGTGAACGATTGAGGAGTGCTTTGGAGTGTGCATTACGGGAGTATCGCTCCACACCGCCTGAGCTTAGACCTCGTCTGCCTCGTTTACCCATGCATAAGAAAAATAGGGCGCTAGTGTGTGCTCTAGATTCACTGCTGTCAAATTATTTTGACAATAGTGAAGACCTCACCGATACTCATTCGATCCTATACTGTGCAGCTGTAGCGGCTTGTCGGGTAGCTCATGTCAAGTTTCCAAAGACTGACAGAGTTATTCGACCAGCTGTACCAGCTTGGCAGGGCAGGATCGAACGTCGTATTGCTGAGGCTAGAGCACTCATTGGTAAACTTATCTGCTTCAGGCAGGGCAACACTCGTCCTAGAGTGATGCGCTTTGTGAGGCGGGCGTTTGCGGGGACTGATATCAGTCCTCGGAATTATCTGACCCGCGTCACAGAGCGTATCGACTTCCTGAAGCAGAAAGTCTATGCATGGGCAAATCGAATTCGTCGATATAAGCGGCGGGTGGAGCGATACACTCAGAATCGCACATTCCAAAGCAATGAAAGGTGGGTTTATAGGGCCTGGGAGCGACCTGACCAAGGTGTGACTGATACGTGCCTACCGAATGATGACGCCATGTGTTCGTTCTGGCGCAGCATCTGGTCGGCTCCTGTCAGTCACACTGAAGGTGACTGGATGAGTGAGATCAAGTGCACGTGCGATCTTATACCAGAAATGGGGGCAATTACGATCAGCCCCCAGGATGTAACCCGTGCAGTCCGTCCGTTATCCAACTGGAAATCTCCGGGGCCGGACGGGCTGCACAATTTCTGGATAAAATGGTTTCTAAGCTCGCACGCTCGCTTGGCCGCTCAGTTCCAGTCTGCCCTAGAGCTAGGGTCGCTACCTCAATTCCTAACTACAGGAATAACCCACCTGCTCCATAAATCAGGCAGTACTTCGGAACCTAAAAATTATAGACCGATCACGTGCTTACCGACGGTCTATAAAGTTCTTACATCCATTCTGAGAGCCAAAATTAATAATCACATAGATACAAATTCAATCATGTCTGCTTCTCAGAATGGATGTAGGAACGGGTCCCGCGGTACTAAGGAGCTTCTCCTAATCGATATTGCCATAAACCAACAGGTTCGTCGTTCCCGAAGGAATCTGTCGACATGTTGGATAGATTATAAGAAGGCCTATGACTCGGTTCCACATACATGGCTCATGAAGGTGTTGGAGTTGTACAAAATAAATCCAATACTCCGCACTTTTCTTGAGTCATGTATGGGGCAATGGAAGACGGTCCTCTGCTATCCAGGATGTCGACAGATCCAGGAAAACAGCGAACCGATTAGGATTGAGCGTGGTATTTTTCAGGGCGACAGTCTGAGCCCACTGTGGTTTTGTCTGGCTCTCAACCCTCTCAGTACACTGCTGGAGGGTTCGGAGCAAGGCTACCAGTTGAGAAGAGGTGGTCAGGTATATCACACTTGCTTTACATGGATGATTTGAAACTTTTTGTCCCCAGCAAATTGCAACTCATGGAGCTACTGAAGGTAACGGAAACCTTCAGTAGTGCCATCAAGATGGAATTTGGGGTGGACAAATGTGCGATCATGCATGTAAAGCGAGGGGAGATTATGGAATCCGTGGGAACTCAACTCTCGGATTCCATACACCTAAGATCCCTCGGCTCAACTGAAACCTACAAGTATTTGGGTATGTCAGAAGCACTAGGCATCAATGTTGCTTATGTTAAACAGTCATTGAAGGAACGCTTCTTTGGCCGCCTGAATAAAGTACTGAATAGTCTTCTATCAGGCGGAAACAAGGTGCGTGCCTTCAATGGTTGGGTCATGCCAATATTGATGTACTCTTTTGGCATACTCAAATGGACTCAGACTGAACTTGACGCCTTGGACAGGCGGGTCCGCACAACGCTGACTGCAAATCGAATGCATCACCCACGTTCATCGGTGATGAGGATGTATATCCCGCGGAAGTGCGGGGGTCGTGGCTTTTTAAATGCAAAGACCCTGCACAACCGCGAGGTATGCAGCCTTAGGGAATATTTCCTAGAAGCCGACGTGGGTATACATCGAGATGTGGTAGCGATGGACAAAGGCCTCACTCCGCTCTCCTTAGGTACCGAGAATTGGCGCAAACCTGTAGTATTAGATACTAATGACCGCAGAGAAGTATGGCAGAGCAAGGAGCTTCACGGACGCTATTACCGGGCCCTTCATGGGTCTGACGTAGATACGTTAGCGTCCGTAGCCTGGCTACGTTTTGGTGACCTCTTCGGGGAAACCGAAGGTTTTGTCTGTGCGATTATGGACGAAGTTATGATGACGAATAACTATCGGAAGTATATTGTGAAGGATGGTACGGTAGACATATGTCGGGCATGTCACAAACCGGGAGAATCCATTCGTCACATTATCTCCGGTTGTTCTCGTCTGGCTAACGGAGACTATTTGCATAGACACAACCTCGTAGCCAGGATTATTCACCAGCAACTTGCTCTTAAATACAATCTTGTGGAATCAGAAGTACCATACTATAGGTATGTGCCCGACCCAGTTCTCGAAAATGGCAATATTGCACTGTATTGGGATCGGTCTATCATCACTGACAGGACTATTGTTGCCAATAAGCCTGACATAGTGGTGATAGACCGATTAGAGCGTCGCACAATGATTGTTGATATAGCAGTCCCCCATGACGAGAACCTCGTGAAAGCTGAGATAGATAAAAAAAATAAGTATCTTGACCTGGCGCGCGAGGTTGTCGACATGTGGGATGTGGAGACAGCAATCATTGTGCCGATAGTCGTCACAGCCAATGGTTTAATAGCCAAGAGCCTCGACCAACATCTAAGGAGGCTCTCGTTGGGCAGCTGGATCAAGGGCCTGATCCAGAAAGCAGTGCTCCTGGAAACGGCGCGTATTGTGAGGAGGTTCCTCTCTATGGAGCCCTGACCACCGGTAGCTTGGACCCTGTTCCCGATACCGGTGGGCTACTATTTTTTTATATTTTTAAATGTTTTTATTTTTTATATTAATATTTAAAAATGTAATCTATATGTATATATATTAAATAAATGGAATAATAATAATAAAAAAAAGCTGGCAACACTAGCCGTCAAATCAAGTTTTGTTTTCTGCTCGTACAAAATAAATCCGCAATAAACAGTGATAAGTTTCCCCATCCAAATTTTTCCATATATACGAAAAGAGGACACGCTGAAGCAAGAAACATAACATAAATTTAAAAACAACTAATATTATGAACCGAAAAAATACCGAAAATGAAGTTAAACAATCCATCGGCAACTGTCAAGTCTGTCATGTTTGTGTTTGCGAAAATGCGAGAAATAATTATGTAAAGAAACAAAACTTGGACGATGCTTACTAGAGCAGCTTCGCGACGTGCACGCCCATCACCCCCGGACCCGTCGTTCAGCTCCGCCTCGCCGCCGCCGGACTTAGGATCACCAATGTCACCGGCGGCTGCAGCCGCGTCGAGCTCGAGCGACGAGTATTTCTCTCCGCCGACGTCGCCAACACCTGTGCGTCGGCAGGGGAGAGGCCGGCCACCGACGAGCTTGGGACTTAGGAGCCAACCGGCTCCAAGTCGGGTCCCCGCTGCCGGTGGTGTGCAGCGCATGAGATGGACTCAGTCCATAAACGAAAACGTCATGCGCGCATATTATGGGTCTACAGAGGGGGGAACTAACCTCACTGCGTATCGTGTCAGGATGCTGTCTCTGTTTCAGGACCTAGAACCAGCTGTCAACGTCTCGGCCCAACGACTGTCGGATCAAGTGAGGGTCATCCAGCGTAGCCACAGGCTGGATGATGTAACACTTGATAGGCTGCGCTCAGAGGTACTGAACAACCATATCATCTCGACCCCGACACAAGCCGCCGTACAAGCACCCGCTAGTGGTGTAATGACGTCGCGGCTAAATAGTCATAATAATGAGCTAGATGATAGGGTTGTCACGGTAAGTAGCCAATGCAACGATCGACTGAGGAGCGCACTGGAGGATGCGCTTCGTGAGTATCGATCGACTCCGCCTGAACTTAGACCCCGTTTACCACGGTTACCCATGCACAAAAAAAATAGGGCGCTGGTGTGTGCTTTGGACTCGTTGCTTGAGAACATTTTTGAGAGCAGCGAAAACCTCGTTGATACGCACTCAATTCTGTATTGCGGGGCTGTTGCGGCGTGTCGCTTAGCTAACGTCAAATTTCCTAATACCGACGAAGCTATTCGACCAAAACCTGCTGTACCAGCCTGGCAGTATAGGATCGAGAGGCGTATCGATGAGGCCAGAGCACTCATCGGCAAACTATACTGCTTCAGGGAAGGCAATACACGCCCGCGTGTAATGCGTTTTGTGCGGCGGGCTTTCTCGGGGACTGGAATCAGCCCTCGAGAGTACACACCCCACATTACGGAGCGTATTGACTTCCTGAAGCAAAAAATTTGTGCATGGGCAAGCCGTATCCGACGGTTTAAGCGGCGGGTTGAACGGTACTCACAGAATCGCATGTTCCAGAGTGATGAGAGGTGGGTATACAGAGCTTGGGAGCGACCCAATCAAAACGTGACTGACGTGTGCCGCCCGGATGATACCGCCACAAATTCATTTTGGCGCAACATCTGGTCGGTGCCCGTCTGTCATGTTGAGGGTGACTGGATGCGTGAAGTTGAACGCGTATGTGAAGCTATACCACAAATGGATAAAATAATCATTAATACTTCTGATGTAGCCAAAGCAGTTCGTCCGTTACCAAACTGGAAGTCTCCAGGACCGGATGGACTGCACAACTTCTGGCTCAAGTGGTATAGCAGCTCGCATGCGCTTTTAGCTTCTCAATTCCAAGCATCCTTAGAGACTGGGTCTCTACCAGAGTTTTTGACAACTGGCTGTACCCACCTGCTTCATAAGAGTGGTAGTCCCACGGAACCCAAAAACTATAGACCGATTACTTGTTTGTCTACGGTCTATAAGGTTCTTACGTCCATTCTGAGAGTGAAAATAAATATGCACATTGAGTGCAACTCAATTATGTCCACTTCTCAGAATGGATGTAGGAACGGGTCCCGTGGCACTAAGGAGCTACTCCTCATTGACATGGCCATTAGCCAACAGGTTCGTCGATCCCACAAAGATCTATCAACATGCTGGATAGACTACAAAAAAGCTTATGATTCTGTTCCTCATAGCTGGCTCATGAAGGTGCTAGAGCTTTACAAAATAGAGCCAACTCTACGCACCTTCCTTGAGTCATGTATGAGGCAATGGAAGACGGTACTTCGCTATCCAGGATGTCGACCGATTCGAGGGAATGATGACCCTATATGGATCAGACGGGGAATATTTCAGGGCGACAGTTTGAGTCCACTTTGGTTTTGCTTGGCCCTGAATCCTCTAAGCACAATGTTAGAGGACTCAGGCCTGGGCTATCGGTTGAGAAGAGGAGGTCAAAGTATATCCCACCTCCTTTACATGGATGATTTGAAACTCTTTGCCCCCAACAACTTGCAATTGATGGAACTACTGAAGGTAACTGAAACTTTCAGTAGCGCCATCAAGATGGAATTTGGTGTGGACAAGTGTGCAATCATGCATGTAAAACGAGGAGAGATTATGGAATCTGAGGGAATTCAACTTTCAGACTCCATACACCTTAGATCTCTCTGCTTGACCGAAACTTATAAGTATTTGGGTATGTCGGAAGCTTTAGGCATTAATGTTGCTGACATGAAGCAATCGCTCAGGGAGCGCTTCTTTGGCCGCCTGACAAAGGTATTAAACAGCCTTTTGTCGGGAGGAAATAAGGTGCGCGCTTTCAACGGTTGGGTCATGCCGGTGTTGATGTATTCTTTCGGCATACTCAAATGGACTCAAACCGAACTGGACGCCCTGGATAGGAGGGTCCGTACACTGCTAACCGCAAATCGGATGCATCACCCACGATCATCGGTGATGAGACTGTATATCCCGCGGAAATGTGGAGGTCGAGGGTTTTTAAATGCCAAAACTCTCCACAACCGCGAGATTTGCAGTCTCAGGGAATATTTCCTTAAAGCCGATGTGGGTATGCACCGAGATGTGATTGCAGTGGACAAGGGACTTACCCCGCTGACTATGGCTAAAGAGAACTGGCACAAACCTGTTATACTTACCCCAGATGACCGCAAGGAGGTATGGAAAAGCAAGGAACTTCATGGTCGCTACTATCGGGCTCTTTATGGGTCCGATGTAGATTTGACAGCTTCCGTTGCCTGGCTACGCTTCGGGGATCTCTTCGGAGAAACTGAAAGTTTTGGCTGTGCAATTATGGACGAAGTTATCTTGACGAATAATTACCGGAGACATATTATGAAGGACGGGACGATTGACGTGTGTCGGGCATGCTATCGTCCTGGCGAGTCCATCAGACATATTGTCTCCGGTTGTTCTCGTCTAGCTAACGACGAGTACTTGCATAGACACAACCAAGTAGCCAGAATTATCCACCAGCAACTTGCTTTGAAATACAAACTTGTCGATTCTGAGGTACCGTATTACAAGTATGTGCCCGACCCAGTTCTCGAAAATGACCATGTCACGTTGTACTGGGATCGGTCTATCATCACTGATAGGACTATTGTTGCCAATAAGCCTGATATAGTGGTGATAGACCGATTAGTGCGCCGCGCAATGATAATCGATGTTACCATCCCACATGACGAGAATCTCGTGAAAGCTGAGAAAGAGAAACACATTAAGTATCTCGACTTAGCTCATGAGGTTGTTGACATGTGGGATGTGGACTCGACTGTCATTGTGCCGATTGTCATATCAGTCAATGGGCTGATAGCTAAAAGCTTCGACGACCATCTGTCGAAGCTGGCTTTGCACAGCTGGATAAAGGGCCTGATACAGAAGGCAGTTCTCCTCGATACAGCTCGTATTGTGAGGAGGTTCCTTTCTCTGGAGACCTAACCACCGGTAGCTTGGACCCCGTTCCCGATACCAGTGGACTGCCATTTTTTATATTTTTAAATGTTTTTTTATTGTCACTTTTTTATAGAAAAATATTTAAAAATGTAATTTTTGAGAGGTATATAAAATAAAGGAGATAATAATAATAATTCTTTATTTTCATACAACAATGATCCAGCGTGTTAGTAAACAATAATATAACTTATTACTAGTGTTAGTAGTTAAAATACAATAGAGAAGAAGACAGACCAAATAGTATTGTGAAAAGGACATCCCCGAATTAATGGTTAGTGATTGTCCTTCTCACAAAACCTTTAATAATCAATAACATGATATTTTTGCGAAGTAAACTTTAGATAGAGCAAATATTCAATGCTCGATTATTCGGATAAAACAGATATCAAACGAATCAAATGGGATTATTATGAGGGAAGTGAAAACTTTAAGTCATCGCAGACGATTTTTTACCGAGCTTATTAAAATTATGGTAACAGTGCTTTGATTTGGAGAGCTCGCTATTTTGAGCGAAGATATCTAGGTAGCCTGATGTGTTGGAATTTTTGTAAAATCAGAATTCAATTAAACACATCTAAAACCCTCTGAAAACAATAATATAATGACAGGGACAAGCACCTTGTAAACTAGTGATTATTATAACGCTGAACCAACACTGGTCAAATAAATTTCATTTATCAGTAAGTTCGCCAGACTATACATTAATTAACTATTTATATGCCCGTGACTTTGTCTGCGTTTTACTTAGCATTTTCTTGCATCAGTTAGAAATCTGAATATTGCAAAATTTGTACCTGGTATCCGGTTTTTATTTAATTAAAATCGAATATCGAATCGGTCACATACATATATTCTGTTCCTGATTATAGGTCGGTACTCGTATCTACCTGTGGAAATTAAAGTAGAAGTCAAATCCATTTATCTGCTTTAAATGTAGTTCAAAAGGTGGTAGCAAAATATAATAATGAAATGACATATTTCGCCATAAAATGGCATGCAAATATTAAACTATCATAGGGTGCCTAATATAATCTTAAAGAACTATAAGTAATTAAATAGAATAATATTTTAAAATCATAATGTAGTTATTTGTAGGTAATTACTTACCCCGCTTGGGCAGAGCTTCACCGTGTCCTGGTAGGGGCGATAGGCGGCGACTTCTCGCTCCCGGCCCTGGCTCAATCCATGGTCCGGAGCGAGGAGGCATGGGAAGCGGTCACCTCTTTCTGCGAAGCAGTTATGCCAGCGAAGGAGGTGGCGGGACGCGCGAGGGAGAGGCGGGTCTCACAGACCTCGGGCCCCAGCCGCCGCAGGAGACGCACCCAGCGTCGGAAGTCACAGGGTGACTCCCATCCACCGTAGGCGCGAGACTGCGGGCTGCGAGCAATGGGTAGCTCGCCGCCCGACTGAAACCAGGCCCATGTAGACGGTGCGTCGTGTTCCACGCGCGCCTCAAAGAGTGTCAGCAAAAATTGTCGGGGCCCATAAGGGGGCCGTTGCCTGTCGGGTTTGCGGATTTGTTCAAAAGAGTTACCGCGACCTCGGAACACGAAGGGCATATGATGGAACACGGATAGGTTTTAGTCAGTAAAAGTCTGACACACCCTCCCGCTTCGCCCAGATCGTGCGGCAGTCATAGGATGATTTACCATCCTTAAAAAAAGGTAAGTACTTAAAAATGCAATATAAAAATATAACTAAGATCACATATAAATGAGAGTAGTTTCCGAGATGTGAGCTAACATAAAACCAAAAATCGCAAATTTTTTACTAACACCACGTTCTCTAGATTTTTTCAATTTATTTTTTACTGATAATAGGCTTGCGTTTGGCCACCATCTCACCTGATGGTAAGTGATGATGTGGTCGAAGATGTTTACCTAGAAGTTCACCCTCGACTTAAAGACCGCCAGGTTATTGTTATCGGGAAACACAGACTCCGGCAGAGAATTCTACTCCTTAGCCGCACGCACAATGAAAGCATTGTAAAATTAGAAACTTGAGATAATAGTTATGTCTGAATATATTATTAATACTTTTTAATTTCGGTAAGCTAAGGATCTATTCGATAGTATTAGGTATACCTATACCTTCCATACGAACATATGTCGGCGTGTACCCTTTCAGGCATAAACGCCTTGATGTTACGAGTGTGTTATGTATTTCACCTAATTGGTCGATCATATTAATAGGTTTGCAATTGCTATTAAGCTTATTGTGCGGTAGCTTCAAAGCCAATATAGGTGCATAAAGTTACTAAATACTCAATCATTTATTGCATTTTATGTGTGGAAGGCCCATGAGCCCAGATTTTTTTTAATGAATAATAAAGATGGATTTTATTGTTGTCAAGTTTTAAAATTCCAATCAGAGCTGTTCTATACCAACATCTGACATAAAGATTTGGCATAAAATTATATTACAAATTAATCGTCATGCGAAAAACTGGTCAGAAGAGCCTCCATAGGGTATTATAATATCATTAAAGAACTTATATCCTCTTATAACTTGAACAAAAAATTAAACAAAAACTTTGCGAGTTAACAAACTAAACGCTACCAACTTAAAAGTTAAAGGTCTACAATTACGAAACTTAGAGCTTTGTCATATCCATTGCGTTACAAGCTTACAACTTACGGCTGCTATAGAACAGATGTTATCGAAGCAAAAACAAAAAACGCAATGTAAGACTAAGACAATGCCTTAGTGTTGCGCTGAGCGACACGGCGATATGTCGAAGGTCATCGCGCGTATTTTAAACACGCTCCAATTTCAAAAGACTTTACAAAAAATCATCCGCATTGTCGGGCATACAGTTAACCCTAAACTAAAGACCCTTTCTTAGTTTTTTGGCAGAAAAAAACGCCGAGCGGAGACGGCGGGCGCGCCGCGACTTATTCGTGGCCGGGCGGTTGCAGCGCGCGGTCGCACCTCTAGCTCTGACGTCACGCACTCTTCCCGGAGCGCGGGAAAACTCGCGCCGTCAGCTGCACTGAGGTTTCCATCTTTAAAAATAATCCACCGAAACGCATTCGAAGAATCGATTATTTTCGATAACAGAGTAACGCGCCGTGTTTATTATTATGATTCTTACAAATTAAACCGTGTATTGTTTTAAATATTTCGACATTGTCGGAATTCTATTGTGTGACTCGTTAATTGTTTAATGTTTTGCTTAATCTAGGGCTTTGTCGAGATGAATCCGTTTTGGTTTACATTTTTGTCCGTGATATAAACAATTGATAATTTCGCGGAGGAGTTGAGCGCGGTTTTTATGAATGTTTTTGCGTATCGGCCGGTGGTGGGGGAAGGGTGGGGCTTCGGTTGACTCGTCCCTCTCCTAGCCGGTATTTTGATTTAGTTTCTGACTCTTACGCAGATGTGGCATTTTTTTCAGTCGCGTGAGTATTTCGCGCGCGGCTGTTACATTTTCCTTGTTTCGGACGATTATTTTATTTTAGTTTCGACTTCCCGCGAAGTTAGCATTGAAACTTTTTTATTTCAGGTGACTGTAAATAGAAGTTTTATTAGTAAGGACTTGGATTAGTTTTATAAACTGTGTTGTCAAACTGTGTGGTCATTGTGTGTGTGTGACTCTATGGATTTATGGTGTTAAACAGGAGTGAACATTGTGTATGACCACCGCTTTGTTTTATCGAGTTCATTTCAAGTTTGGATGTCTTAATTTAAGGTAAGATTTAATATTTTTAACTTTGAAAAATATTACAATTTGGTACTTTTTCAAGTAAAACACTTCAAATAATGACATTTATTACTTACATATTTCATGTGCAACAAAATAACATACGGGACATTATTCTAGTATTCTTTTAATTCATGAAAAATATACGCAAATTGACTTATAAAATGTGTGATTCGGAAAACTTCAAGCTATTTAATACCTATTACTTTGCTGCACAATATACTTACTTATTTACTTAGCGATTATTACTTACTTAATAAGTAATCAACTTTAAATAATAAACGAAACAGAGAAGCTAGCGTTAATATTAAAATAAAAGTAGGCTCGCTAACATGCGATCATTAAAAAGTTAGTAAGCGGATAAATTTTACTATATGTTAATTAATAGCTTAATATAAACAGCAACTGTTACAAAACATACTTATAATTACAGTAATCAAAACGACAACAGTTTCAACAAATAATCTTGTAAGTAATTTGATCAAAAACAAAGAGAACAAACACCAAAACCTTAAAAGAATCTCAATATCTTTCTCACAAACTTAACGATCTGACCAAGTGACCACCCTCTTCCCTCACAGCATGAACGTATAAAAGATACATATCTCAAGATGCTGGAACGTGCATTTTTTCCCTTATCTGACCAATCGAGATCAGATACAGTGGAACATCTAGTACCAAAGTATCAAGGGTCATAGGTCGCATGGTTAGAAGATCAAGCTCTAACCGACGTTGTAGCGAGTACGATTCTCGTTTGTTGCGATATAGTTTAGTTTATACAGTTATGTTTGACTTTACTATTTAATTCTGATTGTTTGAAACCCGGACTGATATTATGAAGAGGCGAAAATAATTGCTTATTTCAAAACACCGGTTATGAAAATTATTTCTCTAGAGATCACACACTCTTACACAGTTTTAAGAATACTTTAGAGCATTAAAAGAGCACCACAGATATTATAGATCTAAAAGCTTCTCATACTATTCAACCAGTACGAATTACATGGACTTTAAAAGAGACGTTGACATTTGAGTTTGTTTCGGTGTTTCATCTCAGAGTTCTAAGTTAGGAAACACCGATAAATGACGTGTAAAAATGTTATTTATAACTAATTTACAAATAAATATTTCAATTCATAGTTAGCCTACTTATTTACTTGAAAAAATTAAACTTTAATGAAAGGAAAGCCTCGAGAGATAATTAGTGTTTAATGTCCATCTTAGTCAGTATTAATCTATAAGAGACACTTATCCCATTCAAAAGTAGTATATATATCTGTAATTCAGTCCCTCATTAGTATAAATATTGCATATAAATTATCACAAAGAGCCATACAATAAACAAAACTGTGTTTTGATTAGTTTAAATACCGAATAGTGAATTCTTCACTCGAATTTTAAACAGAGAATCCAAATTTGAATTTAGAATCGGCAAGGCTCTTAAGTTGTAATAGTTGCACCTATACTTAATCGCTGATTGAATTGTATAATATGTACCATTTACTTAGAAATAAATTATATTCTATTCAATTTTATAATCACCTATAATTGAAAGATTTCTTAACATATTGGAGATTTTACATACGTATGACAATAACATGTATAAACAATTGAAACATACTAAGACGGACATCACTTCCAAAGGGAAAACAAATACCACAGATAACATTTTGAACAACTCGCTACTGTTCTTAACAACTCCTTCTGAATTGATATTAAGTTCTTCTACTAAGGGTCTTAGAAATATTCTTACAATATGCTGAGATTATAAACTGATAAGTTGATTTATAATATATATATTAAAAAAAAAAACATAATGAAACCGAAACTGTTTTTAATAAAGCTGACAGTCATACACGTACAATAGTAAACTAATCAATTTAACCGTGAAATTAAAGAAAGAAAACACACTAAGTTAACAGAGCTTTATCTCAAACTTTGTGAAAAGTCGCGCTGAGTTTCAAAGAAAAATTTCCTCCACATAGTTTTCAGTTGTTTTTCTTATTAACTTAACGTTTACAATATTATTTACTAAAATATTCTTGCCATTTATGTTTAGTTTAATCACTGATGTTAAGATTGTAAATTCAAATTCGGACAATTTAAAATGTGTCTAAGAATACGACTTTGTTTTTAAATAGCTAAATCTGAAGTAACTGCTTTCCTATTAAAAGCCGATTTTGTCTTCTTGTTATGTTAACGTAATCAAAATTAAACACTTTCAAGGTGATTCGAATTTTAAAATTTTCGACATATTGTTTTTAGTGTAATGACAGCTAGGTATGAACGTACTATTTTGAGATTGGAAACAAATTAGAGCTTGGAAAACAGGTTTCTTGCCCAATAAGAAGTTTGCATCTTGCATAGTTTTAAAGCCTTATTGAACAGTTATGAGCTGTTTAAATAAGCTGAAACTGTAGTTTAAGGTATATTTTACATTTATGAGCCTTTAAGATGAGCTAAAACGAATTTTCCAAAAAAATTGTTCTTTATTGGACGATTTTTTTTTTGAGTTTTTTTTTATGATAGCCGAGGGATATCGTGTTACCCAGTTACTGGGTTGTGGAGGTCAGATAGGCAGTCACTCCATGTAAAACACTAATACTCAGAACTCCGGTTAGACCGAAACCGACCCCGACATAGTGGAGAAAAGGTTGAGCAAATGATGTTGAGAATAGCACACGCAAAGTCAGTTTGTAATGTTCCCATTGCTGGGTCACACTACCCTACACTGACTAAAAAGCCGCTAACCCCAGAAATTACTTTTCGAGTAAACGTAAAAACAAGTGCGAAATGATATTTCTACAAAACTACGCTATCTAGGACGATGGTTGTAAATTATTTTTGTGGGCTTCTGTGCACAATATATGACGTTTTTATATTGTAAATATTATTTTTTTAGTATTGTGTTATGTTTTAGTACCTATTGTATAAATAGTATTGTGGTTTAGTCGCTTTTTAACTAAGGAAGTGACAAAAATCTATGTGGTTTAACTGCTCACCAAAATTGCTGTATCTCGACAAGTATTTATCGTAGAAAAATGATTCATAGACCAAAAAATAGAGAATCGAAAGTAGTTTAAGGATAAATTAAAAAGTGAAAAATGGTATTTTGTGGCTTAACGGCCTTTTAGTTAGTGCAGGACAGCACAGGCTTCCTCTCTGTGAGGCAGAGTAGCCTGTGCCTTAGAGCAGGGGATCCCAAACTTATTTTAACTGTGACGCCCTTGGGAAGTTGCTATATTTTTGCGACGCCCTGGCCTTCTTGCCATACATTTACCTACTAGTTATAGTTCTAGCCTCACAACAATTTGTCAGAAAAACAGAACGAAGCATAGTTTCAGCCACCAACACTTTATGACAAACAAAACATTGAGGGAGTTCTAAGTTTCCTTTAATAATGTAGGTAAATCAGAAATTAAATTCTATACTTCTATCATTTTTCTAAAGTTTCGTTCGCCATAGTGAATATCAAAACGAAAATTAAAAGCGTTCGTAATTTATCGACACAGACAGCCAACCTATTTAGATCGCCTCACGACGCCCCTAGGATAATATTGCGGAGCCCCAGGGCGTCGCAACGCACAGTTTGAGAAGAGTTAGAGTATATCTATCTTAAAACGCATGCCCAATGTCCTAAGAAGATACCGCGGCCCCGAATTTAAGGGCAGCTGAAGGAACAGGGTGAGTTTTTAGTCAGTAGAAGTCTGACACTCCAGTGACTCCACCCAGTCTGGGAGAAGTCACTCGATAATTTTGCCAACCGGAAAAAAAAAATGTGTGTGGCTGTGTGTGTACTTATAGTACTTGCCTAATTATATTTGAAACTTAAATATAATATATATAAAACAAACAATTGAAAAATACCATTTAAAGGCTAAAACTTAAACGACAAAGTAATTAAATGATTGATCGAAATTAATTACAAGCAACAAGATATCAATAGGTTTAATTATTCAAATAACAAGGTTGCAATTTATATGTGTCTTAGTATTGTTAATATTAGAAACTGAACGTTAATAGGTAAAAAATAAAACGCAAGGTTATTTGAAACATTGAGACATGATAATTTGCTTTCCGGATTTGGTCAAAAGGTTTTCTTCGCGAGACGAAAACAAAGCAAATTGTCCGTACTAATATTATAAACGCGAAAGTAACTCTGTCTGTCTGTTACACTTTCACATCTAAACCGCTCAACAAATTTTGATGATATTAGGCATACAGATAGATTAGACAATAAAAAAGAACAAGTCAAATTTTTTTCTCACTGAAAAAAAAAAGAAGCACATTTCGCGCGAGTGATGCCACGGGCAGATGCAAGTTCAATATATGATAACGCTATGAGGACGCTGATAATCTTTGAAGGGACAAACAGATAGCATGCTTAAAACTTATTTTTGACCGCTAGTAAATATTAATCTATTACAGTTACCCAGCTACGCTTAAAATTTATTTTCGACCGCTAGTAAATATTAATCCATTACAGTTACCCAGCTACGCTTAACATTTATTTTCGACCGCTAGTAAATATTAATCCATTACAGTTACCCAGCTACGCTTAAAATTTATTTTCGACCGCTAGTAAATATTAATCCATTACAGTTACCCAGCTACTGGGTCCTAGAAGTCAGATACATCTGGTTAGACTGGAAACCGATCCCAACAAAGATGGGAAAGGCTAAGCAGATAATGACAAAGGCTTCTTACAAAACAATATTTTAGTCATTATGTTTAATTCATACATACAATTCAGTTTCATCGAAGTCACATAAGTCAGGCTATCAACGAATCAAAATAGCTATGTTTATAATGGATAATCAAATTAATAACTTCAGTTAATTGATCGTCTGAAACCGTATAAATCAAAAGCTGATAGTAATTAATTCGACATAAATAAGCTATACAGTTATAAGCCCGAACATTTAACTAAACTGTCTACAAGAAAAATAATTTAAACTTGAACGATTTCATTTAGTTACTAGATCTTGTCCGCGTGTTCGTTCGTGTGACAATCTCGCATATTTTCTCTGTTATGTGCCAAATTGTATCCATATCTTTTCAGCCAATCTGGCGTGACATCCGTCCAAGAAATTAATAAGGAGATGAAACAATAGTATACAAGGTGCAACAAATTAAGCGCAATACCTCAGACACCCCAATTAGATTATTAAATTATAAGTCTAAAACAACATCCGTAACTAAATAAATTGAAACCAAACCTAGACATTTGTTATAAAATAGTTATCCTTACTAAACGCAAAACGTATGTGCGTCATACAATATCCTTACGCAGACGCATACACTCATGCAATGTTAGCGGCCGATACGCACACGAGCGCATTTCCTTGAATTAAGGATTGTATTAATTTGTCATGATACTGTGTTTCCATTTTAAGTTAAATAGGTATAAGATTTTTCCGTCAAAATTTAACATCTATTTTTTATGACGGAAATCGATTCAAAAGCCGATTCTGAACCAACTGCTCTCAGGAATTGCGTTTATTCTGTTACACGTTGTATATATAGTAATAAAGTAGTAGTTTTACTAAAAACTGAAAAGTACATGAATAATAACCTTTTAATAATATGTTTCTGTGTGTACTAAGTACCTCTTAACGGTTTATTTTAACTTTATAAAGTAACTTAAAACTACGTTTTTCTTCTTAAAGTCAAGATACATACATATTTTATTTCTTTATTTAGGTTGAATGTACTATCGGCCAAAGATACACATGCTAACTTAAGAAAATATTTCTGCGGAAGCGCAGCTAGTGACAAACAACACCCCTTCCTGGTTTCGCCCAATTAGAGACAATATATATTTTGTGAGTACAGGGTGTGTAACATTATATTAATACTTACTATTACGAACTCGACTAAAATACGTTTAGTGCATCCTATTGGTCATTAGGCGATCGAGTTGTGAGCCGTGCTATGCAAATATAGCCTGAAAGCACGTTAACCCTTTGGTCCCAACTGAACTCATTTGAACATCTTTGACAGTCGTTACATTAAGTTAAAAGTCAGAAAGTCTGACGCTTTACAGAAGGTATCGGGTTACCCAGTTACTGAGTGTCAGGTTAGACGGGAATTTGGTAAAAAGTTAAGCAAATTATGACGACTAATGAGCACACAACAGGCAGAAGAGTACAGAAGAGCTGCGTTTCTAAAATATAGGAGACAATTAAAGCAGACTTGCTACAGGAGAATTGGATACGAGATGTAGGCACACATTTCAATGAATCTGAATTTTCTGTATAATCTATACAAATATTATAAAGCGAAAAAGTTTGTTTGTTGGTTTAAACGCGCTAATATAAGAAAGTAATGAGTGGATTTGGCTGAAATATTAAATAAAAAAATTAAAGGTAATTAACCTTTATTTTTTTAAGTTCCATTGTAAAATATAGTTTTTCGTGCTACTAAACTAACTACTCGATATGCTAATATGTATTTGCCAGACATTCATACTTAAATAGAGGTTCGTAAAATATAATTCAATGTTCACAAGTCATTATAACAAATACGTCAGATTTCAGGGTTCTGTTTGATAATTTAACAATAAGAAAACCATCAGATCATTGAATTACATAAACGTTCTGATGTTTGTGTTTTCTAATTGGGTTGGTTGGAAATTTCTGATAATAACACTATGGTTCACTTAAAATGAGATTAAAAATACAGCATGTAATTAAATAACAATAAGTAACATTCACCCCGGATTTCATGTTATATCCAATCAGAATACATACACTGTTAACCATCAAATGTAATGTTATAATATCTATACTAATATTACAAAACGGAATGTTTGTTTGTTTGTTTGTCTGAGCTAATCATCGAAAGTACTGGATGGATTGAAGCTTAAGGTTGTAGGCTTCTTTTTAACCGACTGCAAAAAGGAGGTATATGTTTTGATCGTGATAATGTCCACGGGAGTGAAGCAATGCGAGTAATATTTTTTTTTTTGCAAAAAATAAAACCGCCTTCCATATCAAAACCCTACAAAGCCAAAAATAACTTTAATTTCGGTAGTCGGTGTGGAAGTCGGTTCTATTTTTTGTTAAAAAGTTTTTTTTATTAATACTAAATTATAATTTCACTACGAATAGATAACATTTTTTTTTAATCTGCGACTAACACCCATCTTGTAAACGACTTACGAACGCCTTACTAAAAAAATGTGAAAAATCGAAAATATATACAAAACTAAAGACACCACCTTCCGAATTTAAAGTTATTTTTGGCTTTGTAGTGTTTTGATATGGAAGTAGGTTTTATTTTTTGAAAAATTTTTTTTCACGCTTTTTAGTAGTTCGGTTTGTAATTTATCTAGTTACAAAAGCCAAAATTTCAACAACTTATACAAAATATTGCTTTTCCCGATGCAGAGCCGTAAATTTTTGAGGAGTTCTCCTGGTACTTCACCATCAGCTCTACATCACCATATGCATTGTGACGAGCATAAAGTGCTTAACATTCATATTCAAGTAATCGCATCGCAATCCACGAAATACTTATTATTGAGTAGTTTCTGTGGCCATCTGGGGTCTTCATCATCAGTTCCAGTTCATCAAATGGTGCTTTTCGAGAGCAACTGGACAAGGTACTATAAGAAATACCCAAAACGCTATAGATTTGCCTATAATATTTGAAGAGTTCCCTCGATTTCTCTAAGATTCCATCATCAGATCATAACGCGATGACAATGGTGCCAACTAGAAAGTATACCCTTTCAAACTAAAACAGAATTTTCCAAATCGGTCCAGCTGTCTTCGAGGTATGAAGTCACATACATTAAAAAAAAAGTTCAAGACGAACTGAGAACCTCCTCCTTTTTTGAAGTCCGTTAGAAATAGAACTATTGTTAATTTCAAAAAATACAAAACGATAGATATTCAAATGTTGTGACAGAAAATCTTTCATCCTCATTTACCACAAAGTGGTTAGACACTGGCTCAGTAGGTATTTAGATAATTTATGTTATATTTTATTTGTTAGATACCTTAATCGATTAAATAAAATCCAGTCTAAATTATCGAATATAGACAATCGGAATTTAATTCAACAGTCTATGTCGAAAAGTTTAAAGATTATTTTGGCAAGCCACTGAGATTGTGTTTGGCAAGCACTTAATTTGTTGAAAGAAACATTGTAGCGGACAGTAAGGCTTATGCGATGAAAAATATCTAAATCAATTATTGTTTTTGATGTAGTTAATTTTAAACCTTAAGGTGTACGTAGTTTAAAATACTGAATGCTGTTTAACCCCATTAATAATTAACCTATAACGTTCTTACTGTGTGGACTAAATGCTCTCTATGAGAGGGAATGGGCTGTACCTAATCCACCACGCGAGCTCAGTGCCATTATAGACCATGCGAACCTGTAATTGGCTTTATGTTACGAAAAACAAATCCACACTACAAACGCAAATCTTAACAGCATTGCTAGTAATGTGAATTCTACCCACATTGCTATTAATTAAAAAAAAAACCATCTAGATAATAGATTAGCTGTTGGTTCTCTTTTAATAAAAAAAACATGACGTAGGTAATATCTGCAACTCACCGGGGTTGCGGGAATGTTCTAACGAGGTACCGCAGCCCCAGAACGAAAGGGCAACTGAAGCAATAGGGCGGGTTTTTAGCCAGTAGAAGTCTGACACTCCCTTCTACTCCACCCTAAGCGGGAGAAGTCATTCGATGATTTTCCCAACCGGTAGAAAAAGGTCTGCAAGACTCCATAAACAAAACATTTTTAAAGTCGGTCAGCCTGAGTTCATAAATAAATGAAGAATTATATTTAAAATAAATTTAATTATATAACATTATTGCTATTTTTTTTAATTACTGATTGACCCACTCTTGACCTCGACCTCGCCTGATGGTAAGCGATAGATGAGGTCTAAGATGGGACGAGCGAGCCCAGAAGATGCCTATTTACTCGTGCTTTAAAGGTTGAAAGGTCATAAGTGGCAGGGAACACAGAAGCCGGCAGAGAATTCCACAGCTTGGCTGTGCGCACAATAAATGTGGAGGAGAAGCGCTTGGTACGACAAGACGGTATATCAACCAAGTGTGGATGGTACCCAGCCGTGCGTCTGGTAGACCGGTAGTGAAAGGGAGATGGAGGAATCAGGTCATGGAGCTCCTACTCCTGGCTAAATAATAACAATCACTCGGGACGATTCTCAAAGTTAAGCACCACTTATAGAGATGGGTCAGTGTCTCGAAAAGCATGTCAAGCCGTTGGTTCCGGATGTCATGTACAGACAGACAGCTACAACAACCTGTCAAATTTCTTTAATAGATTTTCAACTTTATTGTTAAAGAAATTAGGTTCAATGTTGATTGGGAAAATTTGACAGTTTGGAGTAGCTTCATGTGCTGGCGTCTGTACGTCTGTGCTAGTTGTTACAGGTAGTCAGAAGCCAAAGATCTGACTATAGTCTTACCAAGAGGTATCGTGTTCCGCAGCTACTGGCTTTTGTGGCGGTCAAATAAGCAGTTGCTCCTTACAAAACACTAGTGCTTTCAATACTGAAAGTTATGTTACGACGGCCCTATCGCTATCCAACAACCCTACTCTACGAAGATTGTAATGTACTAACAGTTCGAAAGCTTTTCGTGTTGCAATCTGTTCTCAGAAGACACTCCAGCGTTCCTCTGTCTGATCCCAACAAACGAAAAAATATCCTCCCGGGTACACAACATAAGACCGCTTTTGCGAAACGCCAATTATTTACACTTAACACATTCATATACAATTAAATTAATAAAGAACTAAATATTCTGGACTGCAAGAAATTTAAGTTGAAAGCTAGGGTGATGGAATGGCTACATACACAAACTGAATCATTACTCAAGTAAATTGCCTAAACATGGCACTTCTGTAAAAACACCACTCACACTACTCTCATACAAAAACTCACTACACACACACCATAAACACACATACACATCTCCACACACTCACACACATTTTGCGGTAAAAAATACATTATTTAAATATTTTAAGTTATTGTTAATTTACTTCTCTTCTTTCTTAGAATGTATTAATATGTAAAGCTGTATGTTCACAACAACAATAGGCTGGCACAAGTCCGCAGTTGTATGATTCTTATTTCTAAGCGGAATACTATATCTGTATACAGACTTTTGCAGCATTGTTAGCATCTTGTCAATCTGTGTAAATGATGTATGTATATTTGAGGCAGTAAATTGAATCGCTTAACTTCAAACTTGGATAAATCCACTCTAGCCTCTTAGGAGATATTTACAAAAAAGTGATAATAGTCTTAATTTCATGAATTAAAATGCAGTATTTTGTTATTATGGTAACAGGTATCGAATAAAACGATCCTGTTTAGTAAATTCAGTATTTAACCCATTCATTCTTTCAAAAATGCAATATTTAGATTGGATTTACCTTCATTTGATATAATGGAACGCAATTTATCTATCATTGAAAAAAAATTATATTAGGCCGCTTGCGGGCTTTACTTGGTGACACAATTTAAATAGAATTATCCATGGGAATTGGCTAAAAACAAAAAGAAACAATAATAATGCAGGAGGGTACCATGCTATCGCAATGTTTACGTCAACTGACGGCCATGTTGAACAAATGCAATTGTCTGATTGGCTTTCATGGACTTAACTACATTTGAAAAAAATTGTCTAATGGATCTATCTGATTTAGATTTTAACGGTTTATTTCTCATGAACCATGCGGATTTATACGCAACTGATAAAATTGTTTAAACCATTTTTTTTTCCTTTTTTTATACCAAAATCTTAAAAATGTTCAGAATTGGATTTATCCGAGTTTGAAGTTAAGCGACACAATTATATTATTATTATTATTACTTAGCCGCATCCGATTAGACTGGAAACCGAACCCAACATAATTGGAAATCGGGTAAGCTGTTATGAATGATGAAAATGTTACTATTTACTTATAAAACTAATAATTAAAGTGGTAGGTCACTATGTGTAGACCTCACGGTTGCGCTTACAAGACTGGTGCCATCTGAAGCAGGTCTCTTAGAGAACCTTTCAAAAGACAATTAGTCGTATATTTCAGGTCTTTGTGAAGGTCTGCCTCTTGCCCTTATGCCAATATATCGGTGTTATCACAACACGTTTTCATTCATACATCACTATGTATATAGGTACACGTGAAGCAAAAATTTTGTACACCTTTTTTACGAAAATTACTCAAAAGAAATACTATTTTGCACGGTTAAAGTATATTTGGAGAAGGTATCTAGTTAATGATAAAGGATCTTTATTTTGCAAGTTGGTTATTAAATAACACTTTTACACGTCACTTTTTCCGTTTATATATAATTTTTTTTTTTTAATCGGTTCGCGTTTGACCACCATCTCACCTGATGGTAAGTGATGATGTGGTCGAAGATGGAGCACGCTTACCTAAAAGTAACCTATTCACTCTTGACTTAAAGACTCCCAGGTTATAGCTATCGGGAAACACACTATAGCTATCGGGGAACACAGACTCCGGCAGGGAATTCCACTCCTTAGCCGTACGCATAATGAAGGTATTCCCAAAACGTTTTGTGCGTATGGGTGGTGGGATATCCACCATGTAACGATGGCGCTTCGCCATTTGTCTCGTAGTCCGATGATGGAACAGGCTTGGTGGAATTAGATTGTGTAATTCCATCGCACACTCCCCGAAATGTAAAATGTAAATGTACTTGATGTGGCAGGTGTTTCCTGACTGACTATCCTGAGAAGAAACACCGAAAAAAACTTGTTACATATAAATTTGTTCGTAATAATTAAAATTATGCTTTAATTTCGTCCACTGAAAAACACTAGTTTGTTTAATTCTTAATTAACATATTTTCACTCTCCATAGTTTCATTACCCTTCTGGGACAAACACAATCAATTTCATTATACTTTTTCGAATGAAGCAGATTCAAATTAGATCCTTAAAATACGAACGTTCATAGCAAGCTGATTCAAATTAGATCTTACGGAACCTTATTACCAAATCAAGTAACACTTGATAAGTTTTTTATTAAAATTCCGCGGTTTTTGCGATGATTCTCGGAAACACGCTATAATATGAGAATGAGGAAAATCCAAAAATGTATTCGTTTTGTTTGTTTTTATAATATTACTAGTATTTGCGTGTTGCGCGAGGTGCAAGCACCTCGCATGCTTGTGACAAAAAAAAAAGGGGGGGGGTGATGGGGGAGATGAGGGGGTTTAGTATTTGCGTGTTGCGCGAGGTGCAAGCACCTCGCGTGCTTGTGAAAAAAAAAAGAGGGGGTGGTGATGGGGGGGGGTGGTTGCACAAGTATTTCGACTAAAGCACTGCCCCTCTAAATGAATCTGAAAAAAAAAATGTTCCAAGTCTCTTAGATTCCGAGATCCGCCTAAAGGGGGGGAGAAGGGGGGCGGGGGGGGGGGACTTTGAAAAATGGTTTTTACTTTACCGAGCCTCTTCTATACGAATCCGTAAAAAGAAAAAAATACCGGTCTCGTAGTTTCCGAGATACGATAGGGAGGGGTGAGAAGGGGGGTGAAAAGGGGAGGTTTGGCACTTTTCCCGTAGGTTTGAGAGTTACTTGTTTACGAATCTGTCAAAATATACCCACCTCCCCATCCACCATCTGGGAGAACAATTATGTCAGTGAGTGAGTGGTAATCTAGCTTTATATAGTATAACTAGTATTTGCGTGTTGCGCGAGGTGCAAGCACCTCGCGTGCTTGTGAAACAAATAAAAAAGGGGGGGTTGATGGGGGGGGTTTAGTATTTGCGTGTTGCGCGAGGTGCAAGCAACTCGCGTGCTTGTGAAAAAAAAAAAAGGGGGGGGGGGTGATGGGGGAGGGGTTGCACAAGTATTTCGACTAAAGCATTGCCCCTCTACATGAATCTGAAAAAAAAAATGATCCAAGTCTCTTAGTTTCCGAGATCCGCCTAAGGGGGGTGAGAAGGGGGGCAAGGGGGGCGACTTTGAAAAATGGTTTTTACTTTACAGAGCCTCCTCTATACGAATCCTTAAAAAGAAAAAATACGGGTCTCGTAGTTTCCGAGATACGATAGGGAGGGGGGAGAAGGGGGGGGAAAAGGGGAGGTTTGGCACTTTTCCCGTAGGTTTGAGAGTTACTTGTTTACGAATCTGTCAAAATATACCCACCTCCCCATCCACCATCTGGGAGAACAATTATGTCAATGAGTGAGTCAGTGAGTGGTAATCTAGCTTTATATAATATAACTAGTATTTGCGTGTTGCGCGAGGTGCAAGCACCTCGCGTGCTTGTGAAAAAAACTAAAGCATTGCCCCTCTAAATCAAGTATTTGCGTGTTGCGCGAGGTGCAAGCACCTCGCGTGCTTGTGAAAAAAAAAGTGGGGGGGGTGATGGGGGGGGTTTAGTATTTGCGTGTTGCGCGAGGTGCAAGCACCTCGCGTGCTTGTGAAAAAAAAAAAAAAAAAGGCGGGGGTTGATGGAGGGGTTTAGTATTTGCGTGTTGCGCGAGGTGCAAGCACCTCGCGAGCTTGTGAAACAAAAATAAAAAAAAAAGAGGGGGGGGGGGGGTGATGGGGGGGGGGGGTTGCACAAGTATTTCGACTTAAGCATTGCCCCTCTAAATGAATCTGAAAAAAAAAATGTTCCAAGTCTCTTAGATTCCGAGATCCGCCTAAAGGGGGGGAGAAGGGGGGCGGGGAGGGGGGACTTTGAAAAATGGTTTTTACTTTACCGAGCCTCCTCTATACGAATCCGTAAAAAGAAAAAATACGGGTCTCGTAGTTTCCGAGATACGATAGGGGGGGGGGAGAAGGGGGGGAAAAGGGGGGGTTTGGCACTTTTCCCGTAGGTTTGAGAGTTACTTGTTTACGAATCTGTCAAAATATACCCACCTCCCCATCCACCATCTGGGAGAACAATTCTGTCAGTGAGTCAGTGAGTGGTAATTTAGCTTTATATAGTATAATTCTCGAGTTTATGGATTCCTAGTACTCGTTGAAAAAGTGTGAATTACATATGCTTTATAAAAATACTATGATAAGGTGTTTTCCCGATTTAGATACTGATAGATAAAGGGTAACTATTTAATACATTTAAAAGTCATTTCGGACGTTATCAGTTTTAAGGACTTGTCTATGACTTATACGAGATATTTCAACTGAAATATAAAACGATAGGGAGTGTTAGTAGAGATTTTATAAACTACCCTCTAATACATCATTCTGAAATATCTTTCTTATAAGTAAGTAGAAGGAATAAGCCTTTTGATAATGATGTCTAGTGTTTTAATGACGGTTTGTCCTTCTAAAGTCAAATTTAAAAAAGAAACACCGGAATAACAAAATTTAAAAATAACATCAAGTTGTTTTATCATTCGCCAAATTGCCAGTATTACCTGTTGATATAGGAATTGGACTCATACATTATTCCATTTTGTCAGCAATTAAAAGTAAGCACAACCCAATGTTGATGAAATACGTACAGACTGCTTATATTAGTCATAATTATTTGAACCCTATATGTCTATATGAATTTATTATCCCGTACTTGAGTGATATATGCTTAACAAATCATAAATTATGAATTTAATTATTATTTTATGCAACACATCGGCACACGTATGTTGCATTACAAATAATGCCAGCGTCCAAAAATTTACCTATGAGAAACATTCGTCCTCAATTTTTGAATAAGGTCGTTCATTCCGTTCATTCGGTCAGTCATTCATACTACCATCGGTCAGGATTTCGACCGGAAGTGGTCCTTATCAGGCGGCGGAGGTGACGTCACAAGCCACGAGCATAATCAATGTGAGCCGAACGTGATTGTTATATAAATAAAAGATATTTTTTTTCTTTAACTTCTGAGTAAAACAATGCGAAACGGGAAATGTTTGAGTTTACGCAAGATAAACAACTTGCAAATGTAAGAGGAAGTTATAATTATGTTAATGTAAGTCAACAAACAGTTTAACATCTAACATTATGAATTTCAGTTGCAACTATAAATAAGTAGTGTACCGACAAAATGGGTAATTTAATAATATTTTTAGTAACACTCGTAAAGTTTTAAAACATCAATGGGCGGGCATAGATAACGTACGGCTGCATTCGAAGTTCGAATACTATCACGCCGCTTGCTGGAACCTCGTACGTGTGTCATATATTGCCCTCCATTGTGATTCCAAGTGGCTTTCCAATAAAAAATACATTTCCTAATTTACTGGAGTCGACGTAAGTGTTGTGTTGAACAATGGACCTGACTCATGTCACGTGATTCATTCAAATATCGAACGCTTCAACGATATCGATAAAAGTAGTCGATTTTCAAAAAGTTCCGACGGTTTACAATCGTACGATTTGGAATGCGATTTTTGAATTTAGAATATTTTGTAAATGGTTGATATTAGCTTTGAAGCATATACATATATCTCGTGATTTTACTGATGTGGCATATCTCTCGGGAATTGTAGGTTACATTTCCCAAGATTTCACGATAACGTAGCATTTTATCAATGTAAGAACTTTCGTAATGTGAACCATCTCTCCGAGGAAACGCCCGGGTTGACACCCGGGCGTTTCCTCGGAGAGATGGTTCACATTCACATCCTCACATCCTCATCATCCTCACAGTGGTGACCCACTGTGAGGATCGCCCTGAGGCATAGAGCAACACGGGCCACCGGCGGACCGGAGCCGGTGGCCCGTGTTGCTCTATGCCCTGAGGACACGGTGGAACACAATGTGGAGGTTTGCCCTGCTTGGGCAGAGCTCCGCCGTGTCCTCGTAGGGGCGATAGGCGGCGAGCTCTCACTCCCGGCTCTGGTTCAATCCATAATCCGGAGCGAGAAGGCTTGGGAAGCAGTCACCTCTTTCTGCGAAGCAGTTATGCAAGCGAAGGAGGTGGCGCGACGTGCGAGAGAGAGGCACGTTTCAAGGCCCTTACAGCCCTTGCGCCTCCGCCGCCGCAGGAGACGCTCCGGGTGTCGGGAATCACAGGGTGACTCCCAGCCACCGTAGGCGTGGGTCTGCGGGCTGCGAGCAATGGGTAGGCGTCGCCCGACTGAAACCAGGTCCGTGTAGATGGCGCGTCATGTTCCACGCGCGCCTCAAAGAGTGTCAGCAAAATTGTCGGGGCCCATAAGAGGGCCGTTGCCTGCCGGGGTTGCGGAATTGTTCGAAAGAGTTACCGCGGCCTCGGAACACGAAGGGCATATGATGGAACACGGATGGGTTTTAGTCAGTAAAAGTCTGACACACCCTCCCGCTTTACTCAGATCGGGAGGCAGTCATTGGATCATTTCCCATCCTTAAAAATAGAATGCTGTTTAAGAACATTTAACAACACACGTGCAATCATACATATTATTTGTATTACTGAAGATTAAGAAAAAAAATCTTTAAAAAGAGAAGACTTTTACAATGCCAGAGTTTCACAATTTGAGTTCAACTATCAAAAAGTTCTGTTAAGTTCAAAACTGCGATCAACGATCAGTACTGAATATTTATTTGTTCAAGTGGTGACTGAGTGATTACATTGTAATAGATAGCTACTATAAACAAATTAAGGCTGTTTTTCATTAGTACAGGAAGGTAGGGAGAACTTTTTAAATTTAGAGTTTAAAACTTAAGTACTGACTGTACTTAAGTAAGATATAGGAATGAGCTGAAATAAAGGTTATGGATGAGTGAGGATTGGAGTACACTTATCTATACTAATATTATAAAGCGGAAAGATTGTTTGTTTGTTTGTTTGCTTGAACGTGCTAATCTTCGAAAGTACTGGGTGGATTTGGATGCAATTTGGTATGGAAGTAGCTTGAAGCTTGAGGAAGGTTATAGGCTACTTTTTACGCGACTGTAAAAAGGAGAGTTATGTTTTTACCGTGATAGAATCCACGGGAGCGAAGCCCCGCGTGAGTACTAGTTTACAATATATAGCGTGTTTCCGTGGCTTCACTCGCCTGAAAAGTTGTTTTTTCAGCAAATATGTATTGTTTGCCCTATGTCTAATTAAGATCTAATCTATCTCTGTAACTTTTATCATAATCGGTTATGTGGCTTAGATGTGAAAATGTAATAGACAAAGTTACATTCGCATTTATGATATTAGTAGATATAGGAATATGCTAGTAACGTTGCATTTTGATTTAAGTTTCTTGTAATTAAGAAAGAAATGGCCGCAAGCATAAAATGGAAGTTTTTTCATTGATATCCAAGTGTAATTAATTAGCAGAGTAGTGGTGGCACAGTTATTACATAATCGACTCACGAGTTGTAGGGTGTAGGTTTGAACCCAGGCAGCCACATTCCCTTGTGTAATTACCATCATCACCATTCAGGCGAGGTTCGGACATGCCTCCCCCCCCCCCAAATCGTCGTCCGGCTGCTGTGTTCCCTGCCACTTATGACCTTTTAGCATTTAAAGCAAGAGTAAATAGGCATCTTTTGGGCTCGCCCGTCCCATCGTAGACCTCATCTATCGCTTACCATCAAGCGAGATCGAAATCACCCAGAAGACTTCCATTTGTCTTAAAATGTGTACAATAAAGAAAACTCATTTACTCGACATATTTTATTGTTAGTGACCTGAGTGAGGCTGCGACCGTACCTGTCACCACTGCCCTCAAAACGATGAATGGAAACCTCGTGAGGAAACTGAAATATTCTAGGACCGAAAATCTGAAGACTTACAACATACACCAACTTGAACTGGACCCACGTGGTGGTTTATGACCAGCGGGCCTAGACAAAATCCATTTTCTGTAAGCGTTAACGCCAACGGAAAAATTAAATTGTATGGAGTTGACATTTACTAACACGTGACAATCACGTGACATGTGGTTAGCAAATGTCAACTCAATACAATTTAATTTTTCCGTTGGCGTTAACGCTTACAGAAAATGGATTTTGTCTAGGCCCGCTGAGGTCGGAATTAGGTAGAGTCATTTATGTACTTGCATCGAAATGTTGATATTAATATGGATCTTCCCGGGATTTCTAATAGACAATCCCGTGTGACCAACAATATTATGTAAATTTGGCAACGTCGTGCGTGCAATTGTCTAAAAGTTAATAACTTTTATATTTAATAAATCACGGGATTTTTCTGCTCTTCAAAATTAATCCCGGGATTTGGGGCATATCCACTTTATTCTTTCGTTGTATGAAATCAATGTAAGTACATAAATACCTCTACCTAATTTCGACCTCTGATTATGATCCTCTGATTATGACCTTCTGATTATGGGAACGTTATAGGTTGAAAATTAATCTTGTATTTGAACCTAAACAAGTTTCTAGACAATTTGCTCTGTACTCATGGTCCATCATCACTAAGCATCAGGGGAGAAATAAGTCAAAGTGACCCTTCAGTCCTTCAAACCTAGTAGAATTCCTAAACATTGTTCAAGAGCTTTGAAGCATGTTTGTTTATAACGAACCGTGCCCGCGATTTCGTTTATGTGGGAGATTCCGGGATAAAAAGTAGTCTATATGTTGTTTTATAACCTTCTCTATATCCCAGTGAAACTCTCATTAATATCGGTCCAGCTTTTCCAGAGATTAGCCCGGGCAAACAAAAAGACTTACAGACTAAACTTTAATAAAAGTTTGTGTTTCAGTATCGTAATTCGTGAAACTAACTACGTATATAATAACCACTAGAGAAAACGCAGTTATTTTTAAATCACATACAGACATCTCAATTTTATTCATAAGTATAGAATATGTATAGATCCTCATCATCCTCATGTTTCACGCTTCACTTCGCTTGTGTATTACGCTTTTTTAAGTCACTTATAAATTATACTTTTGAAACAAAAGTTCAAACTTTAATAGCTTACTAACGACTTAATTTGTTAAAGCTTACTACGAACTATCTAGTCCAATTCATTTTTTCCATAAGCAAAAATGCTAAGACCAATTTCTTATAAGAACTTCAGAAATAGTACTTAATATTGCCGTGCACCCATATATATCAAATGTACTTAAGTTTTCCGTCCTTAAGCAGTGTATCGGCTGTCTCTCTGTCTGTCACGTCAACTAAGGCCCATTTAAGGGGTATATTATCCGCGAATGGTTGCAAATAGGCAATTTATAAATTGATCACTTCTAATTTGATACAGAAATGGAAATTATTATAAGCTTTTTTATACTTTTCTGGATTTCTGTTCGTTATTAAGGTTCGATGGGGCTGTTTAATTTGAATTGAATGACTTGTTTGGAGTTGGGTAGTTAATGTTTAACTAACGTTTTTTAATTCTGGGTGGGCAAATCATCAAATTACTCCTCTCGCTGTGGGTGTAGCGGAAGGGAGTGTCAGACTTCAGCTGACTAAATAATCCACCCTACTCCTTCAGTTGCCCTTGCGTTCCGGGGCCGCGGTATCTCGATAGAACATTCCCGCAACCCCGGCAGATGTTTATCTAACTTAGACGTCTTTTGAACATAACAGAGTGTTTGTAAAGTGATGTGATAATAAGTTTAGCTATTGAATGATCGAGTTTGTGTTTATTTGTAACTAGTACTCACGCGGGGCTTTGCTCCCGTGGATTTTATCACGGTAAAAACATAACTCTCCTTTTTTGCAGTCGCGTAAAAAGTAGCCTATAACCTTCCTCAAGCTTCAAGCTACATCCATACCAAATTGCATCCAAATCCACCCAGTACTTTCGAAGATTAGCGCGTTCAAGCAAACAAGCAAACAAAGAAACAAACAAACAAACTTTTCCGCTTTATAATATTAGTATAGATTGATTTTCTACTTTATAACAAAACTTGGTGCTTATCGTAATTATTTCGTTTAATAACCGTATACTTAGTCGATTTTATATAGTTTTTTACATTAGGTTATCCTATTCGATGTTATTTCTTAACAAAGAGGTATTATTTAAACTGTTATCCTTGTCTAACTATCCCCTTTAAACTAATAAAAATCTAAACAAGTCGTTAAATGTTACCTTATATTTTAAAATAAATTGACAAATGTCTTGTTTTACATTTCACAAATGCCGATTATTATGTAACTACCAATAAAAATGCAAATGCGGTCTATAAATAAAAAGGCGACACAAAAACCTACATTAACTTACGTTATCAACGAGTTTACAGATAAAAATGAAGGTAATTTATTCATTTTCATCTTAAATGTAAACACGTGTCCAATAAAATAAACACTAATAAATAAGACAAATATTATTATTATACTTTGTATCCAAATAATTCGATTTTGTCGTCGCATAATTATCATAATAAACAAACACATTGCAAAGTCGTGCATTCTCCACATCCCTTTCTTATAGTATCGCCTTTCCGCTCTCCATGTGCAATTCCCGTAAACCAATTAGCGGACCATTTTCACCCTTCAGCCCGTTCAGATAAGATCCAGTTTTCTTCAAGCAAATATTTTCAAGAACACAGCTGCGCTTCCACACTACAAGCAGACAACGACTGTATTTGTAAGCACATAAGCTTCCTTTTGTCTTGTGCAAAAGTAATCAATGAGGCACTCGCGATGAAATGCGAAATGGATTATTTTTTCAAAAATGGAATTAAGAAGAGACAATAACGTTCATTGTTTTTAAAGATGGCGGACGGGACGGGCTCAAATATGAGATTATTACTTGTGTGTTTCGCTTATGATAATTTTATAGCCCACAAAGGCACAATAGCGAGGTTATTTTAATGTGAAATTATTATTGTAGTTGTGCATTACGAAAACGGAAACCATCTTGTTATTCCGGTTGCTAACAAAAAAGCTATATAGTATAATATAAAGTGAGTCTTTCAGAAACAGGAAACGCGGTATTGAACTTCTTTCTCTGTTCTAACTCAAATTAAAACGCGTTATTTATAAAATGACGTTATTATTTTTGCTAATCCGCGCTACCGAACTAGTAGAATAATTTTCAATCGGATTTTTTATGACTATTTTAAAAACTTCATTTTTATTGCACGATAGAAAAAAAATTAGTTTAATCTTACGTGCCTACCGATTTTATTACAATCTAACATTTATTTAAATGTCTCATTCAGTTATATATATCTTTATCTTATCCATTTTTGTTAAATTGATTTATTTATGCATAAATACAGACATCAATCGTAAAGAATTAAAGATACAGTCATAAAGTTCTCAATTTAAAATTTCAAAGACAATATTCCAAATTCACATGAAAAAAAAAACATAAAACAGTGATGTCAACACAAAAATCGACTAAACAAAAGTAGTTACATCTGGCAGCTGCGATATAGATTAGTGGCGTGACGTGTCTCATACTTCCAGAAAGCTGAATAGTGTAGCGAGTCATTTAAATAGAGCGGTCCCTCAATTGGGGTTAATTCTCGTGTTTAAGGAATATGTGAACAGTTAATTATGAGGACTGAGGACGTCGAGCGATATGGCGCAACATATTTTGAATGCTTTGACGATCGATTCATTTAAGAGCTATTTAATTATGAATAGCTCCATGAAGGAAATTACTGTTCATGAGTTGTAATGTCGTAGTAATTGACCATTTGTAGTCAAAGATTCATTGAGTAAAAATGCTTTTAGTAGTAGTGGTTTCATCAGAGATATTAGGATCAAAAGCTCAGATTCTAAGAGAAACTATACCCAAGAAACACAATAAAATCAATTTGCTCTCCACCGAATAGTTTCGGGCCGTTAAAAACTTTCAAATCAATCCGGAAACTTCAAATTCTAATAACATAAAGAGCACGTTTGCTATCTACTTACATCACAAGACTCGTTTCGACTTTTTACCGAATCGTGATCCAACTTTTTGTGGAGAACACATATTCAGATGTGTAATGACCAATCTCCGGGCGTCGAACAAAAAAAAATGTAAGAGATCATTCGAGGCATTAATGCATCAGTTACTAAACCGTCAGACGCATGCTCTTGCGCATCCTTAACGCATTCATAATAAGAACAACAAGTTCCATTTTCAAACGGACGAATTACAAACACGGGGAGCGTTCGAAGTTCGAATGTAGCTTTCGGTTCATATTCAAATTTCTGTTTTGAAAATAGAACGGGTATGATTCTTTATGACCGGCCTGTGAGAACGGATGATCGATTTTTTAGTTTAGAAAGAAATCGACTATCTCGTCTAATCTCGGTAACTAACGATTATTATGACTTGGTTTTCGTTTCACAAACATAGTAACTTATTCTGAATGCCTTCATTGCTTTCTAAAGTAGATAATCGATTAGATTTTTGTAATAGTCGACTATTCATTAGGTTTATGGGCTAACTTGTAGTGATTTGTCCCGTCTTGTTGAGTTGATTATTATTAGTTTTATTACACACTCTTAAAAGTGTGGCGTGTAGGAAGCATATAAGTAAACAAGTGCTTTAGGCAATCATGTAAAAAAAAATTAGTTGCCAATACTTATTTGTGTAGCTTACGTAATTATGAAGTTGATGATTGATCGATAATTTTAGTTTCATGTACATGATTCCTACAATATGTTATTGAACTCTGGTTTTTGTCAAAAATGTCTGAAAAATGTTCCCTAATGATGTTGAGCATCCTACACATCTATTTTCTCGTATTCTGACTCAGTATTACGATGCCAGTCATCGGATACCAACAGGAAATTAGATAAATACCAAGAAAACATTCACAATTCTGTCATTTTAACACGCAGAGGGACCACATTGTCCGCCATTACGACCAATTGGCAGTAATTAAAAAAAATCTGCTCCACAAGCACGTCTTGACACGCAATAAATTCTTTATACATTTTTAATTAAGTTCAAAACATTGTAGATGCTAGTCCACGGTATTCGGGGTCAACACACTTGGAAAACAAAAATACCAATTTAACTTGGTCTCTCTGCGTACAGTGTTTGTTTGGTTTCGCGGTCACGGTTATAGTGGATGGCCCGCTCCACACGAAGCATGGTCACCCATCAATCAATGGGATCACATCGCCGCCACCAGCCAGCCACGTCTAACATTATGATTTTATAAGTTTGAGTAATATTTTATTTAAATTTTCAGTTGATTGAATGTTTCGGTTCGGAACGCTGCGGTTTTACGAGTTTAGAAATAGGAAAGATTGACTAAATAGCTAATGATTAATATTATTTATACGCATTTGCAATTTAAATACTTACATTCTCTCGTGGAAGCAAAAAGTACGGAGCACAGAAAATAAAAAGACTTGTGATAGACATGTTCCAGCGGCGCGTCATCCGTCTCGTTCGATATTTGAATATCTACGTTCGAATTTGGAACAGTCGAACAGGCGGCCAGTAATATGAACTTAGTTCGGTTCGTTTTTCAATTGCTTCACTTATATTTTGAATGTGGAACGCCATTAGATAAGAATGTAGTTAAGACGTTTAAACTGAACACGCACTAATTCAGCAACGATTTTTTAAAGACGTGAATATCGTGGCTGAGTAACAAAAACCGCAAGTATTGACCGTCGAGGTTAAGCAACGTGTACGGGCATGGATGGGTGGATGACGTGGAACCGGCAGTGATTAGATGTTCGTTGGTATTAGCAGTGGCTAAGGGTCGTCGGAAGCCAGAAAATCAAATATCAGACCATTTAAGAGGTTCCGTGTTACCCAGTTATTTGTTTGTGGAAGTCGAATACTAGGCAGTCGCCGGATGTAAAATACAGGTATGCAAGCCTTATTGGTTTAGACTTGAGGTTATCTCGAAGGATCTTACATAGTTAGAAAATAGCTAGGCAAAATGATTGAACGTAACTTTAAAAGAATATAATTTCAACGTGGAACAAGCACGAATTTAACAACAATTTTGCGTCTAGACGATTTTTAGTGGACAATAAATTGTCTGGCGTTAGTATTGTCATGGTATTTTGTTTGAAAGGTGTGATAGAGAAATCGCGTATTCTATAATTCTGTGCGCGTTCCGTGTTACGTAAGTTGTCGTATTGTGTATGCTGTTAGATGATCGCACGCGCCAACTTCACGTACACACAGTAAGGCACGGGTGGGCAACGCATTCTTTTACGAACGAACGATTCGTAGGTGAATGAAAAACGGTCTATTTGATGGTGCCTATGCTAATGTGGTTACAACTTTGAATTGATTGAGACTTAAAATTTGTGGGTTGCGAAAGAAGTGACCCCGATTTTTTTATCAAAATATAACAGAAACAGTATCATTATTATTAAGTGCTAGATCATACATAGTTCGACGTCATATTATTTAACATACGTGTTTAATTCAGAATGGAGCAAAGTTTATTACGTATAATTATTTTTTTACTCCTAGAAAAATACCTATTAGTAAATAATATGTTATCAGACGTCTGTGGCCCATGCATAAATATCTTACAACCTAAGTAATTAAGTAGAGTATAAGTAGTTATAAATGTAGGTACCTACTACGTCTGCGACAGTTAAATTTCAAACACTAAACACCTATTACATCTCAACTTTCTTCACACAAATTTGACTAAATTTCCATGTACAAGTTGACTTGATACAGCCAAGAGGTCACATCTTAAGACAATGTTCAATGAACGAGGAGGGGGGAGGTGCTAGATCTCAGGGGGGAGGTAATTATTCGCCGCTAGCTCGCGACCACGCCCGCCATTGTCACTTAAACATCGGCTTCAAGACTTCGAAAGACACGGCTTTGGAAGTCGTTGACATGTTGAGCTCTTATGGTGGCGAGAGAAATGTTTACTGTATTCAGCAACGGTTTGTAAACAAATGCTTAGGTTATGGATTTGATACGTGTATGTTTTGTTTCGCAATTGATTTGTAGATCTATGAGCCGTTTTATAAGTTACTAGCAGTTGCTCGCGACTTCGTTCGCGTGGGTAGTTTTTCCCGTGTAAAACCCGATCTCGTGGGAATTTCGCAAAATCCCATCTTAGCGAGTATTTAGGGCCGTAGGTACTAAAAGGAACCCCCATGCAAAATTTGAGAACCCTACTAATTGTAGTTTCTGAGATTTCGTGATTAATCAGTGAGTGGTATTTCGCTTTTATATATGTATATAGATTAAATGATGGAATTGTCAATTTTTTCTTGATCGATAGTGTTCGTTGACATTGTAATAGAGATCGAAGTCTCTTAAATGTAAACAAGAGCTTTTTTAAATAACAAACGATCCAACTTAAGGGCATAGGTACACCACTAAAACAGACCAGACAAATTACTCTATACGGAACAGAACACTTAAAAAACCCCCATAAATAAACATAAACCATTAAAGACGAGGATTATCCCACAATCACAAGGAACCCTGAAATATGGACCATCCATCCGTCTGCTTGAAACACATCAATACAACTTATCTGGTTGGAAACCACTCAAAACATCTATTTTTAAGCTAAATTCGAACCGAGGGCAAATGTAAAAATTGTTCGTATCTCGTTATATGATTGATTTTATTACTCCTGCTCAGTATCGACGGTTTAAAATATTAAAATTGTTATGTTGGTCGATACATGATCGTTGTAACGTTTTTTGTTTCTCGGAATTGGACGTTTGAATTTTTTGAAATAAATGATGGTTGATTGTCATCGCGGTTTGTTTTAAAATTTGGAACTGATAGATTTATTTATTTATTGCACAATGTACACGCAGTTACAGGCATGGCTTATAACTAATGTATACATTACCCCGCACAGCAAATTGACTTAAAACCAACATGTTGCAAAGTAATATATATTATTAAAATTAAGATTAATCCTATGGCTAGTTTGACAATACTAAATTTTATATAGAATAAGAGTATATATATATTATAAGTAATATTAATTTAGAGGTTTAAATCTTCTATAAATTCTAGAATAGGTACTATAATAAAATTTTTGAATTAGTAATGATTTTAATTTAGCTTTAAATATACATAATGTTTTGGTGGTCCTTATTATACATTCAGGTAGTTTATGATAAATTTGGATGCGGTATTCTGGGCAATAGCCCAATTAGTATATAATAGTCCCATTCAGGAGATGACCAACTTAAGAAAAAAAAACTTCATTATTAATCCAGATTCGCTATTTTTCATTTGCTTACAAATATATAAATATTTTTATATATTTGTGAGGGATGTGAGTTGGAAAATATTTTTATTGGTACAATGTTTTAGATGACAATTTGAACTGCCGTAATGTCACAGTGCAGTGTCATTCACCGTTTCTTTATGCAAAAACCCTTTGTATATTTAAGCTCTTAACTACTAAGCAAATGAAAAATAGCGAATCTGGATTAATAATGAAGTTTTTTTTCTTAAGTTGGTCATCTCCTGAATGGGACTATACTATTTACCTATAACCTATATGTATAACCCAAATACCTATTTTAAGCATAATATTATGGCTGCGATCTGCCAATATCCACACCAACGAAATTTGACACTTGGTACGTATTAGGTAAGGGTTTCCTAATCAACGTCTTTGTGGTCAAAAACTTACTCAAAGAACCAGAACACCGTGCACCCTAAAAGTCGAATAACACTAAAACAACACAATAAACCAATATTATCGATATAATCGTAAAGATTCCCGTGAACTGACAACGTTTACTCATAAAAGCTGAAACAAATAAACAATTCGCTTGGAATTAGTCATCGTATTGGAAGGCGGTCTGTTTCGTCTCAATATTGTAGAGCATCTGCCACTCTTATTTTATGTTCCGCTCAGTATCGCATCATGAGATTCATAAATATTCTTTATTTGTACGTAGATATTGAAAAGAAAAATAACGGTACATCGCAGGAAAATCGCAAATCATAGAATTCTAATTAGAACTCATAAATTGAATTTCCAAATTCAAACCTACATTCTAAGTTTGAATCTAAAAAGAATAAATGCTTGCAAGAATGCAAACTACATTTAAAATTCAAAAAGAGAACCGAGATGCCTTTTTTGTGACATGAAGCTAATTTATGCGAGTAACTTGTTCGTATAGATCACGAATCTGCTCAGGAGCTTTTTAATCTTTCTGACACCAAAACTAATTAAATTACTTCAGAGGCTAGGCGCGCCGTATGCGCCCCACAGGTGATAAAGTCAATAATTCATTTAAAATCGGAAAATTAATTAATAATTTATAAAAAATCTCCAGCATGGAGGCACGGTAGAAATTGGTTTTCAATAAAATGAATATTCGTTTCGGGCGACACTCACTCCACAGTTCCACACTCAATCACCATCCGCGGACCGCTTATGAATCTGGAATTTGACCGTTTTTAGCCCCATTCCACGGTACCAAATTAAAAATGTAAGAATTCTCGCTTGCAAAAGGAATTTATATTTTATTTTATTTCATTAAATCCGCCATCTTTTGTTTCCATGGTCCGTTCCGATCGGAATTCATATTTTTCTGTGTTTTGTTTCGGTTTGCGAGCGGCGTATTGTTTTATTGTTATGTCCGTTCTAAATGTTTCGTTTCTCGTTCCGAACCGAGTATTAATTATTTCTTATTTTTGATGAATGCGTCCGACGAATTTTTAAGACGACTTTTAACGGCGATTAAGAGTCCACGATAATAATTCGGTCTTTAGAAAAGCAATCACGATTTTCATTAAGACTCTGCAACGCTGTGGAGTGGTTAAAAAATGTTAAATCCATTGATCTCCGGGTGAAATCGCGGTTGCCAGTCAAGATTAGTCTGCGGCCGACCGAATACTTACTATGCTTAAACTATTAAACGCAACGTTGGATCTGAACAGACAGAGATACGTATCGTTTACCGAAAATAATACCGGCCGTAATCTGACATTCTCATACGAGAGTCCGGGCGTTACGCAACTGACTTTCCGCCTTCCGACAACAAGAGGGATTATTCGTTACTCATCAATCTTAAATAGACACGGACACTCCATTGTTCCCGTGACATTTAAACGAATTTATAAATAACGCCGCTGAATAAATTCTATCACTGTCGCTCATATATATAAATTTAATTAATACGCTCGCCCTGCATAAATACGAGGATTTTAAAATCCGAACGAACCTCGACACGGCTGTCCTGATTGATACAATTATAATTTATTCCAAATTCAAACGACACTAGCGTTTGAATGTGGAATAGAACGCATTCCTAATTGTTGGCATACGCTCTAGCGCTATTGGCCGATACGTTTTCGTATTTCAAACGTCTCTTTGTATTCGAATTTAGAAAAGCGGATTATTTTGCTTTCTTTCTTGACGTTTCGTTATTGTGTGCAAATGTAATTGTTGTTGCGTCTGGTTATTGCTGTAAGTATGAGTGCCGATGGATAGTTCCGTCTCGCGCTCGCGTCGGATCCGCTGTCCATAAAGATTACGTCGAATGCGACTCGATACTGGCGTCCTCCGCCTGTGAACTTCTTAATTAATTATGCAGTTGATATTTAGTTTTCTAATTCGTAACATTTTAGCCCTGTACTCAATAGTAAATAAGTAACGTCACATGTTTTGTTTGGACTATTTTAGGGAAGGGATGACTCAATGAAAAATGTCACGCATGCTCTATTGACGCGTCGCAAAGTAACATAAGAAATGCAAGTAAACAGAAATTGCATTCCATGTAATGTATTGTACCGTTGCCAATGTTACATACTGCCAAAATTTGTGTCGTCTCTTTGGATTTATAGCCTATATATGTTTGATGTGAGTGTGACAATTATTTTGTTTGTGTTTAATGGGTCTGATGTCTACAGTCAGGTTATAATGGGCGTCGTTAGTTTTAGTTGAAATGCTGTTAGCTGTTATAATCTTAGGTGTCACGTCGAGCCGTGAAACAGACGAATGTCCATTAAAATTATCTGCGTGAAAATAAACACACAGTTCTCAGTAACACTGTAATGAGCATTCTTCGTAATCAGATCAAAGCTTTTATTGTGTTTAAATTCTATAGTCTTTGTTATGGAAACACATGTCTTAACGTTTCAATAACGTCTTTACATTTTAACTTTGAAAGAATCGTAAAAGTAAACAATAGAGTGGTTAAAATTTTAAATTTCGATTCCACAAAACCACCGTTTTGAAACTGTCAGTTTTTGAAATGGGAAGCTTGATTATCGAAATTCATATGGTTGCACCGCGATTTGTTGAACACTGGTTGCAATGAACAGTGGGATAATAATGTTCTAGAATTAAATCGTATCTAAACTGAAGTGCGCCGCTCGAAATAGGGCGCGTTTGCAGCAATTATTTTAGCTCTGTCTTTCTGAAAATTGGCAGCCGTGTGAGATCTTTTGCGAACGGTATTCGGTTGGGAAACCGTTGTAGCGACGTCCAGCCCAACGAGACCCGCGATGCGCCCCCCACACACTGAGTTTTGTTAGAAAATCACTCAAAGGGGATATGTCAGCAGAAACTGGGCGGGTTTTATAAATAAAGTGCCCTGATATGCGAATAATAGGTAAGTCTGTCCGTGAGAGTGCGTTCGACGTGCGTACTGTGCTCGACGCTATTTTATTTTGGTCTAAGTTGCATTAGCTGCGCTTTGTTAGCTGGGTTAACTAATCATTAGTTATTAATTTAATGCAGATCACCGCCAATAAATGTCACATATTTACAGCTTCTGTCAGTTGCTTACTGCGAGAGAAACCCGAAGTGGACTTAGAAACCATAAAGCGACGATCCAAAGTTAGTGTAAATCGTTTATTAAAACCCGTTTTTATTCAATACAACAATAGAACATTTAAAATTAAAAAAAAGTCGAGCATGCCCATAAATGTGCGCTATTAATTTCTGCTACAATTTAATACCATAGAGAGAAATCGAACAGAAAAAAGTCCAACCAACGCCGTCGCGCGCTGAAAATTTACATTTGTAATCAGAGCCATTAACGTCGACAATAAAATGCATTGACATGCGTTAGAGAGTGACGAAGCTAGCGCGCGGGAGCGAGTCGGACGCTCCTCGCCGAGTAGCGCCAGACACAATAGCGGCGCGTGCACCGAGCGAGGGAGACCCGCGTATTGAGACAGAGCGAGATAGCAACAGGTCCGTCAGTGCAGCTCCGATTCAATAATAGGTGCGTTCGGATTTTATGCGTTTGCGAAAAATGCACTCAGATTTATCGTTTCGCTTTCCGCGTAGTCTATTAACGTGTACAGTGGTCGATTCAATTTTTATTTTTTTTGATGTATTTTATATAGACACGGCGTCATTATTGCCGTAAACCTGGCAAAGGACATCCTTTGCAAACTTCTATAAAGAAACAAAAACTTATGATATCTACTTTGACTATTAATGAATTTCATAAGAAAAATTATGAAGAAAATATTAGCAAATGTGGATGTACCTATAGCATTCCTCTATAGTAATAAATTTGACGTGCGTTTAAAATAAAATGGCTGTGACATATGGACGGACGGACAGACAGATAGACGGACAGACATGTCGAAACTATAAGTGTTCCGTTTTTTGCCTTTCGGCTACGGAACCCTAAAAACTAATACAATAAGTTCTAAGGTTGCGATGCGCATACAAAGTGCGCACATAACAGAGTGCGGGACAGGTGTGCGGGCGCATTCTCGCGCGTTGTGCGAAAACGAGAAACGCCGATTAAAATGAAATACGCGACGGTCGCAGGTTAATTAATATTATAGACTATTTTAGGTACCGACGAAATATTGATGTTATTAATGTAGGGATTTGTGTAGGATTAGGGGAGGTGGCTGATGTATGGGTGTTTTGTGGGAAGTTGGTGGGAACTGATAAGGATGGCAGTTTCTTATGCGTATCTATGAAGCCCCTTTTATCTTTTAGATTGTCTTGTACCCAACATAATTAACCTTTAATTGTGTTACTGCTGGGCACAGGCTTCCTCTTTATGAGAAGTAATAAGCCATGTTCCATCACGCGGATCCAGTGGGAGAGGTGGACGTCGCAGCCTTCAGATCTTCCAGTCTTAAGACATACCGGTTTCCTCACAATTTTGATTTTCGCTCTATTTCGTTGATGCCAATCCATCAGATACAAACGTTTGATGCATTTGAATATTTACAAGTAAATACTCACTTAGTATAGAACAATCGTAAAACAACTGCAATTGCTTCGCTAAACTTAACAAAATATTGACACAAACATCATTAGCAAGGAGTACGTACTACGTAACATAGGATTGTTACATTTGGAATAACAAAACGTATCTCCGAAAATAGCCGACCGTCTGCCCCGACTTCGATTCCAGAATACAATCTACTTCGGGTGATAGTAACTAAGACGAACTACGAAGTTGAGTATGATTTGTATTTCGAAGTAACATGTAAAGTAATAAGGCCTGGCTTTGCTAATGCTTTAATTTATTTATTAATTAAGGCAACCACAGGAAAGCCCGGTTTAGCAGCCGTCAACCTCAGAGGTTGACCTGCGAGATGCCACACACAAAAAAACATGTAAAGTTTGAATTTGTAATAAAATTCAATCAAGATTTCGGTCAATGCTTAAGTATGATTCTCATTTATAACTAGCTTCTGCGATTTCTTTCGCGAGGGAGGGATTTCCCGCGTAAATGCCGATTCTGGAATAAAAATTAGCCTATGTTGAATTGAATTGAAAAAAAATTATTCAGATGAAGACACGCAACAACACACGAATTACAAACATTACAAAAGTGGAAAAATAAAAATTTGCTGATTGTGTTATTCCAAGATGTATCTATCTATCTATTTTTCATTTAGTTTCGTTCAGTAGTTTTTGCGTGAAAGAGTAACAAACATTTACAACGTGTAATTTAAAGGGTATATACATACCGAGTGCACGGCTTCTTTGGATGATAACAAACGATATGACAAGGGTTTAGTAATCCTATGTCTTCATGTGTGGAACTAATTAGAAATTTCAATACATTGATACCAGAGATTAAATGTTTCAAATTAAGAAGATTGAAGAGAATCATCGTGTTATAGGCAAGGGACGTGGAAAGTGATGACCCTCATAGTGCTGTGACACGTTTATTATTGATATTCAAGAAACATATGAAACCAATAATTTGGGGTCAATTCTGTGAGTCACTTATTTTGAACTGAAACTTTGTATAGAGACTCCATACCAGATGTTGTCTTCAGTCCTTTTGGATAGATATGGGGTTTCCGTTACACGTTATAATATTATACTATAATATCCATCCTCACAAACCTTCCCATTTATAATATTAGTAACATACCATCCTAGATTTCAATTGAGATTAGTAAAAATTGGCCAAGTGCGAGTCAGACTCGCCCATGAAGGGTTCCGTAGTAACTACGCCAAATAATTTTGTTTTTCATAGTGTTTGTATGAATTATAAAGTTATATTTGCAGTTTTAGAAAATTTGCTGTACCTATCTCAAAAACTGCTGACCCGATCTCATTCAAACCAATTTTGGCTGAAAGTTTACATTAAGATCTACAGCATATTTTTCTTAAATTTTTCACACCGTTATTATAGAAGTTTGAAGGGGAGACATTTTACCACTTTGAAAGCGTGTATCTTTTAAACGATTAACTTTATGAAAAAGTGGCTTTACAAACCTCAAAGAGGAAAATTGTTAAGAAAATTTCAGTTAGAGTTCGAACTTTTCAAAACTTTGAAAATCAAGTTTCAGAATACTAAAATCTAAACACCAAATTATAATTGCATTGTCAGTTTTTTCGGAAATAAAACAAAATGTATACATACAGTCATGTAGTCGTTAACAAAATAATTTACTCATTACTTTAACCACACACTGTTAAGGCAACGTCTTCTGTTAACACCCAATGAAAACTTAACTTAAACATTTCAGTAATAAGGTTGAAATTTCCTTGTCGAAAAAACTAACAATTCAGCAAATCACGAGTTGTGAGACGTAACAAAGTGGAAATTGTAGTGTTTATTGTTGAAGCGATAATAAAGAGAGTTTACAACCGTTTTATTAACACTTATCTCGTAAACTATGAGGATTGTCTTCAAGTTAGCTGTCTTCCCTTTAGTATTTGCTATTTTAAGGCCGCAACTACTGCCAACCACTTTGGAAGAGTTAAACGGGACCGCACTTCACAACAGCGTGGTCGGAAGTGTAGTCTTCTAAGCGTGTCGATGGCAAAAATATTTTATACTAGCTGTGCCCGCGACTTCGTCCGCGCGGAATATTGACTTTTGGCAGCATTTTTAATTTTTTAGGCAAATTATTTTGAAAATAAAACTCATACATTTTTTGAATGTCGTATTTATTACTATCTAATCAAAAGTCTTAAAAATAAGTTTCAAGCTTCTTCTAGCTTTAAAAATGACAAAATTTCCATACAAATTTTCATCCCCTATTTCAACCCCTTACAGACCTTTTTTCGCATTAAAAAGCAGCATATATCCTTTCTCTGGCTCTAGAATATGTCCGTACCAAATTTCATTCAAATCGGTTCAGTAGTTTAGTCGTGATTGCGTAACACACAGACAGACAGAGTTACTTTTGCATTTATAATATTAGTAAAGATTAGAATAGCTCTAAACTCTGCCACGCATACTCCGCTTACTGATGCAGACACAAGATCGTCAAGAGTAAGGTGTAAAGGCCATTGTCTGTGAGGTCACGCCGCATATACATTTGAGATCTGAGCCATCTCTAGAGACTATCTTTGCAACGGCCGACTTGGGTTCGCAAGAAAGGTGCATCCCCGAGTGACATACCATAATACCTTCTGTTACGTCCGGCGCTCCTTGAGCAATCGAACCCTGTCGATTGACTAATCCTTTCACCACGATGGCAAACATAACAAGTTTAGTGAAAAATCCGCTTTCCATAATATTGTGATTGGAAAAAAAAAAGCCGTATACCAAAATACCCATAAGTAAACTGTCATCCCGCCAAAACATCCTGTAAAAAATTAGCCAAGTCTCGCCTAAGCTGCTTGTTTCTCTATAAAAAGTAATGAAATCTCTAAGCAAAGCGAAGCCAAGTCTAAGGATCCTTACTGCGATTTCTTTATTAATATAGTTAGATTTTATGTAACCGGCCGTTGAACATACTCTATGCACTTTTACTAGTTAATACATCGAAGTCAACGGCCAAGTCACATAAAATCTAACTTTCTTGGAATACGACTTGGAATACTAAATGGAATCCGACTGGTGGCTGCTCCCCTGCGTTACCGGCTAGGCTACTTCCAATTAGCAACTGACAAAGACCGAAAACAAAATAAGCCCGAAGGCAAGATTAACAAGAAATGGGAGTTTCAGCCAGGCAAGCTGCATTTGAAAGTTGTCTCAACTGCGGACTTAGCCTGTTTCCACCTTCACCACGAGGAGGTACTCCCAGCTTATGTTATTTTATTGAAGTACTTAGTGTGACTCTAGCACATTTTAATGTTTTCTAAGGCATTTTCAAATACTTCAGACTCCAGTTTCATATTCATTTATAAGAAGGGGCTCGTCACATTGAATAACTTTTGTCGAGGCGCATTTCCATATCTCCCATAGTTCAGCTGAGCTCTAAGGGTTCTTCATCAGATACTTCAGACCTTCAATTTTTTATACACATCAGTAGAAGGGACTCGTCACTCTGAATAACTTTTGTCAAGGCGCATTTCCATAATATATCTCTCATAGTCCAGCTGAGCTCTTAGGGTTCTTCATCAGATACTTCAGACCTTCAATTTTTTATACACATCAGTAGAAAGGGCTCGTCACACTGAATAACTTTTGTCAAGGCGCATTTCCATATCTCCCATAGTTCAGCTAAGCTCTTAAGGTTCTTCATCAGATACTTCAGACCTTCAATTTTTTAATTTCAAAAGAAAGGGCTAACCACGCTCAATAAACTTTGTGAACATAGTATGTCGATAATTTCAATAGTTTGGCTGGTCTGTTACGGTTTCTCCTCAGAGTCATAAGGTACTCCAGATCTTCCATGATCCTAGTTTTGATAGTTTTTCCTTCATATAGGCACTAAACCCTACCTCAATGCCAAATTTCAGCTCTCTAGGTTTATGGGAAGTACTAGGTAGTTCTATTTTGATGATCAGTGAGTCTATATATGTCGAAATAGTACAACTTTGCTAATGCATAACTTAGGAAATAAACAAGCTACAAACATGAAATTTTGTAGTTTAAGTGTGTGCTGGTAGCTTACTAGATAACGATAATTTCAGCGTTCTAAATCTATCCAGAGGTCCCCAAATAGGGACCTGAAAATACGCCGAAATGGTTCCAGAATAGGATGGTACGGCAGTGTTTGCTTAGCGCTCGACTTGGCAGGGGCACTGCCGTGCCCCCAGATTAAATTGGTGAAAATTTAATAACAAAGTACGCCCTGTGGTTTATGCGTGACCGGTAGTTAATGATAGTGTTAGATGTAACTGTACAAATTATAACACTTGCACATCATAAGAAAAAATGTTTTACTCCTCTTTACGAAAATGATTCAGAAATTTGTCATAAGTAGTTAAAGTCCATATGGGAAAGGAGTGCAGAAAGCTAATATTTTTACATAATAATCCATTCAAAATTATTTAAATTAGGGTCAAACGACCACTGGTCGACCACCAGTATTAAATTATTAAGTAAATAAAAGATATTACCAGAGTACCTGTTTATTCCTTTTTTTAATTGTTTGTTTTGAAGTCAAGTTTAATTTAAAATCATTCAATGTCGTATGTCATCTTCTTAATTTGTTAAGAAAGAAGTGTGAGGATGTTACATAGTTGTTTCAATGGATGCAGTTTTTGTTTAGAAGTTCGTAACTGGGTATGCTTTGCTGTTACGGCAAATTGTTTTTTAAGTATACTAAAATACGGATGATGGCAATTTAGTTCGTTTCAATTATTTGTAGGATTACAAATATATTTTCTTAACACTTATTTAATTATAACACTTACTTACTTAATTATAACACTTATTTACACATCATACGTAAAGAAAAAATGTTTTACTCCTCTTTACGAAAATTATGCAGAAATTTGTCATAAGTAGTTAAAGTCCATATGGGGAAGGATTGCAGAAAGCTAATATTTTTACATAATAATCCATTCAAAATTATTTAAATTAGGGTCAAACGACCACTGGTCGACCACCAGTATTAAATTATTAAGTAAATAAAAGATATTACCAGAGTACCTGTTTAATCGTTTTTTTTTTAATTGTTTGTTTTGAAGTCAAGTTTAATTTAAAATCATTCAATGTCGTATGTCATCTCCTTAATTTGTTAAGAAAGAAGTGTGAGGATGTTACATAGTTGTTTCAATGGATGTAGTTTTTGTTTAGAAGTTCGTAACTGGGTATGCTTTGCTGTTACGGCAAATTGTTTTTTAAGTATACTATAATACGGATAATGGCAATTTAGTTCGTTTCAAATATTTGTAGGATTACAAATATATTTCCTTAACACTTACTTAATTATAACACTTACTTACACATCGTACGTAAAGAAAAAATGTTTTACTCCTCTTTACGAAAATTATGCAGAAATTTGTCATAAGTAGTTACAAGTCCAAATGGGGAAGGAGTGCAGAAAGCTAATATTTTTACATAATAATCCATTCAAAATTATTTAAATTAGGGTCAAACGACCACTGGTCGACCACCAGTATTAAATTATTAAGTAAATAAAAGATATTACCAGATTACCTGCTTAATCATTTTTTTTAATTGTTTTGAAGTCAAGTTCAATTTAAAATCATTCAATGTCGTATGTCATCTCCTTAATTTGTTAAGAAAGAAGTGTGAGGATGTTACATAGTTGTTTCAATGGATGCAGTTTTTGTTTAGAAGTTCGTAACTGGGTATGTTTTGTTATTACGGCAAATTGTTTTTTAAGTATGACTATATTACGGATGATAGGAATTTAGTTCGTTTCAATTATTTGTAGGATTACAAATTTATTTCCTTAGAACCAGGTTCAAACATAATCTTCTTGACATTAAAGGCAAGAGAAAATAGGTTTTTTTTTTTAATTACGAATTAGCCCTCTTGACCTCGTTCACACCTGATGGTAAGTGTAAGTTGATGTCTACGATCGAACGAGCGAGCCCAGAAATTGCCTATTCACTAAGGCTTTAAAAGCTGACGGGGGGTCATATGTAGCACGGAAGCCGGCAGAGTTCCACACCTTGGCTGTACGTACAATAAATGTTGCGGAAAAGCGCTTAGTACCTACGACAATACGGAATATCGACCAAGTGTGGATGGTATCCTGCGGTACGTCAGGTAGACCAGTAGTAAAGGTTACTACTAGGTAAGCGGCCTTCATCTTCGACCACATCATCGCTTACCATCAAGTGAGATGGTGGTCTAACGAACAGCCTATAATCAATAACAAAGGTACAAATGAAATATTCTATTTTATAACATTTATGTAGGTACCTATTTTGCGCTTAATGTTAAGCTTGGATTGCAGAAATGTTCTATCAATATACCACGACCCTGGAACGCAAGGGAAATTGAAAGAATATCGTTTAGAAAATACAAGTTCAAATTGAAAAACATTTCTTCGTGGATAAACACACACAACAACATACAATAGAAAATTACAAACATAAAAAAATAACACTAAAAATTTCACTGAGTATGTCCACACCGAAAGGTTGAAAGTCTGAAATTCCCTTCCAATCCATCCCAAGTGGTAGGAGTCATTGGATTGATGCAATCCAAACCAAAATGTATGTTGTGGAAAGACTCGAAGGACCGTGTGGCGGGGAAATAATTTTTGCTCATAATAACTCATTACTGTGTGTTCAATACTTCATTAAGTATTGAACACACAGTAATGAGTTGACCAGGAGTAGGAAGAAAGGTTGATGGACTTACTTGGATGTTCTGGAGCTGATTAGTTTGAGTAGAAGACGCACGTGGATTGAATCACTTTCTTCTTCGGATGTTTAATCACTTCACTGTAGTCTTTATTTTGTCACACGTGTGTGTCCAATACGGATATTTTGATAGTTATAGATATACGTCGCGTTGGTAATTTCACGATGGTTTCTTCTGGAATGCTTCATGATATTCCCCTTGAAAAAAAAAGTACTTCTAATATTACAGAAACATTTACCCATATTGAAACGGTTTCAGGCTTTAAATTTTCATGAAATTAAAATAAAATCCTTTCGTATCGTGTTTTAACTTTCAATATCGTTCATCGTACCTGTCTCATCTCAACCTACAGGAACGGTATCCGTTAACAAAAAAAAGGATGATGGAACTAAAAAATAAATAATATTCATCTTTCCTCCCGTATATGGACCACACAAAAATCACACACATCTGTACACCATTTTTTTTTCTGGAACTTAACAAAGACACCTAATGTATTATGAAACCGAAACCCAACGTGTGTTCAACTAAACTTCCTTTTATAAGACGTGAACATCCACTTATGTTCGATATCCATTGCTTCTTTAGTACTATGTTCCTACACCACTATTAATCTTCTCCTTTCCCCAGCTTTATTGGGGTCAATTTCTAGTCTAGGTGGGTGTAGCTTAGTACCGATGTTTTTCACAAAGGTATTATTTATCTGACCTCTACGGACCAGTAACTGGATTACACGATATCTCCTGGTAAGATTTTATCGGTTTTGAAATCCCATAATGACAGTCAAAGAATTTTAAATGACAGCTGGGAGTAAAGGCTTGTTGAGTTACAAATCTTATTTAGTTTTCTTTTTTTTTAAACAGATTAAACAAAAGCGTCAATGTATGTCGAACATATCGATGTTCACACATACGGTGGGTTTCCCTCCACAAGGACATTCACCCTACTTTTTTACGAATCCGATCTCCTTCTTTTTTTCAATCGGTTTTATTCGATTTTAATTGTGTAAGGGTTTCCTTTTTAAATAATGTTGACATGTCAAAGGATTAATTGTTTTCGTAAATCGAATTGTAGATCGTTTTTTATTTTATTAACTAATAATTATGATTTTTAATAATTTACAGTACTTAGTTTCTGAAAAACATTTTCTGCATTATTTATTTACAATAGCGGTTAATTTACGCAAATGTATAATTAAGAAATATGTACAAGCACATAAGTATAGAAAGGGGAAAGGAAAACAGTTAAATAAACATACACAATTTTTCAATGTAAAATTGCCACGTCGAATGGCAGTACTGATTCTTTGACCGAAGAAAACGATAGCCCTTCACAAAAGGTCAGGTGATGAGATTTAATAAGAGCTATTTTTAAATCATAAGTACATTTTGAAGTCTACGATTACGGAAAATGGAAAATTCTAAATTGTTTTTCATATCAACGATTATTCACAGTACGCTACATGTTACTAAAGAATTCCTAATACTATATCCAATTCACTACGCCGCCATAAAAATGAGTTTAAAAAGAATTTCTAAAATCCATGAACCCTTTCAATAAAGATTGTCGGCTATTCAATCAGAAATATTAAATCTAACACCCGCCCGCATAATGTAAACTTAACTACTAAAAATAAACCCCGTTATATCAAAAAACATTACCCTCGCCCTAAGCTAAAATAGTTGGGAAATATTAAAATAGTCAAAAGAGTTAAATTTAAAATGGAGGGTAGACAAAAAAGTCGTAATCTTGAACCAACACAGCTGACGATCACACAATAACTAGTTTTTCGGATGGATTTGGAGATGACGCATTAAATCGACTAATGGAAGTAAAAAAGGCTTTTTCAATTGGTTTTGTAAGAAATGGATTCGCTTTGCATTTGGCGAATTAAATGCTTTCTTTTTCATATTTTTCATTGTTTTAATCTGTATGCACTTCTGAAAGTCAAGGTGTTTTAACTTCTGAAATAAAATAAATTTGAGACGATTTTTTCGTTATAAACGCAAAATTCTAATCCAACCCTCGGACACTGGAAACAAAAAAAAAACTTTTTAAAACATTCCCTATTCAAATATTTTTGACAAATGACAAAAAATCACGCATTGTTGTTGAACTCAACAGTTGAACAGTGGCAAAGGGAGCGCATGACGAAAGCAATTTAAAAATGGAAGGGTTTCACTTTTCGTTCCAATTTAAAAAAATGAACCCGCGACGAGTGATTTGACGATTCGGACGGGATTGTAAAAAGAATTTTATGATGCGAGAGGGAACTAGCCATTTTATCACTTTTATTATTCTGTTTAACATTTTTGTGTATCGTCTAATCCTTTCGTGTTTATACAGTCAACATAGCTATATATCAGTTACTCGTTAAAGCAATCTCATAAATTCGAAATTTATGACATAACTCTTAATAAACTCTGATAATAAATTTGAAAAGTGAACATGTGATTCTAAAATTGGACTGAAAAGAAATGAGTTCTGAAAACGTTCCCATCCACTTGAGGCGTGTAAGCGTGTTACTTTTAAGTAATTTCACTTGTGTACATAAACCCCTCGCTCGCTCCCACTACACACTCACACAGTGCTACAGACGCAGATGTTGATTCCATAAAATAATATTTCATGTAAAGCACTAACCGCCCGACCGAGGGCGGAAGGATTGCGTTCTATTTTTGAATTTTTATATTTCGAAGCAATTCAAAGTTGATACCGGTCGCTTTATATTCGAATTTCGATTCCTTGCACGAATTTCAATCACAGAATAACGCTCTCTCATTTCTAACCCAGTGTCGTTTCATAAGCTCTAGTAAAGTAAAAGTAATTATTAATAACGTTATACTTATTACTAAATGTCGAGTCAAAATTGACCTCTAAAATTGTTTGAACATTTTGCTCGTGACCATTCGTCAATTAAATCGGACGGGGACTTGTTATTAAAGGCGTGTAAAAAAGAAATAAATCTTGAGGCGAGTTTTAAAAAGCTCCGTTTCGAAGTAAAGAATGTTGTGTACAATCTCGGTTCGGACAAAAAAGTGACAACAAATAAAAAACGTCTGGCAACACGGCCGACCAACAGATTATCAGCGCTAAAAGGGTTGCTCCCGCGCTCTCCTCCTTTTGTTCCTTCCAAATTCAAACTTGGGATCCGTACAAGGAGCGTTCGAACTTCGAATGCGAATTCTATTTTTGAATATTCTACCGAGAATTTTTAATTAATGCCGCTTGTCCGCGCTCGTATTTTTAAAATTCGTATTCTGTTTTAAATCGAGTTCGATATTCAATTTTTGCGTTCGATTTCTGCGTTTTTTATTTATGTTGTGCGATAATGACGTTTCGCTTTAAGTGCTTTATTTCGATTGGCGATTTTATTCCGATGTATCTCCTTGAAGGTCGGTAGTTTTAGTGATTAATGGTCCAGATATGTGGAGTGCTTTTTAAACGAAATATTGAATTTAATGATGTTTTGTGGAACTGTGCGATCTGTTTTTGTTTCGACTCGCGTAGGCGTTGTCTATAGGCGGTCTCAATGACACAGTAATGTTACCACATCGTAGATAGTTGAGTTGCATTATCGATCACTCGTGCACACAGCATTTATAATCTTCGTATAAAGATTTTTTTGGCGTTTCGATGATAAAATTTTATGGCTGATGCTTAAATGACGAGCAATTCATGTTTATTACATAATTTATGTTCCCATATAAGAGTCGCACCAATAAGCCACAGAGTACAAAAATGCTGCGATGTTTGTACTAAACAAACAGTGTGAAATATTCTCGCTGTTGGTGTTATTTTAGTCTGTGCGCGTGCACTTTAAATGAGTAACCAATAAGTCGCATTAAGGGGTCACTTGACGCATAGCATCACACGCGGCCAGCATACGCAAGTCGTTGACCCCAATACGCAAATGGGGACTTCTTATTATGATATTATAATCGATATAATATCGAATGCCGGAGTCGGGGCGAGTGGATAATAGACGCCCTTTTGTATGTATGAGATGTCTCTGAGGAGGAAACTAGCATGTTCTAGGAATATTATGCGGTAACACTATTGTGATTATTAATCGCTTGTCCTATTTGTAATATGGAGACTATTGGAGACCACACAAATGGAAATAAACGTCTAACTATTCAACAAGCAAATCTTACGTGTCGTTTATTTTACGAATACGTACAACACTTACACTACAATACCACTGCAATCGTTTTCGAATTCTGTTCATCCCGAAAGGAAAAACAAGTCGGAACTTTTTTATTTTTTTATGGTTCCTATAGGTACATGTGCGTTACATTCGAAATATATTCTTTTAATAACATGTTACCGTCTAGTAATCATTCGTTCACATAATGGCGTTCACTTAATATTCCATTTTCGAAAATATTTGAATCGTCATGCTCGTTCCATTCCATTGTGTCGGCGTTCGGCTATCTGATTTTAAATTTGGAAGGCGATCGATCTCTTACTAGTCGAACGTTTGAATTCGGAACTTAATTGTGGTTCGTGTTAATTAAATTAATTGAAATTGATTCGCGCTTCGCGAACGAACGTCTTGGGACAAGTTCGGAACTAAAATGACGACTTGAGATATACGATTCCCGTAAGTTCAGTACGATGAGGAGTGTAAATTCAATTCCAATTACTTAGATACCATCTAAGTAAGGAGTTCGTTGACTTAGGTTAGTTTTAAGCAAACCCTTATCTGAAGTTTAATATGGAAAACTAGATAAACTGTATAATTAAATAGCATTTATCCTACAATAAATCTTAAAACATTCCAACCAGTATTGCAGACTCCAGTGTGATTCTAAGAAGACATTATACATATTTCTTCGATATGTTAAATTTAACAAGTTAACAATAATACATTTTCTAATAAAATCCGATGCAATACACTTTATTATTTCCTTAGTAAACAGAATTCTCATCTTATTCCGTATCAGACTAATGTTTTCATTTCTGTTTCCAGGTATTTTGCCGAACAGCATGTTTAGAAATTGGCTAGCGATACCATCAACTGAAAAACGACGGTTTGTCACGAACCTTACTCGGAAACAGTGAGTCGAAACTAGATACTATTGAAAAAGAAGTCATATGGAAAGAAAAACATTAAATTCAGGGGTGGTTGCATCATCTTTGGTAACTGTCATCTTCAACTGTCATTATGTTATTCAAATGCCACTTTTGAATTTCGAAATGGTGCCTGTAATGATCGATGAATGAACGATTCCAACTTCTTTAAGGAAATTGGTCCTTATAGTTTTCAAGGGCCAAAATATCGAAGGAGTGAAGTTATTCGAAAGTAATATAGTCCAATAAATCAGGTAGAGCCACTGGTTTGATGGTATCTTCAAATTCTTCAGTGCATCGTTCGTTGCAATGTCAATGTAAATTTATCGGATTTTTTACAAATCTCAGACTTAAATGATGGTTATTTAAAGTTTGTGAAAATCGTGCATTCTTTAAAAAAAAAATTGTTTAACAAAAAGTACATTGTACTGCCTTCAAAATCTGTCGTTCTACGCCACAGCAAGCCCAAAAAACATGTTCTTATTAGAAATTTTACCCCTTTTACCAACTGTAATTTTATTAAACTCCCCTCCTGTGAAGGATGAGTTTATTTTAAAAATGGAAAGCTAAGCGCTCACAAAAATAATTGATGTGACCGGACCCCTGTCGTAATCTCATTGCTGTACCTACATGATCAGCAGACAAAGCCGAGTGTATTCATTATATCTATGGTTTTGCTTGCCCGAGGGTTATTAAATCAACCAAATGGAACCTAGAACCCTAAGCTTTGGCAGATAGCACCTTAGCACCCTCGGATATTGGGTTTACGTTAATATTGTCAATCGTTGTGGCCCATTTAATCAGTCAAAGCTTGCGATACAAGTCTAAAATTTCATCGAATGTAAAGATGATGAAACGAATATACAAAAAAAAAAACAAAAAAATTGGCCAAGTGTGAGTTAGATTCGCCCATGAAGGGTTCCGTAGTAACTACGCAAAATAATTTTGTTTTTCATAGTGTTTGTCTGAAATACAAAGTTATATTTGCGGTTTTAAAAAATGTGCTATATCTCAATAACTGCTGACCCGATCTCGTTTAAACCAATTATCGTTGAAAGTTTTTATTTAGATATATTTTTTATATTTTTTACTCCTTTATTATAGAAGTTAGAAGGGGGACATACACATTTTACCACTTTGGAAGCGTATATCTTTTAAACGATTGACTTTAAGAAAAAATGGATTTCAAAACTTCAATATCATTTTTGAAGGCCTGTCTATAGATATCACACACGTATATGTTTAATAATAAAAATATTTTTTATTTTAGTTCTATGTATCGAGAGCCCCTTTTATGTATATTTTTAAATTTCTAATAAAAATCGGAAAGCGGTTAACAGAATACATCTACTTACCAAGTTTCATATGTGTAGTCTCAATAGTTTTGGAATAAAATGGCTGTGACATACGGACGGACGGGCAGACAGACAGACAGACATGACGAAACTATAAGGGTTCCGTTTTTTGCCATTCGTCTACGGAACCCTAAAAAGGACTCGTACCTAGAACTTTATTCATATTAAAATTAGACTGGTAGTGGCACTTGGCTTAAAAATGACGTTGCACAATTTAGATTCCGAATTCTACTTTTAAAAAACACACTGGCCGCCGACACACAAATGATCAATCGTACAAAAAGGATTTACTCTTCGATAAAAGGCGCTAAAAACGCAATGCTCTTTAATTTTCAAATTCGGAATTTCTGGAGCGTTGAACTTTTTTTTCACAACGGTTTTGTGGAGCATCGACACTTTAATTAGAACGTAGCTTTATTCGTTCAATAATTATAATCGAATGTGTATAATTACATTCGAGTATCGAATCGAAACCGGGCGTATTGATATTAAAAATGATGTTTTTGTCTGCCGATCGTTGAAACAAAGCGGCGGTAATTCGTATGAAGTGACTTGCGTTTAGCCAGCTCTTTGTCTGTCCATCTGTATTCACAAAACGAAGTATTTAATTTTTTTTCTATACTTACTTTTCGAAGATAATTGTCGTTAATAATCGTCGTTCGAGATTAGATATAGATTGTGAGTACAACAATGTGTTGTGAGAATTTTAATTTGAAAAAATACATTATAATTGAGTAACAGATGAACGGACTGGCGTACTAATAACTGCCGTATACGGGGTCGGGTGAAAAATTAAAAAAAAAGTATATGGATATAACTGAGTATCGTGACAGTTTGGAAAGTCGAAGTGTTATTTTATCAGGAGTGCGTTACAGTCACTAAGTCCCAAAAGTGTATGTCATGAATTATTTATGGACAACTTTATACTTCCCGGGCCTGGTTTCGCCACAAAAGCGGACATTTTTGGGAATAAATTCATCGAAAAACGCCTTTTATACAGCATTAACATTATTTATGTTCCGGCCGAGTGGCGGACACTACGCGCCTTCGAAATGTTATTGTCGAAAGTTGCTCGCAGTTTCTTGCGGATTCACTCGGAAAAAAATCAAGCACATGCATCTTATTACAGTTACGTCGTATTTTTATGAAGATGTGATCAATCTTTTAAGTTTTATGGTAAATTAAAACGAACATATACGAACTTTTACTTACAAAGCTTTTGCCATACTACTCATTTTTTAAAATAAGTTTAAAAGTAAGTTCTATAATTCAAACTGTCCCATAATAGTTATGTTGTAAAATTCAGAAATAGAACCTTGCAAAATCGAATGCAGAATATTCAAATTTCGAACTCTATCCGCCGTACAAAAAGCTCTCGATATAATGAATACAATATTGTAGTTACAAAGTTACTGACTTATAATAGAATCGCATAAAAATCCCTCTGATGATTGCACCGTGGGATTTTAAAACAATGCGATTGTTCCACCTTTGTGAAACATATTCGGATAGTGTTTATTAATAAAAAACTTTAATACTTTGTTACTTTTTATCGTACTGATCGATGTCTCAATTGACATTTTATGGCGACGTAATTTGCACGGTTGAAATTAATTCTTCGTTTCTAGGAGTCGTCTTAACGTATAATACTTACTTTCTTAAGAACACAAAGCTATAAAGCATAAGAAAAAGAGCCCATAGACTCAAAGCTAAGACAAATAGACTTAAAGCTAGTTTAATTTTAAACTGTAGAACTCCCTAATGGGCGAGTTATATATGCATTTCGACTCATACATGACTTAATAGCAGATCATTTGAACATAAACGACATGTTCAATCATTCGCGAGCGCTTTAAACAAGCCGCCAGGATATGCCTCTCCATTTAAATGTGGAACTATCAACCGTTACTTAAAAACTATGATTAAACGGATATAAGTAACAACACTAAAATAAAAATTCATAAAAAGAACAATCGGAAAACGCCAACACGTCGCGGCGATAACGCAAACGGATTCAAAATTTTAAATAGTTCCATATTCAAACGGCCGATTTCAAATATGGAACGGCGATTGTTTCCCGTTTTCGCTGGTAGTTAGCGACGGTTCTTAATATGCGGGTTACGCATGCGCCCGTTTCACAATGGATCAACTTGACAATCGGTTTCTATTTTTTATTGATATTTATGTTGGTATTTTATTGGTTATTTAAATTTTATAATACGTATGTTATTTATTATAAGGTAAAGAATAAATTTAACAATTGATTTAAAGCAGGTAGCAACAGTCTACGTGCTTAAAAAGTGATAAAACTTGCTAAAATGTCATTTAAAAATGACGTTTCAAAAGTAGTTGCAATGCAAAATATATCATTCCATAGTAAAAAATGATGGCACTGAATCTATTGCAGGCTTACGTAATAAAATCTAATGTAATCATCAATTATACAACATCGACGTTAGTTACCCATGTGCGTGTCGCTTGCATTCAAAATACCGGGCAATGCAACGCCATGGCCCCGACTTAAAATCGCGCGATTTCAGAGAAAACGTGTCGAGGAAACGTATGCATTCGGAAAAGTCGCAATAACTCAAGACATCAGTATGCAGGACCCGGGTTCAGTCTCCGCTCACGTATCGGTGAAAATATTCGTTCGTGATACGTCAAATATATTATTATTTCTACTTTCTACGCCGTTTTCGGTGTATCAAACGGCCATTATGGACGGAAAATATAATTTTGTTAGTTCTATTAAATGTAGCTGTTATGGCTCACTATTGCTTATTGCGTCAAATAACGGGCCGTGAATACAGAATGGGCAATCAAATTAAAAGGATTATAGATCGCCGTTGAAATAATAATTAGGTATGTTTGTGCCTATTGTACGTCCTCTTTTGTAATTAAGTGGGTAATCAATGAAATCAAATACATAATTGTTGCCATATAAACGCATGATATTTACACAACATTAGTTCAGTGTTGTTTTGTACTGCGATGTATTTTAGAAGCTACAATTCCAATGACATTAATTGTGATTACAAACATGATTTAAATTCAAGTGATTCATTTAAAACGTATCTAATAACGCACAACATCAAAATACTCCAGTCGAATATCAAAGCAGATGAAAACATAACATTGTATTAAAATCAACGAGTAGCACCAATAAACACAGCCCATCAATAAGGTACTAATTTAATTGATTTCACAATCTATCAAAACGGCCGATGACTCAACTTTGGACTGTAACCGCGTACGAATAGAGTCCAAACTCGTTCATAAATCACCATCATCGTGGAGCGCCCGAGCAAATTGGTAACTTCCTCGAAGGATTTTTATTTTTATTGATAAAAGCGTCTCTTACGACAATTGGTACGGATTTGGCCTTAAATTGGTCGAATCACTGCGGCCTCGGTCTTAGTTGCCATGTTGTATTGAACCGTCGTCATTGTAGGGTTAGTTAGTATTAGACCTTTTTGGTACTTAGTAGTCCAAGGATGGAAGGGTCAGAATGAGGAGTTGTACTTTACTTGTTATTTTTTAGATATATGAATATCTAGTAGACGCGAGGGGCTTCGCTCCCATTTTTATTTTTGTCTTTATCACGACAAAAACATAATCCTCCTTTTTGGCAGTCGGGTAAAAATTTGCCTACCTACGACCTTTTCAAAGGTTCAAGCTAATTCCATACCAACTTTCATCTAAATCAACCCAGGAATTTCGAATATTAGCGTGTTCAAACAAACAAACTTTGCCGCTTTAATAGTAGTATAGATACTAGCATCTGTCTTTGGCTTCGGTAGCACAAAAAGCTTTTCTTCACCGAAAAAAAAAAGTTATAAAAATTCCGTTCTAACGTGAAAGAAGAACAAAAAGAAAACACTTTTGTGTTTTTAATATTTGTATAGATTTTGGTTTCCATAATGGGTACGTTCTTATGTTGCCTAGGGATTGGCATGCCTTATAGCCAGTTGAGGTCTTATCTATATTAGTTTTAGACATTGTTCTGAGAGAGAAAACCTTACAAGTTACAAGAATCTTTTATTTACGTTGTGACTAATAAGATCGAGCAAAAAATATGCTGTTTAAACGGTACATTTTAAACTGCATAATCTTCCAGCCATTGAAACATCTAAACAACGACGATTTTAATCACACTTCGCAATATCGTTCGGCTATTCCCTCGATGATCCTAAATTCGCACACAAAAATGCAAAACTTACACCCTATTTTTTGAAACATTGCTGCATTGTAGTGTCAAATTTTCCATCGGTCCCCAAGTCCACTTAACCAACCAACCCTTCCCAAAAAAACTAAAAATAAAAAACGGAGGGGACTTTAAAATCGTTATTATAATCTCGGACGCCATTTTGCCTATATGGGGACGCGCCCTCCAATTTTAAATCTTTTTTTAACAAAAACCCCTTTGATGTTTATGCATTTCGGCAATATCTCCCGCTCGGCTAGATACGCGACATTTGGCCGTTTCGGGGATTTCTCTGATGCATATTTTAGATTAAAAGTTTAATACTCCATGCCCACCCGCGCGGACACGTTGCCAATTTATGTGATGGCAATACATCATATCGATGTTTCACTTTTGTTAGCGGGCCCACTCTATCATGTCTACGATGGTCATAGCAATTATTTGTTGGCGAAGGTACGTGTGTCGTACCTCGCTAGCGACACGAGCGGATCTTACGACATGAAGACATGACCGAGACGCAACAATCAGCGCACAAACTTAGACTAAAGTCCAATTAATCAACTCATTTAACTAAAAACTCGTGTGGGAAAACGTATGAATGTATCTAACAGACGCATTCCAAATTCGAATGAATCTGAAAGGCGAGCGAGATTTGAAAAGAGAATGAGATTTGAAAATAGAACATGCCATTAGGAGTGAACACAATGGTCTCATTGGTCGATTTGAAAAAGGAACAATTTGTTAAACGTCAAATATGAACTTTTTTATTTGAGATGTAATGAAACGCGCCGTGTGATGTCTAGTACTCACATCTCTAACGTTTTTTGTGTTGGATCGGCGCGCTCGTTTTTCATTTGTTTTGTTATACGTACCGCCGCACTTATTAATGTCAAAATTAAAATAAGAATTCGAGCAAAAGCCAGAAACGCCACCGGCGACAAGATTATTACGTTATTGAGGCGGACTCGTCTAGAGAACCGTTCTAATTAATAGCCAACCATGCGAAAATTGACGGACGTACATACGCGAAGACACACTTAACCACGATTCGTTAGCTAAAAAACAATAAAAACTTTTGTATAACATAGATTTGTAAAACAGACGGTCGATTCCATACGTTTTTTGCGTTTGCTGCCTACGCGCTCGTTCCCTCGTGCATTCAATTTAGTTCTGTCATACTTTCTATCTACGAAACGTTTATCGGGTGATCACAAACACGAGCAATGACATGGAACTATCAATATTTCTAATAACGTTTAAAAACAAAGTTATATTAGTTTCTTATACGAATGGAGCGGCCATATTAATCATTGGAACGAATTTCCGTGCGCCATGTCATACGGAGTTCGTTTATTAAAAATGTGACGTATCAAGATCAACATCTCTTCGACTGAGAGGGACGAAGATATGTGTAAGTTAGTCGTGCGAGAGGGACAGACATGTGCTGACATTTCAACGGGTCATCAACCCTACGGGCGTCCTGCTCTAACGAGAATTCGAAGATTTGATTTGAATTGTTCTTAATTTGAAATATTGGTCCAGACAACGAATTTTATTATGTACACATTTTTTATTTTATTTAGCATGGTTTATTAAAATTTATTTAATTACTGTTTCAATGAGCTTCCGTTTGATATTTTAATGGTTCGGTCGATCAATAGAGAAACGTATAAACTGTAGATAAAAAAAGTTTTACTACCTAATACTTACAATATTTCATAAGCGGTCTCTTTTGCGTAAACGACTTGAAAAAAAAAAATACAGATTTTTTGCCCCTGGTAACATTACGGATATGGATTGTTGTATCATTATGAATAACAATTTTTATGATTAAGAATTCATATTGTATTTTGCGTTTTTTGTCTGTTTGGTACTCGATTCCGATTCGAGATAACGTTTGCCTATTTATGGTTGGAGTCCACCTGATACCTACTATTTCTTACTACCTTGCCCCAATGGATAATAGCACAAAGTTAGATAACAATAAGGCCTTGATCCGCAAAACATAATTTACAAATTCTATAAAAAATGTCAATTATGTCACAAAACATCAATTCCAATTGAATGCAATTAAGTGGTCACTACTCAATTAAGTTTTAATTAACTGAAAGTGTACATTGTGTAGCGACAAGGAGAATTAATGTTTTACCAAACATCTGTAAATATGGACTAACAAAGGAGAAAAAGTTTCAGAAAAAACAATTTTCCATGAACAATGCGAGCGCCAACGACAATGTTAACTTTTTTTTATCGTCATAGTGTCACGCACGAATTCAGTTATCCTGTTTGTTGTAGCCTTTTACCTAATACAATTAATTAATTTACTATTGTAACAATGTAGTAAATGACTTATTAATACCTTTCGCAAAAATAATTAGTTCAAAAATGTGAAAAGAATAACATAAAAAACGACAATACATCGACTCTCGTTTAATTTTTTCGCACCCCTACACCAGCGCCATATTGCATTAAAATACAAAAGAACTACAAAGGTTTGCTAATAATAATTCACGTATCACTAAAACCGAATTAAAATGCACGAACACAGTCTATTGGAAACAAAAGAGCAACAAAAATATTAAGCAGCAAATATAAGCGAATCATAAACGTTGATAACTGGTTGTGCTTGGCCATTTATGGTGTTGTAATCCTATTGTGAGAGCCTCCACATCTCTATGTGTGGGTTTATGTGAATACATATACGTTAAAAATGTGTTCAATCATTAATTTCAGACGTAATTGAACGACTTGAGAACTGGCGGCAAAAAGACGATGTTTCGCCGAATTTGGGTGTTAGGGCGGTTGCAGATTCGTTGGTGATTCGATGACAGGTTCGAAATTCACTTTATTTGCTACAGCACAAAACGGATTTAATTCTGCAAAAACAAACATCATAAAACTATGGTTCAATTAATCTAATTCCACCAAGCGCGTTCCATCATCGGACTACAAGACAAACGGCGATGCGCCATCGTTACATGGTGGACATCCCACCGATACGTACTAAACGTTTTGGGAATACTTTCATTGTGCATATTCAATTTTAATTAAGATTATATTAGGCACCCTATGATACTTTAATATTTGCATGCCAATTTATGGCGAAATATGTCATTGCACTATTATATTTTGCTACCACCTTTTGAACCACATTTAACGCAAATAAATAGATTTGACTTTGACAGAAATGCAATAATAATAAACAAAGATTCAGTATCGAAATCGCAGGGCCGAAATCCGTCAATATGCAATCATCTTAACGTGCACCGATCGAATGACGTTCCCTGACATTGCGAATTTATACGTTCATAAAATTCTTTTGTCAAATTTACGTCGGAGTTTCGTATATATGAGAGCTGGCCAGCGGATTCTTTAACGAAATCATCCAACTGCTGTTTTTACCAATGGTTATTAGTGTTATTACGCACAGCAAATGTTTTCACTCGTTTTAAGGAGGTGATATTCTCACGGTATCCAAGATGGGTGTAAAATTTTTTAGCAAGCTTAGAATTTTGAAGGAAAAGTATTAAACTTATTAAAACTTGATAAAACATAACTTAACTGCTACTTAACTACAACGGCGATTAAGCAAAGAAAGCATAACAACTTCCTAAGATAATTACTTAAAAAATAAGCTCCACCGAAAACGCATTCATCATTTATCTTAGTTCGATATCAGCTACTTGGACAGACCAGTTTTCTATTATTCATTAGCTATTGTTGGTCTGCATTGGCCTGAAATTCGGTGGCCATTACATTAATAATTACTTCTCAAAATAATACTAGGTTCGATCCACGACTTCGATAACGTTCAGACTGGCTGCTACTACACACCACAGAGTAACACAGAATGACGAGACCAGTACACCCACGCGACAAACTGCTGCTCTTTTGATGAACTTAAAACTAATACAGATTGGGGCCTTAGAAATCATTATTGATGAATAATACTTAGTTGTTTTTTGGTAACGATTGCTTTGCTTGTGTTTAGTTTGCAGTTAATTAACGTTCAAATCCTGTTTGTAACTCGACTAGAAATTAATGAATTTACTAATTTCAGTTTAAATTATTAAGTCTACTTTATGCAGTTGAATAACAAATTATAAACAAAACTTCAAAATACGTTTCATGTTTTGTGACACAAATTCGCTTGAAGACTGATTACAGCACTTAACCGGATAAAAATTCACCACTCTGCACTATGCACACAGCTACTGTGTCTTTTCTCGTACATTATTGCATCAGGTAATTAATTTCATGCGGTGTCCGACCAATCATATATGTTAAAGCAGTGGTCATAGATCAAAAGATTTTTAAGCGTTGACATGACATGTACCTATGTGATGTAAGAAATGAAGATCGTGATAAGAGTAAAATAATGGTCCGTTCGTGTGTTATATTATATGTTACGCAATTAGAGTAAATTATTGAAAGTATCATTAGAGTAATAGTAATTTACGGCTGATAGATTTTGAGACGGCACAATGTATTTATTTTTCAGTCATACATATCACGAATTCACGACTTATTTTGATACCGCTTTTGTAAATAATTAATCTTTGTCACGCTGTTTTTTTAAGCTGTGGTCTCCAATGTGTACCTTAAAGTTCGGGATTTTATTACCAATATTTCTCAATGATAACTGATGATGCTTCTGAATGTACGATGTACTCATAATATCGGTGTTTACCAAAAACGGAAATATGGGTACAGTCGCTTTTTAGTTTTAGCTAATTATTAATATTTTAAAACTCCCTAGCCGCTATGACATGCATGAAATATAAATCATTAATTTCATAAATGCGAAAAAAGCTTTGTCTGACTGTCTGTTACACTTTCACGTCTAAACCACTAAACCGATTATGATGATATTTGGTACAGAGATAGCTTAGACCTTGGCAAAAGAGAAGTCACGAGCACAAGCTAGTTCTACCACAAAATATCGCACACAATCGTGATCATTATATCTCTACAAGCAATATATTTGATTGGTTCAAAATCTTACAATTAAACAGCACATTCTATTATTCAAATATAATCGTATCACAATCTCTCAAAACTTGGAGCCAGATTTTTGACCAAACGCGGGCGAACTGGGCAATAATTAGCCCTACCTCGAACTAAATATCTTTAAGGCGATATTAACTATAGACTTATTTGGCTTGTAACACCAGGGCCTTTATTCTATGAGTTGTTGTTAGTCTGAAGGTACACTTATAATGCTACTAATCCTACTATTAATATGTATATTATGCGAAAGTTTGTGAGGATCGATTGATGGATGTAATTATTTATTTAAACTTTATGTACAATAGTGGTACATGGGCGGACTTAATGCAACAAGGCATTCTCTACCAGTCAACCTTTGGGTTAAAAAGACCACAATGTGGTAGGTGTACAAGTAAAAAAATTACATTATCGAAAAAATAGACTAACTAGATATACTAATAAATACGTTGCTTTAATCTTTCTAACTAAGAGAACTCACAATAATTATAATTATTGCGAAAACCAAACTAAGAATGACAGGCCTTTAAGTAGTGGTTTCTCATTTTACGCTTAAAAGGGAATTTAGACTCGGCCTTCTTGATGTCAAGGGGTAGCATGTTCCAGAGTTTAATGGTAGAAATAGCATAGGAATTAGCCATAAACCCGGTTCGGTGAGAAGGAATGTGAAGAAGTAAGTTTTTGGATGCGCGAAGGTTAAGGCAAAGGGAACTGCCTAGCACTTTAAAATTTTGTTTTAAATAATCAGGAGCACAAGGATCGTTCAAAATAGTGAAGAGCAAGCAGAGGGATCTGAGGATCAAACATTTAAGCTGAGAACGGAAGGAAGAAATGTGATCATATTTACGAAGGCCAAAAATTAAACGGATGCAGTTGTTATTACTCTTTCATGCAAAAACTATTGAATAGACTTGAGGGCTTACTATGAATTTGCAATACTATTATTGTTTTAAAAACTGTCGCTTTGTCTCCTTCACTCTCATCTGAAGTCTTCCCCGAATGAAAATTGTTATGTAGATAGCTGAAATCCTGGATTAATACAGAGATATCCAATGGAATCGGGACTTGTGCGGGAATACCTCGAAACCACCCGTCCACATCCATATGACTTGGATATAACTTGACCCACATATAGATTACAGCCTGAAATAACACTAGCCTTTTTTAATCCGGATTTTCCTCGCGAACCACCTCGCAGGCATCAGCTAGTATTGTTTAGGCTTGCAATCAAAATAATAGATGCGAATGGATCAGTGTTAATCCACAATCTTATTTAAGATGCTTGGCAATATGTAATCGCTTTAAGTATGACAGTACTCGAAAGCGTACAATGAACTGTCAAAAAGAATGTTACATATAGACAGAATTAAAACCTCTATGGTCTAAAAAAAGTCTATGATTATGATTAAGACTGTTAGTGGGAGCAGAAACTATTGAAAAGTATGTTCAGGATTTTGCCATAACTGATGAAGTTCGCTTAGCGCACTTATTCATAAGTCTGTTTAAAGTTTGGCTTCCAGTCTTCACAACCCAGTAACTGAGTAAGCACAGTTATGTATGTATTTGTCCAACTATAAAAATAACACCAATAGACGCAGATTTGTTATACCTTACACAACTATTGATAAAAACAACAATTCCTGTTTTTAATATATGGACTTTAAGCTTTGAGCAATTTTATGCAAATAAACGTATAATTATCGTAATTTTTATAACATATACTTGCAACTGTGGCCGAACTAGTTTGTTTAAATAAATTATTTTTAATTACACACAGAAGCGGCAACATTTGCCGACCATGAGCTAATGCTTTTTGCGAAATTTAGTTTCTAATTTGAACTATTTGAGGTATTTTGAATAACGCGCTTTTTAGATGATACTGAGGTTATATTGACGAAGATGAATAGGGCCATTGCCAGCAGTAATTGCGGGAATTTCCTAACGAGATACCGTGACCCTAGAACGCAAAGCGAAGGAACAGGGTGAGTTTTAAGTCAGTAGAAGTCTGACACTCCCTTCCACTTTACCCATTAGCGGGAGGAGCAATTTGAGGATTTTCACCCGAAAAAAGACCAGTCGAGTAACCATAGATGCAGTGCCACCACTTTGAAATGAAAATCATCCATTCTGTGTTGCGCAAACGCAAACATCTCGGAGGCACTGCAGAAACGAGGCAGTCCCAACAGCATCCTAAAAACGTTATTATATTTGACACGTAGCACATCCAGCGATCTTTTGGTGTAGTTGATCCATAGACTCCCCATGTACAGATCCTGACAGAATGACTTGAATAGGATAATTTTGACTTGATCCATTATTGATGCAGGCGGGGGATGTACAACTATTATCCTTTCTAGACATATAATTTTTTAGATAGCACTTCTACGTTTTATTGGCATAAGAACTGTCATTTCTACCGCTAAGTATTCACGTAACAATCTCATGCAGGCCATACATACAATTTGTTGATCGCCAGAGGCTATTACGGTACTTGAGACCGCTCTACATATACCTACACTGTCAGAATTCGATTAGAAACGAAGTTTGATGGAAAACAGTTATTAACATCTTATAGATAGCTCCATAGGTTTTTTACTCCCAATTATTTACAGCTTAGCGTTTGAGGAGGAGTGTTTTGGTAAGTGGAGTCATCTGTTTTTTCAATGGGTTGGATACAAAATGGCGGAGTGCATTTTCGTGAAATTGGTCAAAGTTATTAGTTTTTAAATAAATACTCGTTTTGTAGTATACTATTTAGTTAACCCCTCAAGTGTCAACGGTACACCGTTTGTACATAACGTCACGGCTTGCATTGGACGATGTATTTTACGTTTATGTTGCACACGATGTGGCTGTATCATTCGACTGATCACTTTATACTTCTGTACCTCAGAGGTATACAACATTATGTGATAAAACGAAAATTTTACAGGAGAGGCAAAAATGCGCGGAGTGAAACTTTGAATACAATTTTGACATAGTTACTTTAATGATATTGAAACAAACTCAACAGTATTTTTTATTATTACACATAATTACAATAAAGTTAATTCTTATCTTCTTTCGCGCAAACCTTAGAAGTAAATAATCTTATCGTCATTTGAGGTCCCCTATACCCATTGGACATTAGTGGATTTAATGTCATATACGATTGGATATTGCTTTTCATAAAAGTCGTAGGACTTAATGACATATACCATTATGCAAAACTGGTTCTTGCGATTTGAATGGTGTAAGAAAAATATTTTCAAAAAAAGTGGAGTTACTATTGTATACCTCTGAGGTACAGACTTGACCGGTTTTAGTAACATTTTAAAGGGAACACCACTAAAATGAACAAAAAAAATGTTTACAAAATGCATCTGTGGTTTTTGTTGTGACGCCGCGCCGTAGACTTTTTCGTTGTGTTATCAAATAGTTTTTATTACTTTTTACAGTGTCTAAGTGGAATAATTTGTGTTAACATTGCCTACACATTATTGTGTTATCGTGTGTTTTTTTTTTCGTGAATATGTGTTTTTTCGTGTGTATGACTTCGAATGTGAGTGAAAATTATAAAAGTGAAAACATATCACATCACTGCGAGATAAGGTCAGTTTGCTTTGCTTATTGAATGATATAAATAGTTAGATAAACTCATAACGAAGCCAGGAAGGTATAATATATACCATGATAATGGCCATAAATTGCTGATTTATCATTTTTTCTGATGTCTTACCCAAAAATCAAGAGCACATTAAACATGCGATATTCGAGGGGTTAATTACTATAGGAGCTTGTGGCTTAATAATAACAGCGGCCCTGGTGGATCTTAACATTTATCATAATTCGAGATTCCTCATCGACTCGGTAAGCACGTTAAGCTATTAGTTTCGCCTTTCATTTGTATATAGCTTTTGGGCATGGAGTTGTCGTCAGACCTCAACTCTGACTCCTCGATGGTTGAGCCGAGTCCAGAGCTCAGACTGCAGCAAAAAAGCTGTCAATCCTACACGCGGTACTTCACGCCTGGACAGCGTCTAAGACTGTATAAAGCACAAGTCCGTTCCTGCGTAGAGTATTGTAGCCACTTGTGGGATGCCTCTGCAAAATACCAACTTGCTGCACTGGACTTTTTTTTGTAATTACGTTAACGTTACGTTTACGCTTACGTTTGACCACCATCTCACCTGATGTTAAGCGAGGATGTGGTCGAAGATGAAACACGCTTGCCTAGAAGTAACCTATTTACTCTTGAATTTAAAGACTCCCAGATTATAGCTATCAGAAAATACAGACTCCGGCAGAGAATTCCACTCCTTAGCTGTACGCACGATGAAAGTATTCCCAAAACGTTTTGTGCGTATGGGTGGGATGTCCACCATGTAACGATGGCGCATCGCCGTTTGTCTTGTTGTCTGATGATGGAACGGGCTTGGTGGAATTAAATTGTGCAATTCCATCGCACACTCCTCGAAATGTAACCGATAGACTCGATCGAGCGCAGAGCCAAAAATATTATAGGTGATGAGGCGCGAGGTAGTGGACAAGCTTCGCAGGCTGACTCATCGGCGAAACGTTGCTTGCCTGTCGGTCTTCTACAGATTGTACTACGGGGAGTGTGCGCAGGAGCTCCATAACCTGATCCCTCCATCTCCCTTTCACTACCGGACTACCAAACGCAATGCTGGGTACCATCCCCACTTGTTTGATATACCGTCTTGTCGCACCAAGCGCTTTTCTTCCACGTTTATTGTGCGTACATCCAAGCTGTGGAACTTTCTGCCGGCTTCTGTGTTCCCTGACACTTATGACCTTTCAGCCTTTAAAGCAAGAATGACTAGGCATCTTCTGGGCTCGCTCGTTCCATCGTAGACCTCATCTATCGCTTACCATCAGGCAAGATTGAGGTCACGAGTAGGCTCATATTGAGTAAAAAAAAAAAAAAATATTTGACAGAAGAAATTCTGAAACTTGTCTTGCTAAGGAGTATCATGGTACTCAGCTTCTGGGTTTTGCAGGTCAAATAGGCAGTTCCTCCATGTCAATCATTAGTGCTCAGGTGCATACAGTAAGACGAATTTATGAAGCCATCTCACTTCATTTCCAGTAAAAAGAAAAACAAAAAAAAACATAACAAGTGCTCTTAGTTCCTCGACAATATTTAAATGACAAAATCTTTGTGTCAATATGCGGGTAGATGTAGATTCTTTTCCCGCCATGCGCCATCTTGGAGTGTTTGACGTTCTTAAGATTTTGAGCATAGAAATAAATATACTTTGACGAAGATAACTGTTAAGGGCACTTGATAAAGGTAGCTATTTGTTTGTTTTATTTTGTGAACCTATATTTGTAATAGTATTTGTAGTAGCGGTGGTGGCTGAGTAGTTAGAGGCACTATAACGAGTTGATGGTCGTTAGTTCGTAGGCAAATTATTTTGTGCAATTTACATTTTTCATTTACTACACTCAAAACGGTGAATTAAAAAAATCGTGAGGAAACCGAAATGACCCGCACTGGGTCCACGTGGTAGATTACGGATTACTGTCACAGAGGAGATCTGTATTTCAGCAGGGGGTACCTTATAAATTTGATTATGTTATGTGTTATTTGTACAGATATTTGTGTCTGACTGCCTAGTTTTCTATAGGTCAATATAATGGCGTATTTATTATCTTATTTAAGATCAAATAGAAGCACTAGACAAGTGACATTTTGTCAACGGCGGCGTGACGAAAGCGATTGTCAGAACGTCAAAAAGGTATTATTACATTGTCAAACGGTATAGAAATGTCAATCAATCCCCTATATTGTAGTATTTTGCAGTTATTTGCTGATAAAGTCGATATTAGTGAAGTATTATTTGAATACTAGCTAAGCCTGCGAGTCCGTCAGAATTTCGGGATATAAAGCCTATATGTATGTTGCCCTATTATCCTGTTCTATCTTAGTGAAAGTCCAATTAAAATTGGATCAACCGTTCTTGAGATTAGCCCGGACAAACAAAAAGACAGAGAGAAGGACAACAATTTAAAACAAGTTGTTTGTGTTTGGTATCGTATAAGCATTTGAGAAGACAGTTATTTTGAAATACAGACGGACACTTCAATTTAATTTTCGTGTATACATTTTTAATAGTGGGTTTGAGTCCAGATTTTATTGCTTTTTTAAGCTTATGACTGTAGCCTAATGCATGTTATGGTCTCGTTTTCAGTATTTTGTTGTAATATTTCAGTATTTCCTCTATTGAAGTAATGTAGCATTCGCATCTGTGTACTTTTAATGACATAGTTATATAGTATGGCTAGTAATACTTGGTCAGTGAATAGGATTCTACCGGTCCATAAAACTTCCGTTTATCGAGTTTTTGCAAAGTTATATAGTAGATTTACTTATAATTTGCCGTATTTAATTAGAGTGGTTTTAACGGAACCCGTTTTTGACTTCATTAACCAAAACAGTCCAATAACTCGATACTTTTGATCATCCATTTCCGTTGGGCACGTATGATTGATATTAAGTGAGCCAACCTCTTAAATTACATTTAAAGCAGCGATTGGAGTTTACTTGATATTATACAGATGCTTATTAACGTTCTCCAAAGCTGGTTTTCGTATAAAAAATGCTTTGAAGTTGTTTCTCCAGAAACAATCGGTCGCTTCCATACGTTAGCGTAATTCCGCCATAATCATACATCTAATCACAATAAACCTTACGTCTGTACTCAAATAGAAATCGTCGAGAACAGGATTTGTAACAAAAACGTACAATGTACTATCAGATAGACGAACAGCCCCCGCGGCAACTAGCCACTCACTGATCAAATCAAACCTCACGTATGTCGAGGAATTCGAATTTCAAAAACCATAATGATTGATTGTCAACCAATGACAATCGCCTACCTATTCAAATTCTATTCCAATTTGAATGTGGAACGGGTTCTTTTTCCTGTTGCGACGTGACGCGTGCCAGTAACAATTCCACAGATACAACAATGAGCAATTACTTTTATAACTATTTTTTCTAATATTTGATTGTTTGTATAAATAATGATAAAATTGTAATATCTATCTGTGTTTCATTTGTATTACATAAGATAGCTACGCCTCTAGCACAGTCCAAACTAAATATCTACTTTTTAAACAGCAGTTGTAAAAACATATCTAGTTATTAAAACAACATTTCAAGCAACATTCTTCTAATTAGACAGCATTCGAACATGCAAACTCCAGTGTAATTAATTAGAAATAAATAACCTTCTATAAATATTTTTTCAATAACTTTTTTACAGTAAAACTTCTTACGCACAGGAAAGTAACCTAATATTCCTATAAGTATTTGAGCTGGTGCGTTAAGAAGGCCATATGTTTATCTTATAATTACTTGGCGTCCATGTGGGTGTATGTAAGTACGTAATTAAAGTATGGAAATAGTAATATAAGTTTTGAAGTGTTTTCTCTATAAAATGTTCGAGTGGCTGGGAACATAGGAGTCGACGAACTCGGTAGATTTTTTCCCCCCAGTTATAATAACAGCTCTGTTTACCAATGGCGTCTGTTTCTGTTATTCCTTTTTTAAATTTCTTCAAACTACAGTACAGCTTTAATATTTCTTAGAATTAACAAGCCAGTGATTGAATGAAGGAGTTCGGTGATAATTTGATTTAAATTATGATTTAGTAACTAACTTATAAACAAATTTAAGAAACAACAATGCATTGACTGACAGTTTCCTTAATCGAGTAAATTATTTTCCAAATTCCATTTCTTGATATCGCGCGTAATTGAACAGAAATAGTGATGTAATCGTATTTTTGAACTCGATAATCGACTTTTTTCCTAATCGAGTGGTCGGATTGTTTATTACCAAAGTGGTTTGTACCGGTAATTTGTGTGTTGCGAAATCTGACTCGGTCTGTTAGTGAGATCATTAATCTTGAGTTGATCCGAAACTGTCTGTTTGTTTGAAAAATGTACTCTCTTGTCGAAACTGGAACGGTGACGTCACGCTAGCCTCCAGGTGATAATTAACTAGATTAGAATAAAAATATCAGATATTGTTTTTTATCAACGACACTATGAATTATGTAGTGACATAGTTGCAGCGATAAGACAAAATTAATTAAAGCCATTTTAAAAGTCAGCAGGCAAAGTCATTGTAATGATTGATTGCAATTGGCTTTATTGTTTTCTAAAAAATAAGTCGTGATTGTTTGTTTCTTGTGACTTACCTAAGCTTAAAACCTTCGTCTATTATGAATGTAATGTTTGAAGCCTACGTAAATTTCACTATTCAACCAACGCTCAAAATGAAAAAGTTATGTAGGACAAAGTACGGCTCGAGTCGCGAGTACACGCTCATTGAAAATAATAATTGAATTCGAATTAAGCTTACGAAATTCGTAATATGAACAATGTTTGAAATTCGCGCGTCCGAATTTCTACTAGTGATGCGACGCGCTTTCGTCGAAATTTCGTTTCATAGAAAGAAATCGTCGAAAAAATTCGTTCCATTCGGTGTTTATTATCCATTCGAGCATAACGATTACTATGCAGGGGAGTGATTTATGCTGTTTTCCCGAAGCAAAAAAGAGGAAGCTATTAGCTAATTAACGTCATTATTCATCTACTGGTATTTCTTTGTTTTCTAACCGCATAAAAAAGCTTGTTCTTTCCAGCAACTTATGTATGATATGTATGTTAAAATCATGTTACTAAACTTCATACTGTATAAAAACATGTAGTTATTTATCCATTTATTCGCGGTCGTCTATTTGAATAATACTCAGTAGCGCAACACTAGCGAACTGTTCTTTTTTTATAAAGTTAAAATTTGAATTTGGAATCGTGTGTGCTCTATTGTGTAGCAAATGGAATTCATTGTACTATACATTGCGTACTCGCCAGTTTTGTTTGAGCCCTTGTCACTGTTAATTTATAGTACACACTGGTCCAAGCTTTCTGGCTGTATGTATGGTTGTAACCGTTTTGCAAAATATTGAATAGATCTTTGCAGTTTTTTTTTATTAGAGCAGAATTACAAAATGTTGCATGTAGATAGTTAGTGGTTACACAACGACCCAGTTGCGATTTTTATAAAACAGGTTTATGATATGAAATAAAATTGACAATATTGGTAAAACATTTATTTTGGTAGCTTTCGGTATTTGTTGCGATGGCGAACTTTTGTTCAATATCCTTGTTGCATTATTGTTCTTGTGGTAGAAACATTATTAAAATACTTATATTTGAAGTTCCTTCGATATCATTGAAGATGCTTCGGAAACTTTTCTTCTTAAATCGATGTGTAATTCACCGGAAACTTTCAAATTTCTGTTCTAAATTCGGTATTCGAAATAGATCGTTAAAGCTTAACCTAATGAAAGTAGTACACAAAGCAGTAACCATAAAGGTTTTCGTCTATCTTTATAATAACTGCTCCTATAATTGTAAAGTGCGTATATATAAAATGTGTGTCTGTGGGTATGTGTGTGTTTGTGCGCAATCGGTCGGACGTGACGAGCGTAGAAAACAATACTTACACCGGATATTTATGAATTTAAATAAGAAAGTGTGAGGAATTTAATGACACTAGTTCGGAGTATTGCGCCTTCCTGGTGATCGCTTATTAACTATATATCTATGTGCTGTCTCCATTTTATAGTCTGTGGGCGCTTTGACAGTTGACTTGACAGATTCTTTTTTTGAAATTGTAATTGTGTCACGTTTCCTTTATATCGTTTTATGGGTTTAATGTTTGATTAATTATTATTTCGGTGGTTTCGTCAATAAATTATTATTAATGTTTTCTTGGAAACCGTGACAAATTCGGTCATAACTTCAAAAAAGACGTTTTGCAATATAACTGTAGTTCCTACAGGTTTTGTTATGTGATGTTCAATCAAGTTCAGGTCTAGCTTTGGAATAATTTCTATTGTCTACAAGGAATCATAATACCGTTATCTAATACACTATTCATACCAAGTAACGAAGAATCCAGATAATCACAGGAAACAAGTCCCGATAAGCAGAACACTTTTGTAAAATGATACTGCACGTAATTTCATAATAAAATCTAATAGTTGCCCAACGCTACTCATGCCTAATTAGGCTACATATGACAGCTACAAGGCGTGGCCTCTTATATATAAACTGTGTGACATACGGACGCACAACTCGACGGTAATTCTCCTTTGTATGCTAAATAGTGAATTATCTAGCCTCTCGAAATTGTAATCTTAAAACTCGCTTGGAATTTCTTCATCCGTTGTTTAAATTGTGGCGAGACGTAATGCCTTTATGGGTATTTGTCAAGTAGCGTTTGAACTGTAAATGTCGCTTATTGAGGTCGGTTTTAATCTTCGATAAAAAGTTATTCAATACTAAAGTAGGAAGACAAAGAAGCCAATAAAAAGTACCAGTTTACTTTCACGAATTTAAATTTCGAACCTAACTATTTATTCCAAAATTAAAATCGCAATCTCGGATAAACTTTTTAAATCGAATAATGTGGAATAATTACAATTCCGAGATGTCCAGTTCCAATTTAGAATTGCGCCCACGTTATTCTCAACACATTTACAAATTAGATAGTGCGATTGGTACACTTTAGGCCCAAAACATTATGAAAGCTATTAAAACTTCAAATTAATGTTTTAGACCTACAATGTAGAACACAATTAGACTTTACATGAATTCTATCACCGTTAGCACTGACCTAGAATAAAGACAAAGACTTATAATTTGTTGCTCATTTTTTAACTATCTATAGTCAATTAGTATCTAATTATAATCTTTGTTTTACATTTGTTAGATTTAGTCTGGCTGGGGGCTTAGATTAAGGTTCGTATGAGAGATTTTTGAGTATTTAATTATAGTTACCATCTAGCTAGGACATTTCTTGGCAAGCTTTTAAGATAACATTTTTTTTAATTTTTCTTATGAGATTGAAAATGTATCATTAGCACTTAAAACGGGATATTTGCCATGTATATTTATTGTTTCAAGTTTCCAATACGTGTGACAGTAGTAGCGATGTCGATAACAAAACGAACGAGAAAGAGGGTAGACCATCTCATAAACATCCACCCGCAATTACTTCAGTACATCCGTGATCATGGCTCTAGCAACAGTGCCGAAATATCGGAAATTCGAAACATTAAAAACACATGGTATATCCTCTTTTAAGTTCTAAATCTATACTATACTTCTTTTCTATACTTTGTTTAAGTCTGAAGTGTTTCTTGTTTTGAAGAATAGTTACATGGTGGACATCCCACCCATACGCACAAAACGTTTTGGGAATACTTTCATTGTGCGTACGGCTAAGGGGTGGAATTCCCTGCCGGAGTCTCTGTTTCCCTATAGCTATAACCGGGGGTTTTTAAGACAAGAGTGAATAGGTTACTTCTAGGTTACTTCTAGGTAAGCGTGCTCCATCTTCGACCATATCACTTACCATCAGGTGAGATGGTGGTCAAACGCGAGCCTATTATCAATAAAAAAGTTTTGATAACAGTAATAATTACTTATAGGTACGTACTGATTGATGGCTCAATTACAAAAATAAGCAGATTACCAGCTTCGTGTGCGGTTGGCAACCATCGCTGGTTGTGCAATAAGCCGGTTGACATGTCTTCGTGAGTCGAGGCTTACTGTATTGTCAAAGATGTTTGTTATGATTAGAAAACTACTGTTATTTATAAAGTGAAATATCATTTGATATCTAATGTTTATTTTGGACAAGAGTTCTCCCAGTGGTTGATATTCAAAATCTTAGTTTATCTTTATTATCTATTCTATTTATTTATAATATCTAATTAATTAAAATTATTAGCTTTGTAAACTCTTTCTCCTTATAAACTTTAACTGTGTCAAATTTTATACTCCTTCGTCTGCGTATGTTTTCGTAAAAAGGTTACATATCGATACCGGAAATTTCAATTGTCGTAAAGGACAAAACATGAGTTTTCAGTAGAGCCAAAAAACAAAAATAAAATGTGTTTTTCTTGAATAATTTTCAAACAAAGTAATAGGTATTTATGATGTCAAAAGAAACCCTAACTATTTTTTCGTGTTCTATCCATATACATTATCAAAATAAACTAAACTTAATTATTGACGAAAATGAGAGTCCTTTACAGCCCAATAAAATATAACTGAAGTACTTTACAACCACGAAAAATTGGTTATGATAAAGTCAGATATGTCGTAAAGGACTAATCTTGATCATCAATGGGTAGTACAAGTCAATTAAATCAGAGACTAAGGGGGTAAAAGGAACAAAAAACCTAAAGTTCTAAATAGAAATTCCTCTACAACAGGTAGTAAAACCAAGTGAAAAAAAGTATTTTTATTACGTTTTATATATTATTTAAATATTTGTAAAAAAAAGTATCAAAAATTTTATTCTAATAGGAATTCATAATTTAAACAAAATGTTATGCAACTTTTTTAAATTTAAATCTCCAGTAATCGTTGCGATGCTGAAAAACAACTCAAGTTTTAGAATAATCAGCTAATAAACTAATCTACTAACTAGTTTTTTTTTTTCACATTTAATGCAACTCAAACAACAGAATGTAAGTACGTTCTGTTGTTTGAGTTGCATTAATTGTACACAACATAATAATAAAGTTAAAATAACCAAAATAATAATAATTTTGCCCACCAGAGCTCAAAACTCAAAAAATTGACATTCTAAAGTATTAATTAAATGACAATAAATTTCAGTCGTTAAAATTATAGTAATGAAACTTAGGCTTAGCTTTTTGATCCGTAGTTAACTCAACCAATGGTTAAATATTTTAACCAATGTTTGCAAACGGTAAAATACCATGTTTCTTCATTTGTTAGTCTCACAAATGGTCAAATAAGTTAGATAGTTAATTATTAGACCATTAAATTTGTAAGACTAACAATTGAGGATAGGGATTAGGGATACAATCAGGAATGTTTAACAATTGGTTGAGTTATCAAAAAACTGGGCCTTAAACAGTAAACTCTTAGAGATCATTTGTGTCATATTCGTCTTCCTCGTTCAGGAAGACTGTATTTAACAGTCCCTAAGGACGGTAGATCTAAATACTCCTTATGAAATCGGTTTGGTATATTATAGTTCCGTTAGTACATAAACGCTTTCAATAGTTATACTTGGCGACCGGTATAGGGTTAGGTTTGTCATAAAGCGTTGATATACCAATATTAGAAGTATCATCTTCTACTTTGTCGGCACCTGTTAGATCATGGTTTGGTTTTCTTGCTTTTTTTTCCCTTTGCCTTTTCCTTTTGATTCTCTTCCTTTATATTCATTATATAATATTACTACTTGAACGTCTTCGTTTTCTTTCATTGAATATTTTCTTTCCATACTTTTAGCGTTTTTTTTTCTTGAATGTGACAATGCGCATTGCTTTTAGCTGTATTTGTCTTTGAGAAATATTGGTAATTTTTTCAGACACCAAGCTATCCCAATTGAGAAAATCGGAGTACCCCAAAACATTAATTTTGTATGGTTCAGGACGTTTTCTTGCAGATTCTATGTACGTTGGCCATTGACTCGGACTCCAAACAATAAATTCATCTAACCTCGCGTTCAATGATTGCATGTATTGAATCAACGGGCATATAAGTATGCCCAGGTAGTAAATAATTCATTTGTACTACTTCAACGTTTTTGGAATTCTGTAAAAAGTAGTGTAGGGCTGTGAGAACTATCTTATTTTTGTTCTGCCTCGGGCAAGAGTCGCAATAAAGTAAAACATTTTTATCAGGACGTTTATCAATTTCTAGTAGGAATGTATAAATACAAGTAGTAATTTCATTGCCACCCCTTTTCCATCGCTTTCTACCCATATAAAACATTGTCCTTTTTTGGTTTGGCTTTCATAGAGTGTATAGTTATAAACGGCGTATTTCCTAGAGTAATATAACAACATACTCTCTCCATGAGCAGTATTAAGCATTTTTTGCAGGTCAAAGCTAACTGTGAGCGTATCGTTGAAAGTTAAATTCTGATGAATTATAAATCTTTGGTAGCTAGCCTTTTTGTCCTCGAGATGAACAGCCATATCCTTGATTTCTTTTTCTGATAATAATTCTGTATTTTCAGCTTTTTTACATGTGGCACATTTATCTTTTTTTGGTGTATGAAATCGAATTTGTAATCATCGTTAAATATTTTAATAAGAAATTTTTCACTCAAGTGTAAATTATAATCTTTTTGGCAGTGTTTGAGATGAATCCTGAATGTAGCATTTTTAAATTCCTGAGGTAAATACAGATATGAACTCTTTTTACGACAATAATGGGAAGGAACGGCTGGAAGGCTTTCGATAAAAGCTTTTGCGTATGCTTTATCTTCATCACTATACTTCTGTGCATGACATGTTCTCTTTTCTACGCTTGCCATATATTTCTTATTATTATGTTTAATTGTGTTTTTGTTAAAATTAGTGGCGTAAAGGACAATAAATAAAACAAACGTCCTTTACGCCCTAATTACGTAAGTTAAAACAAGCATAGATTTGGTCGTAAGGGTTTAGATTATCAAATAACGTGTTTACGACCTTTTGATTTGTTATAATAATTATTACTTATAATGTCGTATAAAAAGTTTAATGCAAAAATGAGGATTACGACCTCTTAAATAATTGAAACATGACTTTACGCTCCCTATTGAAAAATATTTTTACGATACATCCCAAATAGAAAAAAATATCGCGCTAGAGATGTTGGAAAACCAGGTCGTAAGGGGCTTTTTTTTAAAGATAGAATTTTTTCAAAACTACCAATCGATAGAGCCTGCGACGCTGATTCCAAATATATATATAACTCATTTTCGGCAAAATGTCCTTTACGACAATTGAAATTTCCGGTATCGATATAGATAACTAACTGTAGTATTAACTACTAAAATCCTATGTTGATTGTTTTTACACTAGTGCCCTGAAATATAATGTAAAGTTTAATATGAGCTTGGAAAGTACAACCAATCTTACCTATGATAAAATATATTTTTAACACAAATACTAACAAAATATACCTATGTCATTTATAAAACAAATAAATCTTTGAAATCGTAATACACTACTTTGTAACAAGAACAACATCAAAAAGTTTGTATAGAAATTCAAGCTCAGTTCAAGTGCTGATTCCGAAAACTAAAAATGTAAATACATACAATAATTGAAATATTAAGTAAATATTTATGTAAAAAGAAACTATTGAAGTGCGGCGACTGCGCCTAGCGTAAACAATGACGTAGGTAAATCAAGTATTTGACTTTGCTTACATACACCGAAATATTATGAGATCTCTTACATAGGTAAGAGATCTCATAATATCATCATCTATCATCATATACTCATAGGAGTATATATTGCATATTTCAATAACAAGGCTTAAATTATAAGAAGTTTTAATTCCAATGAAAGATAATAACTATTAAAATAACAAAACACATTAACGCAAAGCAAGTAGAAACTAGAAAGCCAGACTTATACTTCCTTCCATAAAAATAACTCCACGAAACCATTGGACTACATAACCTTACTTACAAACCAACATACACGCCCATTGTATTCCACATTAATATTTAGGTAAGTAGGCAGAATATGGACACAAAACGCCTATATAATATAGCCATAATAAAATGGCATTACTAATTCCATGCACAGTTGACGCAAACGCATTTCAAAGTGTCCAGTCTGTCACTTTGTCCTTCAATGACAGGAAAATGGCGCTGGATGAGGTGGAAAACTAACGTTTTAATATTAAAAACATGTCCCAATACCGTGGTCCGTGCCTCTAGCCATCCACTTCGGACTAATCGACACTTAAACCACATAATAAATAGGTAACTTTCCGCTTATAATTAATATTAAATTATTGACTTCGCTGGCAGACAGCAAACTGTCACTGTGGTTTTTAATTAGCCTCTTGGCTTATTGTGGTACGTTTCTTTGTATAGCAGAGTTTTAAATAGGTGTGTGATGTATAAGAAGAGAAATGCGTGTCTGTCGTACTTAGCACGTAACGTTACACGTTGGTTGCTAAACGGATGAATGAAAAATCAGGCTATAAACTTTGGCATAAACATTCTGCCATCTCTGCTATACTGACTTCGAAAATTCCGCTAAGTTTTTAAAACAATGTTACCAAAGAATGTTGAATAATGTTGTAATCAACACCCGTTAAATAAACAGCTTCTATTCGACTAACGGCCTATTAGACACTATCACACATCACTAGCAATGCAGTCGACAACCAATCTGCGTTTGAATTTCGAACCTTACCATTTTAAAAATAAAATCCCCGAACACGCTTATAGCTGGCCAGCAGTTCCAATATCAAATTCAAACTTTAAATTACTACAAATTATTACTAACTTAAATATGCGTTTGACATAACACATAATAGACTTTAGTGCGTTGATTTAAAAGTAAAATTGAACTGAATAAGTGCATTTATAAGTTTGTTAGTGATGTTTTGATATGGAGACTGCTTCTGAGAAGAAACTTAAGGTCCATATGTAGTGTTATGTTAACAATAACAGTTTTTGTATTGTTTATATATGGAGTGTTACAGTGTTATGTTACGTTGGTCAATTTGCAGATTTGTGCGTAGGAATCGTTAAAGGGAAGGATGCGGTGGGTCTGGACTTTAGGTGGTCTGAAACGCTTATCTTTGGTGTTTTGTGACTACTTTAATTATAATAGCTTCTGTAATTATACTGACATCGTACCTTTATATTTCTGAAGACGATATTAGGTACGTATCGGCTTTTTAAAATTGTTAGTATAGTAATAGTACCGAAAATTATATTGAACAAGTCATTTTTTTATTGATATTAAGGTCGTGTTTGACCACCATCTCACCTGATGGTAAGTGATGATGTGGTCGAAAATGAAGCACGCTTACCTAGAAGTAACCTATTACTTAAAGTTTTTCACTCTCTCTCTTTACTTAACGTAAAGACTCTTTACTTAAAGACCCACAGGTTATAGTTTCAACTAATATAGTCTTCGACCATGTTGTACTGAAGTAAATAAATAAACATTTTAGCAACGTTATAGTTTCATTTAAGTTGTACCTATATACGTATTTAAGCTACTTTGTCTTTTCAACACTAAATAAAGTATGGTTAACGAACCTAACAGCCTGCTTAAAAAAACATTGATATCAATCCACCCGCATCTGTTAAGATGTCAGTTCGATTTGACCCTAATAATTCCAAAATGAAGTCTCAAAACCACGTGAACAGCACCTTATTATTAAAAACTTTAAACGGTTAATACGAAACAACATCCATCAGTCATTAACCTTTTATAGTAAAACAACTAACGTTAATTAATACTAAAGTAATTAGATACAAGCACAACACGTGGGTTGACGTCCAGACGCTGAAACAGCATTATGTTCTATTTAATGACGACTCGGTCTTACATCGATACATTCCTGATCAAATTCCTTTAACATTAATCCGATGGGATCCTTTTACATAAACAAACGTAACAGAAAGTTACCGCGAATCTCAATAATAGATCTCAAATAATCATAGAACATAAAATAAAATAAAAATCACTATAATTATGAGAACACGAAATTTTCCCAAAGAATAAAGGTCCGACGTCAATAAATTGGAAACGAATAAAAAACGATCACATGCCGAACACATTTACATCTCCTAATAAATCTCAAAGCACAAAAATCCTGGCCGAAATGAATAAAGAAAAATAATCACAAAGCCAGTAGTCGAACCGAAAAAAGAAATTAAAAATTCAAATAAAAGAACGTATTCCTTAAGATAATGCTTATTCATTCCACATTTAAAATCAAATTTTCAAATAAAGAACTCGTGGCGGTCGATCGGGCGTACGGTAGAGAGGGATAGATATATCATGACATATGTATGTTAGAAAGAGATAGAGAGCTTATTATGATTGACAGCTGAGAACGGTTAGCCTTGAAATATTTGAAACATTATATTATTATAAAGTACACTATCTTCGTTAGACATGAGAGCGAAGCGGACATCGGAATTTTTTATATTGATGAAGCTTTTATCTTTGAACTGTATCATAGACATGAAATGTGCTTTCATATTTTGTAGCTAATGCATTTTATCTATTTACATTCCGAAATCGATTCGAAATAAATTTACAGCACTATAAATCTATCTTTCTTGTGTTGTCTGGCAGTTTTTGGCTTTTTACTAAATGTGCGTACTCTATTTCCGACTTTATACATTTATTGATTATCTCAAATCATTGATGTTACCATTTCTTTAAAATACTTAATTCTTATGTCCTTTCCACTCTTGCGCACACTCATTACCGCTCATATAATGCCGCTAGATATGTCCGACGGCCAGTTTCACCGGAACACGTTTTAAATCATAATTCGGACGCTTTTTTAAATTTAGAACGTTGACTTTTAACATTTTATTTTGTGAGCCTCATGTTGAGGCTATTCAGCTAGTGGCTAATGAATTGTGACGTCATAAAACAGTAGTCGTCTGTCCGGAGTTTAATAAAGAGACTAGTTTATTATTTCGATAAACGTGTAACTTTCTCTAAATAAACATACTCGACTTGCTTATGTAATTAATGTATTACGAACGATTTTCATAACAATCACGCAACAACTTAATCACACCCACATATTTTTTTTTTGTATAAAAAGCTACAAAATTGCACGTTAGCTTCACTCAAGACATTGCTTAACAAAACTTCCGGAATAACTCAAACAATTTAAACTTTATCTACGTATCTCACTTGCCAATTTGCGGACACATCAATGATTAATAAAATCCATTATAACAGTTAACCAATTAGAAGCTCTAAGTATAATGACCGCGCAGTGCTATACATCAACTTTGATTAATGCGTCCCTCTTAACTCTTTCCAGAAATGTATAAAAACATTCGTTAGATATAGAAACTTGATTTCTTTAAAAAGTAAAATATTATCATGGGGTAATTAATTATAAAGCTTCACTTAACTACGGAAGGATTTCGAATAATTTATTTTTCAATAAAATTGAGACAGAACCAGCGGTTTTGTCATAAAAGACTATTCTATGTTTTCTATTGTTATTCTATGGGCAACTTGATCAGAGCTAAGATCGACTTTTTACCGACGAATCCCTGTGGGATTTCACACTTTACCAATTACATACCTACTTCTTGAAATTTTAAATGAAAAAGTAGGTATAGTTTTTCATGTGTTTTTTTTACTAAACAGAAAAGCAATTACGTTACGTAATCAGTTCCATATATTATTTTACATATAAATATTATTATAAGGTTTATATGTCACTTTTAAAAATTAAAAAAAAATTATATTTTTTAGTTTGCCACAATCGACTCAACTTATAGCCGCGATCGACCAGTCGATCGCGATCGAGCGGTTGGCCACCCCTGCTATAGATCAATTATTACATAGAAGTCTGTTTAGAACAGTTTCAATTAGTTATGTTCGACGAAAATGAGATTGAAAGACTGACTGAAGCACAGTTCCACTTCTACGCAGAGCTACGAATCTCGTAGACACGCGCTACGCCGTAGCATTTAGCTTGCTTTACGTCAAAATGATTAAATCCGTTTATTTTGAAGAAGAATGTGTGTATTTTTAAATAATTAATTCTTGTTAAAGTTTTGTAATTCTTTATTTTCTCTGAACATAATATCAGTGAAAATAAAGAATTACAAAACTTTGATCTCTGAATCATGTTTCGAGATTGATTAGCTTATTAGATAGTTTTCATGACTTATTCTGCTTATACCTTTATACCCGACGGTTTATTTTTTTCGAAATCACTTAAGTCATGGTTTTTGTAACTTTCTACAGTCTAAGGAGCTAGAAAAAATACTAAAAAAAATCTCGGTTATTTCCTGACTTAACCGTAAAGTTAGTTCAGGAATTAACCCTCACTATCGTGAGGGTACTGAAACGTCACGCTCGTTTCAGCACGGGTGTAAAGGGTTATAAGCTTCACCTGCATTATATCTATCTAACGAGAAATACATATAAAACTAATCTACAAATAACTAACTATAAAAAAAATATAAAGAAGTCTTCTCTATGCAACAGTCAGACTAACTGGCCGGTAACAAATTTCATTCACATTTTGGAAGCGGTGTTCGGCATTTGAATATTCAAATGGCCGCTAATCGTTTTTATTGGTGACTTTACGACCTATAACGATCACTTGGAATACGCGCCTTTGAATTATCGCTCGCTCCCGAACTTGGCCGAGTGGAGACGATGTTTGAAATAAGAATGTATTTTTTATTTTATTGTGACAGTTTAAAGTAAGCTAGCTTAACTAGAATGTATATTTGTGTTGTATTTTACAATGAAAAAGTGTGTTGTATTGAATAATTTGAAATTGATACTTAAACTGAAATTAATTTTGAAAGTTATGTTGGTACTCTCATATAACAAGCTCCGATTTGCGCGTTAGATAAACAAATTACACGTTACGCTCACCAAATTACTATTAAAGCTTTCTAAATTAAATTCTTATATGATTATTTTCAAAAAAACTCCATTACAATTTTTATCAAAAAGCAATCGACTCTGTAGGTTTCGTATCAAAATTATAATTTAATTAGATTGAGTTAGCGGCGTGGGCGCGACCAGTCTATCTTATCTGTTCACCATACATGACTCTATAAGCTAAGCACGCGTCTCCACCTGCTTTTAAACGAGTTTCTGAATCTGTATTAGAACAAAAACACATATTAATTAAGTTGCTGGTTATTTATAAAAAATCTTTGATTGTTTATCATAAATACTCCTTTTTGAGCATATGAAAATATTTTGTACAGACAGACGAATACACTTATTAGATAATAGACAATAGTTTTATCGCGGTCACAAAATCGACAAGCTTTCGATTATAAATTTTATGTGTTTTAGCTTCAGGCATAGTTTTTGTTAACTATAATTAAGTACTTTATGTAAAAATGTGGGTAGCGATGGTATAAATATTGTTTTTATTGATTACAAATCGCACGCCTAGACATCCAGATTTAAGATATAAAAGTGTTAGGTTTAAATTAAATTTGGACGTTTAAATATAGCTATTATTGGTATAAAGATTTTTAGAGACATTTGAAGATCTAGTGGGTGACTAAACTTTTGTATTTTTATATAGCTATTATATAATATGTAGTAGTAGCATTTTTTTTTTGTTTATTTTAATCAGCATGAAATATGAAAGTTGAGGCATGGCTATTTAAGTATTTATATTTCTGTCTACCCCATATTGAATAGACGCAAACGCGATGTTATGTTTGATATTTTAAATTAAAAGTAACGTAAATAATTCCAGACATATTGATTGTAAATTAAATAAATAATTACCTGCGTATCATAACGGCAAGCTGTCAGATTAACATTTTGTTGAATTAACATTCTAATGTCTCTGTTAGGTATTTTTATATCCTATTACGTACGGTCAGCAACAGAAGTATAACACACAAAAAATATCCTACTAATAATATTATAAATGCGAAAGTTTGTGAGGATGTATGTATGTTTGTTGCTCTTTCACGCAAAAACTACTGAACAGATCTCAATGTAATTTAGTAAGTAGTTTGTTGACATCCTGGAATAACACATAGGATATTTATCCCGTAATTCCCACGATTACGCGGGAAAAACCTCATACGCGAATGAAGTCACGAAGCTACTTCATCATTTTTTTTTTCTAATACCAAGTTATCTAGATTCAAAATAAGAATAGAATTGTTAAAAATCTATGGTATTCAAATTGCTACAAGCTTACGTATCTATTTTTTTGTGAAATCTGTACAGCCAGCAAGACAAATATTATATTGTAATACGTTTTTAACGAAAAATGATTAATGATACTATGGTATTTTTGTTCATACTGGTCATTTACTCCGCTAAATGTGTTTTTTATTTATCCAAACTTATTGTGTTGTCTTGTCAAAGTTTATTTTTCTAGAGTGTAGTAACTCTTTGATTTGTATTAATGTTCTTTTCTATTTTCAAAAATTCAATCTGTCATAACACGGTTATTTGTGGATTTTAATTTTGTATGATTACTGCATTATGGAACTGTTAAGTTTGACAGCAATCCGCGAGTTGACAGTATGTATAAACATTTAAAATAACTATGTAAATCTATTGATATGAAGCACAAAATAGTACAAATGAAGAAAAGATTATTATTAATTTATTTTATTTTCCCTTGTGAAAAATGAGATTTTTTATCAGTGAGTCACGTGATTAGAAACACCAATCAGAAAACGAGACGTCATCGTTCAATATTTTGACAGCTGACTGGTTATTTTTGGTTGGTGCGTAAGACAAAATAAGAAAAGAATAACTAATAGCTTGCTACTAATATAGTAATCTGTGTAACTAACTAACTGCTTGCACTGTCTGGACAGGTCCGCTCAAAGTGCGTGATTATTTCCTCAAAAATATACCAAAGACCATTGGCGTATGTAGAGATATTTCCCAGGGGGGGCCTGGCCCCCAGTAGTAGAAGCGATGATCGCTTATCAAAGTTGCGTCAACTCTTAACGTACGAAATGAAAATTTTCACATAAATTAATTTAACATGTAACGCATAACGGAGCCTTGCATGAGTGAGTGTGACTCGCACTTGGCCAGATTTTTAATTTTTCAGCCATAATTGTTTGTTAGTCAAAATTCTCGGGTGGGCACCAGACCATTCTGGGGTGGGCACGGCCCAGCCGGCTCCGCCCCATCCTACGCCTATGCCAAAGACATGAACCTATATGCCTCTCATATACAAATACAAATTGCCTGGTCTTTAAAAGAGACGTTGACGACAAATTCAGAAGCAGTTTGTTTCGGTGTTTCTTCTCAGAGTAGTCAGTTAGGAAATACCGGCCTCATCTAGCTAAACTAAACACGCAAAAAAAACATGACGTGTAAAAGTGTTATTTATAACCAATTTACAAATAAATATTTCATTTCATTTCATAACTAACTCTCTCTCTTCTGGTTCATTTGTCTTATCGTCCTGTAATAGTTATTCGATGAGTTCCTTTTTTTGTCTTTTTAAAAAGCAGATAGATAGATATATTCTTTATTGTACACCATAAAAGTAAAACAAATATGGACTCAACAACTAAAAAGGGTAATACAATGGGTGGTCTTATCGCTAAAAGCGATCTTTTACAGACAACCTTTGGATGGATTTGACACAGAAGTTCTAACCACTTCTTGCGAATATCTCTTTTTAAAGGGACAAAATAGTTAGGGAATAAATAGTTTCGCTGGCGTTTTTATAGTAGTATTCCCAGAACAAAGTACTGCACAGCACTAATAATAATTTTTCACGTTCATAATAGAGTAAAATATCATAAAATACCCGAAGTACATTTATGTGCCAAATGCCAGGAAAGTTGTTTTTTGAACGATGACGTCATACGTAGTCACGTGACCACAATGCCACGATTTAGGCCATAGCTTTTTAATAAATTAAAAAATTACTTATATTTTAATTGGAAGGTTAAGTGATGAATAAAATATTATTTTACGAGTACACATGAAGCGTTTCGAAGCGTTTCAAACAATTTTTACATAGTTGTCAACTCGCGGATTGCAACGGCATTCCAATTTGTGATTTAGCAAATTATCTTATGTGCTTATCGCAAAAACCCCTCATAAAAACAACTTTTCACATTATGTTTCTCCGTTTCTCCTTTCTAAATTGCAGACTGACATTGCGTTTCTGTTTTTGCTATCGTTACTTAAAGTATTGCAACAAAAACATACACACGTTTAGCACAAATGGACCTTGACGATATCTCTAATAACTGTGGAATGTGGTTCAATCATTCCTATTGTTAACATGTTTGTGGACAGCCAATTTTGATAGCGGGTTTCATTACGGTAATTTTTTATAAGAGAAACTGTAGGCAGAGCCTGTGAGACGAATCGAAGCACAAAAAGTTTAAAAAAAAAACTTAAGTCTTTATGCATTGACGACACCATCAGCGCAGTGGTTAAGCGATTGGCTGCTGCGTTGCGTGTGTCGCAGGTTCGATTCCTGTACCTGAACAATATTTTTTACAAGAGGACTAGTAATATGGATAGTATTCACATTACTAGCAATCTTGTTAACCCCTCCAACTAAGATAAATATGCTTGTATCTGGAGTGGGTTCACGGTAACAGTATATATAATGGATGGAATTCAAACCCGCGATAAAAAGTCCGACTCCTTAGTCATTATGCTATTGACCCTTCGAAATTTTTATGACCTCAAAATTTTCATTTTTATAACCTATATAGTTCCCTATATGGTAAAATATTTATTATAAAAATAATGTTATAAGAAATTGACCTTAATATTTCTCTTCAAAAGAACAAATAACACAAATAGACCTATTATGAATATATAAATAAGATACACGATTTCAATTAAGTTTACCGATAACTTAAGAGCGAATTTGTTCAATTTACGAACATGTAACCTACCACCACTTTCCAATTGTCAAGCAGTTGTATAACAATAGCGCAATCTATTTAAAACCATTACAACAACACCACAATCAAAGCCTATTGTCTATTCTATATTTGTCTATAAAGACATAATATAAAAGAACACAAAAACTCGCACAAAAATCAATGGCAAAGGTCAACAAAAACGTAATTAATCTAAAAAGATTTAAAACATTAAATTGAGCAATCTTTTGTAAATCGTAATTAGGATTTAAAGATAAGATAGAAAGATTAAATGTTGTCATAGTCAGCTGATCGGGTTGTAATGGAAGAATAAGTGGGAATTGCGACAGTGCACGACCCTGTTATCTTTTATTCTGCAATAAGATATTTTTAAAGAAAAGATATTGAATAGCGTAATCAAAGCTTTGTGAAAAGATATTTTTGTGACAAAAGTTGATGATGAAGTTTATGATGAAGTGAAGTTTATCGTACATTATTGAAAAAATAATGTACGATAAACTTCACTCCTTTATAATAAAACATGCAATTTTAAAAGAGGAACAGTTTGGTTTCAGAAAGGGTAAATCAACAACTCTTGCATGTTTTTCTCTTGTGAAAATGATTACCTCAAGTCTTAATGAGAAAAGGACAATAGCATCAATATTTCTCGATATGTCAAAAGCATTTGACTTCGTAGATCACAAACTACTTCTCTTTAAACTGAATCGCTATGGTATTAGGGGAAATGCGTTAAACTGGATAAAAACTTATTTACATAATCGCCAGCAATGTGTAGAGATATCTAGACATGCTACATCGGAAAAAATTATATATAGATCCGCCTATCGTCAAAACTCCTATGGAGTTCCCCAGGGCAGTATATTGGGACCTTTATTGTTTGTACTGTATATTAATGATTTGCCCAACGTGACTCCATATTCATGCATTCTGTACGCCGACGATACAACTCTTAGTATTGAACTCACTGATAAAAATATCACCAAATACGAAAAAGAGATCAATGATACACTAAACAAAATAATAGAATGGTTAAAAGACAACAATTTACATGTCAATATTGGTAAAACCAAACTTATACAGTTCCAAACATACAATAGCAAACATCACGGATTAAAAATAAGATACGCAAGTGACACTATAGAAGAGGTTGAAAATGCTACTTTTTTGGGTATAACATTAGATAAATATTGCAACTGGAAAGTACATATTGACAAATTATGTACTAAACTGCAAAGATTTGTATTTGTTTTAAGCAGAATAACTCGCATAGCTGGTATCAACGCAGCACTTTATGCTTATCATGGTTATGTAGCATCAATTCTACGCTATGGTATTATCATATGGGGCAATTCTGTTGAAATTATTAAAGCATTCCGAGTCCAAAAAAAATGTGTTCGGTCAATAACCAAAGCCCACCCATTAGATAGCTGTGTCCCGCTCTTTAAAAGTTTAAGAATATTACCACTCCCGTCTTTATATATATTCGAACTTTGTATCTTTGTACATAAAAACATATCTTTATTTAAAGTACATAATGATGTTGTTATAAGAAAAAGTCGAGATATTCACAAATTATGTGTACCCCAACAAAGAATTAAACTATTTTCCAATAATGTTTACTGTATGGCAATTCGTGTTTATAATAAATTACCTAATGTTTTTAAAGATCTTAACTTCATGACATTTAAAAAGAAATTATTTGACTTCCTATTGTTTAAGTGCTACTACTCAACAAATGAGTTTTTAAATGAAAAGTTTGATTCTAAATTTAAATTGGACGACGACTTGCCTTACATTCCTAATAATTGAATTGTATCTAATACCTATGACATTGTATTCAATAATTCTTAACATTGTATTTATTAATACCTGACATAATATTTAGTATGTATTCCTTGACATTTCATCTGATAACTTGACATTATTTTTAGCATGCCTTGACATTGTATTTAATAATTCCTGACATATTTAGTATTCCGTTAAATTGTATTTGATAACTCTTGGCATTCCAATTAGTATGCTTTGACATTGTATGTAATAATTATTTGACATTATATGTAGGATCCCTTGAGATTGTATTTGATAACAGTTAATGTTTTCCTTATCCTTGACATTGTATGGTTTTTATCAATTGATTTTAATTTAATTTCTTGAAAATATTTGTACGCTGGAAACAGCAGAATATTTTGGACGTAAAATTGTATGTAACACCTTGTAACAACAATATTCTAACAAATAAATTTATTATTATTATTATTATTATGAATTTTTGTACAATATTTTTCTTTGTACATATAAATGATTAGAGTTATTTTTGAAACATTGTGATGTTTGCGATTCCTTAGGACTTTTACAACCTACATTTTAAGTATGCTTCTTTCCACATAGCAAAGCCTGCAACTTATAAAAGAGATCTGCAGCATGCTTTTAAGCTTCAATCAAAATAAAAAAAATACTTTGATACCTATACAAAAGACTGAATCTATATTTTTTTTCCGACAAGCCTGTGTACACAACACAGGTATCTAAATTAAATCATTAAACAAACAAAAATAGATCGTATCCAATCTAGATTTCAATTTAATCCGTTTCCGCTATTTGCGACGCCATTTTGGCGGCCATGTTGAATCCCGATCAATATTAATAAAGCGCGCGCGCATAACTGCGTTCGTTTTATTGTTATTATTGGATATTGTTCCTACCAAGGCTATGTCCAAAATGGAGTGGTTCTGCCTTTAAAGTAGCTGTTAGCATCCACAATGGTTTTACTTGCGACATCTAAAGGACAATGTGGCCCTTCATGGCTGCTGATCTCTGTAATGTTATGGCGCGATGATATGAGCAAGAGAAAAGTATATTATTGTTGATTACTTCATTTGAATTGAGCAATAAAATGGTGCCTTTGCCGATTCGAAGAAGGAAACCATCTGATTTGTATTCTTAGTATTGTTAAGACAATGCTATTGATTAAAAATACCCGTTATCACTAAACATATTCACTTTTAATATACAAATCTTGATACAGACATCTTAGTAGCTACACAATGTGCAGTATTCTTTATATACCTACAAAATAAAATCATGATTTCAACTTTAAACCAGTTACTTAATAATAATTTTCAATAGTTGATTGTTACGACAAACGTATCATAAACATCAAGTTACGAAGTTTACTGATGGACATATCGATAATATCCTTCTATACACATCACTAATATTGACTCACGACATCGACAATTTACAACTGTCAGCAGTGTCACATGCCTAGTGAAGAGTGGGTGCCCCGATTATCTCCATGACATTATAAAAATAAGATTTTTATTTTTTTAATCTTAGCAAATACTGCTTGTGTTTTGGAGAAACCTGTGATGAGACATTTTCAGGTAAATTCTTAATCACGGGATTTTATGTTAATCTTTTCCTTTAAGATTGATATTACTAATTCTGTGATAAGGCAAATCATGGTTTATAACCTGTCAAAACCTTAAGAGGATTAATTGAAACAAAAGAAATAAATAAAGTTTTCAAAAGTGGTTCTAAACAGTTTTACAAGAAATCTTTATTTAAGAACCATTTTTACGGTTTGTCTGAGGTTACAAAAATGATATTATCGAGCTGTTTTCGTAAGTTTATTTTAAATGGCGAGTAGAAAATGGTACTGAAACATTCACTACCTTATTTTTCTTAAACTTTCACATTGCAGATTAACTCTTACACAAATTAAAAAACAAATAGAGCAGAAACGCTCAATTCAAATTCCGAACATAAAAAAGAATCATGTTCATTAAAAAGCTGACGATTTAAACAGACTTTGACGAATTTTTTTATGATAATACTTCAAAAACATGTGCTGTGTTATTAGATCATTCACTTATTATAATGTCAAAACCGGAGATCAAGCCGGATGAGGGGCTCAAAACTCAAATACGTTTGTGTCATATTCATTTACCTCTACAACCGTGAACTGTTTTTCACATGATTTCTCAACATGATGCTTTATTTTATCATTTAGATACTTAGAACTTTGAACTGATACTGAATAGGAATTTCCCCCGGGGTTAAAGTAACCTTTTAACGGGCAGCGTTTTTGTTAAGAGATTTTTTAAAAATCGGTTTATGGGTGAGATTAATAAAGATGGTTGAACCAGAGTCTTTATCATCCACAGCCTAACTTCACTCACTGCTGGGTATAGGCCTCTCTTCGCTTGTTTGGGACAAGCTCACGTTCCTGTGCCACATCCAGCATATACCCGCGATGGCAACAATATCGTCTGCCCATCTCGCTAACACAGAGTCACATATATTGATACTAGTGCAGCAATACGAGTAATACAAGAATTTATATCTAACGATAATAATAGCTTTCTAACCCACACACAAGAAGCCAGTTAAAATCTCAAAACTTAACGGAAAGTTGAAATAACTCATCCAATTACACTGTCAGCTACTTATAAGTTTAAAATGATCAAACATGTAACTGAGAGCCAGACATTTCAAAGTCAACGTCCGAAATCAAAATGTAGGGTAAACACACCGATTTTGAGACGTTCCACTTACTATAACGAGAGATCGATAGTTATATTGTGACCCGTTACCGAAGGCCGCAGCTTTGCGTTAGTTTTTAATAAGTAATTGTACACCCAATACACGTTACCAATTTCGACATGAATACACGTTTTTTTTCCTCTCGACTCGCTTCGAGCAATCTCGTTTTCTCGAAAATAGATCTAATATGTTGAATATAATTAATTTCATACCGACTCACTTGATCGATGCGTGTTACTTCACGTGGTTTTTTTCGTATAATTATTTTTAAATTACACAGTATTACGTCAATACGGCCAGAAAACGGAACGTTTTTTAACAACAAATTGGTTTACGCGAAATCTTAGTGTTTGAAGAATTTTTTGCCCTAATAAGTTCCGTGTCAGAACGGATTTTTGGCTTCTATTTCATTATAAAAGCAATTTTATAGTAATAATATGGAATTAATGACTAGTCCACATTATCTAGCGTATATTTTTATATCGAGATATGTAATTTTACTCAATTTCGGAACGAACTTGTTTAGTCGTTAAGCTTACCGACATATTTACTTACACATGTTTTTTTTTGTTTCAGATGATGCGCAGTTATTGGCTGATCATGAAGACTGATTAAAATATTTATTAAGCCAATTAGGAAATGTTAGCTCCATGAAGTTTCTCCCAGGTAACAAAATTTGTTAATAATCAATTTTATTATTTCCAAACAATGAAGAGAAAATTTAAATTCAAAACATTCCACAGTATTCAGCTAATCTTATTGTCAACAAAAGACTATTGTTTCTTCTCAACACATTGTTTCAATTTAAATTGAACGAAAATGAATCATTGTTATGATTGGACGCTAAAATGTATCGAGTTTAATTTGATTGTTTATATTAAACTGAACGTATTCGTTTCTCTTCACAGGACGGACTCGTTTCAGGTTGTGATCCTCGAAAGAGTCCAAATACTGCAATGACTACTACGATGGCAGCTCACCAGGAATCTATCCACGAGAGACTACAGCCAACCCCGGAGGAACCTCTATACCTGCATCATGGAGCGTCGACATGGCCAGAATCGTCAGATCACCAGGAGGAGCATAGCACGGACATGTCCCCGTACTATAACATGCCAAAAAGAAACAAGAGAAAAAATTTCAAGCCCAGATGTGCTCCCAACGCTACTAGCTTCTCTGACGATTCAAACGGAGCCAACTGTGATGACGCGGGTAGTCCTATTAATGGAAACGATAGAACAACCCCGGAAAATGTTAATGAAGATGATAAGGATGACGGAAATTATGCTAAAATTGGTGTCAAAAACTTCAGTCTTCTAAAAGGCGGCGCAGTCGACCTTAGTAGAAGACTAAGTACTGACTCCAACGAAAACATAGACTCAAATTACCAAAATAGGTTACCGGAGGATAAGAAAGTAGACTCTTTTCAACATTCGTACATACATAGTTTACAAATAAATGAGGGCGCTGAGAGAGATCGGACGGTCTTAAATTTTAGTAATTTACAAAATAAGACGTTTTGTGCCAAAAATCCTTTTGCTATATCTCAACTAATAAAGACTAACTCGCCTCCAAGAAGAAGGGACTCGGATTCTGATGAAGATAAGGGTCAGGATATAAATGCAAATGAGAGATTGGAGGAGAACCAAGAACAGATGGAGACGACTGAGACGCAACAGAATGGCGACGCATCAAATGCAACAAATAGAATATTAAGAGACTATGCCATGAACACCATGAAGGAACTGCTGGGAATATACGGATTATCTTCTAATGAAGTCGCTGATGCTATCAGTGGACAGATTAGAGCTTTAGAAGCACTTCAAGGTGAGTTCATTAAAACATGAATAACTTCACACTGCTATAAAATTTATGACAATAATCTGCTTAGCTTTACGACCAAACATTTTGACAACTAGATTATTGTGATTTTATCTATTAATGATTACGTCTTTAACTATATTTGTTTATCAGGTAAACCGTTTACGCAGTTGCCTTTAGGTTTAAAAAGACGGCATGACTCTGGAATGGAAGATGGGACAGACAGGAGTATGAGAAGATCATCATCAGCTACTGAGGATGAGGGTTCTACTAATATCACACCACCGAAAACACCTGATAATGACATTGAAGCACAGAGGTATAAAATCACTTTTAGATTCACTGACTTACATTTCCACTGTAAAGTAGCTAATGGGATTGTTTTTCCAGACAAAGAGCATTACAAATAATAAACCAGCAATCGATGAGGCTGTTCAATAGATCACAAGGTCAAGAAGAGGATGGAAGTGGATCTGATGATGGAGAGCAAACTCTTGATCTTAGCGTGTCAAGAGATACTGATGGACAGGTAACTACTTATAAACATCACCACTTTAAATTTGGCTTGAGAATTTTATTAGTCTTATTCTGCATCCAATGGTCACATTTTTTAATATAATCACTTTAGTATTGTTGCTATAAGAAGATTTATTAGCGCTATGCGAGCAAGGCAAATAAATAAAATACCTATTTATTCCTTTTCGAGTTCGACTCAGTTCAATGATATTTAAATTCTTAAGTACAATTCTTTGAAATTGACAATAATCCGGACATTTGCACACGTATGAATGGTATGCGATTATAATAGAATGTAAAGTTAGATTTAACGAATGATAAAATGTTTTTTGTTATTAAGGAACAATCGGCGACCTCGAGTGCCGCCAACAGCGTCTCGGAGTTTGAGCAACAAAACCTTCTGATGAGGAAAAATTTAGAGGATCTGGCTAATTTACAAATGCAGGTGTGTATTGTTCGATAATTGGTCTGTTTGTACAATAAAATTGTTAGATCTGATATGAATAGAAACCAGATTATGTAAATTGTTATGTGAATAAAAAATAAACGCTTGAGAATCGTATTTGTCTATCAAAAAGTTTGTTTCAAATAGTTGGGAAAAAAATCAATGACATTTGAAAACAGAACTCGCTTATTTCATGCCAGCATGGCCAGTAATTAACTTAAATCATACTAAAACTCGATTAATCTAAACTAAGGTAACAAGAAAAACGGGTATCAATTAAAAACTCAATACATTTTTTTAGGGTTTCTTCCAAAAGCAATCTTCAATGGATGCTGACGATTCCCAAGAAAGAAAACTGCAGGCCAGCGGTGAGTAATCGAAATACCGAAAAAAACATTATACGACTGTTTAATTACCTCCCTGTATGATTCGCGAAATTATATCAAAACGGTTGGACCGTAAGAATTTTATTAGTGTTATTAGATACCGATTACGCAGAATATGATTTATTGAACCGTAAAAATAAAAATTAAAAGCATTCTTCTTATTTATATATAAATGTATAATTCGATTTTTCGGATTTAGTCTTGGGACGATAATTGGAGCTTTCACCTTTAAAGTTGTACATTTGAATATTGTACATCAAATAAATAAATGTGTGGAATGTAGAAAGATTTATGGAGTATTTTTGTCGGTAAAAAAGTGAGGAAATTAAACGAATCTAGAGCGTATAAAAAGACCGGTATCTATTCACTAAACTTAAAATGCAATTACGTACTAAGAAACTGTCATAATGAATTTCCGACTAACAGAATGAAGTATGTCAAACTATCTAATTTATAAAGCTACAGGATAATTCTTTAAAAATATACGAACATACTTTGTGAGTCTATGCAAGAAATAATGCCAGTACTGAAGTGCTTTTTTTTTAGTTTTTCCGTGAATCCTTGTCTTTATCGTATTTAAAAAGTCAAACAGTAATGTCGTTTCGGTGACAATCAATGTCAAAAATTAAAAAAAAAAAAAATTGAGTTGCCACTTTTTTCTATATTATTATTATTATTTCTTTTTACTGCGTATGATGGTCTATCGCTGTAGGTACGTATATTGCCAAAACTATAGTTAATTCTCTACAAAAGCCACTTGAATTGAAGTATTTAGCGATTCAATACTGCTAAAAATACGAGAATTACCGGTCGATATTTGAACAGAGATGAAAAAAAATGTTACCTCCAAAAAAAATACGAGATTTTCTACTGAAACTGTGGCACCATTTACATAATCACTGAAGCAGTTCATTTAGTACTCTTAGTTTCCTCCATTCGCTAAATGTCACTGAACTGTAGTTATGAAGATTAGCTCCACTTAGGGTATACTTGTAGGTTTCAGAATATAAACATTAGGACTGAATTGTAAACTAGGTCTTACGCTAAACATGTTAGGACATAGTACACACTAGTTGCCATTTGCGACTTCGGCCGCCTGAAGTTAGTAATCTTTATGAAATACCAGCTTCTGCTCGCAGCTTTAATCGCATGGAAAGGTATTTTTAATATATGTAGTTAGTTATACTTAGTAAAAACGTAGCTTTCTACTGGTGTAAGAATGTTTAAATTCGAATGGGAAGTTTCGATGATAAACTCCTACACACAACCTTACACACAAACATTACCTCTTTGTAAAATACGTGTATTAATATAGGAGTGTAGATAGCTGACTTATCATTCTGATGTACTCATAAGCTTTATTTTCGTTACGTTTCATAAACTTCGCCCCTCACATAGTATTCAAACGCCAAAATAAAGATATATAGATAGATAGTGGACTATAGCTACAGATTATTCTGAAGCTGTGGTCTACTTTTATACAAATAAATATTTATTTCACTAAAAAGCGAATCAATACAATATAATAGAAAAGGATAGAGAATATTCGCAAACTGACCCCTAAGCTAGGTGTAGGTAGGTACTTGTTACTATTAAGGGGTCAGTGATTCACCGTAACAACAAGCATAAAATTAATATTAATACAATAAAACTAAATGAAAACATCTTGACGGCTTCCAAGGTGGAACAGCTCTATCAATTCACACATACACACATGTTCACATGGCTGAAGTCGGTGCCAAGCCAATGAATAGTTTTGTTAGGCAAAGAACGCCGCATTCTCGGGCACACCCGAGGTGATGAAACCTATTCATTTATCCTGGCGCCGACTTCAGCCATGTGAGTAGATACCTAGCCTTGACCTAGCCCTTATTTTTAACGGAATTACACATCCAATAAAACAATATTTAAGGTTATTTCCCTCTTTGTAGTGCAAGTCTTTTTTGTAAGTTTTGAAGTCGGTTCAATTTTTTGTAAACAGTTTTTATGTTATGCTTTTTAGTGTATCATTGTTTGTGTTACTTGAGATACCTATATACCGTTCGCACTTACTTTTTGAAAAGAGAGTTTGCTGTATACCTACGTCTTTTTTACCCACTTTAACCATATTTCAGACGTAATTCAGAAGGTCTGTGTCTCAGCTGTGGTGATATTAATAGGCTAATTATGCTAAACAGTACATACTGTACGAGAGCAGCAATCGCGGGAGATTTCCTGTTTTAAATTGAAGAGTTCCATCACTTATCTCCGAAGGTCTTCATCAGAACCCGGTATGTTATATATTAAAACCTTCCTCGTAAAATATGCTTTCAAACAACGAAAATGCGATCGAAATCGGATCAGTAGTTTCTTAGAAAATCGCGGATATACAAATATACATACATACTGGTCGAATACAGAACCTCCTTTTTAGAAGTCGGTTAATAAAACTAAACGAAATCATCTTGACGGCTTCCAAGGTGGAACAGCTCTGAAAATCCTAAATGATTTTATCAACTGCAGAATATACTTGATCAGCGATAGTAGTCGAGTTGGTAGTGGACTGGCAACTGAGGTGTCATTATACCCGAGTTCAAACCATGATTAGCAATAACTTTTTTTACGGGGTTGCGGGGATGTTCTAACGAGATACCGCGGCCACGGAACGCAATGGCAACTGACGAAGCAGCGGGAAGAGTCATTTGATGATGTTCCAACACAGAAAAAAAAGAATACACTTGATAGTTCTTCATATACTTGTCTATTAAAAACCTAGCCAGCTAAGTACGTCTCACCTGCTTTATATGGCAATACCTGAATAAACAATAGGGCTAATGATTAGATGGAGTGGCTGATGCATAGTGGCTTGTGGCTTATGATGTATTCACAGGGTGATGTTAGTTCGTGCTGTAGATGACAGGTGGCTTGGTAGGTACGTTCTCCGGATTATACCTACGTATGTTTTATAATGTAATGTAGGCATCAATAGACTATGGCTAAGGTATCGCACATATGAACAAGAGGTCGTGAGTTTAAATCCAAGCCATTACACTATTGTAGTGTATCCTCTCCAGGCGCAAGCATATTTAGCTTAGTTGGAGGGGTTAATAAGATTGCCAGTTCTCTTTTTAAAAAAATAAATGATACGATGGTTAATAATGATTACATCCTTTTAAACTATTTAATCTGAAGTAAAATAAAGCATAAAAATGTTCTCAATACCGGCTGGTAATGTGTCCTAGAGTCTGGCGATATTTCCACGTTGTATGGCAATGCTTAGTCTTTGTCCAAAGTTATAGCCAATCAAGGGAAATTAAACAAAGTAACCAACCGGGTTCAAACCACCACTGTTTTTCTTTTTGCGTCGTAAAATAAAAATCATTGTAGGACATCGGTTATTTGGGCTTCGTAATCGGTAAAAGTTAAGTTTAGTTTAAACATGGAAGCTAGTTGCGTTTTGTTATACAACAAACATGACAACTTCTTTTATTTCGTCGACTTAAGGAGTCAACACATTGACTATTCTCTTAATTTTCTTTCAAAAACCTCATTATGAATGCAAACGACAGCTTAACAGTTATTAATGATATGCGATTGTCAAACACATTGGAAACAAACGCGCGGTATCCAGAAAACCATGCATTCTTACACCGACGCGTGAAAAATGACACAACTCTAATTTATTCTATGATCAGACTTTTGGTACATTTTTCGGTTTAATTAACGATTCGTCACAAATATTTGGTTTTAAGTACAACGAACTTTATTTACGATATTTGTTGGAGAAAGCTTTTAGAAATAACGATTAGTTTTTGTTATTCAAACGTTTGTCTATGGGCGGTTTTTGATGAGTCTGTGTAGTTGATGGCCTACCAGTAATTAAAATTAGTGCACTAGGTACTTCGTCTGATAGTGAAATAAACAAAGAATAGTGATATACAAATAGTGCATGTTTATAATTATAGTTTTTAACAGGGAATTGTAGAATACAAAATCTTCTATCGGTATTTGCCTGTTAAGAAACATCCTTTAAAGGTAAATTTAGAAACGTCTACGTACCAACAAAAAGTATTGTTTTTCAACAATTTCCAGTAAATATTTTAATTTAATTAAAATCTTATTTAATTTACGACGATACAATTTTCTCAAAATTATTAAAAAGGCTGATCACTGTTTAAAATTTGTCAAGACTAAGGTTATATATAAAGTAATTTACCACTATGACTTGTGTAGGATTCCTAAATGCGTACAATCGCGCAGCTAGTCCAAAGTTCAGTCATCAGGTACCTCCTAACTCTTTGCCCAAAGATGATTGAGTAAAATGATTTTATAAGCAACGGTAATCATATAATGGTGTCGTTGTAGGCGCTCTTGTACGGTAATCATTTAATAAAAGTAGTTTTTGTAACAAAAGTGTCGGCTTCCACACACTAGTTTTAATAAGCTCTAGAAAATCCGCCAAAAATTTGTTTTCAGTTTCTGAGATAGGAAAAAATGCGTCATCAATATTCACACTTAAAAATATTATCTATAATCTTGATACTCACTTCTATCTTTACTAATCTTACAAACTTATGACAGTAAACCGGATCTTTTCAGACTTATTGTTTCATCAGCTGTTCATAAACAAAGATATATCTAATAAGCCTTGAAAGCAACATCAATAAGTACCTACAAATAAAAATATTGTTTATTTCAAAAATTGTGCAAAATACATTTACAATATTTGCAGGTACTAGGTCAAAAACCAATTTTAAGCGGAACACATAATCCTCAATTAGAGTGGATAGATATTTTTTAGACGTGAGAAAACTGATCTTGAAAGAAGATATAAGAATCTTCTGTTAACACGTTTCTCTCTCTCTCTATCTCTTTTTTTATTAATCCAATCCACTTACTCACAGTAAAAATCCTCATAATTCTAGGTAACTCTCAGTGGTCCCTACTTCCCGCGCCTCCCCCAGTAATTGTCAAACCTCGGCGCACTAATCTGCTCAATAGAAGCGAATTCGTTCAATTGTCGGCGCAGGCGCACGGAACTCGGGGTGACGTTAATAAACGAGTCTTGTGCATGTTTTATTACTATCTTTAGGTTTTAAAGTGATGGGAAAAATTAGAGAGTATTAGGTCCTATATGAGTTAAAAAATTACAGTGGGATTTTTTTTTGAAGAGAACTGGCCATTTGGGTAGAATTCACCTTGTTAACCTCTCCAACTAAGCTAAATATGTTTTTGTGTAGAAAGGGTTTACGGCAATAGTGTAATTGGGTGGGGTTCGATCCCGCGACCTATCGATCACAAGTCTGACACCTTAGCCATGGCTATATTATTCTATTTTATTTGTAGGTAATGTTTTAACTGATTACTGCTAGGGATAATAATTTGAGGTTTAAAATCATCATATATGGATGGTACCTTTTTTTAACATGCTTTTATTAGGTCGACCAGTATGTAATTAACTATGTAATGGAATCTAAGTTAACTAATTTAACCATCTTCTAAGGGTCGTAGCGTAATGAAAATTGGCAGCTGTATGTAGTTCTGATGACAATACAATACAATATATGGTACTGTCGAACTGATCCGATGATGTAGCCGGAAGATATAAACTGGAACTTCATGAGGGAAAATCGTATCATAGCTGTTTTGGATTTCTCAGAAAAGTCTTGTAATGAACTTTGACCACGATTAGGTTTCAAGGTCTGATGACGAACCCGGAGATAGGCACTGGCATTCCATGATGGAATATCGTATCAGAGTCGTGTTTGCACTTATGAGAAAGGCCACGTAATGGACTTTGAACACGATCAGGTCAGGATCAGGAAACCTAAAGAAAATCCGTTATCGGTTTTCTTAGCATTTTTTTGTTTTTACGTGCATTTATAAAAGCGTGTTTTTCTAGTGTTTTTTAAATCATTAATTTATTTTAATAAATAATAGGCTTGCGTTTGACCACCATCTCACCTGATGGTAAGTGATGATGTGGTCGAAGATGGAGCACGCTTACCTAAAAGTAACCTATTCACTCTTGACTTAAAGACCCCTAGGTTATAGCTATCGGGAAACACAGACTCCGGCAGGGAATTCCACTTCTTAGCCGTACGCACAATGAAGGTATTCCCAAAACGTTTAGTGCGTATAACGTACCTACCTGAGGGATAGAACATAGGTAGTCAAGATTAGCAATTTGCTTACAAAAGCCAGTAATGAGGTGTTCCATCAACTGTTCTTACTCAGGGCTAGTAAAAATACCTAATTCATTAGCTCCACTTGCAACAATAAGAACTTGAAAGTCGAGTCTTGTAAAAAGAGTCGAGTTCAAAAGTCGATCAAAAATCTCAGCACACATTTCCAACTATGCCGTCTATCCTGTATACGCGAGGGGACTGCATTAATAGACAAACACCGTTTCCCATTTACGTATAATAGTTTAGTTTCAGTGCGTCCGGTGTGTCGCTGTGATTGTCGTGCGACTGTGTAGAAGCTTACGACATGTCGTAGAAACAGGTCACATCACTACATCGATTGCTCTTAAGTTTGGGAACGGGATTACCCTAGTTGTAAATGGCTGATAGTTAGCTAGTTGTAAAGGACTGTTTCTTTTATATCCTGATTGGCTGTTGAGGATCATTGCGCGTACGGCTAAGGAGTTGAATTCCCTGCCGGAGTCTGTTTCTTTATAGCTGTAACCTGGGGGTCTTTAAGTTAAGAGTGAATAGGTTACCTCTAGAAATCGTGCTTTATCTTCGACCACATCATCGCTTACCATCAGGTGTGATGGTGGTCAAATGCGAGCCTATTATTATTATTATTTTTAAATGTCGTAGGATCTTTCTCTCTGCTTCTCACAGCACTATTTGATTAGTTTGATTACTAAGGGGAAACTAAAGTAAAATTTAATGATATACGACGTGTAACGGAAACCCCTATATACCCCATATCTATCTAAACGGACTGAAGACAACATCTGGTATGGAGTCTCTATGCAAAGTTTCAGCTCAAAATAAGTGACTCACAGAATTGACCCCAAATTATTGGTTTCATAAGTTTCTTGAATACCAGTAATAACAAACGTGTCACAGCACTACGAGGGTCATCACTTTCCACGTCATTTGCCAATAAAACGACAATTCTCTTCGTTATTCTTAATTTGAAAAATTCGGTCTCTGGTATCAATGTATTGAAATTTCTAATAAGCTCCACACATGTAGACATAGGATTACAAAACCCTTGCCATATCGTTTGTTATCATCCAAAGAAGCCGTGCACTCGGTATGTACATTTAAATTACACGTTATATAGGTTTACACAAAATATGAATCCCCTTTTTTTTCGGTGGGAAAATCATGAAATGAATTCTCGCGCTCTGAGTGAGAGAAGGGAGTGTCTTACTTATACTGAGTAACCACCTACCTTGTTCCTTCAGTTGCCCTTACGTTCCGGGGGCGCGATGTCTTGTTAGAAAATTCCCGCTTTCTGTCAGCCTATAACGTTCCCACTCCTGGGACAGGCCTACTGCCTATGAGAGGAGGTTTTGTGTGTATTTAAAATAAAAAACTATGAAACCAGTATTCCCCATGGGGTATCGTGAGGAAGTCATATAGGTCGCTCCATGTTAGCTATACAACGTGTAATTTAAAGGGTATGTACATACCGAGTGCACGGCTTCTTTGGATGATAACAAACGATATAGCAAGGGTTTTGTAATTCTATGTCTACATGTGTGGAACTTATTAGAAATTTCAATACATTGATACCAGAGACCGAATTTTTCAAATTAAGAAGAACGAAGAGAATTGTCGTTTTATTGGCAAGTGACGTGGAAAGTGATGACCGTCATAGTGCTGTGACACGTTTGTTATTATTAGTATTCAAGAAACACGAAACCAACAATTTGGATTCAAAGCTGAAACATTGCATAGAGACTCCATACCAGATGTTGTCTTCAGTCGTTTTGGATAGATATGGGTTTTCCGTTACACGTTGCATATTATGATGCTTAGCTGTATCGTGTTAGACTGGAACCCGACCAGAATATAGTTGGAAAAATCAAGGTTGATTCTTTAATATTCTTGTTTTATAACCCAATGAACACTTTTTTTTCTGGTTAGGAAAATCATCTAATTACTCCTCCTGCTGTGATGATGGAGCGGAAGGGAGTGTCAGACTTCTACTGACTAAAAACCCACCCTCTCGTTAGAATATTTCCGCAACTCTATCCGATGATCACTCCTAAAGGGTTATTCCAGCCATTGTGAACGTCTCAAATGGTTTTTATTTTCCCATGTAAACCTTCAGGTACACGTATCATTAGTTATTAATTCAGCCATTACATTTAGCTTCATTTACATGTCTGCCCTACGGTTTGCCTCGCGAATAAAATCAATGACAATTCATTTTAAATTAATGCCAAGTCACATGTGAGACCGTTCGTAATTGTGCATTACCATAAGCGAATTATAATATTTATATAAATAAGTATACTAACTGTGGATGGATATTATTTTTATAGTTTTTGGAATAAGATCATAAACCAGGTTGTGGTGCTTGTGGTAAAGTAGGTTAAGCAATGTTTGTTGAAATCAGTACGTGGATGGGAGACTATTGCCAGACCTCTCTGTACCTCGGAAAGCCCGTTAAGCATGTGTTTCTGGCTTACTTATGTACAAACATTTTCGACAGTTTTTACGGATAGTTAGAAGCAACTTACCAAGACGTATCGTATTGCCCAGTTACTGAGTTGTAGAGGTCAGATAGTGAGCTTCTCCATGTAAAATGACTGCTACTCAGCTGCTTAAAAATAGAATGAACTTTACCTCCATCATATTTGGCAGAAGGCTAAATAGATTTAGTAATTACTAAGAGCATTTGCATGACTTTAATTCAACTATCTTTCATTAACCAAAAAAGTGTTACAACTATCTTTTGTTAATCTTTTTTGTAGACAAAATTTTTTTTCTTTTGTCTATAAACTAACACAAGAATAGTACGTATAATTTCCATTCCAACTAAACTGCATACTGCCCAGGTTACTTTTAATTTTTTTCTTATTACAAATAATATTTATAATTCATGTAAGAAATTACAAGATCCGCAACAGAATTCCAAAGAACAAAGACTTTCGCATAAGATCTACTCCCATTTATATCCGAACTCATAAAATAAATTATCAAAAAGTGACAAGCGATTGTCCGATTATAATCGACGATTATTTCATTTCGGTTACCTGCCCTCTCTTTTATACCTGCACGAAAAGTATCTTCCGTCTCTTTTTTTACAAATTGTGTTAGCCGAAGTGTTCCCGAGGCGATAGAGTTATAATTTATACAGAAATCTGTTAATTACAATAATTAAAACGCGTTGTTCTTATGTTTCTCTTGTTTATTACAATTCATGGATATTTATCGTGTTTTTTATTATCAGATTATGTGTCGATTGTTCAGTGATTTGGGTTCCGTAGTTAACGAGCTTAATTTAATAATAGTTTATACTAGACATTGATTAATTGTTTCATACACTTATTAAATTTTGAAATGCTTTCACATTTCATATGTCTAACCTATACAAGCCTTAGTAGAAAAGGCAAATTTAAAGTCAAATAATTTACTAATAGTTTACAAATACTACTTACGATTGTAAGTACTTTTGTGTGCCACAATTTTATTGCTTATAAAATAAATAATATGAGTTTGTGTCTACACTTGACGCTATATACAAGTCTATTAAAAGAAAAATACGGAGTAACAATTAACAAACGCTCCCGGATACATTCATGTTTTTACTTTAATGAAGACATTAAACATTTATCAGCACCAGTTAAAATATACGGAACCACTTTTTTCATAGACTCGCGCTTAGCCGTTCTAAATAAAAATGTACATGATTACTTGGGTATGTTCTAATTTAGTCGAGATCAAGCCGAATCGATTCTAATCGATTAATTAATCCATTCTAATCGATTAGGTTGTTGTACTTTAAATTAGATTCCGATTGAAACGATTTCTTTACATTTACGACACAATTCCTTAATGGATAGTATTGGTAATAAAAATCATTTAATTTGACAAACTAGTTGGACATTTGGTATCTCGTTTCCGGAAGCATTCGCTTTTGATATTTTACCGTTTATTTCTTTATCGATTTGAGATCGTTTTTGAAATTCGCGAATCAAATGGAAAATTTTGTTAGATCGACTCGTTTGAGTTCACCGTAGTTCCTGTTTATGTTTTGTTACTTATCTAGCTTTTAGATTATTTCCTGTGATATTCATTTTGAATTTTATTAAGTTACAACTCCAATTTGGTAAGTTATTGATAATAACAGTGTACAGTTTTATAATGATCAATGTGCTTTAAACCAGTTGGGAATATTAATTCTTGTGTCGGATGTGGCCGACAGAATTCTAGTTTTATGTCAATTATAGCATTCTATTAAGACTTATATGTCATAGTAGCTTTTGACAAGATCACTGTCAAATTTTCTGACAAGATCACTGTCAAATTTTCTGACAAGATCACTGTCAAATTTTCTGACAAGATCACTGTCAAATTTTCTGACAAGATCACTGTCAAATTTTCCGACAAGATCACTGTAAAATTTTTGGACAAGATCACTGTCAAATTTTCTGACAAGATCACTGACAAATTTTCTAACAAGATCGCTTTCAAATTTTCTGACAAGATCACTGTCAAATTTTCTGGCTTCTGACTATCCGTTACTGCTGTCAAAGCTGCACAAATGACTACTAAGACCAACAGCTTAGCTTTCTTTTAGAGGCATGAAGGAATCTCAATATGTTAAATTTCAATCCACAGATCGACCTCGGTAAGCATTGCTTTACCTTGTAAATCGACTCGTCTGGCTATTTTATTTAGCTACGAGCTCGTGATTGAAACGTAATCATACAAACATTTATATCTAAATATACAACGTGTAATTTATAGGGTATATACATACCGAGTTCACGGCTTCTTTGGATGATAACAAACGATATGGCAAGGGTTTTCGTATCCTATGTCTAAATGTGTGGAGCATATTAGAAATTTCAATACATTGATACCAGAGGCCGAATTTTTCAAATTAAGAAGAACGAAGAGAATTGTCGTTTTATTGGCAAGTGACGTGGAAAGTGATGACCCTCATAGTGCTGTGACACGTTTGTTATTACTGGTATTCAAGAAACATATGAAACCAATAATTTGGAGTCGATTCTGTGAGTCACTAATTTTGAGCTGAAACTTTGCATAGACTCCATACCAGATGTTGTCTTCAGTCCTTTTGGATAGATATGGGGTTTCCGTTACACGTTGTATATAACTCAAAGGTGACTGACTGACTGACATAGATCTATCAACGCACAGCCCAAACCACGGGACGGATCGGGCTCAAATTTTGCATGGGGGTTCCTTTTAGTACGTAGATGCTCGCTAAGACGGGATTTTGTGAAATTCCCACGGGATCGGGATTTACACGGGAAAAACTTCCCACGCGAACGAAGTCGCGAGCAACTTTTCGTTGCGAGATACTTTCCTAAGTATTTAGCATTTCATTTCGTTGCTAGACATTTGTATGAAATAGTCCCTTTAGCGGTTTTTATCATTATTTAGGTATAATGGGTGATTGTGCGTTACATTGATATTATACTGCAATGCAATAGAAAATGTGTCCTTTTAAATTGACTGCAAAAATCAACTAAATATTTAATTAAATGCATTTTTTAAAGAGCCATGTGGGTATCATTCACATTACTAGCAATCTTGATAACCCGTCCAACTAAGCTAAATATGCTTGTGTGTGGAGTGGGCGATACTGACGGCAATACTGTAATGGGTGGGGTTCGAACCTGCGACCTCTCGATCAAAAGTCCGACACCTTAGCTATTAGGCCATTGACACTCGATTAATATACGCGGACCTAACACGTTATTATCGACATTAAATACAAAACACTTTTAAAAACTAAAACCAGTAATAAGAACCTGCTAAATTGAGGAAGTTAGAAAGTTCATCGATTCATCTCCGATGGGAGATCCACTAATCTCGAAGCTATCACGGAACTCTAAATCTCCCGGTCAGCATGAAAAGGAAGCGAATCCTTCCGCCCGAGGCTGCTCAGCATAGGACAGAGCATCCATTGAGCGGCACATGTGCACATCAGCAGTCTTTGGTAATTAACATAGACGCTTGCTCGCGTATCCTCTCGGAAATAGAGGCTGTGGAGTTGTCATTGATTTTTTTTATTTTTTCAATATTAAATCCTAGAAAAATTAATAGCTCAGAATCGCTAATAGATAAGTATACATATGCTCTTTATTTTACATAAAAACAAAATTAAAATACTTTTTAATAACTAAACATTTTGTTACAATAGGTGGTTTTAAATTCAATAATGTCTTTCTCAGTAAATCTGAAAGAGGAATAATGTCGTGAGTAAATCGGAACTTTCATATGAAAGAACTTCATTACAGAATAATGTAATAATTAAAAAGCTCATGAAGATAAGCAACTTCACTATTTATGAGGCATTTTGTTTTTAAACCATGACGTATTATGATGTGTTTTTGAGTTAAACATATTGTCATGTTATTGACGAACTTTTAGAATGGTAATAATCTTCTGTTTGCAGTCATAATACTTAAAACCAACTTCAAAATAAGCAGAATGTTAAGTAGGTATATGCGCACGTTTTTTTGGCGTAGACAAAACCTTTTATTACGATTCATTTTTACAACTCCATTCGGAATTCCAGACTGAACTTTCGACTACAAAGAATATCTTCCATATAATTCGCTTCATCTCAAATAAAACCTATCTAAAACTCTCGTAAAGGTCACAAGCCAAAAAAAGTATAAATAAAAAAAATCACACCTCCACGGATTTAATGCGCGTATAATTTCTTTGTGGCACCGCACAGAATGTGAGTAGACGTCATAAAATATGCATTTCTTCGTATACGTGTGCGGTTTACACACAGCCCTGCGTTCACGCACTCTTGCGCAGCCCAAACAGAATGGCGACGTTCCTCTCTACGCACACGAACAAGCGATCACAATAACTCAATCGCACTACATGCAAGTCTTCTTTGCATATTCATTTGAGTCTTGCAGTTTGTATCTTTGTATAAAATTATAATGCATTATATGACCCGGACGCGCCTTAGTGGTCGTTTTTATGTTATAAAAGGTAAAAGGTACCTTTACGGAACAAGCTCTTTGCCTTGCGTTGTCTATTTATTTTATCCTACCATTCCTGTACACACGTGAATATTATTTATCCATTTCTTTGCTAACGTTTGTTAGAATAGCCTTTATATTTGATAGGTTGGTTTCTTTATTTTTATTTACGTAATTGTCTCTTGTTTATGAAATGTTATTAATACAAAGTCATAGATCTTTATTCAAAATGTCCAACTTGTTGCCAAACTGACATATACCTTGAATGGCCGCTTGTCATTTTTGTGAAATGAACATGCATAAGGTGTATTTGTGATTTTTTCCGCGTATCCTTCAAATGCTTATGAAATATGCATTGTTTTGCATATCAAGTAGAATGAGGAACATTATTATATTATTGTTACCATACAAAACTTTGCAGGACTTGGGAACTTACTTGAAGTTTAAGTGAAAATGGTGATAGATGTACTTTTATAGATGACATTATCATTAAATCAGCATCTTATTGATTCACAATAGAGATGTTGGCAAGATGTTTATTGGCAAACAGAATTTTAATACAAATACGATGAAATCTCTCGCCAAAAACATAACCCCTTTTACATTAGTAAAACGCATAAATATAGAAATTATTGCAGTCCTCTTCCGATGGAATTCTTGTTTAATACATACACATGGGGACTTTACTATTTGCTCAAGATAAATAGACTGTTTAAATTTCAACTTGTCGTGTTTCCATTTTATATGATTTATTCTGAATTGGCATTCATCCATTAAATATGAATCTCCGTTGAAATGTAGTGTCACATTAAATTGCTGTGGTTACGGATTTTCGTATTTCTACGCATAATTTATAGCTTAGAAGTGGTCAGAATTCGTATGTTTATATGTCGAGAGTGAGTTTCTTAACTAATTGTTAATTTACCATCAATTAGTGTTGATTTAATCAGTTTTTTCGTGTTTGGACTGATATTTGATTACCATACCGTCAAACCATAAGACAAAATAACACAATTAGAGTAAATAAGAAACATATCATATCAAAAACCATAATTGAAGTACGAAACACAACAAAATTTCATAAGATTTATTACAATCTCGATATTTTAAATCGATAATGAGATCCATAAAATAAAGATACGAGGGATACCTACACGGAGCAGTCGATATCACCTGCTCGGTAACAAAAAGAATCGAATCGAAATACGAGCAAAAAGTATCGATTATCGCCGCATTAATCCATATAATCGATCCGCGACGTCGAAGCTCGATGCTCGTCTATCCATCAACCTGGCTCTGTTCTTAGTTTTAATTTCTTTTTTTCTTTCAATTAGTGGTTGTTCATGTAGTGAGGTAGCCCACCTTGTGGACACGTAATTGTCCCCATTTACAGCGGTAATACCATCGGTATTTGAGGTAGTAAGTGGGAGCTTCCAAATTGCAACATTCTCAATTTTAATTGAATCAATATCATTATTATTGGTAGGCTCATTTCGTTTTTCATTTCCTGTAGAAGTTTAATTAATATTTTTTGATGTATGTTTTCTGTTTCTTGGTTAAATGTACTGAATGTATACATAATATTAAATTGTTTGAATCATTAAGTCACAAGCCATTGAAATATCCTGTCTGCACCGTCAGCGTATGAATACTCTATCAACACCATAATCCCATGAATGACGTGCTTATCTTTATATATCGTGTGACCGCATCGCTCGTGACATTTAGCAGCACAAAAATATTCGATTCGCAAGCCAATTACCTATTTTGTATTGGAAACCACGCCCCGAAGTTTAGACCTGTCAGGTATTGAGAAAATTGAACGTGCACTTGCGATTATGCGCGTGCGACTACGTTTTATGTCGTTCGTTTCCTTCTTTACTAATGATATTAGCTGCTGTTTTTCTGACGTCCTATGCATTCATGAGACAGGTTTTATTTTAAGGAATATATTTTACACTCTTGTTAATTCAGATAAGTTAAATATATTTGTTATTCTTTCCTATTACTACTAATCAACAATCTTTAAGCCTCCAAAAAAATCTGTGTCAAAGCTTTCTTAAAACAAAAACGTTGCTCTAATTGACTGCTCGAACAAAACTAAAAACAAGACCGTAAACCATCAAGTGAGACAGAGTAAACAGAATAAAACAAACAAGATCATGCGGAATCATTTACTCCAATCAGCGCGTGCGGCGGACGACGGAGATGCCCGAACAAAGACGGAGATCTACGATCCAGCCGCATGGTGTGTGATGGCGGATCTCTTCCCATCGACATAGACATTGTTAGATTTATTCTTCACTTTTTTGCTTTTAATAATTCAAAAATCATTTTTTTTTAAGAATAAAGTGCAAGGACATTTGTCTTAATCGTTTTGTAATAAAAGAAATACAAGGATACAATTTTACAGTAAACACATAAGATAACAGTTAATTCAAAACATGTTAGTGTGGTGTAACAGATGACACAATTACAATGACATGAGTGCACATCAAATATACAGTTCAGACGAAGATTTAATAAAAGATATTCAAAATCATCGCCATATCTATCTATAAACAAATCAATGTAACTAAACGCGTACGTCATCCGTCGTTACATTGCACATAAAATTGCCATCAACAAACGTAATACGAACAAGTGATGCCGGTGCAACATATCTAGATCCCTTATCGATCGATGGATCCCGATTTGATCTACGTATGCGTACGTTCATAATTATCTCGGCTCTTTCATCCGCCGACTAGAGTTTACGATCGCCTGCCCCGTGTAAACGTCTGAAATCATATTGGCAAGTAATTAATGATCATTACTAAGTTTAATATGGACAATTAACTACACTGTACACAATACACGGCAATTATAATTTAACTGATGGTCTTAATAAGACGATTTGGAGATCGAGTTACAGATTTCACCGTTATCATTAGGATTTTGATTGACAACTTGACTTTTGTGGAGATGAAAATAACTTGTGCCGAGAATTTTACCTTAGGAAGACCCAAGGATTTTGGTTTATCTCCCTAAATCATCATGAGGAAAATGGTGCTTTACAAATCTGTAATGCTAAAATCATGGGACAATAATGTAGATTACATGAAATACATTCAAAGATACAGAACGAAAAGAATATCTGAAAAAACATTATCGTCACAGGAAAACGTATTTTTAATATACCACCAACAATAAGAACTGATCCTTGGAAAAATAAAACTAGATATCGCCCCTTATCTGTACATCTCGAGACGAAATATGTATTGTAATAAAAAGTACTTAGAATATGACAAACGTGTTATACATCCTTACAAATCATTTCACATTCAATTTACAATCATCTTTCCTGGACATAAAGGTCAAAGTTGGTTCACAAAAGATGATTCCAGCAGTGCGCTAAAATTGGTCATCAATTGACGTAACGCTCCAAGGAATGATATGATTCATCTCGTTTCTGTACAAATTGGGAAGTGAGATTCATATTTTTATTCAATTAGATACGCGAGAACTTCCAAACATGTACCGTATTCAATAACATTATCTATTGAAGACTATACATAAGTATTTCATCTTCTGTTTTTGTGGCCGTTAATATTTTAAGTCACAAAACAAGTCTACGACATCATAACTTGTTAATAAGCTTAAGAATTCTAAGTAGATACTTATACATAGATGATCTCGTGTATGTCAATAGTCAGATCTTTGTCCGTACGTACACCCATCGCCCCGCCTCATTACCTCTTATACGATACAGCCTCACTTTAATGTACTATCACATTGACCGCGGAGCCCAACCTAACTTGATCTCTCGTTTCAATAAAAACATTAATAAAGTAATCAACATTACATATCAGGTTAAACTGGACATGTATTTCCAAAGATGTTTCGAATTTGCAGCTGGACAAATCAAGCTTTTCCTTATACAGTCGTAATAAAGTTGAAGATCATTCAGCAGTTGCCGCGAAAGAGCAAATAGTTGCAAACACACGTGAATTGGTGTGTGTAGTAACCGCATTTACATTTTAGACATACTTGCAGAGAGTAAATGTCAATTTAGATGGAAGACGGGTACTGATGCAAGAAATTGATGCAGTTATTGAACTCTTGCACGATGATCTGATTGTCGATGTGAAGACAATGGAATAATTAATGAGTGATATCAAATGCGTTTTGAAAGTATCCGTTTTTAGTTTGTAAAATGATTGGTGATCGACATTAAAGAAAAGTAGTTATACGAGTAGATTGATTAGAGTATTCAAAGGTTATGATTATAAACAAGAAGCTAACGGTAGTTTGGCAAAAAATCTGTTTCTGGTTATAATTGACCTATCACTCATGCATTAAGAAACTTTGAAAGACAAAAACTGACTATCAGAAAAATAATCTAAAGTGATTCTGGGAAACAATTTTAAATCTCATAATTGATTGATCTAAAGCATTTGGGAGCAATATTCTTCGAACAACAGTCTAAAATCAGCCACACCAATCCGTTTATCTAAATCTTAAGTGACATTTTAATTTAAATTAGTCATAGAACTGTAAACGGTGATCAAAATGGAACAGTACACACTGACATTTATTCGTTTTCCACTTAACTAAATGCCAGAGATGGATTATGTGGATTCCCAAGCATACTCGGGTCACAGCTGTCTCAGGAAATTTAAAAATTATTGAGTGCACTCACGTAGTTTTAGTCTGTATACTTTTTTGCCGAAAATAACGAATCGTCTGTTTGTGGGTATAATATATACATTTGCGGTGGAGGCGTAAGAAACGATTCTTCAAACCAGACAGCTTATCTAGTGAGATTTCTTTAAAAGGCTACTGCAGAATACTTTAGTAGCATCAAAATGAGTAATTCAAATTATTTCAATAGTTTCATTAGATAAAGCCGAGCAATGTGTTACTCTCATCCGTCGGAACTCAAGAATCGTGTGAATTATATCGATTTCGTTGTTTATTTTTTGCCAACACTCTGCTCTGGCTTTTTGTTGTTTTTTATTCGTACAGTCATGATTATTTCTAGAGTTGCGTCGATCTGTATAGTCATTATGTACATTTGTATCCCATTTGTCTGTTTATTTTACATCCTGATCTGCTAAAAAAATGCACCTAGGTAGACTTGAAACGAATCGATTTTATGGATCCGTCGAGAGTTATTGCTACAATTTGATTATTTTAAGTTGCGGTTTTTCTTTATTTGTTTCTTAGTGGTAAGCTCACCATACATATTCTACCATCTTTAAATTTAGAAAGCCAATTATATGATACACTCTTTCACCTCCGTCTGAAATATTACTATCATAACAAACTATCATTAGTGATAAACCCATAATTAAAAACAATGACCTCTACAGCATTCAGTTGTCAACGACAATCAAATTCAAAAGGAAGTCCCCACCCAATTTCCTTGGAATCATAAATCCCAATACGAAGAACTTTCGATCAGTCGTGGTTCCGTTGAGCGAGTTCAAAAACCCATTATGTAGGACATTATGAGGAGCCATTGTTTCGCCTGAATGAACCGGCACAATATCTTATGAAATTTCCTAAAAAACCTACAGCCGTATTATGGATGTTTATTATGTCCGTACTTATCTGATTCGAACACCCATTGTCTTATTGGTACCATCGGTATTTGAAATTTTAAGGCGCCACGTATATTTTTAATATTCCAGCGATATGGAATTTATATGAGCATGTTAATTAGGTCTACGGAGAATAGCGCTTTCAAAATAAATATAACTTGACTTATAATCCTTACTAATATTATAAATGCAAAAGTAACTCTGTCTGTCTGTGTGTTACACAATCACGCCTAAACTACTGAACCGATTTAAATGAAATTTGGTACGGATATAGTCTAGAGCCTGAGAAAGGACATAGGCAGCTTTTTAATGCGAAAAAGGGCTGTAAGGGGTTGAAATAGGGGATGAAAGTTTGTATGGAAATTACGTAATTTTTAAAGCTATAAGCTTGAAACTTATTTTTCATAGTTTTGATTAGAAAAATGTACTTAAATAAGCTATTAGCAGTAAAATATTATAAATAGCTTATTTATGTATGAGTTTTATTTTCAAAATAATTAGTCTAAAAAATTAAAAATGCTGCCGAAAGTCACTATTCCGCGTGGACGAAGTCGCGGGCACAGCTAGTGTTTAATAAACGTAATGGTAGGCTAGCAGCATCATGATATTTTCACAGAAATGTAATTTCCTTTAAGTTCGTACCTAGTTGTTACTGAAAGAATTCAATGTTTTTTATAGTGAAGCAAATTAATTTGCATAAATATATCTCAACGGGACATTACTTTTTATCGACTCTGACCGCTTTTATAACTTACTCAAGTTTAATCCAACTTCGCTTCGGTTGTAACTATGTTTGGCTACTTTTTAATGTTATTAATAGGTATATTGCTTTTGAAATATTAGCTACATTAAACCGAACGTTCATTTCAATATTTCTAAAATATGTTGCCCCAGATTTTTATTGCTTAGTCGTGTATTATCAAAGATTTTCATTTTTCTTAATAACCGTGTTATAATTTACTATTCTGTATATATCTTATTTGGTTCTAATCTTATCTATAATCTCCATAAATTAGAGGCAATAATCACGAGGTACTGTCGATGTTCAATTGTTTTTCTATATTCGCACTATCACCGACAAGTCGTGAGCTATTAAATCCGTTACATCCGAATGTATTAGGGCTGCTATATTGAAATTTATTTTGATTTTCCAAGTTTTTTCATTAACAACAAAACCAGCTGCAACAGAATGGAAAGAAAACCACTTGTTCTGAAACATTCTCTTCAGTTTATTTTAATTATCTTTTTATTATTTTCATCATCCATATCGCCAAAACTGTTAATAGGTACATAATTTCGCCAGCCCTAAACCCACAAAGCAAGAGTGCGTACCCCCATTCATTAATAATAACTTGCTCTCACTAAAACCCTGTCCGTTATTACAATCACGATTCATGCACGACTTATGTAACACACAAATTATCTAGCAACATGTTAACATCCATTGTGCTCTCAACTCTAATCTACATAAGTATAGGTATTAATTCGTCTTTCAAAAACGATTTTGTAAAAAAACCTACGGTATTTCGACATCAGCGTCTCAAGTTTAATTCTCTTTAAAACTTTACACGCGAGTTTTCAATACAATACGTATGTGTATGTCTTGTAATGATGGGTGGAAAAGTGCTTGTCGCAGTGGACAAAGAAGCGCAGATATTAATTGAATTAACAAGAACCTTACAATAAATTGAAATAGATATTGTAATATCTATTTCAATTTATTGTCAAACTTAATCATAATCACTACGTCTAATTAAATTATCTAGAATGCCCAGATTTCATATTAGAATAACCCATGTCGAGGCACGAATCTAAAATTTATTTTATTCACAAATTCACGAACTCATTTATAGAGCGCATAAAACTTAATCTTAACCGTAACATCAATAAGAAACTCTTCAATTTTCCAAATAATATTTCAACGTGTTAAACATTTAATTCTCGGTCCACACATTCGTTTCTATTTAATAGATAACATCTTGCGTCTTGTTAAAAATGAATCGATACACAAAAACAGTTTCGTGCACTAGTGTACATAGACGAAGAGTCAACGATCACTCACAATGGGCCGCTCCGCAGTGACTAGGAGAAAACATTGATTAATTACCATAATAATTTATTTGATACTCCAAAACTTGATACGGGGAGGGGCCGCTTACACAACCCGCCCGACGTTTAAGTTGTTTTTGAACTAAAAACTTCTAACTATCAAGCGAGTAACGCAAACGTACACGAAACCAAGCCAAAAGACTCACTAGTTTTAAAATATGATGAAAACACTACATTGTTCGTTTGAATATGATGCATGGAGGTGATTTGGCTGTTCCAAACAAAAGAATAAGTTTGACGGAAAAGGAATGGATGAATGTATCGTTAGTTATGATTGTTTCGATATGTATTAGCATAATATAGTTTTTTGTTTGTATCAACGTGTTTCTCGTTTTTGTTAAGGTCTGCTTTCGGCGTTGAATCACTTGGACCAGGCACGGAAGAATTCTTTGCAAACTACGGTCGACTACTCCAGATATGTTAAAAGGTAGCTACTGAAAATATTCTTTATATAATAATTTAGCTGTCACTTTTTATATGAACAGTGGAGCGTGAATTTTTCTCGTGATCAATTTTGAGTTATTAAATTGTTATCAGAAGTCATGATGACGCGATGTGTAGTTTTTTTGCTTCAATACACATGGATATAAATTTGTGTAATGACTTTAATAAGTTTTATGCGAATAAGTTTGTTAAAACTTTATGAAACTCGAATGCTAACTGCGAATCTAATGAGTATAAAGCAATAAAGATAACAAGAATACATACTTTGTCAACTATCATAATAATCTCAAAGCTGTCTTTATTATTGACATTGAAAGCACTGATGATGTTATTAATACAAATATTCCATGTAACTGTACTGATAGTCTTGATTTCTGAACAGGTACAGCTCAACGCTGGAATGCGGCTCCTCATACTGCAAGGACTTGGGCTACCGGGAACACTTCCACTGCATGGACTGTACTGCCAGGGTCTTCTGTAAGAAAGAGGAGATGATCAGACACTTCAAGGTAAGTTCAGAAAGATGATGATGATGATGTTGATAAGCCCTATTTCTTTTTGTTTTTGTAGTTCAGAATTACACAAGTCTTTAATAATGAGTAAATTCATGTAACTCAAACGCCATTTTATAGACATAAGTGATAAGTCCTGGTAAATTGCGAGAGCTGTTAACACAAGTTAAATCTTACTTCGGGTACCAGTGTTCACCTTGTTAGTTTTACATGAATATGTTCTAGAGTTATATTTCCTATATCATGTAATGTAAGTTGTGACAGTGTATGTGAGAGCAGTGGTGGCCAAGTGGTTACGCGCCCCACTTGCGAGTTACAGGTCGTGAGTTCGAACCTAGTCACTGCTTTCAGATCGGTGAAGGAAAGCATCGTGAGGAAAGTAGCATGTCCTTTCTTTTTTTTTTTAACGTGGTAAAATCATCAAATAAGTCCTTCCCACCCCGGGCAGGGCCGGAGGGACTGTCAGATTTGTACTGACTAAAATCCACGGTGTTCCTTCAATAGCCCTTTACGGTCCGGGGTCACGGTAATGGGATAAGTCCCATGACCCCGACAGGCTTCGGCCCTCTACAGGGGGGGCCTCGTCATATTGCTGACGCTCTTTGAGGCGCGCGTGGAACACGACGCGCCGCCGACCCGGGCATGGTCCATGGTCGGACAGCGAGTTGCCCTTTACTCGCTGTCCGCATGCCCGCGCCTACGGTGGCCGGAGATCGTCGGCCGACGTCTGACGCCGTGGGCGTCTACCACTGCGGCTGGGCTAAGTAGCATGTCCTAGGACCAAAAATTCACCTAGTCTTGAGCCTGTTTCCTCTTGGGCTTGTGTCCCAGAAGTGGGAACTTAATAGGCTAAATTATAACTATAAGTTTTATTCAACAAATACTCTATTCTAATTTCTCTTATTTATACTTTGTCGTTTTTCTAGTGGCACAAGAAACGCGACGAGTCATTAGCTCATGGTTTCATGAGGTACTCTCCTCTGGATGATTGCTCTGAAAGATTCACCGACTGCCCTCACAACCGCAGCCAGACTCACTACCACTGCATCCAAGATGGCTGTGATAAGGTAAGCTATGATCACCTCATTTATCACTTTCATGAATTACATGTATATCAATATCGTTCATATTGATTTCTCGAGGTGTTGTTGATGCATGAATTTCATTTGTAAGTTTATTAGGGCTCGATTTTTGAAAAATAAGTAACCTTTGTTTAACACCTAGCTTTCAACTATCTTCATTCTGAATACCATCACAGTCTGATCAGTAGTTAAGCCGTGAAAGCGTAACAAACTGACAGACGGCATGTAATTATTTATGTCTCCTTAACCAGGGCTTTATAGATTGAAGCGTATGCCAAGAGTCTTCTTCTCGCTCAAAAAGTGAAATACCTGAAATATAATAAAGGTAGTAAAGTAAAGTTAACTTTTAAAGTACGATATTGGCCTTTTACGGGTTTTTCTCTTCTATATTCTGTCCATCTATAGGTTGGCTGTAACACATTGCTTTATTCGTAAAGACCGCTCATTGTCATGTAAAATTTGTCAAATAAAGTATCTAATAAATTAATACTTATATAGACCTAATTGAACCGTTCACGCAGCTGATTTTTGTGCTAAACATATTTAAAATATTGTGCCATCGATACACTAAGAAGGACAATAGACCTGACATTGTTTAATGGTTATTGAAAGGATGCACTTCATGGTAAACATATGAGTGATTTTAAAATGAAGATATAAGCACAAAGCCAGGATGCTGCCCATCCTTTTGATGCAATCAGTAACCCGCGATGTATACGGGATGTGACGTATGATCTCGTTTGCAGCTAGAACTTACAAGCTCAGTAGCTATAAAATCTACGCTAGTTCATGATCTTCTCTTAGTCATGATTAATAAAGAAGCTGTAATCAATTACTTAGTCTATACCTACTATCATCTGCTGCTTGAAAAGGTTTTTCACTTAAATTAAAGTAGCCCAGGTTATTTGAAATCGGATTTAGTATTTTTATTTTATTGAATATAGGCTAGCGATGATGTCATCGAAGATGAAGCACGCTAACCAAGAAGTAACCTATTGACTCTTGATTTAAAGACGCCCAGGTTACAGGTACTAGGAATCAGACTCCGGCACGGAATTTCACTACTTAGCCGTACGCATAATGAAAGTATTCCCAAAACGTATTGCGCGTATGGGTGGGATGTCCACCATATTATGATAGATAGATAGATAGATAGAATATACTTTATTGTACACTAAAAATTGGAACACACTTACATAACCTTATTTCTATAACTTTGGTTACAATGGCGGTCTTATCGCTGAGAGCGATATCTTCCAGACAACCTTTGGAAGGACTTTAAAAGCTTTAATTGAATTTGGGGAGGGCTAAATTAGTGTACTACAAATACTCATAACGGAAAAAAAAACTAATTGAAATATATATATATATATTGTATATACAATACATAATTATATAAAATATATAAAATGTAATGTGTTCTTTAACATCGTGTGGAGGAAAACAAAGAAATAATCATAAATTTGAAAGAAAATGATTGGCAACCGAGCTTTTAAAAGCAGCGAGTGACTGTGCTTGTCTTACTGACACCGGCAATGCATTCCACAACCGAATAGCCTGCACCGTAAAAGAATGGTCGTAAAATTTAGTGGAATGTGTAGGCATCAAAAGTCTCAAATTTTCCGATGATCTCAAATCTCTACCATGTGCGTCATGAAGGAACTTAAATCGTTCTTTGAGATAAAAGGGAGTCGTTGGATTGAAAAGAATACTGTAGAGTAATGATAAAATATGTGTATTCCGGCGAAGGCGGATAGGCAGCCACTTGAGTTTAATGCGAAACTCAGAAACATGATCATACTTGCGCAAACCAAATATGAATCTGATACAAAAATTTTGGAGTCGCTCAAGCTTATCTAACTGCACTTCAGTGAGATCTGGATAACTTGCATCAGCATAGTCGAGGATAGGGAGAAGAAGAGATTGGGCAAGCGCAGTTTTAGTGGCAGTCGGCAGGAAATTGCGCAATCTGCGTAGAGACCCCGCAGAGGCAAACAGTTTGCGGCTCACTTCCTGCAACTGGGGACCCCAAGACAAATCCTTATCAATATAAATACCAAGGTCTCTTACTGAGTCACAGTAAGGTATAACAGCTCCATCAAAAATGATTTGGGGAAGGGTCGTCCAGTCAATTTTGGAACGTAGCCTAGGGCTGCCAACAATAATGACTTGAGTCTTCGCAGGATTAACCCTCAAACCATGATCCAAACTCCAGTCAGAAATACGCGCTAAGTCTTTATTCACTATCTTCACCGCCTCAGACAATTCCTCAACGGGAGCTTGTGAATAAATTTGCAGATCGTCAGCATAAAGGTGGTAGGATGAGAGAAGTTCATTAGAAATTGAATTTATAAATATGGCGAAAAGAAGAGGAGAGAGAACGCCCCCCTGCGGTACGCCAGCAGTAGTATTGCAACATGAAGACAATGAACCTTCAATGCAACGTTGTCGACGGCCACACAGGTAACTACGAAACCAATCAATAGCTGTTGGAGATATGTTAAGAAAGCACAGTATCCCGAGCAAGACATCAAAATCAACAGTGTTAAAAGCATTACTGAAATCAAGTAAGGAAAGGACCGTCAGTTTCCCACAGTCCATTCCTGATCTTATATCGTCAGTAATGTTAAGAAGAGCTGTGGTAGTGCTATGCCCTGGACGAAACCCGGATTGGTAAAAATTAAGGAGTCTGTTTCTACAGAGGAAAGCACTAAGCTGGCTATGGATAAGGCGTTCTAGGACTTTGGATAGGAACGGTAAAATGGAGATAGGACGGAATTCAGAAAAAGAAACAGGGTTACTTTTTTTTGGAAGAGGGGTTATTTGAGCTTCTTTCCATAGAGATGGAAAGACACCAGAGGATAAGGAATAATTTAGGATATGACAAATGACAGGAAGGATTTCGTCAAGTATAGGGAGTATCATCTTGCGACTAACACAGTCACTACCAACAGCATTTGATGTGATTGATAAAATACTCTTCTTAACATCACAACTAGCAAATTGATTAAAAACCAAAGCAGAGAATAATCGGGAGTGGGAAGAGACGAAAGATTATCTAGAGTTTTAGCTTTAACAGCTGCATTGAAACTACAAGAGGTGGAAAAATGATGATTGAGTGATTCAAGATCTATATCTTTAGAGATAGACTCTTGACGTGACTTCCCAATTCCCATTGATCTGAGAAATTTCCAGACTTTGGCTGGATCACCGTTTTCAACAGACTCATGAATGTGGTGGCGTTGGGCATCCCTACAAACCAAGTTGCTGCGATTTCGGATAGCAACGTATTTCTCACGATTTAAGGAGCTAGGTCTGCACTTGTATCTAGACTTTGCTGCTGCCTTTTTTTGCAAAATTCCTTTCACATCATCTGATAGCCACGGAGCAGGCAGATGCTTGATCTTGACCAACCTAACAGGCGCATGGACATCATACAGCTTGATCAGATTGGAATTAAAGAGGTTAATTTTGTCATCAATCGACTCCGCATGAACAAGCTCAGACCAGTCAATACTGCTAGCATCTTCCCGAAGACCTTCCAAATTCATTCCACCAAAACTGCGCTGAAGAATGCTTTTAGGTTTAGGCTTAGGTGGGCTTAGGTATTATGATATCTTGGAATGTTAAAATCGAATGAGAAGCTTCCAAAATTACTCCCTACATACAAACTCACTCAAAAACATTACCCTTTTATACTATTACTAGCTTGTGCCAGCGGCTTCGCCCGCGTTTTTCCCGTGTAAATCCCGATCCCGTGGGAATTTCGCAAAATCATTTCTTAGCGGATGCCTACATCATAACATCTACCTGCATGCCAAATTTCAGCCCGATCCGTCCAGTGGTTTAGGCTGTGCGTTGATAGATCACTATGTCAGTCAGTCAGTAAGTCAGTCAGTCACCTTTGAGTTATATATATTTAGATTATAGACCAGCTTCTGTCCACCGCTTCCTTCGCGAAATCAACTTTTTTCCACAATAAATTTAGTCTGTTGGTGAAAGAATTTTCAAATTCGGTTCAGTAGATCTAGAGATTTTTGGGTCTACTGCACCGATTTTGAAAATGATTTTCTCTTATTTACCTCCTTATAATATATGTATAGATATCAGTGTGTGGACGCATTTATAGCTCATCGTTATAGCTTTTAATGATTACCTAGTAAGAAAAAAAGTACCATGTTGACCCTTATGCAAATTGGCGTTAGTTGTCTGAAGAATTTAGTTGCTTGTCTTGTTACCAACAACGTTTTTGTCTTTTTTTATGTCATCAATATTTATGTCAGTTCGTCTAGCGTTACTGAAGACTTACAATGTGAATGATAGTGACGTAAATGTAACCGTTATAACAACCCTACAGTTTTTTGTTACGTTTTATTTCGCTTATCTTCATCACAAATGTTGAAAAATAATTAATGAGGCTTGAGGCTAAATACCCTCCATTTAGTGAAATAAACGGCATGTAGTAACTTTCGGAACGAGTTTTGATGTTTAAATGGCTAACGGAAGGATATGAAAATAAAACTATCGTAAGTGTGAATCATAATAATATTATTCACATCATATATATACTAGTAGTCGCGCGTGGTTTCGGTCCCGTCGACTTTATCACGATAAAAACAGAATCCTCCTTCTTTTTCAGTCGGTTAAAAAGTAACTTATAACCTTTCTCAAGCTTCAAGCTAATCGCGTACCATACCAAATTTCATCCAAATCGCGATGATTAGCGTGTTCAAACAAACATACCTTTCCGCTTAGTATTAGTATAGATTATAAGTACATAAAAATTAAATTGAAGTGTTTGTCTGTGATTTCAAAATTTTATAAGTGTGTTATTATTTAGACGATACTAAAACATAAATAAACATTTTTTTTTTATTTTGTTATTCAGAAATTCTCACAAGATCGGGATTTACGCGGGAAAACCGCGTAGGACTATATCTGTTTCATTTTATTCTTCCTTCATCTCCCTCCAGGTATACATATCAACTTCAGACGTACAAATGCACGCCAATTACCACAGGAAAGACTCTGCTATCCTCCAAGAGGGATTCCAGAGGTTCAGGGCCACTGAGAGCTGTGCTGCTCCTCATTGTGTCTTCGCCGGTCAGAGGACCACACACTTCCACTGCAGAAGACCCGGGTGTACCTACACCTTCAAGAACAAGGCTGACATGGGTGAGTATGGTAAATCTGACAACAGTTTTGATTTTTTATGATTAATTAAATAAGATTATGAAGCCGCTTACGATAATCTGCTTCGGCTTCAGCATCATCATTTTCCGATTCTGCGATTCAAAGGAGTGGAATGTGTTTTGCCAATTATTTTGGAGTTGGCTTGCAGTCTAACCGAAAACAGCTAAGTACTAGTGTTTTACATGAAGCGATTGTTTATCTGACCTCCGGTACCCGGGTGAATGAATGAATGTCAAATCAGCCAAAAAGGTGGAAACTGCTTGGACACCGACGTGCTCTCTATGGGAGAGGTTGAGCCGTAATCTTCAGCCTGCAATACATGTTGGCCGAGCGTTGTCGAGTGAAGGCCAATACCAACATATCGACGGTATATATTTGCCTTGTCTTGCTATCGCTCGGTGTCACTTGCCTAGTTGGCCGAGTGTAGGCCAGCGCCAACGTGTATAGAGCTCATTTGGTGCAACTTGTCTTCGCTCGCCGTTGCTCGTGATCAGTTGCCTCACTTTGGATCGGTGTCGGTTTTTAGTCACAAATCAAAGGCGCTCGCCTGCGCTCGGCCAACGTGTGGGCAGCTCTACAGACCCTCTTCTACATTGCTCGTCTGCATTGGCGTTCGACGAACTTGTCGAACGTGTGGACATTATTTCTTGCCTTGTACCTATTTGCCAACGCTCGCGTTGGTCTACGCTCGGCCAACATGTATTGCAGGCTTTCGATGTGTACCCGTTGCGAATTGGTGGACGTCACATATCTTCGAATTGTTAGTCCCAGAATATGCCAGGTTCCTTGCAATGATTTTCTTCACCGTTTAAAGAGCAGTCCTAATTATATAATTAACACAAACTGTGAGCAAATGCCTGACATATGCCTTATTGGGTCTGAACTTACGAACTGTAACTTATAAGACGGGCTTGTTACTACTAAGCCACCACTGCTCATCAAGACTCTCATACATAATTTGAAATCTAATTAACTTTTTACAACTATACTGACTCCCAAAAATTGCCTTCCACAGAAAAACACAAGACCTACCACATTAAAGACGAAGCTCTCTCTAAAGATGGCTTCAAGAAGTACATGAAGAATGAAGCCTGTCCTTACCGCGATTGTCGGTTCAGTAAGACCTGCAACCATATCCACTGCATCAGACCTCACTGCAACTATGTGCTGCACTCCAGCAGCCAAATCTTCACTCATAAGAGGAAGCATGAGAGGAAAGAACAAGAAATGAGCTTTGGGTGAGTATTATGTTAAGATATTTTTTATTGATAATAGGATCACGTTTGACCACCATCTCACCTAATAGTAAATGATGATGTGGTTGAAGACGGAGCACCCTTACCTAGAAGTAACCTATCACTCTTGACTTAAAGACATCCAGGTTATAGCTATCAGGAAACACGGACTCCGGCAGGGAATTCCACTCCTTAGCTGTACGCACAATGAAACTATTGCTAAACCGTTTTGTGCGTACATACAAATGTATGTATATACATACATACACTTTTCATTCCAATGGTTGTGAACATTCAATCCCATTATGAAATAAATACTATTACTATTACTTTTCATATTAGTAAACAGGATCCTCCCAACTACATAATCAATATACAGTATGTTAACTAACGGAGGGCGTTCCCGTTAACCCGCAAGTATAAGTACATCAATTAGATTGCCGCACACGCGGCCCGTCATTCATAAATAAATTGCGATGTTGCCATCCTTCATGTACGCGTCTACAAAGTGTTTCTTTTACGTATCAATTTAACATTTTTATAGTGAATATTTTAATATAAAAAAAAAATAACAACATTTTGTTTTCGAATGGTAATATTTTATTTAGCATGTAGTTTACCATTTTTTATAACTGAATATTACAAATTCAGTATAGCTGTATTCCTTAACAATACGAGAAAAGCGTTAGGTTACACCATAGGGCCAAATACTACTCGAAAATACAAGGCTAACACATCATGAAGAACAATTTTAAACATCAATAACCCTTAGACAGTTCCTATCGATCGTTTGATAGCAACAAGACATAATTTTACAAATGCAAACAATATTAGGAAGATAATAATACAATATTGAATTTAATAATAGCATGAGGATCCGTGTAAAATAAATATTATCAGTTCTTAAACGGTACAGACACATACACGATGTGTACAGTAAACGTCCATTCAAATTGAAACAAAATATTTCATGTATCAACAATTTTTGAACACGTGAACCCAAGCTGGTACAAGGTAAGAATACACGTGTAGAATCGTTGTCCAATAAAGTAACACAAATTGTAATTTGTATTACTTTATTGAATTTTCAATTGATCTGTTTTCAGAGCCTTCTCAATTTTCTATATTTTACACAAGATACCTAGATTTGAAAAGTTTGTTAAGGACTTACAAAAACATTTTAGGAAAGATAGATAAACTTTAATTCTTATAGAAAACTAAAATTGTTCTCCCTGTTTCTAAAGTACACTATTCTTTGCATTGCTTAAAAGTATTAGGTTAAAAGGAAATTGGATTATTTAAATATTTTGTTTTTTCTTATAAAAGGTTATGATGGGAACAGTAACATTTGGATTTTCATTATTTAAATATATTGTCATGAGTAACATGCACTTCATCACGTACATTTTCAAGTACTTAGGAACGAAATCACACATATTTATTCCGAACGCATATCTCATTATAAACGACATTGCCTCTAAATATGAGTCACAATCTTCAATTGAATTACGTATAGGGAATTCTATACTCACTAAATGATACAATCGTCTTTACGAAATTTCGATCGCGGCAGTAAGAAGATTCGAGGAAGATTATAGTAATGCATAAAATTGGGGAATCATACAGACAGATAATATTCTATGTGTATAACCTAATATATAGTCATCATGCCCCGTGAACATACAATAAGCAAGCAACACGGTTATACTGTTATATCCTATCCATATAAACTTAACATGAACTAAATTTCAGACTACTCATTATGTCAAATTAAAACACTTTGACAAATCTTCTTATTACCTACAGTCTTCGGAGTATCTAAGATTAGTTTTAAATGTGACACATTCACTAAATATGATTTTTGCCAACAGGCTTCCAACATCGGTAATACAAAACGCGCTGATGCAACAAGGTGCAGATTTGAGCATGTATTCTCCTGGGGGGAATCTCCACATTGATGACGACATGTCCAATCCAATGATGGATTCCGACTACCCGCATCCATTTGTAAGTAGCAATTTTACACTTAGTCATGATAATGAAGTGATTATTGTATGGGATGACGTGGCTGAAGCGTAAATGAAAGATTTTATGCCACTCAACAATATGAAGATAGAGTCATAAGGAGCGAGACATATTTTTAAACATACTTGATTATAGCTCCCCAAGAAAACTTAGATACTTATGTATGAAATATTTAATTTATTTACAGAACCCAGCGCTGGTAGAAGAGATAACAAGGAAGTATATAGAAACTTTCAACGGCGCCAAAGAGGCTGAAGATAAATGTAATAAATGCAGTGCTTTTAACAAGCATTACCATTGCTTGGCTGATGGCTGCAAGATGGCACATAGGTAAAATGAAAACAGTTTTAAGATTATTATGTATATTGCTTTTATCTTATGAAGAAATAATGAATTCCATAGGTGTGTAAGTTTTCTAACATATCCTCTTCTATTTTTACAGTTGCCACACGACCATGGTCAAACATGTTATGGAGCACGAGCAACAGAACCAAGTAACGGATGCGTACTTCGTGACTTATACTCGACACAACCCCTGTGGCAACTCAGCTTGCCAACACATCAGGGATATCACCCACTATCACTGCACTTGGGAGAACTGTGGAGCAGTAATCCTGTCATCTGAAGAGCAACCGTTTAGACGTCTAGAACATCATCGCCAGCACGCGATTCTGAGCCCTATGTCTCCTAATTTAGCGTCGAGATTCGCTCCGAACTTTACACCGCAATTGTCAGCTCAGTTGCATCCGAATATGGCAGCTCAACTTGGGCAAGTACCAAATCTACCGAACCTTCCTCCCAATTTGGCTCAGTTAGCTCAAATGGCGCCCAGCTTGTCGTCACAGTTAACTCCAAACCTACAAGCTCAACTCAACCTTGGACCAAATCCTGGTGTGGTACCGCAGCAGGTGAACCCATCAAGCTCGCTGGATGAAATGTTCAGCAGAAAAAGAGGAAGACCACCAAAGAATAGAGTGGTCGAAGTTTGGACTGACAATATAACTCCTCAAGCCATATTTACGTCGTTCAAGTTACCAAAAAGTAACCAGCTGCCACCGGTTATACCTTCTCCGGTTATACCTACTATTGAAGAATTCCCTGTAAGTACACTCTACATTATGAACCATATAATTTAAATCAATTTTTAATACGGGAAGTCAAAGAAATGACTCATGTTCTGATCTCTTTCCACAGCGCATCAAGTTCCAACACTTCGAAGTCTTCACAAGCCCTGATACCTGTTCATCATCATACCCAAGCTGTCAGCTCCACATGACACGTCTCCATCTCCACTGCTTCAACTGCAACTTTGCTGGAGAAACCCACATAATCATGGAAACCCATATGAGAGAAGCCCATGGCGTCAACCTACTATTAGAAGGATTTGACTATTTCACCTCTTTCGACCATTGTGGAGGAAAGAGCTGCTTCAAGAACCAACTTAGATCCCACTTCCATTGCGCTCAGGGTAATAACTGCCCAGCAATTTTGACTCAATACTCAGCCTTAGCTACTCACAAGCATGGACGAGGGACACCAGTGATTAAAAGTGAGGCAGAACAAGAGAAGCAGTACGAAGAAGCTAAAGACTACTCTTTGAAAGAAAGGGGTTCAGTTGATAGTGTCAGTTCTATGAAGGAGCCAAATGAGTCTTTTACACCTGCAAACTTTTCTATCAAGAGTGAGTTTGAAAGGGAACAGGATAGTGTGTCCGGTGAGTGTTTTTCTTTGCCTATGTTTTTACTAGCTGTAATCTTTCAAAGAAGTTACCTACTTATTCCTTATCTTTCTACTGAAAGTATTGTTCCTTTAACTGATCTTGAAACTCTTTTATTTCAGTAGTAAAAGCGACAGGAACCTTCTACCCGTCATCACATCTCCGCAGTAACACATCATCACCAAGAAGCATTTATGATGCCTCTCCGTCAAAGGACATGAAACCTCGCATTGACTACGACCAAAAGAAGGTCTTCGAACCTCCGAAGGTCACAGGACCCACCATTCCACCTTCGTGCCATGATCAGACCTGTCCCCTGAACAAAAATTCTACAGGAATGAACCTGCATTACCATTGTCCTCATTGTAGTCAAGCGTATGTGGATTTGAAACTGCTCTTTAGCCATATGGTGAAGAAGCATAGTAATACCATGGAGCCAGGTCCAGTTGGATTGGCTGCTACTAAGGTGAGTAAGGAAATCATTGAAAGCTGAACCACTGAATCAGTTACTTTTGTTAGTTTACTGTCAAAATCGATCTTGATTTCAACATACCGGATGTCCCTTAAAGTAATTGGCATCGGACAAATAGCTTCTATATCAGCTAGTTTGGAACTACTATAAACAATGTGTGAATCAGTAAAACCATTGTCTTTGATTGCGTCAATATCCTCATTTGTATTTTGAGAATCGTTTCGTTTTATTCAAATTAATTTTATCGGTGTTAACGTTATTTTGACGTCATAGTTTACCATTCAACTAAGATTGTATTTTTGCGCACAGGAGACATTGGAAAGGGAATATCCTGAGATTTCGATATTACCATCAACTGCGTCGTCGTCCTCTACCAGTCAAGCGCAATCTCCCAGTCACAGCCAGAGACCACCAAATCCTGCTGATCAGGTAATTAATAATTTTAGTTTCTTTTTCACTCAAACCAAATCACAAGCCACAAGCGGCAATATCCTAATGGCTAAGGTATCATCCTTGTGATCGAAAGTTCACGGGTTCGAACCCCAATGATTACACTATTGTGAACCCATTCTAGTCACAAGCATATTTAGCTCAGTTGTAGCTGTTCACAAAATCTTATTAACCGCTCCAAATAAGCTAAATATGCAGAATATGTTGGATTCCGATTTTTCTATTGCATTGCTAGTTCTCTTGAATGGTATTTCTTTATTGTATCTATCATGTTTAATTTTCGTTTCAACAATGTATGTATAATCTTCTATTCTAGGTACAGGCAGTGCAAAGTCTTCTCCTGCAGCAATATCTTGCAGGTGGCCGGAAGGGTAGTCTACAGGAACAATTGAAAATGCAGCAGCAGTATACCGCATCCTTAGCTGGTCTTCCCGGATTAGCACAAGTTGCATTATTCTCTCAAGGGTAAGTTTTACAATATTTTCTTTTATAACTTTCATATTAGTTTTAACAACATCACTTAATGATTATTGAGATTTCTTTCCAAATCTGTTATAAATAACACTTTCACACGTCATTATTTTAACGTAAAATTCAACCTGTTGAAGCCGGTGTTTTGTAGTAGCAGAAACACCGTAACAAACACAAAGGTCAAAGTCTCTTTTGAAGTCTATTAAATCCGTACTGGTCAAATCATATGAGAAATAGGGTAATGTTTGAGGTGCTTTTGGCACAAATTAACGCAACTACCCAAAATGTGCAAGCAGGTGCCCAAGAGTCAGACCACAATATTAGTCATATGCCTTTAATTAAAGCTCGTAAAGTCCTTCCAAAGGTTGTCTGGAAGATATCGCTCTCAGCGATAAGACCACCATTGTAACCAGTTTTATTTACAATATTGTTATTTAAGTGTGATTCATTTATTGGTGTACAATAAAGTATATTCTATCTTGCTTGCTTTTCTTTTATTCAACCTACATATAAAATTCATACCTTCCTTTTTCTTTTTCCAGTGGCTCACCATTCCCTCTTTACCCAACAATGCTGTACCCTCCGGAGTTGCTATTAGAACAGAGCCTGCTCCAAGGTCATGGTCTACCACCAGGTCTGGACAAGGAGGCTGAAATGATAGCCAAGACGTGAGTAGTAATATTTTAACAACATCATTGTTAGCTTTATCATTTAAGATTCTTACATTGTATATGACTGACGACAGATGTATGATTTGTATATGACCTCGTTGATCTAGTGGTCTCAAGTTGGATTGCTGAACATCAAGTGTTATTGGGTTTTTCTGTTAGAAATATCTCAGTAGTCGCCCGGAGTTTTGATGATGACGGTGTGATACCTCCGTGCTTCAGAAAGCATGTTCTGGAAGATTGATTTCAGTCAGGAACCAGTAAATCTGACCAGTGAATCCGGTTAGACTGGGAGCTGACACTAATATTGTTGGGAAAAGGCTAAGTAGATGATCAGTAAGATTTGTATACAATCTTCTACAATATTCTCTATTCTTTTTTATGTTACGTCTAAGTAGCTCATTGAATTTATACCCAGTTCATACATACTGATTATTTTAAGCTTTAGCTTTTTTATGTAATGTTTAATCATTGCTGTGGGTAAACTGTCAGTTCATCGATAGTACTATTATAAGATGATTATTATCAATGTGTTAGTTTGTCCTTCTTTCATGTCAAAACGGAACACAGGGTTAATGTAATTATTAGTGTGCTGCTAGGCCTTTAGACAGACTGGTTACTTTTTTTTCACTGAAAACAGCTTTCTAAGTCGTGGGCAGAACCTTGTTATCCATATATTTACACTTCTGTACAGTCTCTATGATTTCGTAACTCCATACTAAAATTGTGTGTATCGTCAGCAGGAGAACGCACTCGACACGAGGCCCACACATGCGTGTTATGAAGGACGAACCTATCCCTGAGGGGTACCTCCGCTTCCGATTCAACGAGGACTGTGCTTATCAGCATTGTGGATACAGGTGAGTTAGGCTTATTTTTATTTTTGAACATATCCTCACACTAGGAATTTCTCCTAGGCCATGTAAATAATTGTACCGGTACGAGAATGGAACCCGCGATACGCAACACAACAGCCAATCGCTCAACCATGTCCCAACCATGTCGCCAATTTTCTCCATCATTTGTAGTTTTAATATAAACAATAACTGGTCAAACCTTATTTTTATTTAATTGTCCATCTATAGTCAAGCAAATCTTTAGAATATTAACAGAGAATATATGTTCATCAGATTAGGAGATTTCAACGGGAGTTTTTTCTACCAAAACGTCATCATTGGCTTATTCCTGTCTTTATTATCCATTTCAAATATTAGCCTGATCTAAAAATTTACTATCTATATTTACAGGGAACACCAAACTCATTTCCATTGCACGCGAAAGGATTGCGGCTACTCCTTTTGTGACAAGACCAGATTCGTTCAACACACCGCGAGACATGAAAGGTATATTAATTCTCTTTTCAATAGTAATAGTCCATATCGGTCATATCCATTTCATCGTCGCCATGATCTTTGACCAGTTAATCAAAAGGAACTGCTATTTTTATTGAAGTTGTGATAAAATTGAAGAAATTTTCTATCTTGTAATCTGTCAACAATTATACTGAACATTAAAATCAAATCAAAAGAAAGCGAAATAAGATCTTCAACTCCAGTATCAGATTCATCAAATTTTAATATTAATAATTTATCATTATTTATTAAACATAGGCACACCAACGAATTTTTCCAACTGAATACTAAGCCACTATACGAGAACTATATACATATACATATATATATATACTACACACATCAAAAGTGTCTAGGGATCAAGCATTTTTATGCGGATTTCTTGAGATTGAGATGTGGCTTTGTAATAAATTTATGATTTTATAAATTTACTAGCTTCCGCCCGCGACTTCGTCCGCGTGGAAAAAAAAATCCCCCGATTTTGAAACATTCTTCATTAGTGCTCCGCTCCTATTGGTCTTAGCGTGATGATATATAGCCTATAGCCTTCCTCGATAAATGGGCTATCTAACACTGAAAGAATTTTTCAAATCAGAGCCGTAGTTCCTGAGATTAGCGCGTTCAAGCAAACAAACAAACAAACAAACAAACAAACAAACTCTTCAGCTTTATAATATTAGTATAGATATGGATCCTTTTTGGTGCATTTCATAATTTGAAACAGGAACTGTTAATCAAATTCGAGTAAAAGATGAAAATCAGCTGTCAATATTTTCCCTATAAAAACATACAACGCATTGAAGACATTATTAGTGCTACTGTTTCCCTACTACTGATTAAAACCAACGTTATTATGGAGCGGCGACGTCATTTAAGCAGGGAAGAAATGCTCAGAGCCGTGGGAATGATAGAAGCTGGTTCCCGGCAACGTACTGTGGCTTTAGCTCTGAATACAAGTCAGAGTGTTATCAGTCGACTTTGGACACGTTACCGAAGCACTGGTACCGTGGCTGAGCGCCATGGAGGACGGTATCGCTGCACCACACGGAGACAAGACCGATACATTCAAATCTTAACTCGAAGAGCTCCAACAATAACCGCCATGATGTTAGCCGTGAGGCTTCATCACTCTTCAGGGAACTTAATTAGCGACCAAACAGTCAGAAACCGCTTGCATGAAGTGAACCTTCATTCCCGAAGACCGCTACGGGTACCACCTATAGCAATGCACAATCGTAGGATTCGATATCAATGGGCTCTTGAACACAGAAATTGGGCAGAAGAACAATGGCGTTTCGTGTGCTTTTCTGATGAGTCTCGTTTTGGTATAAGACCGGATACAAGACGTATACGACACTGGAGAACCCCTGGACGCCAACAGCGATAAAAATCCTGCCAGGAAGTCCATCCTTATAGTGGTGGAACCATCATGGTATGGGCGGGTATTTGGATCGGCGGAAGAACTGAGTTGATTTGGATCAGAGGCAACCTCAACGCTCAAATTTATGCTGAGACGATTGTATCTGACGTCATCGTTCCTCTACAAGTGCAAATCGGTCCCTTATTTCAGTTAATGCATGATAATGCACGACCGCACACCGCAAGAGTTGTAAGACAGACTCTCGCCGCAGCTAACATCAATGTCCTGCTCTGGCCTGCTCAGTCGCCAGACTTGAACCCGATTGAGCATGCATGGGATATGCTACAGAGAAGAGCTCTGCCGAATATGGAGGGTATCCAGTCGCAAGAAGACCTTTTTTTGTTGTTGCAACGAACATGGGCGGCCATTCCACAGCGTGATTTGGATGAACTCATTTTGAGTATGCCAAACCGATGTTCTTGTGTTGTTAGTGTTCGCGGTAGAAACACGGATTATTAATTGTTTAAGTTACCCAATAAAATTTTAAAGAAAACTGTTATTTCAGTCTTTTTTTCGAACTTTAATGTTAGTGGTTCAAATGTCAAAAATCCCTTTATTAGGAAAATGGCAAATTTCTTTATTAATGCAAAGGTGACTTGGTTTATCGTTACTGTGACAAACGAAAACACTTTATTTGATGAATCCTTAAAGAAAATTTTAATTAATATCAATCAGGAGAAAAGTTATTGCAAAAATATATGTTGATCCCTAGACACTTTTGATGTGTGTATTTACGAGAGGTACTATGTTAATGAGTCACCTACAGACATGCATATCCTTCACAGATATCAGATGAATTATTATAATTTCAAATCTTTGTTTGAGAAATGTTTCCAGAAAGATGTAAACATAACTGATTTCTTTCCAGACTGGACACTTTAATGGGCGGTGACTTCCAACAGTATCGCGCTAACGTCTACTGCAAGCGACCCGAGTGCCCTCACGCTTCGACATTCGGTAATTATTCAGTTCGTACGTACATTAGTATACATTCCATTTATTTAAACCCTCTCTGTTAAAATTTTTAGTAATGGATCCCTTTTCACACCAATGAGAGCCTGATCTCTTTTTTAATTTGCATCACCATCATCTTCTTAACTTTTCTTGACAACACTAAATTACATTAGAGATCATTTGTCTTTAAACATTAGCTTCCACATCAATTAAGTTTTCAGTTATGGTTAGTATTAGTATAGTAAAATCTGACGTTACCACTCCAAATTTATTCATTAGACGTTTTTTGTACCACTTCCACTTTGTAATTATTGTTTATAACCAATTCCTCCTCGTCACTAATTTATCAATTTTTGATCCTTCTTCAAGGATCACCTTAAACTATGCTAAATTGGACGTTTCTTTTGCCTAAGGAACAGGGCAGAACAAGGCATCTCACTTCCATTGCCTGAAGTGCGACTTCGTGTGTACCGACACCAACAAAGTCGTAGCTCATCGTCGGCAGCATCAGAAACTTGACTCCATCCAGGCGGCTGGCTTCGAGAAGTTTCCGCCTAGCAAAGGTAACAAAACCATTCATACCTATTTTATTTTTTTTGACAAATACCTTTTTTGAACTAAGTAAACTACAAACAAAAATAAAGCTTCAAAATTTGTCGGCTGATAACGTAGACATGCAAGAGACAGGCAACACTTAGTCTTTGGCCAAAGTTATGGCCAGCCCTTGGGTCCCAGGGTTGCGGGAATGTTGTCACGAGACCACGGCCTCAGAACGCAAGGGCAGCTGAAGGAACAGGGTGGGTTTTTAGTCAGTAGAAGTCTGACACTCCCTTCCGCTCCAACCACAGTGCGAGGAGTCATTTGATGATTTTCCCACTCAGAAAAAAAGACCTTGGGTCATGGGAAGTGTAATCCAGCCTTTCATATTAGGTAAATATACATAGTAATCTCGCTGGTAATTATATTTTCTAAACTTTTGGGGTCGGAACTCACGGTCATTTCAAAGAAATTATGAAAAGGCTGGTTATTATGGATTCTTATTAAAGGGGCAAGCTGTAAATATGAGCAGTATACCAAATTTTTCTGTACCACTAGTGTCTTTATATATTTTTTAATGTTCCGTTTTCTTTAACAATTTTTCCTTTACGTTACAGGTTGCGGCTACGAGCCTCAATGCATCCACAGTAAGAAGCAAACCCACTACCACTGTCTCCAATGTGGCTTTGCGGTCCTCGGTCTGTCTCAGATGACGTCCCACAAGTACAAACACCAGGAAGCCAACCTGGGACCCTCCACAAGCGGCACAAATTGACCAGAGAATATTTACAAAAGTGACTTTAAAAGTGAGTGTGTAAAAATGAATGTGAAATTGAATAACCCTTTTTGTGTCTGAAATTTAGACAAGATTATTTTCGAAAGTGCCTAGTGTCTTAGAAAATGACAAGGGTGTATTTAATGTAGAATTTCTGACTTGACAAATAGCGTAGTAGAATTCGCGTCTATGGAATTTAGAACTTTAAAGACGATTACAGACAAATTTTTCTTTGTCTTACGCAAGTCCTTATTCTATAACAGTATCTAAATTAGTAGAAACCCCCAAAACTTGTGCCTTAGTCACAAACCGGAATGTAACCTAGTGGCAAATGTTTTTGTGCCAAAACAAAATTAGTTTAAAACTATTGTTGAATTTATTGAAGCGATTTATGAATAGTGTGGAGACGTATGCTTAGACTATTTTCCTACAAATGTATGAACAAATATTGTGAATAACCTGTAGGAGCAGTGCATGCATGTTAGTCTTATTTTATCAACAATCTTATGAAAGCTTCATTTTTTTTGTTATAGTCTTCACTATATCAAGCTACTGAAATTCTAGATCCTTCTAAAGTTTGTTGATAAAACTAAGACACAATTATATTTAAAAGTGTGTATTTCCTAAATCCTGACCAATCTTAGTTGTTAGTTTATATAAAATATTTATATTTATTACTTCCCCATGAAAAAGACATTTTTACGAATAGTATTATTAAATGTAGAACTTCGTGAAATTATTAAAGAAAAAAGATATTAAGGCAATAAAATTTGGGTTAAGAACACCACTTTGTGCCTGGAGGGTAGAGTCATGACAATATCATATTTTGGGATAATATCTGATAGATAAAAATACTCATTTTGCAAAAATAAATAACTTATTCAATGGCCTAAATACCACCTCACTATCAGAAATTATCGCAAAATATCTAGTTTTACAATGGAAAAAAATATATTTAATAAAAAAACATATTTAATGAAAATGGTCAATTCTATAACAAAATACAACTTGTAAATAAGATTAGATTATATATTAAAACATAATGTTAATAAAAATGTAATTGTTACAGAAATATTGGTAAAAAATATTAATGTATAAAAAAATCATTAGGACATTAGTGTACAGAAAAAAATTGAGTGCTAATGTTTGTGATTCATGAGGTAGCCATAAAATGCCATAAAACTTTCATTTAAGTAATAATTATAATTGTTGAAAATCGTCGTCACGAAACTTGAGATATTTTTGTGTGATTAGCTACTTGCGTAGGTTTTTTATTTGTATTTCATAGAAACAAGCTGAAGTCTCGTTGCAACGATTTAAATACATTTTTATTTCAGTATTAGATAATATATATTTTTGTCCTTCTAAAATACACCTTTTGCATTCCTGATTTTGATTCCTGGCATCCGTTTGAGCCATTTAGTTATTAGAAAATGGTCGTGTGTCGATCGTTTTTGTGACCAAAACTGTTTACACCCATCTCCTAGCATGTAATCAGTATTTGTAGCTTATTAAGATCTATTCAGTTGTTCCTACTGCGTCATTTTCTTTGAGCATTAATTTAATTGTTAATTTATATTCTACTTACATCTTCAGTTTAAAAAATGTAACTTGAAATGACAATCAATCATTAAAAATCACTAGAATATAATTTACAAAAATTTATAAATTTAAAACTGTTAACTTATCTTTAACTTACACGATGTATGTACAAAGAAGATATTTCTGAATGATTTATTAATCAAAATATTATAAACAAAAAACATTAAAAATCGCATTACTGTAGTATTTTTTCATATCTTTCTTTTTTTTTTAAATAGGCCGTGCCATGAAGAATCAGTCACATTGTATTAAGAAATATCTTAAAACGTTTTGGTCTAAAAATATTTTTTTAATTAAGGGCAAGTGAAGGCAAGTCCCCTGAAAAATAAACTCTGATTAAAGTTATTGATAAACACAGTAACTTAAGTTAAATCCTACTTAATACACACTTAACCTTATTCACAGTTTATTTTAGGGATATAAAAATATATTTGGCTCTATTAAGAATCGGCATTAAACTCACTATTTTTTGTTGTTTGTTATTTAATTTTATGTTCTCTGTTTTTATTTTCACTCTCTTTAAGTTTTTCTCACACAACAATTTTTATATAAAAAAAAAACATAATTTAATCGCGTATTTATGTATTTTAGAATACGTAGCTTTAATTTTAGTATTCGTTAATTTAATTAAAATGATTTTTCCTTACGAATACAGTATTCTGTCTGCGAGTATTATCGAATGGAGTGTTTAAATCCTTTTTTTACAAAATAAAAAATACAGAATGTGTGTGGTGCAAAATTTAGTTTAAAGAATATTTTACACAATTTGTAGGTTGCGTCCGAATAAAATCAGTTTGTTTGAAATTGGTATGATTATAGTTTAGTATTGTTTACCTCATGAGTTCTAGGAATTAAACGAGAATATCCTTATACACTGTTATTTTATTTTATTCTGACCATTTTTACATCCTACAAACAGTATGTTAACTAACAGAGGGCGTTCCCGTTAACCCGCAATAGTATGGCATACATACATGCAAAAAAAATATTACCATTCGAAAACTATTTGTTTTTTTTTTAATATTAAAATATTCACTAAAAATGTTAAATTGGTACGTAAAAGAAACACTCTGTACACGCTTACTTGAAGGATGGCAATGTCGCAATTTATTTATGAATACGTACGCGTGTACAGAGTGTTTCTTTTACGTATCAATTTAACATTTTTAGTGAATATTTTAATATAAAAAATAAAACATTTTGTTTTCGAATGCTAATATTTTTTTAGTATGTATGAATGCTATACTATTGCGGGTTAACGGGAACGCCCTCTGTTAGTTAACATGCTGTATATTCACGCAGTACTCCTTGATAGCTTAATATGAAAATTAACGGAATCAGTCGATATTTGTCGTGATTTTGACATTGCAACTGTAACCATTGAATGTTTTACATTGTCAATCAAACAATTATTTACACACAGTGTCTGCCTGCGGTTTCACTCGCATGTAGTTCTGAAACAGGTGTTCCAGTTTCGTACGTAGGTATATATATCACAAAAAGATTCATTTAAATCCGTTAAATAGTTCCAGAGCTTAGCTTGTACAAACAGATAAACTGTCTGTTTAAAAGTAATTGAGACTGGTTTAAAAACAGGAATAGTACATACTGTTTCTAAACCAATTATATTTTTTGTTTTATATTCAATATACACTTTTTTACTCTTTTATTATACACATATAGGTATGTATATGATATGGAGGAATGGATTTGTAGTTATTTTGGAATGTGCCATTAGACTTGATCAGAATTTACTTTAATAATAATCAGTCGGTTTCAGCAAAAGTGTAAAGTTCTAAATAGGTATAATCTAATATCAGTAATTGAATAGGTATATTTTGACTCTTTACGTCAAGAGAGGGCTGGCTTTTTTTGTCAAAGAATCACCTTTGCCCTTCAAGGTGACATACAGATTACAGCAATTACAGAATGAGAAACACGGACGCATATTATAATTATGTTTTATGACTCACAAGGACAGATCCCTTTAACCTTCGGTATGCCTGGTAGGGTCTGTCAGACCCACCTGTACACATAAACTGTTGCATATCCTTCAAATTCGAATTTTGCGCCTAACCGCACTTAGTAGCTGGCCGTTATGAATTGCTAGACACCCACCGCCCGCCACCTCTTTCCGGAGCACGCTCTCGTGGTAGTAGGACGTGCGTACTGTTCGCGGGTCTCAGAGACCCGACCAGGCACACGACGCGACGTTTCTATGTAAGTATATTTTGTTAGTGTTTTTGGAAATTGATGTTATTATTGTGCTAAAATATAATATCTTTAACATTATTTTAGTTTCAAAATGGGGAGCCATCTGTGCGATGATGATATTAGTAATTTATTACTCGAAGCGGCTGAAGAAGGCGTAATTTTCAACTCAAGTGGAGAAGAGTCCGATCACGTGAGTCAGGGAAGCGAGGCATCTGATTCAGAGGTACAAAACAATGACATTGGTGAGGTTGTTGCGGAAGAAAGTTCGTCAGATTCTGAAATGGGCGTGCCGTTGTCTACGCTAGCTTCATTGCCGTCAGGGAGAGTGTTTATTTTATTTTATTTTATTTTGGGACATAAAACAGTAGTACAATGTGTATTGTATATAAACATGTAACTTAAAATTACTTATCGTACTACTAACAACAATATCCACTTATTACTACTATTATGTTGATGCTACGTGAGATATCAATAAGAAAAAAAAAACAGAATTGAAAACTAGTGTCAATGAACGCTCTCCCTGACGGCAATTCTTCTGGATGCTCAATTCTGCTGGTGTCAATGGCAAAATTATTCAAATGCTCAACTGTCCAGAAAACAACAAGTATAGTCGAAGAAGTTTCATAAAAGACTTGGGCCTTGCACTGATTGAACAACATTTGCAGTCAAGAAAAAACAACAATCGCCTATCTACAGATCTTCGCAAACGAATAGGTAGTCATTTGGGTACCCAAGATGACACGCCATTGAAAAAATCGACTCCTGGTATAAAACGTAGATGCTACGTATGCCCAGTCAAGAAAGATCGCAAAACGCAATATATTTGTGAGACCTATAAGAGTCACTTATGTAGTGGACTCTGGATCCGAACCAGAACCCTAGAAAATGTTGACAGAAATGATGAAGATTGAATATTTTTTTAGTTATTATTAAGTATATAGAAGTGACTTATATTTTTATATAGTCTGATTGAGATCTCTTTAGTTTTTAATAAGTAATGTGTGTTATAATAGTAACAAAGTATTTTTTTTGGTTAAAAACACCACCTAAGTTTAATTGGAAAAATAATTATTAAAAGTTGTTGATTTGCAATATTTTTTTATTTTATTTTGTAACATACACGCCTAGTAAAAATATTAATACATTTTAATAACTTATTTATCAATAATTATTTGAGAAATTACAATTTAAAAATCCGGGTCTGATAAACCCACCAGGCATACCGTGTAACTTTTTGCCACCAGGCATACCGAAGGTTAAACAAATTATTATCTACCTTTTTATGCCTTTGTTTTGCATTTCCTTCTAAACTTAGCAACAGATAAATACTTAAGATTTTCACTGAAATAATGATAAATGTGTAACTATGTAGGGTAAATACGCTAAACGTCGGCCCCCCCCCCAATCTTCGGCCGTCTGTACGTTTTCAGCTTGCGTTCATTCAAAAGGTAATTAAAAGACAATTTTGCTACCTGAATTACAACCTTAGTTCATACTCTATATGTACAAACCGTTACTATTCGATTACGTCACTCGCTCTTCGCACACTGAACGTAAGTCGCGACTGCGCCGTTGAAGCGTCAAGTTTGCGTTAAAAGTAGTTTACTTGATGTGAATACCCATACTTCGGGAATTGATATTACTACGGTAAGACATTTCTTTATTTTTGTTTTGAGCTTTTTTATCACTAATACGTGATTTTTACTATATTTTGAGATAGTTTTTTCAACGTTTTGCGTATTGTTTTAAGGGCAAAATAGGAGGCCGTCAATAGAGCGCCAATTTTGACTCAAAACCCGATTCTCGGCCGTGGCCGACTTAAAGTAAATGCAGTCTGTTTTATAAATTCCAATTCTACCAATTCCATTGGTTTAACAAGAGAATTTGCAAAGCTTACAGGCAAATAAATCTATTTTACGTTTAATTGCCAAATACCGGCCGGGGTGATATTAGTTGAATCTCGAGAAATAAGGTACACGAAATAGGGGCCGACATTAGAAATATTAAAGATCGTAATGTCGACCAGCCTCAAATTCGGACGCCACTATACAGGCTGATTACTTTTGTATTTTTTTATTGATTGGGTGGTAGCTAGTAATTTTTAATTTATTTATCAAACTTATTTTCTCAAATTTAAATATGTATTATGACAAGTATATTTTATTAATATTATTAAGAAGTTTAGTTTTAATATAGGTATTGACAATATTGAAAACATATCTATGGTAGCTAATTATGGTTTGGGAATTTGGGATATAAATATAAATTGCTCTTTGGAACTTGCTATCTATGAAAACCTTGTTTATTAGCTTAAAAAATATCTTTGAAGTTTACTTACTTTCATTGATTCATTAACCTGCACGTGACAAAAAGCTCGTTCGTTTTCACTTAATGCTTTTAATTTAAGGTACTACAATGACAGAGTAGGTAGAGGCTTTCGCGAAAGCAAAGAAAATTATGCGGTTACGATCGCAATAAAATAAAAGAAGCTCTTGGGGCAATAGGTATGGATGTCCATTCATGCATTAAACTATTTGGTATCCCACGAACAACGTTGCAAATATTTTATTTTATTGTGATGTTTTACTTTGTTATAATTTTAGTACCTAACATTGTTGAGGGGAAAAATATATTTTAGTAATAAAAAAATACAATTACAAATGTATACTTAGTGTGATATTAGACTCCTGCCAAAATAAATCATATTAATAATATTTGTCAGTCTTAATTTAAAACATCCTATACCCGGCCGACATTTGGGAAAAACGCGACCGACCTTAGGCCGTGAATGGCCGACTTTAGGGTTTTTTCGTTCTCGACTCATCTAAACCTTAAAACTTTTTTCTTTTAATAGAAATAACAACCTTATGCCTATAAACATGAAATAGACATATGAAACTATCCAAAACCGCATCAGAAGCTATCCTTCGTTGCAAACTGATGGCGCCAGAGCGATCCCCAGTCAGAAAATCCGTTAGGGGGCCGACTTTTGGCGTATTTACCCTACCTACTCAATTTACTTCCCTGCAAAGCTAGGTCAGTATCTAGTAATTGGTCTCTAGTATTATATAAAATATTTTTACCAGCAATTCGTATAATACGCAAGTATTAAGAATAAGTAACAGAAATTGCTGGTCTAACATAATATAAATGGTAATTTCGTCGTTGAATCTTATTCGATATTTACGCCATCTAGTTAGTAATTCAAGAACTGCCAAGGATGCTTGCTTTGTGTTTTGTTTTATTGTTGCTATTAGTTCTAAGATGAAAGCAAATGTGTTAAATGTATACTTATGTATACATTTAACACATTGTGATTGGATTATGAGGTTTATTTTGTCTTAGAATGGTATTTTATACACTCAAGCATGATGCTTTATGTTCGATTTCGAGTTCAAGTTGGAAACAAAAAAAGTCACCTATGGGAAAAAATAATACGCAGGAGTGATGATAGATGGCGCTAGCAGTAGGAATAAAAATGCGGAAACTTGGCAAGATTGTTGTCAGTCGCTAGGTAGGTACCTATACCTATATATTTTAATATTCTAGATGCTGCTTTTGTATTTTTCTAAATTATCCTTCTTTGAGACAGCACTACACGCCAAGAAATCATCTGCTAAGAATTTTTACCAATTAGTCAGGGTCGGTTTCTAGTCTAACTAAATGAAGCTGAGTATTAGTGTTTCATGCGTGTGTGAATTCTTGACATAATTATCAGTATTTCTCCATGCCTCGGAAAGCACTTTAATTAATTTAAAAATTAAGTTCAATATATCAAAATATTAGACCTTTTCTTTTGTACCCATATTCGCAAATAAATAAATGATTATTTATGAAAGTGTTAACAGAACCATTAGATGGCATAACCTACGGACTTCAAATAAGCAGTCTAAAATTTACGGATTTGAATTTCGCATCTTAACATAGTATAAAGCAAAGTCGCTTCCCTGTGTCTGACTGTCTGTCCCTATGTATGCTTAAATCTTTAAAACTACGCAACGGATTTTGATGCAGTTTCTTTCAATAGAAAGAGTGATTCAATAGGAAGGTTTGTAAGTATATAGCATGTATAATATAGTAGAGGAACACTGATAATTTTTGAGGTTTCCAATGTGATGTCGCAAATAAAAACATTTTTTTGCGCTTGCTTTGCAAACGCTGGCTGAACCCTACGAGATAGATCAAAATAATGTACTACAGTATTGTACACCTCAAAAAGGTCAACAAAAAAGTTCTCGATGGCATCTGTCTATCTCTTATAGATAACCCACAACAACCATTTTTTATCCTTTACTTTTTACGAGAAATACGAGCATATTTTACGAAGCGATTTTAAGCAATACAGCATTAATCCTTATCCAATTAAGTACCATAAATACATTGTGCATTTAATATAAATCAATATTGCCCTTTACAGAATATAATTCAAATAAATAGTTTCGAAGATATTACAGATTTAAAATGTTTTTAAAACAAATGTTTTTAAACGTTTCGGAGGAGTAAGGTAACTAACATTGTGACACGAGAATTTTATATATTAGATTTAATATAAACAAACACCCGTGCGAAGCCGGGGCGGGTCGCTAGTTTATTATATAATCAACCATATATATAATTATACCAATCAGAAGTACCGTGAACTAGACGTGGTTCTATACTTAATAACAATTAAATTGTACGTGTATCTAAAACTGCCTTTGTGGGGCAATACTTTTTTTTTATTTATTTAAAATAGTTTCGCGTTTGACCACTATCTCACCTGATGGTAAGTGATGATGTGGTCGAAGAAAAGTTAAAATTAAATAGTAATTTAATTGCGTATCGTATCACAGCATAGTACCTAACTAAGCTAGATAACTACCACGATTATAGCACGGACTTAAATATTAGCAGTCAATATTTACGTAATTTTATGAGTTAACTCATAAATGTACGTAAAAATAAATACTAATACGTATACAGATAATACTTAAACTTCGCACTAGTTACTTAATTCAAGATAAATCATATAAAAGCCAGCTTACCAGCCTTCTTAATATTATCAATCAGTCGTAAGTATATCGTGATCTGAACGTGGGTGCTAATTATCAATAAAATTGTACGTAGACAAACATTAAATTACTTAGTTGAGTACTTAGGTATTATGATGTACATTGCTTAGCTATATGAGTGGAAAAAAATCTTAATCTCATCATCCAGTTTTCAGGCAACTGGCAAAGAGATAAACTAAGGATGTTATTCTAAGCGAATTACTTCTGAGCGGGTCTTTATATTTAGCAGCATGAACTATAATACGTTCAGAATGTGCGAGTTTTAGTTCAGTTTAATACCGAGTTCCTCCTATCGCCGCGAAAGTTCTTCTTCTTAGTGTGTCGATGGAAAATATCGCTATTGCCATAGACTTTAAAAGAAACGTCGACCTCTGAGTTTATTTCGGTGATTCTTCTCACAGTAGTCAGTTAGGAAACAACGGCCTCATCTAGCTAATCTTAAAACTGCAACAATGACGTTGAAAAGTTTCATTTATAACCAACTTGCATTTAAATATTTCATTTTATCGTGGTAAAAGGATAACACAGTCTGCGTCTGAAATCGCTGGCTTCGTCAGGTTGAGTAAGATCATATTAAAAAAAAAATGTTGGGATCATCACCGCCTGCATAAACTTCTCGGAAGTTATTCCATTTAATCTTCTTGCCCTGAATGTCTTTCATTCAAACCTTATTGTTAACAAGACATTTAAAGTCGAACACGTAATTCTGGGTTAAGTTGCGGATATAATAAGGTTCTCCTTCATTCTTGGCCCATTTTACTAACCAACGCCATTCATGAGGGATATATTATGTAGATAATTTTATTTGAGAAGCTCTCTCGGTGATAGAGTGGACACTGTCCCCCTTATGTTGGATGTGTCCCTTCTATAAAAATCGTTGTTTTATGCATACGTTGAATCTTGTTTTTATAAACAAAGTGGCTTAACCACTTTGGCCAGCACAATTGTCTGACCAAAAGCAAAACTCTTTGTTCGCTTGGTCAATATTAGCTTGTATAAAATTTAAGAAGCAACTACTAACTTTATTTGCGCCACGTTTTGTCACAGATTGATTCCACATTTAGTAAATGGCCAAGATATTTAATCAGAACATTTATAATGGCATTTGCATGCCTAAGTTCTTAAGGCATTTATGTTTAAGGTCGCTCAATTCTTTTTGGTGTCTCTGTCGTTTTCTAATTATTTGAGGAAACATGGCGCGATCGCTTTAATGCGAAGCAGGCGAATTCGTGGTGCTACAGGATAAACAATTCAGAGACTGTATACAACTGTCGTCAATGTTGCCTACATTGACTATCGCAGATCTAATGGACATTTAGTAGACGACGGCATAGGAGTTGGCACTGATAGGTCCAAATTAACCGGGGTAGTACTGTGTGTGAGAGCAAAGAAAATGTACTAGGATGATTGCTGTAAATATCGTCGGCAGACGGATCAGATATGATATTCGGTATTGAGCTGACGCAGGTAATTTCTTGGGTACCGCCATCTTTATGCAGACCTTCTTCCCACATTATATCAGAAAGTTCTTGACTAATTTCTTCAGCACCGGGAGGTAAAGGAAATGTTTGTTGTATTAGAACGTTGTCATCGATGTACACCACTGAAATTAAAAAAAGAGAACAATTTAAAGGTACTCATAAAATGTATCTAGCAATTAATTTGCCAATCTTAACTAAAAAATCTTTATATTTCACGATATTTTGAATTGAATAATGCCCCAAACGATGTGGTTACCCCAGTAAAAATGTCCCATCTTAGGATCGAACCAACAAATCATTTATCACAGATTCCGTATAAAAAATATCCTATAATCAAATGAAACGCTTAGAAATTACGTTGGTATAAAATCGTCCTATTATTTTATGTCTCCTACTTTTTAGTGTTTATTATTACAGAAAGATAGATTACCCTGTGGGTATGTATGACGTCAATCGTTTTTTCGCACTAATAATGCGTTTCTATACATTTTCGACTAAAAAACGTTATAAAAAACATATGTATAAATCGATCGCTAACAACTGTTTCCTGGGACAAACAAGCAATATTATAAATATAATGTTCATTCGTTTTTAAATTAAGAAGTTAATAGTGTGTATTACAAAATAATACAGTTGGAATTGCCAACTTACCAGCCTTTACAAGTTTTTTCGCCTAAACAGCATTATCATAGGAAAATGATGAACTAAGCTCAGGTCTTTCTGCATCTTTTTTAAGCATATCCAAAATTTTCCATGGTCGTGACATCTTTAAAAATATGTTTTTTCATGCAAAAAACATATTTGCATTTACTGACCATCGCCTTTCTCTTTTACTCTTGCACAATACTTCGATGTATGAGTGGGATACAAAGCTGAACCGAGCGATATTGTGTCTGAATATTCATTCAGATCACCGATTTTTCGTTGAACACATTTTTCTAACACCCAGCGTCTCACACCATTAAGTTATGCCTTAATGCCAACCTTTTTTCAAATGCAAAACACTTAGAAAGATGTTTTAATTAACTTAATAAAGATGTTTTTTTAGTCAAACTGAAAGAAAGCTAAGCGCATGACATAAACATGCCTTCGCTCCAACAAACAGCGGCCGGAGTGACGAATGGACGATGCGCCCGCGCCGTTCCCTGTGCGTCGTCGCTTGATCACTTCGTACGTTTTAATGCTTATGAAAGATGAAACGTTATTCGATTCCATATTTCCGAAACTAAATAAGATACGAAAATTCTAAAAACGTACGTCTGTAGAGTTTATATTCCTTATCTCGTTTAGCTATTTACCTCACTTTCGTTCCATAATCACATCGGACTCTGTTCTACGTATGAGTCGATATATGAAGGCCTAACTATAACAAAACAGCAGAATGCTGTATAATAGACGGTGAGACAGTTATAAGTACTATCGTTTATAGACAGAAAAAAAAAATGCATACGTACATTTTGTGAACTGCATACAATACTTAAACGAAATACACATTAATTGAATCTTAATATAGTAAGTATAATTATGTATTTTACACTATACGTATATATATATATATATATTGGTTCAGTTTCCGGGGTTGCGGGAGTGTTATAATGAGATACCGCGGCCCCGAAACGTAAGGGCATTGAAGGAACAGGGTGGATTTTTTGTCAGTAGAAGTCTAACACTCCCTTCCGTTCTACTCAGAGAGTGAAGAGTCATGAGATAATTTTCTCCCCGAAAAAAAGGCGTCTTTGGGCTGTGAGCACACTAGTATTAAAAGGGTCAAAATAAACAATACATTAGAGTACAATACATTCGTCTCAAACGACATTTTTCAACTTGAGAAGAGGCAATAAATAAAATAAAGTTACAATAAGATATTACATTTCGTAACAGATTTGTCTGAGAAATTGCTTTAAAGCATATGAGATGAATACATTTACTTGTATATTTGTTCTACTTCGTCGCGACTGAAAGGTTACACAAAGGCACAAACGGTACAAAGCTTTATCGCTGTAAGCGCTTTGACACATTAGACGCTGCTATTACAAAAGCTGTTATTTCCTCTTAAGCGAGAAGAATATATTATGTAGTTTCCTTAGTAAAGTTGTTCATTAATTCGATACGAAGGAAATCTAGTCCGCCGCCTTTCTCTGTGCTTTGAAGGTTTTTAAATGTGCGAATAGCTCTGATTTTCAACCGACGACAAAAAAGGAGGAGGTTATCAAGTCGACGCGTATTTTTTTTTTAATAAATGATCACCGATTACTCGAAGACGCCTGAACCGATTTGGAAAATTCTTTTTTTCTTTGAAAGGGTATACTTCGAAATTTGTCCCATCGTCACCAAGTCAGGATCTGATGATGGGATCTTGGAGAAATCGAGGGAATTCTTCAAATATTATAGGCACACCTATAGTAATTTGAGTATTTTTAAAGTAACTTGTGTAGATGCATTCGAAAAGCACCATTTGTGAAGTGGACCTGATGATGAAGACCACAGATGGCCACTGGAACTACTCAATATATAAGTAGCAATAATAAGTATTTCATGTGTTCCGCTTCGATTACTTGAATGTGGTTATTAAGCACAATATGCTCGTCACAATGCATATGGTGAAGTGAAGCTGATGGTGAAGTACCAGGAGAACTCCTCAACAATTGACGGCCCAACATTGGGAAAAGCAATATTTTGTAAATGATTATAAGTAGTTGACATTTAGGCTCTTGTAACTAGGTCAATTAAAAATCGACCAACTAAAAAGAGTGAAATAAAAACAGTGTTTTTTGGGAGTCGATTTAATTTTTTGGTAAAAAATTTTTGTCTGAACTTAATATTAGTGCGTTTTGCTCTACAGAGCAGTTAGCTGTATTGATGGGGCCCGTTAGGTCCATTGTCTGCCGGAGTACAGTAATCTTCTAAAGAGATACTGCTGCCCCGGAAAGCAAGGGAAACTATAGGAACAGGTGAGTATTTAGTATGTTTCTATTCGACTTCAAAAAAAGGAGGAGGCTCTGTTCGTCGGAATCTTTTATATGTATGTTCCCCGATTACTCGTAGACCGTTGGAATGATTTGGAAAATTCTTTTTTTTGCTTATAAGGGTCTACTCTCCAGGTCGTTCCATTGTCATCAAGTCAGGATCTGATGATGGAGTCCTGGAGAAATAGAGGGAACTCTTCAAATATTAAAGGCACACCTATAACGATTTTGGTTTTTATATAGTAACTGGTGCAGTTGCTCTCGAAAAACACCATTTGAGGTGAAACTGATGATGAAGACCACAGATGACTACCGGAACTACTTAATAATATGTATTTCATGGGTTGCGATTCGATTACTTGGATATGGTTGTTGAGCACTTTATACTCGTCACAACGCAGCACGATGAAGTGGAGCTGATGGTGAAGTACCAGGAGAACACCTCAACAATTATGTTAATTGTTGAGGTGTATAATAAGTGTTGAGGTGGTTAATATTGCTTTACCTTGTAAAGCAATATTTTGTAAAACGGTGGTAAGTAGTTGACATTTAGGTTTTTGTAACTAGGTTACTTACAAACTGAAGAAACACTAAAAAGCAAGAAAAAAACTATATCACAATAAATATAAAGGACCATCAACAAGACACTGCAACGTAAAAGGAAAATAAAGTTATTTTTCACTTTGCAGTGTTTCTTTTTGAAGTCGGTTTAAATATTTTTTGCTAAAAGTTTTTTAGTAAATTATTTCGTAATCTACGCAGACGAAGTGCGGCCGAATTGCAAGTATTTTTAATGAAATAATGAAACACTGCACGGTCCCGAGTAAAAGTTATTTTAATTTTTTATTAGACTTTCAGCCCTATTTATATAAACGTTTTGTTTTGGTTATGGAGATAAATCGTTTTTAAGAGCACCCACATGCTCTTTGGGGTAAGCAACGACCTATAGAATGGTGATCATTAGGCGCGGTTAGCCATTAGGCTTTTAACATTTAGATCCGCCAAGATATTCCATGAAGTCACAGTTTTTTACGGAATCAAATATGGGTTGTAAAGTAATTTTCAAAAACTATTATAAGAATGTAACATACCTACCAATGAATGAAATTCAATTTTTAAAGATCTTTGTTCACAGATACCTATTAACCAACAAAAATGCACTAACCCTACTTAAGATTCCGTAGCCGAATGGCAAAAAATGGAACCCTTATAGATTTGTCATGTCTGTCGGTCTGTTCGTCCGTAAGTCACAGCCATTTTATTCCGAAACTATTAAGACTACACATCGCACTCTCAGAATGAAAGGGACTGAACTCGAAAAATAGTACTTTTTGGATTTGAGCAGTCATAATGCTATGCTGCTATTGAATATTTTATATTCATATATCTTAAGTGGCAAATGTGTAAGCTGTCTCTTTATAACTCGTAATTCAGATCCCTGTTTCCACGGCAATTCAGAGTAATGTTTCAGGCCAGTTTACAACAAAACCTGAAATTACACGAATTTAGAGTTAGGTCACTTTCATTCTAAGAGTGCGACATGTGAAACTTATTAGGTACATGTATTATGTTAACCGCTTTCCAGTTAAAATTTAAAAAAAATATAGAGTAAAAGCCTCAACTTTTCAAAAAAACACTGTTACTAAAAATATGTACTTTTTAATGTTGCATTTTTTTTTAATTATCATATGACTCGAACCCACCCTGTTACTTTAGTTGGCCTTGCGTTTCGGTGCCGCTGTGTCTCGTAAGAACATTTCCGCAAACCGGGGCGTACAGCATATCTAAGTTTTTAGTCACATTTATGACGATGACGTTGAAAACAAAGAACATTCAGTCTTTATGGACATCATTAGATAGATAAATAGATATACTCTTTATTGTACACCATAACAGAATTAAATGAGGACTTAAAAACTAAAGGGTGTTACAATGGGCGGTCTTATCACTAAAAGCAATCTTTTACAGACTACCTTTGATGATGGATGGATTTGACACAGCAGGAGAAAATAAATACGCGGGTAGTCCATGGTGCACTATTCACTTATATACAATACATAAGTAATAATCTACATACACAATACACATATATATACATAAGAAAAGCTGGGATATATAAAAAAAATAACAAATTCTTTTACCATGTTTTTGAAAGGAGGAAGGATTTGTGCTTGTCTTACTGACACGGGAAGAGTATTCCACAGTCGTACTGCTTGAACTGTGAACGACTTACCAAAGAAATCGGTGGAGTGATTCGGTACCTCTAGCCTCAAGTTTTCCGATGACCTCAGAAATTTGGCATGTGTGTCATGGGGGAACTTGAAACGTTCTTTAAGATAAGAGGGGGTTTTAGGATTGAACAGAATACTGTAAAGCAGAGACAAGATTTGTAAGTTCCGGCGAAGGCGTATAGAATTCCACTTGAGTTTCGTACGAAATTCGGATACGTAACCCATTCACAAACCCGAAAATCTAACAGCGGGTCTAATTTTAGCATATTAATATCGGTTTTCTCAGAAACTAGGTTGCTGAGGTCAGCCGGTGGGTGAAAGACAAAGATATTTAGTAACGAGATACATCTCTATATATTCTGTCATCCCACTCAATCTCTAAGCAAACTTTATTCTTAAAATGACGGAATAATAATGTTGTAGGCACAAAAGATATATATTTATATCGACTTCGTTCTCTTGGCAGGGTTTTTACGCGTAAAATCCAATCCCGTGGGAATTCCGGGATAAAAAGTAGCCTATGTATTATTCCAGGATATCAACTATGTACTTACCAGATTGCATTCAGATCCGTTCAATAGTTTTTACCTGAAAGAGCAACAAACATACATACATTCTCATAGACTTTCGCATTTATAATATTAGTGGGATAAGAAGTAAGATAATATTAATATGTGAAATTTGGCATAATTAAAGTTTATATGGAAAAGGAGTTACCCTCAGGTTGGGACTGTCTCTCACCTTTCGCATCAGCGATGGCTCTCTTACGTACACTGACGTGAAAGCCGTCCACGTGAGCAAGCTGGAGTTTAGCAGAAAGCGATATATATAGACCGATTTTCTTATTATTTATAACAATCAAATTAGACCCCGTCTAAAAATTCTTATTTGTCACCCAATTTATTATGTGGACTAATATTGCATTAACGAACACAATATACCGTATATTTTATTGTAAGTGTAAACGTGAGGACTTGTGATTGACTTTCTGGCTACAATTTTTTTCTTTGTGCGTTTATTAGTCCTTCAAAACTTAAATAAATAAATATTCTTCAGACAAAGGATCTCTTACCATTTTCCTTTATTTGTTTATTTTTTTAAATTCTCCCTCTAGTACTTAGAATTCGGGCACGCCGCAATTGCGGCGGTAAGACCCCTCTTTGAGGAGTGGCTAGATCGGCGTCACGGCGTCCTGACCTACCGCATGACGCAGGTCCTCACCGGACACGGAAGTTTCGGGAGGTACCTGTGTCTGATGGGAAATGAGGAAACGCCTGGGTGTCACCACTGCGAGGGTCGCCCTGAGGACACCGTAGAGCACACGGTGCAAGACTGCCCCGCCTGGGCAGAGCACCGACGTGTCCTCACGGCGGCGATAGGCGGAGACCTCTCGCGCCCGGCATTGGTCGAGGCCATGCTGCGGGGCGAAAGGGAGTGGGAAGCGGTCGCCTCCTTCTGCGAAGCAGTCATGCTTCCGAAGGAGGAGGCGGGCCGCGTGAGGGAGAGGATGGCGTCCTCCCTCCAGCCCAGCCGCAGTGGTAGACGCCCACGGCGTCGGACGTCGGCCGACGATCTCCGGCCACCGTAGGCGCGGGCATGCGGACAGCGAGTAAAGGGCAACTCGCTGTCCGACCATGGACCATGCCCGGGTCGACGGCGCGTCGTGTTCCACGCGCGCCTCAAAGAGCGTCAGCAATATGACGAGGCCCCCCCACAGAGGGCCGAAGCCTGCCGGGGTCGTGGGACTCATCCCGTTACCGTGACCCCGGTACGTAAAGGGTTATTGAAGGAACACCGTGGATTTTAGTCAGTAAAAGTCTGACAGTCCCTCCCACCCTGCCCGGAGTGGGAGGACTTATTTGATAATTTTACCACGATAAAAAAAAAAAAAAAAAGTACTTAGAATTCTTCTCTAGTTTCATAATATAAATAATATTAGAACTTATAGACTTCGATGCCTTTATAATTACAATCTAATCACTCACACTTCAATCTGAAGTCCTTAGCAATACCGGATAGTCCATTTAAGCAATTGCTTTGAGCATCACGTCTAGGGCATCACAAACAACACCAAAAATATTGTTAGCACGGCCAAGGCTATTTGAAAATCCGCGTGTTTTAAATTGACAAAATTGATGTATGAACTAATAACTTCACTTCTGCTTGCCCACTCACTAGTGCATCGTTGGCAGCTTTCGGAAATTTGGATAGGGGGCCCACAGGCGTGAACTACTAAGGGCATCAGGTAGTCTTAACCCAGCACAGGCCCTCGGCACTATACATTACAGAATTGATGTATGGAGTAATAACCTTACTTCTGTTTGCCCACTCGCTAATGCATCGTTGGCAGCTTTCGGAAATTTGGATAGGGGGCTCACAGGCGTGAACTACTAAGGGCATCAGGAGGTCTTAACCCAGCACAGGCCCTCGGCACTATACATTACAGAATTGATGTATGGAGTAATAACTTCACTTCTGCTTGCCCACTCGCTAGTGCATAGTTGGCAGCTTTCGGAAATTTGGATAGGGGGCCCACAGGCGTGCACTGCAAAGGGCATCAAGTAGTCTTAACCCAGCACAGGCCCTCGGCACTATACATTACAGAATTGATGTATGGAATAATAACTTTACTTCTGCTTGCCCACTCGCTAGTGCATAGTTGGCAGCTTTCGGAGATTTGGTTAGGGGGCCCACAGGCGTGTACTGCTAAGGGCATCAGGTAGTCTTAAGCCAGCACAGGCCCTCGGCACTATACATTACAGAATTGATGTATGGAGTAATAAATTCACTTCAGCTTGCCCACTCGCTAGGGCATCGTTGGCAGCTTTCGGAAATTTGGTTAGGGGCCCATAGGCGTGAACTGCTAAGGGCATCAAGTAGTCTTAACCCAGCACAGGCCCTCGGTACTATACATTACAGAATTGATATATGGAATAATAACTTCACTTCTGCTTGCCCACTCGCTAGTGCATAGTTGGCAGCTTTCGGAAATTCGGATAGGGGGCCCACAGGCGTGAACTGCTAAGGGCATCAAGTAGTCTTAACCCAGCACAGGCCCTCGGCATTATACATTACAGAATTGATGTATGGAATAATAACTTCACTTCTGCTTGCCAACTCGCTAGTGCATCGTTGGCAGCTTTCGGAAATTTGGTTAGGGAGCCCACAGGCGTGAACTGCTAAGGGCATCAAGTAGTCTTAACCCAGCACAGGCCCTCGGCACTATACATTACAGAATTGATGTATGGAATAATAACTTCACTTCTGCTTGCCCACTCGCTAGTGCATCGTTGGCAGCTTTCGGAAATTTGGTTAGGGGGCCCACAGGCGTGAACTGCTAAGGGCATCAAGTAGTCTTAACCCAGCCCAGGCCCTCGGCATTATACATTACAGAATTGATGTATGGAATAATAACTTCACTTCTGCTTGCCAACTCGCTAGTGCATCGTTGGCAGCTTTCGGAAATTTGGTTAGGGGGCCCACAGGCGTGAACTGCTAAGGGCATCAAGTAGTCTTAACCCAGCACAGGCCCTCGGCACTATACATTACAGAATTGATGTATGGAATAATAACTTCACTTCTGCTTGCCCACTCGCTAGTGCATCGTTGGCAGCTTTCGGAAATTTGGATAGGGGCCCACAGGCGTGAACTGCTAAGGGCATCAGGTAGTCTTAATCCTGCACAGGCCCTCGGCACTATACATTACAGAATTGATGTATGGAGTAATTACCTTACTTCTGTTTGCCCACTCGCTAGTGCATCGTTGGCAGCTTTCGGAAATTTGTATAGGGGGCCCACAGACGTGAACTGCTAAGGGCATCAAGTAGTGTTAACCCAGCACAGGCCCTCGGCACTATACATTACAGAATTGATGTATGGAGTAATAACCTCACTTCTGTTTGCCCACTCGCTAGTGCATCGTTGGCAGCTTTCGGAAATTCGGATAGGGGGCCCACAGGCGTGAACTACTAAGGGCATTAGGTAGTCTTAACCCAGCACAGGCCCTCGGCACTACACATATAGACACATCATCTGCTTGTCTTTTCCCAACTATTTGGGGTCGGCTTCTAGTCTAACCTAATTATATCATGGTGCAACTGCCTATCTGACCTGCACTACCCAGTAGCTGGGTAATACTATTCCCCAGACCAGTGACAGATTTTCCGGCTTCTGAATACCTGTAATGATTGTCAACGATGTCTAAACGAAAGCCGGGACCAACGACTTGACGTGCTTTCCGAGACATCTATACTATATCTATACTAATATTATAAAGCGGAAAAGTTAGTTTGTTTGTTTGCTTGAACGCGCTAATCTTCGAAAGTACTGGGTGGATTTGGATGCAATTTGGTATAGAAGTAGCTTGAAGCTTGAGGAAGGTTATAGGCTACTTTTTACGCGACTGAAAAAAAGGAGAGTTATGTTTTTACCGTGATAGAATCCACGGGAGCGAAGCCCCGCGTGAGTACTAGTAATATTATAAAGCGGAAAAGTTTGTTTGTTTGTTTGCTTGAACGCGCTAATCTTCAAAAGTACTGGGTGGATTTGGATGCAATTTGGTATGGAAGTAGCTTCAAGCTTGAGGAAGATTATAGGCTACTTTTTACGCGACTGCAAAAAAGGAGAGTTATGTTTTTACCGTGATAGAATCCACGGGAGCGAAGCCCCGCGTGAGTACTAGTTATATATATTTTTAAATTCAGAATGAGCTCACTCTTGACCTCGATCTCGCCTGATGCTAAGCGATAGATGAGGTCTACGATGTAACGAGTGAGCCCAGAAGATACCTGTTTACTCTGGCTTTAAAGGCTGAAAGGTCATAAGTGGCAGGGAACACAGAAGCCGGCAGAGAATTCCACAGCTTGGAAGTGCGCACAATGAATGTGGAGGAGAAGCGCTTGGTACGACAAGACGGTATATCAACCAAGTGTGGATGGTATCCAGCCGTGCGTCTGGTAGACCGGTAGTGAAAGGAAGATGGAGGGATCAGGTCATGGAGCTCCTGCGCACACTCCCGTAAGTACAATCTGTAGAAAACTGACAGGCAAGCAATGGTTCGCCGATGAGCCAGGCTATGATAGATATGAGGGTATCATACTGCCAAGTTCCAAACTACGGGCTACTGAGAAATTTCATATAGAAAAACTCAATAGCACTCTTTGCCCAACCCGAACATCGAATCTGAGACATCATGCACAGCAGTCACGCTTGCAACCACAACACTAACGAGGGAGATTAGCAGAGTATGCAGCAATGTATAGACACGGGGCCACACAAAGGATGGAGTCTTCCTGTAACTTACACTACTCATAAATGTCCTTTCTAATTCGTAATATAGTTTAATCTAGTATCCATTTTGTTTCTTACATATTCTTCTTCATACAGACCTAAATTTTAGAATGTGCAATTATTACGAGTAGGTGAGGACCGACGCCGGCGAGTGCTGCGAAGACCACGGGAACGCTATGCGGAAGTGTGTTTCGAAGAAATCACTCCTTATGGCGGAGGCTCCGTTATGTTTTGGGCAGCAATTAATTCGACGGAGCGTACGGAGTTAGTTTTCATAGAACATGGAACATTAAATGCACACCGGTACATAATGGAAGTCCTAATTCCATATGCACAACCCACATTGACTGCACTTTTTTCTTTTTTTTTAAGATTAGCAGAGCATGCAGCAATATATAGACACGGGGCCACACAAAGGATGGAGTCTTCCTGTAACTTACACTACTCATAAATGTCCTTTCTAATTCGTAATATAGTTTAGCCTAGTATCCATTTTGTTTCTTACATATTCTTCTTCATACATACCTAAATTTTAGAATGTGCAATTATTACGAGTAGGTGAGGACCGACGCCGGCGAGTGCTGCGAAGACCACGGGAACGCTATGCGGAAGTGTGTTACGAAGAAATCACTCCTTATGGCGGAGGCTCCGTTATGTTTTGGGCAGCAATTAATTCGACGGAGCGTACGGAGTTAGTTTTCATAGAACATGGAACATTAAATGCACACCGGTACATAATGGAAGTCCTAATTCCATATGCACAACCCACATTGACGGTACTTTTTTCTTTTTTTTTAAGATTAGCAGAGCATGCAGCAATATATAGACACGGGGCCATACAAAGGATGGAGTCTTCCTGTAACTTACACTACTCATAAATGTCCTTTCTAATTCGTAATATAGTTTAGCCTAGTATCCATTTTGTTTCTTACACATTCTATTTCATACAGACGGTCTACGTTTTGGAATGTGCAATTATTACGAGTAGGTATATTTATTTTTCTACCTAACTGCCTCCGTGACAATGTAATGAAATTTTAATATGAAGGCTGAAAAATATTGCGATTTTCTAGAAGAAAATGACAGTAAAATATTGTTTTGTATCTTTGAAGTTTCCTCAGTAGACTGCTAAAACATAACAGTCCAAGACTTCAAAGCAATTTTCCCCAAAAGATTGTTTGTGTCGTTTCTATAATTACGTTATGGACTTTAAAATAGACGCTTCTATTAATAGAAACAATCTATATTGGCATAGCATGCATGTGTATACATGAATTTATCTATGTAAGTGTGTAAACGTATATCGCTTATACATTGGTATACACTATTTACCAAAAACGTAACATTCCGGATGGGTGCGTTTTTCCATTTGGTTAGCGTGTCGGAATATTAAATATAATATAAAAATTATTTAATAATTTTATCAATTTATTGGAATTAACTTTGTTTTTAAGAGAAAATGTCGATTGATTCGAAATAATTATTATTCATTTATGGAATTTTTATGCATTAGTAAAATCTCTGTACAAAAGCGGACAGTCGACCTTAACATGGTGCAGAGACAGATGGTACAACTTAATTGGAAGATAAACAGTCAAAAAATAAAAATCAAAAAGTCATTTATTGATACTTACCTACTTACACATTTTTATAATACGTTGAAGCTGAAATCTTGCTGACTATCTCGACACGGATGAAATCTATACTAATATTATAAAGCGGAAAAGTTTATTAGTTTGTTTGTTTGTTTGCTTGAACGCGCTAATCATCGAAAGTACTGGGTGGATTTGGATGAAATTTGGTATGGAAGTAGCTTGAAGCTTGAGGAAGGTTATTTTACTCTACTAAGGCTACTTTTTACCCGACTGCAAAAAAGGAGAGTTATGTTTTTACCGTGATAGAATCCACGGGAGCGAAGCCCCGCGAGAGTACTAGTAGATAATAAGAAACAAAGTATATTGTATTGACCTATACACACATAGGTAAAAATCAAATAATCAGACCAATGGGATAAGTAGGCTGAAATGTTTTAGAGAAAGTTCCATGTACTCTTTACTCTGACTGCTTACAGAGCCTTGCATAGATCACTTGAAAGGTATTTTTAATCTAACTTTTCCATGGGTTTCACATATGCAAGTATGTATGTATTTTGTTCAACGAAACTTTCTTGAGGTGATAAAAGTAAGTGACACGACTTAGCCCCCATAACTTAAACTTTTTCTGAAGTCATATATAAGAATAGCCCAATAGATAGACGTTCGGCTTATGAGTAGGCCGTGGATCTAAAACCAGGCAGGTATATTCAAATGTTCTGCCACCACTGCTTTTAATACAGAAAAGAATAACATCAAACAGAGAACCGGTACGTGTAGGTAATTTATGCTGAAACAACCAAGTCTAGTCTTGTAAATTTTGTCTTGCCTAAATCACTTACCTCTACATAATTATTAATAGTAGAAATAAATCGCTGTCTACGTCTTTCTGTATCGCTTATTTCTTCTAATCCACGAAATGCATTTTAATAGTGTTTTGACAAATGGAAAAAGTGAGATAAATTTGTGAATGCAAGTTGTAAATATGTATATTATCATTTGCCGCTATTACCAGCAACACAGGGTGCGTTGGTTGTAACGAGATACCGCGGCCTCGGAACTTAAGGGCAGCTGAAGGAACAGGGTGGGTTTTAGTTAGTAGAAGTCTGACACTCCCTTCTGCTCCACCCAGAGCGGGAGAAGTCATTTGATGATTTTCCCACCCAGAAAAAAAGGGTGTGTTGGTTTAATTTATTGTAGTGTAGTTTTATCTCGTCACCAACACATAGACACACAACCCAATCCAGGATGATGACGTACATCCAATCTCAATCAAAAATGTACTTCGTATTTACTTAATATAATGAAATGTACCACTCACATACATGACTCCACCGTCGACACACAGATTTTTTCGTTTTTTTCGTCGTCATTTTTTATCATCACCCAAAAAACAAAATTCCGTGTCGAAATCCGACCCACCAGTGTACAATGGAAACCACGCGTCGCTTCCTCCCGCGCGGCCCCGACAGATCGATGACACGCATGCGTACCACCCAGCACAGTATTGAATGGGCCCATTCATGGCGCAACTGGTGCTTTCAGAATGAATCCTATACTACGTAGCTATGCTGATCGTAGGCGGCGGAGAGAGGGGGGTGGGACCCGTTCCAAATACGAAATTGGTTTTGCGATCGGACCCCGATAGAAACCGAATTCTCATGATTGATACCCCGGTGCTGATTTTCGTTAACGGATTTTTGAATTAGAAAAGTTTTGGAATATGGCGTGGGATAATTTTTCTTTTTGGTTGTCTTTAATCTCTGACTTGGACTGAGCTTGGATTTTGTGAACGGAAAGAAAAATAACTCAAAACTATTTTACAAAAATAATTGGTGAAGTTGTACTCGCATACTGCCGGCAATAACGAAATCCTTTTATCGAAACGATTAGTATCTAAAAGAAAGAAAAATGTATTACTTGCCACAGAAAACACAATGCATACAAAGTTAAAACCTTATTAAAATTCCTTAAGGAATAAAAGGTACTTAAATTACATACGTTAGTAAGGACAACGATTTAAAGAGTATCTATTATTATGTAACGTAAAAATCTTTGTTAATAAAACACTTGTTAATATAATGACAAATAGACTATATGGCATAAATATTGCAAGTTTCAAAATAAAAACAATAATGGTCTTCCTTTTACCTTCATCCAGGCATATTCACTATTTCAAAATCCGATCGTCGAAAATTTAAACTGCCGTTACAAATAAAACCGTTCGCTTTTCGAATCGCGTGCGGTCATTCAATTTGAACGGCTCTCCATCCCAAGTGAACCTATTTCATTTCTAACCATTCTTATACATTTTTGGTGCCATATTGAAGTAAAATCTATATTTATGTATCTTATATCTAAAGAAGCAATATTGCGGTTAATAGACCGGCTCGAAGCGGTCCAGCGATGTGTGAAATGGATGCTGAATTTCTTATTCTTTGCTCTCCCATACTGATCTTCGGTCAAAAAGGCTTAAAAGGGTATTTTCTGCTACGGACCTTAATATAAAACACATCGAACATTATAATATGTTTCAGGAGTTCGCAGACATGTTTTAATTGCAATATGTTTGTTATTTTTCGAAAAAGGTATTTGTGTTAAGTTACTTTTTAGTAAAGGCTGTTGTTAGCTATGTATCTACGTTTTTATGTAGGAATATATGTCAATTTAAGGATTTCCTGTAACTTATGTTTTTATAGATATATAAATTTTTTCATTATTGTATTTGTACATACAATCAAATCAAGTAGCGCCAAAAACGAAAATACAAAACTAAAGTAACCGACTACCGAAATTAAAGTTATTTTTCACTTTGCAGTGTTTTTTGGGAGTCGGTTTAATTTTTTGGTAAAAAGTTTTTATATTGTAATCGTTCCAACTGATTGTGAAACTTACCTACACATGTTTTTAACGAATATATATATGTTATCTTATTATCAGCTCTGATCATGATAAAAGTCCGGGGTTGCGGGTTGTGGGCAATGTTCTAATGAGATACCGCGGCCCCGGATCGTAAGGGCAGTGATAAAACGGCGTGGGTTTTTAGTCAGTAGAAGTCTGACACTCCCTTCCGCTCCACTCACAGCGGGAGAAGTCATTTCACGATTTACCCACAGGAAAAAGGGATGTGTCGAAAAAGAAAAAAAAAATTGTGAAGCACGAATAAAAAATACGTAAATAATTATTATTTATTAATTGACTGGTTGTCATTGTCAATTTTAATTTACGCGATATAATAATATTTTAATAATTTTTAATTTTAATAATAATTTTATTCAAATAACATGTTTACAGAAAAGTACATATAGTCCAGAACATAAATATATATAATAGTTCTTAAAGGGTAAATTTAAGTGCTTGAAAAACATTGGTAAAATGGTGATTTATCTTATTTTCAATAGAGATCAAATATACTGCTTACTATAATGTAGCGACCTGCCTGATGTAGGTTTATAAAAAAACTGTGTTTCAGATATGTCTCTCACATAACTACAAGTCTTTCATATACTGTTAGAGAGCAAAATATGAATTTTCTTACAGCATTTGTTCGCAACGCAGAACAAGAAAGTAAGCAAGTAACCTTACTCTGTAGTAATGGCAATACCTCTCATGTCCTGTCCTAGCTGACCTAGATTTTGTTGACCTAGATGACCTTGCATTGTCTCAATCTATTTTCCCAGCCTACTTTCTCAAGCCTATAATATACCAACTCCAATAATATTGTTTGTACAAAAAAGGTCGAACTTCCTCTATAAGATTTAGTCAATAGAGTACAGACATATATATATACAAAGCAGGGCCAAAATATATTCCACAGCGGTTGCGTCCAATTTAGGTCACGTTTTCTAAGTTTCGTCTATATTTAGCTTTAGTGGTTAAAGTTATAAATTTGTCAAGTGCGAATAATAATTTATACAAATTTTGCTTATTAAATTTATACCAAGTTAGCATCTGCTACAAGCTTTTTTCGTCTGAATGTCGCAAATTTTGTCAATGAAATGTAAAATATCGTATAATTCTACGGTAAGGGCATAGACACGACTTTTTCAGTATATAATGTTGTGCTCGTTAGCTGAATTTTATCGAAATTTATTCAGTCGTCAAGACTTGTAAGATGACAGACAGAGTTCTTTTGTAACGGAAAACAATTTACATAATCATAGAAAGGCTTACATACAAATTATGCTAAATATGAAAACGTTCTCCACAATGAAATTGAAAACCATTTATTCGGTGATAAATACACACAACAACATACAATAAAAATGATTATAATTATCCACATTTATTTTACTGTTTAAAAACTAGAGAGACATATATTAAAATGTGATGTAGTTAAAAAAAGAGAACTAACAATGTGGATTTACATTACTAGCAACCTTGTTAACAACTACAACTAAGCTAAATATACTTGTGTCTGGAGTGGGTTCACATCAATATCGTGGTGGGTTGAGTTCGAACCCACGACCTCTCGATGACAAGCCGACACAATAGCCGTCAGGCTATTGACGCTTAAAAACTAAAACAAAGACAACAGTTAGTAAAGTGACGTGATGCGCGTTATCTAAAATATAAAGGGTTACATTAACCGTGTACCCAAATATACACATATTTATACACATTATATCAAGAAGACGACTGCCGATCCTTTAATATTGCACAAATTTACTTCCTGAATATATTTTTACTGAGGAAAAGTATGTCAATTGTGCTTTCCAAAATTATTCACAACTAGCTTCTACCCGCGACTTCGTACGCGTGGGAAGGTTTTCCCGCGCAAATCCCGATCCCGTGGGAATTTCGGAATAAAAAGTAGCCTATGTGTTATTCCAGGCTGCCAACTATATACTTACCAAATTTCATTCAGATCCGTTCAGTAGTTTTTGCGTGAAAGAGTAACAAACATCCATCCATCCTCACAAACTTTCGCTTTTATAATATTAGTAGGATAGGATAGGACTAGCTGTGTCCGAGACATCGATAGCATGTTAGGATTTTCCCGCATAATGCGATCTCATGGGATTTTAGGGATATAAAAAAGCCATTATGTTTATTACACCATACCTTCCTCTATATTCCTGTGCTAATCCAAAGAAAATTGGATCAGCCGTTTCAGAGGTAAGCCGGGACAAACATAAAGACAGACACAAATAAAAAACTAAGTACTAAAGAAAACAGAAAATTTGATATTACAGACAGACACATTTATGTTTATATATAGATATGTATAGTTATCGTGCATAAACATAAACCTATATCGTTCTTATAATTATGATTTCATCAGTACGAATTGTTTCGACTTTTCAACAGACGTTGACCTCCGAGTTGGTTTCAGTGTATCACGGGCCTTATCTAGTTTAACTTAAAACGTCAATAATAACGTGTAAAAGTGATATTTATAAGCATCTATCTGACCCGATTTTCGGATTTTCTTACCTTTTAAACCTCCCCTGTATAATAGGAAATATATTTACAAAAAAAATATATGAAATCGGTGAAGTCGTTCTCGAGTTTTAGCGAGACTAATGAACAGTAATTGATTTTTATATATAAGATTTGCAATTTGCAAGATTTTGCTTCATTATTTATTTTCTTCATAAATACACGTAAATTTCAATAAATAATATGTTACAGCCATTGTATATGTGAGGAGCTGGTGTCTGAGTTAGGTTAAGCCCTGTATTACAAATCACCAGGTCCCCAATGTCCATATACAGCCTCGTGCTGCGATAAGTATCACAAACATGGCTTCGCAGAGAAGCATCTGGCGTACGTACCTATTCAATATGTGTGCGTTAATGAAACTGTCGACCTAACAAAGAAAATTCATGTAGGTATTGGGGTGCTTTTGAAATGGTGGCACTGTTATATTCTAAGATAAAATGGACGCAGCTTCCTCAGGTTCTTTTCAACGGCACTGCTATTCCATTAAGCGAGAAAGTTAAGAACCTTGGGGTTTGGGTTGACAAACATCTTTCTTGGGGTCCCCAATTACAAGAAGCCAGTCGCAAATTATTTGCTTCTGCCCATTCCCTAAGACGGTTGCGTAACTTTCTGCCAACTGCTACTAAAATTGCGCTAGAACAGTCTCTTATACTCCCCATCTTAGACTACGCTGATGTCAGTTATCTTGATCTTACTGAGGCACAATTTGATAAACTTGAGCGACTCAAAAATTTTTATGATCTCCATATGACTAAAAATATGATCACGTATCCGAATTTCGTGCGAAACTCAAGTGGCTTCCAATACGACACGTCTTCGCCGGAACTTACACATCTTGTCTCTACTTTACAGTGTTCTGTTTAATCCTAAAACCCCCACTTATCTTAAAGAACGATTCAAGTTCCTTCATAACACACATGCAAAATCTCTGAGATCATCAGAAAACTTAAGACTTGCGGTATCAAGTCACGCCACCAATTTCTATGTTAAGTCGTTCGCAGCTCAAGCAGTACTGCTGTGGAATGCTCTACCCGTTTCATTAAGACAACTAAGACAAGCACAAACCCTTCACACATCTTCTTTCAAAAACTAAGTAAAAGATCTTTATCTCTCTCCTTAAATTGTTGTTATTATGTATGTCTTTGTTTCTTTTTTAATATTTATATGTATATACGTATATATGTTTTGAGAACGTTATTAATTGTTTTGTATTTGTATTTTATATAGATACCACGGTGTACAGTCGGGTGTATAGTCGGTGCCAAAAACGAAAATACAAAACTAAAGAAACCGACTACCGAAATTAAAGTTATTTTTCACGTTGCAGTGTTTTTGGGAGTCGGTTTAATTTTTTGGTAAAAAGTTTTTAGTTATTAAGTCCATAATTTTGTTTTACTGTTATGGTGTACAATAAAGAATATATTTATCTATATCTATCTATCTATCAAAATAGGAATCAAAATACAAAGAAAGAAAGCTTTCAAGTATAATATTTTACTTAGAAAAGTCCTAAAAAGCAGATAATTATATCTGTCTACCCACAAAATTTTGATAAAAACCCACGCTACATTTCAAAATTTGTACAGTTAGATATTAATAGTAGATTGATTATGCACCGAGGAAGTAAAGGTCTTAAATCACGGGCGCCATATTGAATCCCGAGCATAAGGAAGGGTTCTAAAGTAAATACAACCAGCGCAGGATTCAATCTAGACCAAGGGAAAAGCACTTTTATCCCCATGGAGTATACTCTATTTTCACACCTACTGCAAGGGAATCTTACGCAAGCTTTGAATATTGGCGGCTGGCCACCGCATCGTCCACGCTGTGAGCTTCTGATCATTTGATCTAACTCTTCGAAAAATTGTTGGTTGAGATTCTAAATTTAAATCACATTATGGACTATCAGGCATAATGCGGTGGGCTTGCAGACGACGATCAGGGGTAGCTCACCGTCCGATAAGGACGATACGGGTCAGCTGCGCGTCATGTTCCACGCGCGCCTCTGAGCAACCAGTAGCCATTGCTACTGATTGCTCTTTGAGCAGCATTTTCGCAGCCTACGTAATGACGTAGGCTGCGAAAATGCTGTAAAGAAATACCGCGGCCTTAGAATCTGAAGGAACTAGGTAGATCTTTAGTCAGTAGAAGTCTGACACACCTTTGCGCACCACCCAAAGCGGGAGGCTTCAGTTGATAATTTTCGCTTCAAACAATAAACGTGGTTGAAATCCGCTCATAATATAAATTATTTTTAATTCATGTATCCATTTATTGTATAAGCATTTACTGTGCCAAATTTCATGCTCCTTCGACCGCGTATTTTTTGTAAAAAGGCGTAAAGAGGTTTTATTTCACATATTAACATATACATATTATATTCTGTATTTGTATTTATTAGTATGTGGACTCCTACACGCATATCGTGATGTCCCTATCTTACTTAAATGTGATAGTTTGTGAAGATAGATGTATTGATGTTTGTTACTACTAAACTACTGAAAGAATCTGAATGAAATTTGGTAAGTAGTTAGAAAATATCTTGGAATAACACATAGGCTACTTTTTATCCCACAACTCCCACCGGATGGCGAGTGACGCGGGAAGCCCCCCCATGTGAACGAAGTCGTGGGTAGAAGCTCAAATCATAGATTTTAAAACAGTCACAACTTCGTTTTTTTAGCTTGTTTCAATATCCTAAATCTGCCCTGACAGGGTAGATGCAAAAGCGTATTCACCTATCCACCCCGGGCGATGTGGATAAACGAAATTAGATCACTATGACTGACATGGCTCGCCCATTCCCATTTCTGTCTTAAAGTCTTTTTTTCTACGAATTTACCCCGCGGTTTTTAGCGCAGCTTTGCGTATTGGTTTTTTAAATAAACTAGTTACTACTTTTACGTTTGATTTATATTTCAACTACAACAAAAAAAAAATTGTAAATGTACTATGTATACTACCTACTTACAGCTGAAATGTTTTGCATTCAGTTCAGCTGATTACTTAAACGTCCGTTGCTGTCCCTGACTGTGTCCTGAGAGCTCTAACCTGGGAGTCTTTAGGTTAAGAGTGAATAAATTATATCTAGCTAAGCGTGTTTCATCTTCGGCGGAGACCTCTAGCACCCTGCTCTGGTTCAGACCATGGTGCGGAGCGAGAGGGAATGGGATGCGGTCGCTTTCTTCTGCGAAGCAGTCATGCTAGCGAAAGAGGAGGCTGAACGCGCGAGGGAGAGGCAACTCTCTTCTTCGCGCCACAGCCACCGTGGGAGGCGCCCCGGGCGTCGGGGATCGCGAGCCGATTTCCGGCCACCGTAGGCGCGGGCCTGCGGACGGGGAGCAGGGGTCGCTCACCGTCCGGTAAGGACCAGGCTCGGGTCGGCGGCGCGTTGTGTTCCACGCGCGCCTCAAAGAGCTGTCAACACCAGTGATGAGGCCTCATAGGGCCATTGCCTGCTGGGGTTTGCGGGAAAGTTCTATCGAGATACCGCGGCCCCAGAACTTTAGGGCAGTCGAAGGAACAGGGTGGGTTTTTTGTCAGTAGAAGTCTGACACACCCTTCCGCTTAACCCAGAGCGGAAGAAGGCATTCGATGATTTTCCCACCCAAAACAAAAAAAAGCGTGTTTCATCTTCGACCACACATCGCTTACCAAGGTGACATGGTGGTCAAACGCGAACGTATTATCGCTAAATATGTCTTCTAAACCTAACTAACTTAAAAAAATATCTATCTGTCCAATTTTACGTCTTCACCACTTTTGTCAAAACCACTTTTTACCCGAATGCAAAGGAAGGGTTATGTTTTTCGCGCGTATCTTGTATTTATGTATGTATGTTTGTAATATTCTTTATTACCTCATATCTCCAGAACCGCAGAACGGATTCACATAATTGAGGTATCGTTAGATGCGTCTTAGCAGCCCAAGTGTTCTTAGGTAGGTGACATTTGAAAAAATCAAACATCGCGGCTGTTGGCGCGAAAGGCTAATTTAGTGGACTGTATTTGCGGTGCGGAGCTAAACGATTGACAAACGCTTGGCGTTAGGTACTTCGAGTTGCAGTGGGTGTGGGACAATGGAATACAACCCGAAATAAATAGGGAAGGAAAGCACAAACCTTTACGGGAGCCACGTGCTCGCGTCGTCGCCGGTGCACCGGTTCACTTTTCCAGGTTCAGGGCAGTTGGGCTTCAAGTTATTGTCCTCACACGTTAAACACAAGCACAAACTATGGATTATAAGTCTTATTACATGCGAAAATGCGGTGATTCCAAAGTTATTAATATTTTTAAGCGGAGCGCGTCGACGCCATTGTCAACTTGATGCGGAGCGATTCGGAAGTAAGTTTTTCGACAAATCGCGGGCGAATCTTCTTACTCACTCGCGAGGTATGTGCGGGAAGGAGATGGATATAGGAAATAGCGGATGTCAATCATATTTTGAATGTTGGCGCAACCATTCCCCCCGGTTTGAAGGGTTACCTTCAAAAACTATAAGCGAAACTAATCAAAGAACTAAACTCTGGAGTAACATCTTACTTCTAACCTTATTCCTAAACTATAATATAAAGCGTTACCATAACTACTAAACTAATTTGAAGCCTGCTGCTGATTGGGCAGAGGACAGAGGCGAATAACCGGACGTAAAACTTTGCGTACTTAAATCACCGGTCAATTCTATGTGAACTGCACGAGTTGTCATACAAATAAATAGACAAACGTAAGCTTTTGTGGAGCGTACTCCGCGACCACGGGCGACAGTTACCCTAAACGGGCCGGCGAAGTCTGTACCGGTGTGAACGAAAGGTTTAGCGGATTGAACAACACGACAAGAGCGATGATCGGCCATTTCAGGCGCGATAAAACGCGGGCGAAGCTTAAAACAGGGCACACATTTGTGTACTCTAGCACGAATCAAATTGCGAGCGGAAAGTATCCAATACTTCTGTCTAAGGATAGACATCAACAAGTCTGGACCTGCGTGGCAATTCAACCTATGATGATAATCTACAATCAAATCTAAAATATGGTCCTTGCGGGGTAAAACTACTGGATGCTTTTGCTCAAATCCTAAATCGGAATTTCTCAAACGACCACCTACTCGAATAAGACCATTCTGCAAAAAAGGTTTCAAATGTTGAAAGGCGCGGCTACAAGGTTTGTTGGACTCCAAACTACTAATTTCGGGTGCGAAATAAAATCTCTGCAATTCACGTAGCACGACTGACTCAGCTTTATCCAGATCAGCGGCGGTTATAACACCGCGCGTGGGTAACAGTTTAAGAAAACGACATACATACACCACACAACGCAAAAGTCTCGACCAAGGCGAGACGCGATTAGATAACGATAAAATAATCGACTCTTCACGTGGAACCGAAACTACAAGCGAATGCTTCTTCTCCTCGGGTGGTTCTGAAACGGCAGCTGGATTAAAGGGCTTAACCGGCCATTCCTCGAGCACGCTATGAATCCAAGACGGAGCGCAGAACCACAGCGGATGATCTAAAATTTGCGAAGGGAGCAACCCACGGGAGAGACAATCGGCGGGATTATCTGTGCCAGCAACGTGAAAGAGATTTTGTGGTGGTAATTCGGACTGGATTTTGGCCACCCTATTGGCGACGAATGTGTCCCAGCGATGGGGCGAAGAATGTGCCCAACACAAAGCTACAGTAGAGTCAGAAAAAGCCATAATTCTATCAATAATAATGCGGTGCCTACAAGCATTGACAATCGAGCTGATTAATTGCACTAACAAAAGTATAGCGCACAGCTCCAGGCGCGCCAGAGAAACGACCTTGCGAGGGGAGACTTTGGATTTAGCGCTTATAAGACTAACCGAAACCTTGTCAGCATCCAAAACGTGAAAATAAACTACCCCCCCGTAAGCCTTTGCACTGGCGTCGGCGAAGCCTACAACAGTAACTATACTGTTCGACAATATACCAACATGGCGAGGAATTTTTATTTGATTGAGCAATGGAAGTTCTTTCCGGAAGCGAGCCCACAATTTAACAATATTTTCGGGCGCGGGGTCGTCCCAATCACTATTGGAAAGCCAAAGTTCTTTTATAAGCAACTTGGCATATAAAACGACGGGAGCTACAAATCCCATAACATCCCATATACGTGCTACACACGACAGGATAATGCGCTTAGTACAAATTTGCGGAGTCGAACTAACTTTAAGACTGAACATGTCAGACGCGGGTGACCAACTTAAACCTAGAACCTTGTGCGTATCATCACCATCAAATTCCTTCACCGAAGATAATTGATGCGATAGTGGAATCGAATCTAGAGCGGTCTGCGAATTACTAGTCCACTTCACAAGATCAAACTGACCGGCCTTCATAAGACTTATTACTTGAGCGGCGGTCTCAACGGCATCCGCCTCGCTGGCTACACTATAAACAAAGTCATCCATGTATAGCCCAGTCTCAATAGTGTCTTTCGCTTTCGGGAATCTTTCACCCTCATCAGTGGCTAATTGCTTGATAGTGCGAAGCGCATGGAAAGGACTCGACTTAAGCCCAAAACAAACACGGTTAAACTCGTAAACTCTCAAAGGTTCTTGAGGCGAAAATCTATACAAAAAACGATGAAATTTGCGGTCGCATTCGCGAATACCAATAGAAAGAAACATTTGCCTTATATCGGCGGAAAGCGCGACAGCAAACAAGCGGAAATTCACAATAATGTCAAATAAGTTACCTTGAAGGTTTTGACCACAATACAAAATATCATTGAGCGATACGGAAGTGCTAGTCTTAGCACTGCCGTCCAAAACCACGCGGAGCTTAGTAGTAAGCTTGTCTTCTCTAACAACTCCGTGGTGAGGGATGATGTAAGATGGATGATCAAGAGTCTCGTCAGTCTCGGCGGTGGATGCAGGTGAGATGTACCCTTTATCTAAGTATTCGGTAACCACCTCATCATAGGCTTGCTTCAACTTCGGAGACGCTTGCATCTTACGTTCTAAACAAGAAAAGCGTTTTTCCGCGGAAGCGTAGGAGTCACCGAGCGAAAAAATATCTCCCTTGAATGGAAGCCCGACAATATAACGACCATCATTATCACGGGTAGTCGTGCCACAATAAATCTCCTCAGCCACCTTATCATCAGGGCTTAGGATAGGCGGGACATTGACCTCTTCAATTTCCCAGAACCTGCGGATGGTAGACTCCAGCGGCGGCTCAACAGTGCAGCAATGTGACACAGTCGAGTAATTATCTAAATGTGCGGGTGCGGAACCAACAATAACAAAACCTAGAACTGTTTCTAGGGCGTGCGGTGCGGGAAACGACGAATGATCTTGAATCTTACGAGATAACTGAAGGTGCGGGAGAATCGATGCGCCGATCAACATATCGACGTCTCCAGGGACACCATAAGATTCATCTGCCAACGGTAGGTCTTTAAATTTGGTCAATAAAGACGTGTCAACCGGGACAGTAGGCAATTGTTCCGTAATTTTATCTACGACAAGCGAATCCATATCAAAACAAATATTAGAATTAAAACGCGATGCAAATTTAATTTTAATCGAACCATGAATGGTTGATTTTAAACCACCGAACCCCTTAACTACTGAGCGGGCTGGTCGGTTATTAATACTAAAACCAAGGCGTTGACAACAATTTTGAGTTAAAAAATTACTCTGCGAAGCGCAATCTAACAACGCTCGAACAAGACACGGATTACCAAAAGCATCATCAACAACAACGTGAGCGGTCGCGAGCACCACGGTAGTGCACGTATTGCTTGCGGCGGACATCGAACACAACGTGACGTCAGTCACGGCGGCCTGCGAGCGGGCAACGTCGCGCGTTGATTGCGGCTGCGGCTGCGAAGCGGACGCAGAGTTCGCACCGACTAACTGCGACGACGTGTCACCGCTTGGTAAACTAACTGTGCTCACATTGGATGCGGCATTATTACCACTTTTCTCCATGTGAAGTAAAGTGTGGTGCTTCGAAGAACACTTACGACAACTTTGACTACTATTACAAGACGTAACCCGATGCTTGTCACTAAGGCAGTTAAAGCACAAATTTTTTTCGCGAACAAACTTATAACGTTCATAGGGCGTAAATTTTAAGAAACCAGAACACTTGTACAATTGCGAATGTTGACTATTACACAAAGAACAACTCGATTGTACAGGAGCAGGTGCTGTATTCACATACGTATGTGTCGACTTTTGTGACTTCGAAGCCGCATCTGTTCGACGGTCGGACTTCTTCGTAACTTCATGGGTTGACGAAGTGCGTTGTAATATTTTAATATGATCGCGAACAAAACATTCTAAATCATTGAATTTTGGCAGTTTACTACTGCGATGGTCTATTTCAAATAAACGAACAGTTTCACTATCTAATTTCTTTAAACCCAAATACAAAAACAAAAAGTCGCAGAGGTCATCGACCTTCAGGTTCTTTACTGCGCGAACAGATGATGCAAAAGTATCTAAAAACTTCTCTAAATTATGTTCATTACAAACTGTAATATTTTTCAACTCGAATAGCTGATCTAAATATGCGGTAGCAACTAATCTTTTGTCTTCATATTTCGACTTTAAAGTTTTTAAAATTAATGAATAATTTTCGGCACTAAAAGTAATGCCGGCACAAACAGTTTTAGCTTTACCAGTTAACTTTTCAACCAGATAGTGTAACTTTTCATGATCTGTCAAAGAGACGTTCCCATTTATAGTGTTTTCAAAACTATCTATAAATAGATTCCAATTGCGAATATCACCATTAAATTCAGGTATCTGAATGGGCGGTAATTTGGGTCGATCGCGAGTGTGATTTGCCTGGCTCTGATGGACAGACGGCTTCTCCAAGCTCCTCGCGACGCGTTTGATGCGACAGAATAAATCATCAAATGACGCCAAAGCCTGATAACTCACAGCGTATTCTGGATTTAATTCTAACTCTAAAACGTTAATATTATGAATTACGGATTCAAATTCCGTGCGCAAACTATCCAAGTTTTCTATAGAACATAAGAACGAATCTCTAATAACTAGATCAAGTGTTTTAAGTGCATTATCACAAATAGATTGCACGCGAGAAAATATCATGTCTCTTTTAGCATATAAAAGTTTCAATTGAACTTTGCTGTCCTTATGAGACATCGTGAATAATAATTATTTATTACAAACAATCAATGCGGTAAACAAGCAAATAAAGTTATTTTAGCAAATAAGCGATGGAGAACAGCGACGCGGACAATATTAAATACCTAAAGTGGGTAGGTAGTTATAACGAACTGCGGGTGAAATAAAAGAACTGTAGGTAGTTTTTCAACAATCTTAATTTACCCACTAGTTTGTGTCTCTGTTTCTGATATACAAATAATTTTAGACTTCCGAATGAATAACTAATACGAGCGATCTATGGCTACGTAGGTATGTAGGTATTACGCACGTACGTAGGTAATAGATGAACAAACAACGAATTGGGTTAGGTATAAGACTGCGGTGCGGTGCGTTTATTCCTTATGGAATAAATACCAATGCGATAACTACAACAAATATGTACCTAATTCAAATAAGTACCTAACTATCCGGTGAGAGGGACCAAAGAAAATGTTGGCGCGAAAGGCTAATTTAGTGGACTGTATTTGCGGTGCGGAGCTAAACGATTGACAAACGCTTGGCGTTAGGTACTTCGAGTTGCAGTGGGTGTGGGACAATGGAATACAACCCGAAATAAATAGGGAAGGAAAGCACAAACCTTTACGGGAGCCACGTGCTCGCGTCGTCGCCGGTGCACCGGTTCACTTTTCCAGGTTCAGGGCAGTTGGGCTTCAAGTTATTGTCCTCACACGTTAAACACAAGCACAAACTATGGATTATAAGTCTTATTACATGCGAAAATGCGGTGATTCCAAAGTTATTAATATTTTTAAGCGGAGCGCGTCGACGCCATTGTCAACTTGATGCGGAGCGATTCGGAAGTAAGTTTTTCGACAAATCGCGGGCGAATCTTCTTACTCACTCGCGAGGTATGTGCGGGAAGGAGATGGATATAGGAAATAGCGGATGTCAATCATATTTTGAATGTTGGCGCAACCAGCGGCTGTGCGAAGCCATTATAAGTACACAGTGAAAAAAAATGTTTTGTTTCGAATACCACAATATGGATATCAAATTAAAGGGCTTATCGCAAGGATTTCAAAAAGGTATATCATATTTATCATTAGTGTAATATTAGCAAAAATAATACAAAGAGAAAGTTTAAAAATATGGACTTAGAGTTCTTTCACTATCTTAATCCGGTGGGGTGCCAATGTGACATGAACGGGAAAATTACAAAATTGTTAATTAATAATTTAACTGAAAAGTTGAAAAAAAAAATATTTAAAAAATCTAAAAAACCCGACTGCTCAACTGAAATCCAAGAAACAAGCACATTTTTATTTTAAAAAGTGACAAGCAAGCGGGACCCAATTGAACGTATTTTTTTTTTAAATTTGACGGGTCCGCCTGCTTGTCACTTTTTAAAATAAAAATGTGCTTGTTTCTTGGATTTCAGTTGAGCAGTCGGGTTTTTTAGATTTTTTAAATATTTTTAAGACTACTTCTAAGAACACTTGGGCTGCTAAGACGCATCTAACGATACCTCAATTATGTGAATCCGTTCTGCGGTTCTGGAGATATGAGGTAATAAAGAATATTACAAACATACATACATAAATACAAGATACGCGCGAAAAACATAACACTTCCTTTGCATTCGGGTAAAAAGTGGTTTTGACAAAAGTGGTGAAGACGTAAAATTGGACAGATAGATATTTTTTTAAGTTAGTTAGGTTTAGAAGACATATTTAGCGATAATACGTTCGCGTTTGACCACCATGTCACCTTGGTAAGCGATGTGTGGTCGAAGATGAAACACGCTTTTTTTTTGTTCTGGGTGGGAAAATCATCGAATGCCTTCTTCCGCTCTGGGTTAAGCGGAAGGGTGTGTCAGACTTCTACTGACAAAAAACCCACCCTGTTCCTTCGACTGCCCTAAAGTTCCGGGGCCGCGGTATCTCGATAGAACTTTCCCGCAAACCCCAGCAGGCAATGGCCCTATGAGGCCTCATCACTGGTGTTGACAGCTCTTTGAGGCGCGCGTGGAACACAACGCGCCGCCGACCCGAGCCTGGTCCTTACCGGACGGTGAGCGACCCCTGCTCCCCGTCCGCAGGCCCGCGCCTACGGTGGCCGGAAATCGGCTCGCGATCCCCGACGCCCGGGGCGCCTCCCACGGTGGCTGTGGCGCGAAGAAGAGAGTTGCCTCTCCCTCGCGCGTTCAGCCTCCTCTTTCGCTAGCATGACTGCTTCGCAGAAGAAAGCGACCGCATCCCATTCCCTCTCGCTCCGCACCATGGTCTGAACCAGAGCAGGGTGCTAGGTGTCTCCGCCGAAGATGAAACACGCTTAGCTAGATATAATCTATTCACTCTTAACCTAAAGACTCCCAGGTTAGAGCTCTCAGGACACAGTCAGGGACAGCAACGGACGTTTAAGTAATCAGCTGAACTGAATGCAAAACATTTCAGCTGTAAGTAGGTAGTATACATAGTACATTTACAATTTTTTTTGTTGTAGTTGAAATATAAATCAAACGTAAAAGTAGTAACTAGTTTATTTAAAAAACCAATACGCAAAGCTGCGCTAAAAACCGCGGGGTAAATTCGTAGAAAAAAGACTTTTAGACAGAAATGGGAATGGGCGAGCCATGTCAGTCATAGTGATCTAATTTCGTTTATCCACATCGCCCGGGGTGGATAGGTGAATACGCTTTTGCATCTACCCTGTCAGGGCAGATTTAGGATATTGAAACAAGCTAAAAAAACGAAGTTGTGACTGTTTTAAAATCTATGATTTGAGCTTCTACCCACGACTTCGTTCACATGGGGGGGCTTCCCGCGTCACTCGCCATCCGGTGGGAGTTGTGGGATAAAAAGTAGCCTATGTGTTATTCCAAGATATTTTCTAACTACTTACCAAATTTCATTCAGATTCTTTCAGTAGTTTAGTAGTAACAAACATCAATACATCTATCTTCACAAACTATCACATTTATAATATTAAGTAAGATAGGGACATCACGATATGCGTGTAGGAGTCCACATACAAATAAATACAAATACAAAATATAATATGTATATGTTAATATGTGAAATAAAACCTCTTTACGCCTTTTTACAAAAAATACGCGGTCGGAGGAGCATGAAATTTGGCACAGTAAATGCTTTTATAATAAATGGGTACATCAGTTAAAAATAATTTATATTATGAGCGGATTTCAATCTACAACCACGTTTATTGTTTCAGGCGAAAATTATCAACTGAAGCCTCCCGCTTTGGGTGGTGCGGAAAGGTGTGTCAGACTTCTACTGACTAAAGAACTACCTAGTTCCTTCAGATTCTAAGGCCGCGGTATTTCTTTACAAATTTTGAAATGTAGCGTGGGTTTATATCAGAGTTTTGTGGGTAGACAGATATAATTATCTACTTTTTAGGACTTTTCTAAGTAAAATATTGTAATTGAAGGTTTTCTTTCTCTGTATTTTGTTTTTTATTTTGCCGTTACCTTAGAATATAAAGCCTGCAATACATGTTGGCCGAGCGTTGTCGAGTGAAGGCCAATACCAACATGTAGACAGTATATTTGCCTTGTCTTGCTATCGCTTGGTGTCACTTGCCTAGTTAGCCGAATGAAGGCCAGCGCCAACGTGTATAGAGCTCATTTGGTGCAACTTGTCTTCGCTCGCCGTTGCTCGTGATCACTTGCCTCACTTCGGATCGGTGTCGGTTTTTGGTCACAAATCAAAGGCGCTCGCTCGCCTGCGCTCGGCCAACGTGTGGGCAGCTCTACAGACCCTCTTCTACATTGGTCGTCTGCATTGACGTTCGACGAACTTGTCGAACGTGTGGACATTATTTCTTGCCTTGTACCTATTTGCCAACGCTCGCATTGGCCTACGTTCGGCCAACATGTATTGCAGGCTTAACAGTACCACCATTTCAAAAGCACCCCAATACCTACATGAATTTTCTTTGTTAGGTCGACAGTTTCATTAACGCACACATATTGAATAGGTACATACGCCAGATGCTTCTCTGCGAAGCCATGTTTGTGATACTTATCGCAGCACGAGGCTGTATATGGACATTGGGGACCTGGTGATTTGTAATACAGGGCTTAACCTAACTCAGACATCAGCTCCTCACATATACAATGGCTGTAACATATTACTTATTGAAATTTATGTGTATTTATGAAGAAAATAAATAATGAAGCAAAATCTTTAAAAATTGCAAATTATATATTTATATAAAAATCAATTGCTGTTCATTAGTCTCGCTAAAACTCGAGAATGACTTCACCGATTTCATATTTTTTTTTTTGTAAATAAGTTTCCTCTTATACAGGGAAGGTTTAAAAGGTGAGAAAATCCGAAAATCGCGTCAGCTAGATGGTTATAAATATCACTTTTACACGTTATTATTGACGTTTTAAGTTAAACTAGATAAGGCCCGTGTTTTTTAACTGACTACCCTGAGAAAATACACTGAAACCAACTCGGAGGTCAACGTCTGTTGAAAAGTCGAAACAATTCGTACTGATGAAATCATAATTATAAGAACGTTATACATAGGTTTAGGTTTATGCACGATAACTATACATATCTATATATCGCACCCTTAGTAATGTAAGGGCACAATTCGAAATTTTGAGTTTTCGTGTTTTTGTGATAGATGGGCACAAAATCACCTGTTCTACCACTTGGCTTTCACAGAGAGAGAAAAAAGACAATATTAAAGCGAAAACTGTAATTGTGTCTCTTTTACACTACCCTCTCCCGTACCCGCGTCTTCCCACTAGAGAGGCCCAACCAGTAAGGTGCCAGTACTTGTCGAAGCCGGACTACTGACGCGCTGGCCAAATTGGAGTTGTGCCTTTTTATTACAAATTATCGGGTAAGTATTGCAATATTTTTTAGTTTTAATAAGGTCGACTTAGAGTTAGGCCCTCTTATCACCACAATGTATTAAAATAGTAAGTAGTAGTTCCTTATTTTACGAAAATATTATGTTTTTACGATGTTTATCTCGAAATAATTCCTTGTTTCACAAAACTTTATGAACGATCTGTGTTTGCATTTAAGATTAGGTCTTTACATGATGTAAAATATTTAATGAAATTACAAGTTTCGTCCATAGTTTCAAGTATGGTTAGTAAATACATACAATAATTAAGCGTTTTATTGATTGGTTAAGTAGGTATTAAACATGTTGAAGTATGTAATTAAACAAAATAGGTACTATTATTATTTTTATTTACAGAAGCATGACGTCGCGGTCGCAAAATTTTTTGCGTCGACGTCAGAAACAGCAAAGTGAATTGCCTAAGGATCAAAAGTAAGTTGTTTTGCTACGTGTCTTTATTGGTTAAATCTTACTAGGTAAGTACTTACATAAGTACAGCATCTAATCGTTTAATTTTTATTTCAGTATATTACTGGACGCATTTTGGAAAAAGAGAATATTCCCAACACAATTCCCAAGATTTCGTAATTTCGTTACCTGTGTAATGTTCACTTAAACATTACACAGGTAACGAAATTACGTTTGATATTATGATTCCAAACCCAAAAACTGCTGAAAATATTCAACCATCAGTCGATACACCCGTGGTCTTGACTGAAACCAATGGTTTTATCGCAACACCATCAAAACGTTCATCCAGATCGTCGTCAAGTAGTTCCAGCTCATCTTCAAGTTCCGATAGTAGTAGTTCCACGAGTACAACTTCTAGCAGCCGCCTATCGTCCCGCAAATGTTCCCCAGAATCTCCAGCACTACCTATTTCTAAAGATGATTTTATACTATCTGATGAACAACCACTAATTTCTCGCCCACAATCTACGTGGGAGACGTAGATTATGACCAAAAATTTTCTGTCTTTTTTCACTCTTCAAAATGTTGAACCAATAATAACACAGCAAGTTCCTACCGTGGATTATTGCATTTCACCGATTAATTCTGCAGAAAGTGATGCTGAACTTAGTGATAACGATCCAACCTATAACGGAGAACCGGTAGCTAGACAGTGTTCTTCGAGCACATGGCCGTGAGACCTTAAGGAATTAGTTTCGAAGACCTACGCGACCTATTTTGATAATATATTATCGTCTTGAGTAGTTAATATTTTTGTTTAAATTTGAAATACGTCTACTAGAGTACATCAGAGATAATTTGAGGCTATTTATTATTTAAATGGTATGCTATTTAAATAACAAATAGATTAACATTATCATCCATCTTCCAAATATATAAAAGTTTTATTGTTAAATGATTATAAAAATGTTTTGTTCTAAGACTTGTAATAAAAAAGGTTTATTGTCTTTATTTAAATTATTATTTTTATATATTGTATTATTTTTTATTATTCCATGTATTTAGTCTATGTACATACAAATGACATTTCTAAATATTAATATAAAAAATATAAACATTTAAAAATATATAAAATAGTAGCCCACCGGTATCGGGAACAGGGTCCAAGCTACCGGTGCTCAGGGCTCTTGAGAGAGAAACCTCCTCAAAATACGCGCCGTTTCCAGAAGTACTGCTTTCTGGATCAAGCCCTTGATCCAGCTGCCCAACGAGAGCCTCCTTAGATGTTGGTCGAGGCTCTTGGCAATTATACAATTGGCTGTGACTGTGACGACTATCGACACAATGATTGCTGTCTTCACATCCCACATGTCGACAACCTCGCGCGCCAGGTCAAGATATTTTTTTTTTATCTATCTCAGGTTTCACGAGGTTCTCGTCATGGGGGACTGCTATATCAACAATCATTGTGCGACGCTCTAATCGGTCTATCACCACTATGTCAGGCTTATTGGCAACAATAGTCCTGTCAGTGACGATAGACCGATCCCAGTACAGTGTAATATTGCCATTTTCGAGAACTGGGTCGGGCACATACCTATAGTATGGTACTTTTGATTCCACAAGATTGTATTCAAGAGCAAGTTGCTGGTGAATATATATAATATTGTTTTTTATTATTATTAAAGGATCTATTTTTAAGTTTGTAATGTCATGTTTAAAAAAATGTTTATTTGAAGTTTATTTAACATTTGAAAAGTTCTTACTTAATTAATTATTTGCCATTTCGTATGTTTTAATTTTAAGAATAATAAAGCTTAATTTTTTATACATTTTGTTTTTTTTTTATTTCATTCGTATTTTACATTAGGGCACTTTTACTAATTTATGATAGGATATATTGTGTGATAAAGCATTATTTTGTGATAGTCCTTATTATTTTGAATATCAGTAGTCTTGTAAAGGGTTATTAAAAATATTGCCTTCAAAAACAAAAATAAAAATAGTAAAAAAGAGGCCTAACTCGGAAGAGCTTTAAAAAATATATTTATTAGTACTTAAATATTCTTTTTTGTAGTTTTTCTGCTATTAATACCGTAGTACATGTAACGTAGACTAGGTACAAAAAAATCAGAGCTATAGCACTTTAAATTATGATGTTATGAATAATTGACTAAAAACATCGGATTCCCTGAATCTCAAAACATGTTTTCCCAAAAGTTGATATTTTTTAAATATGCCTTTACTTTATTAAGGGTGCGATATAAACATAAATGTGTCTGTCTGTAATATCAAATTTTCTGTTTTCTTTAGTACTTAGTTTGTTTATTTGTGTCTGTCTTTATGTTTGTCCTGGCTTACCTCTGAAACGGCTGATCCGATTTTCTTTGGATTAGCACAGGAATATAGAGGAAGGTATGGTGTAATAAACATAATGGCTTTTTTATATCCCTAAAATCCCATGAGATCGCATTATACGGGAAAATCCTAACATGCTATCGATGTCTCGGACACAGCTAGTTGTGAATAATTTTGGAAAGCACAATTTACATACTTTTCTTCAGCAAAAATACATTCAGGAAGTAAATTTGTGGAATATTAAAGGATCGGCAGTCGTATTCTTGATATAATGTGTATAAATATGTGTATATTTGGGTACCCGGTTAATGTAACCCTTTATATTTCAGATAACGCGCATCACACTTTACTACTATTGCTTGTCATCGAGAGGTCGTGGGTTCGAACTCAACCCATCACGATATTGCTGTGAACCCACTCCAGACACAAGTATATTTAGCTTAGTTGTAGTTGTTAACAAGGTTGCTAGTAATGTAAATCCTTACGGTCGAATTGGCCTCGCTGTGTATGTCGCTACCTATTCCTTCGCAACCGAAAAATGCAAGTTCGAATCTGAGCGTGCGCGACACTTTAAAAAAAAAACCACATTGTTAGTTCTCTTTTTTAAATACATCACATTTTAATATATGTCTCTCTAGTTTTTAAACAGTAAAATAAATGTGGATAATTATAATCATTTTTATTGTATGTTGTTGTGTGTGTTTATCACCGAATAAATGGTTTTAAATTTTAATGTGGAGAACGTTTTCATATTTACCATATTTTGTATGTAAGCCTTTCTATGATTATGTAAATTGTTTTCCGTTAAAAAAGAACTCTGTCTGTCATCTTACAAGTCTTGACGACTGAATAAATTTCGATAAAATTCAGCTAACGAGCACAACATTATATCCTGAAAAAGTCGTGTCTATGCCCTTACCGTAGAATTATACGATATTTTACATTTCATGGACAAAATTTGCGACATTCAGACGAAAAAAGCTTGTAGCAGATGCTAACTTGGTATAAATTTAATAAGCAAAATTTGTATAAATTATTATTCGCACTTGACAAATTTATAACTTTAACCACTAAAGCTAAATATAGACGAAACTTAGAAAACGTGACCTAAATTGGACGCAACCGCTGTGGAATATATTTTGGTCTTGCTTTGTATATATATATATATGTCTGTACTCTATTGGCTAAATCTTATAGAGAAAGTTCGACCTTTTTTGTACAAACAATATTATTGGAGTTGGTATATTATAGGCTTGTGAAAGTAGGCTGGGAAAATAGATTGAGACAATGCAAGGTCATCTAGGTCACCAAAATCTAGGTCAGCTAGGACAGGACATGAGAGGTATTGCCATTACTACAGAGTAAGTTTACTTGCTTACTTTCTTGTTCTGTGTTGCGAACAAATGCTGTAAGAAAATTCATATTTTGCTCTCTAACAGTATATGAAAGACTAGTAGTTATGTGAGAGACATATCTGAAACACAGGTTTTTTATAAACCTACATCAGGCAAGTCGCTACATTATAGTAAGCAGTATATTTGACCTCTATTGAAAATAAGATAAATCACCATTTTACCAATGTTTTTCAAGCACTTAAATTTACCCTTTAAGAACTATTATATATATTTATGTTCTTGACTATATGTACTTTTCTGTAAACATGTTATTTGAATAAAATTATTATTATTATTAAAAATTATTAAATTATTATTATATCACGTAAATTAAAATTGACAATGACAGCCAGTCAATTAATAAATAATAATTATTTACGTATTTTTTATTCGTGCTTCACAATTTTTTTTTCTTTTTCGACACATCCCTTTTTCCTGTGGGTAAATCGTGAAATGACTCCTCCCGCTGTCGGTGGAGCGGAAGGGAGTGTCAGACTTCTACTGACTAAAAACTCACGCCGTTTCATCACTGCCCTTACGATCCGGGGCTGCGGTATCTCATTAGAACATTGCCCACAACCCGCAACCCCGGACTTTTATCATGATCAGAGCTGATAACAAGATAAGATAATATTTATTCGTCAAAAACATGTGTAAGTTTCACAATCAGTTGGAACAATTACAATATAAAAACTTTTTACCAAAAAATTAAACCGACTCCCAAAAAACACTGCAAAGTGAAAAAACTTTTTACCAAAAAATTAAACCGACTCCCAAAAAACACTGCAAAGTGAAAAATAACTTTAATTTCGGTAGTCGGTGTCTTTAGTTTTGTATTTTCGTTTTTGGCACCGACTTCCGAAATTAAAGTTATTTTTCACTTTGCAGTGTTTTTTGGGAGTCGGTTTAATTTTTTGGTAAAAATGTTTTATTTCACTCTTTTTAGTTGGTCTATTTTTAATTTACCTAGTTACAAGAGCCTAATTATCAACTACTTATAACCTTTTACAAAATATTGCTTTTCCCAATGCTGGGCCGTTAATTGTTGAGGAGTTCTCCTGGTACTTCACCATCAGCTCTACATCACCATATGCATTGTGACGAGCATAAAGTGCGTAACATCCATATTCAAGTAATCGAATCGCAATCCACTCAATACTTATTATTGAGTAGTTTCGGCGGCCATCTGTGGTCTTCATCATCAGTTCCACTTCCTCAAATGGTACTTTTTGAGAGCAACTGCACAAGTTACTATAATAAATACCCAAAACGACATAGGTGTGCCTATAATATTTGAAGAGTTCCCTCGATTTCTCCAAGATCCCATCATCAGATCCTGACGTTTATGAAAATGGGACCAATATCGAAGTATACCCTTTCAATCAAAAAAAGAATTTTCCAAATCGGTTCAGCCGCCTTCGAGTAATCGATGATCATAAATTAAAAAAAAAAAAAATATGCGCTTCGAATTGATAACCTCTTAGTTTTGTATTTTCGTATTTGGCGATACTTGATTTGATTGTACAAATACAATAATGAAAAATTTTATATACATATATCTATAAAAACATAAGTTACAGGAAATCCTTAAATTGACATATTCTTACATCAAAACGTAGATACTTATAACTTATAACAGCCTTTACTAAAAAAGTAACTAAACACAAATACCTTCTTCGAAAAATAACAAACACATTGCAAATAAAACATATCTGCGAACTCCTGAAACATATTATAATGTTCGATGTGTTTTATATTAAGGTCCGTAGCAGAAAATACCCTTTTAAGCCTTTTTGACCGAAGATCAGTATGGGAGAGCAAAGAATAAGAAATTCAGCATCCATTTCACACATCGCTGGACCGTTTCGAGCCGGTCTATTAACCGCAATATTGCTTCTTTAGATATAAGATACATAAATATAGATTTTACTTCAATATGGCACCAAAAATGTATAAGAATGGTTAGAAATGAAATAGGTTCACTTGGGATGGAGAGCCGCTCAAATTGAATGACCGCACGCGATTCGAAAAGCGAACGGTTTTATTTGTAACGGTAGTTTAAATTTTCGACGATCGGATTTTGAAATAGTGAATATGCCTGGATGAAGGTAAAAGGAAGACCATTATTGTTTTTATTTTGAAACTTGCAATATTTATGCCTTATAGTCTATTTGTCATTATATTAACAAGTGTTTTATTAACAAAGATTTTTACGTTACATAATAATAGATACTCTTTAAATCGTTGTCCTTACTAACGTATGTAATTTAAGTACCTTTTATTCCTTAAGGAATTTTAATAAGGTTTTAACTTTGTATGCATTTTGTTTACTACATACTAATCGTTTTGATAAAAGGATTTCGTTATTGCGGGCAGTATGCGAGTACAACTTCACCAGTTATTTTCGTAAAATGTGCTTGTTTCTTGGATTTCAGTTGAGCAGTCGGGTTTTTTAGATTTTTTAAATAATTTTTTTGACAACTGATTTTGAGGAAATTTGACACAAAACTAGATTATACCTTGAAGAAATACTAAGGCTACTTTTCTTGCTGAAAATAGCATTTTTTTCTCGAGCTAAGCCCTCGGCAGAAGCAAGTCTTTTTAACTACTTTTAAAATTATTTAAGAAAACAAATTAAAAGCACAGCAATTTTAAAACCTCTCCCCATTTTAAAATTAACCCACCAGTGTCAACACTCCCAGTGATAAATGACCCTTGATATTTAGTCGTCTGAAGGCTGGCAACCCGGCCTGGACTGCACATGAAAAATGGCTTTGGCCTGAAAAATGTCGTTACGGAAATAAATTAGTTGTGGCCTCGGGAACTAATGAGAGACCGTGTTTTGTTTTTTAATTAATATCTTGCACTATGTTGTTTGTTAAGTAATGTTGTTTGTTAAAAAAAAAAAAATAGAATTCACCACGTTGATAATTTTAAATTCTTTATTCGGAGACCGGCCTTTACCTGTTTAGAAATAATTTGGCCAAGTGCGAATCGGTCTCACCCTTGAAGAATTCCGCAGTAACGATTAGTATATAAACTACACACATCAAAAGTGTCTAGGGATCAACATATATTTTTGCAATAACTTCTCTCCTGATTGATATTAATTAAAATTTTGTTTAAGGATTCATCAAATAAAGTGTTTTCGTTTGTCACAGTAACGATAAACCAAGTCACCTTTGCATTAATAAAGAAATTTGCCATTTTCCTAATAAAGGGATTTTTGACATTTGAACCACTAACATTAAAGTTCGAAAAAAAGACTGAAATAACAGTTTTCTTAAAAAAATTATTGGGTAACTTAAACAATTAATAATCCGTGTTTCTACCGCGAACACTAACAACACAAGAACATCGGTTTGGCATACTCAAAATGAGTTCATCCAAATCACGCTGTGGAATGGCCGCCCATGTTCGTTGCAACAACAAAAAAAGGTCTTCTTGCAACTGGATACCCTCCATATTCGGCAGAGCTCTTCTCTGTAGCATATCCCATGCATGCTCAATCGGGTTCAAGTCTGGCGACTGAGCAGGCCAGAGCAGGACATTGATGTTAGCTGTGGCGAGAGTCTGTCTTACAACTCTTGCGGTGTGCGGTCGTGCATTATCATGCATTAACTGAAATAAGGGACCGATTTGCACTTGTAGAGGAACGATGACGTCAGATACAATCGTCTCAGCATAAATTTGAGCGTTGAGGTCGCCTCTGATCCAAATCAACTCAGTTCTTCCGCCGATCCAAATACCCGCCCATACCATGATGGTTCCACCACTATAAGGATGGACTTCCTGGCAGGATTTTAATCGCTGTTGGCGTCCAGGGGTTCTCCAGTGTCGTATACGTCTTGTATCCGGTCTCATACCAAAACGAGACTCATCAGAAAAGCACACGAAACGCCATTGTTCTTCTGCCCAATTTCTGTGTTCAAGAGCCCATTGATATCGAATCCTACGATTGTGCATTGCTATAGGTGGTACCCGTAGCGGTCTTCGGGAATGAAGGTTCACTTCATGCAAGCGGTTTCTGACTGTTTGGTCGCTAATTAAGTTCCCTGAAGAGTGATGAAGCCTCACGGCTAACATCATGGCGGTTATTGTTGGAGCTCTTCGAGTTAAGATTTGAATGTATCGGTCTTGTCTCCGTGTGGTGCAGCGATACCGTCCTCCATGGCGCTCAGCCACGGTACCAGTGCTTCGGTAACGTGTCCAAAGTCGACTGATAACACTCTGACTTGTATTCAGAGCTAAAGCCACAGTACGTTGCCGGGAACCAGCTTCTATCATTCCCACGGCTCTGAGCATTTCTTCCCTGCTTAAATGACGTCGCCGCTCCATAATAACGTTGGTTTTAATCAGTAGTAGGGAAACAGTAGCACTAATAATGTCTTCAATGCGTTGTATGTTTTTATAGGGAAAATATTGACAGCTGATTTTCATCTTTTACTCGAATTTGATTAACAGTTCCTGTTTCAAATTATGAAATGCACCAAAAAGGATCCATATAAATTTATAAAATCATAAATTTATTACAAAGCCACATCTCAATCTCAAGAAATCCGCATAAAAATGCTTGATCCCTAGACACTTTTGATGTGTGTAGGTTTATTTCATATATGATACATGCATTGCTTCTGGACAAAAATTATCTCAGAATTACAACTGTGACTTTATTAAACATGCGTTGGCTTTGACTGATTAATTGGTTTAAGTTTATTAAGTTGCACTTAGGGCGTCACAGGGGGAGTGCAGCTAGGGACAGACTTAATAACGAATGATCAGAAACGACAAAGATGAGATTTTTTTTAAACTAATTTTATAACATAATATAGTTATAGATATTCCACTCTTCGTGCGCCGAAGAGTGGAATATCTTTAAGTTGAGAATTAATTCTTTTGTATAAATTATTATAAGAAAAACATTGTGGCATGTATTTATGAATAAAAAAAAATCGGTTGTTAGGCGCGAGGCCCTTTGCACCGCGAGACTGTGGGCGGTGGCCCACACCACCCACGCCTTACGCCGTCTCTGACTGTACTAGATCATATTTTTTTATATTATAGAGTACCTAATAAAGGGAAAAATCGTGAGGAAACAGGCTTGCAAGACCCAAAAATCCAAAAAACATGCAACGTCAACCAACCCTCAAAATTCGCATATGCCCTACGTGAAATTAAAAAAACTACCAACTTGCAAACTAAAAACTTGCAAACATATGCCCAAGCATGGCTCAGTTATGGGGTCATGCTATGGGGGTGACAGCACAGAATCAACATCTATATGCACTTTACAAAAGAAATTAATTCGAATAATAACAAATATCGAACCGACAGACAGCTGCAAACCACACTTTCAAAAACACAAAATACTCACACTTGCCTGCATACACATATATGTATGAATTATGTAAAGTCAGAATTCACCTAGATTTCTATACCACTTGCCAAGAAACACAAGAAAGTACACGATACAACAAAAACAAATTACACAAACCTCAATCCCGACTCGAAATGCACTCAACCAGCCATTTAATCATGTACATAAAAATGAACAATAATTTGCCAATGGATATAAGAGATATAAGCAAAACCAATATATTTCGTAATAAATTGAAGCGATTTCTATAAACCAAATCATATTACACAGTCAAAGAGTTTTTAGATGATAAAAAAAATCAATTACAAAATAAATTTTTCAATAACGTATATTACAAATATACAACTACAAATTCTACACAATATACAGATTTAGTCTATTTTTGCAATTTTTATGTACATAGATTATTGTGTAATTAGTAATATGACATCAAAATATATATCGTCGGTGACATTCTGAAACCGTGGAACTAACAGTGTTTAAAACCGCGTATTTACAAAAGTAGCAAAATCGCGATTTCGCGGGCTTAGCTTCATTGTAGTGATTGGCTGCGTTCTGTGATGTTGGCCGGGCCGATTATCCAATAGTAAGCCGTGAAATCGAATGTCTTTTATACCGCGTAACTTCAGGTGATTGTTTATTGTGCCCAAACCGCGAATCTGCGCATCATAACCAAGTATTTCAACCAGATTACACCTTTTTTAAAGACTATAGTATTATAGACTATAGTACTATAAAAAGAATACCAAATTTATGATTCCATTCGTCCTGGGCGTTCTGCTGGAGATAATTGCGTAGTGGATCTGAGGGTTTTAAAGTATAATCGTAACGGCACAATACAGTTTAAAAAACACTTTGAAGATGATTTCAGCCCACTTCCTCGGAGACCGAAACCTATTTCAGCTGTAATAAATAATGTACCTCCGCTGTAGTCATCTAGACTGCCTATATTAGACAGTAAGTATCTGCACTTATAGCAATTAAACAGTGTAATACCTGCAGATTGTCACTTATTTTACGATTATTTGCCATTTAAGAAAAAGTAAAGTTTTATTGATCACATTTTTTAACAATACCTCAAAGTGCAATTACTATTCGACTCAGAAGTAATATTTTTATACATTTATTTTGTTTATTCATTTTTAGTTTGAACTGTTAATTAGTAAGTAATTAAGTAATTACAAGGTATTTTTAACATACTTAGCTATAAAGAGCTATTTTTTTAACATTATGGGGATTTATGGTGTTATTTGCCTGTATATTGTGGACTACCTAAAGTACCGATGATAATTACGTGCCAAAATTAGCTGAGAAGTTGACTAAATAAATAATAATAAGATTTTGATTGTATTCTTTTGTTTTATTACGGCGGACAATTCCGCGTAAGTGACATAAAAAAACTTATTTTGTTTTTTTTTTCTAATTCATTAATACATATTTTACATAACTAATGCCTACAATATTAAGAGGAATACTATAATATGACAATTTAAAAGTTTAAACAATAGAAAGTCAAGGGGTTTAATAAATATTACGTTTTTCCTCGTTCCTGTAAAATTCACTGCACCCAACTACTACTACAACCTACCTTACGCGGTTTTAAACACTGTTAGTTCCGCGATTTTGCGGTGCAGGTGTAACTTTTCTGATTAATATGGGTCTCAGACCTGAATGAAATGAATTTTATTTTTGTTTATTTATAATTGTTAATACATATATAGGTAATGATAAAGACCAATAGTATAATATATATTTATACATAAATAGTTAATAATAATTGAAATTCATAAATATTGTTATTACAATATTTATACTTTAACATAAATTATATTACTATTGTAATATAATATACTTAAAAAATTGTTAATAATATAATTAGCGCTCTTCCTCTCTTCTAATTTTTGCTGTGCTCAACAGGGTCCATATTGATCTAAATTGTATGAAACCACCCATGTAACACATATGGAATGTAATAAATGATTGAGTATTCAGTATTGAAAAGCAATTTGGGTTATGGCCCATCCCCTCTCAGAATTCCATCCCAGAAGTAAGAGAGAGAGAGAGAATCATACCATTTTTAGGGTTCCGTACCCATAGGAAACGGGACCCTATTACTAAGGCTCCGCTATCTGTCACCAGGCTGTATCTCATCATGAACCGTGATAACTAGACAGCTGAAATTTTTTCAAAGATGATGTATTTCTGTTGCCGTTATATCAACAAATACAAAAAATTAATATTGAATGGGCCCCCCTTCAATATTGATTTTTTTCCCGTACAACAAATGTCATTTTTTACCGTTTTTTATAGATACTGGTAAGGAACCTTTGGTGCTCGAGTCCGACTCGCACTTGGCCGGTTTTTTCGTTAAACTATGATTTCCCAAAACCTTTCTGACCTAACCTTTTCTTATGTTGCATTTTGTGCACTAATCTGATTGCACCTGAATAAGTAAGTCTAAGAATTAAAGTAAGCGAAGTCTAAAATCCTGCAATTTCTGCTTGTGATAGGAGGATAGGAGTGTAATAGGAGTCGGCGTTACGAGTAATAAAGGGTCAGCATATTTATAGATCACGGTAGAGATAACTATTTCATTTATTGGTATTATGAGCCTGTGCTGTCCCACTGTAGAGCAAAGGCCTTCCTTTTTTCCATCCACCTCCCTACCATCTTTCACGATCTAAAACTATAGTAGGTCATTTCTCTAAGAATAAATCCAGCTCATCCCGCCATCTCCTTCTGTGCCTGCCGCACTTTCGTTTCCTGCCAGTTAGGATCCACTCAGTTCCTTGAAAGAGCACCACAGATATGAACCTACATGCGTCTCATATGATCTCTCATATGATTTGACCAATACGAATTGTATGCACTTTAAAAGAGATTGAGTTGAATTTGTTTCGGTGTTTTTTTCTCGCAGTAGTCAGAAAACACCGACCTCATCTTGCTTAACTTAAAACGCAAAAAATGTATGTTATTAATTACCAATTCACGAAATAAATATTTCATTTCGTTTCATTTCAGTGGTTATTTTGGCCCATTGCTTCTCCATCATACGGCAGAAATGACCAGCTCAGTTCCATTTTAAACTAGCAGCAGTGAAGCTAGCATCAGCTATTTGTGTTATGGAACGAAGTATAGTGGAGGTCGACATAAAGACCGGCAGGAATCAGGCAACCTCGACAAGTTGGTCTAAAGCCTGCAATACATGTTGGTCGAGCGTTATCGAGGGAAGGCCAATACCAACATGTAGACGGTATATTTGCCTTGTCTTGCTATCACTCGGTGTCACTTGCTTAGTTGGCCGAGTGGAGGCCAGCGCCAACGTGTATAGAGCTCATTTGGTACAACTTGTCTTCGCTCGCCGTTGCTTGTGATCACTTGCCTCACTTCGGATCGGTGTCGGTTTTTGGTCACAAGTCAAAAGCGCTCGCCTGCGCTCGGCCAACGTGTGGACAGCTCTACAGACCCTCTTCTACATTGGTCGTCTGCATTAGCGTTCGACGAACTTGTCGAACGTGTGGACATTATTTCTTGCCTTGTACCTATTTGCTAATGCTCGCGTTGGCCTACGCTCGGCCAACATGTATTGCAGGTTTTAGTGGGAAAGGTGCAAGGCAAAAAACCACGTGGTCGATCCCCGCCTGATGGTGTAACCAAATAACAACCCTCACTGAACTTCCTATTGCAACTGCCTTGAAAGCAGCAGAGAACCGGATGAAATGGAGGGTGCTATCGCAGAGAGCTATGAAGGACTACTACGCATAAGACACAAACTTAATTAATGAAGATAACAACCAAGAAGGACAGATAAGGGACCGAAAGTTTGACACACGGTATTCTTCGCTTCATAGCTCGTTGATATACCTTCGTACAGACGCCAGCACATCAAGCTACAACAATCTGTCAAATTTCTTTAATCGATTTTCAACTTTATTGTTAAATAAATTAGGTTCAAGGTTGATTGGGAAAATTTGACTTTTTGAATTTGAGTTTCACCCGAAACTGTCAAATTTTCCCAATCAACCTTGAACCTAATTTCTTTAACAATAAAGTTGAAAATCTATTAAAGAAATTTGACAGATTGTTGTAGCTTGATGTGCAGCTGGCTGGTTAGCCTTAGCTTCCAGTCTAAGCGGATGCAGCTGAGTAATACTGTTTTACATGGTTGACTGCCTATCTGACCTCCACACGATAACCGTTGGCTAATCCATTGTCAGATTTACTGGCTTCTGACTTAACTAACGGTTTAACGTGCTACCGAGGCACGGGGGTATCGCGCCGCCAACTTCCAAACTCCGGACTGAGAAATTCCTTACAGAAAAGCTAAATTTTTGCCCGAACTGAGAATCGAACCCGGGACCCCGTGCTCAGCAATCGCGGATGTTACCACTCGACCAACGAGGCATTAGTACACTTAAGCTGTTGAGCGATCGATCACGTTACACGCGAGCCTGTACTATACAACATACACCTGGTTGCAGGTTGTTCACACATGATGTTGACGACGTGCTTATTGCCATCGCTAAACAGTAGGCGCCCGTCGTTTGAGACACCTACCTACAGGTCATGACTCAAAACTCAGCACATCATCCTCGGACTGTCGAACAGCCAATGAGAGGATCCCTAGGAACTCCATCGAAGAAGCACCAATAGCAGCAGTCTACGAAGTCTTCCGAACTCCTCTCCGTGAAACGTGAACCGCTCGGTTCGTCTTCAATACTAACCACATTCGAATCTCATCCTTGCTCTGTATAACTTCATCTTCAAAACATTTAAATCAAGAACGGTTTTTTCCTGTTAACATACTAACTCTCATTGCAATAAACCATTTTATATATTGGAGAAACCAAGAAGTATCATTTCTTCTGATCCACAACCACAGATTGAGAGGAAGGCGCCTAACGCAGAAACTAGCGAGCTATGTATATTCCTTCATACGTACCTATTAGGGATTCAGTGTATTCAATCAATACTCGTAATTGCATCATCATTGTTCCTTGATAGGAAACACGGCAATAACAATATTGTACGGTTAACAAAAAAAAGGTTTTATTAAGATGCGTTGAGGATCAAACCTAGACTCGATGGCTTTCGAATCAAATCAAATAAAAAGTATTTTATTTCACATAGACCTACATGGGCACTTAAAATGTCAGAAGCTAATGCACAGTTCGAAATTGGTCGTTTCCTGTGTAAAAGAACAGGCAAGAGACTCCACGGTTACTCTTTTAAAAAATAATCGGTTTTCACAAACTTTGCATAGGTACCATTTTTTAGGTATGAGAGGACAGTATAGACAAATTTTTATTTTCTTTGTGAAATTTTTCGATCAATATTTATTTCAGCAAATATACATAATTAGGTACTAAAATACTTAAAATACAAACTAGAATAAAGCATCAAAATTGATCCTCAACGCTGTCGGCTGGCAACGTACAATTGACATAATACAACGTAATATAAGTAATCAGAAATGAGCCTCAGAGCCAATAGTGTTCTCGCATTCACATTAAAAATGAGCTTTACAAAACTGAGCTTACTAAGACTACTGACTACTTGAACTAGACATATCATTTTTAAATTATATTTTTTTATACGTAAATTCTTATACATGTATCTATATTTGTACATTATTCCAGACCCTTAGGGTTATTTTTTTAATGTTTGCCTCCAGATCCTCAACTATCTCCATTCCAAATTCTATCAAAATTGGTTTCTCGACTTAGCTGTCAAAGCAAAACTGATACAAAACAGACGTTCGTATTTCTAATATTAGTATGGAAATTCCATCAATTCACCAAAATAAAATTTCTCTTTGAGCCGTATCAAAAGAGAAGTTTTTTTATTGATGGCTCGCGTTTGAACACCATGTCACTTGAGGGTAAGCGATGATGTGATCGAAGATGAAGCACGCTTACCTAGAAGGAACCTATGCAGCCTTGACTTAAAGACTCCCAGGTATAGCTATCAGGAAACACAAGTAGTATATTATTAGGCATTCTGTTCCACCTGTCGCGCAGTCGAACAGGTTCGTCTATGCTCCGTTGTGACAGAATGCCCAACATATCGACTCGACTGTCTTACTGGTACTATTAAAGTCTATAAATATTCTTGTAATAAACAGTTTTACTTATTGTTAATCAGTTTGTTGACAACAGTAATCATGAAGTTTGTTAAACAACCACAATCGCTGAATGTAAACACAATTTGCGATGTTTTTAGTAAAACTAGTTCGCATCATGGAGAATTTTTACCTAATTCAGTATCTAATACAGTAGTACGATATATCATTTGTGGACCATCGAATTGTGCAATAACAAATTTACTTATTGGACTTCTTATACATGAAAACGGTTTAAGGTTTCGCAATGTTTATGTCTATTCAAAAACCCTACACCAACCTAAGTACATTTTTTTAGAAAGAGTTTTACAACAGGTAGGTACCGATTATCTCATTTCAGAAATATCAAGGGAATGAGGAAGTTATAAGCGTTCAGGATGCAAAACCCAACTCTGTGTGTATTTGACGACGTTGCTTGCGAGAATCAAACTAATATGTGTGATTATTTTGTAATGGGAAGGCACAAACACATTGACTGTTTTTATCTAAATCAAACACATAGCAAAATCCCTAAACAATTAGTAAGAGATAATTCTAACTTAGTTATGCTATTCCCCCACTAACTGTGTCCCCACGTTGTCGTCGTGGTGGGGCTTGCGTGTTTCGATGATCTCTGGGGCCATGCCGGTAGAGGCACTCATGCCGGACGGGCCCAGAGGGAGAAACCAGACCAAGAGGGACACACCGGGGGAAAGGCGCGCCGCCTGGAGGATCGAGCAGCTAGCTCGAGCTTCTAGACGACGCTAGACGGCACGGGGCCCGGTCTCAGAGATCGGGTCAAGGGGGAGGAAATGTTCACTTCCGGTATGCGTCTAATCTTTAGACGTAACCGTGAAGTGAACAAGGGGAGGGGAAATGGGAGATAGGGACAGAGGAACCCACCTCTCTAAAAAAGTTAAAAAACCATGGAAAATAAAGTCGTTGAAAAAGCTACCCGGGCGGGTCCCAGCTGCTCTTCAGCTGGGGAGTCCCGCACCGGACACGTCCGGTCAGTCCCGTCGTACTCTGGGGGGGACACCAAAGGCTTTTACCCCATTTTGCCCCGGCAGTCGCCGCATTGAGCCAGGGAGGCTCACGTGCCCGTGAGGTGGAGTCGCTGGACTTGTCCAGCACGTCTACTTCACCGGCACCGAACATTGAGCGAGCGCAGAGCGCCGCTCCGCAGAGGAAGGGGGCGCTGGTGCTCGGGTCGGAGACCGACTCGGCATCGGACGCCGAGAGCTTCCAGAGCTTAGTCTCTGGGAGCGCAGTGAGGAGCGATGAGGGGGGCGCCGACAGGAGGAAGGAGTTCCTCAAGCGCCCCCGCGACGACGAGTCGTCGTCGGAGGAGGGGCTTGTCTCGGCCCGCAAGATCCCCACTAGCGTGCGGGGTAAAGGCCGAGGCAAGACCTTGGGGAGGGGGCCTCCCTCTGGAGAGCCCAACACTGGTCTGGCCTCGAGCGAGGCCAAACTAGAAGAGGCCGTGGCGGCTGCCATCCGCACCATCTCGCAGAAGCGCAACCGCAAGAGCAAGGAGGACGCGATCGGCGAAGCCACGGCCTCCATCATGGCGGCCGCGCGGACTTATGGCGGGGCTCCGGCTGCAAGGGACGACATGTCCGATCTGCGGCCGGAGGTCACCCGCCTGACTGCCGCCATGGAGGCTCTTCAGAGGGAGAACGCCGCCCTCAAGGCGGACCTGGCCGCAATCCGGGGAGCCGGCCAGCGGAATGCGCCGCCGCGGGGCCAAAAGGAGAAAGGCCAGCCCACACCAGCGGAGGACTCGGTTCTCGACCTGGTGCGACTGGAGCTGGCCGCCTTCCAGCAGCGGTTCTCCGTATTGGAGAGCCGCGTGCTGCGACCCCCGCTGGCGGCGACTTTGTACGCGGCTGCGGCCGCGTCCAAGCCTCCCCAGACGACGACGAGGCCGCCTCAGGCGAAGACGGCCACGGTGCGGACGGCACCAGTGACGGCGGCCCCTGCGAGGGCAAAGACGGCCCCGGCCAAGCCGAAATTGGGCTCATCAAAGCCGCCTCCGACCCCGACACCTGCGGGGACGAAGCAGGCGGCCAAAAAGAAGAAGGTCCAGGCCGGGAACCAACCGTCCCAGCAGCCTCCTCCAAAGACTCCTCCGGCCGGCGCCGACTGGCAAGTGGCCGGGGAGAAGAGGAAGGCTGCTGGCGCAGCCAGGTCCTCGCGGCGTAGGGAGAGACGGCGGCGGCGAGACGCCGCGGCGCGATTGCGCGCCCCCAAGACCGCGGCTGTAGTGATCACACTGCAGCCGGACGCGGTGAAGAGGGGCGTGTCGTACCGCGACGTGCTCGCGAAGGCGCGGCAGGTGATAGACATCACGGAGCTCGGCATCACCGGTGGCCTCCGTCACCGGGTCACTGCGACGGGGGCTCGGATGTTGGAGATCCCCGGCGCGGACAGTGGCCCTACCGCTGACGCTCTGGCCGAACGGCTCAGAGCGTCCTTAAATGCGGAGGAGGCCCGAGTCTCCAGACCCACCAAGCGCGCAGACATGCACATATTGGGTCTGGATGACTCCGTGACGGCCGAGGAAGTGGTGGCCGCCGTAGCCAGGACTGGGGGGTGCCCTCCCGATCAGGTGAGGGCGGGCGCCCTGCATCCTGGCTTCACGGGGACGCAAACCATTACGGTTAGCTGCCCCGTCCCGGCGGCCAAAAAGATCCAGGAGGGCCGAAGTCTCCTGGTTGGTTGGGTGTCTGCGCAGGTGAAAGTCCTGGACCCCAGACCCTGAAGTGCTTCCGCTGCCAAGTGGGCAACCATGCGGCATGCGCATGCACCTCGGAGGTAGACCGCAGTGATAGGTGCTTCCGCTGCGGTCAGCCCGGTCACAAGGCCGGCTCGTGCTCCGCCCCGCCTCACTGCTTCGCATGTGAGGCGGTTGGCAAGCCGGCCGATCACCGGGCTGGGGGCAAGTCCTGCGCCCCACCCACCAAGGCCAGGCGCAGAGGTAGACCCTCTGCCGCCGCCGCCACCGCCGCCGTCACCGCCGCCGCCGCCGCTGCCGCCGCCGCCGCCGCCGCCGCCGCCGCCGCCGCCGCCGCTGCCGCCGCCGCCGCCGCCGCCGCTACTGCCGCCGCCGCCGCCGTCGTGGCCGAACACCCGCGAGGGGCCCTGGAGGAGGCTTACAATGGATCCCGATTAATGGCCCCATTGCGCTTCCTCCAGGCGAACATCAACCACTGCGCCGCTGCTCAGGAACTTTTGCTCCAGAACATGGCGCAGTGGTTGATCAACGTCACTGTGGTCGCCGTGCGGTACTTTGTCCTGCCCAAGAATGACTGGGTGGCGGACTTGGACGGCTCGGTGACCCTCGTTTCGTCGGCCGCCGCCGGTACCCCGCCCCTCGATCGCGTCAAGAGAGGGCGTGTGATCGTCGCAGCACGGTTCGGGGAGATCGCTGTGGTAGGCGTTTATTTCTCCCCGAACCGAACTCTCGCCGAGTTCCAGAACTCCCTAACGGAGCTGGGAGACGTCGTCGTCGCCCTCGGTTCCCTCCCCGCCCTCGTCCTCGGGGACTTCAACGCCAAAAGTCCGGCTTGGGGTTCCCGGCCCACGGACTATAGGCGGGGCAGGATGCTCGAGTACTGGGCCCGTGCGCAGGGCCTGGTGATCGAGAACCGGGGTTCTGTCCCCACGTGCGTGCGGTTTACGGGCGAGTCGGTGGTGGACGTTACGTTCGCCACCCCCAGCCTGTCACCGCGCGTCACCGACTGGCGAGTTGTGGAGGAGGTGGAGACCTATTCCGACCACCGGTATATCCGGTTCGACGTTTCCGCCCAGACCCCAGACGCGCCGGTCCGACGGGACCTGAGTGGTCTGCGATGGGCGCTGAAGCAGATGGACCGGGAGCTATTACTGGAAGCCTCGATCGTGCAGGCCTGGGGGTCACCCCCGGACAGGCCTGCCGACATAAACGACGAGGCGGAGTGGTTCCGGGAGGCCATGTCGGAGATCTGCGACGTGGCCATGCCCCGGGTCCGACAAGGACGCGCCCGGCGTCAGCTGTACTGGTGGTCGAGCGAGCTAGCAGCGCTGCGCGAAGCGTGCGTTGCGGCGCGACGCCGGTACACCAGGTTCCGCAGGCGCCGCACCCGACCTTCGGATGCGGCGACTGTACAGGCGGAGCTGTACGAGGGCTACAGGGCAGCGAAGGCCGTCCTCCGAGACGAGATCTGGCGGGCCAAGGAACTGGCCCGGCAGGAGATGCTGGCGACTCTGGACTGGGACCCATGGGGCCGCCCCTACAAGTGGGTGCGAGAGAAGCTCCGCCCCTGGGCTCCCCCGTTGACGCAGTGTCTCCATCCTCAGTTCGTGGAGGACGTGGTGAGCGCCCTGTTCCCATCGCGAGGGGAGCACGCTCCCCCGCCCATGGCTCCGTCTCCGACGGAACCTGAAGCTGGCGCAAACGTGGACCACAGCGACGACGACGTCTACAACGCTCCAGAGGTGACCGAGGTAGACTTCAGAGTGGCGGTACAATGGCTCAAGGCCAAAAATACCGCCCCAGGACCCGACGGCTTGCCAGGGAAAGCGTGGGTCCTGACCTCGGAGACTCTCGGGCCTCGACTAGGGGGGCTCTTTACCGCATGCCTGGAGAGGGGCCAGTTTCCGCTTCGCTGGAAGACGGGAAAGCTGGTCCTGATCCAGAAAGCCGGGCGCCCGGCGGACTCTCCGTCCGCATTCCGGCCCATCGTGCTGCTCGACGAGGCGGGCAAGCTCTTGGAAAGAGTAATTGCAGACCGCCTCTTCGGGCACCTGAATCGGGTGGGCCCGGATCTTGCGGTGTGCCAGTTTGGCTTCCGCAGGGGGCGCTCGACGGTGGATGCCATCATGCGCGTGAGAGCCCTCACGACGGGGGACGCGGTATCCCGGGGCAGGGTCGTCTTGGCGGTGTCTTTGGACATCACCAACGCCTTTAACACCCTGCCCTGGAGTTGCATCAAGGAGGCACTCCGGTATCACCGGGTGCCGACCTACCTTCGTCGCATAGTCGAGGACTACCTGACGGACAGAGCCGTCATCTACCCCGGTCACCGGGGAGAGTGGAACCGGCGAGAGATGTCGTGCGGTGTCCCACAGGGATCGGTCTTGGGGCCGCCCCTGTGGAACATCGGATACGACTGGGTGCTGCGCGGCGACCTCCCTGACGGCGTCAGCGTAGTATGTTACGCTGACGACACGCTCGTCCTGGCGCAGGGAGAGTCGCACCAGGCGGCGGCCGACCGGGCGACGCAAGCGGTTGCGACAGTCGTTCATAGGATCCGGCAGTTGGGACTCGACGTGGCGCTGCATAAGACCGAGGCCATGTGCTTTCATGGCGGTTGGAACGCGCCACGGTCCGAGTCCCACATAATGGTGGAGGGGGTTCGCATCGGCGTCGGGAGGACGATGAAGTACCTGGGACTCGTCCTCGACAGCCGGTGGAACTTCAGGGAGCACTTCCTGAGTTTGGCCCCAAAGCTGAACCGGGCAGCAGCCGCCTTCAGGCGACTCCTGCCTAATCTCAGCGGGCCAAACGCCTCCTGCCGAAGGCTGTACGCCGGCGTCGTGCGGTCCATGGCCCTCTACGGGTCCCCAGTGTGGGCCCTGTGCATCCGGACGCGACCACTAAAGTTGGTCGCATGTCAGAGGGTCATGGCTATCCGAATGATCCGGGGATACCGCACGATCGCCGGCGAATCGGCCAACCTCCTTGCCGGATTGCTGCCCTGGGATCTGGAGGCGACTGCCCTCCAGCGCGTCTATGAATGGCGCGTGGAGGCGCAGCACCGGGGCGTGTCCCCGCTGCCTCGAGAAGTCGAGGCGCGGCGGGAAGAGCTCCGGCGTGATCTCAATGCAGGCTGGAGGGAACGACTGTCGCAACCGACGGCCGGGCACGCCGCAATTGCGGCGGTAAGACCCCTCTTTGAGGAGTAGCTAGATTGGCGTCACGGCGTCCTGACCTACCGCATGACGCAGGTCCTCACCGGACACGGAAGTTTCGGGAGGTACCTGTGTCTGATGGGAAAGGAGGAAACGCCTGGGTGTCACCACTGCGAGGGTCGCCCTGAGGACACCGTAGAGCACACGGTGCAAGACTGCCCCGCTTGGGCAGAGCACCGACGTGTCCTCACGGCGGCGATAGGCGGAGACCTCTCGCGCCCGGCATTGGTCGAGGCCATGCTGCGGGACGAGAGGGAGTGGGAAGCGGTCGCCTCCTTCTGCGAAGCAGTCATGCTTCCGAAGGAGGAGGCGGGCCGCGTGAGGGAGAGGATGGCGTCCTCCCTCCAGCCCAGCCGCAGTGGTAGACGCCCACGGCGTCGGACGTTAGCCGACGATCTCCGGCCACCGTAGGTGCGGGCATGCGGACAGCGAGTAAAGGGCAACTCGCTGTCCGACCATGGACCATGCCCGGGTCGACGGCACGTCGTGTTCCACGTGCGCCTCAAAGAGCGTCAGCAACATGACGAGGCCCCCTCTGCAGAGGGCCGAAGCCTGCCGGGGTCGTGGGACTCATCCCGTTACCGTGGCCCCGGTATGTAAAGGGTTATTGAAGGAACACCGTGGATTTTAGTCAGTAAAAGTCTGACAGTCCCTCCCACCCTGCACGGAGTGGGAAGACTTATTTGATAATTTTACCACGTTAAAAAAAAAAAAAAATTATGCTATGAATAGCATAATTTTTTTTTTTGAACTTGAGGCATGTTTATGAAGAACATGTTAACACTGATATGACATGGATTGAATTTCATGAAATGTTTAAAAAAAATATAGAGTGAGCCCTTTAGTTATGTTGTAATTAATAAATATTGCCACAAAAATAACGGATTTCATAGAAATAAATTTGATATTTTTGTAGTCTTTGATTAGAAATATAAATATTAAAGACTACAGTGCTTATATGATATCATTATTCCTTGACTGACTCTTAATCGATAATTATCTTATTCTATCGTAATGGAAAAATCACTGAAAAGGCAAATTGTTGATGCTGCAGAAGCTGTAAAGAAAAAAAGGATGCGAGATTTTGAAAGTGAAAATATGCATGTATTGGAATCAGTTTTTAAACCTGTAACAGAGTCTCTCAATTGCATAGCTCATTTGTTACTAATTATGTTTATCTTATATAAGTTACGTTACTTGAATTAAATGCATTTTATTTTTATTTATAGCTAATACCAATAAACAAACTGACCTCTTGTGATCTAAAGAAGTTGAAAAACTAAAGTTCCGTTTAGAAGGGATATTTTGCAGAAAGGACGTTCTAGTAACAAAGGAGACAGTGGCGCGGAAGAAAATGAATGTGATACAGACAGTTACTAGTCGTACCAATTATTAGAAGAGAAAAATCAAGAACATGGTTGTCCTGGTCAATATCTTCAGAAGCATTTACAGATATTCCATTTGGTGTTCGAGCGGAGCGAGGGCAATTGATGTTAGGTTCTGCTTTCATAACAATCAGCGATGATTATATTACCGTTGCTGGACGGAAATATCGAAGCACTCCCGGATTGAAATAATTGTTATTGAAAAAGGATGTAGATTTGAGCACGGTTACAGAGTCTGATATGCAGTATTATAAAATGATGTTGATTGCCACAAACGCACATCATCGAGACTTTGACTCAAACAAATCAATAAAAAGTTTTTGTTATTTTTGCATAATTTCCTTCATTACACTTTAGACTATCCGAGGTGATGAACTGTTAATACGTTAATTAACAATCTACCATTCGAACTTCATTTCCTTAGTTATAATTATTGCAGACCGGGAACAAAACTCAAGACACGATTACTACGAGGTGATCAAGGTGTTAACAAGCTAGAGGAAGCTTGTATGAACCACAACATTTAACCATACAGACTTACCTAACCGACACCAAGCTGATTTACACCTTTTAAATATGGTTAAACAAAGATTGAAATCAAAAGATGCTGGAAAAGGCGAAAAACTTAGTTCGTGGTTAGTGAGAAAAGTTATGAAAGGCAAATTGAAATCTGGTTCCGGAATTAAAACATTTAAAAGTTTTGTGTCGAAAATAAGATCAAAAATCAAGAAACTGAAACCAAAGGATAACAAAACTTTAATCAAGGTTGCGTACTCAGTGGTTAAAAAAATATTTCCAAATATTTCTAAAATTCGAGTACCACAGGTGATACTTTTACCTAAGACCGGAGGAATTCTGCCTTTAATCCCAATTTTCGCGGGGCTATCGGGTTTAGGAACTTTACCTGGTGATGCGGCTGGTATTGCAAAAACTGTTAATGATTAAAAAGCAAGCCAGCAAATTTTACGAGAAACAGAACGTCATAATAAGACAATGGAGTCATTAGAGTTAGGCAAAGGTTTATACATTAAACCGCTAAAAAAGGTAAAGGTTTGTTTATTGAATTACCAAAAAACTAAAAAATAAGCTACATAATCGGCCTCTAACTGATATAGACATTCAAAAGCATGCACACGACGCCCTCACTTTCGAGGAGTTTACATGAAAGATCAGCTACCACGGATGTCAAAAAGGATTGAATGTGGTATGTTAACTTGGACGATTCTAAGAACGAAGGTACGCATTGGGTAGCTTATGTAAAAATATACAACTATTGTGAATATTTCGATAGTTTTGTCGATTCGAAAACTCCAATGGAATTAATGCGATATTTTAATAAATATGATGTTTTAATAACTTTACAAGATATCAGAAATTTAACATCGAAAATTGTGGTCATCTATGTTTAGTATATCTTTGGACTTTTTGGAATAAAAACGTATAAAATATATTCTGATGTCACTCACCTTGTCGATAACTGGAAACTCGTCAACTTTATCTACGTACTATTCCAATACGCTGCAACTATATGGACAATATGAGTGTGCCTTATTGCATTTCTCAACATTTAATTCTATTCCGAACATTGACAAAAGGAACAATAAGTTCTATTATGATTCCAAAGAAGTTATTGAAATACCAGAAGGCACCTATGAATTGCAAGATCTAAATGATTATTTAAAATCTGAACTTAAAGATGCCACAGTCAAAGTGCAGTGTAATAACAATACTTTAAAAACTACTATATACTGTACAAAAACAGATGTTACTAAAGAACATACTTTCAGGACATTGTTAGGGTTTAATAAGGAGATTTTGAAAGCAAATAAATGGCATGTGTCACAGTTTCCAGTAAACATTTTACCTATGACAGTGATCAGGATCGAATGTGATATTGTAAGCGGCTCGTACAAAAACGGAGAACTAAGTCACATTATCCACGAATTTGCACTCAACGTACCTCCTGGTTACAGAATTATAGAAATTCCAAAAAACGCAATACTTATACTTTCCAGTCAACCAAAACAACATAAGCTGCATACATATTAGGCTATTAGACATAAATAATTGCTTAATAAATTTACGAGGTGAAGAAGTGCAGCTGTATTTGCATCTTAGAAGGAAAAATGATTGACTACAATAAATATGAGCATCAAAAATTAAAAACAACAGTTCCGCTCAACCATCCAACCAAATAAGAGCTCGCTATAAGAAGAAAATAAAATTAACAAAAGATAACAAGGCATTCCTCAAAGCAATCGGTTTGCTAAAATGAATATCTTAGACGTTTTATCCGCTCCTACATACGACAACACTGTTGAAGGAATCGAATTTCATTCTTACAAGCCTTACGTGACCAGTTTCAACAGGAACGATGAAATCCGTATCATCAACCAAAAACCTAACTTTGTTACTTTGTTTAAAAAACCTTTGTTTTGTTTTATTAAATAAAATGAAGTGAACGTTCAAAATCTGTCTTAGGAATCAGTTAAATCGTAAACGAAAACAAAAATATACACAAACACATAACAAACTTAACACTTTTTGGTTCAATAGCTTTAAATGTACTCAATTATTTGTTGCAAATAACTTCAGTGTTGGGCATTCTATCCCACTGTCTTCAGCGAGGCATGTCTTGAAATAACATGATCGTTAGTCCAGTATAGTAATATACAAGACAGTCGAGTCGATCGTATATTATTAGGCATTCAGTCACAACGAAGCGTAGGTGAACTAGTTCGAATGCACGACAGGTTCAATAGGTTTAAATGTACCAAATTATTTGTTGTAATTAATTTCAGTGTTGGGCATTCTGTCCCACTGTCTTCAGCGAGGCATGTCTTGAACTAACATGATCGTTAGTCCAGTACAGTAATATACAAGACAGTCGAGTCGATCGTATATTATTAGGCATTCAGTCACTACGAAGCGTAGGCGAACTAGTTCGAATGCACGACAGGTTCAATAGGTTTAAATGTACCAAATTATTTGTTGTAATCAATTTCAGTGTTGGGCATTCTGTCCCACTGTCTTCAGTGAGGCATGTCTTGAACTAGCATGATCATTCGTCCAGGACGGTAATATACAAGACAGTCGAGTCAATCGTATATTATTGGGCATTCTATCACAACGGAGCGTAGACGAACTTGTACGACTGCGCGACAGGTGGGACAGAATGCCCAATAATATACTATTAACACATATTCCAACAGGGAGTTTAGCTACTTTATCTCTTTTGTTGTCCCTACATGATAACAAAGCATTGTACTATACTATACCACGTATGTAATTTGAACATTCCTATCCTATTCAGGCGCACTAATTAAATTCATTTCGACGGTCATCATACAATGTCAATAATGGATAGGGTTGTGTCTTACATACTTATTTCAAGTGGCTTTAATGAATAACTTAGTATCGTATCATCATGCTCTTTCTCAACAAAATGGTAGGTAGAGGTGATGGTAGTAAAGAGAAACATTTAATTTAATTAAAAAGACAAAAATAAGCTGGTCAATAAAAAGAAATTTACTTTTACAATAATTGATCCCCATATTTAGGGTTCAGTAACTCAAAAGGTAAAAAAATTAACTCTTATATACTTTGTTGTCCGTCTGTCTGTCTGTCCCTTTATGAACCTTCGGAAACATGAAGAGATATCGAGTATAGTATAGTCCTATGAAGCTGTGAAAAAATCAAACTTCTCTATTAACGTAAGGAGAAGATACGGCCGTTTATGCTGCAAAAAACATACATAATTATATTATGACACTCTCAAGGGAACCAAAAGTCATAGGGTACTTTCCGTTGACGTAGAGCTATGTTTGGCAAGTAACTTCGTTTTATAATACACTAGCGACCCGCCTCGGCTTCGCACGGGTGCAATGTTTATATTAAATATACTATAGAATGTCTTTATATACATCGTTGACAGCCTTTTTGTCATTCGACATACATGTTCTCTTTAGTAATTACTCTTGAAAGTGCGACACATAATTTACCATGGGAAAAACATTCAACTCAAATCTTAGCAACATAGGCACGCGCACCGTGCCTCCGCCGGCACCGAGCCGCAACCGCTATGTCCTTGCATTTTAAATCTGTAATATCTTCGAAACTATTTATTTAAATTATATTCTGTAAAGGGCAATATTGATTTATATTAAATGCACAATGTATTTATGGTACTTAATTGGATAAGGATTAATGCTGTATTGCTTAAAATCGCTTCGTAAAATATGCTCGTATTTCTCGTAAAAAGTAAAGGATAAAAAATGGTTGTTGTGGGTTATCTATAAGAGATAGACAGATGTCATTGAGGACTTTTTTGTTGACCTTTTTAAGGTGTACAATACTGTAGTACATTATTTTGAACTATCTTGTAGGGTTCAGCCAGCGTTTGCAAAGCAATCGCAAAAAAATGTGTTTATTTGCGACATCACATTAGAAACCTCAAAAATTATCAGTGTTCCTCTACTATATTATGCATGTTATATACTCAAAAACCTTCCTATTGAATCATTCTTTCTATTGAAAGAAACTGCATCAAAATCCGTTGCGTAGTTTTAAAGATTTAAGCATACATAGGGACAGACACAGGGAAGCGACTTTGCTTTATACTATGTTAAGATTAAGAAGTTCAAGGTCAAATCTGAAAACTATACATTTGTATTTAAATCATAAAAATATAGTTTTAGAGGGGGTCGAAATCTAAAATTGAAGCTCATCATCATGAGGTATTGTATTAAAGGACATATTCAAAACCATTTTTTATTTATTTTTTACGACGCATAAATTCTTATTTTTATTGAAACATAAAAGGTGTCCCCCGGTATGGAACCCTCGATGGGGGTGTTTGACTAACACCTTGTATGGTTTTGTTTTAACTCGAGTTAATTTCGGCATTGATGGGGGGTAAAACCTCCATGGGGTGGCTGTTTAAATAGGGGAACTAGAAGGTGCGACAGATCGCGTAAGTGATGTACTGATCAAGTGAAATCCGCAGTAGGAAGCCCTGTGTCTGACATCGACGTCAAATATCCTAATGGTGAACGCAGACCTAGCCGCACCGCAGTCTCTACAGTCCCCGCAGTCATCGCTTTTTGTTAATGGCCTCGCACATCTATCCGCGCCGCAGTCGCTGCAGTCGTTCCCGTCAGTGTTGCTAGATTTTTGAAAGCATTATCTATCCGAAGATTTAAAAAATCTGTATAAAATCTGTATTTGGTATTGGTATTTTGCTCTTTTGTGTAATTTTATCTGTAGGTGCTATAATAGGGAATAAGCAAGTAATTATTTATACGAGAATAAGTAATTTCATTATAAACCGTTGACAGAGATTCTCTGTCTACTTTATAACTCTGGCAACACTGCGCGCCGTGGATGCGATTGACGTCATCCGCGCTGCATGCGGGTGACGTCATCAGCTGCGGCTAGGGGAGTTCGGTCGTTTCAGGGACTGCGGCGACTGCGGCGCGGGTAGGTGTGCGAGGTTGCATAGAACTTCATACAAAGAATTCGAATGCAAAGACTGCGGCGCGTGCGGCGCGGCTAGGTCTGCGTTCACCATAACAAGGCAAGATTGAGGGTGCCAGTGCGAAAAGTTGGACGTCTCAACGTGACCTTGACCGAAGTCAATACCAACACGACACCCGTCGATTGCACAACAAAATACATATTACACACCTCCAAAACATAAGCCTACACAATACAAAACTTACTGAAAAGAAAAAAGAAAAACTTCGCAGACCCTTGTTAAACATTTTCTACACTGACAGCCCTATGGAGCCCACACATTGCGCGAGGGAGAAAAATGTTGTCGATAACAGTTTTACTGTAAATCAGAGTTGATTTATTACCCAAGGTGGACAAATACTGATAAAAAACGCTACAAAACTATGTTATGGTATTGATTGGGCTAAAACTAGCTTTTTTTATTGATGACTAGCAGCCGCGCTGCGCTTCGCTCCTGTGGACTTTATTGCGATAAAAACATAACTTCCTTATTTTGCAGTCAAGTAACAAGTTGCCTGTAACCTTCCTCAAGCTTCAAACTATTTACTTACAAAATTTCATTCAAATCCACCGATTACTTTCGAAGCTTAGCGCGTTCAAACAAACGAACAATATTTTTCGCTTTATAATTTTAGTATAGATAGGCTCTTTTGTTAGCTATGATGTGGTCGAAGATGAAGAACGCTTACCTAGAAGTATCCTATTCACTCTTGAATTAAAGACCCTCAGGCTACCAGGCCGTGACTCCCGCAGGGAATTGTACTTCTTAGCTGTACGCACAATGAAAGTATTCCCGAAATATTTTGTGCGTATGGGTGGTAGGTCCACCGTGTAAGCTTAACTTGTAAAGGTACGTATAATGTTGTAACACAGAATGTTTTATTTCTTGCCTGTATGGGTACTTATAAAACATCGGACGCTATTCGACGCGTACATATATATTTTTTTTATGTATGCTCACCGATTACTCGAAGACGGCTGAACCGATTTGGAATTTTTTTTTTTGTTTGAAAGGGTATACTTTGATATTGGTCCCATTGTCACCAAGTCAGGATCTGATGATGGAATCCTGGAGAAATCGAGGAAACTCTTCAAATATTATAGGCACACCTATAGTGATTTGAGTATTTTTTTATAGTAACTTGTGTAGTTGCATTCGAAAAGCACCATTTCTGAAGTGGATCTGATGATGAAGACCACAGATGGCCACTAGAACTACTCAATATATAAGTATTTCATGTGTTTCGCTTCGATTACTTGAATGTGGTTATTAAGCACAATATGCTCGTCACAATGCATATGGTGAAGTGAAGCTGATGGTGAAGTACCAGGAGAACTCCAACAATTTTTTTTTTAATTAAAAATAGGTTCGCGTTTGACCACCATCTCACCTGATGGTAAGTCATGATGTGGTCGAAGATGGAGCACGCTTACCTAAAAGTAACCTTGGTTATAGCTATCGGGAAACACAGACTCCGGCAGGGAATTCCACTCCTTAGCCATACGCACAATGAAGGTATTCCCAAAACGTTTTGTGCGTATGGGTGGGATGTCCACCATGTAACGATGGCGCCTCACCGTTTGTCTCGTAGTCCGATGATGGAATGGGCTTGGTGGAATTAGATTGTGTAATTCCATCGCACACTCCCCGAAATGTAACCGATAGAAATCCGATAGACTTGCAACTCGTCGTCGATGTTCAAGGCTCTGGAGCTTTGCCTCGACCAGTGCATCGTTGTCAATGAGTCTCTTGGCCCGCTTCTCGATAGTCTCAAACGCGTCGAGTTGGTATTTAGCAGATAGCAATTAACGGCCCAACATTGGGAAAAGCAATATTTTGTAAATGAATACAATTAGTTGACATTTAGGCTCTTGTAACTAGGTAAATTAAAATTCGACCAACTAAAAAGAGCGAAATAAAAACTTCTTACCAAAAAATTAAACCGACTCCCAAAAAACACTGCAAAGTGAAAAATAACTTTAGTTAGGAAGTTGGTGCCAAAAACGAAAATACAAAACTAAAGACACCGACTACCGAAATTAAAGTTATTATTCACTTTGCAGTATTTTTTGGGAGTCGGTTTAATTTTTTGGTAAAAAGTTTTTCTATTAGACATTCCTCCGTAGCAACGCGGAGTTTGTAAGTTGGCGGTGTGATACCCCCCGTGCCTGGGAAAGCACATTATGCCGTTGGTCCTGTGCCTGATCTCTCTCCACTCGTGTCAGATTACCGTTCCATCGGACTTCGAGACTAAAGGAACAGAGATTGGCCCTGCATTTGCGTACATACTTGTGCAAGTTATAATATCTCCTGCGTAGATGGCTAGTCTCCATTATACAACGTGTAACGGAAACCCCATATCAATCCAAAAGGGCTGAAGACAACATCTGGTATAGAGTCTCTATGCCCAGTTTCAGCACAAAATAAGTGACTCAAAGAATTGATACGAAATTATCGGTTTCATATATTTCTTGAATATCAATCATAACAAACGTGTCACAGCACTACGAAGGTCAATAACTTTCCACGTCACTTGCCTATAACACGATAATTCTCTTCAATTCTAAAAGTTCTTCTTAATTTGAAAAAATCAGTCTGGTATCAATGTGTTGAAATTTCTAATTAGTTCCACACATGAAGACATAGGATTATGAAACCCTTGTCATATCGTTTGTTATCATGCAAAGAAGCCGTGCACTTGGTATGTATCTACCCTATAAATTACACGTTGTAGAGTTAGTTTCGGTGTTTCTTCTCAGAATAGTAAGTTAGGAAATACCGGCCTCATCTAGCTAAACTAAACACGCAAAAAAACATGACGTGTAAAAGTATTATTTATAACCAATTTACAAATAAATATTTCATTTCATTGACATTGTTCGCGGTCAGGAAGACTATTAAATGGATCAAACCATCGTAAATTCAAAGCACACAATGTCAACATTCATTGATTCATTATTGATATTGTCATTTTTAAAGGGCTTTATTTTTAACCAGCGGCTTCGCCCGTGTGGGAAGTTTTTCCCGTGTAAATCCCGATCCCGTGGGAATGGGAATTTCGCAAAATCCTTTCTTAGCGGATGCCTACGTCATAACATCTACCTGCAAGCCAAATTTCAGCCCGATCCGTCCAGTGGTTTGGGCTGTGCGTTGATAGATCACTATGTCAGTCAGTCAGTCAGTCACCTTTGAGTTATATATATATAGATTGTGTAATCATTAAAAGAGGATGAGCTGTATTTCAAGATACGGGTTACTACCTAGTTCTGATGTAGTAGTTTCCAAAAATTATGAAGTACCATTTGGCATTGTATCTATATGATGTTACCGGTTCAATAAATAATTCTTGATAGTGTATATTTTAAATGAAATTATTTTTTTTTTTAATATAATTTTGATATTTTTCAAATCCTTTCAATCTAAAAAAACTAAGTCACAACATTATTTTTACATACCTAATGTGACATGGATTTACATATGAAACCCTGAAGAAATGGTGGCCTGATGCTGCGGAAGTGAGCGTGCGTAGCCCATCCACCCATGCTCGCAAAATGTTTTATGCTGATAAAATCAGCTCTCAATTAGTGTAATTGGTGCGAGGCGTTCCAATCCGAGGATAAATAAATATTAATAAATAAATTTTATAGTGAGCAGTGTTTGAGAGTAGTCTTTACTTTGTGTATTACATATAATCTCTCAAAACGGTAAAGGAAAACGTTGTAAGGAAACTGGCATGTCCTAAGAGAAAAAATCCGAAGACATATGACTTCCATCAACCCACTCAGGACCTGCATGGTGTATTAAGGCCCATTCCCTCTCACAAAGAGGAAGCTATGTCCCAGCATTGGTAACGTTATAGACTGATTATATTTGTGTTAACGCATTCAACGTTGTCCTCGATTCGTGAAGCTGTGTGAGGTCAGTGTGTATTAATGCGGTAAGGCGGATGAAAGTTTGGACCACACTCTGTGGCAATGCTCCCTATACGAGGAACAGCCATGCCAGATGATGGATCACACGCTTGGAGGACAGACCGGTCTATTATAGCGATCTCGTGGCTTCGGAGGCTAACTTCCGGCGGATAAGAGACTTTGCGCACGCATGGCATAAGATCAGGAGTGGGCTGGAGCGAGAGGAGTAAGCGCGGGGACGGGCAGCGAAGGCGTACTTTGATGTACCCATGAGAGGGGTCGTACGACAGAAGCCGCCCCAGAATGGGGCGAAAGGCACAGAGGAACAGCACGAGGAAACTTGTCAAGAAGCGACTGCGGTGATAGAGCACGCACTATGTCCGCAGCCGTCTCCTTGCGATTCGGCCCATATGACATGATGTCGGTGGGGCCATGGGTGGTTGGTGGGATGTCCTCGATTAGTGCCAGTCCGCCGTTTCTGATGACCATCAACCTGCTCCATAATTAGATCAGCTCCACAGCGCTCTCTCATTGCATTGTACCCAAAGTCACATGAGTATTCAGCCTAATTGAATGTCGAGAGTGCTTGAAAACTGGATTTCAAAAACCCAATCAAGGCCACGTGCGAAGGAATCGTATTACTACGAAGCTTATGAAATACATAGATTAAGAGTGACACTATTGGCGAGTCCGGCAGGCTTATAGTACTTTTATGCAAGAAAAATCAGGGTTCCCGTGGTTTAGGGAAGCGAAGGCTCAAGAAATAAATAGTTATATTTTTTCCACCAATTTCTTTGATAAGTCGTTCGCGGCTCAAGCAGTACGGCTGTAGAATGTTGAAACCTATACATTTTTTATAAAATAGTGTTATCCTTACTAAACGCAAAACGTATGTGCGTTATACAATATCCATACGCAGACACATACACTCATGCAATGTTAGCAACTGACACGCACACGAGCGCATTTCCTTGAATTAAGGATTGTATTAATTTGTCATGATACTGTGTTTCCAATGTTGAGTTAAATGAAAGATTTTTCCCTCAAAATTTAACACCTATTTTTTATGACGGAAATCGACTCAAAAGCCAACCAACTACTTTCAGGAATTGCGTTTATTCTGTTGCACGTTGTATATAAGTTTTGAGTACGAGTTTATTAATTATGTATTGTTGCAGAGTCCGCTCCACCCAAAGCGGACTGGATAGAAGTTATTTGAGGATTCTTCCCCCGAAAAAAAAGGGATTATTTTGAGAGATACACTAAAATAACTACACTTTCACATTAATCATATTGGCACTTATTTTTACTATATCTTTAGATTATTACATAAGTGCTTGCTAGTAATATTTTTTCTCTATTAAAGAACACCTACATGCCTCCTCTACCAACTCAAAAGAAAATTAAAATACATTTCCTTTGAAATTTTAAATTTCTAATTTATTATGCTACAGAATTGGTTTGAAATACTTTCCTTTGGAGCTTAAGTCCCTTGTGAACCTGGATTTTATGAATCTTGTCTACACTGAAAAAAAAGAATGATTGATTTTACTAAATTCCGCGTAAATTTTATCAAATCCGCGGGTTAATATAGGTCCTACACACGAAATTGTTGATTTTACCAAATAGAACTGGTTGATTATGTAACCTATACGTTTAGTAAATTTACACATTTCATTTTGTTTATTCAACTAAAAAGTCCTGTGTATTTCACATCGATTATTTTCGATATTTTACGATGAGATTTAGTAAATGTCACTTAACGTGTTATGTAAAATATGTGAAATTAATTTTGCTACATTTACTCATTTCATTTTGTACATTCAACTAAAAAGTCCTGTACATTTCACGTCGATTACTTTTGATCTTTTACGATGAGATTTAATAAATACCACTAAACGTGTTATGTAAACAATGTGAAATTGATTTCGCTACATTTACTAATTTCATTTTGTATATTCAACTAATCCAGTACTGTATATTTCACGATGAGATTTAATGAATGTCACTAAATGTGTTATGTATAATATATGAAATTAATTTTGCTACATTTACTCATTTAATTTAGTATATTCAGCTAATCGAGTCCTGCATATTTCACGTATATTACTTTCGTCCATTTAACGATATTGATTTAATATGTTTAACTAAAAGTGTTTGGTAAAACATGTGAAATTAATTTCATACAATTTACCAGATATCTTCTTGTTGGTTTAGTATATTTTACTTAGAATATGCAAAACTAATTTTGTGATATTTACTCGTATGATTTCGTATATTACATTAAATAAGTTTTGCATATTTTACGTAAGGTATTGTAATAAAATATGTAAAATTAGTATTGTAACATTTACTCATACCATTTCGTACATTTTAGGAGAGCACATTTCGTATACTTTACTTCACTTTTAGTAGTAAAATATACAAAATGCGCTCTCCTAAAATGTACGAACAGGATGTAGGTATATTCTATTAAACATGTTTCGCCATTATGCATGAAAGCTGTAAATTATTGGTTGACTGAAAATCTCTCGTAGCGTAATATACTGCGTGACTAGTGCGCATAACTTATCAGGATATTCATACCATCAAACTAATGGTCCGACTGAACGAACATCCTCAAAAATTATGCGCACTAATAAAGTCACCGTGTATACTTTGTCGCCAGAGACTTGGAGTCAGCTGCCTAATTTACAAATCAGTAAACTACCAATAAAAAAATAAACGAAAGACAAAATCACCCGCCAGTGAGCGGTATCATACAGTACAAAATAAAAGAACATGTTTAGCAAAATTTACCAAAAAGTACTCCAATTATAACTGTTAAAAATACACATTTAAATGTTAAACAAATTAAATCTGAATTGTATGATAAAATGTTACAATAATTTTGTTCGGTTTATAACTAAAATAGTAAAAGAAAACAAAATATTAAATGAATAAAATTAAGTATATTATAATTGTTATCAAATTGCTTTTACAATAAAACTTAAACAATTCACTTACAGGCGAGGTAATAACTGAAATATCACATAAAATAATCAACTCAAAACAAATGTGACACAAAATAATCATAAAAGGCTTTCAGGTTCAAAATGAACACTTCCCATAGTGTACACCGGTTTCAAAAGGTAGGTACAACTCCCGAAATGTCCACTTCCGAAAAAGTACTTTTTCCAAAATGCACCTTTCCCCTAATGTATATTTCCCAAAATGTACATTCTTAGAACAGATAGGAATAACTGACTGAACAGATTTTAGAGTACCAGGATCACATTAATATGGAGATGGTTAAATGAATGAACATATTTATATTTAAATGTACTTAAAACTAAGGTTGCGGTAACCTCTTACAAAAGGCTCGTCTTAAAGGATGTCCAGAAGGGATCATCTTCAATCATGTGACTCTAAGGGTAGTTAGATATGCTGACCCATTCTGCACTAAAAAGAAAGAATTATCCGCCCACAATGTCCAACATACCAACGCCATGCAAAACCTTAATATTATATTACTTAACATTATTGCTAAGTTTACATCTAACGCAGTTACAATTCAGCTTTATACTATATCAATACATACAAAAAATATTTCTAAGTTTTATCAAAATATGCTAAATAATTCTTACAGTCAAATCACAAAATAAAATATTTGGCACAAAATAGAAATTTCAGTCTAAAAAGGTTTTAAGACAGATCCGCCATAAAACAAGCTACACTTGAATTTTTTTTATCAGATTTGCAATCAATTCCGTAAAAATATTTTTGTATAAAGGTCCACACGTTAACACATTCATCATATTCATCACATACTCTAAATTGAAAACATAGAAAATTTTAAAGCATACATCTACTGCTTTTAGTAGGGTGTCGATCTTATAAATGACTGATTCATAATGGACATAGTAATCGGTTATTTCTTCTATCGATGACCCTACCACGACTATCAGTGGTTGGCAAGTAAGTCCTTTGGCCAAGTGCTCATCCTGACGCAGCTTGATCTTTGTTACTATTTCGCTCTGTTTCTGTAATAGAACAAATACAAGGTTGAACAAATACAAATATACAAGATGTTCTGGGTCATAAATAATTTACCACACTGAACCCATTGCCTGTAAACTAATATCACAAGTCTTCATTGGGTTGAGTTCTTAAGACTTGCTGATTTCCTCACGATGTCTTCCTTCACCAAAGAGCAAGTCATAATAAGAAAAAAAACGAATCGGCTACCACAGGTAGACACAAATACTGTGTTATTTATTTTTTTAATTTATTGCGCACTTTATTTACTTACCGCGACATGTAAAATGAATTGAACTGTGTTGAACTGGAATTTTAATGGTGGGTGGCAACTTCGAACTCATAAGTTTTAGGTAAACATAATCTCTCACATCTGCAAGGAGTTAAAAATTATTACAAAGATAAGCCTGTAAAAATGAGGACTATCTATTATCTTTATTTAATATAATGAAAATAAATTAACATCTACTGACCTGGTGTGGTACTATCGTCGTTCAAAGTTTTCAGATTATCCACGCAACTTTTTATTTTACTGTAAATTGGCAATGCTTTTTCCATGAATATTGGCCACTTTTTGAACAATTCTAGGTCATGGTTTGGGTACATGAATTCAAAATCTAATTCAACCTGAAAAAATAAAAAATAAAATTGAATGATTACCTACGCATAATTTTTTGTCCTAAACATAAAACCTATACTGTTAAATGGCATAAATATCAATTGGCATAATATTTATTATTAAAAATTCTAAAAGCATAATATCATAAGGCCGAATTTTGTCAAGCATAAATATTGAATGGCATATTTGCAAAAAACTTAAATATTTAAAAAAAAAATATTAAATATTTAATAATAAATTATACGAACAAGTTTGTAGCCCAAGCTTGCTTTGATTGAAGGCCACTCATTAAATAAGTCCTGGATGGTTTTATCTTTTCCAGATAAATCTTCTTTTCGCAATGTCCTTGTTAGTTTCCACTTCTCCACAACATCTACCCAAGGCTCTTTATTAAATTTCAACCATAGCTTCATATTATTAAGATCTTCAAGTGATACATTTTGGGACTCTTAAATCTCTCACATCTGCAAGGAGTTAAAAATTATTACAAAGATAAGCCTGTAAAAATGAGGACTATCTATTATCTTTATTTAATATAGCTTCTACCCGCGACTTCGTACGCGTGGGAAGGTTTTCCCGCGCAAATCCCGATCCCGTGGGAATTTCGGGATAAAAAGAAGCCTATGTGTTATTCCTGGCTGCCAACTATATACTTACCAAATTTCATTCTGATCCGTTCAGTGGTTTTTGCGTGAAAGAGTAACAAACATCCATCCATCCTCACAAACTTTCGCATTTATAATATTAGTAGGAAGTAGGATTAGTAGGAAGTAGGATAGGAAGGATAATGAAAATAAATTAGCATCTACTGACCTGGTGTGGTACTATCGTCGTTAAAAGTTTTCAGATTATCCACGCAACTTTTTATTTTACTGTAAATTGGCAATGCTTTTTCCATGAATATTGGCCACTTTTTGAACAATTCTAGGTCATGGTTTGGGTACATGAATTCAAAATCTAATTCAACCTGAAAAGATAAAAAATAAAATTGAATGATTACCTACGCATAATTTTTTGTCCTAAACATAAAACCTATACTGTTAAATGGCATAAATATCAATTGGCATAATATTTATTATTAAAAATTCTTAAAGCATAATATCATAAGGCCGAATTTTGTCAAGCATAAATATTGAATGGCATATTTGCAAAAAACTTAAATATTTAAAGAAAAATATTAAATATTTAATAATAAATTATACGACCAAGTTTGTATTTTATTAATGTGAAAAAACAATTTCAAGTTGACTCCAGCTAGATCAGTGCTCATACTATTAAGAGCGCGTATAAAGCAAAATTACCAATTTTCTATCTGATTTTACATGAAAAATTCCAGAACAAATCTTAAAATAAAAATATATGAATAACTACATCATATTTTCAAGGGCTCTCTCTGATCAAAAACATAAAATAATAACATTTCCTTGGTAGAAAAAAATCACGAAATAACCTCTAATTCTCATGTTTTTCCGTTTTGTACTCGATATGGTAATGCCTATTGCGACAAAAATTTGATAAATAATTATATTTAAACAAGAGTAAAGGCTTTGCTTAGGCATTTTATGTAATTCCTTTTAGTTTTGGATTTATTACGATAAAACACTTTTGGCGCATACTACGTTTTTATTCCGCGCAAGAAGTCATCTTCCGTCGCTCGTTGCGGGAGCTTCAAGCATATTTCTATTTCACACATCAGTCGCTACCGCTCTGTTGAGACGAGAGGACTACGCTCAAGTGTTTTAGCTGCGCCGAGTTATAATCATTTCAATCGTAATTGTTGTTGTTGTTCGAACTAAATAGTGAAATGGGAAACAAAACAAAACATTGAAAGAGAACTAAAAAAGTTACAAATTGACAGGATGGCTAATTGTCGAAGGTAAGTTTGTGAGTTACTTGTTTGTTATATACTGAAAAAATAAAAATACATTTTATACTTTCGAGAAAGTTTATGCAGGTGATTTTAGATTTTATTTTGAGAGACACAAGATCTAAATTCGTTTACCTACGCACTTTCGTGGGCCGAGTAGGTAACTAGACATAATAATATGTGGGGACATTTCACACACGGCTGTCTGACCCCAAACTAGGAAGACCCTGTACTATGGGTGTCAGACAGCTGATATACATAGACAAATATATTTTTAAATACATACATATATAGATAAACAACACCCAGACACGACGATATCAAAAATTCGTGGTAGGTACTTTATTAGATTATTAGGATAATAGGTAATAAATTACATTCATAATAGGTAGCTATTTACTTTTGCTATTTTGTTATGTTATTCTTCACGATACAATTTTATGATCATTTTCCCATGATGTAGGTAGTTATGAGATCTTCTAAAAATCTAGATACACGGATGGACAACAATAATGATCTTGCGAGTATCCTATATAAAAAAAAAATTATCTACCTATACCACTTCTTATTTAATATTTCTATGGTCACTCGTAGTCGTAGGTAACGCGGGCAGAATAGTATATGCAAAATAAACACAAGCTTTTAGTTGGTATCCGTGTTTGTTCGATGAAATATATTTATATCGATTACGAACCTATTTAAGTATGCCCATTAGGTATTTAAACCCTATTTTTGTAGATCAATTTATTGTGGACGTGATTGTATAACAAGGAATTTGTTTTGAAATAATATTTTATTTTCAGAATGTGGCCACCTCGCTCGCCAGATTTAAACCCATTGGACTTTTTTACTGGGGCTGTTTAAAGGAGGTAGTTTATAAAGAAGAAATCACTTCAGTTGAACAGCTGCGACAACGCATACGTTCGGCTGCTGACGAAATATCGTCGGCAGGATTTGCGCGCCGATTGAGACGGTCCTTCATAAGAAGGTGTAGAGCGTGTATAGCAGCTGAAGGAGCCCACTTCGAACATCTTGTATATTTTCTTTTTCAATAAATTTGTTTAATTACTAATGTCTTTTATGGTGTCAACAAACCCATAGTGATCAAATTTTAAGGAAATTGTCATTCTCTTTGAGTCTAAAATTAGTTACAGCAGTGTTAAAGTAATTTAATTTTGAAATCAAATTTGTATAAAAATTCTCCTTTAAGATTCGAACAGCAATAACTTTCTACTTTATCAAGATACTGGTTATTATTATACCATTTTAGAATTTGCATTAAATAGGCAATTATCTATACTTATAATAAATCTGTAGAGAGGTCAATTCTGTACATGAAATATATTTTTCAACAGTATTATAGATTGACATATTATATTTCCCTACTAAATTACGAAAGTTAATCTGTGTGTTACATCTAAATCACTGAACCGTGAGGAAGGACATAGGCTACTTTTTTTTACGAAAAACGACGGAAACGTGGACGGAGTCGCGGGCAACAGCTATCTATGCTAATATATAAGGCTGAAGAGTTTGTTTGTTTGTTTGAACGCGATAATCTCAGGAACTACTGGTTCGAATTGAAAAAAATATTTTTAATTAAATACTCAATTTATAGAGAAAGGCTATAGGCTATATATATCATTACGCTAAGGTCAATAGGAGCGGAGCACCAATGAAGAATGCTTCAAAATCGGGCTTAAATTTAACGTTAGCCCAAAGTAACTATTCCACGCGGACGAAGTCGCGGGCAAAAGCTAGTCTAAAATAATGAGCCACCGCAGTGTAGTACATTTTTTTTCGATATAGTCTGGCGGGAATAATTCCGAATCATTCCCGTCGTATACTTCGGAAGTATTCCGAAATATTCCGAAACTTTGGGAATATTTCAACTGCCAAAAGAAACCAGGAAAATCGACCTTTGAAGTCGGTTAATATACCAAAACCTGCTCCTACCTAAGTATAACAAATACTTTTCTGAAAACCGCATCAAAACGTGTTTGCTTGCAAGGTTTGCCTTTAATTGTTTTTATTGGCTGGGCTATTAAACGCGTTAAGTAGGTAGGTAATGATTAATACCTACCTATGCGACTCGCGAATACTCGCGATGCGTACAGAGCTACATACAAACTAACCAAAAACATAGGTAACCCTTTTTCAAAAAACAAATAAAATATGCTAGGCCTGGTTTTTTATTCAACTACTGACATTTATAAAAATAGCATTCAATTTCGAAATAAGTAGAGTACCTACCTAGAAACAAAAGAATAAAAATCCTGTTCATCGCAGGCTAACATATCTACCTATAAAAATATCAACATATACTTAATCAATCCCATTTATAATAAAACTAGTACTCACGCGGGGCTTCGCTCCCGTGGATTCTATCACGGTAAAAACATAACTCTCCTTTTTTGCAGTCGCGTAAAAAGTAGCCTATAATCTTCCTCAAGCTTCAAGCTATTTCCATACCAAATTTCATCCAAATCCACCCAGTACTTTCGAAGATTAGCGCGTTCAAGCAAACAAATAAACAAACTTTTCCGCTTTATAATATTAGTATAGATAAACATTTATATTTTACTCTTGTATCGTACGTAGTCTCGCACTGAACAATAATTAACCCACCCACCACACAACAAACAAACACGTTAATTTCGATTGAATTATTCGGGCGAAATATTCGGAAACATTCGATTGCGGGGTACGAATCTTTCTCGCGGGGGGAAAACTTCTCCGGGGAGCATCTCCCCTCTTACCGCACCCCGCACCGCCATCGCAGCGCGGCGGCAGCGGCCGGCGCACAGAGGGCTTTATTTAAATTCATTTTGAATAATTCTGATTTAAAGAAACTTTCCCAGAAGAATTCCGGAATTATTCCGAATTTTTCAGAAGTTTTGCAACTATAGATACAGGGGCCCAAAATTGCGTAATTCCGTAGAAAAAAATGTTAAAATTTAAGAATAACTATTTTTTGCAATATTGATTTAGAATGTAATAAAAAATCTTGATACTGATCTGATAATACAAATATTCAGGACTGATATAAAAAAAAAACAAAATGAAAAAAATATCACCAATTTTAGAAATGGTACCTAATTTTGTAAGAGTAAGTACGATTTTTATTTAAAATATTAAAAATATCAATAATTTGGTCATCCATGGGCATATGACGATATAAGTGGGGTAAATGATAGATATTATCTGGCCAATCGACAGTTTCAGAGTTATCCATTATTTACGCCACACCAAAATCACGCGCCAAAATAATATTATATTATACATAATATAATATTACCTTTTGGTATTGATTTTATATTGATTCGTGTTCAGTATCAGTGGTATAGTCACCTCCTACTAACTTACTATTTACGTATTATTCGCGTACACATAATAACATTTCGTAATATTGTATAACGCAGTCATACTTTGAATACAGTTGTTTCATCTGAATATTATACGTATACTTACTACAGAAGATACGCGTCGAGCGAGCGCGTAGGTACACGCGCGATCGTATTCGATGTGAGGAGCGGGTAGGACAGTGCGGGTGAATTCTAAAATTTTGCTGGCTTTAGGCGCGCTCTTAAGAGCCTTTGATCTGAGATACATTAGTAACATTTCTACCAAAACTAAAAATCTTTAAAATAATAATCTTTACTAATATTATTAAGCTGAAGAGTTTGATTGCTTCTATGTTTGAACGCGCTCATCTCAGGAACTACTGATTCGAATTGAAAAATTATTTTTGTGTTGGATAGTCCATTATTTGAGGAAGGCTTTAGGCTATATATCATCACGCTACATACAACCGCGGGACATTTTCAAATTAATGCGTGTGAAACCGCGGCGAAAAGCTAGTAATATATATGTAGTTTATTTACTTCTTTTCTCTTATAGTACAAAAACAAAATAATAAGAACAAATCAATCAGTTTTAAAACAAGCAAAGCCTGTGCTTGAGATTACCGAGCCTCACCACACTCTGCCTCGCTACATTCTGGAAAGTAGATACAATAATAGGTATACTACAAAATACTCACCAGGGATATATTTTCATTTTTAAATTGAGCTAATCCAGCCTTGAATTTAATTCTATCCTTTATTCTTGATTTTGGAATCAGCTCATTTATATCAGAATCAGAAATATTTTCTATGCAAAATACATCCAAGTCATATTCTAAAAAAAGAAGGACAGGGCCCAGGGAGTGATATTAAAATTTGGAATACATTTATCTACAGTATCTCTAAAGTAAGAACTTACCTTGCAATACAGCTTGTGTTTCCTTCGAGACTCCCCAGGAATCGAGAAGTGCTATGGCGAAGTTGGAGTGTAATGTAAATCCTAACGTATTTTGTGACGTCGAGTCCATTTTCACTCACTATGAACTGCTATGAACAATGATTGAACTACTATTACTTTAGCGTAACTATGAATAATATAAATATTAAATATCTAACTAATCCAACACAGAGCACCGCGGCGCACGCGTCTATAGAAAGAATTTGAAGAACAGTGTTGCCAACGAGATATTTTGAATTCCGCTATGCAAGTTGGAATTTTTCCCCCAAAAATATTATATATTATTTTATTTACGATTACTTCATTGGGTAAATCGCACGAGTAACATGCCTTGGCATTTTTTTTCAGTCCAAAATATATTTAGAGATGGTATTGGCCATATTTTCTGTACTTCATTTCCATTATTTAGATTTTACCTTATTTCTGTAGATGCTTGGAACAAATGAGAGAGAAGCATGTTTTCGTGTACTCGCATAAAATTTTTTTATTTTCATGATATTATAAATCTTAAAATCCGAAGTTTATCTAATGGCGGTAGCTTCTTGGCATAATTATGAGTTTTATACGAAACGCTCAAGGGTGTCAGCACGACACCCTTTCTTATCTTGTTCAGTAGCGTCAAAATATCATGAAAATTAAAAAAAAAACTTATGCGGACGGGAAAACACAGTACCTACCACCCAAAATCTACAGGAATACTATTTGTCACGCTGAAAACGTCCGGACATGATATGACCAGTAGGCAGTATGCAATATGTCTAAAAATCGGCCAAGTGCGATTCGGACTCGTGCACAAAGGGTTCCGTACCAATCGTTATTAATATCGAGCAAAAACGGCAAAAAATCACGTTTATTGTATGGAAACCACCCTTAAATATTTATTTTATTCTGTTTTTAGAATTTGTTGTTATAGCAGCAACAGAAATACCTACATCATCTGCGAAAATTTCAAATGTCTAGCTATCATACAGCAGCCTATGATACAGCCTGGTGATAGACAGACAGTGAAGTCTTAGCAATAGGATCCCGTTATTACCCTTTAGACGGAACCCTAAAAACGTTTAATTTTAGTCAAAATTATTCCCGTCATTTCCTACTTCAAATTACTTATAATAAAATTAAAAAGGGCGGAGAAGTGTTAATCTGGCAACTCTAAGTCGTATCGAGTCGAGACGGAACGCGAATTGGTGGAAGAATAGGTATGACGTCACGTCAAATGACATTATAGTTTAGTAAAATCTCAAAGATGTTTCGTAAAATCAACATTTTAATTAAGTAACATGTAGGTAGATATATTGGTATGGTATAGATCAAAACAAAGAGTTAAATCGTTACTTTTTTATATTTATTCTTACTAATATTATAATTATGCGAAAGTTTGTGAAGATGTTTAGATGTTTGTGACTCAATCACACATAAACGGCTTAACGGATTTGGATGAAATTTCGCGCATTTGTAATATTATAGGATATGTGACATTTTGTTAAAAAAAATTGGGTACCAAATGAAAGGGCTTAATAAGCACTTTTCAAATATAGGTACAGGGTGGCAGGGACATCGACGCGCAAACTGTAACCGTAAATTCAGCACACGATTGTAGACCCTCTAGCGAAGAAATTTTTCGTCGTTTATCAAAAAAAAATCATTAGTTTCACAGAAAAGTGCAATAGCTACGCGGTCAAAATGTATGGAACATCAACTTTTTTTTTTAATAACCGACAAAAACTTTCAACGCAGGGGGCTTCAGAACCCGGGTCGGCGGCGCGTCGTGTTCCACGCGCGCCTCAAAGAGCTGTCAGCAAACTGACAGGACCCGCCATAGGGCCAAATGCCAGCTGGAGCCGCGGGACTGTCTAAACAGGACACCGTGGCCCCAAAACTTAAAGGGCATCCGAAGGAACATGGGTGGATTTTAGTCAGTAAAAGTCTGATAGTCCCTTCCGCCCCACCCTGGGCGGAAGGACCCACTGGATGATCTTACCACCCAAAAAAAAATTCAGAATCATGTACTTACTGAATCCATGGTAACAGGATGTGCGTCAATGTCCATGCCACGCTGTATATAATATACATTGTTAGCTTTTGCCTTTGCTTGCGTTCACCCGATTTACAACCCCAAAAGTATGTTCATTATTATTATTATGTTCCCTCATAACTTCTAAATTACTTATGATAATTTGATAAATGAAGTATCGTTAGAAGCGTCTAAATTGTCTTATGGTTTTAGGATATGTGAAGTCACATTTAACTGAAATTTGAGTGCAGAAACTACTTTTTTTAGTTCTTATGTTGTAGAAGATTATGCCTGCGTGTGAACCCGGTGTTTTGACTTACCTACCGTAGTTTCTGTACTCAAATTTCAGTTGACCTTAAAAAGTATTTGGCGATTGCTGTCATTTCTATTACTCATACCTTAAATGGTCCCATAGAGTATTTTGATCCCCACATGAAATAGGATCGATTGGCATTTTTTTGTATTTTAGATTTTTTTTGCTGACTGTAAACTTTTTCCGAAATCTGTGAATGCAGTTCAGAATATCTTAAAAAGTTATGGATGGTCTCATAGGAACAATTTCCTGTAACTATACTTAACGGTTAAGGTTATAGTATGAATGAACTATGTTACCTATCAAAGCAAAATTATTTCATTAAATGCTGTTGTATTCGGTATGTTTGTAGTATTTGCCGAATACAACTTTGATTTGTACAGATGAGTGTATATGCACACACTAAATTTGTATTCAGCAAATACTAAAACATATTGCATATAATGACATAATTTTGCTTTCTTATAGTTCATAGTGAACAAATTGCCGTTAGTTGTCGGAACACGCTAAAATATATAATGTAGAAGATAAAACCCATGGAAACCACGTTATGTGCCTACAATAGCGAGTCATGTCACGGGCTAATGTTTAACCTTAAACAAAAGTTCTTTGTAAATTTTATTGACAAGCTTGTGTAAAATGTACATACTTGTTTCTAATATCATAATTTGTTTCAAGTAAAATCAATCTTCCAGTATGTTAGTTTTTACGAACAACTTTAGTATTTGTAGATTAGCAAGCGTCACCTGTCGGGAAGAACTGACTTCGAAACTCGTTCCCTTGTTTAAATAAAAGTTCTTTGTTGATTTTATTTACAAGCTTGCGTAAAATTAGCATATTTCTAATGTCAATTATATGAAATGTATCTCATAATTTGTGTCAAGTAAAATCAATTACCTAATTTGTTAGATTTTACGAACAACTCTAGTAGAGTAGCAAGCCACACCTATCGGATATCTGGAGAACTGTGTTGCTAAATTCGTACTGTTGTTTAAACAAAAGTTCTTTGTTGATTTTATTGACAAGCTTGTGTAAAATGTACATATTTGTAATGTCAATTATATTAAATATGTCTCGTAATTTGTGTCAAGTAAGATCAATTTCCTAATTTGTTAGATTTTACGAACAACTTTAGTACAGTAGCAAGCGACACCTATCGGATATCTGGAGAACTGTTTTACTAAACTCGTACTGTTGTTACAAGAGTTATTTGTTGATTTTATTTACAAGCTTGCGTAAAATTAACATATTTCTAATGTCAATTATATTAAATATATCTCATAATTTGTGTCAAGTAAAATCAATCTTCCAATTTGTTAGTTTTTACGAACAACTTTAGTAGATTAGCAAGCGTCACCTGTCGGACATTTGGAAAACTGTTTTGCTAAACTCACGCTGTTGTTTAAACAAAAGTTCTTTTTTGAATTTATTTACAAACTTGCGTAAAATTAACATATTTCTAATGTCAATTATATGAAATGTATCTCATAATTTGTGTCAATTAAAATCAATTTCCTAACTTGTTAGATTTTACGAACAACTTTAGTAGAATAGCAAGCGACACCTATCGGATATCTGGAGAACTGTGTTGCGAAACTCGTACTGTTGTTTAAACAAAACTTCTTTGTTGATTTTATTTACAAACTTGCGTAAAATTAACATATTTCTAATGTCAATTATATGAAATGTATCTCATAATTTGTGTCAAGTAAAATCAATCTTCCAATTTGTTAGTTTTTACGAACAACTTTAGTAGAGTAGCAAGCGACACCTATCGGATATCTGGAGAACTGTGTTGCGAAACTCGTACTGTTGTTTAAACAAAACTTCTTTGTTGATTTTATTGACAAGCTTGTGTAAAATGTATATATTTCTAGTGTTAATTATATTAAACGTATCTCATGATTTGTGTCAAGTAAAATCAACTTTCTTATTTGTTAGTCTTACGAACAAATTTAGTAGCGTCACCTGTTGGAAATTTAGAGAACTCTTACGAAAGTATTTTACAAACTTTCCTTAGTGTATTCAAATATTTGTTCGATAAATTTTACTATACTTAAAATAGTTTTAGTCAATCTGTTTTGTTATGTAAAATCAACAAAGTGGATTTTGTTAAATTCACTCTTGTTATAGTAAAATTAACTATGAAAAGGGTTGACTATGGCAGTTCATTACTCAACCTACGCTACTTTAGTACATTCAACAATTCTTTTTTTTCAGTGTACCCACACGCAGTCTACGTTCTCTTACAAAAGTTAACAAACAACATTGTAAACAAAATGTAATGTAAACTGTTCGATTAGCATATTATTGGTTAAGTTAAGTTTAAGTCTCAGATTTTATATTTATGCATATGTATTGAGTATGTAGTTTATTACTTATGTATTGCATATAAGTAAAACGTAGGTACCTAATGACTATCTGGATATTTTCTCCTTCTGTGTCAAATCCATCCAAACGTAGTCTGGTAAAAGATCGCTTTCAGCGATAAGACTGTCCATTGTAACATCATTATAGTTGTTAAACCTTTATTTGATTCGGTAATTTTATTTATTTATTAAAACTTTATGCAACACATAATGTACACAGGCGAACTTAATGCCTTAGGCAACCAGAGGCGGCATAAGGCAGCCCTTTGCACCGTGAGGTCGTGGGCGGTGGCCCACACCGCCCACGACCTCGCGGTGCAAAGGGCCTCGCGCCTCACTACCGAAAATATTTTTTTTTATTAAAAAATACATGCCACATAATAAAGGGTGAAAATGAGAATCTAGTTTAGCAAATAGAAAAAAGAAGTGGAAAGAGCTGTATCAAATCAGGTTTTATGTTCAAGTATGATGAAAATTCTCAATTGCACTGAATTTGGTAGAACATAATCAAATGAATCGGTTGCTTTGACTTCTTAACTGCTTGTAGGTAAAATCACTGATAAAATATAAAGATACGAACCAATCATTAAGGAGTTCAGTAAAACTAAAAGTAGATAATGTCTGTTTCTTAAATTTATTATTTTTTTTTTTTTTGATTTTATGTTTAATATTCCAAAGAAGTGTTTAAATAAAAATTCAGGTTTGTTTCTTAATTAATAAAAAGCTGTTTAATTTTAAGTGATTTTATATACCATTCTTGTTGCACCATCAGAGGGCCTCGCGAACTGTGGATCTCACGATACAGAGAATCCTAGTATGGGTCCCAGAGTAATATTTTCGTATGTACCAGATGTTTCTTTTTCATATTTTTTATTGATAATAGGTTCGCGTTTGACCACCATTTCACCTGATGATGTGGTCGAAGATGGAGCACGCTTCCCTAAAAGTAACCTATTCACTCTTGACTTAAAGACCCCTAGGTTATAGCTATCAGGAAACACAGACTCCGGCAGGGAATTCCACTCCTTAGCCGTACGCACAATGAAAGTATTCCCAAAACGTTTTGGTTTTTTGAACTGGATAAAACCTTTTTATTTTTTATTTAAAACCCTTAATCTTCTTGGCGGGATAATCATGAAATGACTCCACCCGCTGTGGGTAAACTGGAAGGGAGTCTCAGAATTTTACTGACCTAAAACCCACCCTACGTTCATTTGCCCTTGCCTTCCGGTGCCACGGTATCTCGTTACAATATTCCCGCAAGTTAAAACCCTAAGCGGATTTATTTTCTTGCCCTGAGTTCCAATGCGTTTTCTTCGAACTATACAACGTGTAATTTAAAGGGTATATACATACCAAGTGAACGGCTTCTTTGGATAGTAATAAACGATATGGCAAGGGTTTTCTAATCCTATGTCTACATGTGTGGAGCTTATTAGAAATGTCAATACATTGATACCAGAGACCGAATTTTTCAAATTAAGAAGAACGAAGAGAATTATCGTTTTATTGGCAAGTGACGTGGAAAGTGATAACCCTCATAGTGCTGTGACACGTTTGTTATTACTGGTATTCAGGAAACATATGAAACCAATCATTTGGGGTCAATTCTGTGAGTCACTTATTTTGAGCTGAAACTTTGCATAGAGACTCCATACCAGATGTTGTCTTCAGTCCTTTTGGATAGATATGGGGTTTTCGTTACACGTTGTATAGTCACTTCATTAAAAATATCGGTACTTATTCAGTTGCTTCTGGTTAAGCTGGTACCCGAATATTATTGGGTAGATGATGAGATTTTATTCCCAGCCTGCCCCAAAATAATTAAAAAAATAAGTAGAGGCCATAGTTACAAACGCCAAGTGCTGAAACTGCGTTAAAAAGGTTACTTCTAGGCAAGCCTTATCTTCGACCACATCATCGCCAAACGCAAGCCTACCAATAATTAAAAAAAAAAACTACGGGAAAACCCGATTATTATGCAGTGTCGCTAGTTCAACTTTCGGGCACCGCGCGGGCATCCACTTTACGCAGATTCGGTTCTAAGTTTAAAAACAGTGTTTAACACGATGACGGACACTATTACCATACTGAATAGATCGTGCTGTGACACTACAAAATTCACGCGTACCATTTATCTATGTGAACGCAGGGCACACTTTTATAGAATAATTTCTCCTGTAAAATATTCGCAGATTCGGCTCTAAGTTTAAAAATGGTGTTTAACATGATGAAGGACACTATTACCATACTGAATAGATCGTGATGTAATACTACAAAATTCACGCATATCATTTATCTATATGAGCGCAGGATACACTTTTGTAGATTTTTTTCCTGTAAAATATGGCAGTAAAAGTTAAAAATGTCATCTACCCTATAAAATGCCTCTCCTTGTGTTACTATATATAGTATAGAAAATTAAACGCCATGTGACATTCTGAATGTATACGAAAAGTCTAACGACAAAAAGCGTAGGTTTTGTCGTAATATTTCATACAAAAAACAACATCGAAAAACGTTCTGTCCATCAATAGCTAAGGTACCTGTATAGCAGAAATAAAGTTAACATTTTAATATTAGCTTTGTGTAACTTTAATTTATTGGCGTCTCCCACGGTTTCATAAATAAATCGTCTCTAAAGTAATTTTGTGTGCAATTTATGACTGGAGGGTTAGATGCCTTCATTGATATGCCTACGTTTTTATGGTTAAGAATTCGGTATTAAGGTAAAAACTCATTAATCTTGGCTTAAGATTATTTACAGCCAAAGCCCTTATTCCTTGCTAGCTGTTGCCCGCGACTTTGTACGCATGGTTTTCTTTGATATATTTATCCAACGGGTATAATACATTGAGATTGCAAGCCTAATGAATAATCTAGAGTCCTTGCTTTTTATCAAATCCATTCATAGCTGAATGGATCTGCTGAATGATCTATTGGTGTAATTGAGTAACAGACATTCATACATTACATCGTGTAATCTTCATCAGCACCACTGGTCTCAAATTAGCAAAGGAAATCATAGTGAGGAAACTCGTATGTCCTAGAACTGATATAATTATGTACACACATCAACACCGTCTAGGGATATTTTGTATAAACTCAAAAAATTCTGGCCAGTTTTAAATTCTTTTGAAAAAAGTTTATTTTGTAAACCTTTTTGAATGATTCTAAATTTGAATTTGAAAAAATAAATTAAAAACAAAAGATTTACACGGCATAATGGTAGCGAAGTCCGAAGGTTTCATTTACCTATAGTACTTTTTGGCTATTTTTTGTGTCAAATTTAAGTTTTATAACAAGTTATTGGTTAATTTCAAATTAATGTTATTGTGAGCATCATGCAGCGGCGCCATTTAACGAGAGAGGAAATGTTAAGGGCAGTAGGCATGCTCCAAGCTGGGGCTACTTAACGGAGTATTGCTGAGGAGATTGGAACAAGACAAAACGTGATATAGATATCACGATTGTCACGTGACCTTAACCTACTACTACTACCTACTACTACTGGTGAAGTGGTTGAAAGACACTCAGGCGGAAAGCGCATAACCACTCAACGACAAGACCGATTTTTGCAAGTTGTCGCGAGAAGACAACCAAATGAAATAAAACAATGATGTAAAGATTTTGGAACAATAAAATAAACAATTTATTATTATTAAATGTTACGGCCATGTAGTTGGTTCAGAGGCTCCAGTCAGAGCACCAGTTTCTTGTGAGTGACCTAACTGTGAGGTGAAGGCTGCATGAAGTTAACCTTTATGCTCGCAGACCGCTACGCCGAGGAAATCGTGGACGACGACTAGAGTGGGCTCGTGAACATTTGCTCTGGGAAGATAACCAGTGGTCTGTAGTGCTGTTTACCGATGAGTCCCGGTTCGGTTTCGAGTGGAGTTTGGCGAGTTCCTGGTCGTGAGAGCCATCTGCAACATCCTCAGGAAGTCCATTCATACCACGGTGGGACAATTATGGATTGGGCGGGAATTCATGTTGGTGGAAGAACAGACCTCGTTTGGATCAGAAACACCATGACGGCTGAAAAATACCGTAACGAGGTGCTAATACCAATAATCTACCCCCATCGACTACAAATGGGCCAAGAATTCACGCTCATGCACGATAACGCCCTCCCGCACACAGCGAGAGTGGTGATGAGCTGATTGCAGGAGCACGACGTATCGGTCTTAGGCTGGCCTGCTCAATCGCCTGACCTAAGCCCCATAGAACACGCATGGAACATGCTCCAAAGAAGGGCTTTGAGGAATTTCTCTGCAAATATAGCGACGGAAAAGCAACTTTTTTGCATCTTAGCCGGACCTGGGACAATATACCGCAGCAAGACTTGGATAACTTAATCCAAAGCATGAAAAAACGTTGCAGGACCGTTATTAACGTCATGGGTTGTTTTACTAACTACTGATTTTTCACATAATTGTTAAAAACAGATTATTTTTTCCATATTTTTCACTTTTTCTTGAGAAACACATTCATTGTTAGTTTTACCCTTATTTTACGTTTTTTCTTTATTTAAATAAAAATAGATTAACGCAAAAAAAAAATCTTTTATTCTGGAGTGTAGTCTGATAAATGGGCTTTATAAAAATATATGCATGTTGTATTTTATTTTTAATAAATTTTGAGTAAATTGATTCCAAAATATCCATAGACAGTGTTGAAAATATACACTCGTATATTTTTACGTTTAAGACACATGCCTTCTCTCTGTGAGAAAGAGTACTCAGAAATGTACCCCGAGTTACCCACACTGAACTGGTTAAAGTAAAGAAAGAATTAAAGAAAAAAAAAGAAAATTACGTTTATTGGCATATAAAAATAAGAAAAATCAAAAACAACCCCAAAAAGATGTAGGATGCCATCCGGACTGTAACTGACTCCCACCACTCGTCACTTACACCCACCAAACTCGTGATAACAGAACTCTGTCTCTTAAAATTTATTAACTCTCTCAACAAGTTCTTTGCGAACGTAGGTAAAACTTTGACCGATAAAATGCCATTAAGCGAAAGCTCATCCCCGCCAACAATAAACCATCAACAAACTAAACTATTCTCACGACGGACGAAGTGGAATTAGAATATGAAATACGATGGTGATGCCCACAACATATTTAAAGACTTTTTAGTTAACCGTACGCAATGTGTTAAGATTGGGGACGTCTTTAGTGACGAAGAATTCTTAGAATACGGTTTGCCCCGAGGAAGCTTGCTTAGTCCTTTGCTCTTTCAAATATACGCGAATGACCTCTCCGCCCACTCTCGGCCTTCTACCCACATCCTAGCATACGCGAACGACACGGCCATTTTCGTGGGAATGATTGGGCCACGACAAAACTGTTCGCCGAAAAGGCACTACGTGAGACAATGTTCTGGTTGGCTAGCAAGAGTCTTACATTAAATGTAAGCAAAACTTACTTCGTCACTTTTGGCCTCTCCTGCCATCAGACCATTCCTTAGTAGTCAAAGCACATAAATGCGACTTAAGTGACCCCCATTGTGGTGTCCCAAGCATCGGTTGTGAAATATCTAAGTGTACTGGAAACTCTATCCGCGCATATCAGGAAACTTAAGACTGTCTCTGCCCATAGAGAAATCCTAAATAATGCTAAAGGTACTGTGTACTCTATGTGAATCTATCTTAACAAATTGCATCACAGCCTGGGGATGTGCAGCGAAGACTGCTCTGCTTCAGGTTGAGCGTGCCTAGAGAGCTGTTATTAAGGTACTTCTTAGAAAACCTTTTAGATTTCTTACGCAAGAACTTTGTACTGAACATAAAGTACTTACAGTCCGTCAGCTATTTATTTACTGAGCACTAATTCATTAACACTCAAATTTACAACAAAATTTACTTTGGAAAAATTAATTATTGTATTATGTACAATAATAAAAAAATCAATTTTGTGTTAAAACGGCCTTAGCTCAGCAAAATGTCAGGTGGTAACGCTAAGCAGGTTTTATCACCTTTTAATATTTTTTCTGTGTTGAGAAATGATAACATGACTCCTCCTTCTACTGACTAGAAACCCACCCTTCTCCTTCAGTTGCCCCTGTGTTCCGGGGCCGCGGTATCGCGTTAAAACATTTCCGCAACCCTGTAAGTATTACCTAACCTAACCTTACGCTGCCTTTCAGCTGCAGCCCACGGGTGCCACAGGCTTGAACGTCTAATACACACGCCATTATGCCGGAAGGTACTTGGAGATCTCATATCTTCGATAGCTTGGTTTTGAGACATGCTGGTTTGCTATCGACGTATATTTTTACCGTTTTGTAGATCTGTACCTGATTAAATAAGTTATTATTTCACACAATCTATCCAATGCTGTTGCAGTTATACAGACTTCTTTTTTTTTTTTTTTTTTTTTTTTTTTTTTTTTTTTTTTTTTTTTTTTTGTGTGTGGCATCTCGCAGGTCAACCTCTGAGGTTGTCGGCTGCTTAACCGGGCTTGCCTGTGGTTGCCTTAATTAATTAATTAATTAAAGCCTCCAGCCAGGGCTTATTAGAAAACTTACAAACTAGGCGACTACACGCTAAGGGCACCCCCTGTGGGGTACGGACCTCGGCTTAGGGCGTCGCAGTGGGAGGGCAGCTAGGGACAGGCTGGATCATATCATTTTTATTATTAATAAGGGAATTTAAAGCTACTGGCTCAGCGTCGCGGGCTGGCTCTGGCAAGGGTCGGGGCGGACTATTACGGGGACGTCGCGGCGGGCCTCGGCGGCGAGGACGGAAGGACGGTCGGTTTTTGTTTTTGTGTGCCACTGTACTTGTTTCCCTACGGCTCTCTTGGAGCAGGGTGATTGCGTCATCGGGAGTGACAAGGGTGTGCCTTGGTCGGCGAATCTTAGAGATACGCGAGGGTTCGTATTGGGCGGCCGATACGATAAGGGGATTCCTATGTTGGATTGCAGTATCAAAGAAACGCTTGGAGACACGTTTCATGAACTGCTGGATGGTGGGCATCTTGAGGTCTACGTGAAGAAGCTCATTTCGAACATAAAAGGGGGCTCCCGTGACTCTACGGAGGAATCGGTTTTGAAGGGTCTGCATCTTGTGGAGGAGGTAGGGCTTTGCGTGTGCGAAAACAACGCAGGCGTAGGTCATGATGGGACGGATGACCGCGGTGAAAATACGCAGCTTGCACCTGAGTGATAACTTGCTGCGGGAGCTAAGAATGAAGTGGAGCCTACCTAGAGCGAAAGCGGCGCGCGAACGTGCCTGCTTTATGTGCTCAGCGAAGGAAAGGTGTTTATCGAGGACCACGCCTAAGTATTTGGCTTGCTTTTCCCAGGGGATCGGCTTGCCGTACATGGTAATCGGACGGGGGGAGGGTGGGTTTATCCGCGGCTTAGAAAAGAGGACTGCCTGGCTTTTGTCTGGATTGACTTCGATTCTCCATTTCCGGAACCACTTGGCCAGAGTGTTTGCGGAAGTTTGGAGAGTGCGAGCGATGGCATCGGGTTTAAGACCGGTATAATAGATAGCCGTATCGTCGGCAAATAGGGCTAGCTGAGTATTTTTATGCTTGGGGATATCGCTAGTGAATAGCGTGAAAACGAGGGGGGATAGTACGGAGCCTTGAGGAACTCCTGCGCGAATGGGATGGGGGGAGGAAAGCTCCCCCTCAATTCGGTAACGAAAAGTGCGATTCGATAAAAAGTCCCGTAGGATGAGCACGAGACGGTCAGGCACGCCGAGTTGGTATAGCTTATAGATTAAGCCATTGTGCCAGACTTTGTCGAACGCTTTCGCTATGTCGAAGAATAAGGCTCCCGTTATTGCGCCCCGTTGGAAGCCGGCGCTGACGTGTTCTATGATGCGGTGGACTTGTTGGATACATGAGTGTTCGGTTCTAAATCCAAACTGCTCATTGGGTATAAGACTCTTTGCTTCGGCAAAATCTTTGAGCCGCTTATATATAAGCCTTTCATAGATTTTACCAAGGACGTTGAGTAAGCTAATGGGACGGTAGCTAGACGGGTCAGACTTGGGCTTGCCTGGTTTGGGAATACCTATGACGGTGGCCTGTTTCCAGGTTGCGGGGAACATATTATTGCTCAATGCACCATTGAAGATGGCAGTCATTAGCACTATAAGCTGGGCGGGGAAAAGTTTGAAAACCCTATTGGTGATGCCGTCGGAGCCAGGGGCTTTTCGCGGTTGGAGACTTTTAATGATATCCTGGACCTCATCAGGAGTGATGGGGGCCAGTGGATTATCGGGATCTTCGACGGGCGGAAGGGAAGTTCTACGTTCGACTTCGGCGTTCACCATATCGAGGTGGGCTTGGTCTACTGGTTGAGAGCTGGGAGAACACTGGGACTCTAGGCTGTCGGCTAGGCATTCTGCTTTTTCAGAGTTATCGAAGGCGACACTCTTATCGGGACGAATGAGAGGAGGCATTGTGGCCTCTTCAGTGGATCGTAACTTCCTCTGAAGCTGCCAGAAGGCAAGATGGGTGGGCTCAAGTTCGCTCAGCATCTTGTCCCAGCTCGCATTATGCTGCTCGGTAATGCGTTTCCTTACAGCACGCTGTAAGTTGCGCATGTGAGCTTTGTTTGCGGCTCAGGGAAAAGCGCTGTACGCACGGATGGCTGCGTTCTTCTCGGTTATCAGATTCCGTACATCGTCCGGGAGTTTCCAGCGGTGGTCTTCCACTACAGGAACTTCCCTTGAACAATCGTTCAGGACGGATTGTACGTGATTTGTAAGCGAGTCGATCGCCGCCGTCGTGTCAGCGACTGAGACTATGTGGTCAGGAATGGTGTCCAATTGAGGCGACGTGGTGGATTTCAGTTTTTCACTTACTTTCCTCCAGTCGGTGATCAATTGGGTCGGAGGAGGTTGGGTAGGATCATGGTTACCCGAGCGGGAACCTAGGTGTAGGATAACGGGACGGTGATCCGAGTTGAGCTCGTGAAGCGCTTCTATGGAGTGTAAACGGAGGTTTACATTCTTTAGGAGCGCCACATCGAGGACATCGGGGTTATGGTTGGGGTCGTGTGGGTAGTGGGTGGGAGTCATCGGAGCGATGACGTCGTAGTTTAGGGTCGCGCCTAGGTTATACACAATTCTGCCTCTGGCATTGGTCGTGTTGCTGTTCCAAGCGGGGTGTTTGGCGTTGAGATCGCCCGCTAGTAAGACGGAGTCACTCAGGCCGAAGAGAGTCGTGAGATCGCTGGTGAGCGCGATAGGATCGTCTGAAGCAAGAGACGCGACCGATGGTGGGGGATGGTAGGCAGAGATGATGGTTATCGGAGGATGACCAGTCATGCCTAGTCGACAGGCAGAGTACTCTAGGTGAGAGAGAGGCGCGGGTGGGGTCAGAGGGATGCAGTATAACTCCTTTCTATAATAAATAAGGGTACCGCCGCCGTGGCAACGTGTTCTGTCATTGCGAACTAGACGGTAATTCGCAATTTTGGGATCAGCGCGGTGGGGTTTCAAAAGGGTCTCCTGTATAAGGAGGACGTCTAATTGGTGGTCGCGGAGGAATTTAGTTATTTCGGCGCGTTGGTTGAAAATTCCATTGGCGTTGAAAAAACCTAATTTGAGGGATCGAGGCCTAGTGTGGTTTGTGCGTTGGGAATCCATTGGATCAGTCCATCGCATCCATCTGGTCGAGACCTAGCACCACATCACTATGTGTGCTGAATATTTGGCTGTACATTGCCGTCGTAATTTTGCCGTTATTCTGCTGTTCGGCAGCCAGAAGGGCATCGCGGAGAGATCTGGCTTGGCGGGTCATAAATAACCTATAATGGCGCAGTATAGTCTGGGCGCAAGCCTCGCCATGCGCGACGGGTGAGGGATTGGGCGGTTGTTTGACTGCAGGAGCAGCAGTGGTTTGAGGCGCGGGTTTGTGACTGGCTGTGGGCTCTGTAGCCACGGCTATAGGCAGGATCTGCGCTGCGATGGGTATATCCATCAGTGCCTGCAAAGGTTTGGCAGGGGCCAAGGAGGAAAAGGCTTTTTCGTGGTTTAGCCTGTTCCACGGGGACGGTCTCTGAGGAGCGAGACGTTGGGGAATTTGAGAAGAAGGTGCCTCTCTCTGTTGGCGGGCGTTGGCGCGCTTCGCTAATTTAGGAGCGAGTTTGGGGGCTTTGGGACAGCCGCGGTAGTTTGCCGGGTGACCGGTCTGGCCGCAGAGAACGCAGCTGGGTGGTTCCGAACAGAGGGTTCGGTCTTTAGGCCGTGGGCAGTCCGCAGTGGTATGCTCGCCCAGACACTTGACGCATCTGGGAGTCGCATAGCAGTTGCTCTGCGCATGGCCATACAGTTGGCAACGGTGGCATTGTCCCACTGTTGCGGTTTTGTAGGGCTTTTCTATTGAGATACCGGATAGGGAGCAAATAGACTTAATCTTAAATATTGGGTGATGACCTTCGGTTGGTTCACAAATGACAAGAACCATGTCGTACAATTCACCGCCTCTCGCTTTATGTAAGCGATGGACGGCGATCACTGGTATACCTTGATCGGCAAGGTCGTCTTTAATATCCTGTACTAGGATTTCTTTAGGGACACGTTTAATAATAACACGAGTGGGCGTGTCCTCGGGGAAGGAGAAAGTGTGAAAGGAAATATTCCTTTCACGGAGGGCGCGATATAGTTCCCTATAGTCGTTCGACGTAGGGACGGTGACTTTAATGCCATTTTGGCAGGCACGGGCGTTTGTGTAGTTGATCTTTCGATCAACACACATCTTGGACACATCAGTCCATTTACCCTTGTCCTGGATGTAAAAGGGGGGCGGAGGGCGTTGCTTCCTTTGGGCTGAGGAAGTTTGGGCTATCGGGCTGGCGGGACGACTATTCTGCGCTCGAGCAGAGGTAGTTGGGGCGGGGCTAGCGGGTCGAACGGGCGTTTGAGTTGGGGACGGGGGCGACGCGGTGGTCTTTTTGGCCTTGCTGGCCTGGGAGGTTTTCCCTTTCTTCCTCTTGCCACCAGTGACGACTTGAAAGTCGTCTTCCGAGGACGAGGGGCATGATGACAAATCATTGTCAGAGTTGTTATTGGACACAGGTTCGGTGGTGTCCATTTCACGGAATTCAGGTGCAGCGCACACCTGCGCGGCGTCCATTGTTTTAGGAACAATGGGATTAGCAGGTGGGCCGGAAACAATGGGTGATTTCGGGAATCGGGCGATCGGAACGACTTTGTCGGCGGGCGGGGGCAATAAAGGGCTATCTACCTGGAAGTCGTTCGTTGTTTGACGAACAATGGGATCGGAGTTAATAAATACTTCCGTGAACTGACCTACCGGGATGCCTTGATCGGCAAGCGGGGGAGATAATGGGCTGTCAAGCGCGTCACTAAAATCAGCGACGTTGGCTTCGGTAGCCGGGGGACAATTAGCGATTTCACGCTGGATTTTTCCGCCATATTTGGCGGAAATAGTAGGGTTTTCCCTAAGGATTTCTAACAGAATCTCCAAAATATTGGAGTTCGCCATGATTGGCAATTGGATCAAAATTGAATGGGGAAATTTTGGAGATTTCTCTCCCGCGGGGGGCCTATTTAAAGCCTAACTGGCCTAACTCCCCGGATGGATGGGTCCGGGGATGTGTAACCCTCCCAGTCGGGTAGAGACTGGGAGGTGAGTACCTAATGGTGAGCCCTAAGCTTGTAACCGGTCTCCAGTCTTATTGTGCGAACCGGGCCCTATTGGGTCTAGTGCGAAGGGGTAGACACACCCAACCGACACTAGGTGTGTAGCTGAAAAGGAAACTCAGTAACTAGGTTTGACTAGGAGATCCCCCAAGGCCAAAACCTAGCACTCGACTCCAATTTACTGCTTCACCCTGAAGGGGATCAGCGGGTGCGTCGGGTCAGCACCCCCTTGGTATTGTTGACACCGTGAGGTTTCCAACCAAGGACCACGAAACTGTGGTTTTACCCTGAAGGGGCCAAACCAAATTGTTTTTGACGATACTCTGTTATAGAAACAGGATATCCTTCACCGCCTCGAAAAAGGCGGATCCGGACCAGGCGTCGTAGTCGGCGACTACGAGTGACGTCACGGCGAGCGTGACGATGCGTAGCGATGACTCAGGCACGGAATGATCGAGAGCGTGGAGCGGTACGACCGTCGCGGGCGAGCGTCGGAAGCGGAATGTTATACAGACTTCTCCACTCACATGCCATTTCATCACGTTTCTTGACAATTCTCATCTAGTTATTACTAGATAAACAGGGAAGAGCGTCACTCCACTTACACACTCTTACAATAAATAACTTCATCGATTGGCGTTAAATGATGAATAATGGTGACTGATTTTCATTTTGTAATAAGTAAAAAATATCAGTGTTACACTCTGATCTTTTAAGTTACTTTACACTAGCTAGATGAAGCTGGTGTTTAGTTAAGAAACAACGAAATCAAGTCGGAGGTCAAAAGGCATATTCAGAAAAATATTAATTAAAAAGCTTTCGTTTTATAAATGATTTGGATTTATCAATGAATAGTTCTTCAAAGAAGCAAATAATTTTATAAAAAACCATTTGGCAGCGGTGGGATTCGAACCCACGCCTCCGAAGAGACTGGTGCCTTAAACCAGCGCCTTAGACCGCTCGGCCACGCTACCACTTGTATATTCAAACGTATACATAGACTGCCATGTAAATTAACCATCAATTACAAAACAAATTCGTCTTAGTTCTTAATTGTAATTATGAATACCCGTATGATTATAATTATGTTACTTATATCCAAATTCCAAAATTCTAGAGTTCCTAAGTAGAGACTATACTTAGGGAAGCCTAGTATGGGGTAAAGGATACACTGTCACGTGAGGTCAAGTTGGCTTCAAATATATATTGTGAATGTGGAAACTTTGACCTGCTAATGGCTATAAATATATCGGTTGATCACGGTTTCTTCTAGAAGGTTCAACGGAAAGTCTTCTGCGCAGAGTACGCAAGGAAGTGGAAGGAATGCCATCAAACTTTATTTTATTTGATTAGATTTTATTGACGTTAATTTATTTATTTATTTTATTATTTATGTACACTCAGTAAAATACATTTAGATAAGCATAATTATAATATTTGAGTACAAAGTTACTGCTTATTTCTTAAGAAATTTCTTCCAGCAGACCTGCGAAAGGAGAAGTGAAAAAGAAATGTAGACAATAGTGTGTGAGAACAAGAAGAGAAATAAATATGAATACGTGAAGTCTAAAACTAAAATATACTTACACATACTTATAATGCAATAAAAATAACATATACTCAAATAAATACATAATGTAATAATAATTATATGTTAAATTATAAATTTATATTATGTGTTTATAATATTATATAAACATATAATATAAATATATACATAAATAATTAACACAGTTAAGAGGAAAGGTAATGCTCTTTTAATCGACATTTGAATAGAGATATAGTTTTAAAATCACGAATGCTAGGCGGAAGTGAGTTGAATTGTAATTTTTATTAAATTAATATCAAAGCATAATATATGTGCGTGTGTGTGTGTTAAGATGTGTTGTATAAGTGACTAAGAGATTATTGTATTTTTGAATTTAAATATTATTAAATATTATGTTACTGCTGTTCCAGTAAATAAATGACAGTTTCTTTTTCAGTAAAGAAGAGTCATATATACTAATCAAACTCGGCGGACTTATCTGTTTCTGGATAGAATGGCAGCCATCATGGCCCTACAATATTCCGATAGAATGACTGTGTGGAAACCAAACACTAATAGATTGATATCCTACTCTTACTACCTAAATGAATAATCAGCAAACATGTACCTCCCGGCCAGTTCAAACCAATCAAAAATATTTTAATTCACTTAGGCTTACATGGGCACTTATTAGACGTCAAAAGCTAGTGCCCGGTTTGATCTATGAAGAGATGACCTATAGAAAAGAACCGGTAAGGAACTCCGCGGGCTATATGTTACCGCATAGGTTATGATTACTATGAAAACAAAATAGGCGCATTACAAACTTATTTTTAATGAATAAAGCGTGAAAGACTAAAAGTAAAATATCGAAAAAGTTATCTAATTGTATCTCATATCGCAAGAACTACATAATATAACATAACCAACATTAAATTCACAAATTATTTCAGGTTTCACTTAAAAAACTATAAATCTCTTATTGTTTAGTACTGGCACTTTCCATAAAGGTTGTAGAACAAGTCCCAAAACGTCATTCTATCAGGGGTCAGTCGGGACCCCAGAGAAAGGTCTGAGTTTATATCTAAGTACGGAAGCGTTGTTTTCGTGATAGGGTCCCATTTGATCGGCAGGAGCTCAGTCTTCTCAGGTGTGGGTTCTCTGAAAGTAATTGAAGTACGTCGAAGTATAAGTTTTAATTTCTAATGTTACTGATTAAAGGACTAAGAATTAACAAATTTAAAGTATTTATAGAACGTAAGCTAAGCGAAAAACTTTTTATACAGTCAAATACTACATTAAGGACACTAAAAACTTTTTACCAAAAAATTAAACCGACTCCCAAAAACACTGCAAAGTGAAAAATAACTTTAATTTCGGTAGTCGGTGTCTTTAGATTGTATTTTCATTTTTGGCACCGACTTCCGAAATTAAAGTTATTTTTCACTTTGCAGTGTTTTTGGGAGTCGGTTTAATTTTTTGGTAAAAAGTTTTATTTCACTCTTTTTAGTTGGTCGATTTTTAATTTACCTAGTTAAAAGAGCCTAAATGTCAACTACTTATAACCTTTTACAAAATATTGCTTTTCCCAATGCTGGGCCGTTAATTTTTGAGGAGTTCTCCTGGTACTTCACCATCAGCTCTACATCACCATATGCATTGTGACGAACATAAAGTGCTTAACATCCATATTCAAGTATTCGAATCGCAATCCACGAAATACTTATTATTGAGTAGGTTCGACGGCCATCTGTGGACTTCATCATCAGTTCCACTTCCCCAAATGGTATTTTTTGAGAGCAACTGCACAAGTTACTATAAGAAATACCCAAAGCGCCATAGGTGTGCCTATAATATTTGAAGAGTTCCCTCGATTTCTCCAGGATCCCATCATCAGATCCTGACCTGGTCACAATGGGACCAATTTCAAAGCATACCCTTTCAAACAAAAAAAGAATTTTTTAAATCGGTTCAGCCGTCTTCGAGTAATCGGTGATCATACATAAAAAAAAAAGAGAAAAAAAAAAATACGCGTCGAATTGATAACCTCCTCTTTTGGTCGTCGGTTGAAAAGTCTTGAGAATGAGTGGCTTCAATGATATACGTGGATTTTGAAATTTTGATTATTGCGGAGTACATACCTGTTAACTTGAATATTTATTTTGTAAAGTATTGTATGTATACACTAGCTTGTGCCAGCGGCTTCGCCCACGTGGGAAGTTTTTCCCGTGTAAATCTCGATCCCGTGGGTATTTCGCAAAATCCTTTCTTAGCGGATGCCTACGTCATAACATCTACCTGCATGACAAATTTCAGCCCGATCCGTCCAGTGGTTTGGGCTGTGCGTTGATAGATCACTATGTCAGTCAGTCAGTCAGTCAGTCACCAAAAATCTCTCAGGACTATGTTACTAACATCATAATCAACAACTTTTGTTCTATGACTTTTAAAAATTCGTCATATTTTAGTTAACCAGATTTTCATATAAAAATAAAAATATTTAAATTGAACGCCCTAAACGCAAGTAGCGTCTATGCAAAGCAAAAGAAAGCGATAGTATAAATTGCTTTCTTTTGCTTCGCATAGACTTCGTAACATTTAGGGCGTTCAATTTAAATATTTTTATTTTTGTATGAAAATCTGGTAAACTAAAATATGACGAATTTTTAAAAGTCATAGAACAAAAGTTGTTGATTATGATGTTAGTAACATAGTCCTGAGAGGTTTTCAGTGTTTTACATTTAACCCTGTATAGATTTATATCTTATTTTATTATTGTGAATGTAAATAATTAATAGTCTTCTTAACAGATTTCGGCCACGGCGGATTAATCTAATAATTGATTAGCCGTCTATGCAGGGGATATTATAGTGCACAAGTGTGTGTGCACTGTGCAGGTACAGGTGCACTCTCTGTTCCTTTATTCCCATTATCTTATGGGATGGTAATCCCACACGACTGGAGAGAGATCAGGCACAGGACCAACAGCTTAACGTGCTTTCCGAGGCACGGGGGTTATCACGCTACCAACTTCCAAACTCCGGGCTACTACTGAGAAATTTCTAAAGCTTTGGTTTCCTAGGAAAGCGGTGCCGTCATATAGCGGCCGTAATATTACGGACGCAAAAAGGCGGCCGTCTTTACGGTGACGACATGTGGAAAGTTCTACGGCCGTTTTAACACAGTCTGCTTCATCGCTATCAATGAAACGTTCACGAAACCATCTGACACCGACAAGACGGCCATCATGCAAATGGCGGCACCGATTTTTGACGTTACGGTGTCAGTTACCGCTCTCTAGGAAACCGCGCTATTTTGTTTACATAGACAACGTTCTAGTGACGTCATTCACCGCTGTATTACGGCCGCTATATGACGGCACCGCTATCCTAGGAAACCAAAGCTTAACAGAAAAACCCAATAGCACTTTTTGCTCGAACAGGGAGTTGAATTTGAGACCTCTTGCTCAGCAGTCGCATAAAAAAATGTCGCGTTTAATAATAATCTTGTTTTCGCTTAATTAATAATCTTATTTTTTGATACATCCATCGTGATGACAGCCTCGTGAAAACCTAGGAAGATAACGGAGTATATTGACTAGGCGCGTTTGGTTGCCGACATTTGGGATGTGGATACAGCAATAATTGTGCCCTTAGTCGTCCTAGCCTATGGCATAATAGTCTAGGTCCATCAGGTCAGACGAGTACATTAAACTTTTCCTATTCAGTACGAGTAGAATGCCATTCCATGGGAAGCATTTTTTGCGAAAAAAATCTTTTCACGCAAACAAAGTCGCAGACCGAATCTAATAAACAATTATAAGTCATAGAACATTGATTTTAATTATAAAATCCTTCTGCACTTAAGTCTACTATTAACTCATTTAATGACTTAAATTATCAAATCAAATAAAAAATGAGTAAAAAAATAAAAAAAAGAACTCCTTCGAAACGGCTTGACCGATTTTTATGATTTTCTTGTGTATATTTGATAGGCCTGAGGTCGTAGACTAAGACTTTTCTTGACAAAGAATAATTTGGTAAAACAATTTTTGCCGGACGAGCTTGTTCTTTTATAATAATTAATCGTACTTTCATGCATGCATGTAAAAGTAGTAACATAGAACGGCTAAGAAGTGGAATTCCCTGCGGAGTCTGTGTTTCCCGATAGCTATAACTTCGGAGTTTTTCAGTCAAGAGTGAATAGGTTACTTCTAAGTAAGTGTGCTCCATGTTCGACCACATCATCACTTACCATCAGGTGAGATGGTGATCAAACGCGAGCCTATTATCAATAAAAAAATTAAAACCTGTCGTTGATGTATCTATCGTGTATAATGGTAAATATATAATTATGTTGTATTCGGTGTCCCTGCTGGCTTATGCAACTGGATTTCCGACTTCTTGAGTGAGCGGTTGATCCGAGTGGTCATCGATGGCTGCTCATCGGATCTTATGGCAATTAATGCCGGTGTTCCTCAAGGGTCTGTTCTTTCTGCGACTCTTTTTCTGCTGCATATCAATGACCTACTTCAGCTCGGAGCAGTTGGGTACGCGGATGACAGCACAGTCTCAGAGAGATACTTATCCAGTTCTAGAGCTAACGAGGACGAAATTGCCACACTCAGAAAGGCCATGGTAGAGCGCATGAATTTGACCTTAAATCTCGTTTCTTAATGGGGTGACGACAATCTGGTCAAATTCAACGCTCTGAAAACATAGGCTTGTCTTTTCAGCGCTTAAAGGAGCCCTTTTGAATTGCCCCTACTTTCCGAAGTACATCTGTGCCAGTTACCAGTCGCCTGGAGCTTTTGGGCATGGAGTTGACGTCAGACCTCAACTTCGGCTCAACCATCGAGTCCAGAGCTCAGACTGCGGCAAAAAAGCTGGGAATCCTACACAAGGTGAGGCGGTACTTCACGCCTGGATAGCTTCTAAATCTGTATAAAGCACAGGTCCGTTCCTGCGTGGAGTATTGCAGCCACTTGTGGGATGGCTCTGCAAAGTACCAACTTGCTGCATTGGACTCGATCGAGCGCAGAGCTAAAAGGCTTATAGGCGACGAGGTGCTGGTGGACAAGCTTCAGAGCCTGGCTCATCGGCGAACCGTTGCTTGCCTGTCAGTTTTCTACAGATTGTACTTCGGGAAGTGTGCGCAGGAGCTCCATGACCTGATTCTACGTCTACCAGACGCACGGCTGGGTACCATCCCCACTTGGTTTATATACCGTCTTGTCGTACCAAGCGCTTCTCCTCATTGTGCGCATTTATTGTGCGCACAGCCAAGTTGTGGAATTCTCTGCTGGCTTCTGTGTTCCCTGCCACTTATGACCTTTCAGCCTTTAAAGCACGAGTAAATAGGCATCTTCTGGACTCGCTCGTCCCATCTTAGACCTCATCTGTCGCTTACCATCAGGCGAGATCGAGGTCAAGAGTGGGCCCATCAATAATAATAATAAAAAAAAGTTTACTCGTTAGATAATTAGTACCATTTACAATTTTGGCACACTGCTGGATAGAAACCTCTCTTGTCTAAGTAAATGTCAATGATGTTGATAGTAAAATTTCTCCTTATGACCTTTATATGAACTTCATACACTTTTTATCACAATGTTTGGCCAAAGTCCAAAATGCATAGCATTGAAATGCGCTTTCGAATTACCTATTCTTTTAATTTCATAATCCGGATAATCGTTATCTATACTAATATTATAAAGCGGAAAAGTTTGTTTGTTTGTTTGTTTGTTTGTTTGCTTGAACGCGCTAATCTTCGAAAGTACTGGGTGGATTTGGATGAAATTTGGTATGGAAGTAGCTTGAAGCTTGAGGAAGGTTATAGGCTACTTTTTACCCGACTGCAAAAAAGGAGAGTTATGTTTTTACCGTGATAGAATCCACGGGAGCGAAGCCCCGCGAGAGTACTAGTCGTAGATAAAAATACATTTTAATCTTCATAAGTACTTTGGTCTGGCTCTGAAACACTGATTTTTGAGTGTTTTTTAAGCTGTGATAATTCTTATTTATAAGATCGGAGCGATGACCTCTTCAAGGCTGATATATGCTTACAGAACCTATTGATGTGGAAACACTTGGGTATGTTTTCGCCCAACACTGGACATCTTTTAACTGAAAAGAATTATATAGCATAAAAGGCATACTCACCCAAACTTAGCGAAATTGGTCCAAATGGTTGTCATCCTATCAATCATGACCTGGTCATCAGGATTCGGTTTTTCGTCAAATATTTTGTAAACAAACAAATACCCAAGCCCATCAGCATGAGTAGCTCCCATTGAATTCATGTTTAGGCAAACCTTCATCAAATTTCTTCCACCGCTATACGAGAAGACGTAAGATACACCGTTCTAGCACCATTTGTCAAAAGTAGTTTAGGTGTTTTTCTGAATCTGAATGAATGATTGCCCGTTGGAACAGTTTCTCGTAAGATGAGAAAAGATGAAGATTAACAGGTATACCACCAGCGCTTTCACCAAACACAGTAATATCTCTGGGGTTTCCTCCAAAAGCGTCAATATTTTCATTAATCCACCTCAGAGCTTCTGGAATGTCCAAGCACATGAAACCGTAAACGCCAAGGCTGTAGTTGATTGCTACTACTATGATGTCATGATTAAGCAAAAACTTTGGTGAGTAGCCGTCATTACTAGCACTGCCTTTGTTGAAGCCACCTCCGTGGACCCACACCATCACTGGTAAGCGGTGTTGTGAGTTGGCTTTGCTTGGTACATAGATGTACATAGTGAGGCAGTCAAGGGTAGCGGAGGCGACGTAATTCTTAAGTTGCGGGCACTCATTGGACTTGTACGCCTCGAAGATGTTATCAAAGCCAGGATGAGGTTTGGATGGCTGTGAAACAGGTAAATCAGTCTCAGTTACTATTACGATCACTTTTCAATTTAACCAAATATGTTTCATATATTATGTCTGTTCAAAATTACAAATCCAAATTCATGTATTTTTTATGCCTAAACTAAAATAATGATACATAAAAAAAATCACAATATCAGCCGATGAGATTTAGTACGAATTTTTTGAGACTGTATTAAGTAAGTACACACATCAAAAGTGTCTAGGGATCAACATATATTTTTGCAATAACTTTTCTCCTGATTGATATTAATTAAAATTTTCTTTAAAGATTCATCAAATAAAGTGTTTTCGTTTGTCACAGTAACGATAAACCAAGTCACATTTGCATTAATAAAGAAATTTGGCATTTTCCTAATAAAGGGATTTTTGACATTTGAACCACTAACATTAAAGTTCGAAAAAAAGACTGAAATAACAGTTTTCTTTAAAATTTTATTGGGTAACTTAAACAATTAATAATCCGTGTTTCTACCGCGAACACTAACAACACAAGAACATCGGTTTGGCATACTCAAAATGAGTTCATCCAAATCACGCTGTGGAATGGCCGCCCATGTTCGTTGCAACAACAAAAAAAGGTCTTCTTGCAACTGGATACCCTCTCTATTCGGCAGAGCTCTTCTCTGTAGCATATCCCATGCATGCTCAATCGGGTTCAAGTCTGGCGACTGAGCAGGCCAGAGCAGGACATTGATGTTAGCTGCGGCGAGAGTCTGTCTTACAACTCTTGCGGTGTGCGGTCGTGCATTATCATGCATTAACTGAAATAAGGGACCGATTTGCACTTGTAGAGGAACGATGACGTCAGATACAATCGTCTCAGCATAAATTTGAGCGTTGAGGTTGCCTCTGATCCAAATCAACTCAGTTCTTCCGCCGATCCAAATACCCGCCCATACTATGATGGTTCCACCACTATAAGGATGGACTTCCTGGCAGGATTTTAATCGCTGTTGGCGTCCAGGGGTTCTCCAGTGTCGTATACGTCTTGTATCCGGTCTCATACCAAAACGAGACTCATCAGAAAAGCACATGAAACGCCATTGTTCTTCTGCCCAATTTCTGTGTTCAAGAGCCCATTGATATCGAATCCTACGATTGTGCATTGCTATAGGTGGTACCCGTAGCGGTCTTCGGGAATGAAGGTTCACTTCATGCAAGCGGTTTCTGACTGTTTGGTCGCTAATTAAGTTCCCTGAAGAGTGATGAAGCCTCACGGCTAACATCATGGCGGTTATTGTTGGAGCTCTTCGAGTTAAGATTTGAATGTATCGGTCTTGTCTCCGTGTGGTGCAGCGATACCGTCCTCCATGGCGCTCAGCCACGGTACCAGTGCTTCGGTAACGTGTCCAAAGTCGACTGATAACACTCTGACTTGTATTCAGAGCTAAAGCCACAGTACGTTGCCGGGAACCAGCTTCTATCATTCCCACGGCTCTGAGCATTTCTTCCCTGCTTAAATGACGTCGCCGTTGAATAACGTTGGTTTTAATCAGTAGTAGGGAAACAGTAGCACTAATAATGTCTTCAATGCGTTGTATGTTTTTATAGGGAAAATATTGACAGCTGATTTTCATCTTTTACTCGAATTTGATTAACAGTTCCTGTTTCAAATTATGAAATGCACCAAAAAGGATCCATATAAATTTATAAAATCATAAATTTATTACAAAGCCACATCTCAATCTCAAGAAATCCGCATAAAAATGCTTGATCCCTAGACACTTTTGATGTGTGTAGTTTAGTTCAGATTACAGTTTATATAAAAGTTTACATAAAATGAAAATAATTATTTTTTAGTGGTACTAGTATTCACATCTAAAAATGTTTTCTGCTTATCCCGAATGGGTTGTTTTCGTCGACCACTGCATATGGCACTCCCAAAAATTGTGCGTACCCATCTCCAGACTGGAGTCCTCTAAACAAACCTCCCTTGGTGGACACGAGAGGGTCTATTCTGGATAGTCCTTGCACTGAAGAACATGTTGTTGTTATGATCAGTAGCACAGAAGTCATGTTAATCCAAGCCATGTGATTTTACTGTAGTAACTGGACATGCCGTATCACTTAAATTGAGATAAAAGATAACACAGCATCTTGAAGAACAAATTTATATCAACAAGACGTTCGTTATCAACAACCCAATCTATTGGATAACATCGTACGAAATCAGACACTGGAATATACAGAATTCTAAACCACCAAATTTTATACGCAATATCTACTAAGTGAAGGAGAGATTTGTCAAAAACTGGGTGTAGGGGTAAAGCGGAGACATGGAAATATATCTCTTATTTCAGTTTTATGTGCGTTTTTGTTGGTTTCAGTTAGCTGCCCGGATTAGTTTGGCAACAAACTTTCGCTGATATCGGTGCTCTATTGAAATTTAAAACAAAAACGTTTTTTACGGTAGCTTCATCTTATTTTTTTATTAATCAGCGTGTTATTAGATTCATAACATGAGTTTATTTCGACTTATGTGGAGTTTATACAGCTGTATTTCCCCCTAACTGGCTCCTTAATAGCAAGTTGTACAATTCGAAATGGCCTTGGCATTCGTAAAAGTCACTGCTCTGCGAAGCACAAATTCCAGCCGTTTGCACGTTTGTATTACATAATGGAACATTTCGCAATATTATATTGCATTTTGTTTTTTCCTAGTCCACTTAACTACGCGATCAATATCAAGCTGAGGGCAGTGACAGTCTACTTCATTTTCGATAACCAAGAGCAACTTGAGGTCATCCAAAAATAGCAGACACCTGGTTTCTCACACTACAATGATCTCCTAATAGTTCTAAGTTAAGTTATACGTTTTCTGACAAATGCTTGTACTGTTCTGACAGATTCTATGGACTTTAAAAGAGACTGACCTCTGAGTTTGCTAAGGTATTTCTTTTCAGAGTAGTCCATTAGGAACACCAACTTCATCTAGTTTAAATTTATGGAAAAAAAATACTTGTAAAGTGTAATTTAATAACCAACTTGCAAAATAAAGATCATTATTTTATCATTAACATCAGGCTGGTCATTGAGCATAATGATGAATAAATTGTAATAGGGCCTGCAGTGCTGCCTTGACTCATCCCCGACCTAGTGAAATAGGGTGAGATCGATATCACTGTACACTACACTGTTTTTCTGATATAATTCGCAAAGAATATAATGAGTGCGCGTTCCTAGCCCACACGCTGATTGTAAGGGAACCTGTAGTCACACCGCGTCACTGTAACCTTGGTTTTCTTTCTCGGTTGTTGTTTTATGTTTAGTTGCCTAGAGAAAGCCCAGCAGTACGATAAGTGGCGAAGAAGCTGACATAGGTGAACCTACAGTTGATGTGATTTTTCTGCTACCAGAGCTAGTCAGTCACAGAACGGACCAGGGAGTCGTATCGTGTATGGCATCTGCTTAGCTTCTCAATTTTGTTGCGGTCGGCATACAGCCTAAGCGGATGCAGCTAAGTATAATTGCTACACATGGAGCGACTGTCTATTTGACTTCCAAAACCTAGGGGCTGGGTAACATGATACCCTTTGTCCAGACCAGTGTCAGATTTTGTGAGTGTTGACTGACCCGTAATGACTATCAAAGACATCCAAATGAAAGCCGTGACCAATTGCTTAACGTACTTTTCGAAGTACGGTGGTATGACACCGCCAATTTCTAAACAGGCTGCAACTAAGAACTTTCTTATACTTTTTTATTGATAATAGGCTCGCGTTTGTCCACCATCTCACCGGATGATAAGTGATGATGTGGTTGAAGATGGAGCACGCTTGCCTAAAAGTAACCTATTCACTCTTGACTCAAAGACCCCCGGGTTATAGCGATCAGGAAACACAGACTCCGGTAGGGAATTCCACTCCTTAGCCGTACGCGCAATGAAAGTATTCCACAGCAGTTCCACAACAGCTGCTTGCGACATCTAGACCAAAGAGGCAGTCAACGAGCGAGCCATATCGTGTACAGGAATATAGGCGTGGATGTTTACCAGTAGGCAAATAAAAAGATAATTTAGTTAGTTGTTTCGTTAACATCATTCTCAGCAAATCCTTTCAATTGATACCGCGTTATAAGGATGCTTAACAGAAATCATGACTCCACGTTCTTTGGGAGTACGCCATATTGGATTTAGATTTTTTTACTGATAATAGGTCTGCGTTTGACCACCATCTCACCTGAAGTGATGATGTGGTCGATGATGGAGCACGCTTACCGAAAAGTTATCTATTCATTCTTGACTTAAAGACCCTTTATTTCCGGGTGGGAAAATCATCGAATGACTTTTCCCGCTCTGGGTGGAGCGGAAGGGAGTGTCAGACTTCTACTGACTAAAAACCCACCCTATTCCTTCAGCTGCCCTTAAGTTCCGGGGCCGCCGTATCTCGTTAGAACATTCCCACAACCACAGGACTTAAAAACCCCTAGGTTATAGCTATCGGGAAACACAGATTTCCATAATTCCTTAAACCAAACATGAATAACAACAAATGTGAATGCAAAATTCCTACGCAATTGTTGGAGTTTTTTGCATTTCTATGCATTATTAGCTATATGTTTTTGTATTGCTTAAGAATTAAGTTTAAGAACTAATAAGGCATGTTAAATAAAAAGTCTGCATTTCATTATGTTGTTTTATTTAAATATTGTCTACAAAGCCTAATTATAATTTAATAGTTTTTCATTATTGACCTCTATTCTAACTTTACGATACTTGACTAAAACAATTGACATGGCAGAATCGCACATTTTTCTGATAGGTACCAAAATTTGCCGCGTATTAGGATCACAATCTTCGTAAACCATCGGGGATCTTCGGAAGCTGTCGTATTACGTCAAGGCACGAGACATTAAAAATACCGTGTTGCGCAGTAGTCAGGATTTGAAATAATGATGGAATATTATCCTACCAGTAAGTAAATAATATGCATCATACACGTCATCATAGTTCTAAAATGGAATATGCCTTTATTTGAGCAGGAAATAAGTACATAGAGTTGGTCTCGTTAATTATTTGGTGCTCCTTATATTTCCATCTTAAAAAATAGGCATGCAAATCAGCAGACCGTTAAGACAACAACAATAAAAAAAGCTCGTAAGCTCGTTTGGTTTTGTCATAAGTAGTAAGAAGATGCACTAGTGTTGCGTGTATTAGAATGCTTCCAAGGAAGCGAAGGCTCCATATATCTATATATATATATATAAATCAATTGCTGTTCGTCTTGCTAAATCGCCTGGACCCATTTAGCTAATTTTGCTTTTTATAATATTTGTGAAAATCCAGAAAAAGTTTAAAAGTGAGAACAAAATATGGCAGTACGAAGTCATCTGGTCATACAATCTTTACAATTTTATTTATGTCTATGGATATAATCTATTTTTTCTTCGCAATTAGATCTGGTATTTCCCGTAGAGTTTGTAGAACAGGTCCCAGAATGCCATCCTATCAGAGGTCGGTCTGGACCCCAGAGATACATCTGAGTTTATGTCTAAGTACGGATGCGTTGACTTCGTGATGGGGTCCCATTTGATCGGCAGAAGCTCTGTTTTTTCAGGAGTTGGATCTCTGAAACCAAATAGGAATACATCAGCGTAATTCTCTTCTTACCCTCATAAGATGTTGCTTGGGAAAGAAAAGAAAGAAAATAAACAAACTGCGGTGTCATAAAATGCATAAGAAAATGAAAAAAAAAAAAACAAAAGTAATTTAAAAATGTATTAGAGTAAAAATATACATACAACATGTAACAGAATAAACGCAATTCCTGAAAGTAGTTGGTTCAGAATCGGCTTCTGAATCGATTTCCGTCATAAAAAATAGGTGTTAAATTTTGACGGAAAAATCTTTTTCTTGTTCTGCCTTATTTCTCTAAAACAAGGTAATATTGTTTTATATATGTTAATAGCTGCCTCGACAGACTTCGTTCTGTCAAAAGTGATTGGCCTGTCGCAGTCTAATAGAAATAAAATAAAATTGAAAGACTTTAGTAATAACTAATGTGGTGCAGCTTCTTTCCATCCAAAATACTACACCAACGCTTATGTTCTTATCACTTGTTTTCCTTAATATTATTCACGATTACTGATCGTCATTAAGTAAAATAAGACAATCCGCGAGTTGACAGTATGTTTAAAAATTTAAAATAACTATTTAATTATGTAAATCTATTGATATGAAGCACAAAATAGTACAAATGAAGAAAAGATTATTAATTATTTATTTTATTTTCCCTTGAGAAAAATGAGACTTTTTATCTGTGAGTCACGTGATTAGAAACACCAATCAGAAAACGAGACGTCATCGTTCAATATTTTGACAGCTGACTGGTTATCTTTGGTTGGTGCGTAAGACAAAATAAGAAAAGAATAACTAACTAACTGTTGCACTGTCTGGACAGGTCCGCTCAAATTTGCGTGGTTATTTCCTCAAAAGAATACCAAAGACATGAACCTACATGCTTCTCATATACAAACACAAATTGTCTGGACTTTAAAAAAGACGTTGACGACAAACTCAGAGGGAGTTTGTTTCGGTGTTTCTTCTCAGAGTAGTCAGTTAGGAAATACCGGCCTCATCTAGCTAAACTAAACACGCAAAAAAACATGACGTGTAAAAGTGTTATTTATAACCAATTAACAAATAAATATTTCATTTCATTTCATAACTAACTCTCTCTCTCTTCTGGTTCATTTGTCTTATCGTCCTGTAATAGTTGTTCGATGAGTTCCTTTATTTGTCTTTTTAAAAAAGCAGATAGATAGATATATTCTTTATTGTACACCATAACAGTAAAACAAACATGGACTTAACAACTAAAAAGGGTGATACAATGGGCGGTCTTATCGCTAAAAGCGATCTTTTACAGACAACTTTTGGAAGGATTTGACACAGAAGTTCTAACCACTTCTTGCGAATATCTCTTTTTAAAGGGACATGAATAAATAGTTTCGTTGGCGTTTTTATAGTAGTATTCCCACAACAAGGCAATAAAGCACTGATAATAATTTTTCACATTCATAATAGAGTAAAATATCATATAACACCCGAAGTACATTTATGTGCCAAATGCCAGGAAAGTTGTTTTTTGAACGATGACGTAATAGGTAGTCACGTGACCACAATGCCACGATTTAGGCCATAGTTTTTTAATAAATTAAAAAATTACTTATATTTTAATTGAAAGGTTAAGTGATGAATAAAATATTATTTTACGAGTACACATGAAGCGCTTCGAAGCATTTCAAACAATTTTTACAAAGTTGTCAACTCGCGGATTATTTACACAATAAAATAGACTATAAAACAAATTTGAGGGAACTCGTTATATTATTTTCATTAATGACATGCAACCTCTAATCAACTTGAAGGCATACCAAAGATAATCCTAACACGCTTTTGTTTTGCTTTGATTGACGTCAAATGTTTAACAGCTGGGGACAGAGTGGTTTGTATGGGAAACATTGAGGTAATATGTACTACATATTACCTCAATGATGGGAAAAGAAAATTATTATTTTTACTATTTTCCTCGTATTTTTTGAGATTTTTCTCTCCATAAGAACCTTCCTCAGACTTCATGAAACACAACAAAAAAGAAATCAGCCAAATTGGTTCTGCCGTTTTCGAGTTTTGCGCTTAGCAACACATTTAGCGATTCATTTTTATTTATATACACACATCAAAAGTGTCTAGGGATCAAGCATTTTTATGCGGATTTCTTGAGATTGAGATGTGGCTTTGTAATAAATTTATGATTTTATAAATTTATATTGATCCTTTTTGGTGCATTTCATAATTTGAAACAGGAACTGTTAATCAAATTCGAGTAAAAGATGAAAATCAGCTGTCAATATTTTCCCTATAAAAACATACAACGCATTGAAGACATTATTAGTGCTACTGTTTCCCTACTACTGATTAAAACCAACGTTATTATGGAGCGGCGACGTCATTTAAGCAGGGAAGAAATGCTCAGAGCCGTGGGAATGATAGAAGCTGGTTCCCGGCAACGTACTGTGGCTTTAGCTCTGAATACAAGTCAGAGTGTTATCAGTCGACTTTGGACACGTTACCGAAGCACTGGTACCGTGGCTGAGCGCCATGGAGGACGGTATCGCTGCACCACACGGAGACAAGACCGATACATTCAAATCTTAACTCGAAGAGCTCCAACAATAACCGCCATGATGTTAGCCGTGAGGCTTCATCACTCTTCAGGGAACTTAATTAGCGACCAAACAGTCAGAAACCGCTTGCATGAAGTGAACCTTCATTCCCGAAGACCGCTACGGGTACCACCTATAGCAATGCACAATCGTAGGATTCGATATCAATGGGCTCTTGAACACAGAAATTGGGCAGAAGAACAATGGCGTTTCATGTGCTTTTCTGATGAGTCTCGTTTTGGTATGAGACCGGATACAAGACGTATACGACACTGGAGAACCCCTGGACGCCAACAGCGATTAAAATCCTGCCAGGAAGTCCATCCTTATAGTGGTGGAACCATCATGGTATGGGCGGGTATTTGGATCGGCTGAAGAACTGAGTTGATTTGGATCAGAGGCAACCTCAACGCTCAAATTTATGCTGAGACGATTGTATCTGACGTCATCGTTCCTCTACAAGTGCAAATCGGTCCCTTATTTCAGTTAATGCATGATAATGCACGACCGCACACCGCAAGAGTTGTAAGACAGACTCTCGCCGCAGCTAACATCAATGTCCTGCTCTGGCCTGCTCAGTCGCCAGACTTGAACCCGATTGAGCATGCATGGGATATGCTACAGAGAAGAGCTCTGCCGAATATGGAGGGTATCCAGTCGCAAGAAGACCTTTTTTTGTTGTTGCAACGAACATGGGCGGCCATTCCACAGCGTGATTTGGATGAACTCATTTTGAGTATGCCAAACCGATGTTCTTGTGTTGTTAGTGTTCGCGGTAGAAACACGGATTATTAATTGTTTAAGTTACCCAATAAAATTTAAAAGAAAACTGTTATTTCAGTCTTTTTTTCAAACTTTAATGTTAGTGGTTCAAATGTCAAAAATCCCTTTATTAGGAAAATGGCAAATTTCTTTATTAATGCAAAGGTGACTTGGTTTATCGTTACTGTGACAAACGAAAACACTTTATTTGATGAATCCTTAAAGAAAATTTTAATTAATATCAATCAGGAGAAAAGTTATTGCAAAAATATATGTTGATCCCTAGACACTTTTGATGTGTGTAGATGTCTAGGTTTGGTTTCAATTTATTTAGTTACGGATGTTGTTTTAGACTTAAAATTTTATATACTAATTGAGGTGTATGAGGTATTGCGCTTAATCTGTTACACTTTGAATAGTAAGTAGGTAGGTAACATACATGCAAAATGGACAACGCTCTGTAATATCATCATTATCTGCTTAGCCTTTTTCCAACTATGTTGGAGTCTAAGTATAAGTGTTTAACATGTAGCGACTGCCTATCTGACCTCCACAACCCAGTAACTGGGTAACACGACACCCCTTAGCAATACCAGTGTCAGATTTTCTGGCTTCTGACTACCCGTAACGACTGTCAAATGACAGCCTCAGCATCAGCTTAACGTGTTTTCCGAGGCATGGAGGATTTACGATATGTTAAGATTCATCCCATCCATAAACCAACCTTGGCAAGCGTTGCTTAACCTTCAACATCGACCTGAGGGGCTGCAGTTATTTAGCCACGAGCTCTTCTGTATTCCACGCGGTTGAAATGACAATTCCCGATCATGATACAGAAAAAGTAAAATGATGAAAGTAATGGGGCGTGCAAGTGAAAGCTGATCGCAGATGGCGCCACCACCGTAAGAACCTTTGTCACTGTCAGTGTTAGTTAGATTGTGAGATAATTTAGTTATCTGTATCATCTATGGTTATCTGTGGTGAGCTAAACATTTACACGTTTCGTATGTTTTATTTTCATTACATTGATTTCAATTGATTTCTTTACAATTTTCCGATTAAAGAACATAATACATGTTCTTTAATCGGAAAATTCTCAATAACTGTCTCTAATTTAGGAATTCACTTTAATTTCCATAGTGTTCCATAGAGAAACTGCTTTGTTATTGGTAAGTGTGCTACTAGCGCCACTTTGACAGTTGCACGCCCCATTGTGACGAATAAAGAACCTTTTCATAATAAATTGTTTTTCTTTAAAAGTTGACGTTTACAATTTTATGTAAATGGAATTCAATCCCGGAAATTATTTTTTGCCATTTCCTATTTTCTGATAACCATCTGCGTTACATAAAATGCATGTACTAAACTAAAAAAAAATAAGTATGTAACTGTAAAACAAATATCATTTTACATAATATATTATACCAAGATTATAATTATGCGTAACTTTTATTCGTTGTTTAAATCGTTAAAGATGAAATTGCAAATAATTATGAAAATCAAAAAAATTATTACAATCATAGTTCTGAATTTGGTGTAACGAAACGTTTTGAAGCACTCAAGTCAGCTGTCAGTGTCAACAATAAAATATCCATAGATATAGAATTCCGATATCTATGAAAATATCATTAATCTCTAGAGGTGTGAAAGCTTGGCATTTTCTTTTATGAAAAGAGGTGTGTAAAGTAACAAACTAGCCCTAATTCCTGGCAAAGTATCATCAAGTATTATGAGGTGTCCGCGCGGTTGAAACGGAGCTTATGTATATAGCTAAAAACGAACGTACGTCATACTTGTAATGCGAGAGTACTTCCACGCTGAGTGGATCATTCAGAGCACATCACTATCAAAGCAATGAGATACGTCTCTAGTTAGGACATCACTATAAGCCATTACAGTGCACCTACTCGGATACATGATAAAGATTTTTGTAGCCCATTTTAGGGTTCCGTAGCCTTATTTCAAAAAGCGAAACTCTTATAGAGTCATGACTGTCTGTCATATACGTATGTTTAAAGCTGTGCCACCATCCAAGATAGTGACACAACGTTGGTGTTCAGCGACTACCGGCGCTGACGTGACGACGTTAACTGGTGCTGTATACTTTCTTTCTCGCTCATCAATCATCACATTATATAAATCATTTACGTTGCTCTAATGTCACCTCACACTCATTAAAAAATAAATTTGTACATAAATGTTTTATTGTTGTTTCCACCCATAAGTTGGTTTGTCCATATGCTTGGTAAGGCTTCAGTTAATTGGTCATAATCAGATTGTAATCAAACGGTTTCAGTTAGATTATAAAGTAACGAAAAGAATGCATTTAATTATGAATCGTACTGTATGGATTATAATATGTACCTATATCGATAGATTACAATGTTACTATATATCGGTTTTTGTAATTTTACGGTGACATATTTATAGCTATTGCTTGACTTCATTATCGTGGTAATTTTACACGACATTTTATTGAGATAAAAAGATACTTGCTACTTAGGAATATAATCTAATCTCGGTACGTTTCATCTTGATCCAGCCATATTGGCGTGATTGTGTAACAAAAATTATGAATCATCTAAACTTTTGCATTTTGTAATATTGGTAGAGAAGTATAAAGGTATTTAAGTCTTGCTGACGAATAACGATGTCTGCGAGGTGATTTTTTTATGGCTATAGAAACTCATGCTAAAGCGGCATGACTTGCCTCAGACCTCACAAGAGAAGTTCGCGGTACCTAGTACATATGTTGACCCACAAATATTACAAAACTGTTTTTTTTTTGTTACGCAATGTCTACGCTTGTATTCCCTGTGCATGATAATATGCATATATGCCAATTTTTAATAGGATCTTGCTCATCCTCTTGCATCCTTTTTTTTAAATAAAACTCAACAATAATGATAACTCGACACGAATTAATTAGAATAAGAAAGCGCGGCAATGTCGCTTGTGATCATATTTTTGTAAAATTACGAAATTTCAAGCATTTTTAGTAAATATAATATTAATATTAATGGCCAAACTAGAGCCACCCAAAGTTACATTCTGCAGAAGCAGTTATGTTTGTTAAAATTCTCAAATCACTATGATCCGCTCGGCCTTTTTCCCGATGCTGGGGTCAGCTTCATGTCAAACCGGAGGCGGCTGAGTATGTGTTTTACATGGAGCAACTGCCTATTGACTTCCAAACCCAGTAGCTGGTTAATACAATACCCTTTGCCACACTTGTGTCAGAATATCTGACTTCTGGCTACCCGTAACACCTATCAAAGATATTCAAATGATAGCTGGGACTAACGTTTTAACGTGCTTTTCGAGGCAGAGAGTCACAGTTCACCCATCCAAAGATTGACCTGGGAAATGTTGCTTAACCTTGAATAAAAATTAAAAACCAATAAAAATTTCGATCCGTGCGGCTTGGTATTATTAAGCCATGAGATCCTAGTTTAGTTAAAAGTGCTCAAATATGAAATTTCATGAGGATAGTCCCATGAAGGCTTATCAGGTACTTACCCCATATTTTACGACTTACCATTTTTAACAAACAAAAGAAATATAGGAACATATTTAGCCAAATTAAATAACACTTTTCTTTAACAATTTCAACTGAAACATGTGTTCAATAGTTTTGGTACCAAGGTGGATCTACAAATACTATTTTGTTTTTTCAACGGCACCTCAGTACATCATTCCCGCAACCCTTGCCAGTTACAAAGACTATGCAATTTTAAGTTAACTTCTAAAACATTTTTTTGGTTGCTACAAAAAATAACTTTTAAAAGCAGTTTTGATTTTTTCTTACAATTAATATATGTATATAATATAATATATGTATATAAATAAAAAAGAATCGCCAAAACTTTCAAAATAGTTGAGAAAGGCTAAGAGGATGATGATGTAATATTGTATTATTAGTTTCACACACACACTCACCCAAACTTAGCAAAGTTGGTCCAAAGGGTTGTCATCCTATCAACTACAAGCTGGTCATCAGGATGACATTCTCCGTCAAATATGTTGTAATCAAACAAGTACCCAAGCTCGTCAGCATGAGTGGCTCCCGTTGAATTCATCTTAAGCTGAACCTTCATTAAATTTCTTCCACCACTGTATGAGAAAATGTACCGATACACAGAACTAGCACCATTTGTCAAAAGTAATTCAGCTGTTTTTTGGGTTGGATAACCGTAAGAGAAATCAGCTGAAAAGTCGAGAATAGCCCATTTATCTTTCTCAGTAATTTCATCATCTCCTACATAAAAATGTCTGACAGCTTCCACTGCTTCATCTAAATCATCATTTAAATCAAATCCGAATTTCAAAAGGTTTCCAAAGTTGAAATTTTTGTAATATTCTTCAGTTGCCATATCGAACATTACAGCAGCTTCGTTATCATTATATCCAATTATAACTGACGTTGTTTTAGCTTTTGATGAAATAATGTTCCTGGGATGGTCTGTTATAAAATTTTCAATGCCTTCGAACTCTTGCTCTATGCACGGAACTGTCACAATTGAATTACCAAGGAAAGCAAATCTGCCATCTACATCGTTAGCGGCTTTAATTATTGTATGTGCATCAATGGATGCAAGATAATCTAGAGCTTCATGTATGTCTGTAGTGTTGAAATCTAATTCCTCGGCCAATCTAATAGGTCCTGTATAATCAAAACCTCGTTTCCACACCTGGGTTAAGGCAGGTCCGCTCTGAATGATAGCCCGTTGAAACAGTTTTTCGTATGATGAGAAAAGATGAAGGTTAACAGATATGCCACCAGCACTTTCACCAAACACGGTTATTTCTCTGGGATTTCCTCCAAAAGCATGAATATTTTCATTAATCCACCTTAGAGCTAGCACTTGGTCCTTAAAACCTTGATTTCCTGGTACTTCTGGGATGTCCAGGCACATGAAACCATATACGCCAAGTCTGTAGTTGATTGCTACTACAACGACGTCATGTTGTAGCAAAAATTTTGGTGAGTAGCCGTCATTACTAGCACTGCCTTTAGAGAAGCCACCTCCATGGATCCATACCATCACTGGCAAGAGGTGTTGTGAGTCGGCTTTGCTTGGTACATAGATATCCATGGTGAGACAGTCAAGGGTCCCGGATACGACATTGTTCTGAATTTGTGGACACTCGTTGGACTCGTACGCTTTGAAGGGTTCGTCAAAGCCAGGATGAGGTTTGGATGGCTGTGAATCAGAAAATTTAATCTGAGTGTCTATTACGATACCGTTCGCGTTTGATGGCGCTCTAATCAAAACTAACTTATTTTTTTATAATTTTTTGATAGGTTTGCGTTTGATCAGCATCTCACCTGATGTCAAGCAATGATGTGGTCGAAGATGAAGCACGCTGTTTAACTAATTCATACATTTTCAGTTGTTATTTTAAGCTGTTAACTCTCCTGATTATCGGCATAGTGAAGCCAAATTCAGGAACGACTAAAATTCGATTAGATCACTTACCCCGAATGGATTATTTTCATCGACCACTGCATATGGCACTCCTAAGAATTGTGCGTACCCATTTCCAGACTGCAGTCCTCTAATCAAGCCACCCTTGGTGGACACCAAAGGGTCTATTCTAGATAGGCCTTGCACTGAAGCACATACTGATATCAACAGTACTGCAGACAACATGTTCATGTTGTCCAAGTCTTGTGACAATACTGATTTCCCAACATGCTATATCGCGGCACTTGAGATAAAAGATATTGCAGCATCTTGAAGATCAATATCATTCCGATAAATCATATGACAATATTTTTATATAACTAATGAAAGTTTGGTATTTGAGTTAAATATTTTGGAACTATTGGTTCAGTATACGGATTATTTTATATAAATTTTCCATCTCTATGGTTTTTTTAATATCGTTAATGCGTTATGCGCAGATGCGTTTGATGGTAATTATAAAATTTACAGCTTATAATGTAATCCACCACATTAATCGAAGACATGCGATATTCATTAAACTGCACTAGGCCCATGTAGTGCATTACGGCCCATTTTAACTGTCTCCGTGGTCAAGTGGTTTAGGCGTTTGCCTTGTGACCCGGCGGTCGTGGGTTCGATTCCCGCGGGAAACATACTTTGTAAAGTTGTTTCCAGTTTGGCTAGGGCATTGCAGGCCTGATTCACCTAATTGTCTGATAAAAAGATGGTTCCGTGCTTCTGAAGGCACGTATAAGCCGGTGGTCCCGGTCACCAAATGGCGGTCGTCAAAATAGACCACATCAGAGGCCCTTGAGGCGGTCTAGAAACTTTGACACGGGTCTATGGGGGTCGTTAGACCTTACTAACCACACGATAAGAAGACGACGGTCCATTCTCATAGACATAATACCTGTGTTTCATCCAGCAGTAGAAACATTGAATTGTTGTTAGAAATGGTTTTAACAATTATTTTCTAATAATTGTAACCAACCAAAGATGTCCTTCGAATTAGTACGCAAAATCTACGCTAGAATAATGGTAGGTATGTGTTAGCTATTTTTTGTCTTTAATCGAACATAGTGTTGGTATTTGATTACTGTACCAAATACATAGCAGTACTAGAAAGGAACGGGGTATATCCTAGTGGTTGTGTTAGGATGAAAACGCCAGTAAAATTATAGTGGGCTGTATTTTAACGTGAACGGTTATAACAAGCAGATATATCGAATAAAGTAATTAGATGGTGCAGCGCTCGCTCGTCGTTGCACCGCGCCGCGCGCCTGCAGCCCCGCTGCGGCCTCCGCGAGCGTAGTGATGTTCTCGACAGTACATTTGCACAAAACTTTTTGGGAATAGGTCCATGCCTTGTGCGTACAGCTAAGAAGTGGGAACACAGACTCCAGGTATTCATGAATAGGTTACTTCTATGTAAGCGTGCTTCATCATAGACCACATCATCGCTTAGCATCAGGAGATACTGGTCAAACGCGAGCAATTAATAAAAAAAAACTATTAAAATACCAAAGTATTTAAAAAAAAAACTTTAGCAGACATGGAGAAATATGCTCACGTTTTGTCAGATATGTTTAAATCCTTAAGATATTATCTTCTATACATACATATTTTTTATATAAAAATTGAAGTGTCTGTCTGCCATTAAAAAATCTATGTGTACGACATACACAGCTGACTTGACAAAGAAGTCTGTTTAATTTAAACTTACCAGGAGGGCTCCGTCAAAACGTGTCTGATTGACTGACCTACATACCAACCATTATTTTTTATAAATATTCACATCATAATAAAAAATTTCGTTATTGGAATACAAAATATCTTTAAACTACTGACTACAACTAAAATCCTTTAACCTGAACTAATCGCTTTCTTTAACAAATTATAAAGCTTAACAAAATTTAAATGCCCCCACGCTCACGAACCGTTCTTTGCATGTACGAGCATCAAAGGCTCACATAGGAACAAAGGAAGTTCAAAGGCAATTGTAGAAACTTACAGCACCCCCTACACGAGAGGGGCGGATCACGACGCAAATGTATGTCCTAGCAATTTGCAGAGAGAGAAACGTGCAAAGAGCACGTTTCTCTGCAAATTCAGTGCGTGGTAATAAAAATGGTTACATTATGTCGGAAACTTTGCAAGGAAAGTGGGATTTCAATATTTTTAAGAGTTTTAAGTAACATCGTTATTCATACGCCATGCATTTTATTCTTAATTTTTAGTGTAGAATGATAATATACTGTTAAGTACCAATGTGACTTTTGCAAACAAATAATATTCGCAATTTACTCTGTAGAAAATTAAAGTAAGATATTGAAATTGAGTATTTCTGAAACTCTAACATCAACCTGTTGTCAAAATTTGGTATAAAAATAAGATTTGACACGTATTTAACCCAAAATACTTAATCTAATTGTTAACCCGTAACGACTGTTCTAATTACTAGCTAGAAGCCAGAAAATCCGTTAGGAGCCCGACTTTGTTTTATTTTGCTTTGTACTTAAAAAATTAGGCATAAACTATCAGGAAAATGAACCTAATCTACAATATTAAAAACCTCTTAAATTATTCTCTTATTTATGAACAGAGCACAGTCATATGTCTGTTTCTCTGCGTACTTCTTCCAAACCACGCGACGGATTAATAATAAATGAGGAAGTAATGTAGGAAGTAATGTAAGTACCAGTAATGAGAAGTTTCGTCTTACCGAACTTAACATTATAAATACAAAAATGTGTTTGTCCTTCTTTCACGTCGCAACATGAAATGCTATGTTATATTTTTTGTGTGCGGAGCAAGGAACTTGTACCTAATAGAATATCCTTAGTGCGGAGATAGTCTGGAGGGTGGAGGGTGACATAGGCTATTTTTTACTGCTGTAAAAATCTTATTCCAATGGGTAGATTCATTATAATACAATGTATGTTCGTTCATTTGTTCCCTCGTAACTATCAAACCAGTGAACGGATTTTGATAAATGATACGTCGTTGTATTGGTCTTGATGGTGCAAGTGTCACTAAATACATTAACTTGCACTTTGATTGACTTCACGAATGATGTGCATACCTGTAAGTGATATATTTGCACTGAATCTGAAGCCTTAGTCTGCTTGTATTATATTGCATTTGTAAATATATCGTTGGTGTGCCTTGCATAAATAAATAAACATAAAAAATAAACACCACTATAACCAAACGCCATATTGTCAAAAATAAAAAATGAACATCAACAAACTGTGTCAAGTGGGGGGTATCATTAATTAGATCTTTAAAACTAATTTTAAGCTTTTTTCACCATTTTTCATTTTAAGCAACCGTTTAGGAAATATAACGTTTTAAAACGGAATTAAATACTAAAAACGTGAAAATAAACAAAATTATTTAATAATTCTAAAAAATTCGACTGACTGACGCGGGACCCATCCCATTTTTTAAATTAAAATTATATAATGTTCAATTGGGTTCCGCCTGTTTGTCACTTTTTAAAATAAAAATGTGTTTGTTTCTTGCATTTCAGTTGAGCAGTCGGGTTTTTTCGATTTTTTAAATAATTTTGTTTATACATGGAAATGGTGTAGCCGATTAATAAACTATATAATATAAAGATAGGAAGATACAGAATAATGTGGGAATAACACCCATTTTCCCAAAATTTCCATTAGAAAAGATTCCCATCAATTCATACTTCCATATCTTTAGTTCCTTACTTATATCTGATTTTGTGTTATACAATGTGAAAGTCACTCTGTCTGTTACGCTTTCACATCTAAATCACAGACCCGATTTTGATGAAAGAATCATGGCAGAATTTGGTCTGGACTTTTTTTTGGCGTCCATAGATTTCATATACCTACAAGGTGTAACAGATTAAGCGCAATACCTCAGACACTCCAATTTGATTTTTCAATTATAAGTCTTAAACAACATCCGTAACTAAATAAATTGAAACCAAACCTAGACATTTTTTATAAAATAGTTATCCTTACTAAACGCAAAACGTATGTGCGTCATACAATATCCTTACGCAGACGCATAAACTCATGCAATGTTAGCGGCCGACCCGCTCACGAGCGCATTTCCTTGAATTAAGGATTGTATTATTTTGTCATGATACCTACTGTTTAAAAATTTAACACCTATTTTTTATGACGGAAATCGATTCAGAAGCTGATTCTGAACCAACTACTTTCAGGAATTACGTTTATTCTGTTACACGTTGTATATGAATCAAAATTAATTTTCTACGATTTTTCAATTATTCACTCTTTCTCGTAAATTTTATGTTTTTTAAAAGCTTATCAAATGATATTTTTTGATTTTCATAAAAAAATTAGGAACATAGTAATGCAAAGGAACTAGAGGAACCCTTTCAAATAAAATAAAATATATTTTCGTCAAAAAGTCGTGAAGTTACAATCTATCCGTCCGTCCTCACAAACTTACGCATTTATAATATTAGTTAGATAAGATTTAATTAAGATTATCAGAGTGAAATTGAATAAAAGGTTGTAATCAAAATCGATAAGCTAATACGTTTCATCTTTATATCAATACTAGCTTCTGCCCGCGACTTCGTTCGCGTGGGAGGGAATTTCCCGCGTAAATCCCGATCCCGTGGGAATTTCGGGATAAAAAGAGGCCCATGTGTTATTCCAGGATGTCAACTATCTGTGTACCAAATTTCTTCCAGATCCGTTCAGTAGTTTTTGCGTGAAAGAGTAACAAACATACATCCATTCTCACAACCTTTTGCATTTATAATATTAGTGAGATTAGTAATTTATAATATCCTATCCTACTATATCCTATCCTTATCCTTCCTACTAATATTATAAATGCGAAAGTTTGTGAGGATGGATAGATGTTTGTTACTCTTTCACGCAAAAACTACAGAACGGATCTGAATGAAATTTGGTAAGTTGATAGTTGACGTCCTGGAATAACACATAGGATACTTTTTATCCCGGAATTCCACACAGGACCGGGATTTACGCGGGAAAAACCTCCCACGCGGACGAAGTCGCGGGCAAAAGCTAGTTAGTAATATTAGTAAGATAAGAAGTAAGATAAGATTGTGACGTCAAATTACCATCAAGATTATGAGAAAGAAATTTAATAAGACATAATAATTGAAATCAATATCTGCTTAGCCTTTTCCTATCTATGTTGGAGTTAGCTTCCAGTCTAACCCGATGCAGAAGACCACTAGTGTTTTACATGGAGTGACTGCCAATCTGACCTCCACAACCCAGTAACTGGGTAACATGATACCTCTTGACTATACCAGTGTCAGATTTACTGGCTTCTGACTACCCGTAACGACTGTTAAAGATGTACAAATTAAGCCTTTACGTGCTTTCCGAAGCACGGAGGTTACACACCGCCAAGTTCCAAACTTCGGGCTACTACTGAGAAATCCCTTACAGAAAAATCGGTTGTCTGTAAAGTCGGTTTACTGACGATAGTTGAACGTGACAACGTCATAAGAAAAAATACTGATGGAATGGTTGAATTTTTTCAAAAGAAAATTTTAATTTTACATCTCTATTACTGCACTTCTCATGACAATGGAAGAATCCCCACACAGTGACGTCATCTCTTAGTATTTTATGATAGCCTAGTACTTGACTCGTTGAGTCATACATAAATGTCAAAGAATCCCTACACAGTGACGTCATCTCTTACTGTTTTATGATAGCCTAGTACTTGACTCGTTGAGTCATACATAAATGTCAAAGAATCCCTACACAGTGACGTCATATCTTACCGTTTTATGATAGCCTAGTACTTGACTCGTTGAGTCATACATAAATGTCAACTTGTAGATCCAATTTGATTTGCTTTGGAACGCCTCAGAGCGATGGAACGCCTCAGAGCGAGGTAACGCCGCATGAGTCATGTATTTTCGTGCGTGCAGCCAGCTTCATCGAATTATAAGACGTTGTCATGTCAAAAGCCAGTAGCACTTTTTGCCCGACCCGGGAATTGAACCCAAGACCTCGTGCTCAGAAGTCGCGCTTGCAACCACTTGACTAACGAAGCAGTTAATAATTAAAGTCGATAAAATGACAATACTTTATCTTTTGATTTCAAATGTTTAAATATTATTTGTTTTATCATTAGATCAATATCGTGATTTCCGAAGATAGATATATAGAACTAGTACTCACGCGGGGCTTCGCTCCCGTGGATTCTATCACGGTAAAAACATAACTCTCCTTTTTTGCAGTCGGGTAAAAAGTAGCCTATAACCTTCCTGAAGCTTCAAGCTACTTCCATACTAAATTTCATCCAAATCCACCCAGTACTTTCGAAGATTAGCGCGTTCAAGCAAACAAACAAACAAACAAACTTTTCCGCTTTATAATATTAGTATAGATATACTTTATTGTACACCAACATTAAAACACACTTATTTAACATAATTAACAAAAACAAACAAAAACATAAGTGTTAAATTTTCAATCGATATAATCACTAGTCCAGAAATCAATTCCTAATGCCGAGTAATGGGTCGAATCTATCGGGACCTCTGGTAATGACGATCTTTTATACTATGAACTAGCTTCCGCCCGCGACTTCGTCCGCGTGGAAAAAAATATCCCCCGATTTTGAAACATTCTTCATTAGTGCTCCGCTCCTATTTGTCTTAGCGTGATGATATATAGCCTATAGCCTTCCTCGATAAATGGGCTATCTAACACTGAAAGAATTTTTCAAATCAGAACCGTAGTTCCTGAGATTAGCGCGTTCAAGCAAACAAACAAACAAACTCTTCAGCTTTATAATATTAGTATAGATATACAAGCACGGACCGTTCAAGGTTAAACAACGCTGCATAGTCAGTGAGTGCTTCGATGGCTATCTATTATATATAGCCCTGGTTGTAATCAGTAGACCTTGATAGTCTTCTGGGTCAGATAGGCATTTGAGGTCCTATCCCAATATAGTTGGCAAATGACCAATATTTATTAAATTCATTTCATTTTATTTTCTAGTTCCAAGTGCTTATTTGGTTAGTAACATTACAAGGCGTCCCTCTCGCCACACCACGAAGGATTATGTTGGGGCTGGCCCGCACCCAGCGCACCAGGGACGCGCATCGCCGCCTAAAAACAATCGACGCGAGCTTCAGCAATTATCCCTGATGCACTACAGTAGCGGGGCAGCCCCATTAACACCCATTTACTATAATATGTCATTTTATTTCTTAACTGACTTCAAAAACGAGGAGAGTTCTCAATTCGACTGTATTTTTTATGAGTGTTGTTACCTCATGATCTGGCGCTGCGGAAATGTTGTAACGAGATACCATGGTCCTGGACCAACCGAAGGAAAAGAGTGTGTTTTTAGTCAGTAGAAGTCTGACACTCCCTTCCGCTCCACCCAGAGCGGAAAAAGTCATTTGATGATTGACCAGGAAAAAAAAGGATTGATGATGGAATCCTGAAGAAATGGAGGCAACTCTTCAAATAGGCACATCTAACAAAAAATAAAACCAACTTCCAAAAACAACCACTGCACAGTGAAAATTAACTTCTAATTTCAAAAGTCGTTGTCAAAAAACGAAAATACAAAGACATTGACTACCGAAATTAAAGTTATTTTTCACTTTGCAGTGTTTTTTTTTTGGAAGTCACTTTTTTTTTGTTTTTACAGTTTTTTTGTTTTATTACATACTATCTTATCAAGCAGGGGTGGCTTATTGATTAGGGCACAATTTACGAGTTGAAAGACATAGGTTCAGACCCAGGCAGGAACATTTCTTTGTGTTATTTACATGATCACCACTGCTCTCAAAGCCGTGAACGGAAACATTGTGAGTACTCCGTCATATGTTAGGAACAGGGTTGCCAATGCTACTTTATCTAATTCCCCAAAAATCCGGATCGAATTCCCCAAAATGGGGGACAAAAATCCGCTGATTCCCCACAAATTCCCCTCAAAAGTTTCTTAAGGAATTAAACTCTATTCAATTATTTAAATAATATTTTTGTTTATCTTTCAACATTTTTTTTTTTCATATTTTTGTCGAAAGCATTTTATTTCTGCCGCCCAGTTTTTTAATCCCTTCCCTTGCTGCCATGAATGATACAACAGAATCTGTATTTAGTCGAATGCGGTTTAGTTTTTAAATGTTTAAGAACACTAAATTTGCGCTCAACCAATGCATTTGAAAAAGGCAGTATCAGCAACAACGGAATAACAATTTTTATGTTAGGAAACAGGTATCCTCCCGCAGCGTTTTTCAGGCGAAACACTTTTCCCCAGTAACATACAGCATCAATGTTATCTGTACAAACTTCAAGCCCATGTTGAAGAAAATCTAGCATAGGTAGCGTGAGCTCGCCACTCGTCGTCTAATTTTTGTACTGTCACAAATTTATAAACACTGGAAATCGCTTCAGCACAGGTACCAGTGATTTAATTTCAAACTGTTGAACTGCTGATGGATTTACAGCAGATATAATAGAAAATAGAGGATCTCCGAAATCAAATCGCTTGGTATTGTCTGACGTCAATTCCATATAAAATTCTTGGCATGTTCTATAGAAATCTGCAATAGATGCGAGGTACATTTTTATGTTTTTTTCAAATCTTCCATACTTACTCCAGCCTGTAATCCAATATATATTTCGTCTAAACCTAGCAAATGTGTTGAATTTCTAAAGTCCGAACTAGGGATGTGATGTACATAATGATTCTAAAAAATGTCAATGTCGATAACGAATGATGAAATATCTATCGACGTGAATAAGATATCAAAATCCCCGCATTCTCCCCACATAATACCAATCCCCAATAAATACCCAATCAACTTGAGATTCCCCATAGTTTGGGGAATTCCCCACAAATTGGCAACGCTGGTTAGGAACAAAAATCTGAAGACATACGACATATACCAACCCGCTCTGGATCTGCGTGGTAGATTACGGCCCTCTAATAGAGAGGAAACCTGTTCGGTGAAACCATACATCAATAATGCACTCGTGCAATTTTACCTTATAATATTATTAATATCAGTCGACTATTCAGTACACGATTGGCGGTCATTACGTGTGCTCCCTCGCTCCTTTCCTCCTAGGTCCAAAAATATATTTAGCTTATTTATAATCATCCGCCGTATCATTTAGCCATCTTCCTAATTTCTACATGGTCCTTCGAGCCGGATTTGAACCAGTGACCTGTGGATTACTAGTGTCCTACCAGTGGGAGCGTTGTAGGCTGATTACGAGTATAAATTCTTTCTCCGTTGTTATTCTCAATCTTCATAAACTTTATAACTCTCTATCTTCGGTGTTCGTATCATCTTTACGCTGATCATCTGCAGTTGTATGCATCTGCGCGGGTGGAAAGTTTATCAGACGCTATAGGAGATGTAAACCGAGATTTAGATGCTATCAAAAGCTGGTCTGATAGATTTGGGGTGTCTGTAAACCCCTCAAAGTGTCAGACCATTGTGATTGGAAGCTCGCGTATGATCGGTAGATTGACAGTAAGTTCGCTCCCACCAATCGTTTTCAATGGCACCGTCATCCCTATTAGCTCTAGCGTTAAAGATCTCGGTTTGCATCTTGACTTTGTGCTTAGCTGGCAAAATTAAAGCTTAGCAAAATCAGGTCTGCAGTGTCAGTCAAAGAATCAACGGGACTTAGCGATGCCTGTATCGTCTGAGGAACTTTTTACCTGCAAAAACCAAGACAATGCTTGTGCAAACTTTAATTTTCCCTGTAATCGACTATGGTGACGTGTGCTACTTTGACTTGAATGCGGTCTTGCTGGATAAGCTCGATAGGCTCCTTAATAACTGTATCCGGTTCGCATTTAATTTAAAAAAATATGACCACGTATCGAGGTATAGAACCGAGCTCAAATGGATGCCCATTCGCCAGAGAAGAAGTTTGCGCGCTTGGACTACGCTTTTCTCTTTGCTGAACTCTCCTACCTTATTTCTCATTTTCAATTTCTATGTTCCTCACACGCTAAAAGTCTGCGCTCTTCCAATAATCTTATCTTACTCTGTCCTTTTCATACTTCTGATTTTATTCATTCTTCCTTCTATATACAGTCCATTCTTCTGTGGAATGCACTACCTCTCGATATCAGGACGGCCACCAATCAATATGCATTTAAGAGAAAGTTGCGGGATTATTTTCTTAACAAATAGTGGAAGCAGAGTTTTCATAACTCCCTCTCTATTAGTGTTGCCCAAACGAGAGTCTCGCAAGAGTCTTGCAATCTCAGATAAATGTAACAGAGTCTGTTACATTGTTCTGAGATCTCAACTACCGTTTAATAAATAGCAATAGGATAATCGCTAATTGCAAGACTCTTGCGAGACTCTCGTTTGGGCAACACTACTCTCTATAACTTTTTATTAATATATATATACATATGATATATATTTTAGGTATGTATTATGATAAATATGTATGTAAGTTTATTCTAGTTAGAAGTATATGTATATATACACTTGTAATTTGAAAACTTTTACTTTGCAAAATATTATTTACATACTTTTTTTTATGCACCTGCCATGTTATCTCTTCACCACCCATGGTTGACTGGTAGAGAATGCCTATGGCATTAAGTCCGCCTTTGTACATTTTGTGTTGCATAAAGTTTTAATAAATAAATAAATAAATGTTATGTTACTATCTTCAGCCACTGGCGTCACCTACGTTTGTGTATGTTTGGTTCTAACACCAATCAAAATACTATTAAGTCCTTTATGGTGCAATGATCTCGGTCATGTCAAAAGACGTCACATTTGAGTGAAGGACGGCAATCCTAGTGGGTTAATTTAAATAATTTAGTTCGAAGTAAAAGACTGATAGTTTTTATGAATGTTTTACTTCCACTGCGCTAAATATGATACCATCTATATCATTCATCTGCTTAGTCTTTTCCAAATTATGGTCAGCTTCCAGCCTAACAGGATGCAGCTGAGTATTAGCGTTTTACATGTAGTGACTGCCTATCTGACTTCCACAACCCACCCACACAATATCATTTGATCAGACCAGTGCCAAATTTTCTGGATTCTAAATACCCGCAACGACTGACAAAGATAACCTAATAACAGCCGTACCAATGGCTTAACCTCTAGAGCCCCAGCGGCACAAAAACATGCCAGTAAACATGTATTAGTTGAGCCCCGCTGGCACACGATAAGAGCCCGCCCGCGGTGCTTGACGGATGGTTGACGTAAATAATGGCGGTCCTTGAGAGGTTAACGTGCGATCCAAGGCATGGGGGTTAACCCCACATGTTATTCCTCACAGAAAAACTCAATAACACTTTTTGTTCGACCCGGGAGTCGAACCCAAAACCTTATGTGCAGCAGTCGCGCTTGCGACAACTGAACCAACGAGGCATTCAACACACTTATATCATTAAAGTCAAAGCAACCGATTCATTTGATTATGTTCTACCAAATTCAGTTCAATTGAGAAATTTCATCATACTTGAACTTAAAACCTGATTTGATACAGCTCTTTCCACTTTTCTTTTTCTTTTTCTGAACCAGATTTCCATTTTCACCCTTTATCTCTATCTCTCTTAGTGCCTAAGCCTGACATGATTGATAAATGATGAAGAATGCGCCAATATTGTATCCGTAACGTGCCTTCTTGTTCTAAACTCCTTTATTGTGACTGAGTGTAGTATATAAGTACTTGTCTTTATTCAACTCCATAAAACAATATTTTCACTAATAAATCTACCTCTAAGCATCACTCAATGACTGTCAACCGTTCTTACAACGCCATTGAGTTAGTTACGACAACATATTATAGTCCCACAAAATATTGACATTATTTTTTTTTATACCACTCATATTTCATAAATGGGATTTTTTAGGGGTGTTGAGGAGGTATTTCAACAAGATACTCTCGTTCATTGATGTACTAGGGGAGGGGAAGAGGGGTAGTTCCGAGTAACCTGGGGTACAGCTCCTTTACCCCTGTTTTTTATTAATCTATGCTTTAATACTATTGCAATAAGGTTGCTTTTACTGATAAAATTGATTGGTCCGAAGAACCGTGTAGGCGCGCTTGACGATTATTTTATTTTTGTGATGTTCAAATCTGTTCATATTTTTAATGTTCTTCGGCTTTAGTTTATTCTAAGAACCAAGGTGACTACAACGTTCCTTAGAATATTGAAAGCTACTTAATGTTTCGTGTTACTTGATGTTCGCTGACATATTATAAATGTCTTAGATTAGCAGTCTATTCTAAAAACTTGAATGTATCGGAGACGGTATTTATTTTAACTTTATGTAATAGAAATAATACAATGGTGGGCTTTGTGAATAAGGCGTGTGAAGTGAAGAGATTTTTTATTAATGCTAACGTTTCATCACTATCTCACCTTTTTTTATTAAAAATAGGTTCGCGTTTGACCATCAGCTCACCTGATGGTAAGTGATGATGTGGTCGAAGATGGAGCACGCTTATCTAAAAGTAACCTATCAACTCTTGACTTAAAGACTCCCAGGTTATAGCTATCGGGAAACACAGACTCCGGCAGGGAATTCCACTACTTAGCCTGGTTTACTACCAGGCTATTATATATTGATGTGGCTCGTTCACTCTTGACGCAAATACCCCTAAGTTATAGCTATCAGGAAATACAGACTCCGGCGGGAAAGTCCATTCCTTAGCTGTATGCACAATAAAAGAAATCCCTAACCGTTTTGTGTGTATGGGTGGGATCTCCACCATGTCACCGTGTAACGATGGCGCATCGCCGTTCATCTTTTAGTCCGATGATGGAACGACCTGGAAATTAGATTATTTCCATCACACACTCCTCGAAATGAAACTGTAAAATAAACTAAGTAGAAAATACATTTTTGGTAGGCAGTGGCGGCGCAAGACATAAACTTAATGTGGGTAAGGTACATTTCGCGAGGCCCTCTGATGGTGCAACAAAAAGGGAATATAAAATCACTTGAAACTAAACAGATTTTTATGAATTAAGAAACAAACCTGAATTTTTATTAAAATACTTCTTTGGAATATTAAACACAAATAAAAAAAATAAGAAAAAATTAAAGAAACAGATATTTTCTACTTTTGGTTTTACTGAACTCCTTAATGATTGGTTCATATTTATCTTATTTTATCAGCGATAAATACTCGCAAGCTGTTAAGAAGTCAAAGTAACCGATTCATTTGATTATGTTATACCAAATTCAGTTCAATTGAGAAATTTCATCATGCTTGAACTTAAAACCTGATTTGATACAGCTCTTTCCACTTTTCTTTTTCTATTTCCTGAACCAGATTCCCATTTTCACCCTTTATCTCTATCTCTCTTAGCGCCTAAGCCTAACACGATTGATAAATGATGAAGAATGCGCCAATATTGTATCCGTAACCTGCATTGTTGGTCGAGTGGTCACAAGCGCAACTTCAAACAATTATAATGTATTTATTATAAGGAAAACCTTGTGGCATGTATTTTTGAATTTAAAAAATATATTTTCGGTAGTGAAGCGCGAGTACCCTTTGCACCACGAGGTTGTGGGCGGTGGCCCGCACCGCCCATGGCCTTACGCCGCATATTGTAATATATTTTTTCCGACTGCACCTACTACAAATTATGGCCGGTAGATATTTGGGGTCATAGGCCCTAAGAGGCTAAGAGCGAGGACTCTGACCGCCCACTGACTTACTCCAGTTATTGAGAAGGCAAGAAACTGCATGGCTATTCTTTTCAAAACATAATTTATTGATTTTCATAATGTATTTATGATAGGTAGGTGGTGTTAGATAGGTATGAGAGGATAGTATAGACCAACGAACATAGTACAAAGTTATTACAAATAAAAAATTGGCTAACTGCGAGTCAGACCCATCCATGAAAGATTCCGTAGTGACTATGCTAAATAACTTTGTTTTTACAAAGTTATATTTTTGCGCTTTTAGACAATATACTATATCTCAAAAACTGCTGACCCGATCTCGTTCAAACCAATTTTCTTTGAAAGTTTACTTTAAGATCTATAGCATATCTTTTTTACATTTTTCCCTCCATTGTTATAGAAGTTAGAGGTTACACAATTTGCCACTTTGGAAGCGTATATCTTTTAAACCAATGACTTTATGAAAAAGTAGTTCCAAAAACCTCAATGTGATTTTTAAAGACCTTTCTATAAATACTCACACGCATAGGTTTCATTAAAAAAAAAAAAATCAGTTTCAGTTCCATGTATGAGGAGCCTTAATTTTAAATATGTTTTATTTATTTTTTTCTTAAAATCGGAAAGCGGTTCACAGTATTATTGGGATAGCCTCAGAATTATTGCAGAAATAAAATCCAGTAATATCTCCACAGCGTTTTAATCACAAAATTCACTTTATCTTGTACAACGGTAACACAACAACTGCCGATTGCAACGACTATCGGTTAAGACATTAACTACGACTATGAATACACTATCTTAAATTAATAAAATGGCTATTAACAAACGATTATTCTTCTACAATTATTTGATAAATAAGTAATACATTTAATTATTATCATTTACATTAACAATTTAATATATTTCACTAGTTTAACATATGACCTGTTGCTACGTAATGAAGTCAATACAACATCTATTAAAGGTATAATAATTCCTTATAATTGTAAATACATTATAGTAATTAGGCTTACAGCTCGGCCTTCCTGTGAAAGCGAGTCCCTTCGCGAAATAAGAAATACGTTACTATTATCGAGATAAACAGATATTTTTCTAATACGTTTATTACATGTACAACATTTTTCTATCTATATTTTAACTAACCGTTAACTCACCAAGCTATTTTGACTCTAAAGAAGAATGTTTGTTTACATATTTATTTATTTTTAACTTTGTATAAGTAGAGGTGTATTGATATGATTTAATTAAGAAAGGAAACATTGCCATCTCTATTACAACACAGTACAATCTGCAATGAAATAATTATTTTCATGGTCATTAAACCCAAACCAAACAGAACCTGTAACTTGTAAGTGCCACAGACTGATACTAAAATATTAAATGTATTATGTTTTTACATAACCATCTACACGTATATTACATCTAGACATGAAACAAACAAAAAAATGTTAATCGAAGATTATAGTTACAAACACGATTCTAAATAATGTAATTATATATAAATAATGTAATAAGAACAAGAACATGACTTTTATGTTTTTATACTCATTAAGTATCTGAACCACTTTCTTCTCAACTACTTTCAAAGTTTCTACTAAAATTTAACCAGGGCTGCATTTTGTCAATTGCTACTACGGCTTCGTAACAACGATTATTTTTGCGCGACAGGGCAGTGTCTTCGACGAGATATTTATCGTTGGGAAGTTGTACGTTTATTATGGAACGGACCCTGATATTTGACAACCAGTTCTTGTGGTTGTCCATTGTTAGAAACCTATCGCTCTACACGCAATACATCTCCTACAGAATAGCTATTCACTGGTTTCCTACGGCGGTTAAACCTTTCGTTATCTTTAGTCTGAGTCTCCCTTATTTTCCTCCAAGCTATGTCTCTTACTTTTGCTAATTTAGTCCCTGATGTTTCGGTCACGGTATTGTGTAAAACCTCACTCAATATGGTTTCACCCCTACACTTACTGTTAAATCCGAAAAGTTACTCTGATGGAGTATTTCGCTATCTTTTGTATATCCAGATTTTTTTTTATCACAAGACTTACCAGCCATTTTCCATCCCCGACTATTCTGTGAACCCTTTTGTTTTTTTTTATTAAATTTATAGTGCTTGTGAATATCCGTCACTTATTCTGAATCAGGATCCGATAACGTTTATTTTATATTTTTTCCGATCTCTTCGTCAGCCGACGTACAGTAGAAATCTAGTCTTGCTCGCAATTTTTAATGGTTAGGATATGAAAATACGTTAGCTGCTACTTTACCGTTGACTATGACGATGATATAATCATAATACTAAACGGAAACCATGAAAACACCATAATTATGCAATCTCACGCGTCTCACAGCCCTATAGATAGTACAGGACTGGTGCGGAGAGTATCAACTCTAAGTGAATCCCACGAAAACTAAGCTCAACTTTTCACACAAAAGACGAAGGTAGCAAAGACAGAACTGCCAAGTTTCTTTGGCACCACCCTAAGACTTTCAGCTATGACCATAATACCTGGGTATCTTTTTGGACAAGCAACGGAACTGGGCAAAACACACTGAGCACATCACTAAGAAAGCCAGTATCTGCATGTGGCAGATAAACGCATGCTTGGCAGGAACTAGGATATCAGTCCCAAAACCACCTATCGGCTATACACGACAGTTATAAGACCAATCATCATGTACGGCTTCCTCGCCTGGTGGACCAGGACGGACTTAAGCACGGCACAAAAAGACCTCGAGAAGCTGCAACTACTTGCATGTGTGGCGATGACCAGCAGCTTGAGAACTGCACACACTACCCCACTACAAGCCATGCTGGGCCTACCGTCATTACACCTCATAGCGTGGAAGGAGGTTGCCCTGGCAGCCTTTAGACTTACAATGTCCGGGATACTCTTGATTAACTCCAGGATAAAACACACATTATGGAGAAATGCGTTAAACGACATCTCGTGATGACCACACCTTACAACAAGACTACAAAGACGCACCACTTCCAAAAAAAAAACTACCAATTACAGCTCACGCCGGAGCCAGGGGATAACTCAGGGCCCAAGGAGCTAAGGATCTACATATACTGAGGGGTCAAAGACAAACATCGGAACTGGAGGAGTTTTCTCCAACAATCTCAACATCAATATATCCACATTGCTGGGAAAGCTCAACATTGTCTATCAGGTGGAATGTGTTGGCATCATCTAAGCGATCCATGCCATAGAGGACAGAAAAATTGTGGATAGTCACTTTGGTATACTTTCCGACAGTGCCACAGTTCTCCAATCGCTAAGGAAAAATTATATGACATCTAAGCTTGTACTAGAATACAACGCGCTACAAAGTTCTACGGTCAATAAGAGCAACACTGTGACACTGCAATGGATAAAGGGGCACAGCGGATCACTAGGCAATGCTGTAGCTGACGAGCTATCCAGGAGTGGGTCTGGCACGATGGTTTTCGGACCTGAGTCTATCGTTCTGCTCCTCTTCACCCAGCTACGCACATGGCTAAAGGAATACACTCCCAAGCCCAAAAATGGTGGACCTCGGCACCAGGCTGCAGGCAGTCCAAGGAGGTTATTCCAACTCTGGACAAAACTAAATAGGCACCTCCTACACCTGGACAGAAGGTGCCTGCGAATGCACTGCTCACTAAACAAACACTACCACACAATAGGTATACGGACCATCCTTTGTGCAGGACACGCATGGAGATGGAGTAAACGGTGGGACACCTGCTCCTAGAGTGCTCGGTAATCACCGACATACGGAAACAAACCTTCATCATCATTGTCATTGAATTCACTTACAGACATCCTGAATAGACCAAGATACCTGATCTTTCGCAACTGATCCACTTAGCTGGAGGTTTATCACACCGGAAACTTAGATGACCAATTTGATCGCAAAAAAAAACAAGTTGAGGTGGCTCAGAGAGCCATACTTAAAGTACCTATCACATTTTAACCTAGACTTTACCCAACATTTGACTTATACCGAAAATGTCAAGTCCTTACGGTCCGTCAATTATTTAAAATGAACACCATATTACACTAACACACAAGAACACCTCTCACACATAGCCGACCTTTATCTAGACGTAAGAACAACATTTATGCCATGTTCCATTTCCACGCTTTACCTTCACAAAACGCTTTTTTTACTATTTAGGTCCCTTTTTGTTTAACAGAATTAGTATATCTATCTCTTTGCGTCAATCTTCTTACCAAATATGCAAGAAGGCGATAACATTTATTGACAAATAAAAATTATGATGACACCGAATCTTTCCTTGTATCACTTTCTTAGCAACAATTATTACTCTTTGCGCTCCCTTAACATACAATAGTTCAGCTAACGCCCAATCATACTTCACATTCACTACTACATACATGACACTCACGCACAGAACATACATCACACTTCACATTTAATTATAATTTAGATTAGGTAATATAAAAATAGAAATGTAGACATCACAAGTCTTTAAGTAAAATGCAGTCTCTATAATATTGTTCATTGTGAGAATTAGTGACTGGTGGACCTTAATACAGGTTACTACGTAACCTAGCTAGGGCGCCGGAGCCGTTTTAATTGTTACTTATTTATAATTGTTCCTCATATAATTGTAAATTATATTATGTTATAGCCTGTAACAACCTCGTGAAATAATAAATACATTGATTTATTGATAGATTGTAGCACGTCATTTTCAAACCCGCTTTTTTGATAAAACAGTTGTACCCTTACGTTCGTTTCGGAATTTAAAACAAGAATCCAGATTATCATGATCATGCCCTATCTTCACAGTTCTGAAATATTTCAGCGCTTGCTCTGGCTCAGAGAATTGCGCAGCCTGTGCACCTATTTTAACAGCCCTATTTTCAACACCATGTAGCAAGCAATCGACAGCATGTCGCCCATAGATCTTACGAATAAATTTTGGCATAATAGTAATGTTCAAGTGACTCCCCATATTTAATCCTTTTGCAAAGTATTTCAGTCAAGGGCTCAGCATAGTCTTTGCGAACAGGAAAATATTCAACCAACTTATTTACACATCAACCAAATTATTTATACATCAATCAACTCACTCACTTATAAACCATAGTCTTAACTTTGATACCAAGTCTTCGCTACCCCTGTCAACTTTTATAGGGTATATATAGTGAATACTTCTCTATCTTCCCAGCCATACATCTGAACACTCTTCTACCTTTGTCAACCAAGTCAAAATAGTTTGCTCCTTTGACTTGGGATTAAACTTGAGAATAGTTTTAGTATTAAAAGGCAACTTTGACTTATCTGAACTCTTGACTGTTTGCAAATTTACAAAAAATGTATCTAAAATGCTCTCAGTGGAATCTACACTCCAAGGTTTCATAAAAGTAGATGACATTTGTTGCTCACCCTCATCTCCTCGCTCAAGATAATGGCTCCTCTTCCGGTTACATCTGGAACCCGACCTTGAAACCTTATCATCCTCTGGTCTCCTACCTCGGTTACTCGTACTTCTCTCTCTGGTACCCTCACGGCCATAGGATCCAGCGCTCAATGAACAGCTACGCCTTGAATGCGAAGGCGTGTGAAGAAATCTTTTTTTTTAACCCTTTGTGGACGAAACACCCTTCGTCCTTGACGCTCTCTCGCTGTCAATATTATCATAACTCAACCTCAGTATCACGTACCCGTGATACCCCTGGTCGTTCCGAATGTGACTTCCTAGCCTGACCCTCATACTTGGGTACTCTCAGCCAAGTCACCAATATTGTCAAATATTATCAACCTCAGTATCACGCACCCGTGATACCCCTGGTTGTTCCAAATGTGCCCTCCGAGCCTGACTCTCATACAAGGGTACTCTTAGCCTAGTTGCGTGGCCAGACTCACTCCTCAAGTTTACCGCTTCCCAATCGTGACCTTCAAACCTGGGTACTCCTGGGACCGGACTAAAGTCCTATAATCTCGGTTTTGACTCTTCTCCCTCTCTCCATGTTGAGCACTGAAACTGACAGGCGACAGCTTAGTAAACCATTATATTAATATGACTGAGATAGATTAAGTTTATGCAGCTATATGTATAGTTATTCAATATCGAACTAAGTACGAAAAAAAAAGAATTTAACACACGAAGGGGCACAAATGTTTACTAAATATTCAATAATTTACTTAAACATATAACAGAATGTAAATCATTACATTTCTTTAAAAAAAACTACTCAAAGAACACACCACGCAAAAAAAACAATAAACCAAAATATAATTATCAAGTACGCTCAGTGTAATGATGAACATGACGCTTCTTGTCAAGTGTCCACTAATTCCGTGTATTTATTAGCGAATACCCACAAATTGTTTTCGTTTTCTTGTTTTATATTTGAATTTTGTTTTGCAAATAGTCTTTTGATTGTTGAATTAAATTGTATTAATTAAGTTTAGATTCAGTTCTACAATCAACAGCAACCTCACTGTTCAGATTTAAGTTTCTCATGTAAGTGAATACCATTGTAATTCTTATGAGAAATAAACATCTTTTACCGTAATATTTTCGGTAATCATAACTTAATCACTCCTGATTAAGCCCAATCAATATCTCGTAGTACTGCTACTACCACCGTAAGTATTGTAGATCGAAGGTAGCACCCCACACAATGGTCAACTCGTAATACGCAAACATTACAGAAATAGGGAAAAAACTTTTACTCTCTGCGATTGCAAGAATCGACCCCAGTACCCTCACCAATCACGGGCAACGATGAACAATATTTTCAAAACATTAGTCTTACTTACATTGTACAGCATATACCAAAAATTTATTTTAAAAACAACACGCGTATACTTTAGACAAGCGTAGGTCAGTTCAGTGCTAAGCTAGTAAATAGTTAAACGGTAATTCTATTTATCTTATTGTGAAACGGTATATTTATTTGTTAAAAACTCTTCTCATTTTAGCGACTCGTTATAATGATCACTTTAAACTGAACATAAATAACCTCAATTCAATTTTGTCGTAATTATGGTTAGATTTACATACTTTTTTAAAGACAACAGTCATACATTTTTCACGTTACAAGATTTTAATCAAACAATTAAGTTGTTGGTACAAAAAAATGTACTTACGTTTTTGATTCTTCTCGTAGGCGTAAGTCGAAAAGTGTTATACTTTTCGTTGATCCCACTTCTGAAGTTATTGGGATAGCCTCAGAATTATTGCAGAAATAAAATCCAGTAATATCTCCACAGCGTTTTAATCACAAAATTCACTTTATCTTGTACAACGGTAACACAACAACTGCCGATTGCAACGACTATCGGTTAAGACATTAACTACGACTATGAATACACTATCTTAAATTAATAAAATGGCTATTAACAAACGATTATTCTTCTACAATTATTTGATAAATAAGTAATACATTTAATTATTATCATTTACATTAACAATTTAATATATTTCACTAGTTTAACATATGACCTGTTGCTACGTAATGAAGTCAATACAACATCTATTAAAGGTATAATAATTCCTTATAATTGTAAATACATTATAGTAATTAGGCTTACAGTATACATCTACCTACCTAGTTTCATGGGTATGGTCCTAATAGTTTCGGAATAAAATGGCTGTGACATACGGACGGATGGACAGACAGACAGACAGACATTTTTTTTATTGATAATAGGTTCGCGTTTGACCACCATCTCACCTGATGGTAAGTGATGATGTGGTCGAAGATGGAGCACGCTTACCTAAAATAACCTATTCACTCTTGACTTAAAGACCCCTAGGTTATAGCTATCGGGAAACTTTTTGGTTGAGCTCCTTAAGTTCTAAGTTGAGCTACACGATAACTGACAAATGCTTGCACTGTCTGGACAGGTCCGCTCAAATTTGCTTGGTTATTTCCTCAAAAGAATACCACAGACATGAACCTACATGCTTCTCATATAAAAATACAAATTGTCTGGACTTTAAAAGAGACTATGACCTCTGAGTTTGTTTCGGTGTTTCTTCTCAGAGTAGTCAGTTAGGAAATACCGGCCTCATCTAGCTAAACTTAACACGCAAAAAAACATGACGTGTAAAAGTGTTATTTATAACCAATTTACAAAATAAATATTTCATTTCATTTTATTTCATTTCATTTCATTTCATTTCATTTCATTTCATTTCATTTCATTTCATTTCATATAAGGGTTTCGTTTTTTACCATTCGGCTACGGAACCCTAAAAATAGGAGAATGAATAAAAGAATCTACAGGTTTCTCCCATTTACGTAAAATGGAGCTTTATCATCTGCTTAACCTTTTTCCAATTATGTCGGGGTCAGCTTCCGGTCTTACCGGATGCAGCTGAGCATTAGAGTTTTACATGGAGCGACTGCCTATCTGACCTCCAAAACCCAGTAACTGGGTAACACAATACCCTTTGGCTACACCAGTATCAGGTTTTCTGGCTTCTGATTACGCGTAACGACTGCATTTGTCCACGTTCAAATGACAGCCAGGACTTACGGCTTAACACGTTCGCTGACAGTACGTCGTTAGGCGGGAAATTAAAATAGTGCGTTATGACAGTACGTCGAGGGACGGGCCACTTATTTTTAAGAGTACGTCGTCTCACGATAATTTTTCATATAAGTGTTATGAAGAGCAGTATCCACTGTCATATTATGAGCAATTTCATATTTCTTACTGCCGTAATACGAGTATTTTGTGGGTAGTTTCATATTGCTTGCTTGTGCACAAGTACTACGTTGAATTGTCATTTAGTATGGAAAATTCTACTGTCGTAATGTGGTGTCAGGGTAAGTGCTCACTATCAGCGAACGTGTTAATGTGCTTTCTTTGTTTGTATACATAAGTCTAGGAAATGTACCTTCTATTTTACCGAGGGAACCATCAAAAGGCTCCAGAATTTGAGAATGTATGATGGAAATGTAAGATTTTAACCTCACTAAAATACCCCGGTGATCACCATCGGCCTATAGAAGCCCTCACCCCCAAACTGCTTAAAAGATCACTCCGAAATCGCGTCTAGGGCACACTCCTAGGAAGACTGAAAAGGGGTTCTCCCCTGAATTTCGCAGAGCACAGAGACACGTGGTCACCGTGCCATCGTTTACCCTGAAATTACTCAGTGAGTGTACAGGTAAACCCTGTGTACTGCATACTGATCAACTATGGAAAACCTATAATATAAATTCTTCATACTTTGCACCTTATTTAAAAGAAGAAAGAAGGTAAATTGCGCTTATTGGCATAAAAACCCATAAAATAACAATAAAAATAAAATTAAAACAATATTGTGCCAAAAATACCTCAGCTCAGCATAATGTTAGGTGGCAACCCTAAGTATTATCACCTAACGCTGATTTACAGCCTACGGATATTTATAATAGAATACTTTGTCCTAATACAAGTTGTTTCAGTTGAATGGTTTTATGCTTCTTAACTGTCGATAACAACTTTTCAGCGAAATGTTTCAACTTTTAATTAACCACAATGCTGAAACTTATTGTTGTAGCGGTTTTGCTACAAATGGCTAAGAGTTTGAATAATCTATTATAGATACATAATTATATAGATATACGAGTTATTGTACACCAAAAAATAATCAAATAAGGTCTCAACTAAGAAGGCTGATATAACGGGCGGTCTTATCGCTAAAAGCGATCTTTTACAGACAATCTTTGGATGGATTCGACACAGAAGGAGAAAATAAATTCGCGGGTAGTCCATGGTGTACCATTTACTCTCTTCTTTATTTATTTGCTTTTTTGTTCTTTATAACATAATGGACTATAACCATCCTATTGCTGGGGCTCTATAAGAGGGAATGGGCTGTAATTCACCCTTTTTTTTTCTGGGTGGGAAAATCATCGAATGACTTCTTCCGCTCTGGGTTAAGCGGAAGGGTGTGTCAGACTTCTACTGACTAAAACCCCACCCTGTTCCTTCGGCTGCCCTAAAGTTCCGGGGCCGCGGTATCTCACTTTTTTTTTTTTTAACTTGGTAAAATTATCAAATAAGTCCTCCCACCCCGGGCAGGGTTTGAGGGACTGTCAGACTTTTACTGACTAAAATCCACGGTGTTCTTTCAATAACCCTTTACGTACCGGGGTCACGGTGATGGGATAAGTCCCACGACCCCGGCAGGCTTCGGCCCTCTGCAGAGGGGGCCTCGTCATATTGCTGACGCTCTTTGAGGCGCGCGTGGAACACAACGCGCCGTCGACCCGGGCATGGTCCATGGCCGGACAGCGAGTTGCCCTTTACTCGCTGTCCGCATGCCCGCGCCTACGGTGGCCGGAGATCGTCGGCCGACGTCCGACGCCGTGGGCGTCTACCACTGCGGCGGTATCTCCCTAGGGCCCAATAGCTGGTGCTGAATGGCCGGTTTTCTCACGATGTTTTTCTTCACCGTTTCGAAAGCAGTAGTAATAACAAAAAATTACACAAAGCAAATTGTGCCTGGTCTTATACCATTGATCCTTAATCGTACTGTTTGACCACTGGGCTATCATTACTCTAGTCATTATATCTGTATCTGATTTATCATAATTGGCCACAGCATCTGTATAGATGGTTGTTGCAGAACTAATGGGCCTACAGGTTTCCGCAGCGTCTTCGGTGGCTATACAACGTGTAACGGAAACCCCATATCTATCCAAAGGGGCTGAAGACAACATCTGGTATGGAGTCTCTATGAAAAGTTTCAGCTCAAACTAAGTGACACAAAGAATTGATAACAAATTATCGGTTTCATATGTTTCTTGAATACCAATCATAACAAACGTGTCACAGCACTACGAGGATCAATAACTTTCCACGTCACTTGCCAATAACACGGTGATTCTCTTCGTTCTTCTTAATTTGAAAATTCTACCTCTGGTAGCAATGTATTGAACTATTATACTTCACACATGTAGACATAGGATTATAAAACCATTGCCATATCGTTTATTATCATCCAAAGAAACTGTGTACTTGGTATGTATATACCCTTTAAATTACACGTTTTATAGTCCGATAGCAGCTCCACATTTCTTGCCGCACCCGTAACAAACGAAACATCATAAGTAGCAGTCTTTGTCATGCTTTGACGCTCCGGTTCTGGTCTCTTGATATCAGCTTTGATCTGATTTACAAAGTAAAGACAATGCAAAAACAAGATCTTGACTGCAAAAACACGACAAGAAAGAAACAATACACATTAAATCAGGACGAAAACACTACTTTTTATAATTTTCATCATCACCATTGTACTAGAATGGTGAAGGAACGTGTCCTGGGGTCAAACAATACACATCAAAGATAACCAAAACCGGCCCGGAGCATAGCAGAAACAATATAGGGAGCACACTTTACCTCTTTGGAAGAGACTATCCTTCATACGATTGACTTTAACAAAATATGATTGTATATATTTTGTTAAAGTCAATATTGTTATTTTTTTTTTCATCTAAGGCAAACGCATCTTAGGTTTGAAGAAAAAAAAAACATTTTAGATCCAGTTCCATGTATGGGGAATCCCCCTTAAATTTTTTTTTTTTTTTATAAAAGTTCGTAAAGCAGTTTTCTGAATACTTCAACCTACCAAGTTTCAACTATGTAGTCCTAATAGTTTCGGAATAAAATGCATGTGACATACGGACAGACATGACGAATCTGTAAAGGTTTCCTTTCTTACTATTAGGCTACGGCCCTAAAAATTACATCTCAGACTAAAAATAATTACCAATATCCAAATCAATTTAAGTACATATTTAAGCTCCGACTAATTTTCGAATGTGCTTATCTTTATAAGCAAGAATTGAAAAATAAACTTGACCATGTACTGCGTTGTAATTGATAATAATTATAAATACATTGTTGTTCGTCACACTGATTTGCTCAAGTGCAAGTGGAAAATTTTAATCGCATAGATCATTAACCGATAATAGTACTTGCATTATTCTTTCTACTTATGCTATGAAGTGTGGCTTTATGTCCAATTTAATGAGGCTTGATCAGTAATAAATATTATATAATATGTAATATACCGAAATTCAAGGTACCGAAGATTTTCGTGACTTATCGTTATATGGAGTGTCGAGTATTAAGTCTTCAAATGTAACTTTTCCTTCTCCCTTTTCAATCACACCTACATACTACACAATCATTTTCATTAACACATAACGCTTTTCTTTTACTGGTCATATCAACAGTTTCAAAATTGGTTTACGAGTACGAAGTGGAATACGATAGGTATCCAGTATTTTTGGTTCACAACCAACACTTCTTAGGAAACAAAGTTTAACGAAGCACGAGTTAAAGGTAATTAAGAATAACATAAGTAAGGCTATTTCCGACCGCAGAAGTTTCAGGTCCTCAAAGCCTTATAACCTTATAAGAATAAAAATAAACAAATACCGATCTGTCGTCACTCTACCCTTTACCCATATCCATTGGGGTCGGGTTCCAGTCTAACCAGCTGCCACGGCCTACCCTGGGTAACAAACCCAGCTTTTTTCTTTTTTTTTTTTATTGAAAATAGGTTCGCGTTGACCACTATCTCACCTAAGCGTAAGTAAGTAAGTAGCGTAAGCGATGATGTGGTCGATGATGGAGCACGCTTACCTAAAAGTAACCTATTCACTCTTGACTTAAAGACTCCTAGGTTATAGCTATCGGGAAACACAGACTCCGGCAGGGAATTCCACTCCTTGAGGATTCTACCCTTGGGAAAAAGGTTACCGATTTCTAGTCTTTTGACCACCCGTAATAACTACGAAAGCAACTATAGCTACCAACCAAGAGCTGAAAGTGGAGAAAAGAAAGAAAAAATTAAGATGGTCATACACCTACTTCAGTAAGCGATGCTTAGTTTTAAAATCTGATATTGCTTAGGTACAAATCATTTACCTCGTCAATAGCCTGATAAGATGCGGACTTGTGATCGGGGTTTCGCGGATTCGAACACCACCCATTATACTATTGCCGTGATCTCACTCCAGACTTTAGCTTAGTTAGAGGTAGGGCTTCCAATCCCGCAGCCAGAATTCAATCTCGGTATTTGCGGGACTACGAATTTACAATTCCGCGGGATCTTGGTATTTGCGGGATCCCGCATATTGAAAATATTCACATTTATATAAGGCAAATAAAACAATGCATTAATCAACTAACTCCACATTTATTTACGTATTACTATTAGTATGAGATCAATCAAATTTCACCGTTTATTTATCACAAAAAAGCAATGAATTAATCAACTAACTCCACATTTATTTACGTATTACTATTAGTATGAGATCAATCAAATTACACCGTTTTTCTTCAAAAAAAAAAAACAGCAACAAATATTGAATAAAAACTTTACTTATATTTTAGGCTACATACTTTGGCTACCACTGACTGAAATTCGGCTATATTAGGCTACTTAAGCTGTGATAAACGGGCGACATCTGCCCCCGCGTTGTTTGCAACACTGCCGGCCGCCAGTCACCGAGCCGCTATATAAAATGTAGTCCGTGCACCGAGCAATCGCGCTCGCGAGAGGTTGCATGCATGCTTCTTTCAGTCCCGAAAATCCCGCGGATCCCGCGCCCGTAATCCCGCATCACGCGGTATTGGTAAATGACGCGGGATCCCGCAATACCAAGATCTCGGTATTCCGGGATTGCAAGCACTAGTTAGAGGGGTTAACAAGATTGCTAGTGATGCGAATTCTACCCTTTTTTTGTGGATTGGAATATCATCAAATGACTTCTCCCTCTGTGGGTGGAGTGGAAGGAGATCAGACTTCTATTGACTAAAAATCCACCCTGTTCCTTCAGTTGCCCTTGTGGTCCGGGACCGCGGTATCTCGTTAGAACATTTCCGCAGCCCCAGCAGATGCGAATTCTACCCACATTACTAGTTCTCAAAAAAAAAATTAACCGACTTCAAAAAAAGGAGGCGGTTCTCAATTGGACTGTATTTTTTTTTTGTTTGATACCTCAGTACTTTCGATGAAATGAAATATTTATTTTGTAAATTGGTTATAAATAACACTTTTACACGTCATGTTTTTTTGCGTGTTAAGTTTAGCTAGATGAGGCCGGTATTTCCTAACTGACTACTCTGAGAAGAAACACCGAAACAAACTCAGAGGTCAGTCTCTTAAAATCCAAACAATTTGTATTTTTATATGAGAAGCATGTAGGTTCACGTCTGTGGTATTCTTTTGAGGAAATAACCACGCAAATTTGAGCGGACCTGTCCAGACAGTGCAAGCATTTGTCAGTTATCGTGTAGCTCAACTTAGAACTTAAGGAGCTCAACAATTTGACAAAAAATACCAAAGGACATTTGGGTAGGCCACACAAGTACTCAAACTGCTTGACTAGATTAAATAAATTATAGTGAAAGTAAAAACAACGAGAAAAGAATAACCTACATTGTCCTCACATTAACAATGATGAAATAATTATATAAAAAAATAAAAATAAATAGGTATATACAATACTTAACAAAACAAATATTTTAATAGATAAAAAATAAATCAACTATCAAAATTAAAAAAAAAGGCTCACGTATATCATTGGAGCAGCTCATTCCCAAGCCTTCTTGTCCTCAATATAATCTTTAACTGTTAAAGCTTTCTGACATAGCTTACGTTTTACAAATAATTTGAATTTATTCATACTTAGTTCTTGAATATGGCTAGGAATTTTATTATAAAAAGGTATACATTGGCATCTAAACGAACCACCTATTTTTTTTAACTCTGATGATTCTTTTTTATTTGAAAGCTGGTGCTTCCCGTGTGGTCCCACTGTCACCAAGTCAGGATCTGATGATGAGATCCTGGAGAAATCGAGGGACCTCTACAAATATTATAGGCACACCTATAGCGTTTTGGGTATTTCTTATAGTAACTTGTGCAGTTACTCTCGAAAAGCACCATTTGGGGAAGTGAAACTGATGATGAAGAGCACAGATGGCCACCGAAACTACTCAATAATAAGTATTTCGTGGATTGCAATTAAATTACTTGAATATGGATGTTAAGCACTTTATGCTCGTCACAATGCATATAGTGAGGTAAAGCTGATGGTGAAGTACCAGGAGAACTACTCAAAAATTAACGACTTTATATCGGGAAAAGCAATATGTTGTAAAAGGTGATAAGTAGTTGACATTTTGGCTTTTGTAACTAGATAAATTACAAACCGACCCACTAAAAAGCGTGAAAATAAAATTTATTGCAAAAAATAAAACCGACTTTCATATCGAAACACTACAAAGCCAAAAATAAATTTAATTTCGGAAGGCGGTGTGAAAAAAAAGGAAATACAAAACCAATAACACCGACTATCAAAATAAAAGTTATTTTTGGCTTTGTAGTGTTTCGATATGGAAGTCGGTTTTATATTTTGCAAAAAAGTTATTTTAACATAAAATTTTTACCGGTGTCGGTAGTCGGTGTCTTTGGTTTTGTATTTTCTTTTTTGGCACCGACTTCCGAAATTAAACTAAATTTTTTCTTTGCAGTGTTTTTTGGAAGTCGGTTTAATTGTTTGTGTTAAATAAAATTGTCTATTTATTTTCTGTCCTGATTTATGATTTATCATCAAATATTGTAATGCAATGGCAATCGCTCACGTGTATTAAAACTTAGTTAAGATATTTTTCGATTCACATGCGTAACAAAAAAAAAAGAGTTGATCCAGTGGTTACGAACCCGACTTAAGAGTCGGTGAGCGTTGAGGTCGAAACCAGTCAGGCACATTACTTTGGGTAACTTATATCGTCACCTGGTCTTACAACGGTAAAGGAAAGCTACCTAAGGAAAGCGGCATGTCATAAATGATCTTTCTTTTGCAAATTGGTTATTAGATAACACTATTACGCGTCATTTTTTTTCTTAAATTTAAACTAGATGAGGCCGGTGTTTCCTTACTGACTAGTCTGAGAAGAAACACCGAAACAAACTCAGCGTTCCGTCTCTTTTAAAGTCTATACAATCTATACTGGTTAAATGATATGGGAACCTTGTAGGTTACCATCTGAGATGATCTTTTGAGGAAAGATGCATAGACCAAGCATTCGAAGACATGTGAAATCCACCAATCCGCACTGAGTCCACGAGGTGGATCACAGCCCATTCCCTCTAATAAAGAAAAGGTTTCTGTACCAGTTGTGTGAACGTGTGGCTTTAAATTAAAAGAAAAATAACAGCGTAACCTTCAATGTTATCCCATGATGACACAATTACTTAAATCACGAGTTTAAAAGAAATTCCTAAAGTTTTACGGTCACATGTACTTGAAACACGATTATTTCATAATAAAATTTCTTTTTCACATGGAAATTTCTTGAAACTTTTGCTCATTGCCATGTGCCGAACCTGGCAACTTGAAACCCCAGAAATGCTCGTAGACTTTCGGCTTTCAAAATTTTCATAACTTTTTCTCAACACTATTAAGTAACGATATACGTTTCATCATCAAATCCCTTGCGAGATTATTTTGAAACAGCTGTTTTATACATTTTTTGGTTATTTTTTAGTAAATTATTAGTTTAACAACCACTAAACGACAATCTTTAGCTTAGCTAAAGATAGATTTAATTTAAAGTAAGTAACTAATTATATAAAATAAAATTGTAATATTTTGGCACAAAATAGGACGGTGATATGTATGCGAAAACTGCGCGGTTGACCGCCGACTACCCAAGATACGAGCATAGCTCAGTTTGGGAGTCGTTGTCTCAAATTAAAATGCCTCTGTACATCCACCTCACTCAAGTCAATGTTTGTTTCTTGTATTGTTTTTATTTTTGTACTTATTGAAGAATAAATATTTTATTATTATTATTATTATTATTATTAGCTTTTGATGGATATAATAGATTTAAATGTTGTCCTTATCGGTCTAATGTAGTAGTCATTTGATATCCGGAAGTGTGTTTTTAACTTATTGATAGGTTCGCATTTGACCACCATATCACCTAAGGGAAGCGATGATGTGGTCGAAAATGAAGCACGCTTACCTAGAAATAACCTATTTACTCTTGACTTAATTAACCCCAGGTTACAGCTATCAGGAAACACAGACTCCTGCTGGGAATTCCACTCCTCATTTGTACGCATAGGGTACGGGTTTTATTACAAAAGAAAACTGAACTATAAGTATACAATACACAACGCACACAATTCTAGCTACCAATCATCATTGAAAGCGCTCAGTTTCATATTCTCTCAAACACGTAACTTACACTTTCTGTCATTTCTTCTGTACTGGGTCTTTGAAATAAATTCCGTGGCAATAAATAGTTTTCCCTCAATAAAATACCCATACTTATATAAAAACCTCAGACCAATAATAATGCTCAGCGATATATGTAATAAAACAAATTTAATCAATGGCTACCATAAATGAAATAAACAACGATTTAGACAAAGTATCTGTCTCCTTATCGTATTCATGCTCACCTGATAACTGCCCTAATTATATTAATTCAAAATCACTCAATGTCCTTCACATGAACATAAGAAGTATCAACAAAAACTTTTATGACTTTAATTGCTTTTTGGTAGCGATAAAAATCGAATGTGATGCCCTGATCTTGAAGGAATGTTGGCTTAATAACTCGATATCCATACCTACCCTGGCAGGTTACACAGTTCACCACACCCAAAAATATATTAATAAAAATGACGGTATTGTTATATATATACACTAGCTTTTGCCCGCGACTTCGTCCGCGTGGAATAGTTACTTTGGGCTAACGTTAAATTTAACCCCGATTTTGAAGCATTCTTCATTGGTGCTCCGCTCCTATTGGCCTTAGCGTAATGATATAAATTGACTATTTAATTAAAAAAATATTTTTTAATTCGAACCAGTAGTTCCTGAGATTATCGCGTTCAAACAAATAAACGAACTCTTCAGCCTTATATTATTAGTATAGATAGCTGTTGCCCGCGACTTCGTCCACGTTTCCGTCGTTTTTCGTAAAAAAAGTAACCTATGTCCTTCCTCACGGTTCAGTAATTTTGATGTATTAGACAGATTAACTTTCGTAATTTAGTAGGGAAATATAATATGTCAATCTATAATACTGTTGAAAAATATCGCAATACCGAACCGCACAATATTATTGTTAATAGCTGTGCCCGCGACTCCGTCAGCGTGTAACTCCTTGTGTGTTATTAAGTTAATGTATTGGTAATATTGTTTAGATCACGTTCACATGAGGCTTAAGTACCTATAGAACGAAAATACTTCAGCGCAAAGATTCAGGGTAAACTATGTTGAAAGTTGACCCGTCCGGCACGTGAACATAAAGATTTCTAGAACTGCTAACCCGGGAAAGAGCGACGTACAACTGACCATGCGAGAAATAACTGACACCGAGATCTACTCCAGCAACACGAAAAGTCTGCCCTTGAGCCTTATTAATTGTCATTGCATAACACACCGATACTGGGAATTGCTTTCTTTTAAATTGGAATGGAAAATTATTTGGTATTATGGGAATTCTGGGAATAAAGACGGTTTCTCCTGCACCGCAACCTGTTAAAATTTGAGCCTCGATTATATTTTTTTTGCAACTGGGTTACTTTTAGCCGAGTTCCATTGCAAAGTTGTGGTGGTTTTAAATTTCGGAGCAGAATAAAAATCAGAAAGCTTCGAACTGCTGAGCTATCGGGAGTTACACGTGTTATTGTGAGTCAACCATAAAAGATAGATATATGCTGTCATGGGATATTTTTTATATAATTTTAAGGAGAACATTTCCGTCATAAATGATTTCTGTGTAGCTTTAACCATTAAGGTTGCACTCGCGACGGAAGCTTAAAAAATGGAGTAACTTCTCCCGTTTTCCCAACATTTCTCTTCACTGCTCTGCTCCTATTGATTGTAGCGTGATGAAAAGTATACTATAACCAGCTCAGGAATATGAAAAATAATTGTACCAAGTTTCGTTAAAATCCGTCGAGTAGTTTTTGTTTCTATAACGGTTATACAGACAGACAGACAGACAGACAGACAGACAGACAAAAATTTTACTGATTGCATTTTTGGCATCAGTATCGATCCCTAATCACCCCCTGATAGTTATTTTGTAAATATATTTCATGTACAGAATTGACCTCTCTACAGATTTATTATAAGTATAGATATTGACAGGCCAGTTGGTATAGTGGTCAGTGGCCCTGACTGCTATGCGCAAGGTCGTGGGTTCGATTCCCACCTAGGACAAATGTTTGTGTGATGAGCACGGTCATTTGTTCTTTGTCTGGGTGTAATTTATCTATAACATGTATGTATTTAGAAATATATATGTATGTTTATCAGTTGTCTAGTACCCATACCACAAGCTCTGCTTAGTTTGGGACTAGATGGCGTTGTGTGAAAAGTTGTGGAATATTATATATTATATTATTATATTATATTATTATATATTATATAAGGGACAATCTTAGTTTTCAACCGACGACAAAAAGAGGAGGTTATCAATTCGACGCGTATATTTTTTTTTTTTTTTTTTATGTATGATCATCGAGTACTCGAAGACGGCTGAACCGATTTGGAAAATTCTTTTTTTGTTTGAATGGGTATACTTCGAAATTGGTACCATTATCACCAAAGTCAGGATCTGATGATGGGATCCTGGAGAAATGGAGGGAACTCTTCAAATATTATAGGCACACCTATGGCGTTTTGGGTATTTCTTACAGTAACTTGTGCAGTTGCTCTCAAAAAGTACCATTTGGGGAAGTGGAACTGATGATGAAGACCACAGATGGCCGCCGAAACTACTCAATAATAAGTATTGAGTGGATTGCGATTCAATTACTTGAATATGGATGTTAAGCACTTTATGCTCGTCACAATGCATATGGTGATGTAGAGCTGATGGTGAAGTACCAGGAGAACTCCTCAACAATTAACGGCCCAGCATTGGGAAAAGCAATATTTTGTAAAAGGTTATAAGTAGTTGACATTTAGGCTCTTGTAACTAGGTAAATTAAAAATCATCTAACTAAAAAGAGTGAAATAAAATCTTTTTACCAAAAAAATAAACCGACTTCCAAAAAACACTGCAAAGTGAAAAATAACTTTAATTTCGGAAGTCGGTGCCAAAAACGAAAAAACAAAACTAAAGACACCGACTACCGAAATTAAAGTTATTTTTCACTTTGCAGTGTTTTTTGGAAGTCGGTTTAATTTTTTGTTAAAAAGTTTTTATAGCATAACGGAACCGGAATTTTCAGACTCCAGCTGTATCATATGCACTATCAAAAATAAAGTGGCAATAATTGCACTTTATAGATCACCGTCAATCAAGAACATTGATAACTTTCTCGATAGCCTCCACAACGTACTGGTTAAGTTCAGACATTACACTACCACCGCAGTAATTGGAGATGTCAATATAAATATCTGTCCTAGCGGCACAGATTCTCGTTCCCATCAGTATCTCGATCTAGCGGCTTCCCACGGACTTTTACCTGCACATCAACTTCCAACTCGACTAAGCAACTGCTTGGATCACGTGCTACTGAAAACCAACAAAATAGCGGTAACTTTAGTGCTTGATACCTCAGTAACCGATCATTCAGGTGTTTTATTAAGTCTTGAAAGTGGTGATTCAACAAAAAATCTTAAAAAAAATGCCATAGCTCGCTTAAATCTGCCAAATGCCATTAAGGACATTGAAAGCTACGATTTTTCCAACATCTTGACCTTAAATGATCCTAACTTAGCAACAGATGAACTAATAGGCATTCTGTCTTCCATCACAGCACAACCTGTAGAGTCATTCCCAGCAAAGCAAGAACTATAAAGCCCTGGATTACCACAGGTCTATTGAGATGCATACGAAACAGAGATCAAGAAAATCAAATAAAGATCCTGAAAACCCTATACTAAAATTAACATACCTACGCTATCGCAATTTTTGCAATTAATCTACTTAAAAACCTGAAAACTGAATATGAGAAACAGGAATTTATGAAGGCTAAGAATTGTCCCAAAAAAATGTGGGAAACTATCAAAAACATTACTCACACTAAGCGTGACTCACCTCCGCCTTCTGAACTCTTGAAGCTTTGCCACGCGCCTCTAAAATCTGTTGACTATGTAAATTCCTATTTCACACAGGTTGGCAAGAATCTCACTGACAAAATTACTGTTACTCAGAACTGCTCTCAATCGTTGTTAGGGAAAACCCGGACTACATTGAATTCGATAGTTTTGCTGGGGACGGATGAGAGAGAGGTTGCGCGTGTGATTGGGGAACTCCGTACAAATAGTGCCTCGGGTTGGGATGGCATCTCCTCTAAACTGTTGAAATCTGCAAGCAAAATATTGACACCCTTAATTGCACACATCTGTAACCTCTCTTTGACAACAGGAATATTTCCAGGAGCCCTAAAAAAGGCCTTAGTTCACCCTATTTACAAATCAGGAGACAGAGGCAGTGTCAATAATTATCGTCCGATCTCGGTACTTTCAGCGATCTCTAAAATCTTGGAAAAAATACTATACAGGAACCTTAACAACTTTGTAAGTAAATATAAACTTATTTCACAAAACCAATACGGGTTTCGAAAAGGGTTATCCACCGAGGATGCTGTGTCCGCCGTACTTAACTGTGCCGTGGACAAAGTTGATAGAAAAATGAAATGCCTAGGCATATTCCTAGACCTCTCGAAGGCATGTGACACTGTCTCTGTCCCTATCCTCCTGTCAAAGTTAGAGTCAATTGGGGTGCGTAGAATTGCTCTAGATATATTTGAAAGCTTCCTGTCTGAACGAACGCAGTGCGTTAAAATAGGAGACTGTATTGGTAGGGATGACTCGATAGAGTTTGGCGTGCCCCAGGGCAGTCTGATCAGTCTTTTGCTCTTCTCCATTTATGTAAATGAGCTCTGCGAGCTCTCCCACCCATCGGCATATGTAATAGCCTACGCCGATGACACGGCAATTCTGGCTTATGGTAACAATTGGCAGGCGGCAAGTGACGTTGCGGAAGGAGTCCTGAGACAAATCACCTATTGGTTGTCCAAAAACAGCCTTACCTTAAACGTCTAGAAAACCAAATTAGTCACGTTCACCTCTCGTCTCTCCGTGCAACCGCCGGAACGTACAATCATGGTCAAGGCACACCAATGTAACATCCCAAACAGCAATTGTACATGCCCTACCATAACCAGGGTCCCCGAGATAAGATATCTCGGATTGCAACTTGACGCCTGTCTGTCCTGGAAAGCTCACCCCCAATCCCTGTCATCACGCATAAGGAAACTCATTTATGTTTTTAAAAAACTTATATTATCTGCTCACATTGACGTCTTAAATACTGTTTACAATGCACTGTGTGGTTCAATAGTAGGGTACTGTATTACGGCCTGGGGCGGGGCTGCTAAGACAGCAATTATAAAGGTAGAGCGCGCCCAACGTGCTGTGATCAAAGTTCTCCAGGGGAGACCTTTCCGTTATCCGACTCGCCAATTATATTTGGACTACAAAGCAATAACAGTGAGGCAACTATTTGTTCTTCGCACAGTCATGCGTAAGCACGCTACTCTACCCCTCCCTGATGCTAGTAGGTCCACCCCAAGGAGAAGACCAATTCCTGCTTGCCCCAAACTACATGTCAATACAACTTTTGCACAGCGCCATTATCCATTTTTGAGCTCCCTACTGTATAACAAACTGCACACTAAACTTAAAATACACACATTAAATGCAAGTCAATGTAAACATAAAATTAAACAATATCTTATGTCGCTGGACTACGATGAAACAGAAAAACTAATAAACTCACCATACAAATGACAATCTGAGTAATTAATTAATAACTAATTATCTCAAATATAATAATACTTCTCAAATTCGTTTCTTTCTTACTCACACTCATATAGTTGTATAAATACCATCAACTTCTAACACATCACACACCACTATACCATTCTACACACATACGCCATCATCTCACATAGCTTCTTGCACTCACCTCACCTTCACACACACATACACACACCGCATACATAACTCATACACATACTTACATAATTTCACCTACGTTACTCTTTTTAAACTCATCCTTGACGGTTGGTCGGAACTTAAATCTAAATTAAATTGTTATTAACAAAGAAAATGTATCACCTACTTGCAAAATATATTTGATCTAAGAAGATCTAAGAAGATCACATGGACGGATTCAATGTCCCCATAACACAGGATTTTCCTAGCATGGGGGTCATCGCGTCTATGAATGGCGCGTGGAGGCGCAGCGCCGGGGCGTATCCCCGCTGCCTCGAGAAGTCGAGGCGCGGCGGGAAGAGCTCCGGCGCGATCTCAGGGCAGTATGGAGGGAACGACTGTCGCAACCGACGGCCGGGCACGCCGCAATTGCGGCGGTAAGACCCCTCTTTGAGGAGTGGCTAGATCGGCGTCACGGCGTCCTGACCTACCGTATGACGCAGGTCCTCACCGGACACGGAAGTTTCGGGAGGTACCTGTGTCTGATGGGAAAGGAGGAAACGCCTGGGTGTCACCACTGCGAGGGTCGCTCTGAGGACACCGTAGAGCACACGGTGCAAGACTGCCCCGCCTGGGCAGAGCACCGACGTGTCCTCACGGCGGCGATAGGCGGAGACCTCTCGCGCCCGGCCTTGGTCGAGGCCATGCTGCGGGGCGAGAGGGAGTGGGAAGCGGTCGCCTCCTTCTGCGAAGCAGTCATGCTTTCGAAGGAGGAGGCGGGCCGCGTGAGGGAGAGGATGGCGTCCTCCCTCCAGCCCAGCCGCAGTGGTAGACGCCCACGGCGTCGGACGTCGGCCGACGATCTCCGGCCACCGTAGGCGCGGGCATGCGGACAGCGAGTAAAGGGCAACTCGTTGTCCGACCATGGACCATGCCCGGGTCGACGGCGCGTCGTGTTCCACGCGCGCCTCAAAGAGCGTCAGCAACATGACGAGGCCCCCTCTGCAGAGGGCCGAAGCCCGCCGGGGTCGTGGGACTCATCCCGTTACCGTGGCCCCGGTATGTAAAGGGTTATTGAAGGAACACCGTGGATTTTAGTCAGTAAAAGTCTGACAGTCCCTCCCACCCTGCCCGGAGTGGGAGGACTTATTTGATAATTTCACCACGTTAAAAAAAAAAAAAAAAAAAAAGCATGGGGGTCATTCATCTTTTAGATAATTGTCTTTTCTTTAAGAGCTTTGATTGTATGTTTTAATGTACTATGTAAATCTGTTAATGACAAATAAACTATTAAACTAAACCGAAGTCAACCAGGAAAAGGGAGTGTTTTTTAAATCAATTATTTTGAACAAGACTAAATTACATTATCACGTTGATAAGATAAATGATAAGTAATTATCGTAAGATCGGCTTTGAATAATGTAGCTCAGCTACGGGAGTTTTCTAATCACAGTAACTTTATATCCCTTGAGATTATATCTGTCACCGTAAAATTGCAAGTACTATAGACTATAGTCAAACTACTAAGAGACTCCAGGAAAGACGACAGCGAAGTGGTCACGTGTTATCGTACTTAGCGTGGGTCTTTCCCCATAAAGGTGCCAAAATGACAGGCGTTTCAAAGGGGAGCCCGCAGCGAGGTCTCCTGTTAAGGTCCAGGGCTTCCCTCCAAGTCCTATTCTAAAAGACGCCCGGCAGATATGAAAGTTTTAAGTTGTTTTAAGTATCGTAATTAGTATTTATACACACTGTGTCTATAATCTCTTTTTCCATTCTCCTGTTGCAGGTCTTCTGGAAGAAATGTCTTATGAAATAAGCAGCACCTTTGTACTCTTTTGTCTGCATTTGTTTTTCTCTTTTAAGTTTCATGTGTGTACAAAAATAAATAAAATAATAAATAAAGTTTCAAGGTTTCCACCGATAGCAAAATAAAGAATTTAAAGTCTAGACAATGTAGATCTTATAAGTGATAACGTTTGTCATTAAGAAGTCCAAAATGAGTCGTGACCCCTGAAATAACCATTTCCAATGTCAAAATCTTTAAATAACTTGACAATGAAAAAACGCACGTGTAATGATAAAAACTGATAGATTTGATTGATTAGTCATTTTTAAACGTCACATTTTTTTAATCAGCATATTATCTAGATATTTCGGCTGATTTAAAAAAAAAATGTGACGTGGCGTATGATAAAGACACGATGATGTTAGGGACCTTTTTGTCATTTTTATAATTAATTACGCACGTAATCCGTTAATCGAAAGATAAGTTTTTTGTAGGTAGCAACTCAACGGTTAACAAAAAATTAAATGATTAATTTTTTTCGGTAAATCGGATATGCTATGCTTTAGAATTAATAGATGGGGCAGAGGGCTCTTGAGCAAGATGTCTCGTGGTCGAATCCCGCGTCAGGCAAAAAAGTGCTAGTGGATTTTTCTGTAAGAAATTTCTCAGTAGTAGCCCGGAGTGTGAAATTTGGTGGTGTGAAAACCTCGTGCCTGGGAAGCACGCTAAACCATTGGTCGTGCGCCTTTTTTTATAGTTGATAGGCTTGCGTTTGACCATAATCTCACCTGATCTTAACCGATGATGTGGTTGAAGATGAAGCACGCTTGCCTAGAAGTAACCTATTCACTCTTGACTTAAAGACTCCCAGGTTATAACTATCAGAAAACACAGACTCTGGCAGGGAATTCCACTCCTTAGCCGTAAGCACATTGAGAGTATTCCCAAAACGTTTCGTGCGTATGGGTGGGATGTCCACCTACACATGTAACGATGGCGCATCGCCGTTTGTCTTGTAGTCCGATGATGGAACGGGCTTGGCGGAATAAGACTGTGCAATTCCATCGCACACTCCCCGAAATGTAACCGATAGAAAACTGACAGGCTTGCAACACGTCGCCGATGTTCTAGGCTCTGGAGCCTTGTCTCGACCAGTTTCTCGTTGCCGATGAGCCTGATCTCTCTCCAGCCGTATCGGATTGATATCCCATCGGAAAATGAGATTAAAGGAACGGAGAGTTCATCTGTACCAGCGCACATACTTGTGCAACATAATATCACCTGCGCAGATGGCTAATTAATTATGAATTGGCTGCTGTGGCCGAAATCTGTTAGGACAATTATTATGATAAATATAGATGTAAGTTTATTTTAGTTATGCTTTCAAATTAACATGATGATACGTAAGAATACAGCTTCATGAGAATGAGGGACAGTCGCAACAGCATCCTGATACGTGAAGGTTTTAAGGGTGAAGGATTATGAAGCAGTTTGTGCGGAGGGTGATGGGCACTAAGACTAGATAATAAGCTATTTTATGTATAAGTTACTAGCAATATATGGATTCTTTGGTCTGAAATAAAAGTTTATTTATTTAGTTATTTATAAATTTACCTAAAATTTTTATGCTTTGCCACTCTTCATCACCATTGGTTGACTGATAGTGAATGCTTAAGTCCACTTTCGTACCTCACGCGATATTTTCAGCCAGACTTTGAAGTAATACAACAGAACACACTTAAACTCTGATATCTAGGCATTTGCGCAACCGTTCGACTACGTTGGACCAAATCTAAGACCACAACTTCAACAATTCCTGTCATGTTGCTATTTTAAGGGACTGGTTAAAGCGAATCTGTTTGTAAAACTATCCATATCCACCAGGATTTTCAAAGGTAAAAGTGGCAGGAGCATCACTTTTTGTGTAGACATGTTTCAGTAAACACATTTAAAATCACAGATAGCTTATTTTCAATGGATACATGTTTTAAGCAGTTGAAACTACTGATACCTACAATAAATCATACTATTCGTTCTTTGAGTGTTTGGTTTCTTGTTTTGGTAAAATTCTACGAGTATATAAAAACAACATCTATACCAATATTATAAAGCGGACGAATATGTTTGTTTAAGTGCGTTAATCTTCGAAAGTGCTGAGTAGATTTGTATGAAATTTGGTATAGAAGTAGCTTGAAGCTTGAGGATATAGGCTACTTTTTACTCGACTGCAAAAGAAGGTTAGTTTTTATGCATAGACCCGCGAGATTGCTAGTTTTAAAATAAATGTTGATTTTATACATCTATGCATTTAATGAGTCATCTTATGTATATAATAGCAAAATATATAATTAAAACTCGTATACTCCAGATTAAAAGCTTAATTATAATCTCCTTAAAGACCGTAATCAATCTGATTTATTGTCATTACCAAACAAACACGTGTAGATAATAAAATAAAGGGATTTTTGAAAATGATTGAATGCATGTTTTTGTATGTGCCTATGCAGATCAGTGCATTATGTTACCATAAAGCCCGAAACTGCGTAAAGCGGACGCCCGCGCGGTCCCTTACGAAAGTGTCCCGTTGCGGAGATCCACGGGCATGCGTGTGCATTGTACACTTGCGACAACGGAGTCACTGATCAAAGAGTCCAATACACTATATTTTATCACTGATAAAAAACTACATTGTCAAACATTGAGATAGGTACCAAAAGCTCGATAGAATAGAAAGAAAATAAAATTAATTGTGACTGATGCAAGTTATCGATTATATACAAAGCGGAGAAGCCAATACGACCATAAATTTACCATAGCCTAAACGACGATCTCCATAGTCTGTACAAAAAAAAAATCAGGATATATTTTTCTATTTTCATATTTTTCCACAGGCCCTATTTAACTACTGTGCTTCAACGCAGGGTCAAATATCCTGCTTTTAAGCACAAAAAACTGTCACACCATGAAAGTTTTAAGTCAATTCAAAGGATCTTTCACTACAAAACAGCAATTTTATACTTTTAGCCGTATTATTTAGATTATTTGAAAACATTTTTTTTTTTTATATATTTTGATGTCACATTTTATTTTACCCTTGCTATGGTTTCCTCGGGATCATTATAGTCAGTGTTTTCATTTATTGTCATATAATCTTCTCCACCTTGTATATATTTTTATGTGGGAAAATTCTTTTTTTGTTTGAAAGGGTATAACTTCAAGGTTCGTCCCGCTGTCATCAAGTCAGGATCTGATGATAGATTCCAGGAGAAATCAAGTGAAAATCGCTCTTCAAATGTATTATAGGCACACCTATAGCGATTTAGGTATATTTTTAACCGACTTCAAAAAAAAGGAGGAGGTTCTCAATTCGTCTTGAACTTTTTTTTTTATGTAGGTTACCTCGTTACTCGGAGATGGCTGGACCGATTTGGAAAATTCTTTCTTTGTTTGAAAGGGTATACTTTCTAGTTGGTCCCATTGTCGTCACGTTTGGATCTAATGATGGGATCATGGAGAAATCGAGGGAACTCTTCAAATATTATAGGCACACCTATAGCGTTTTGGGTATTTCTTATAGTACCTTGTGCAGTTGCTCTTGTAAAGCACCATTTGAGGAAGTGGAACTGATGATGAAGACCCCAGATGGCCACCGAAACTACTCAATAATAAGTAGTTAGTGGATTGCGATTAGATTACTTAAATATAGATGTTAAGCACTTTATGCTTGTCACAATGCATATGGTGAAGTAGAGCTGATGGTGATCTACCGGGAGAACTCCTCAAAAATTAACGGCTCTGGACCAGGAAAAGCAATATTTTATAAAAGGTGATAAGTAGTTGACATTTTGGCTTTTGAAACTAGATAAATTACAAACCGACCCACTAAAAAGCGTGAAAAAATATTTTTTTGCAAAAAATGGAACCGACTTCAAAAAAATAAAAGAAAATACAAAACAAATGACACCGACTACCGAAATTAAAGTTATTTTTGCCTTTGTAGTGTTTTTATATGGAAGTCAGTTCCATTATTTACAAAAAAAAAAAAAAATTATAGTAACTTGTGCAGTTGCTCCTGAAAAGTACCATTTGGTAAAGTGGAACTGATGATGAAGACCTACACTACTACAGACACTACTCAATAATAAGTATTTCATGGGCTGCAATTTGATTACTCTATCGCTGGTCTCCCTTTAGGGTCAGCCGGACTAGACAAGGAGTGGAATCGCATCAAAGTGGTCTATCAAAAAACCAGCTCCGCCGTCTTGGGACACCGCCCCAAAAAATGCAATAAGTGGATATCACCTGCGACATGGAACCTAATCGAAAAGCGCAGAGAACTAAACCTGAAGATACTGAAAACGCCAAATGATGAAGAAGGAGCCAACCTCAGAAAGCAGTATCGCCAAATTCGTAAATCCATTTACCGGAGTACCCGGAAGGATCGGAGAATATGGGCTGACTGTATATAAAACCGCGCGTAGATAGAACTGTACAATGCGACCAAGACTTTGGCAGGTAAAAGTACGTTCAGGAAGAAACCTCTCAGAGACAAAGAAGGTCAACTGATTTCGACATCAGACAGGCAACACAGACGTTGGTAGGAGCACTTTGAGTATGTCTTCCAAGTACCATCGTTAGAAATCCCGGATTCGCAGGGTAATATTACGTCACCATCACCACTGTTGGACATAAATACATCCCTTCCTTCAAGAGAGGAAGTCTGGAAAGCCATAGTGTCTTTGAAGAATGGCAAAGGCCCCAGGCCTTGACTTTATAACTTCGGTGCGATGCTTAAGTCGACCCTATTACCGCTGTCGATATAATGACACCTCTCTTGGAGAAAATTTGGAACACGGAAGAACTTTCTGATGATTAGAACAAAGGTCTCCTCATAACTGTTCCGTATAAAGGTGATCTTAGTTGATGTGAAAACTGGAGAGGGATCACTCTGCTTTCCACCCATCTAAAGTTTTGTGTAAAATCCTACTGGATAGACTTTCCAAAGCAGTGGAACCCCTTCTGCATAAATAACAAGCTAGTTTTTGCCCCAATCGTTCCTGTACGGACCAGATAAATACCCTGCGCATCATCCTTGAACAAGCCTCAGAATGGCAAAGAGAAATCTATCTCACATTTTCAGATTTCGAAAAGGCTTTTGACATGGTTCGATGGTCCAGTATCTGGTCCCGCCTCGATAAAATTGGAGTTCCGCCTAAGATTCAAGACCTCCTGAAAGCCGTATACAAGAAGTACTCTTGTAAAGTGACACATGACGGCTTAATCTCTGATGACATCGAGGTACACGCAGGAGTTAGACAGGGATGTCTTCTGTCACCTTTGCTATTCCTTATCGTTTTGGATGGCATAACGCATTGGGTTAACGACGGTAAGCGAAGAGGGATAGAGTGGGGGCCAACCGAACAATTGGATGATTTGGACTATGCCGACGACCTGTGCCTGCTTAGTCACAAACACTGTGATATGTAAGCCAAGCTGAATGATCTGCAGCTCCAAGCCTCTGAGGATGGCCTCAAAATCAACGCTCGGAAGACCGAGATGCGCACCGAGGGAAGGAACTCGCTACCACTCATGCTAGGTGCGAACCGGATAGAGAGCGTGCAGCAGTTTACGTACCTTGGCAGTGTCATGTCGAGTACAGGAGGGACTAAAATAAAATAAAAAGGATGAAAATAATGGTTGAGCATGTCCACACCGAAAGGGACACCAACTCAGCATTTTCTGGGCAGAAGACACCCAGCGCTAGTTTTTAGTTGGCACCCAGCAGTGACATCACATCCAGGATAGCCAAAGCTCGAGCAGCCTTCGCACAAGTTCGTCCTATATGGCGATCCAAGAAACTGACAAGGAGAGTAAAATTTAAAATCTTTCGTTCCACCGTGAAAACTGTCCTGCTATATGGGTGCGAAACATGGAAGGTTACCAAGGACATCACGCGTCGGATCCAGGTATTCGTCAACCGCTGTCTCCGACAGATTCTCGGTATCTTCTGGCCTGAAAAAGTAACCAACGAATACCTACCGGAAATCTGCTAGGAGTTACCGATCGGACAGTAGATCACTCGGCGCTAGTGGTCTTGGATTGGCCACACTCTCCGAAGGGACCCCAGCCACATTTCTAGACAAGGTCTAGAGTGGACCCCACAGGGGAAGCGGAAACGTGGCCGTCCAAAGCTTACTTGGAAGCGTTTAGTAGCGGCAGAGTTGAAGAAAATCGGGTTAACGTGGCTCGAGGTGAAGCGCGTAGCCCAAGGCAGAACGCCATGGCGGAGCACTGTAGACGCCTTCTGCCACACCTAGAGGACTTAGGACATTAAGTCAAGTAAGTCAATTTGATTACTGGAATATGGTTATTAAGCACTTTATGCTCATCACAATGCATATGGTGAAGTGGAGCTGATGGTGAAGTACCAGAAGAACTCCTCAAAAATTAACGGCTTTGCACCAGGAGAAGCAATATTTTGTATATGGTTATAAGTTTAGGTACCTACATTTAGGCTTTTGTAACTAGATAAATTACAAACCGAACCACTTAATAGCGCGAAAAAAAAAACATTTAACAAAAAATTAAACCGACTTCGATATCAAAACACTACAAATCCAAAAATAATTTTAATTTCTCAAGTCGGTGTCAATCGTCGCGTCTCGATTTGAATTGAACCTATTACAGTTCGTATCTATTACACATCGAGTCTTTATGACATGCATAAATTCCCCCAAGATTCCCCTAATTCCTGTCTTATCATGATTATTAGGTATTTGAGCGTATGACTCAAGAATTTTGTAGTTGATATCAGCGCTAAATAGAAGCTTTGTTGAAAATTTGCTAATTAATTATTATTTTACGAGAAATAGGCGGACGGTAAAGCTCTTTGTGGGCTTAAAGGAGGTGAAATTAAGCTAGAAATTGCTAAAATCCATACACATACAGTAACTGTAACTTAAAGATGGGAATTCGTGGTGTGATCGGCTAATAAAACAGTCATACAGGTCGATCTTATATAAGAAACGCTAGCCGAGATCGGCTTTCGGGCGGGTGATTATTAAAATTGGCTAAGTGCGAGTCAGACTCGCCCATAAAGGGTTCCGTAGTAACTATAATAATATAATATAATATAATATGAATATTTATTTGACTAATAAAAAAATACCTTAAAATTTCTTAAAACTAGCTTATTTACATTTTTACAACTACGCTAAATAACTTTGTTTTTCATAGTGTTTGTATGAATTACAAAGTTATATTTGCGGTTTTAGAAAATATGCTGTATCTGAAAAACTGCTGACCTGATTTCGTTCAAACCAATTTTGGTTGAAATTTTGCATTAAGATCTACAGATATATATGTTTTTTAGATTTTTCTGTCCATTATTATAGAAGGTAGACGGGTGGGACACACATTTTACCACTTTGGAAGCTTATATCTTTTAAACGATTGACTTTGTGAAAAAGTGGTTTTAGAACCCCTTATATCATTTTTAAAGACCTGTCTATAAATACCACACACGCACAGATTTCGTGAAAAAAAAATATTTTCAGTTCTAGTTCCATGTATGGGGACCCCCTTTTATTTTAAATCTTTTTTAATTTTTTTTTTTCATAAAATCGGAAAGCGGTTCACAGAATACATCTACCTACCAAGTTTCACATGTATAGTCTTAATAGTTTCAGAATAAAATGGCTGTGACATACGGACGGACGGACAGACAGACAGACAGACAGACAGATGGACTGACATATCGAAACTATAAGGGTTCCGTTTTTTGCCATTCGGCTACGGAACTCTAATAAAAATAACAACTTATAAAACTGGCTCTTATCGCACTACAATTAGGTTCAACATGCAATTATTGTATTTCACACTCGTGGATTTTTTTCATTTTTCACACACGAGTGTTTACCATTCCAGATTTTGCCACAGATAACATTAAACAACTATTCAATTCCCTATATTTGGCGGTGATTGTTTTTTTTTTCACAGCAAAGAAGTGCATGTTTTAGAGTCCCTAACAATTTTACTGCCAAAAAGAGAAATTACCTACTTTTGTAGAACAAATATCTCAATAACGGCATAAAATATCATTTTTCTTTTAAAACAGCGTTAAACATTGTATATTTATCTAGTATGTGGTCAAATTAGAATTTAAATATCTACTCAAAATAAATTTACAAAAATAATATACAAACACGTGTTTTTACGAAATCACGTAATACCAGGTTTTACAACTGCTTTTTTAGCTTAATGGGGTGAATAACAATCTAAAAAAAAATCCTGACCGTTGGGCATATAGTGCACTAGTAAGTTAACAAATTATTTTTTGAAAAAGAAATGGGGAGATGTACTAAAAAAAATTAGTAAACTCAGAGAAAACTCAATAAAATCCTTTGCAAAACCGACGCTTTTGAGTAAGAATTCGTTATTGAAAAGAAAATTAAAAACTAATTCTGAATAATACAGGTATTTATCTACCAAATTATTATTTTTTATTTTATTTCGGAGCTCATATTTTATTGTAATAACATTTTCAAACTATGCCTTATAAATCGATGCGCTTGCTCGATTTATTTTGAATAGATATTTAAATACTAATTTGACCACATATTAGATAAATATACAATGTTTAACGCTGTTTTAAAAGAAAAATGATATTTTATGCCGTTATTGAGATATTTGTTGTACAAAAGTAGGTAATTTCACTTTTTTGGCAGTAAAATTGTTAGGGACTCTTAAGGCCTTATATTTAATGAAATTTAAAATTGTGTTTATTAACAGACTATCAGAAATAAACATTATTATTTATAAAATAATTTTGCTTTTATCAACAAATTAACATTTTTAAGCTAACATGGTCACTAACAGTATCATTAGAACTTAAAACGGGATATACCACGTGTATTTATTGTTTTGAGTTTCCGATATTTCGGCACTGTTGCAAGCGCCATGATCACGGATGAACTGAAGTAATTGCGGGTGGAAGTTTATGAGCAGACAAATCGGTCTACTCTCTTTCTCGTTCGTTTTTTGTTAGCGACAAACTGTCGCAACCAACGGCCGTGAGGACACCGTAGAGCACACGGTGCAAGACTGCCCCGCCTGGGCAGAGCACCGACGTGTCCTCACGGCGGCGATAGGCGGAGACCTCTCGCGCCCGGCATTGGTCGAGGCCATGCTGCGGGGCGAGAGGGAGTGGGAAGCGGTCGCCTCCTTCTGCGAAGCAATCATGCTATCGAAGGAGGAGGCGGGCCGCGTGAAGGAGAGGATGGCGTCCTCCCTCCAGCCCAGCTGCAGTGGTAGGCGCCCACGGCGTCGGACGTCGGCCGACGATCTCCGGCCACCGTAGGCGCGGGCATGCGGACAGCGAGTAAAGGGCAACTCGCTGTCCGACCATGGACCATGCCCGGGTCGACGGCGCGTTGTGTTCCACCTGCGTCAGCAACATGACGAGGCCCCCTCTGCAGAGGGCCGAAGCCTGCCGGGGTCGTGGGACTTATCCCATTACCGTGACCCCGGTACGTAAAGGGTTATTGAAGGAACACCGTGGATTTTAGTCAGTAAAAGTCTGACAGTCCCTCCCACCCTGCCCGGGGTGGGAAGACTTATTTGATGATTTTACCACGTTAAAAAAAAAAAAAAGCGACACCGCTACCACTGTCACATGCATCACTAAATACTCGATTCTGTTCCCGACACACAAAACTCACCGTGTCGACTCGCGAACTTTTTACGGAACTTTTTCGGTTTTTACACATTTGAACCACTGGATTCCAGGCCCTCGACTGTTGAAACCCATCCTCCCGATTGAAATTGTCGTATTTGGATTACCAAATACGACAATCAATCGCTTCCCTTACCAATCTTGGTATATAGTGGCGTTCTGTCGAGATGACTTGAGGGTTATGTAACTCAATCCAATGGTTCGATCCTGCGTTTAAAAGATGTTGTGCTATTGCCGATTTTTGAACATCATTATTTTTCACCGCCCTAATGTGTTCCGAGATTCTGCAAGCTACGGTACGTTTTGTCTGACCGATGTACGACTTTCCACAGCTGCAGTCCACTTTATAGACACCGGGTTTTTCCAGAGGGAAGTTGTCCTTCGGTGAACGCAGCATCTGAGAGACTTTCTTGAACGGAGTGAAGATAGTTTTTACAGCATATTTCCGTAGAATGTTTGCAACCTTATCTGTCACTCCTTTCACGTACGGCATGAATGCTGGCTGCCTCTCAACCTCGCACTTCCAGTGTCTAGAACTAAGTTTTTGCCTACGCTGTGCCATATTCACTGCATGTCCATTCCTCTGTAGCACCTTCTGAACATGTGTTAGCTCATCATGTAAATGATCCTCGTCACATAAATCATATGCGCGGTTGGTAAGCAAAGTCACTACAGAGTTAAGATGTCTCAGATGGTGGTGGGAATCAGCACGCAAATATCGGTCCGTGTGAGTAGATTTCCGGTAGACTGAGTGGCCTAGAGAACTATCAGCATGACCTAGTACTTTTACATTTAAGAATGGTATGGTCCTCCCATTTTCCATCTCGTAGGTAAAATTAATTTTGCTATGTATGCTGTTTAGGTGTGTCAAGCATACTTTCACCTCTTGTTCATCCCCTCCAATGACCGCAAATATGTCATTAACTCAAAACAATAAATATACGTGGTAAATATCCCGTTTAAATTAACATTTATTTGTGTTCTAAATAAAACAATCAAAAATATTTTATTTTAATATCAGGCTGTTTTGCGGCTTCATACCTTTGCTTCTCCTTTAACTCGCAAAGGTAAAGCGCGGAATCTTATTAATTTGTGTTTTTTGCGTGAGTATGTACTCAATTTAAGTTTTTATGAGAACAATTTAGATGCTACGGCGCCAGATATTGTGAATGAGGCTCAAAATGCTTGCGATAACCTGTTGCCATCTAAATCGAAGCTAAAATATATGGCAACTTTGCATAATTTTCTTTATTGGAAAACAAATAAAAATGCATCGTCATTTTCGGAGCAAGTATTTCTCTTCGAAAGTGTATTGAAGAACGTCGTTTGATACACGTGGACATTTGTTACTGCAGTAATCGGCTCCATAACCCCCTCGCCTTGCGGCTTGGGCGTAACTCCGCCTCGGCCGCAATAACAAACTTTCTCCACTTTTATCAAAATGTAGTATATTAGTTGTTGTTGGTGCCTGGTGACTAACAGAGAGACAAAAACAACTAATATTATAAATTTTTAGCAATATTGTTATACACCTATAATTGAAACACATTTATATGTACAATAAAGTATATTCTATCTATCTATCTATACGCCACAGTAGCATATAGGCCTATCCAATGTCCCAGTATGTGGCCGTCCCATCTGTCTTCTATAACGTTAAGTAAATGTACTAGTTTATTTATAAGATTTTGTATTTTTATAGGCCAACTAGGCCTGAAATTAAGGAATTTTTTCAGGTAACTATTTTTTGTCCAGGTCTAGGCGCAGCCAGAATAAAGGAAAAAATCCCTAGTATGGGGCAGCTCTTTTTTTTAAGTAAAGGAAACAAAAGCGTGTAGGGTAAAGTTTTACTAAAGTAAACTGAGTTCAGGTAAATGATTCAATGGTTTATGATATATTTTATTTCTTTGGGCCAATTTGCCTGCAATATAATTATATTATTTTAAACAAAAAAATATCGAACAGCGAAGGAGCATGATATTTTGCTACTAAATATTATATCTGAATATATGTTTATAGAATATTATTTATTGCTATATTTACATTTGAAAGCTTGAACATAAATTGGATCAGAATTGTTCATCAGTGGCAATAGTAGAAACGATGAAAGATATTGGGTTACGCAGATAGGGTTTATACAGAAATCTACACAGACAGAAGTTTCACTTTCAGTTAAGAATATAATAGATTTTTATATATTTCAGGCAACTTGGCCCATACAAATAAAATACAATCTATTACAATAAATATAAATAAACTAATATATATCACTAAACCAAAACTTATACTATGTTACACGAGTTATCGGAGTCGTGTGTTGCGCGATGTCCGGTAACCGGCCTTGAAAACGCCGGAACATTAGTCCTCTCGGCCAAATTTACTCCTTCATGAAAGTTTTTTTTTTACTGTTACAGGTGTTCGGTCGACGCCCTCACCACAAAAGAATTAAAATTATTTTCATGATGAGACTCTAGCCGTTCGACCCTCAGGGAGAAATTGGATTTGACATAATGTATTTGACAATTTCCTCTGCCGTTGCATAATGATGCAGACGGTACACGTAAAAATTAATGTTGTAGGTTCGGCCGGACGCAGTAGGTGGTTAGGTCCGGCAAGCGCAGTGCCACACTTCGACAAGCTGGCTTCCTCTTCTCCTTTTCCACCTCGACGAAGCCATCCTGGTCGTACTTGTTCTTTTCAGGATTCCGCTCTTCAGCGGGTTTTCGTGACGCAGCTGGTTTGTTAACAGCGGCATTCGCAGTTTAAGCACGTACAAGGGTCGACGCACTTACACCCGTCGGAACGGCGACCGGAGTCGAGGGAGGGACGGCGAGGCATAATACATCGGCAATCGCAGACGTATCCAAGCTTGCCGAAACATAACTGCTGACGACGGCAGCATTTCCAGCACCGCGCCGCGTGTTCACATTAGCAGCGTCGAGTGATTTCAAGGTTGTGATGTCCTTCAGTAGTCTGGTGACATCAACGTGGTCAAATGTGACTGGGGGCAGCTTGTGAAGCTCCTTCGCCACAAAAGTTGGCACGTCATCCGTTAAGCATTATTTACATTTCATTTCCCGGCAAGGGAAGTAACTTTTGTTAACTTTAGTATTGAGGACTTGAACAATTAGCTTTATTCAATAAGTAATCTGTACTAATATTATAAAGTGGAAAAAGTTTGTTTGTTTGTGCGCTAATCTTTAAAATAGCGGGATGGATTGGGATGAAATTTGGTAAGAGAGTAGTCTGAAGCTTGAGGAAGGTTACAGGAGTAATCCATAGGTGAAAAGTCCCGTTGTCGAAACTCATAAATGTGATCCGTTATGTCGACGAAACTTTCTACGTCCTTCTCACTCTGTCTCCTAAGACATAGGTATAAACCTAACCCGGGAGCCAGGGGACCTAAGTATAGACATTATTTTTATAATGTAACGAATGTAATGATTCTGTAATGGTGCACAAAAAAAGGAGTTAAAAGAGAGAGTTTTGGTGATAAGTCCAAAGGAGAAACGATCACAACGCGTGCAGAATCCGACTTGGCATAGCCATTTTCCACTTATAACATCCACTAAGATTTTCACGTCGAAAGAAATAAGGGAGTCCTTCAAATCCCATAGCCTTATTCTCAATTCCTTTATCACCAACAAACCATAAAACATCAATAGTGTTATTAGAAAAATTACTGAGCTAAAAGTTGATACGTTCCTAATACTTCTATAGATAGAAATGTAATAAATAGATTTTATTTTCAAGAAAAACTAATCTTCTTACATATTAACTAGCGTATTTCATTCCCCTTATAGTAATCTCTTGTATGATACAAGCTTGATAAGCTTGATTCTATTGAGAAATGGGCCAAAAGACTCATTGAGGGTCTGGTCGAGTCAAAGCTCCATAATCTTGAAAATCGGTGCCCACATCATCGCCTACCATCAGGCGATATTGGGGTCAAACGCGAACCTATCAGCAATAAAAAGTCAAAATGACGATACATCAACAATACTGTAGGTAACATATTATGTATATATATTCACATCACTAGTTGCAGGCATTGATATACTAAAAACCCAAGATGCACACTCAAGGTCTCAAAACCGTCCGCATAAAATGAGTGCTTAATTCAAAATTATGCGCTCATTTCAAATAGTAACGGCAAATTTCAATGGCCGCGTTTTCAGTGTCAAAACAATGTATTATGGCATCTTTTTTATTTTAGTCGCATAATAAAAATTACCCTGTTGAACAAATAATGGAGCCGATTTTTTTTCTTGTATTTATTTATTTTTTATTAATAAGTTTATGCTTTATTGTCCATATTGTCCATACTAATATTATAAATGCGAAAGTAACTCTGTCTGTCTGTATGTTACCTTTTCACGCCTAAGCCGCTGAACCGATTTAGTTGAAATTTGGCATGGGAATAGTTTAGGACCGTGGGAAGGACATGGGATAGTTTTTATCCCGAAATTCCCATGCGATCAGGATTTACGCGGGAAAAACCTCTACGCGAATGAAGACGCGGGCAAAAGCTAGTATTTAGAATAGATTAAAATAAACTTTATTGTACACCAAAAGTTAAACATATCTATTTTACAATAATTAATACTAATTTAGTTTTTGGCAAATATATAATATACATTATAAAATATACTGAAGGAGAAGAGGTCGTCAATTTTACGGTTTTTTTAATGTTCATAAATAAAATAAATAAATAATTTATTGAACATAAAAATATTACATCTTTCAAGTGAAGCCCCTGACTCCTATGCTAAGCGAGCCCGTGTTACAGGAATCAGTGTCCTACGCTATACATTAAAACACATTTCAATTTTTATCTAATAAATTACAAATAAAAAGTAACATTAGAAGGTATTGAGAACAAAAGAAATAGAAGCGAATCGTGTATGTGTGTGTAAGTTTGAGTGTATGTGCGTAATTGCGTGTGTGTGTGTGGGTGTGTGTGTGTCTGGCTGGACGCGTGTGCGTTAACATGAGTGTGTGTTTTGAATAGCTTAATTTACTATACCGACGAAATGATTTTTATAATATCGTCATAGCTCAAAGACTGAAGCCATGGTTTTAAAATTTGTTTGACCTTATGTCACATAAGCTTTTAAATTGGGATAGTTTTATTTGCTCTATTGTAGATCCTAGAACTTAATGCCTAAAAGTATCTAGACGTAAGTTTAGTGTGACATTTGGGAACTTTACTAACGGGAAATCCAGTCCGTTTGCTTATTAAATCTGGGCTTACTGGTAACAATCTGTGTCTACGTAGTATGGTACGGAGGATATATATTGGGAACTGTAAGTAGGTACTTGAGCTTCCGAGTATAGCAGTCCAGTGTTTGCAGTTTGCAGTGTTTTTTGAACGACATCACTTTAAGTATTGCCCATTGTGCGCGTTCCGCTATTAGTGTGACAATTTTAAACATCCCTCCCCATACTGGAATAATTTAAATGATTTAATAATAGACTAAAAAAATATTTTAAGTATATTGATTCATTATAGGATAACTTATGGGTTCACGACATGCCGTATGCTAATGATAAAAGTGTGTGTGAGTGTTGCTTTGGCGCAACACCAATCTCATTAAAAACTTCTTATTTTTATACTTATCTTCGAGACTGATTCCCATACCAAATTTAATTAATTTAATTTAGCTTTTGCCAGCAACTGCGTCCGCGTGCAAGTCGAAAACTATCCCACGGGAACCTTAAATCGGGATAAAAACTTTCTTATGTCCTTCCCAGGGTCCTAAACTATTACCATGCAAAAGTCATATAAATCGGTTCAGTGGTTTAGGCGTGAAAAGGTAACAGACAGAGTTAGTTTCCCAATTATAATATTAGTATGGATTTAAACGTTAAACTTCATAATTATCTATACTTATAATAAATCTGTAGAGAGGTCAATTCTGTACATGAAATATATTTCCAAAATAAGTATCAGGAGGTGATTAGGGATCGATACTGATTCCAAAAATGCAATCAGTAAAATTTTTGTCTGTCTGTCTGTCTGTATAACCGTTATAGAAACAAAAACTACTCAACGGATTTTAACGAAACTTGGTACAATTATATTTCATACTCCTGAGCTGGTTATAGTATACTTTTCATTACGCTACAATCAATAGGAGCAGAGGAGTGAAGGGAAATGTTGGGAAAACGGGAGAAGTTACTCCATTTCTTAAGCTTCCGTCGCGTGTGCAACCTTAATGGTTAAAGCTACACAGAAATCATTTCATGACGGAAATGTTCTCCTTTAAATTATATAAAAAATATCCCACGATAGCATATGTCTATCTCTTATGGTTGACTCACAATAACACGTGTAACTCCCGATAGCTTAGCAGTTCGAAGATTTCTGATTATAATATTTGTCTACTCTTACGTTTCTAACACTCTCAGTCACCCCTAATTGAAAAAGTTAACATTATTAACTATTCTATAAAAAGGAATCATATAAATCGGTATAGAAACACCAAGGTTATACATGAAATACGCTAATAATAAGCCATCGCGCGTGAATACTGAATCATGCTGCAAGGATTATTTTTGAGAATCGGTCGCCGCGCTCGACGCGTCTCGCGGCCGAAGGTATAAAATTTCGTTCTAGAGGTACTTAAGCCTCATGTGAACGTGATCTAAACAATGTTACCAATACATTAACTTACGCTGATGGAGTCGCGGGCACAGCTACTAACAATAATATTGTGCGGTTCCGTATTATCCGTATTATATTACCCTACTCAAAATCACTTCAAAATCACTGAACCGTAAGGAAGGACATGGGCTACTTTTTTTTACGAAATACGACGGAAACACGGACGAAGTCGCGGGCAACAGCTATCTATACTATAATAATATAAGGCTGAAGAGTTTGTTTGTTTGTTTGTTTGAACGCGATAATCTCAGGAACTACTGGTTCGAATTGAAAAATTATGTTTTAATTAAATAGTCTATTTATAGAGAAAGGCTATAGGCTATATATCATTACGCTAAGGCCAATAGGAGCGGAGTGCCAATGAAGAATGCTTCAAAATCGGGTTAAATTTAACGTTAGCCCAAAGTAACTATTCCACGCGGACGAAGTCGCGGGCAAAAGCTAGTCTATACTAATATTATAACGCGGAATAGTTTGTTTGAGTTTGTTTGTTTGAATGCGCTAATCTTCGAAAGTACTGGGTAGATTAGAATATTTTTTTTGGTATGGAAGTAGTAAAGGCTACTTTTTACTCGACAGCAAAAAAGTGGGTTATGTTTTTATCGTGATGAAGACCACGGGAGCTAAGCCCCGCGAGCCTGCTAGTAAATAATAAACTTGCTTTCTTTGCTCTCGCGCAACCTGCTCTCTTCCTTATTATAGTGTTACAAGCTGGGGTTCGGGATAGAAATAATTAACGCCAATTAGACCAAAATTAACACTTTAATTATGTAAACACAAAATAAAAATTAACACAGTTATTCACACTACAATACTTGTCACGTAACACTTAAATCTCACTGAAATTTACTTGTATAGCTTTGATTATATCGCCTCGTATCTTCTAATAAGACATCGTCTGCGTTCCTCTGCGATCTATTTATACCCCGGTCTATGAGTTCTAGAACATTCTTGTAAAATCGACTCACTGCCTATATTGCCAAGAATATTCCAGAAGCTACCCGAGACACTCAGTAGTGCTACTCGCCGCCAGGTGGCGTTAGTGTCACGAACATTCTAGATTTCTGTCGAAGTTTCTCGATGTACTTCGCTAAGCGACTAGCAATAGCATGGCGTCCTCGAACATCTGTAAAGCATCTTAGTAGCATTGAAGTCCACAAAGTCGTTGCGTTGTTCTTTGTAGATACATAGCTAATTATAAAACACAATAATATCAGTTCAAACAAATTGGTATCGCATATCGAATTGATATTAATCACCAAAATTGTGCTTTATCTTGTACCTTGAACGATATGATCGCATAAATATAGGAAATTCAAGGAGTATAATCACGAGGTTTGCACAGATTGGACATGTTTGCGTTACTGTTGCTCTTAGCATGTGGTTTAGTTGTAGGACTTCCTACATCAGACCGCCTTGTCTCCACCAAGAGTGGTCTGATTAGAGGTCTACCCTATGAAGATGGGTACACTCAATTCTTAGGAATACCGTATGCTGTGCTTGATGAAAATAATCCATTCGGGGTTGGTACGCTTTGTTTTTTCAATCTTAGTTCTTGTTATTGTGTGATCTGTGTGTGTCATTAGTTTTAAGGAGCTCGTGGCTAAATAAGCAACGCTTGCCAAGGACGGTTCATGAATGAGTGACCACCTACCACGATTCCTACTTGCAGTGAAAAGCACGTTAACCCGTTGGTCCAACCAGTCATTTGTCATGTACAAATGACTTTAGTTTAGTGTAGTCAATAGTATCTTGCCAAAAGAGTCTGAAGCGTCAATAGCTTAATGGATAAGGTGTCGGACTTGTGATCGAGAGGTCACGGGTTCGAACCCCACCCATTACACTATTGCCGTGAACCCACTCCAGACACAAGCATATTTAGCTTAGTTGGAGGGGTTAACAAGATTGCTAGTAATGTGAAATGTAACCACATTGATAGTAATCTTTATTAAAAAAAAAAATAAAAGGTATCGTGTTACCCAGCTAGCTAGAGTACTTAGCTGCATCCGGTTAGACCGGAAGCCGACCCCAACATAGTTGGGAAAAGGCTAAGCAGTTAATGATATATGTGTTTTTTTTTCTGTAGAAACTTTTGTCTTTAATTTGGGACTATGGTATACTCGCATCAAACATATTTGTCGGTTAATCTTAAAAAAAAAATTAAAATGATTTGGTTATTTTTGTCCCGTAGTAATTTTGGGGATATGCGGAATAGAGCGTTAAGTCCCGCATTCCCATTGAAAAGGGAGGATCCTCCGACCAGACAGGTATTTTTGTCTGGTGGGCAACTGCCCGATGTTTGTGATTGGATGGTTTGTATGTAGGCTAGTTCAGCGGTTAACTTTGCTTGCGCGATATAGGATTTCTATCGTTTAGTTTGTATGTTGCGAGATAGATGTCACTATAGTAATATTGGATAAACATGTTTAGGTAACTAAAAAAACCATCCAAAGTAATCAGCCGTCTATTTGTATTAAGTTTATTTTTTAGTGTATATAATCCGTAATGTCTTACAATTAGTTTATTTATAAGATTGTGTATTTGTTTATTCTTTTTATTGGGCCTAGTTGCCTGAAATAAGGAATACCTATATTAGATTATTATTACAAAAATATTAAACATAATTTAACTGATTCACAGGCATCAAAACCACATCCTGGGTTTGACGATATCTTTGAGGCCTTCAAGTCTAATGAATGTCCTCAAGTAGAACGCAATGTCGCCACCGGCACACTTGATTGTCTCACCATGAACATCTATGTGCCCAGCAACCTCGACTCTAAACATCGATATCCAGTAATGGTATGGATTCATGGAGGTGGATTCTCTAAAGGCAGTGCCGATAGTGATGGCTTCTCTCCAAGGTTTTTGCTAGAAAAAGACGTCATCGTAGTAGCAATCAACTACAGACTTGGCGTTTACGGTTTCATGTGTCTCGACATCCCAGAAGTACCAGGAAATCAAGGATTCAAAGATCAAGTAATAGCTCTGAGATGGATCAACGAAAACATCGAAGCTTTCGGAGGAAACCGTGATGAAATAACCGTTTTTGGTCAAAGCGCTGGTGGCATATCTGCTAATCTTCACCTTTTCTCTCCATACGAAAAGTTATTCCATAGAGCAATCATTCAGAGTGGAGCTGCCTTAACACCGATGTGGAGAAGGAGATCTGACAATACGGCACCCATTCAACTGGCCAAAGGATTAGATTTCAATACAACAGATGTGCATGAAGCTCTGAGATACTTGTCATCCATCGATGCTCATGAGGTTGTTAAAGTAGCTAACGATATAGACAGTACTTTTGCTTTCCTAGGCAATACAATTGTGACAGCCCCGTGCATAGAAAAACAGTTTGAAGGTGTTGAAAGTTTCATGACTGATCATCCGAGAAATATCATTTCAACAAAGGCAAAAACAACTCCAGTTATGATTGGTTACAATGACAATGAAGCTGCTATTATGTTCGAGTCGATACCTGATGCATTTTTCAGTTTTTTCAATTTTAAGATATTCTTGGACTTAGGTTTTGACTTTAACGACGCTGCTAAAGTACCAGTGGATGTTGTTAGACATTTTTATGTAGGAGATAAGAATATATGTAAGGATTTGAAACAATACCTTACGGACTTTGCATTAGATTTCACCTACAGCCATCCAGCCCAAAGAACGGCTGACTTGCTTTTGGCAAATGGTGCTAGCACTGTGTACCGATACATTTTCTCATACAGCGGTGGAAGAAATTTGATGAAGGTTCAACTAAACTTGAAAATAAATGGAGCTACTCATACTGACGAACTTGGATACTTGTTCGATTACGAAATTCTCAGAGGCGTAACGTCTCCCGAAGATCAGCTCACAATTGACCGGATGACAACAATTTGGACTAATTTCGCTAAGTTTGGGTGAGTGTATAATATTGTGAATATTCTAATATATATATTCTGAACCTACACTAATTTCAGGAATTGCGTTTATGCTGTTACACGTTATATATAGCCAATATGTCCCATTATAATTAGTTCAGCCGTTCCTAAGATTAATTTTTTGGTGTGTTTTTAATAGAGTCAATATAATATTCAAATAAGTACTTTAGAAAACACTGATATTTTGATATGACAGACAAATACTTCAATTTTATTCATATATATTGATGTGATATCCAATGTCGCACTTCCTAATAATATTTGCCTTTAGAGATTTTAACATATTCTTACTTTTATTTCAGAAACCCCACACCCGAGAAAACTGAGCTGCTTCCATTCAATTTGGACCCCATAACAGAAACATCGCAACCGTATCTAGATATAAACTCAGACCTCATCCTAGGCTCAAGACCCGCACACACTAGAATGGCATTTTGGGATCTGTACTTCAAACTCTATGGCAGTTACGAGATCTGATCTAAAAGGATCAACAACGACTGATATTGGCTTAATTTAATATTTATGAATACAAGTATTAAAACAACTCTTGTAGTATTTAAAATTATTATTCGGATACACCTTTTAAGGGTTCTGTAATCGAAAAGAAACCCTTATAGTTTCGCGTCCGTTTTTTTTCCTGCGCCCATACTTTTGCACTATAATATCTCCTGCGCAGATGGCAGAATTGTGAAGGTGTGCCCTATTTGGGCGGAGCAACGCCGTGTCCTCGTCGAGGCGTCGGCGGCGGCGACCTCTCGCACCCGACCTTGGTTTAGAGACCATGGTGCGGAGTGAGAGGGAATGGGATGCAGTCACCTTCTTACGCGAAGCAGTCATGAGACAAATTTCTTCTTTTTGCCCCAGACGCTGTGGGAGACGCCCCGGGCGTCATGGATCGCGTGCCAATCTTCGGCCACCGCAGAAGCGGGCCTGCGGACAGTGAGCAAGGATAGCTCGCCGTCCGGTAAGGACCAGGACAGAGTCGGCGGCGTGCCGCGTTACGCGCGCGCCTTAAAGAGCAGTCAGCAGTATTGACGGAGCCCAACTGAAGGAGCAGGGTGGGTTTTTAGTCAGTAGAAGTCTGACACTCCCTTCCGCTCCACCCACAGCGGGAGGAGAAATTACATGATTTTCCCGCCCAGAAAAAAAAAAGATGGCTAATCAATTATGGGATCGGCTAGGAGGACTACTAGGTATTTTATTTAAAAAGTGAACCTTTTGTTCTACGTATTGCTTGGAATAGTTTATACTGGGAGTAGACATTTGGCTTGGAATTCAGTTTGTGCATACCATTCTCTTATTGCTATCTAATAATAGATTGGATTATTGATATTGAAGGTATTGGAGTATAAAATAGAGGTTTTGTTTATTTTCTAAGTCGTGACACATGTCTTAAAAAATTAGGCAAGTAGTAGCTACGCAAAATAACTTTGTTATTCATAATGTTTGTATAAATTACAAAGTTATGTTTGCGGTTTTTTTTTTATTCGTGTTGGGCTCGCCTTTGATCACCATCTTACTTGATGGTAAACGATGATGTGGTCAAAGATGGTGTGATGGTGTGGTTTTTAAATGTGCTATATCTCAAAAATTGCTCATTCCAACTAGTTTTCGTACAAAATTTTCATTGAAATATCGTGCATTTTTTTACTTATGTTACACTTTATTATTTAAAAAGTTAGAGGGGGACACACATATTTTACCAGTTTGGAAGTAAAAAAATTGTAACTTCCAGTTTCATGTATGAGGAGCCGCGCCCATAATGCATTTTTTTACAGTATACAAGTATACATACGGTATACATGTACTTACCAAGTTTCAACAGTGTATATTTAACAGTTTGGATTGAAATGGTTGTGAAATTCGACCTGACAGACTTGACGAATCTAAAAGAGTTCCGTTTTCTGCTATTCGGCTACGGAACCCTAAAACGAAATTATTTGCAAGTTTTGTGATGTAGTTAGGTACCTACATGATAATTAAAAGGATGAATCATACATGATACATACCTTATCAATTTATCGAAGAATTGAAGGTGTAGCGACTATTACGTATGATTATGAATAGGTGATTAAAAAGTAATTTAAAATTAAAAATAGACACCTGTTTTTAATTGAGCAGTAATAATCCCCCTTATACCTCCCTGCCCTTATGCCTTTCTTTCTTTCTATTAAAGAGTCAGAACCCAGAAGATCTGACATTGGTCTAACCAAGAGTTATCGTGTACCCAAGCTACTGGCTTGTGGAGGTCTGGAGTCTGTGTTTCCTGATAGCCATAACCTGGGGGTCTAAGTCAAGAGTGAATAGGTTACTTCTAGGCAAGCATGCTTCATCTTCGACCACATCATCGCTTAACATAAGAAAAGATCGTGGTCGAACACAAGTCTATCAACAATTTAAAAAAAGAAGTCTGCTGAACTGAAACGACGCACGGTGGGCTGAAAATCGGCTTTCATAGACTTAGGCATTTTATTTTGCAAGTGCGAGTTTTTTTGCCGGATATCACTTCTATTAGTTATAACAATATACAAAAATGACACCAGAATTGATTCTGCACAGAAACGAAGGAATTATAATTTTTTTACGAAAATTTTGTATGGAGCTAGTATGAAAAATCGAAATATCTCTAAAACGGCAGCGATAACCGTAATATCCTTATAGGGGGTTATAGTACTAATTATTTATGATTTTTTGACATACGTTACATAATGGTTGTAGATGCCTTTTTTTAAAAAAAATCGTCAAAATATTTTTATTTATTTTTACATATTTAAACGTTCCTTTTAGTGTTTAAGTTGAAGAATTCAGAGCTTTAACAACTCTTATCATAAAATAGCATCACCCCTATAGACCTGAAGGACTAGACAGAGGTGTGTAGTGTCTTGTTGATCTTGTAAGATTTCCAACAATACCAAATAGTTGAATATCAGTGTCAAAGTACCCATGCTGTCGCTTCTTTTAGAAAGATAGGGGAATGAAATTGTTAATTGATCATACCCTAAAAGTATGATTACAACATAACCGGACACATAATAATAATAATATCCTTATAGGGGATTATAGTACTAACATTATTTATTTTAACATATGAAACTGTTCAAAACGATCCATGAACTGTGTCAAAGTTAAGAACATCGTTAGGAAGCATGCTTTTTCCCCAAATATTAAGAATATGTGAAAAAAAAAAGACTGTATATAAACTTTTTATTGATAGGTAATTTAAATAAAACAGAAGTAACAAAAATAATATCTAATAAATTCAATTATACAAAATACATATTTGAAACTATAATTTATGAAATTATTAACTAAACATATTGGTACAATAAACTAACATAAATAACAAAAGAACATAAAGAAAAATAATTAAATTTTACAAATTTTCTTTACAACTTTCGTTGTCGGACTCCAATTCCGAGTCAGAATCCAGATCGGATATACCTACAAACTCGAACTCAGTTTCCGGAAACTGTATTAGGTCGAGAGTTTCAGCAAAAAAGGTTGTCTTCCTTTTGGCATCTAACTTCGGCCTTTGTGCACTTAGAAAAGGATCCGAAGAAACAACAAGCATATTTAGGATATCTTGATTAGAATCTTGCCTGCTTCTTTTCCGCGAATGATGTTCCCGGAACCTCCTAAAATCTTTGTTTCGAGACTCCGAGGCTTCTTCCGAGAGAGTCCCAATCGGGACAATATCATTTTTTTCGATTATGTCAGCTCCGTGTATTAATAGTTTATGTACGGTTGATGACATGTAGTACCAGTCGTATAATTCCACGTACTTTTCTGCTGTTTTGCGAGCAAAATCTTTAAATTTGATGACATCGATCTTCTCACCAGATGTTATTGCTTGCAAAATAACAGCAAATCTTTTTATCATGTTTTGATCCAACCCAGTAATAGCTGCAGTTTTATTGGGAAACTCGAAAAACTTCCTTGCGGTATTCCCGTCATTGGTAGTTCCCGAGCCTTGTTTTACTATATCAATTAACAGATTGAGCTCCTCTTTAAATTTATTTTGAATGTTTTTTTTTCTGTTTTGTAACATATCTTTATGCTCATTACTTCTTGCTGCCCACTGTTTGAAGTCAAGTCTGTACGCAATGTGTAACAGACATTCCATGCAATTTATACGGGCATGTAGGGATGATAGGCCAAATTCATATATGTCAGAACACACAGTTTTTGATGTTACAGCATCTAAGTGGTTCATTTCTGTTGGTTTTGCTAAGCACAGGTAGCATGATGCATTTGATCTAGCTTCAGAAAGGTACGTGCAGACTTTTGCGTCGATCATTGTCATCATTAGTTTATGAGTCACCCTGTTACTATTAATGCACTCTGTGGGGTTAAGGGCCTCAATTTCCTCATCCATTTTTCTTTTGTTATCAATGACAACTGCATGGCTTTCTTTTACAAAAGTGAACTGAACCGGACGACAATAAAAAGTTGAGCATGGTTTCGGGTTTGTCCATATAGTATTATCTCCATCTGTCAGTTTCAGTGGCACCAAGGAGGTCATGAAAATGCTTGAATCATCATGCTCGCCGTCCATTTTCTGCTTGTATCGGCTTTGATTGGAAGCACCATCAAATCCCCACTTCGATATCAGCTTTAACTGCTTATTTTCCATATTATCAGAAAGACTTTGAAGAATCCGCTTCACCGTGATGTCAAGTAAAGCTTGAAGTGTAATTCTAGCTGATGAATCCGTAACTGATACTGATTGATTAGGAGGGTAGCATGCAAGCTTAGTTTGTTGCAGTTTATAGTAGGATGGGTAAATATCCTTAGCACCTTCCCGAATGGCAGTCTCTCGCAACGTAATATATTGCCACTTTGAAAGCTTAAGTGAAAGAAGCAATCCAAGTGCTTTCTCTGGTGTAAATATTACTGTTTTCTTAATGCTTTCCTTGATTTTAACGGCAGCTTCTGGATTTTTGATCATATAATTGATTACAGATGCGATATCTTCATAACCTTCTTCTTTTAAACGTGCTGCAGCTGCATATGCCAATTCACAGGAATCCTCGCCTATGTGCTCACTAGATCTTCTCTTTTTCTGTTTGCTTCCCAGATCTTTGAATGGTTTTCGGGACCTTTTTGTCATTGTTCCAACAGTCGATGATGTCGAAGGTTCTGGAGAGACTGAGCGTGCTCTTGGTATCTCATCAACAGTTGGTTCTTGATTTATTAAAGTTTGCACGCAACTCGGCCAATCAATATTTGCTTGCAACCACTCTCCGTACGTATTTCTAAACTTATCAAAGAATCGTTTAGATTTCTGCCACCTGTTTAAAGCAGCTCGCGTGAATCTCCGGCAAAATTCTTTGAGAGTTACTTGATCTTCGGCAGAAAGGCAATCGCCTATGCGGGACACAATTGCACTAAACAATACTTCATGATTAAATGAAGGACACTCACTTTTTAGAAGAACAAACAAATCTAAGTTGGTGATTAAACTTTCCATTCTAAGATTTTGTAGTCGCAAAGCAAATAGTTTTAGTGTTAGCAGTTACACGGTTGTGAACAATCTAAATTATGGAACAAAATTATAGCCCTTTTATTGTATAAAGTCAATAATTAGTTAACTACCCTCATTAAAGTTATAAAAGATATGATAATAAAAATTTATAATCGTCAAAAACATTTCGTAGAACTCATAGTAGAACTAATCAACATTAGCAAATCACATTAGCTCACTAATTATAAAAAGGTGAATGCAGTTCTTAGTTGGTATTGTTGCGAGATATTTCAAATCATTTAATCACTTAATAGGCTCATTAGAATCAGAAGACTACAACCATCATTCTAATTACTTAATTACTTGTCATCAGACTCATTAGATGACTACACAATATGTTATTTTGTATTTTGAACGTATGCAAGGTTTTAAAATTCCTTTTTTGTCGATATTATTATGTGTCCGGTTATGTTGTAATCATACTTTTAGGGTATGATCAATTAACAATTTCATTCCCCTATCTTTCTAAAAGAAGCGACAGCATGGGCACTTTGACACTGATATTCAACTATTTGGTATTGTTGGAAATCTTACAAGATCAACAAGATACTACACACCTCTGTCTAGTCCTTCAGGTCTATAGGGGTGATGCTATTTTATGTTAAGAGTTGTTAAAGCTCTGAATTCTTCAACTTAAACACTAAAAGGAACGTTTAATATGTAAAAATAAATAAAAATATTTTGACGATTTAAAAAAAAAGGCATCTACAACCATTATGTAACGTATGTCAAAAAATCATAAATAATTAGTACTAAAACCTCCTATAAGGATATTACGGTTATCGCTGCCGTTTCAGAGATATTTCGATTTTTCATACTAGCTCCATACAAAATTTTCGTAAAAAAATTATAATTCCTTCGTTTTTGTGCAGAATCAATTCTGGTGTCATTTTTGTATATTGTTATAACAAATAGAAGTGATATCCGGCACAAAAACTGGCACTTGCAAAATAAAATGCCTAAGTCTATGAAAGCCGTTTTTCAGCCCACCGTGCGACGTTAGACGATGCACGGCTTTCAACGCCGCGCGCCGCACCGCACCGCTGTGCCGGTCGGAGTGGGGGGTGTTAGGTTTATTTTCGTTACGGAATTTATTGATTCGGTCGCCGCGCTCAAAGCCCGCGATAAAAGCTATGCAATAACTTAACATTTCAGGATGTGCATTATTTATCTTACATGTTGTATATGTAGGCATAATAAAAGCCTCCTATTCTTTTTTTCCTATTTTTCTCCTATCCTCCTCCTGCTACTTCTCCTTCTCCTCCTCCTCCTCCTCCTCCTACCCGCCTCCTCCTCCTCCTTTTTATGAGAGTAATCCACCACGCGGTTCCAGTGCGAGTAGGTGGATATGTCATGTCTTCGACATTTCCTCAGGATATTTTCCTTTTCATCGTTGTGAGAGCTGTGTTTATTACGAAATTATTCAAAATAATGTGCCTGCCCGGGTTGAAACTTGTGATATGCAACTCGTAAGTCATGCCTGTAACCATTGAACCACCCCTGCACTGCTCACATAATTTACGTTAGCCTAATATCTACTATCCTTTAATGCCTACTATCCTTAACGAACTAACTTTGAGTAATTTTTTATGCAAGTCGTGTTTTATTAAATTATTTAATGAGATGTATAATTTTTTGGAATATTTTTCAGAAGAACGCGCATGTTTCAACATTTTTTTTTTGTTGAATTTGACATATTTAAAAAACCGAGCATATCGGAATAAACAGACTCAGCTCAGACCTCACTAGGGCGTCCAATCCCGGAATACCGAGATCTCGGTATTGCGGGATCCCGCATCATTTTCCAATCCCACGTGATGCGGGATTACAGGCGCGGGATCCGCGGGATTTGCGGGACTGAAAAAAAGCATGCATACGACCTCTCGCGAGCACGATTGCTCGGTGACTGGCGGCCGGCAGTGTTGCAAACAACGCGGGGGCCGATGTCGCCCGTTTTTCACAGCTTATGTAGCCTAATATAGCTGAATTTCAGTCAGTAGTAGGCAAAGTATGTAGCCTAAAACATCAGTAAGGTTTTTTATTCGGTATTTGTTACTGTTTTTTGTGAAGAAAAAACGGTGTAATTTGATTGATCTCATACTAATAGTCTATATATACTAATAGTAAATAAATGTGGAGTTAGTTGATTAATTCATTGTTTTTTTTTGTGATGAATAAACGGTGTAATTTGATTTTAATACTGGAATAAATGTGGAGTTAGTAGATTAATTCATTGTGTTTTTAACCGACTTCTAAAAAAGGAGGAGGTTCTCAATTCGGATTGATGATCTTTTCGTTTATTCTGCATTGCGTTTTTTATTCGCGCATAACTCCGTCATTTACGAACCGATTTGGAAAATTCACTGACCCACTAAAAAGCGCGAAAATAAAAATTCTTTAAATTAAAAATACTTTTTTGCAAAAAGTAAAACCGACTTCCATATCAAAACACTACAAAGCCAAAAATAATTTTAATTTCGGTAGTCGGTGTTATTGATTTTGTATTTTCTTTTTTTTTTCACACCGCCTTCCGAAATTAAAATTATTTTTGGCTTTGTAGTGTTTTGATATGGAAGTCGGTTTTACTTTTGGATATTACCCACATTAAAGATATATGTATGTAATTTGGGTTTCTCGGAATGCATCAAATTCTTGGGAATGTGATTAGACAGAAGTCTATGCTTTGGTAAAAATATAAACGAAATTGTTGAAAAATGCTCTAAACTTTTAAATATATTAAAAATGCTCGCGGGTAGCTCCTTTGGCATGCATACAATTCACATGCGCAGACTGTATATCGCGTTAATTAGGAGCCGAATGGATTATGGGTGTTTTATTTATGATTGCAGTGCGAAAACACATACTGTAAAGTTAGATAAATTGCAAAACCAGGCCTTAAGGATAATAGGGGGTTTTATTAAAAGTTCACCGATTCACGTAATGGAAAGCGAGTTAAATATAGCACCGTTATACTTGAGAAGGCAATACTTGGCATATAAATATAGTTTGAAATTAATTTCGTGGTCCAATAATGTAACTGCTAATAATATTTCGGATCTAAGTGCTTTTTGTAATATAAAGTATTGGGAAAACAAGTGAAAACCTTTGCTTGTGAAAACTTACAGGGATGTTTGCCAATTTAATATTAGTTCTGGTCGTATTCTTAGCATGTTTAACTTAGATGTATGGGTTACAGGAATTGATATTGGAAAAATAATATGTGTAAATCTTGAGAGTATTGAATATGCCAAAAGATGTTATGACCCAAATATATTAGTGAACAATGTCATCGCCGAATTAAAGGAGTGCTACAATGGCTGGCACAGCATATTTACCGATGGGTCTAAAAGTAATCTGGGTATGGGAGCGGGATTCTATGATAAAACCTTACAACACAAAGTGGGTTTTAAAATCGATTGTGATGTATCATTGTTGTGTGTGTTGTTGTGTGATTGTATTGTGATGTACGTTGGAACTCATTGCAATATACCAGGCCTTATCTTACGGAATGAATAATAAGTTGAATAAAATTGTTATTTTTTCGGATAGTAAGAGTGCCTTGCAACATGTGGCTCGATGTGCCTCTGGTCGCAGAGGTACAGCGATAGCCTATGATATCTTGAAAGCTATTAATATTTGTAATGAAAGGGTACAGAATTGAAGTTACAATGGGTTCCAGCACATATTGGTCTGAAAGGGAACGAGGAAGCTGACAGTATAGCTATGTTGGCGGCAGTAGAGGGTAGGATATTTGACTACTTACCGGATCATTGGGAATTAGTACCTAGATTTAAATCACTATGTTTTGATGAATGGATAAAAACTGTTTGAAAGTAAATCAATAGACAAAGGCATATGATACAAAACCATTCAGGGTGAGCTTCCTCGTGTCCCTTGGTTTGATGGCAATAATTTGAGTAGAAATTATGTTAAATTAGCACTTAGACTTAGATCCGGACACTATCCATCAACAAAGTTTGCTTTCTTAATGAAAAAATCCAATTCTCCTAATTGCATAATTTGCGATAAAATTGAGGATATTCAGCATTTGCTGATGGAATGTGTCCGGAATAAAGATGAACGCGACTCGCTGCTGAACGACTTTAAGTTAAACATACTGGATGTAGGACTAGTTCAAAGCATTTTAGCAAACCCAAAATCGAAGGAAGCAAAAGGACCATGTCGTTTAGTTTTAATCGTTCAGCAGTGAGGAGCTAGTATTTTAGTTTTTTAGTGTTGCATTTTATTATTACTTAGCGGATCAATTTTGTTATAAGGTACGATGGGGTTGACATATCCTTATTGGACAAAAACCCCAAATAAAAAAATATGAAGATAAAAAAAATCCATACAACCCGTAGTGATCAAATCATATGAGAGACATGTAGGTTTATGTCTATGGCGCTCTTTAGAGGACAGAATCACGTAGATTTGTTCAGGCCCGTTAAAACAGTGCAAACATTTGTCAGCTATCGCATAGCTTAACCTAGAAATTTAAGGAGCTCAAACGATTTGACGAACAATACTAAAGTAAGGACATTTGGGTAGGCCGTATAAAACTGCCAGACAAATTAATTTATACTATTATTAACTAGAACATTTTTTACGGATTAAGTCTAAGATTAAGAGAGCCGCAAATAAGTTAAAGCTACCCAAAGCTAACATTTACTATTCTTTTTTTCGGGGTTCCTTCTTCCGCTGTGAGTAGAGCAGAAGGGCTTGTTAGACTCCTACCTCGGATACATAATAATTTGTATTCACAATATACCTATTGGAAAAAAAGAACAGCAATAGTAGATTATTAACCAAGGGCTGTATGACATCAATTGCATACGAGGTTTTTGGCGCCTGAGCGAAGCGAAGGCGCTAATTAACCCGAGTATGCAATTGATGCTTACGCCCGAGATAAATACTCTGCTTTACATATCGATTGTGAGGTAAGTAAACAACAAGACAGCAGGTTTCAATGAACATTTATTAAGAAGAAAAAAATGTGTATTTAATTAAAATTAATAGTAAAATTATTACAATTTGTAAGAGATATGGTCACGTTCTTTTTAGGTATATTTATAGTTTGAATATGAGTTTGTGATGATAAGACTTGAGTTTGAGTGACTTGAGGTTCTTGCATCGTAAATGGCGGCAGTTGACTGGTACTATTTTCTTCATTAAAAAATGGCTCAGATGATGTGCTTTGACGTGGTGATTTTAAGTTTATATTTTCTGTTATTTTAGAAGTACCTAATTTTGCTTTTGTTTGCCATCGAATCTTCGATATAACCTTCGGCCACTTTGCTGGACTTCCAGCCGCCGTGCCTTTTTAACAGAGTGAGGTTGGCTCCCGAATCAGCCAATAGAGTCGCTGATGTTCTGCGAAAGCAATGCCCGGTGTATAACTCTACGTTACTCAGTTTTAAATATGTGGCTATTTGCTTTGGCATGCCTGTAAATTTGTTTTTTCCTATTACTTGTCTGTGGCATTTTCCTTTACTGTAATTAAGAAAAAAACGATTTGTATCCACGTTTTCAGGCCGAAGAGCTTGATATTTTTCAACATAATTTGCAAATTCTTCATGCACAACAAATGACCGGTCAATTTTAGTTTTCGTGTTAGGCAGTTTTATGAGTAGTAATTTGTTATGTTTTTCTACATTTTCTATTGTCAAGTTTGTCAATTCCACGGTTCTACAGGCTCCCGATATCCCAAAAATTAGAACAACCTGTAAAAAAGACATAAGTTGTATTAAAGGCACCAAATTCGCATAGTATTTCTGTGAAATATTTTGGTAACTTATTAAAAAGGGCAAGTAAATACGTAGGTACCTTTATTGCTAAATAAATTTCATCCGGAGCTTCATTTAAGAATTTCTGTACTTCTTCTGCAGTAAATACCTTCGATTTCTTGCTTTTAAAGCCGTCAGACTGCCTTTTCAAGAAAGCAGTAAGTTTAGTAAAATCTTTCAAATTCACGTCATGTTTTGTCATCATTGTAGATTTTAGAATGGAATAAAAGCACCATAAACTGGAAGGTTGTAGCCTCTTAGATAATTCATCAAAATATGATATAAAAACACTTTCAGAAAGAGATTTCCCTTTTTTTTCTGACCGCCATTTCATAAATTCGTCGTATGCCTTTACATATCTTTCTTTCGAGTTCGGCGGTAATATATTTTAGACAACTGTTTTTGCCCTTTCTTTAATAAAATCGGGCGTTAGATCTATGTCTTCGTCACTAGACATGTTTAAAACTTTTGAAAAAGAACTCAAACAAGAAAATTAATTATTTTCGCGATGCTTTCGCGCCTACTAATAGACTGCCTTTTTTTTTCACGCACGCAAGCGCGTCAAATCTTGCTGGCCAGTTTGATTTTTAAATCGATTCCATCTAACATACGATGTGGAAACAAATAGTTCCATATTTAAAATAAAATCTTTATAAAATAAATTGTCTAGATTCCGATTCGAGTAATTAATCGATACCGAGAAAAAAAAAAATAACTTTTTAAAAATATTCTTCGTGCAGTATGAGTATGACAGTTCTTTTTTCAAATTCCAAAACCTATGCTGTAATGATAGTCATACACCCCGGCATTCAGGGGTGTAAGGGTGTACTTACAGAGCAAGAGATATGTAAAATATATTTTTAGACGCATAAGTTTAAAAATGCAGCCTATTTTATAATTTTGCTATTTTCATTTTTTTTTAATATTGAATTTGGAATACAGAAACAAAGAACACTATTTTTCACCGACGACAAAAAAGGAGGAGGTTATCAATTCGACGCGTATATTTTTTTTTATGTATGATCACTGATTACTCGAAGACGGCTGGACCGATTTGGAAAATTCTTTTTTGTTTGAAAGAGTATACTTCGAAATTGGTCCCATTTTCATCAAGTCAGGATCTGATAATGGGATCCTGGAGAAATCGAGGGAACTCTTCGAATATTATTGGCACACCTATGGCGTTTTGGGTATTTCTTATAGTAACTTGTGCAGTTGATCTCAAAAAGTACCATTTGAGGAAGTGGAACTGATGGTGAAGACCACAGATGGCCGCCGAAACTACTAAATAATAAGTATTTCGTAGATTGCGATTCGATTACTTGATAATGGATGTTAATAAATATATCTTATATATAATAAAAATAACTTTAATTTTGGAAGTCGGTGCCAAAACCGAAAATACAAAACTGAAGACACCGACTACCGAAATTAAAGTTATTATTCACTTTGCAGTGTTTTTGGGAGTCAGTTTAATTTTTTGGTAAAAAGATTTTTTAATAATAACAGAAGTCAGATGACATTGACACATTCGATATTACATTTAAGTATCTAAAATACTTTTTGGCCACATTTCTTGGCGCGGTGACGACTCTCTTAAACGTCTGGTCGTGCAGGGCAAGGTTGAGGGCTCTGGTGCCCTCAACCTTGCCCTGCACGTGGGTGATCCCGATGAGATGGACAGACCAGGTTAAAGCGGCCGCTGGCAACACCATGCACGAGTGCCGTAGGAAAGTACATGCCAGGGAAGAATGGCGGTGGGTGATAGAGCGGGTCACTCAACACAGAGATACCATGTGACCACGATCACTCCGTCAAGATTGGAGCGACTGAGAAGAAGAAGAATCTGAAATACTCTTAAAGAAATTCTGCCACATTACACGAACAAAAGACGAGACAAAAATCACGATTTTCAATAAACTGTAACTGACAACATGTCGTAATCAAATAGATATATCTACCAATCCCAAAATAACTTGAATAGAAGCTTCAACTGATTTTCAACAGATTCAAAATTCAGATTTCAAATTTCAACTGATTTGGTAAATAAATGAACACATTTATTTACCAAATCAGTTGAAAATTTCAAAGGGTAAATTAATATGATATTTACAAAATGAAACAGATGCAAGCCCGGATGGCGTGGGTTGATTAAAATAGCGAAATTTAATTCATTACACCATTACAAAGCGAAGCGTGGGCTCTTTGTTTTCAAATTAACTTTAGAAATATAATATCGTATTCTGCATTTTTTAGGATTTGAACCAAATGAAAAGAGAAAAGAAAGTGGCTTTGATGTTTGAGTTTGTTTTGGTTCCTTCTATAAGTAGTTAGCTAAGAATTACTGGCCATTTTTCTTTTTCTGGGTGGGAAAATCAACAAATGACTCCTTCAGCTGTGGGTGGAGCGAAGGGACTTGCCAGCCGGCTCCATCAGTTGCCCCTACGTACTAGGGCCGCGGTATCTCGTTAGAATATTCCCGCAACTTTGGCGGGTAATGGCCCTATCGGCTCCCGTCTAGCTGCTTATTTGAGGCCCGCGTGGAACACGGCGCGCCGCCGATTTGGGCCTGGCCCTTACCAGACGGTGAGCTAGCTTGCCATCCGCAGGCCGCAAGCTGTAGCGTGAGTAAGAAGAAAGTTGTTTCAACACTTCTAGTTTTAATTTATGAAAAATAAGTGTTATTTATAAACGCCCCAATTTCTCTAAAGTAAGTACTAATGTGGTGATCGTATAACACTTCGGCCGCACTGCCCCCGATTTTGAGGGTTCCATAGCTGATTGGCAAAAACTGGAACCCTTAAAATAGATTCCTCATGTCTGTCTGTCTGTCTGTCCGTCCGTGTGTCACAGCCACTTTATTCCCAAACTATTAAGACTACACAGTTGACATTTTTTAGGTAGATAGATGTATTCTGTGAACCAATTTACTTATTTTATACTTTAGAAGGTGAACTAACCAAAAAAAAAAAAATATTTCATCAATCTTATACATGTGGGGTGTCTATAGATAGGTCTTTTCCTGAAACCATCTTTTCTCTAAATCAATAATTTGAAAGATTTTCAAAGTGGAAGTGGAGTGGAAGACTTTCAAAGTGGTAAAATATGTGATCTTTTCCAACTTTTAAGAACGTGATTTTAATAAAAACTTTCTACGAACATTGGTTTGAACGAGATATAATCAGCAGTTTTTGAGACAGCATATTTTCTAAAATCGCAAATAAAACTTCGTATTTTATAAAAACACTGTGAACAACACAGTCATTTCTTAACAAGTTCATAAATCTATGCTTGCTACTACAGACCCCTCACGGGTGAGTCCGACACGCACTTGGCCACTTTTTAATCTCTGATGATAACTTATAATATACTAATTTTAATGATATGTTGTGTAGGTAGGGCTACCATTACCAAATTTGCCGGCCCCAGACAAAGACCTATAAACCCTGGACATTTGGGTAAAATCACAGTTTTTCCCCGGACACCGTAGAAAAATTAATTGTTGAACTTGAAACTAAAAACAATGATGTTTAATTATGGTTTTTATTTACTGATAAAGTGATAACATTGTAGAGCTTTAGAACTTTTTTAATAACATTCTCTTCCTTTTCATTTAATCAACGTAACATAAATAATGAGATGAAATACCATAGGAAAATAATAACAGAGATCGTGCTTTTTGGTACCCGTAAGACCAATGTGTGTCCGGGTTTTACCTGGATGCTTATTGGGAAAATCCCCCCGGACGCTCCTGGACGCTCTCCAAACTAGGACAAATCCGGGAAAACCCGGACGGATGGCAGCCCTATGTATAGGGCAATTTTCTTCTACATTAACAGAACTACATATCAAACGTATGGAATTCGATAAGAAATAATAGGTACTGTATTGTTTTAAATAGCTTTGTAAATAACTCATTATTAGTAATTGTAATATGCTAAAGATAAAAATGATAACTGTGGATTATCCTTAGGAGGTAGACATACAATTAGATTTTTTTTGTAGATCTTTTTAAGAGATAGGTAATATAGGTATAATTCTGTAGTACATTATTTTGATCTATCTTGTAAGGTTTAGCCGGCATTTGTAAGCGCTCAATGGTATAACTACTTTTTACATCATATTACAAATCTTTGAAATTCTGTGTTTTTCTCTAATATGCATATTGCATGTGTTATACATACATATACACCATTCTCTTGAAATCACCCTGTCTATTGATGCACCATCCTTCTTACCGATTTCGGCCAAGGTGGACAATATGATAAAATTATAATATAATAATAATAATAAATGTATTTAATTACCAAAGAAACACGCACACAGAGAAACAAAGTTTCAACATGGTTTCATTACAATTAAAAATGAAGTATTTAAATATAACTTAGTAGAACATAGATGGTTGTCGCATAAAAGTTTTACAAAATGTGTATGCATACAAAGGTCTCCTCTCTCCTAAACTAGGCCTACGCCTGTGTCTTAAGAGACAGTTATAGGCCAGAAAAACTATTTGAAATATTTGACAGCGTGACAGTGTGTCGAAGAGCCATTTTAAATACATTAAATGTAAGTTACAATTGGACGGAGTTATGCAAAAACGATCCAATCCACACTTTTACCGCCCATAAGACCGCCCATTGTAAGACCCTTTGTAGTTTTTTAAGTCCTTATTTAATTCTGTTATGGTGTACAATAAAGAGTATATCTATCTATCTATCTTTTCCGAAATTGAGTTATTTATACCAAACGCATCTTCAGGGTGATATATTAAAGATACCAATATAACTCAATTTTGGAAAAAGTGTGGAATGGATCCTTTTTGCATAACTACGTCCAATTTTAAATAAAACTAGTATTTGCGTGTTGCGCAAGGTGCAAGCACCTCGCGTGCTTGTGAAAAAAGAAAAAAAAGGGGGGGGGAGATGGGGGGGTTTAGTATTTGCGTGTTGCGCGCGGTGCAAGCACCTCGCGTGCTTGTGAAAAAAAAAAAAGGGGGGGGGTGATGGGGGGAGATGGGGGGTTTAGTATTTGCGTGTTGCGCGAGGTGCAAGCACCTTGCGCGATTGTGAAAAAAAAAAAAGGGGGGGGTGATGGGGGGGGTTTAGTATTTGCGTGTTGCGCGAGGTGCAAGCACCACGCGCGCTTGTGAAAAAAAAAAAAAAAAAAGGGGGGGGTGATGGGGGAGATGGGGGGGCTTAGTATTTGCGTGTTGCGCGAGGTGCAAGCACCTCGCGTGCTAGTGAAAAAAAAAAATAGAGGGGGGGTGATGGGGGGGAGATGGGGGGGGTTGCACAAGTATTTCGACTAAAGCATTGCCCCTCTAAATGAATCTGAAAAAAAAAATGTTCCAAGTCTCTTAATTTCCGAAATCCGCCAAAAGGGGGGCGGGGGGTTGGACTTTGAAAAATGGTTTTTACTTTACCGAGCCTCCTCTACACGAATCCGTAAAAAAAAAATACGGGTCTCGTAGTTTAACAGTAGTTTAGTAGTAGAACAATTATGTCAGTGAGTCAGTGGTAATTTAGCTTTATATAGTATAATGTAAGTAATAAATATTTAAATTAATTAACTAATGAAGTAAATGTGTGCGTATATTTTTTTATTTTTTTATTGATTAGCCATCTGCGCAGGAGATATTATAGTGCATACGTACATATGTGATGGGACGGCCGCGGCACTCGGACACGACCGGAGGGAGTTCAGGCGTATGACCAAGGGCTTAACGTGTTCAAAGATGGTTATCACACCACTAACTTCCAAACTCCGGGCTACTACTGAGAAAATTCTAACAAAAAACGTTATAGAACTTTTTGCTCAACCCGGAATTGAACCCGAGACCTCTTACTTAGCAGTCACGCTTGCGATAACTATGCTAAAATACATTGCGTAGTTTGGAAGATCTATGCTTACAGTGGCGGAATGCAACTTGGTATTATATTATGTAGAGATTTGAAAAACAATTACTTTTATCATTTAATGTGAGATCAAGCAAATATTAAAAAATATACATAATTATGTACTAAAATACTTAAAATACAAACTAGAATAAAGTATAAAAAATTGATCCTCAACGCTGTCGGCTGGCAACGTACCCAAGATACTGGCGGCATTGCCTCGGTGTATGGCAATGCCTTTGACCAAAGAAATAGCCAACCCTTAGGTCACGAGAAGCGTTAACGAGCCTTTTCGATATGTCTTTAAAAAGGCTGTGTGGTCCGAGAATTTCGACCCCAAAAGGCTCAAAAATATAGTTATCACCGAGATGACTATATTTAAGCCGCTGGAGGTTTTCCGCAGCCCAAGTTGCGTCCCACACTAAAGGCCTACCCATCTTCCAAAGGAACAATAATATGGCGTCCGGTGAGATACTTTGTTATCAGTGATTATCTCTATACTTATTTATTTAAACATTATGCAACACAAAAGGTACAATAGCGGATGTAATGCCTCAGGCACTACTTTATACTTTTTCTTAACACTTCATACTTATATTGTACTTACCGTGGAGTTCAAATAAAAGTTAGTACCGTGTTTGAACCACTGGTACCTATGCGGCTGCATATAATAAGATTAGAAACCGACACTAATATAGTTGGAAAAATGGGTTTAACAGAAGGCTTTAATTGCTCTCTTTGGAATTATGCACTTAATAATATACACAAAATTCACAAATATAAGCTCATATTTGGAATAGCAATGCTGGTTAATTACTATTTTTTAAGGATTTTCAAATAACCGCAAACACTTCGAAACTGTGAATTGTCGCAAATTCACATCGACTCATAGTTAAATTGTGATTCTGTAGAATAAAATCGGTATCAAATCTTACAATTTAATGGCCATTGTCATTAGAACAGTAAGTAGAACCGGGTCCAAATGTATCGAAAAATGAACCTTAATTAACGTGTTAAACGAGCACTTCCAACGCTTCTGTATTCACAGCTTCACATAATTATAAAACCAATCACATATTAATAACCATAAATAACTTTAACCTTCATTTACAACGTGTAACAGAATAAACGCAATTCCTGAAAGTAGTTGGTTCAGAATCGGCTTCTGAATCGATTTCCGTCATATAAAATAGGTGTTAAATTTTGATGTATGTACCATTGCATGATATGACATATCATACAATACGTTGGTCACGGCTTCCAATTGTACAACTTTGACAGTCGTGACAGGTAGTCAGGAGCAAGCATTTTGATACAAGTGTAGAAAGTTTGTTATTGCGGCCGAGGCGGAGTTACGCCCGAGCCGCAAGGCGAGGGGGTCATAGAGCCGAGTACTGCAGTAACAAATGTCCACGTGTCAAACGACGTTTTTCAATACACTTTCGAAGAAATAAAATAATAGATTTTCATTAAAATATTTTTTCCTCGCACTTTACCTTCACGGATTAAAGGAGAAGCAAAGTTATAAAGCGAAACAGCCTGATATTATTTTTATTTTCTTATTTAGAACATAAATACGTGTTTATTTGTTGATAAAAGCAAAATTATTTTATAAATAATAATGTTTATTTCTGATATTCTGTTCATAAACACAATTTTAATTTTCATTAAATATAAGGCCTTAAATACATGCGCCTCGTTGCGGTTAAAAAAAAAACAATCACCGCCGAATATAGGAAATTGAATAGTTGATTAATGTTATCTGTGGCAAAATCTGGAATGGTAAACCCTGGGGGGTTCCACGGCGGGAATTTGAATTGAAAGGGCGCTAAAATTTGCTAATTTGGAAAAAAATGATATTTTTGTATAAATTATAGTTAAAATTCGATTAATAATTTGTAAATAATCGTTTTGTAAATAAATATAATGTTAAACAGTGAGGCCGGGGGTGAAATCCCCCCGGCCACAAAAGGCCCGGGGTCTTCGGGCAAGCGGGCCAGAAAAATGGACGAAAATGATGATGTTAGCGGCGGGGGTGAGGAAAGTTTGAACTTTTTACCTTTTCTCAAACCTAATTACAAAAGACTCTACCCTGAAAATTCTACAAAATATGAATTCAAAGTGTTTGTTGAAAGCAGTAATAATGAACGATTAGGCAACAAAAGTCCCATTTACCTTAATCATATATTCACGGCAGAAATTAAAGGAGTAGTGGCCATTCACAGAGTGAACGCGAATAAAATTGCGATTATATTTAAACAATATAATACTGCCAACAATTTTTTGGCAAATAATGTCTTTCTGGAAAGATATAAATTGAAGGCATTCATCCCTGCAGCTCAAATTGAAAAAACTGGAATCATCCGATATGTTCCTACTAACATTTCTAATAGAGAACTATATTGCAAGTTATCTTCTACTTATGAAATTATTGCTGTGCGTCGCTTTTTTAGAAAAGTAAACAATGAAAAAGTGCCTTTACAAACTGTCAGCATAACTTTCTTAGCCAATACATTACCTGATTCTGTACAGTATGACTTGTTTTCATACCGCGTATTTGAGTACATCCCTCCTCTGCAACAGTGTTATAGATGTTTTAAATTTAATCACTCGGCAAAGGTCTGTAACGGCAAACAGCGCTGCAGTATCTGCTCGGGTGAACACTATTACAAAGACTGTGATAAACCTAATGAACTAAGTTGTATCAATTGTAGTGGACCACATCTAGCAATTTCAAACTCATGTCCTGTTAAAATAAAGAAAAATCTAGAAAAGAAAAACAAAATTACGTATGCTAGCACTGTTGCCGTTACAAATGAAAAGAAAAATTTTAATGCTGATTTTCCAGCTCTTGTATATAATAATAAAAATATTGTAAATAAATCAAACAGTAACCCTGATGTCCCTGTACAAAAAACTGTAAATAAAGTTCAGCAATCTGTGAAATCTGTTACACGGAGATCTCTATCTGTTGATGAACTTAAAAGTCAATTAATTAATAATGCTGACTTAACCAATGCTATAGTTCGAACTTTAATTTCTATAGCTAACAAAGGTGACGACACTCCAATTACTTCTATTGCCATTAAAGATTTATTACTCAAAAACCTTTCTTAATTTATGGATTATAGTACCTCAAATAAGTCTTCTTTAAGAATAGCCCAATTTAATATTCAAAGTATTTATAATAAAGTCCCTCTTTTGTTAACATTTCTACGAGAAAATGACATTGATATATGCTTATTAAATGAAACTTGGTTGCGAGACAGTAGACCTTGTCGTATAACTGGATATAACATGTATTATAAAAATGCTTCAAATGAACATGGTGGGGTAGCCATACTAATTAAACCACATTTAAAATACAAAGCACTTTCCACAGTATTTTATGATGAACTGCAAACTGTGGCATTGTCCGCATCTACTTCTAGAGGAGATATTACTATTTTGTGTGTTTATTGCCCCCCTACGGGCCCACTTAGAACTAACATCTTACGTGACCTTATTCACAATCTTCCTAAGCCTATATTCGTGGCTGGAGACTTTAACGCTCATCACATTGCTTTCGGATGCATATCAAATAAACGAAGAGGAGAGCAATTATATACTGTTATAGATGAGTTAGATTTATGTATACTAAACGAAGGTGACGTTACTACTATGCAATATCCAAATCGTAATCCATCAGCTATTGACGTGTCTTTGGCTAGCCCATCAATTACCCCTCTCTGTAAATGGTCAGTCCATGATGATAACATGGGCAGTTATCATTTCCCAACAATAACAGAAATAACTATTTTAACTGATCAATACAATGTTAATCCTCCTATGAATAAATTTATATATAATAAAGCTGATTGGAACCAGTACGATGAACTTTCGAAAACATGTTTTGATAATATTATTCTTAACAGTTGTGACCCTCTTAGCTCTTACAATTCATTCTGTGATATACTTTCTACCCTGAAATCAGAATGTGTACCAAAATTTACCAAATCCACAGAATACAAAAGTAGGCCACCTGCACCTTGGTGGAACGATAAATGTAAAAATAGCGTCATTGCATCTAAAGAGGCTTTAAAATTATACAGGAGACTACCTACTATTGAAAATTATATATCTTACAAAAAAGCAGATGCTTTGAAAAAACGAACTATTGCCGAAGAGAAAAAGAATAGTTGGAGATCATTGTGTGACAGTTTTAACAGAACTACGCCTATTTCAACCATTTGGAATAATATTAAGAAATTTAAAGGACTTAAAGTTAACAAATCTTACTCTGATGAATTTATTCCACAATTTTTAAACAAATTATCTGTTAACGACGATGAAAAAACAACTGATTTAAATACTTTTTTTAATTTACATAACAATGACAATAAATCAAAATATTTGCTAGATCCATTTACATGGTGCGAGTTCTTGATCTGTCTTCAATCTAGAAAAAATACTACTCCTGGAATGGATGATTTTCCCTATATCTTGATTAGCAAATTAAATATTAAAGCTCAGAAGTTATTTTTAGTTATTCTCAATAATCTTTGGCATAAACAAATAATACCATTGTCATGGAAAACACAATGTGTTATTCCGGTTCTGAAGCTTGACAAGCCTCCAGATAACTGTGACTCTTATAGGCCTATTTCATTATCTTCTTGCTTAGGAAAAATATTTGAAAATATGGTAAAACTTCGTCTGGATCATTTTGCTGAATCAAATAGTCTTCTACCAAATATCCAATATGGTTTCAGAAGAGGCAGAAGTTGTGCTGACAGCTTCACTTGTCTCGTTTCAGATCTGAAATATGCAAAACAAAATAAGAAAAGTGTAGCAAGTGCCTTTTTAGATATTCAAGGGGCATTTGACAATGTTCAACCGCAAATTCTAGTTCAGGTGTTATCGGGGTTAGGCATACCTGGCCTACTTTGCAAGTGGATTTATGAATTCATAAGCAATAGAATTCTATATGTTAAATATAACAACATTTTACATGGACCTAGAACTGTCTCTAAAGGCACAATGCAAGGGGCCACATTGTCCCCACTTCTATATAATTTATATACATCTGAAATTTGTAAATATGTAAATACTGAAAATGTAAATATTCTCCAATTTGCAGATGACTTAGTGATATACAGTGTAAATAATAATATTGACATGGCTATTGATAATGTTAATTCAACTCTTGTTAATTTAAATGGGTATTATGAAAAATTGCAACTTAAAATTAATCCCCTCAAAAGTAGTGCCATGATTTTTAGCAAAGATTTTCCTTCTACTGCACTCTTGTACAATGATCAAGCTATTCCTGTGGTTGACCAGCATAAATTTTTGGGTGTAATTATTGACAAAGATTTATCCTTTAAGCCACATATTAACTACATTGCACAAAGAGCAATGAAAGGCTTGAACATCATCAAATGTTTAACTGGGGTATCATGGGGAGCAGATCCATTGACTCTCTCCATTTTGTACAAAGCTATTATAAGGAGTCATTTTGACTATAGTTGTATAGCCTATTTAGATAGTAAACATGTAAATAAATTAGACTTAATACAGAATAAGGCCTTGAGGACTATATCTGGGGCCATGTGCTCTACTCCTATTAGAGCCATGGAGGTTGAAACTCTTATAATGCCACTGTCTCTTAGACGTTTGTTACTTGCAAAAAGATTTTGTGTAAAACTCTTAGCCACCAACAATCAATACGCCATTAAAAAGATCATACCTTACTCGATACCAATTCCAACTCCATTAACTTCAGCTGCTGATATTCTAAGCCACAAATTTCCAAGATTATCCCAAATTCTAGTAGACCTGAACAAAAAACATCAGAAATTGCAGAAAACAAGTTTTTGGCCCTTTTATGCTAAACAATTTTATACATTGATAAATGAAATTAACATTATTAAAGTAGAAGTAAATAATAATCTAGATTTACTACAGTTTTTAGATGAAAACAAATACTACACTTTATATACAGACGGAAGTAAAACTAATTCACATGTACGAAGTGCCATTTATGATCCCCGGATAGAGTTTTGTCAGAGCTTTATTCTGGATACTACTTGTAGTATATTTACAGCAGAGGCATATGCAGTCTTTGAAGCGCTTAAACATACTTACTTTATAAATAGTTGTAATAAAAACTTCCTTATTTTGACTGACTCTCTCAGTGTGATTAAATGTCTAGAAAATTATAATGTACATTTTAAAACAAGTTATATTGTCTATAAAATTAAAGAGATATTACTTGTCTTACGTCAAAAAGATGTTGAAGTCGCCTTTCTGTGGATTCCTTCACATAAAGGCATTACCGGTAATGAAGTAGCTGACAAGGCTGCATGTGAAGGGTTAAACTCATTAGATGTAAGACATATTACTGATATTCCATTTACCGATACCTATAATGAAATAAGAAAAGATGTGTTATTGCTATGGGATGATGTCTGGAAGAAAGACAGAGAAACTAAAGGCAAATGGTATGGAAGCATTCAAGAAGTAATACCTGTGAAGCCTTGGTACACCAAGCTAAAAGTAGCTAGCAGAGATTTTATAACCACTATTAACCGACTACGATTTGGCCACCACAAAACTCCTGCACATTTGGGACGGCTCAATATAATACCAACGAATTTATGCCCGTATTGTAACAATAATCAAGTTGGTGATATTCATCATCTGTTATTTAAATGTTGTCAGTTTAATATTCAACGTCTTTTGCTAGCCAGTGAACTGACAGGAAGTGATAGTGAAAGTAATTCATGTAAAATTGATTATAATGAAGCCCGCCGCTTAGAAGACTACTTAAAAAATCATAAGAATTTTATTCCATTATATAATTATATAAAACATACAATTGGAAAATTGTAAATACGAAGAAAATGAAGACTTGGCTATCTATAATACAGTTGAAAAATTGTAGACGAAGAAAATGAAGACTTGGCTTTTTATAAAACATACAGTTGAAAATTGTAAAGACGATTAAAATGAAGATCTGGCTTAAAGGACTTTGTATCCAAGCCAAAATCATTTATAAAAAAAAAAAATGGTAAACCCTGGTGTGTGAAAAATGAAAAAAATCCACGAGTGTGAAATATATTGCATGTTGAACCTAATCGTAGCGCGATAAGAGCCAGTTTTCGAGGAAGCGTATTGAATAGTACATTGTTCACCGAGAGGAGAAAGTGACAGATTACCGTCGAGGGTGTCGTTTGAAGCCCGAGCCGTAGGCGAGGGCTTTAAAACACCCGAGATCGGGAATCGCACTTTCTCTCGAGTGATACATAGTGCTTTATACTACACCTACGAGGAAAATAAATTCTACGAAAACTGAATCCTCAAACAACACGCAAATTGAAAATGGCGCCAATGGCGTCTGCAATTTTCACATATTCTTTTTTCAAATTGTTTATCCTGCCGCCGCAGGGTCGCACTGCCAGCCCGACACCATCCAACACACAGCTAGTGGCCAGTGTCATTTTGCGAACTTGGAGATAAAAACTCACTGTAAAAACTTTTTGGCTTTTGATATTTAGGTTACCGGCGCATAGTCTTACCCAAAATTATAAAAGAAAAACCACGTAAGAAATGGATTTTCATACACTTTTCTCTCCCGCACAGATGCGTTTTCTCCCCGCATATTTGTTCAATATGCAATGACGTACTTTCTACCGTAAATTTGATAAAGTATCAAGGTACTTTCCAAGCAGGTGTAGTATAAAAATAAGTTTTGCTTCACGCTTAAAAACAATCAGTACGAATCTAGCAAAATAGTCAATGCAAAATAAATGTTACATTTTATGTTCGTACTGTGATAATCTGAAAATATGATTAAATGTGACGCAATCTTACTTTGATAGTGACTTAACTTTTTCGGATTGATCAAGAAAGTATTATATAAAAAAGTAATATTAGCTAATTCAAATGTACATTATATTATCTCTTCTTTGAGCGATGCATAGGTTGTGTCTTCATTACTCGTAATTATTTCATTCTACTAAGATTATAATGCCAAAGTTTGTGAGGATTTGTGTATGTTTGTTATTCTTTAACGCAATGACTACTGAATGAATCTCAATAAAATTTTGTAAGTAGATAGTTGAGATTCTGGAATAACACATAGACTTTTTATCCCGGAATTCGTACGGGATCGGGATTTACGTAACATACCTATAACGCCAACGTTTACGCGACCTTTACGTAACGTAAAAAGTCGTGTACAAAAGCTAGTTCTTTATAACTATGGAAATGTAGAGTAGTGTTTAAGGTCAGTTAATGTTAACAACAGAAGTTACAGCCATTTGGAGTTAATCCACTTTCATTGTTTTCTGACCCACATCAGAATTACTAAACAAATAAAAAAAAAACAATTGAACCTCACCCACGCCCAAAATGCATAAGACCATAACAAACAATTTAATGAAGAAATCCATTGACGCGGAATAAGAATGAACATTAGGGCGAAGTTTTAACTAGGCGAAAAATAATTTTATTAGCGTAGGTAGAGCGCTGTGGAGCGCAGATTACCACCCACGTAAGCTGGGCAGATTATTTTGAAACGGCTGAAGTGGAGAACTGAGTTTGGACCAACTTTTCTGATGAATTGCGTTCTATTCCAAGAGAGCCAAATTGGGTTTTAGTATAGGAAGTACGCATTTTGTTTGTTCCTGTTCTGGCTTGGCGCGTTGTGGTGTAATGTTCAATGTAGAATGTAGTAGTAAACAGTAGTTAAGTTTATTATGAACATTTTAAAAGGAGCGTTAGTGTAATTTTTATACCAGGATCGCGCGCCAATCTCCTGCCATCGTAGCGGGCCTGTGGACCATCCGGTAACAGTCAGCAGCATTGACCTTTCGGGCCATTGCCTTACGGGGTTGCGGGAATGTTCTAACGAGATACCGCGGCCTCGGAACGCAAAGGCAACTGAAGGAGCACGGTGGGAATTTAAGTCAGTAGAAGTCTGACACTCCCTTCCGCTCTACCCACAGCGGGAAAATCATCAAATGGGGGTATTTGATGATTTTCCCACGCAGAAAAAAAAGGACCATGATTCTACTCCACGGGAAGCGGGAAGATGATTTTATCACCAAAAAATACAGTAAGTAATTTTCATCATCAACCACCTCTCTCAAAACGGAAAACATCGTGAGGAAACCGGCTTGCCTTAAGACCGAAAATTCGAAGAATTGCGACTTCCACCAACCCACACTGTGCTTGCCTGAATTACGACCCATTCCTTTTCATAGAGATGAGGCCTGTGTCCCTGCAGTGGAATCACTAGAAGCTGATCATATGTAACGAGTATAAACAGAGAACAGCAAGACGACCAGATACTTGTAAAATTATTTCTTGCTTCATACGCGAGATGTTCTCAATGTCAAAATACGTTTTAAGGTGGCGGTTCGCGTCACCACAGTATAAAAATAATAGACAGACAGTACGGAATCTACCTACAAACGCTCGAAACAGCACACTCACACAAACATGCGCACCGACGAGACCTCTAAGTCTTCGTTACAGTGCTCTCAGTAGTGCGTGTCGCATCGAGACGAGTGGTCACGTTTAAATTTTATTTATCTCCGAAAATGCCAGGAACGTTTGCGTTGTATACGGCTGTTTGAACTCGGCTTCAACAAAACCGGAGCTATTGTATTTCAGACTTCCTGCTGATTTTGAAAGGTAAGAATTATTTATTTGTTGTATTTGTTTTACTTATAATCATTATCGAATTATAAATCCGCGATCATGATGAATTCGTGATCTTATTACTTATAAATCCAGAATGCGGCGGTTATGAGAATATTTAAAGCCGATAGTGCAATAGTTGTAACAAAATGTAAATCAAAGATGGCGGCTGTAATAGGTATCAACTTTTTCGCCATGGGTGTTGTTTTCATGGTATTCGAGGGTGCTAAAAACGATAGTGCTGACAAAACGTGAATCCAAGATAAAACTTGCAAAGGTTACGCCACCGTAATGACAAAGTTACAAATCTATAGTTCTACAAGTTGTTCTGTGTTAATATTAAATTGTTTTTGATTAACCGCCGCCATGAAATTACCTATTTAAATATTGTATTTGTAAGCTAGGTAGTTATTTAAATTCGATGGATTGATCATTACAGGACAAAAATGTGAAAAAAAACAATACTAAAATCATTAAAAGTGACAACCCTAACGCTTTAATGGAGCGTAGGTAATTATGTCGTCAACTAGGCTTAGTTTCTATACTGCCCATCTTTATTCTGTGGCGTCACGACAGAGACAAGCGACCTAGACAAGAGACTGAGTCGAGAGACTACAACCATTACTTGACTTCAAGCAATACATAAGCATCAGTTCGCGAGCAAGACAGAGACAGGTGACAGATACGCGAGACAGCAGACTGCGTGGCGGTTGCTGCCCCTGACGAGTAGAGTCCACAGAACACTAGTACCCGAGTGTCTCGTGTCGTGCTTGAAAAGCACGTGTGTTTATTGTAAAATACTTTTTACCAAAAAATTAAACCGACTCCCAAAAAACACTGCAAAGTGAAAAATAACTTTAATTTCGGTAGTCGGTGTCTTTAGTTTTGTTTTTTCGTTTTTGGCACCGACTTCCGAAATTGAAGTTATTTTTCACTTTGCAGTGTTTTTTGGGAGTCGGTTTAATATTTTGGTAAAAAGTTTTTATTTCACTCTTTTTAGTTGGTCTATTTTTAATTTACCTAGTTACAAGAGCCTAAATGTCAACTACTTATAACCTTTTACAAAATATTGCTTTTCCCAATGCTGGGCCGTTAATTGTTGAGGAGATCTCCTGGTACTTCACCATCAGCTCTACATCGCCATATGCATTGTGACGAGCATAATGTGCTTAATATCCATATTCAAGTAATCGAATCGCAATCCACTCAATACTTATTATTGAGTAGTTTCGGTGGTCATCTGTGGTCTTCATCATCAGTTCTACTTCCTCAAATGGTACTTTTTGAGAGCAACTGCACAAGCTACTATAATAAATACCCAAAACGTCATAGGTGTGCCTATAATATTTGAAGAGTTCCCTCGATTTCTCCAGGATTCCATCATCAGATCCTGACGTTTATGAAAATGGGACCAATTTCGAAGTATACCCTTTCAATCAAAAAAAGAATTTTTAAAATCGGTCCAGCCGTCTTCGAGTAATCGATGACCATAAATAAAAATAAAAAAATATATATATATATACGCGTCGAATTGATAACCTCCTCTTTTTGTCGACGGTTGAAAATGACTAATTTTTCTGACGAAGATTGTGAAGACTGTGGATTCTTGGTCTCTAGTTAAATATAATTCTTTAATAGGTAATCTTCTTTTAAATTTGTAATTGTAATAATAATATAACAGCAAATCATCGCTTTTTACTTCCTCCAATAGAAGTTCTACTTAGATTTGCATTATACAACACAACAGACTGACTCCATCGACAGACTTGCTGATACTGAATTTGTAGCTTTGGTTGCGGTCTTGGCCTCGACCCACAGTACATGAAGAAGAGACCGAGACACTTGTCAGTCTCCCGTCTCAGTCTCCTGGTCTCGGCCGCTTGTCTCTGTCGTGACGCGAACCGCCACCTTAAATCATTCGTTTCATAAGCGCTGTAAACTGTTGTTTCCGGTAATCATTTACAGATCTTGCACAGTAAAGGCCTATCCGCACACAACAGTGCCGGCACAGTGCCGACACGTGCCGATCAGTAACGTATCGATCAGTGTCAGTGAAATATGATATTGTACCATACATTTTGTATGACGCTATCCGTACTCGTCAGTGACAGTGACGTTCAGTGATATCAGTGCTGCGCCGACATTCGCCGTGATCCGACGTGAATTTGTAGCGAACAATATTTTGCCTGAGACGGTCGCAGTGTTTCAAGATGGACGACGAAAAGTTGATTGAATTGGTCCGTGTACACCCTGCAATTTATGACCTTTCACATAGAAAATACATGGACAATAATTTTCATTTTACTTTTCAGTAAGTTTAGATAAAAGTATGTCGAAACAATGTTTAGACATCCTGAAATACTCAAAAAACTTTGATTCATCATCTATCAGGTGTTTATATAGGGTAGCGAACTCTCCTTCTTCTTCATCTAATATTAAAGCAATTGCTGCTAACTGTAATCTTGAATATCGAGGCATTTTACAAGCACGTCAAACTGCTGCAAGGTACTAAAAATCACTGCATGCGTCGCGTCGGTACTGACATGTATGAATAGCACGTCATGGAACGGTACGGTACGGAACTGTCGCTCACGTGTCGGCACTGTTGTGTGCGGATAGGCCTTAAACAGTCAGACCGAAGGCCGAAATTTACCACCAATCTGGCTAAAGGTAATCATGTTAAGTATATTTAAGTTGGATTTCATACATTATTCATAAAGATTCAAATAAAAATCTGCTGAATTACGCACAACCATAAAACGTGTTCTCTAAAAGATACATATACCATTTAAATCCACATAAAAAATTATTTACATAAAAGTAATCACGAATAAACATGAAAAAAATAACGAAATTGCCTCTCATTCATAAACGAACGACCGAATGAATGAAATACAGTTACGCTGCCATTCATTTCGGTCAGCCATTCGTAAATTGGTATTTTCAGTAACACAATGCAATTACATTTGTCTGAAATTCTTGACATTCTCGTAAAAATAGGTCAAGTTTGTGCCAAGTGTAGTTTCGTATTTTTAATTCGTGAAACCATTTTTCAATACACTAATTACTACCGGGAAGTGTACAAAAACCAGCGGTGAGGTGGAGCCATTTTAGACTTTCATAGTCTTAGCAACTCCTCATTCATACAAGATAAAGGACCGATGTGTTTGGGCCCATTGGATCCTGTATATCAACATTTTATAAATCACATTTTATCTTGTATAAAATGTTTAATAAAACGGTTTTAATCTCCGTAAGATAGTTCAACCCACGCAAATTCTTTAATCAGTTTAAAAATAGAACGACAAGCTATTCTTGGAGGAAATCTACGATAACATTTTAGGTAAGAAAAACAAGAAGATAACAAATAATATACGAACTGTATATAATATAGAAAACCTTCATAGAAATTTTTGATAGTATAGTGTAGGATTTTGAACAAAACATGACGTGATTCAATTCTGTTTATTTATTAATCAAGTTACTACATATGACCCATTGTTATAAGTAGCACTTAAATACTATGTTAATAAATAAAAATAGATTAACCCTAAATACACAAAATAAAACTTAATAGTACCTACCTGCCTGACGCACTCTTTACTAGACCCGCGGGTCCACTTAACTTCAATCATTTATTTTTTGTATTTTTATTGGTTAACCAGATTCAAACAAAAGAAAAACGCAGAATTGACTAGCAAAAGTGCAAGACTTAAACGTTTATTCTGCAGCAGTCTAAAATATATTAAAGGTGCATGTGCCAAGACAAACGTTTTTGTACCCAGAACATAATTAACGAGAATAATTAACTAAATGTAAAACTAAAAAAAAATTTATTATTTAACCCAAAGGTTGACTGGTAGAGAATGCCAGGACACATACTAGGGGAGAGAATCCCGCTCTTATTATATTATTCAAAATTATACAAATCGACAGGAATGTCACTTGATTGCATCTAGGGATCGAAATTCAAAATATACGATGTTGTAATATAAAACTTAAAAATAATCATAACTATTAACTTACACATATACACATATCACACATGCATATTAATAAAGAAAATTAAAACTAACAAAATTCACTCACAATCACATTCAAACGCAAAACATACCACTACTACGCTAGGAATAGGGATAGTATAGAACTACCGTCGATTAGAACACTTTATGGAAGAAAAACAATTCAGTTTGAGGGAGCGCAGCTTTATAATAAGTTACCAAAAGAAATAAGGGACTCCACATCAATAAATATATTTAAAAATAGGTTAAAGTTGTATTTGGCCAACCAGCAGCAATAGACTACTTACAAAATGTACTCGATAGATCGAACGACAATGTTTCTCATATTTAAGTGAACTTTGTATGTTCTTTTGAGAAATAAATTTCTTTAAACCGAACTCAAGTCACGAGTTGTAGGTCCTGGGTTTGAACCCAGGTAGGTACATTATTTTTGTAATTTATGCCATCTCTACTACTCCCAAATCGGTGAAGAAAACCGGGATTTCCTCTATAGAACTGAAGCATCGGAAGACATCTATCGGGACGCACCTGGCCTGCATGGTACATTGCGGCTCATTCCCTCTCAAATAGAGATAGCCTTTTGTTAAGGATGGGAAATCATCCAATGGGAGGGTGTGTCACATTTTTACTGACTAAAACCCATCCGTGTTCCATCATATGCCCTTCGTGTTCCGAGGCCACGGTAACTCTTTCGAACAATTCCGCAACCCCGGCAGGCAACGGCCCCCTTGTGGGCCCCGACAATTTTGCTGACACTCTTTGAGGCGCACGTGGAACACGACGCGCCGTCTACACGGGCCTGGTTTCACTCGGGTGGCGAGCTACCCATTGCTCGCAGCCCGCAGGCCCGCGCCTATGGTGGCTGCGACTCCCGACGCCCGGAGCGTCTCCTGCGGCGGCTGGGGTGCAAGGGTTGTGAGGGCCTTAGGACTCGACTCTCCCTCGCGCGTCCCGCCACCTTCGCTTGCATAACTGCTTCGCAGAAAGAGGTGACTGCTTCCCATGCCTCCTCGCTCCGGACCATAGATTGAACCAGGGCCGGGAGCGAGAGGTCACCGCCTATCACCCCTACGAGGACACGGCGGAGCTCTGCCTAATTCGACACAAGTAGCTCCCGAAACAACCGTGTCCGGTGAGCACCTGCGTCAGGCAGAAGGTGAGGACGCCATGACGCCTCGTCGTAAATTTACCGCCGCTATTGTAGCGTGCCCAAGATAGAGATAGCCGGCGTCCCAACTGTGGGATTATGCTATGTAATAATTCATAGCATTTGTTTTACTGCCAGCTCCACTTTCAAACACTTTCCTCAATTTTCAGGTAATTATATCGACTCACTTGCCAGTTTTATCTAGTCTTAATAACTAACTTGAATCGATGTTTTTCCTTTATCATGGATAGATAGTGGTTTAGGCGGAGCGAAGAAAGTGTAAGCCCCATAAATCCTCAATGTTTGCCTTAGCGATCAATAATAAGTATTTTGTGTCTCAAAAAAGATGTACGCTTTAAATGAGTCTGGATTTTGAACATAAGCTTAAAAGCAGAAAAATCATATTTGAACACATACATACATCACTGAACTGAACTTGTTGAGTTATTAAGTAGTAACTCAACAAGTTTGTAATTAGTGTTATATTTTCACCATAACTGATACTCCAACTTACCGAAAATTTTGAAAATTTACCGACACTTTGTTGGCGATTTTATTAAAATTCTTGGGAAATGGTATTCCTAACCTGAACATAGGCAGTGCCTAGTTTACAAAGCATTTTACGAATACACTGCCAAACTATAATTCTGTAAACTAGTAGGTACCTACTAAGTTTTTTGAGAAATTAATAATTGGATTGTAAAAAAAGCAATACAACAAAGGTTCAAAATTTTCTGGCTTCCGCGTACTCGTATCGACCCGTAAAGGCAGCACGATACAACAGCATAACCAGTTTTGGAAGCGCGTAGGAGGAGGCAGTCGGTATATAATGCCACAACACAAACTTCCAGACGTTTCTAGTGCGAGTTCCGACTTGTAATTTTTACACCTTCCTCAAGGAAGAGGAAGTCAATCCGTGTGAAATAGTTTTACTAACAATTTTTCAGTTTTAAGTTTTGTTCACTAATATATTTAAGTAGGGAGATAGGTGTACTTAGATTAAGGTTATATGACCATCATCTGTTAAACTTTTTCTCAAGTATGTTGGGGTTGGCTGTTGCTCTGAGTATTAGTGTTTTAGATGGAGCAACTGTATAACTGAGCTAACCCAGTAACTGGTTACCACGATACCACTTAGCCAGACCAGTGTCAGGTTTTAAGGACACCTTGACAGTCGTTACGGGTAGTCAGAAACCAGAAGTTCTGAAACTGGTCTGGCCAAGGGGTATCGTGTTAGGTACCCAGTTACTGGGTTGGTCTGATAGGTCAGGTCGCTCCATGTAAAACACTAATACTCAGCTGCATTCGGTTAGAGTTAGTTATGCTGGATGCCGAGCCCAGAATACTCGGGTAAAAACATTAAAACCTGTTGAAAATGCAAAGCTGTGTCTGTCGTTCTGTTTGTTTAGTGGGTCAAATAAATGTATATTCTTCATTGATATATTAAAAGGAGGAAGATACGGTACTAGACACAGCGTTTGGTCCTACAAAACTAAGTGATTGCCGGTAGTTGGCACTCAGTCGCGAACGGAACGTTGTTGATCACACAGCTCAAGAAATTCTCGTCTCTTCGTGTTTTTAAGATTTTTTTGGAATAAATACGCATCGAAATTACTTCTTGTGTAGCTGGACAGTGTTTTACTTACATCAGGAAGAAAAATAAGAGACATGGGTCATGGGATCACTTACTACGTACTTACCTAATACATGCAATCTCATTTCATTCATAAGCGCAAACATTCGGCAGCTGAGGCGATTTCGCTCGCACTACAGCGCCGTCTCCTATCTCTGTCCTTGTCTATTGGTAACTGTAGGTTTGGGACTGATGACGAGACTGAACACAGATGTGTGAGTTACCGTGCATGTATTCGTGCACCGAGCCCCAGTTTTACTGATTGCGATGTTAGAGAGTAAAATATCTTCCTCCTTTTAATATATCAATGATATTCTTTCTTTCTTTTCTTTAAGTTTTCACTTCTAAACATCTGCGCAAATTTTCATTTAGACATAGACTAGAGCTAGATCTTGAAGAGTGACTTTGGATGGACTTAGGAGGAGCGGGGTATCACACTGCCAACTTTCAAACTCTAAGCTATTACTGACAAATTCCTTACAGGAAAACCCAATAGTACTTTTTGGCTGATCCGGAAATCAAAACCGAGATCTCGTGCTTAAATTAAACAATTATTATTAAAATTCAAATTAAAATATTACAATTTTTAACATTACTAAAAATACTCTATAAATGTGTTCCATCCCTGCGTGTAATGTGCAACCTACAACAGTGAGTGATGTACGCACAATCCAGCCTACCCGCGAGCGCGGCCAGCATGCTGTTGGCGCTCCCTCGCACTCGCCGCACAAGCGAAGTGCCTCTCTTACGCATTATAGTGTAGAAGCAATCTACGCGCGCCTCCGCGAACATCGCCGATGCACTGCAAAAGCGCGGGAGCCCCAACAACATCCTAAACGCGTTATTGAATTGGACTCGAAGCTCTTAGCAGTCGCCTTGCGTCCACCCCACTAACGAGGAATTTATGCATTTATCATATCAAAATGTTCTGTAAATTTTTCTAATGCAAAAAATCTGAAAAACCTATCAAGCTACAACATTATGTTTACTACAAGTAATGAAATGAAATGAAATGAAAGATTTATTTTCTAAATTGGTTATAAATAACACTTGTTTTTTTGCGTGATAAGTTTAGTTTAGCTAGATGAGGCCGGTATTTCCTAACTGACTAGGTACTCTGAGAAGAAACACCGAAACAAACTCAGAGGTCAAAGTCTCTTTTAAAGTCCAGACAATTTGTATTTGTATATGAGAAGCATGTAGGTTCACGTCTGTGGTATTCTTTTGAGGAAATAACCACGCAAATTTGAGCGAACCTGTCTAGACAGTGCAAGCATTTGTCAGTTATCGTGTAGCTCAACTTAGAACTTAAGGAGCTCAACAATTTGACGAACAATACCAAAGCAACAATACCAATACCAAGTATGTGTACGACATGGATCTATGTATGAAACCCTAAAGAAATTGTGGCTTGTTGCTGTGCAAGTGAGCGTGCGTGACCCACCATCAATCAATGATCACATGGATTCGAGCATCCTCTGCGCGTAAATTACCTAATGAAGCGTCAATACCTTAAAGGCTGAGGTGTCAGACTTGTGATCGAGAGGTCGCAGGTTCGAACCCCACCCATAACACTATTGCCGTGAACCCACTTCAGACACAAGCATATTTAGCTTATTTGGAGGAGTTAAGAAGATTGCTAGTTATCTGAATTCTACCTAGATTGCTTAGTTCTGTTTGTAAAAGAAAGTTTGATTCTGTTTTTTTTTATTGATAATAGGTTCGCGTTTGACCACCATCGCACCTGATGGTAAGTGATGATGTGGTCGAAGATGGAGCACGCTTGCCTAAAAGTAACCTATTCACTCTTGACTTAAACACCCCTAGGTTATAGCTATCGGGAAACACAGACTCCGGCAGGGAATTCCACGGCTTAGCTGTACGCACAATGAAAGTATTCCCAAAACGTTTTGTGCGTATGGGTGGGATGTCCACCATGTACCGATGGCGCATCGCCGTTTGTCTTGTAGTCCAATGATGGAACGGGCTTGACGGAATTAGATTGTGTAATTCCATCACACACTCTCCGAAATGCAACCGATAGACTTGCAACTCGTCGTCGATGTTCAAGGCTCTGGAGCTTTGACTCGACCATTGCATCGTTGCCAATGAGTCTCTTGGCCCGTTTCTCAATGGGCTCAAGCGCGTCCAGTTGGTACTGATGAAATCAACTCTCTATTGGTGTAATTGTTGTAGGGCATTCCAATCCGAGGATAAGTAAATAAATTGTTAAATCTATTGACCTTTGTAACCTGAAAATAATGTTTTTTTTTTATTATAATGAACTAGCTTCTGCCCGCGACTTCGTTCGCGTGGGAGGGTTTTCCCGCGTAAATCCCGATCTCGTAAGAATTCCGGCATAAAAAGTAGCTATGTGTCAACTACCTACTTACCGAAATTCATTCAGATCCGTTCAGTAGTTTTTGCGTGAAAGAATAACAAACATCCATCCATCCATCCATTCTCACAAACTTTCGCATTTATAATATTAGTAAGAATGTCACCGATCCAATTAGGCAAGCGATGCAGCACCAACTCTGCATCCAATTGAAATACAGAGCGACCTCCCGAAATACAAGCAAACCAAGATGTATAGCTAAGCGAAGATTCTGATATCATTTTCATTGTTGGAAATTCGATGTTGACTTGATGAAATAAGTTTCGAACTTCACTTCGTGTAATTTTGACTTCGTAACAAAGGAATTTCGGGCCAGTTGTTCCTTCAGACTCTGTTGTAAATTGTGTGCCTTTTAAAGGAAATCAAGAATTGGCACTTACTTGTACAGTCTTTTACAGGTATTAATTCAAATCCAATAAATAAAAAATGAAGGAATAAAGTAAAGGAGAGGGTTAGAAAACATTTGAATAGTTCATTTTTGCTTGGCACGGGACGATGGGAAGAGACCAGACGGGATGACTATAATGCCTTGGAAGTTGGGTAGGCCTTTGGTGTGGGATGCTACTTGTGTTGACACCCTTGCGCCATCCCATCTTCTCAGTACGGTGGGCTGTGCTGGGGCGGCAGCTGCAGGTGCAGAAAATCTCAAACGGCGCAAATACAACAACCTAATTGGGTGCTATATGTTTGAGCCGTTTGGGGTTGAAACGTTAGGACCATGGGGTCCAAGTGCGCATCGACTCTTTCGTGACATCGGCAAACGATTAGTCGACTCCACAGGTGACCAAAGGGCTGGCCTTTTCTTTGGACAGAGAATCAGCATTGCCATTCAATGTGGCAATGCGGCCAGAGTTCTGGGCACTTTTCCTATTGATAGCAATGTTGATATATTTTTTATTAAATATAAAAAAAAATACTTAAGTTAAATTGTTCCAAAACAAAAAAAAAAAAAAACGTAAGCAATTATTAAAGAAAGTTCATTTTTTCTTTTGATAATTTTTCAGCCATTGTCGGAGTAACCGCGCGGGAGACATACAAAAAAATTAATGTCATTTAGGATTTTAAAAAGTTTTCGCGATGTTCTTCTTTCACTATTTTGTTAAAAGTGATGCTAATGAATATTACACAGAGTAAAGTGTTTGCTTCGGTTTGAATCCACGACCTAAAACCTGTATGTCGTGCTTATAACCATTGATATAGTACATAAACTAATTACAATTAGTAACATAAATCACCATTAAATATGCTTAATCATCATCATCATCTATATAGACTTTTTCAACTAAATTGGAGTCAGTTCCCAGTCTATCCGGATGAAGTTGAGTAACCCAGTAGATGGGTACCACAATACACCTTGGCAAGACTGGCATCAGATTTGCTGACCACTCGTAACGACTAACAAAAATGTTCAAGTGGCAGCCGGGATCAAAGGCCTTACGTGTTATCCGAAGCACGGATGAATCTCGATATGATAAAATGGTGATCCAACCATGTACCAATATCAAAAAAAATTGCTTATCTTGCTTGCGATACGTTGCCGATGATCTGGAGCTTTGTCTCGCCCTGTTCCCCGTTGCCAATGAGCCTCATGTCCCGTTTCTCGACAAACTGAAGTGCATCAAGGATTATTTGGAAAAACATAGATTTGTTAACAAAAGACGAGTGAATACATCATACAAAAACAGTTTGTGCACGCATTTAGAACTTATAATTTTATAAAACTGCCTATGGAAAATGCTGCAAGTTTCTTGGACTGTTTTTCGCACCAATATGTCTATCTTGCGCAAACTAAACGTAAAGATCAGACTAGCGACAACTTATCTGCGCAGAATACTGGAGTTTTTTGGTCACATAGCCAGGAAAGAAGGCCACAATCTTGAACAACTCATAATTACTGGCAAGGTTGATAGCAAACGACTTATAGGCCAACAAGGTGGGTTGATTACGTCCGAGAGCGTCAGCAACATGACGAGGCCCCCTCTGCAGAGGGCCGAAGCCCGCCGGGGTCGTGGGACTCATCCCGTTACCGTGGCCCCGGTATGTAAAGGGTTATTGAAGGAACACCGTGGATTTTAGTCAGTAAAAGTCTGACAGTCCCTCCCACCCTGCCCGGAGTGGGAGGACTTATTTGATAGTTTTACCACGTAAAAAAAAAAAAAAGACGTCCAACTACACGTCGCTCTACACGATGCCAAGAACAGGCATAGATGGCGGAACACCATAAGGGGTAACTATTTCCACGGGGGCTTCACCACCCTCAGCATTGAGGAACTCAACGCAAGGAGGAGGACTAGGTACATAAAAGTTAACCCTGTCTGTCAAACTAGGAGGCCTAGTTCAGTGTCAACGTTCAATTTAAGTTGTTACTTGAGTAGAGGTGAACTACTGCGACTTAGACACTACTTAATACTAGTGTTAGGCATTGTAATTGTAATTATTATTCCTTTCCTTTTCTTTACTCATGTCTCCTGTCTGATGTGTAGCTAGGTGATCAGTGCAACGTCTGTCAGTCAGGGTACCTCCCATTGGATATTGTAAAGGAGACTTTCCCGTACTTTATGTGACGTTTCATATTTTGTAATTTTAATAATAATCTAGGTATTATTCAATTTAAAACAACTGGCACAAAGCTTGTGTTGTTTTTTTTTTATCATATTTTGAAATGTGCGTTCATGAAATTTAGGACTCCTCCTACGTCGACCGGGAAGGGAGGTCAATTAACAAAAACATCAATCCTGACACATATTAAGAGGGGGGGGTTAAAGTGTGACAGAATTGATGGATTACCCTTAAGTACTAGAACTGCGGTTATCGTAATAACAATTATTATTAATAGAAAAATAACAACTTAATATGTTTTGTGAACTCTCCGATATTTTCAGTCAAGATTACATACCAATGTAAACACAACAGAAGACAACTAGGCTGCACAACTGGGGACGATACAGTCTAGTCCAGGCCAACTGGGCCTTCTCCCGTTGAGAGGGATATACCTACCGTAATGCTGCCGGTGTCTGTGTTTCCTGATAACCTGGTGGTGAGTCAAAAGTGATTAGGTTACTTCTAGGTAAACGTGCTTCATATTCTACCACTTACTATCTGGTGGGATGGTAGTCAAACGCAAGACTATAAAAAAAAAAACAAAAAAAAAACACCACGCAGACCCAGTGTTAATTGGTGGATGTCGCATTTCTCCAGACTTTTTGGACCTTTTTTTTATCGGGGGGAAACCTTCGAAAGGTGCCTGAACCTTTGGGGAAAAAGAACAGGGAGTGTGGGATTCCTAGGACCTAGGACATGCCGTTTTCATCCCAACGTTTCCCTTCACCATTTTGTATATATTCACCACTGTAATGATTTTGCCGGGCTTCTTTTCCGGGCGAAAATCATCAATTTAGTTATTAGATTTAGTTTTAGTTATTAGATTGCCTACTTCTTGGGTACTGGGGCGTGTTTAATTTACATGGGGAGTGGCGCTATCTACCGAATTATAAGCAGCCTAGTTCCGTCCATTCCGTAGATGCTTTTTCTATTAACTTTAGTAAATATTTATCTTGCTTGTTTCTATGTATAATAAATATATTGTGAAACTTATTTGGTAATAAAGGTATATTCTTATCAGTGGCGTAGGGTGAATTTTCATAAAAGGGAAGCCGGACCAAAAAATGCTTACCTTGCTCAAGTGTGATGAGTGAATTCCAGTAACTGTGGCCATGTGGCTGACTTCAAAATCTTGTAACTTCATAAATGATTATTTGTTTAATTGAAAATATTTATATATAAAATAATAGACTAATATTTGCCATATTTCAAAAGGGAAGCTGGTAGGAATCGAGTTGTATGGAGCCTTCGCCACTGATTCTTATTATTATCAAATGTTCTCACTAGCTCTGGGTGGCGCGAAAGAGAGTGTCAGACTTCCATTGACTGAAAATCTTCCCTAATCCTTCAGTTGCGTTACACAACGTGGCCACAACCCACCGTGTCTCTTTAGAACATTACCGCAACCCAAACACCCACATCCCGAGCAAATGTTGGCAGCCCGGGTACAAAGAGCGAAGTCTTAAGAAGGACAAGTGCGACCAGGATGGCTTCATCAAAGTAGTGAAGAGGAAGAGGAAGCCAGCTTGTCAAAATCAGTGTGGCACTGCGCTGAACCAAACCAACTGCTGCGTCCAGCCGTACCTACAAAATTGATTTACGTGTCCCGTCTGCATTATTCCACAAGGGCAGAGGACATTGTGAAATACATTATGGCGAAATCCAATTTATCCTTGAGAGTCGAACAGCTAGTCTTTTCACGGAACAAATTTTAATTATTTTGTGGTGAGAGCGCCGGCCGAACATCTGTTGACTTTCTTGAAGGAGGAATTTTGGCCGAGAGGAGTAATGTTCCGGCGTTTTCGAGGCCGGTTACCGGACACTGCGCGACACACGACGCCGATAACTCGTGTAATATAATAAGTATAAGTTTTCGTTAAGTGATATATATATATACATATATATATATATATATTAGTTTATTTGTAGTTATTTATTGTAATAGGATATATTTTATTTGTATGGGTCATTGCCTGAAATAAATATAAATAAATAAATAAAATAAACCACGACCTATAAATCGTATGTTGTGCCTGTTACTGGGACATCAATCAACATTGGCTTAGCCTTTTAAAATACTTTGGAGCCAGCTGTCAATCTTACCGGATGCAGTTAAGTATTTTAGTGTTTTACATGGAACGACTGACCTACATTTTAGGTGGCTTGACATGACCCTGAGCGCCGGTCTTTTTGCTGATACTGGCTACTGTATTTTATCATAAATTTCATAGAGCAGCCATTGCTGTGTGTCGCTTTAACTAGATCGCAGATTTATGCCCGAGCTACACGAGGCTAGTTTTTCAAGCTAGGATAGCAAGCTAGTGTCAGTAAGCTAGCAAGCTAGTACTTCTGGCTTCGTGTAGACAAAACTAGCTTCATTTCTAAGCTAGTAAACTAGTAAGCTAGTTGACAAGCCAGGACAGTTTTTAATAGGATGGAGTTCTATTTTTAGGTAAGTAGCGCCCCCCACCACTGATTTTACTATCCTGGCTTGTGTACTAGCTTCATGTGGCCGGCGAAGCTAGTTTTCAGTTGACTCGTAAGCAGTAACCACGCGTTTGTTTTTCTCCGTGACGTGTTTTTGAGATTTAAGATGCCCAAACTAAGTACGGAGATTAATTTAAAGTTCGTACAACTGTACCGTGACCATGAATGTCTGTGGAACTCCACCCTTCCAAGTTATAAAGACAAGTGTAAACGTGATTCAGCGCTACAAAAAATGTGTGTCGAATTAAAGACAATTGGTATTGATATGACTACCAAAGAGGTCAAAAGTAAAATTAAAAATTTAAGAGCAACGTATTCTCAAGAACTGACAAAAATTGATAAATCAACCCGGTCTGGAGCAGGTTCTCAAGAAGAATATAAGTCGAAGCTGCATTGGTTCCAGGAAATGCACAGTTTTATTAAAAATGTACCCATGAAGAGAAAAACAACGGTAAGATATTTGCAATCGTTTATTATATAGTTTTAAGTTTCGAATAAGAAAATATAAATGTAAACAATGCAATGGTGTCACCGCTGTAAAAAATATTTACATATGAATATAAAATAAAAATGTAGGTACATACAATTACTTTTAGAAGTAGGTACCTACATTTTTCTTTTATATTTAAGTAGGTAGGTACCTAATTAAAAAAAGTACCGCGTGTGTGCGTGCGTGTCTATGATCCGTCCGCGTCAGTCTGTCTGTCCGTTTTTTTAAAGTATAAAATTGGTTTTTACTACATTTGTATTAAGATCCCAACATTCAGAAGACTTGCAGTAATTATGAAATCATTCTCGATTGCCAAGGCACAGCACCTTCATTGTTAAAGTAGTTCTTAAGGGTTTCTCGTTTCTGGATTGCTGAAACCGAAGAATGGTTACTTCCTTGGTGACGTAAACTTTGTAAACCTCTAGTTTCTGTTCTACAGGAACCAGAATAGACATTTCCTGTTTCGATATCTTCACGGTCTATATCAGAGCTGGTTATATAAGTTTTTCGATTTTCACTTCTCAACCAATTATGCAAAGCACATGTTGCTAATACAACTTTATCCACTGTATTTACGTTAGCTGCTATTGGTTTTTGAAATACGCGAAATCGGCTAGCCAATATCCCAAAGGCATTCTCCACTACACGTCTGGCTCTAGATAGTCGGTAATTGAAGACTTTCTGGGACCATTCTAAATTGTCACCTGGATAAGGTTTTAAAAGGTACGGTTTTAAAGGAAATGCGGCATCAGCAACAATGACTCCACCATGTGGTAAAAGGTTATTTTCCAGTTTATTGTACATGGAGCAATTTCTAAATACACTTCCATCTGATGACATTCCACAAGCTCCGACATCTATGTATCGAAAGCAATAGTCGTGATCCACTATTGCCATAAGCACAATACTGAATACTTTTTTATAATTGAAATACATAGTTCCACTGTTACCAGGTGCTACAACTTGAATATGCTTGCCATCAATGGCACCGTAGCAAAATGGAAAGTTCCATCTGTTTTTAAATCCATTTTCTATTTTCCTCCAGTCTTCATCATTAGTCGGGACCTGTAATAATATATAAATAATTAAAAAATAAAAATATGTTGTTTATATAATAAGTCAAATGATTGTTATTTTCTTTTAGGACAGTCAAGAATCAGAAGAACAAACCAATACTGAAAATACTGGTGATATTATTGACAACAATAAAGAGAATATTGATAACGTTAACAATGATGATAATGTTGAAAATTCTGATTTATCAACACAACCATCTACGACTACATCAAATGATATGATGCAACGCAACGAGTCTGAGGCAATATCCGCAAAAACTACAGCACCATCGGCAAAACTGTCTACCGAAATATCTAGTGCACCAGCTCCAAAAAAGAAAAAAATTACCCAAGTAGCAACATTGGTCAACGAAATTCGGTCGATCACGAATGATTTAAATAGTGCACCCACATGTGGTTCAGTGTCACAACAAAATGAGAATGATATTTTTGGAGCATTTGTAGCTAGCCAACTTAAAATATTATCACCTCTACAGGCTATTATTGCTCGGGACGGAATCAATAGTGTATTATCTCGTTGTCGAATGGCAGATTTAAATTTGAGTAATACAACATTTTCTTACCAGACACCTAGTCACGAAGACTCTTCAAACACGACAATTGGTAGTAGCAGTATACAAACAGTTCAAAATAACACGAATTTTACAACAACCGAATATGACGCACAAGAAGCTTCTGCGGATGACTCTGATATGATTACCACAGCATTCAAAAATGCTTAATTATGCCGATTGGCCTCTTTGAATAAGAATTTTCATTTTGCTTACGTGTTACTTGTCTAATGATGATGCTTGATATTAGGTATAATAAACGTAATACAAACCTCATTGTATTTTTTCAATGCCTTGTAGATTTCAACACAGACTTCTGGTATAAATTTTGATATGGAACATCTTGCTACTCGATAAAAGTGACTGAGCCTCCTGTAACTAATGCCGGACGATAGAAAATCTAGTGTGATCTCCAGTTTTACTTTTGCTGGTAGGGACTCTCTCATAATTGTATCCATTCGTTGTATTTTTGGCGTCACAAGACTCAACAGAATATCAAACAAATCAGGCGTCATTCGCAAAATACTCTTATATTCGCCTAAATCTTCGTTGCGAAATTCTTCCAAAAGTAAAGCAGATGATCCACGTTCTTCTCTCCTTAAAATCCACGGTCTTGTCCACACCCGTTTTTGTAATTCATCTTCTAGTTCGTCTAGTGCGAATTGGCACAGTTTTCGAAGTAACTGTTTCAGTCGAATAGTGTTTTTTTTTCGCGTGCAGTTCATTTTGGACGTGTGGTCACCTTGGTCACAGCAATAATACTAGCTTAAAATAATATAGCCTCATGTAAACAGAACTAGCATATTCCAAGCCAGGTCAGCTAGCCGACACAGTTTTAAAAAAGAACTAGCTTGCTACCCTAGCTTGAAAAACTAGCCTCGTGTATCCCGGGCATTACTCTCGCCATATTACGCTTAGGATATGAATTAATGTAATGTTCTAAAGAGACACGGTGGGTTGTGGCCACGCTGTGTAACGCAACTGAAGGATCAGGGAGTCAATACAAGTCTAACACTCTCTTTCGTGCCACCCAGAGCTAGTGAGAAAATTTGATAATAATAAGAATATACAAAGGTATATTACCGCCCAAACACATAACACCAAAATACACAATAGTTTCAAAAACGAGACATTTTGAAATTGTGTTATGTTTAGTAAATACGTTTTATATAAACACGAAAACGCGGTTTATATAGAAGTGTTCATTTAAAAAAATCTTCAAGTAATAATTAGGTAAGTACTTCGACTTTCAAAACTTCGGCAAGCAATAAATTGTTAAAACGGTCGTTATTAAACTTATAAAGAATATTTCAAATATAATTTAGGTGGATTCTTTACGATGGCTAACTTTTTTATTAGAAAACAAAAAAATATACTTGAAACTTTTATTATTTTTCGGGAAAATGAGATCCTTAGTCGGACATTTTGATAAAAATAAGATCTGGTGTGCTATTCTGTAAGATTTTCTTTACACACACACACAATATGAACCTGACTGAAAATCATGAAACAACCTATCGGTCCCCATCAAATCCCAAAAGAATTGAAACCTCAGATGTACACGATTGTCATCCCAAATATGAAGGAGACTTTTTCCCTCCTAAGCCCTCCATTCCCCTTTCACTACCGGACTACCAGACGCACTGGTGGGTACCAACCGCACTTAGTTGATATACGTTACAAGAAGGTATTTACCTTCTTGTCGTACTAAGTGCTTCTCCTCCACATTAATTGCGCGCAAATCCAAGGTGCCTCTCTGCCAGCTCCCTTTCACATATGACCCGTCGTCTTTAAAGCAAGAGTGAATACACACTTTCTGGGCTCGCTCGTTCCATCGCAGACACCATTAATCGTTTACCATCAGGCGTGATCGAGGTCAAAAGTGGACTCAACCATAATAAAAAAGGTGTAACACGAGGCAGATGTGGGAGGATAGCTCATCTGACCCGTCTGACCGCCACAACACAGTAACGGAAAAACTAAAACCGTTTTAGTTTCTATCTGTATTGAGGGGTAGTAGTAGTTTACAGGATATGCTGTACCTTCTAAATAAATCATCTAAACATAGATTTGTATATACAACGTGTAATTTAAAGGGTATATACATACCGAGTGCACGGCTTCTTTGGATGATGACAAACGATATGGCAAGGGTTTTGTAATCCTAAGTCTACATGTGTGGAACATATTAGAAATTTCAATACATTGATACCAGAGACCGAATTTTTCAAATTAAGAAGAACGAAGAGAATTGTCGTTTTATTGGCAAGTGACGTGGAAAGTGATGACCCTCATAGTGCTGTGACACGTTTGTTATTAATGGTATTCAAGAAACATATGAAACCAATAATTTGGGGTCAATTCTGTGAGTCACTTATTTTGAGCTGAAACTTTGCATAGAGACTCCATACCAGATGTTGTCTTCAGTCCTTTTGGATAGATATAGGGTTTCCGTTACACGTTGTATATATAGATAAAGTCTCTTAATACTTAAATCCTTAAATTTTCTAGGAATCAAGAATTCTAAAGGAAAACGATATTCTTGTAACAATTCGACTAGCTTGTCAATTTACTGAGAAAACTTAATTACACGCAAAATTTCAGTAGTGGAGAACAAAACAATACAAGAATATCAAATTCCTATTTGGTTTGAAGAAATGGAATCTCCTCAGCTATTCGCCTAAGGGATAATATTGATTTCAAACAAGGAATAGATCAGAGAAACTTTTATAATTCCCAATGACTGAACATTTCAAAGAAATACGCAAGAAACATAATATTAAAAAAAACAATTCATCTAAAAGAAGTCAAGCAAAATAAATTACCTACAGAGCTTATCACGCAATCTTCTCCAATAAGCTTCGCGTCAACTATTCATCATGTTGCAGCATTCAGTCCAAATGACAAAATGTCACCAGAGACAACTTATTAAATTCGGAAACCTCAATCAAAGGTACAATTATGAACGCCTACAAATTCTTCCTGGCACGCAGAGCTAGTACGTGACGTGCTCCCCCTACGACTTTCTACCCGTCTCTTTCTTTCAAACAAGATGAAAATCTTTCCATCTCGCTCTAGAGACACCCACTCATAGACTCATGTAGCTACAGCCCCTGTTTTCAGCCCACATTTCAGTCTTACCCTCGACGGCCTGGTCCGCGCACGTCTCCTTCCGACAATTTCACATAAAACGGACAATAATTTTGAAATCCGAACACTGACTTCCATTTTCGAGCGCGCGTCAGATATGAACTTTTGACGTTGATTTATATTCTTGGAACGAAGACAATAATAAATTATTCTTTTTTTTTATTTAGTCTTTTCGGGATTTTTAACCGATTCATTGTAATTAATTATTGACGCGCGTTTATTTTTTTTTTATTGCAAGGAGAGTGTTTGTGGCATCAGGTGGCCGTCTTTCTGGCAACAACAGGTGAGTCTATAAGATTAAGGTTTTATTACATACTTCAAGCGACATTTTATATACTTTTTGTCCAAAAATATATTTTCCTTTATAGCTCTTGTGCAGAATATTTTACGTGGTTATTAAAATAAGTAGAAAGTATATTTTTATATTATTATACTTATGTTTATACGTATTATAAATTAAGATCCATATAAATTAGTGTGCTATACTTTATTGTTGTACCTAAATCTTTTATCGTAAGCTCAGATGCGTTTACATTTTTTTTGTTTCTTTAGCCAAATCTAACTTTTGTTACACGAGACACTGTACTGAATTATGTGATTAAAAAATATGATGGAATAATATGAACCATTTTAATAAACACCCTATTCAAACAACCCTATATAAAACCAAATTAAACTTGGACAAACAAAACTTTGACATTTAAACAAAAAAATATTATTCTAAAAACGCAAAAATGAGTCACATTAAGTGATATTAATGTTTGCCAATGAAAACCCATTCATCGAATTCATTTGCACAACGAAGTGATTGTGTTCACCGTTGAATAAGCCACGATTACGATTATTGAATTCATTGCAAAATCAATTGAATTCAGCTACAGTTAGGGCTCCAGTTATTGGATTATGAAGTTGTATTTTTTGTAAGCTTAAGTAAGCTTTTGTAAGCTTATCGATCTGGACGAAAATACTCGAACACTGCGCATTAAACCTTTTTTGACACTTACAAATTCATCAAAAAATGTGTTGAGTTCCTGACATTACTCTTAAATTTAAGTGTTGATAAAAAATTGTGACACGAATTCTCGGGCAGTTTTCTTTGTGCGGAAAATTGAAATTAAAATGAAAGAGTAACGAAAGAAACAAGTGACATTTGGTGTGGACATGTTTAAGGATCATAGTAGGGATCCTGCTAACTACGATTGTGTGAATGAAGACACGTCTGTAAGCGAATGAAAAATGAGAAGACATTTTGCGTAAACTCTATATAAATTGGGACAAAGGACTATAATGATTACATTGTCATCTGCGACCTAGTTATAAGATAAGCTAGGAGTCATGTCGAGGTTGCGAAAGTCACGTAGAGATGATTTATCTTCAGTATTACGACGACAAATGTTTTCGGCGTAAGTTCGGCTTATAAAGCTTTTGGTTTGAGATTTCAAAGTCTCTACCCAATACAAGGGACAGCTATTATTGTTGTACAATTATTGTTTCTTCAAGACGGTCGTTTAATCTGCTAAACTTTTTCCGACTATACTGGGAACGGCTTTCTATCCGTTACAGCAGATTGAAAACCATTATTATACAATGTGTTTTATTTTCAACCCGAAGGTTGTTGACTGGTAGAGAATGCTTTGCTTCATTAAGTAACAATAGTGTACATAAAGTTTAAATAAATAAATATTTTACATAAGTGACTCCGTATTTTATAAATCATAAATTATTTATTTGTATAAAACGATTTATGATAACTGGTTGTTTTGTAAATCTCAATTAACAGGATTTACAAAACTACCAATATTAGTCATTATAAAGCATTCCTGAAGTGATAGGATGGCCATAACTTTTTACAAAAAAAATCGGTAATTAAATAAAACTATGCGATAGCCACTATTTTAATGCTGCGCGCAAATTTTTTTGTAAGGTAATTCAGTAATCCAGTTAGGTAATGAGTTATATTATAAGTGGCGCCACATATACGCAGCTGCGTCTTCTGACTTCTCTATAATGACTGCCAATGACTTCCTTAGTACTGGATGGTGGATCCACGGAATGACCTCCGCAGTTTTTGCTTAATCTTGAAGTGAAAAACTGGGCTCTAGCTGGACGCTGTTGCGTTTATTAGTATGATTATACATACGGCAATCCATTACCTGTACGAGGTGCTCATCTCACTCGTAAGCTTAAAACGTTTTGGGAATACTTTCATTAAAGCCTACAGCTACGGAGCGGAATTAATTGTCGGAGACTACATTAAGTCTATGCTGTGTAGACTTGAATAGCGGAAGAGTGAAGTCTCTTTATACGGGCATTATTTACTTTAAAAGAGACTTCAACCATCAACGAATGTAAGAAATAAAAAAATAAAATCAACCATCTTGTATTTATTAGTATGCTTTTTGGTAGCTTTACAGTGAATATGTTACTTTCAGAGAGACGTGTTCTATAGTCGACTATATAAAAAAACTATTTGATGGGAAAATAGCCAAACAATAAGAGATAATTAAGTTATCACAACACTATTAAAATCGAATTCAAACGCCCTTTCGAAATTAAAAAAAAAACGGATTGCGATCATTAGAGAGTTGAAGAGAATTTTACATTTTAGCACCTCATTATTTTAAAATACAACTATTACTAAAATTATTTTCAATACACGAGCCTATCAAAAATATCTATATAGAATAATATTAGCCTTCTGAATTCATTTTCCATATAAACTTAATCTGTCCGCGTAATTTTCGTGAAAAGGTAAAAGAGCTCTTTCGAAACGAGATTTAAAAAAAAAGTATTTACTCAATATAAGGGCAATGCATAAAGCTAATCGTCAACACCAATCTGCTGATAAAATTTAAAAATTCGAACAACACGTTCAATGAGTCTTGTATTAATTTGTCTTTAAATTTTACATGAAGACAGCCATTTGAAAGGCGTCATATTAAAAAAAAAAATAAACAAAAGATTGGTTGAATAACAAAGAAGCTGCTTTCAAATCGTGTGCGGTCAGTTAAGGTGAAAGACTTAAAAGAAACAACACTACAAATTGACAGTCATACAATTATTTCTTTCTCATTATTCAAATTGATTCCTATAAAGATAAAATCCCATTACAGTACATCTGAAATGATTTGTACTGAGATTGTAAGTGCATTTGCTCTGGCAATAAAACTAACAACCAAACTACAAATGCAGTTCTAAGCTATAGGTACCAGGTTAGCAGTAAACACGGAGAGTTATTGAAGGTTAGACCTACATTGTAGGTGGCTTAACCTGACCCTGAGCTCCGGTGTTTTTGCTGATACTGGCTACTGTATTTTATCGTAAATTGCATAGAGCAGCCATTGCTGTGTCGTTTTAACTAGGTCGTAGATTTACTCTCGCCATATTACGCTTATGATGTAGAGATTTTATTTTTCATTATTATATGCTTAGTGTTTTTCCAACTATTGCGGACAGCGAGTAAAGGGCAACTCGCTGTCCGACCATGGACCATGCCCGGGTCGACGGCGCGTTGTATTCCACGCGCGCCTCAAAGAGCGTCAGCAAGATGACGAGGCCCCCCCTGTAGAGGGCCGAAGCCTGCTGGCGTCGTGGAACTTATCTCATTAGCGTGACCCCGGAACGTAAAGGGTTATTGAAGGAATATCTTGGATTTTAGTCAGTACAAGTCTGACAGTCCCTCCGGCCCTGCCCGGGGTGGGATGACTCATCTGATGATTTTACCATGAAAAAAAAAAAACTATGTTGGGGACGGTTTCCAGACTAAGCAGCTGAATACTAGTGTTTTACGTAGAGTGACTGCCTACCGGCCTTCACAACCCAGTATCTGGGAAATACCGCTTGACAAGGCCAGTGTCATAATTCCTGGGTTTAGACTACTAGTAACGTCTGTCAAAGATGTACAAATGACAGCCAACGGCTCAACGTTCTTTCCGAGTCATGGAGGGATCTCGAAATTATTTTAAGATGGCCACCCATCCAAAAATCAACCTCGTAAAACGTTACTTAACCTTGAAAATCGACCCGCGTGGCTGTTATTATTTAATCCTCCTCCATGTAACGATTATTCAACATTTAATATATATTTATTTAATTGAATACATTGATAAATAATTCCACAGTGCACTGTAGAAATAATTCCTACAGAAGCGTGTGATCGATAAAGTTGTTTAGGTACATATTTATTAAACAACTATAGATGACGCCAAATAACTTGGCAAGGTTTTGGCGTAGTGGGGGTAAGTTCGCGCATCGTGTACTTACTGGAAGAAAAAAGTGGTCACTTTTACTGCTTGCCATTATTCTATGGTTATTGCCATCATTTATTTTTAATCATATCTGTTCAGAAGAATGTTAAAGAAAGAAGAGGAATTCATTCGTTAATTCGGTATTATAAATAAAATAGATATAATACATAAATACATTTAAAAGTGAAAAAAATGTATTTAAATAAACATTAAAAATAATATGTTCTCGTCGGCACAATTACTTAATAAAACTGCTACCCCTTTTATTCTTATTTTTTCCCGGTGTCCTAAAGACAGTGACGAATTCGGAATTACAACCTTCCTTAACTATAGTGTCTAACTGTTCTTTCTGACGTTTTAATATGTAGTCTCCGTAAAACGGTATTTGGTCATGGAATTGTAATCAAGGTAAAAAAAATTAATTTAAAACAACAACTCGTAACAAATACAAAGGGTACAACTTTCGTGTACGCAAGTGTATTCGGGAGCAAATTGAACGAGAACTACTGGCGCACCAATCGCGCGCTCGGAGCGGCGCTACATCATACCCCGCGTCCCGCTGACAACCGCTGACACCTAAAACTCGACTTCTTCGCATTGAACGACTCTTGCCAAGTTATTTGGTGTTACCTATACTATAGTAAAATTACTATTTTAATAGGCCTTCTTAGTTTCGTTCCAAATAGCTGCCGGTGGACTGTTTAGTAAAAAAAGTTGTTTAAAAAATCTAAAAAACCCGACTGCTCAACTGAAATGCAAGAAACAAGCACATTTTGGTGGGACCCAATTGAACTTTTTTTTAATGCGATTGGTCCACCTGCTTGTCACTTTTTAAAATAAAAATGTGCTAGTTTCTTGCATTTCAGTTGAGTAGTCGGGTTTTTTAGATTTTTTAAACAACTATTTTTTTCAAATTTTTTGTTAATATATTAATTAACATTTTTATAGTTTTCTCGGTCGTGTCACAATGGCACCCCACCGGATTCAGAAAGTGAATGAGCTAATTCCATATTTTTAAACTTTCTCTTTGTATTATTTTTGCTAGCATTACACATATGATAATGATATACCGTATATACGAAAAAAAAATTTTTTTCATTATTTATAATGGCTTCGCACAGCCAACATGTTTCATTTTTTCAAATGTCACCTATCTAAGAACACTTGGGCTGCTAAGACAAATCTAACGATACCTCAATTATGTAAATCCGTTCAGCGGTTCTGGAGATATGAGGTAATAAAGAATATTACAAACATACATACATACAAGATACGCGCGAAAAACATAACCCTTCCTTTGCAGTCGGGTAAAAAAGGTACTGATTTCTTGACAGTTCTGTCACCATAATAATTGGTGTCTCTGTGTACATTAATCTGCCAGCAGCAATTGATCGTGTATTATGATCACTATCTTTACATAGTATAAAACAAAGTCGCTCCCGCTGTCTGTAAACTAAGAATTATTAAACTACGCAACGGATTTTAATGCAGTTTTCAGCATTAGATAGAATGATTCAAAAGGAAGGTGTATAAAATATGCATATTATTAGCACATTGCACCCGTGCGAAACCGGAGCGGGTCGCTAGTATAGTAACATATATAACTGTAACATCCTAACTTATAGAAATATTTGAAATATTATGGCCGTGTTAGTTAAAAATAAATTTTATCATATTAAGAGAATATTCGAAGGAAATCTTTTATATGATTGAATAACAATTATGATAACATATTTATCTTTTCTTTTTTCTCGAGTATTCATGAGCTTCTGTCACTTTTTGTTGATTAATCGTTATTTTGTAGTTTTATCGCAGCTAAATAAATAAAGGTTTATGATAAATATCAAACATTATTATCACGCAAAGTATGATGTCTATAGGGAAGTCGTGTTATAAAAAATACTCTCAGCTTTTTTTATCAAAATGAAACTCATACCAGAGTTGTAAGTTCGTACACAAACTAAAAAACGCCTGTACGACTATGTTCTAATCAAGCTGTAATCTGTGTTTCATGATAGCTATAACCTGGGAGTCTATATAAGTCATGAGTGAATAGGTTCCTTCTACTTCTAGGTAAGCGTGCTTCATCTTCGATAACATCATCACTTACCATCAGCTGAGATGGTGGTCAAATGCGAGCCTATTATAAATAAAAAAAGCAATTTCGTTCACTAACTATATTGGCTTTAAATTGGATATTGGTTCAACGTAAGCCTATCAATAATAACACAAAACAAGCTCAACGGGACTCTAATACTCACTGAAGCATTGTAAATTTGTTTTAGATTAGGATTTTAGTTTATAAAAAGTTATTTTGGTGTACATTAAGTTTTTAGTATGAAAGTTATAGTTTTTTATTTAAATTTTTAGTTTGCCTACCTTTTGGGAACGAAGGCGAGTCTAATTTAAAAAAATTCGGAAGGGAGTGTCACTACCTGCTAAATACAGGCTTCAGCCTAGTCAGCCTATTTAACTCGCTTTTATGTATATAATTTTATGAAACTTGTTTTATTAATTAAGGCCATTATTAATACAAACTATGACGCCATGATCCCCAAACACCACATCATCTATTTTGCTGTTTATAAAGTCATATATCAATTGTACGCAATGTGTACCGAATTAGTACATTCTTTAAAAAATTAGTACCTCAACAGGAAAGGCAACTGAATTATGACTTGCTGTAGAGCATCTCCCCAGCAACCCCAAGTAAAATTTTAATAATTGTACTTAGACACTTACTTATTAGGCCAACAAGTGTTTGATCAAAATTGTACCCTTATTTTTACCACTGGATGCGCTAGTTATGACTACATACAACGTTTATTTTAAATATTGATTATAAGCGCCTGATAAAAAGAAATAGCATACAGCTGCAAACGCAATAGTCGGCTGCATACTGCATGCAAGATTGGACCGATTTAAGCAAAAATGATCCAACCCACAACCTCGACAATTTCGAGTTTGTGACATATGTACTCCAAAATAAGGTATATTTTAACATAATAGGTTTGTGTGGGTCGGATCATTTTTCCTTAAATCGGTCCGATTGATCATTCTAGGCGGAATTAACACTAGATATTCTTCTGAAGTATAAGTTTAGGTCTTGCGTCTTACCTAAACTTTATATGGGCAAGGTACATTTCGCGAGTCCCTCTGGCTCCACGATGGAGCAAGGGAATATAAAATTAAAATATATTTCAGACTCGCCCATGAAGGGTTCCGTAGCAACTACGCAAAATAAACTTGTTTTTCACAGTGTTTGTATGAAATACTGAGTTACATTTGCGGTTTTAGAAAATGTGCTATATATATATCTCAAACACTGCTAACTCTATCTTGTTAAAACTAGTTTTCGTTGACAGACATTAAGATCTATAGCAAATTGCTTTTTTTTTATTTTACTCTCCATTATTATAAAAGTTAGAGAGGGAGAGGGTCACATTTTACCACTTTGGAAGTGTATATCTTTTAAACGATTGAAATTAAGATAACATGGTTTTAGAAACCTCAATTTCTTTAAATACCTGTCTATAGACAGCACACACGGATAGATTTGATGACAAATAATATTTTCAGTTTCTGTTTCATTTCTTTGCCAATTAGCCCCGTAAAATATTTACTCTCTTATTCTCTATAAGAGAGTAAATATTTTTGTATTTTTGTATAAAAGTCGGAAAACGGTTCACAGAATATATCTATATTTACCACGTTTCATACGTGTCCACGTGTCCAGCTACGGAATTAAAAATTAAATAAAATATTTAAAAAACCCCCTAAAAATTTAAAATATACTTGTAATAAACTATAAATATCGATTCTGAACTGGCGATACCCGGCCGTGACTATTTTTTATTTTTAAGGGATGTTTCTTAAACTACTTATACTTAACTATTTTTGGTTAGGGGATTATTTCTTTTTTTTTTTAAGTTTTTTAAACTTTCATCTACCATAATAGCTTTTGTCAATTTGACCAATTTCATGGAATGGACTGTTTTTGTATTATAGTACGCGTCGATCCCTTTCAATTGATACGCCACTTGGGTATATTTGACAATATTCAATTATTCATCCCCATTTTCCCATTCAGATTTTTATTCATTAAGAAACAAACCTATTTTTTTTGGAACATTAAACAAAAATTAAAATATAAAGAAAATATTTTACTGAACTACTTAATGATTGGTTCGTAATTTATCTTAAATGCTATTCTTACTTCAATAGGTATAACTGTCAAAGCTGAAAGTCTTTCTTGACCCATCTGATTCAAATTCCTTTATTTACTGATAAAATTATAAAACTAAACCAATTACTTATTGCACTTCAGCATCATCTATCAGCGCGTCTCATGCATCTTACGCAAAGGCCTCCCCCAGGCTACTCCAGTGGCCACGGTCTTGTGCAGCTCTGGTCTATAAGGCGCCAGTTGTCTTCACTATGTCGACATCCTAGCGTTCCAGCTGCCTTCCCCTACTTCTCTTCGACCCATCTCTAATTTGCCATGCTGGTATTGCTCTGGACCACTTATTTTTATTACATTTCATTCTTTTAGTATGAAACGTGGCATCTTTCAGTTTGGTTATCTTCCTCAGATCTTTCGCTCTCTTTTTATTTTTTTCTTGACCCATAGTATTTCTTAAATTATTTTTAATTGGTTTTGTTTTTTCACAATTTTTTAAAATTTTCTGCTGAGAGGCGCGAGGCCTTTTGCAACGCCAGGTCGTGGGCGGTGGCCCACACCACCCACGCCTTACGCCACCTCTTCATTTCCGCAAAGTAACACCTGATTACATTCTGTATATGATATCAATTTAGTAGGTATATATATAATATACTATAGCATATTTGGGGACCGGTTATTAAAGGGAAACTTAAAACATCGGCATTCGGAAAAGCGGAAAAACATTCGATAGGCGAATTATTGTACTTATGTAGGTACTTATATAAATCTTTATATGTACTTACATTTCTTTACATATCTTTATATCGTCCTTATATGTTTTGTTGTTATGGTTTACAATAAAGAATATATCTATCTTCTATATATACGAAACCTTCGTTGTGTGAGTTCAACTCGCCCTTGGCCGGTTTAAGTCAGGGTACGGAACCCTAAAAATGCTTAAAGCAGCAATCATTACGATTAAAACATACAGGTAGAGGTAAATTGTAATGATTACAAATGACTTTAATATACAATTACATAAATGTTTCGAATTAAAGCGAAGCCGATAGTAAATTGAATTTAATTGTTAAATTTATGAACAGTAATGGTAGCCCGCAGCCATTAACGCATTACCGTTAATTGCTCGTTAAATAGCTTTTATTCGCAAACTGTTTTGTTGTGATTTCATTTAAATCGGTAAAATGTATTTGCGATTTGTAGTCCAAAACCTGGCAGAGACATTACGTTGTCCAATTTTCATCATTATAGCTCCCAAAGCAACCAGCATGTCAATGGACCGAACATCCAAATACATTCTCCAACCAGTACTGGACCTGAGTGGTGAATTACGGCCCAATCTCTCTCATAGAGAGGATCTGTATCTCAGCCGTAGGAACGCTATATGCTAATTATGTTTGTTTAATGGCTGATAATTTATTATTTATTTATTTATTATATAGTTTATTGTACACCTTACAATACACTTAAGGATACAAATAATAAAACTAGTGTCCAATGTGTTTTTTTAACTATGTATTTATTTAACCCAAAAGTTGACTGCTAGAGAATGCCTTGCTGCATTAAGTCCGCGCATGCACATGCCACAGCACATGAAGCTACCCAAAACAGTCAAATTTTCCCAATCAACCTTGAACCTAATTTCTTTAATAATAAAGTTGAAAATCTATTAAAGAAATTTGACAGATTGTTGTAGCTTGATGTGCTGGCGTCTGTACATAAAGTTTAAATAAATAAATAATTAGTACATACCTTATAATGTTTGCGCTCTTTATTAGAGCCGTGACATTGGTGCATGATGCGTGCATACCTATAGTTCAATTCATTATTTATTATTGATGATATTGGAGAAATTTCAAAAAACGTAGGAACATATAAATAAATAATGTCTAAGGTTTCGAACTTGTGATCGAGAGATCACGGGTTCGAACCCCACCCATTACACTATTGTCGTGAACCTTCTCCAATCACATGCATAGCGATATCGATTTCAGTGTTGGCCTCATATAAGAAGTTGTTCATTATGATGAGTAGGTATTGCCAATGTTTTCATTAATTGCATATATGTATTTCGTATACATACTGTATATTCTTCTAAATCAAATTCTAAAATATACAATTAAATACAGCATTGCCTAGCGTCATTAAACCAATTTGGCCCAAAATAATAATGACAATATACAACGTGTAATTTAAAGGGTATATACATACCAAGTGCATGGCTTCTTTGGATGATAACAAACGATATGGCAAGGGTTTTGTAATCCTAAGTCTATGTGTGTAGAACTTATTACAAATTCCAATACACTGATACCAGAGACCGAATTTAAAATTAAGAAGAACGAAAAGAGTTTTAGTGTTATTGGCAAGTGACGTGGAATGGTATTGACCCTCGTAGTGCTGTGACACGTTTGTTATGATTGGTATTCAAGAAATATATGAAACCAATAATTTGGTATCAATTCTTTGAGTCAGTTATTTTGTGCTGAAACTGTGCATAGAGACTCCATACCAGATGTTGTCTTCAGCCCTTTTGGATAGATATGGGGTTTCCGTTACACGTTGTAGTGTCAATAATAAAATAAAAGTAATGAAAAAAATTACAAATTAACCTATGACAGTTAGAGAGTAATTACAATATATGTATTTAAGAAAAAATACAATTCATAATACATTTTACCATTACGGTATGACAATGTTATATAGGTACTATATTTATGTCTAAATCAAATTCTAGAAAATACAATTTAAATAGAGCATTATCCAGCATCATGACTGCAATATGGCCCAAAATAATAATGGCAATAACACAATAATAATTATGTCAATAATAAAATAATAGTTAAGTCAAAAGTAAGAATGTCAAACATAATAAAAAATAAAAAAAATAACTTGTTTTTAACGTTTTGTTCTCTATTATTAATTTATTTATTTCGGAAAAAATCCATACAAAGTTTGTTAGTAAAACACCTTACATTCTATGTTAGTAATAAAAATTAAAATAATAAACTAAAAACTAATTCACATTTTTTCCCGCAGCATCAGCTTCACCGCCATGCATGCAACTCCAATGCCGCAGGAAAACACAATCCTGTATATCCGCAATGACTTTCAGAATGCTGTTGGTACTCCCACGAATCCTACGCAGCAATGACGCAGATCGCCGTCTCATGATACCGCCGCTTCAGCAAACACATTGGACGCGCTGCGGAATCGTGGGAGGCCCAACAACATCCTGAAAGCATTGTTGTACTGGATTCGAAGGGCACTGTTGGCCCTCTGCGTATGCCTAATCCACAGACTGCACGTGTAAAAGCACTGACAGTACGCCCTGAAAAGAATGATCTTGACAGCTCTTGTACAGTGCGCGAACCTCCGGGTCAGCATATTGCAGCGGACCGACAACGTCCGTCTCTCCAGTTCAATGTCCTGGTCATCACAAAGATCATCGCACACTACATGACCTAGGTACTTAAAACGCGACACTCTGTTCAGCGCTTCTCCATACAGGTAGACTGGGGGCACCGCTCTGTGCTTCTCGGTACCCACACCAAACACCATTACTTCGCTCTTTCTTACATTATATAAGAGTCCGTGGGTAGCAATATACCTCTCAGACACTGCAAGCAACCGTCTAAGAGGCTCAATCGAAGGAATCACCAACACCATGTCATCCGCGTAGCTGATAATATTTATAATGTTGCCATCAATTGAGCATCCGACACCAGTGCTTCTGAGCTTCACGATTAGCTGGTTGACATCTATAAAATCTTTGATGGTGTAGTAACACTTGTCCAATAACAGTTTTTCTAACTGATTTTTAACCATGCAATGGGTAATTCTAAAAGATTTTTTTGGTAGTTTATTATAAATTAGAGGACCCGTGGCGAGAATATTTTTTTGATAGTGCTGTTTTATTACCACCTGCGTGAAGTTGGTATTTATATTGGGACCTTATTGGTCCTTAATGTTTTATTTCTGTACAAAAATTGTAAAACATTTGCAGATTACCAAGTTGCAATTGTGTAATCGAGATAGTTTTAGAATAAAATGGATGTGACATACGGACGGACAGACAAACAGACATGACGAATCTAAAAGTGTTCTATTTTTTGCCATACAGCTACGGAACCCTAAAAAGGCAATCTTGGAGGTTGTGCAATAGTTAACCACACCTTTTACAGCTAATTATCTTTTGCATGGAAATGTTGGCTGCACCTTTTTAAATTATGATAAGCGTATCATTATCGGTTGATTAAAACGTCAATAATTATCTGCATTGTGTTGGTAACCTATACATTAAATTACCTATACCTACCAATTTTTTATGTAATTTTTTGTGTAATTCACATTACTAGCAATCTTGTTATCCCCTCCAACTAAACTAAATATGCTTGTCTGGAGTGGGTTCACGGCAATCGTGTATGTATGGGTGGGGTTCGAACCAGTGACCTCTTGATCACAAGTCCAACACTATGGCCATTAGGCTATTGATGCATTCATCACCTGCCCAGCCTTTTCCCAAAATTAGATTTTCGTCAGTTTCCAGTCTAATCAGATAAAGCATAACTAACTTTCATTGAGCATAACTAATTTTCATTTGAACTATAAGTGTTACTTTGTTAGCTGTTAGCTTATGCTTGATCTCATTTAGCTTAATTTTTTTTAATGTTAAACTTATAATTTTATTTTGGAACAATTTAACTTAAGTATTTCTATACTTAATAAAAATATATACAGACGAAAATAAAAATAAATTATAGGGCATCGAAAAATTCGTTAATTCGTATCTTCATTTTTTTATTTTATAAATAACTTTTATTTCTTGATTTATGTAATTTTATAATTTGTCTTTTGTTATTTTGTTTTTGTAATTGTGTAAGAATATTTGCTTAAGTTTGTTATCACTTCTACTAAGAATGCTGGTTAACCTGTAATTGGCAACTATGTAAGCCTAAAACGATTTGTTACCTATTGTTAAAAAACTTTTTTGCAAAAAAATAGAACCGACTTCCATATAAAAACACTACAAAGGCAAAAATAACTTTAATTTCGGTAGTCGGTGTCATTTGTTTTGTATTTTTTTTGACACCGCCTTCCGAAATTAAAGTTATTTTTGGCTTTGTAGTGTTTTTATATGGAAGTCGGTTCTATTTTTTGCTAATAAGTTTTTTTTCACGCTTTTTAGTAGGTCGGTTTGTAATTTATCTAGTTGCAAAAGCCAAAATGTTAACTACTTATCACCTTTTACAAAATATTGCTTTTCCCGGTGCAGAGCCGTTAATTTTGGAGGAGTTCTCCTGGTACATCATCATCAGTTTTACTTCACCATAAGCATTGATCACAATGCAATCAATATTAAGAACCTTATGCTCATCAGAGCATAAGGTTCTTAATATCCATATTCAAATAGGTAATCTAATCGCAATCCACGAAATACTTATTATTGAGTAGTTTCGGTGGCCATCTGGGGTCTTCATCATCAGTTCCACTTCCTCAAATGGTGCTTTTCAAGAGCAACTGCACAAGATACTATAAGAAATACCCAAAACGCTATAGGAGTGCCTATAATATTTGAAGAGTTTCCTCGATTTCTCCATGATTCCATCATCAGATCCAAACGTGATGACAATGGAACCAACTAGAAAGTATACCCTTTCAAACAAAACAAGAATTTTTCAAATCGGTCTAGCCATCTGCGAGTTATGAGGTAACATATATAAAAAAAAAAAAACTTCAAGACGAATAATTGAGAACCTCCTCCTTTTTTTGAAGTCGGTTTAAAAATATGTTATACACAGAAGCTGTTGGTAAACCTTTTTGAATAAATAAATAAATTGAGCGTTTGTCTTTTTGACCCCCACAAATCAGTTACTGGTTAAAACTTATATCTCTTGGAAAGTCTGGCCTCAGTTATTTTTCTTACTACTCGTAACGACTGTTAAAAATGTACAAATAATCATCATCGTCATCTACTTAACGTTTTCTCGACTACATATATGTTGGAGTCATATAAGTAAGATAAGATAAGTAACAGATAAGTATTAGTGGTTTATATTGAGAGACTGCCTATTTGACCTCCACAACCCAGTACCTAGCTGGGTAACACGATAGCCCATGACAAGACTGGTGTCTCATTTTTCTGACTCTTAACTAAACGTCTGTAATAACTAGGCGTCTTCTACACCAGGACAGAAGAAGCTTGCGAATGGTGGCGGGGACCATCACCGGGCACTGCTCACTGAACAAACACTATCACACAATAGGTATAGCGGACAGTCCCCTGTGCAGGGCATGCATGGGGACGGAGGAAACGGTAGGACACGTGCTCCTAGAGTGCACGGAAATCACCGACATACGGAAACGAACCCTCGGGTCATTGAATTCCCTTACAGATATCCTGAATAGACCGAAAGACCTGATCTGCTTCTGGAGAGAGGTTGGCTGGATAGAGTGACGGCCGACACAGCTCACGCACAGTGGTCTCGTGCAGAGACTAAGTGCGGAAACCACACTACAGAAGAAGAAGAAACGTCTGTAACCACTGTCAAAGATGTACAAATGACAGCCAGCACTTAAAAGTTTAACTTACTTTCCGAGGCATGAAGGAATCTCTATATGTTATAATGGCCACCCATTCACGAACAAACCTTGGCAAACGTAGCTTTACTTTTAAAAATCGACCCATGTGACTGTTATTCGTTCGCCACAAGCTCTACAAATAAACAAACTGTACAGAAAGGAAACTATGAAGGTTCCTTGTTTTACTAGTGAACCTTAAAAGCTTGTCAAAGTGTTAAAGGAAATTAGAAGTGTTCTTGTTAGTTTAAAAACAAATAGGAAATTCCTCTAACAGAGAGGAAATTTCTATTTATTTATAAACTAGCTGTACCCGCTATTTCGTCCGCATGGGAGGATTTTCCCGCGTGAACCCGATCCTGTGTGAATACTGGGATAAAACGTAGCCTATATATATGTTGTCTCCTCTAACATCCACTGAAAGTCCCATTCAAACCAGTGTAAGCTTTTCTAAAATAAGAACGAACAAACATAAAGACAGACACACAAAATTGGTAAAAAGTTAGTTTGTGTTTATTTTTTCTACCAGTCAACCTTTGGATTAAAAAGACCACAATGTGGTAGGTAAATAAGTAAAATAAGTGTCATTATCGAAAGAAATGTATATATATAATATATGGACATATATAATTATGTTAAAAGAATAGACTATAAATACGGTGCTTTATAATAATCAGTCTAACTAAGAGAACTTACAATAATTATATTTATTGCGGAAAGCAAACTAAGAATGACATCGATATCAAATATTAATACCATCTTTATGGGAGACATTTTTGATAAACTCTTCTCTAGACTCTAATGATCATTTCTGGACGTATCGTACATGGAACAGTGGCCTAATTAATCTTCACAAGCTAGTGATATCGTAACACACTTTCCCTTAGCCTTAGCAAGAGTGAATGCATAGCGTAGGTTGTTGAATATTGTTGTTGTTCAGTTTTTTGGTTGTGGAAGTCAAATAGGCCACCGCTTCATATAAAACACTATTACTTCTACTAGCTGTAGTTGTGTTCGCTTAGACTGGGAGTCGTTCCCGATACTTGGAGAAAAAAGCCTAAACAAGATAAATTTGACCCATCCACGGATCAACATCGATAAACAGTGCTTAACTATAACTTTTTTTTTTTATTGAAAATCGGTTCGCGTTTGACCACTATCTCACCTGATGGTAAGTGACGATGTGATCGAAGATGGAGCACGCTTACCTAAAAGTTACCTATTCACTCTGGACTTAAAGACTCCTAGGTTGTAGATGTCGGGAAACACAGACTCCGGCAGGGAATTCCACTCCTTAGCCGTACGCACAATGAAGGTATTCCCAAAATGTTTTGTGCGTATGGGTAGGATGTCCGCTATGTAACGATGGCGCTTCGCCGTTTGTCTCATAGTCCGATGATGGAACGGGCTTGGCGGAATTAGATTGTGTAGTTCCATCGCACACTCCTCGAAATGTAACCGATAGAAAACCGATAGACTTTCAACTCGTCGTCGGTGTTCAAGGCTCTGGAGCTTTGACTCGACCGGTGCATCGTTGCCAATGAGTCTCTTGGCCCGCTTCTTAAGCGCGTTTGTCTCCTATCTCATAATCATTAAACCAAAGGACGCATTAAGCTGTTTGTTGAACAAAATATGCCAGCGGCGAGCGCAGCTAAGTTTATGTTCAAGTGAGTAATATTGAACGTACTTGGACGTGTAGTGAGCCGTGTTAAGTTATTCATTTCATCTCGTAAAGTATTGGAGAACGGCAAGTAAAAGCGATTTTTGACGTGAAACGTTTTTGTCCTAGTTAAAAGTAACGTATTACGTTACACCAAACCTCTCACACCGTGGACAACCCGCTTATTTATTTTCTCCTTCTGTGTCAAATCCATTCAACGGTTGTCTGTAAAAAATTGCTTTAAGCGATAAGACCGCCCATTGTATCACCCTTTTTTATTTGGTAAGTCTGTTTTCTGTTATGGTGTACAATAAAGAGTATATCTATCTATCTATCTCGCCTATTATAGCTGGATATTAAGTGTCAGATCTGCAAGAAGCGACCTAAGCCCTGTCACTCTATTGTACTACCGGGTGTTCAAGACGAAATGTGGATTCGCCAGCCACATCATAGCACATGCCAGAAGATAGCCAGAGACGCCATTTCTCGATACGACTCGGACGACATCATCATCATTATTACGTTACATATAGCGTGGCAATTAGGTTATCACATTAATTGAAACCACGTACTCAATATTAGGTATTTTATCATATACAATTAAAATAATTTAATAGTAAACAATATTATAGCCATGGGACCTTTTTTCCATTTTAATATTTCACAACATCATGTATTGCATAAACGTAATCAGCTGACCAATCACTCGGCGCGTGCTCCGCCGGCGCCGGCGCCGCGACGTTGCCGCTTTTACAGGTCAGTAAACTAATATTATGAAGGATTATTTATTTTTTACCAATAACGCCATTTATTTTGTTTGAAAAATGCATTTTCTTGATTTTAGTAAAATTATTTATATTATTATTTTAGCGGACTGATAGCAACTTGCAATACCTGCTGTACAATTTAATGTGATAACCTAAGCGCCACCCTGTATAAGATCGAACAAAATATATAAATACTAGCTGATCCGGCAAATGTTGTTTTGTCATATAAATATTATTAGTGAAAAAGAATAGCCTTCAACCTATTCTCAGACTAGCCAATTATACTCAAAAAAATCCGTCAAACCGTTTTGAAAAAGTTTGATAACAAACACTAGGACAAGAGATTTTTATATATGTATGTATTAGGTTTATAATATTAGTAAACCGTGAGAAAACCAGTATGTCTTAGGACCAAAAATTCGAACCAACCCGCGTGAGCCCACGTGGTGGATTATGGCCGTTCCCTCTAACAGAGAAGAGGCATATGTCTCAGCCTAGAGAACGATATAGGCTGAATTATTATGACTAAATAATTTTAATTTCGGTAGTCGGTGTTATTGGTTTTGTATTTTCTTTTTTTTCACACCGCCTTCCGAAATTAAAATTATTTTTGGCTTTGTAGTGTTTTGATATGGAAGTCGGTTTTATTTTTTGCAAAAAAGTTTTTATTTTCGCGTTTTTTAGTGGGTCAGTGAATTTTCCAAATCGTTTCGTAAATGACGGAGTTATGCGCGAACAAAAAACGCAATGCAGAGTAAACGAAAAGATCATCAACGTAAATATTTTTTTTTTACTTTGTTGATTTTTCTGTGTTGTGACACGTTTGTTATTACTGGTATTCAAGAAACATATGAAACCAATAATTTGGGGTCAATTCTGTGAGTCACTTATTTTGAGCTGAAACTTTGCATAGAGACTCCATACCAGATGTAGTCTTCAGTCCTTTTGGATAGATATGGGGTTTCTGTTACACGTTGTATATAAAATTCATATCTGCGAACAATAGGACTTGGAGAATTTCATATGTTTCTATGTCCCTAATACAGCTTTCCCGATTTTTTAAAACTGTTGCAGCAGTAGACAATATAAGACTAATTTAAGTATAAATTAAGCTATCCAAAAGTTTAATATGGGATCTTAACTTAAAAGACACATTTCAAACAGACGCTAGATGTTGAATAACAGCAGCACAATTGGCACAGTAGTTGAGCGATTGACTATTTCGATGCGTGTCGTAAGTTGGATTCCCGCACTGGAACAAATGTTTGCAAGGCCTACAGACAGTTGGTCCAGGTCTGGGTTCTCTGGGTGTTTCTAAAAGTGCACCCATGATACAAGACAAATTCCGAGTGTAAAGCAATGTTTTAAATTCTGTCGGCTTCTGTATTTCCTGCCACATATGACCCGTCAGCCTTTAAAGTAAGATGAGTGAACAGGCATCGCCTGGTTTCGCTCATTCGATTTCAAACCTCATCATACACTTACCATCGTGTTATCGGGGTTCAGAGCGGCCTCATTCGTAATAATAAAAAAAAAGTAAAATCTAACAAAGTTTTGAATTCTCAAAGCAAAAGGGTGGATATTTTCAGAATGCACTTAGTCAGTATTGAAACCCTTTTTAACAACATTTCATTCAAGATATTTTTACCGAGATACCTTCAAGAAACTTTTCAATCCATTAAATGTTTCACTAACAAGTATTGGAAAGTCTAGAATCAGTACAATACCTTACAAATGTAAGTTCTTTCCAGTTTTATTTTAAAAATATCTTTGTGGGATTGTATGGGAAAATAAACGAGAGGATTTTACTTGCACAACTGTTTATCTATACTAATATTATAAAGCGGAAAAGTTTGTTTGTTTGTTTGAACGCGGTAATCTTGGAAAGTACTGGGTGGATTTGGATGAAATTAGTATGGAAGTAACTTGAGGAAGGTTATATGCTACTTTTACCCAACTGCTAAAAAGAGGGTTATGTTTTTATCGTGATAAAGGACACTGTAGCGAAGCCGCGCGCTATTCTAGTTTTATATATTTTACAGATCGGCTAAGTTACATTGTAAAAGTCATCCGTCGTAAACTATCAGCCTATCCTCTTTCTCACTCGCACACATACTTGCCTCTCTTTCATTCGCTGCGTTCCATGTCAACAATATTTGCTGCGTTCACCCTTTGACGTTTTACAATAATGTACCACTTTATTTTAGAATATACTTTATTTAGAATAGAATTTACAGGTATATTTAACATTGTACTATTACAGGTTTAAGGGGACATTCTTTCAGATTTAGAATAGAATTTTTTAAAGGATAGTTTCTACTCGCACATATGTAAGCGGATTTTTAGGTCCAGAAACAAATTCTTTCCTCGTCAGAACCTGCTGCTAAAGTTCATAACAATGCAAAAATGAAAAGCCAAAAGGTTGACTTGTAGAGAATGCCTTGCTGCATTAAGTCCGCCCATGTAACACAATTGCATATAAAGTTTAAATATATAAATTATAGAAATTCTTTTTATTTATTAAAAACTAGATGTGTCCCGCGGATTCACCCGCGTTAATCTTACGATAATACCAAAATTAAAATTGGTTAAGCTGTTTCAATATCTCATACAAACTTTTATCCCTTATTTCAAAACTACAGGAGTTGATTTAAAAAAAATAGTAGCCTATGTTTGACCCAGGGTCTTTTACTATTTTCATTCCAAATCGATGCTGTGTTTTAGCCGTGAAAGCGTAATAGATAGACAGACAGACTTTCGCATTTTGTAATATTAGTATGGATACCATACTTTAAGCATGCATTCTTGTTGCCTTTTAAAGAAGAACGTCTCGTTTACATAACGCCAAAAGAATCCATGCCCACTCACTCTCTATCAACAAATAAAAAGGATTCCATGTTTAAAATAAAAACAAAAGTGGACCCAGCTGTTTAAGAAAAACCAGGTGTACAACATTCCAAAAAAAGAAGAACAATTTCAAAAAAGGAATTCTCAACTTTATACAAAACCGTCCACGGCACTTTGTGGCGAAGGTATTACTTCAGAAAGCCTTTAAAAAAACATAAGCGTCTCGAGTATGGCCTAAGGAAGGCTATTCATTAACAATACTATTGTTCTCGCGTGCTTGCCTAGTGAATGGGCTGCTTGACAAATTAAATCTGTCTTTCTTTTGCCTTTGTTTGAATTAAATGGAGTTTTCTTATTTGCAATTTAAGATAAGATGGCGCCGTTTCGCTGATTGAAAGTGGGACATTATAAACATATTAAAAGTGTCCGTACCTTTCCTTTAAGTGTTTTCAAATTAATGAAATTTGAAGTTAAGAGAATTTTCATTTGGTACCGTTATAAGGTCGTAGGTAGTCGTAATTTTTGTTTACGCTTCAAAGAGGAGCAAAAATAATTTTGTAATAAACTAGAAACTGTCCTGTTATGCGTTATGTAATCGATAAAATCTATACTTATAATAAATCTGTAGAGAGGTCAATTCTGTACATGAAATATATTTCCAAAATAACTATCAGGGCGTGATTAGGGATCGATACTGATGCCAAAAATGCAATCAGTAAAATTTTTGTCTGTCTGTCTGTCTGTCTGTCTGTCTGTCTGTATAACCGTTATAGAAACAAAAACTACTCGACGGATTTTAACTAAACTTGGTACAATTATTTCTCATACTCCCGAGCAGGTTATAGTATACTTTTCATTACGCTAAAGTCAATAGGAGCAGAGCAGTGAAGGGAAATGTTGGGAAAACGGGAGAAGTTACTCCATTTTTTAAGCTTCCGTCGCGTGTGCAACCGTAATGGTTAAAGCTACACAAAAATCATTTCATGACGGAAATGTTCTCCTTAAAATTATATAAAAAATATCCCACGACAGCATATGTCTATCTTTTATGGTTGACTCACAATAACACGTGTAACTCCCGATAGCTTAGCAGTTCGAAGCTTTCTGATTATAATATTTGTCTACTCTTACGTTTATAACACTCTCAGTCACCCCTAATTGAAAAAGTTAACATTATTAACTATTCCATAAAAAAGAATCATATAAATCGGTATAAAAACACCAAAGTTATACATGAAATACGCTAATAATAAGCCATGGCGCGTGAATACTGAATCATGCTATAAGGATTATTTTTGAGAATCGGTCGCCGCACTCGACGCGTCTCGATTGGCCCAGTGCGAGCCAGACTCGCCCATGAAGGGTTCCTAAAAACCTTTAAAATGTCTAGAAACCAGCTTATTTACATTTTTACAACTACGCTAGATAACTTTGTTTTTCATAGTGTTTGTATGAATTACAAAGTTATATTTGCGGTTTTATAAAATATGCTGTATCTCAAAACTGCTTACCCGATTTCGTTCAAACCAATTTTGGTTGAAAGTTTACATTAAGATCTACAGACATATATTTTTTTTAGATTTTTCACTCCATTATTATAGAAGTTAGAGGGAGGGGGGACAATTTACCACTTCGGAAGCTTATATCTTTTAAACGATTGACTTTATGAAAAAGTGGTATTAGAAACCCTTATATCATTTTTAAAGACCTGTCTATTAGTACCACACACACATAGGTTTCATGAAAAAAAAATATTTTCAGTTTTAGTTCCATGTATGGGGATCCCTCTTTACTTTAAATATTTTTTAATTTTTTTCTTAAAATCGGAAAGCGGTTCATAGAATACATCTACCTACTAAGTTTCACATGTATAGTTTTAGTAGTTTCGGAACAAAATGGCTGTGACATACGGACGGACGGACAGACAGACAGACAGACAGACAGACGGACAGACATATCGAAACTTTAAGGGTTCCGTGTATTGCCATTTGGCTACGGAACCCTAAAAAGGCGGGGCGTCCGAGCGCGAGGTTCGCGGTTGAGTAGTGACCAGCCTTAGTGTGCTGAACTACGAGAGGCCCTACCTAAAAAAAGTGCGGGCTTCATACAATTTTTGCCTGTTGATCCGAATAGAGGTTCAGAGCGTTCGACCTTATTGACAGACAATACTTAATTGATATTAACAAACCGTGCTGATAAGCGCGACTTTTAGTCGTTGATAATTTATTTTTAGATTCCTTTTGTTGTTATCAACCGTTTTATAAAATAGGTATTAGTTATTTTAGTATACCGATAGGTGAGTATTGGCAAATTTATGTTCACTTTTTTATATTAGTTTTATTTTCACCCAGTTGCAACAAAATATAATCGAGGCTCAAATTTTAACAGGTTGCGGTGCAGGAGAAACCGTCTTTATTCCCAGAATTCCCATAATATATTAATAAGTATTATAGATTATTAGACATATTATATTTCCCTACTAAATTACGAAAATTAATCTGTCTGTTACATCAAAATCACTGAAACGTGAGGAAGGACATAGGCTACTTTTTTTTTACGAAAAACGACGGAAACGTGGACGAAGTCGCGGGCAACAGCTATCTATACTAATAATATAAGGCTGAAGAGTTTGTTTGTTTGTTTGAACGCGATAATCTCAGGAACTACTGGTTCGAATTGAAAATAATTTTTTAATTTAATAGTCAATTTATAGAGAAAGGCTATAGGCTATATATCATTACACTAAGGCCAATAGGAGCGGAGCGCCAATGAAGAATGCTTCAAAATCAGGGTTAAATTTAACGTTAGCCCAAAGTAACTATTCCACGCGGACGGAGTCGCGGGCAAAAGCTAGTTTTATAATAAAGTTTCAAAAAGACACTTTAATGTCAAATATTTAATGTCAATGCGCATGAATTTCTGGATGCCATATTTTAGTTTATTTTTAGATGTGTGATTTTTTAATTAATGTTTTAGTAATTATTCTAATGTATTAATCAATTATATGTAGATTAATGTCAATTACAAACGAATATCCGATTTTTTTTTATGATTAACCCAGAGAAAAAAAAAATAACAGCATGGCAGCATCAATAATAAGAGTAAATAATAAGAGTATAAGTACCAAAATTGTTGTTGATGTGAGGGCGGCCCGGCCGAGGGCGTCCCGGAATAAGTGCGCAACGGCCTGACTCTATTCAAATGAATCAACGAAAAAAAATTGTAAAAAAAAAACTCCACCATTCCTCATATAAAGGAGGTCTGTGTCTCAGCAGTGGGCCTTATAGGCTGATTATAGTGGATAAAAAAAACTAAATAGTAAACATTCAGAGGCTAATAACAGATTAGGTAGGTACATACCTACATACATTATGGACACGTCATACCTTTTTAAGTCTCCTTCATTTAAATAACAGTACTATTCAAATAATTTTACCTAAAATAAATTATACATAACTACTTACCCAAATGGAGTATTACTACGCCAAATTTATTTTAAATTTAAGTGGCTCTTCAGTGATTTATTTTTCCATGGCTCGTTTGTAATTAACCCTTCTGACCTTAGCACCCTCTCATAGAGTATTTGTCTAATTAATGGAGGTTTTGATCAAACGCGTAGAAAGGAAAAAAAATCTTTGTCAGAAATATAATTTTTTGTAGAAGTTGAAAACCAATATAATAAAAATCTTGTTTTTTTTTTTAATTAAAAAATAGGTTCGCGTTTGACCACCATCTCACCTGATGGTAAGTGATGATGTGGTCGAAGATGGAGCACGCTTACCTAAAAGTAACCTATTCACTCTTGACTTAAAGACTCCTAGGTTATAGCTATCGGGAAACACAGACTCCGGCAGGGAATTCCACTCCTTAGCCGTACGCACAATGAAGGTATTCCCAAAACGTTTTGTGCGTATGGGTGGGATGTCCACCATGTAACGATGGCGCTTCGCCGTTTGTCTCATTGTCCGATGATGAAACGGGCTTGGTGGAATTAGATTGTGTAATTCCATCGCACACTCCCCGAAATGTAACCGATAGAAAACCTATAGACTTGCAACTCGTCGTTGATGTTCAAGGCTCTGGAGCTTTGACTCGATCAGTGCATCGTTGCCAATGCAAACCAAGCGAACCGTCTTTTCTTTTCATGGATGTCCTCCGCTCTAGGGCGAGTAAAGGGGTCTCACAGTCGCGTACATTATCATCATCATGATCAGTGTTTTACCAAATATGTTAGGCTCAACCTCCAGACTAACTGGATGCAGCTGTTTAATAGTATTCTACGTGGAGCGACTGTTTATCTGAACTACTCAGTAGCTGGGTAGCACGGTAGATTTGGCTAGACCAGTGTCATATTTACTGGCTTCTGACTACCCGTAATGACTGTCCAAGATGCCCAAGTGACAGCCGGGACTAATGACTTAACCTGCCTATAATCACCTCGTATTCCCTCACACATGCACCTGGGATTACGAAAGACGGGCCGCGACATGCAAACCTTACCATAAGTATTATCATTAGAACCCAAAACGGGATATTTACCATGTTGTTGTTGTTTTTATTGTTTGTTGTTTTTTTTTATATATATAATTATTTCATTATTGTAAATGTGAGGACAATGTAGGTTATTCTTTGTTCATTGTTTTTGCTTTCACTATAATTTATTTAATGATGTCAAGCAGTTTGAGTTCTTGTGTGGCCTACCCAAAGGTCCTTACTTTGGTATTGTTCGTCAAATTGTTGAGCTCCTTAAGTTCTAAGTTGAGCTACACGATAACTGACTAATGCTTGCACTGTCTGGACAGGTCCGCTCAAATTTGCGTGGTTATTTCCTCAAAAGAATACCACAGACATGAACCTACATGCTTCTCATATACAAATACAAATTGTCTGGACTTTAAAAAAGACTTTGACCTCTGAGTTTGTTTCGGTGTTTCTTCTCAGAGTAGTCAGTTAGGAAATACCGGCCTCATCTAGCTAAACTAAACACGCCAAAAAACATGACGTGTAATACATAAATATTTCATTTCATTTCATTTCATGTATATCTTTTGTTTCCGAGTTTCCGATATTTCACACAAAACCACGATCACGAAAAACGAACGAGAAAGAGGGTAGACCGATTCGTCTGCTCATAAACGTCCACCCGCAATTACTTCAGTTCATCCGTGATCATGGCTCTTGCAACAGTGCAAGCGCCATGATCACGGATAGATGGTAAATATCCCGTTTTATATAAAGTAATATTGTTAGGTTACTCAGGGATTAACTGAAACAAATAATTGATCGATACATTTTCCTTAAAAAAGCATTATTAGAAAAGTTTATAAAATAAGCATTTTCATTACAAATTATGGATACGCACTCTAGGTTGATATACTTGCTACTTAAGGATGGATCTTTAATTGTGCTATTACTATGTTATATAATAAGTCAAGACATTATTATTTGAATTTACCGTCTAAAGTTTCTTAGCAGTAGGTATCTATATTAAGTATATATTTCCGAACTCATTAGCCATATAAGTAATGAAAAGCTTACGTGGGGGTTTTAGCATAATTTTTTTTTGTGCATTGTGCACTTGAATATTAGCAAAAAAAAAAACTTTGCGACCAGAATCTAACAATGATCCTAGCTTTCTTCCTTACTGAGTGGTGATGGCTCAGTGGTTAAACGACACGGCGACTTACGAGTAGGTCGTGAGTCTGAACCCGGGCAAACACATTACAATTTTGCAATTTTCTTCATTAATACTGCTTTTAAAACGAAGAAACAAAACGTCTTGAAGAAAAAAGTCCGAAGTCATACCCACATAACAATCCTATTATAAACACTCCTTGAAGCCCAAAGCATCTTAGTTTTCAATTATCTTCCAGCCGCCGCGCGCCGTCATGAATGAAATCCCACGCAGTATTCGGAATAAGTACCTATATAGTTTTCATTACGCTCGCGATTCAATATGACAACCGTGACGTAAGACACAGCTTTGTCCCAACAGTGAATAATGTGTACATTTCATCTATTGTATATAAATAATATTGAAGAGTCTGTAATTTCGAAATAACAGTGTTTTCTCATGTGCTTACTTATTGACTCGATACTCAAACACAAACGCTTTCTAGGATTGTATGTCTGTCTTTCTGTTTGCTCGGATTCATTTCTGAAACGGCTGTACCTATTTTTTTTTATTGATAATAGGTTCGCCTTTGACCACCATCTCACCTGATGGCAAGTGATGATGTGGTTGAAGATGGAGCACGCTTACCTCAAAGTAATCTATTCACTCTTGACTTAAAGACCCCTAGGTTATAGCTATCGGGAAACACTGACTCCGGCAGGGCATTCCACTCCTTAGCTGTACGCACAATGAAGGTATTCCCAAAACGTTTAGTGCGTATAGGTGGGATGTCCACCATGTAACGATGGCACATCGCCGTTTGTCTTGTAGTCCGATGATGGAACAGGCTTGAAGGAATTAGATTGTGTAATTCCATCGCACTCTCCCCGAAATGTAACCGATAGAAAACCGATAGACTAGCAACTCGTCGTCGATGTTCAAGGCTCTGGAGCTTAGATTCGACCAGTGTATCGTTGCCAATGGGCCTTTCACTGGAAGTCCAACGAGTTTATAGACTACTCATATCTAATCCCCACGGGATTGACATTAGGACTGGAATTGGAGGGACAGGTAGTCTTTTATACAATCTTCCATTCATTGCATCTGTCCAGCCTTATTAGAGTCGGCTTTCAGTATTAAGGAATACAGCTGTTTTACAATAATTCACATGAAGTGACTATCTCTCTGACCTTGACATCGCATTGACTGGGTATCACCCTTTGTCAAGACTGGAGTCAAAATTCTTCTGGCTACCCGTGACGACTGTTAAAGTTCATTTTTTTTTTTTTTTATTTGGTGGGGTTAGAATTAACATTACTAGCAGTATTGTTAACCCCTCCAACGAAGCTAATACTTGTCTTTTTTTTTGCTATGGATGGGAAAATCATCGAATGATTTCTCCCGCTCTAGGTGGAGCGGAAGGGAGTGTCAGACTTCTACTGACTAAAAACCCACCCTGTTCCTTCAGCTGCCCTTAAGTTCCGGGGCCGCGGTATCTCGTTCGAACATTCCCGCAACCCCGGCAGGCAATGGCCCTATGAGGCCCCGTCACTATTGCTGACAGCTCTTTGAGGCGCGCGTGGAACACAACGCGCCACGACCCAGGCCTGGTCCTTACTGGACGGTGAGCTACTCCTGCTCGCCGTCCGCAAGCCCGCGCCTACGGTGGCCGGAAATCGGCACGTGATTCCCGACGCCCGAGGGGTCTCCTGCGGCGGCTGGGGCGGATGCTCCTCCTTTGCTAGCATGACTGCTTCGCAGAAGAAGGCGACTGCATCCCATTTCCTCTCACTCCGCACCATGGTCTGAATCAGAGCCGGGCGCTAGAGGTCACCGCCGCCGATCGCCTAAATGAGGACACGGTGGTGCTCCACCCAAGCAGGGCACACGTTGGCCGTGTGCTCCACCGTGTCCTTCGAGTGGTCCTCACAATGACGACACCCGGGCGTGTCTTCTCGCTGTATCCGTAACAGGTACCTCTCGAAACAGCCATGTCCGGTTAGTAGCTGCGTCAGGCGGAAGGTGAGGACCGTGGTGTCTCTCAAGCCACTTCTCAAAGAGGGGACTTCCCGCCGCGATTGCGGCATGCCCAAAATATGCTTGTGTCTAGAGTGGGTTCACGGCCATAGTGTAATGGGTGGAGTTTGAACCCGCGACCTCTTGATCAAAAGTTCTACACCCTAGCCATTAGGCTATTGGCGCTTGAAAAGTTGTACAAATGACAAGCGATAGATACTTGCTTTGCGTCCTTTCCCAGGCACGGAAAGATCTCGCTACATTATAATGGTATACTACTACTCACGCGGGGCTTCGCTCCCGTGGATTCTATCACGGTAAAAACATAACTCTCCTTTTTTGCAGTCGCGTAAAAAGTAGCCTATAACCTTCCTCAAGCTTCAAGATAGATAGATAGATATATTCTTTATTGTACACCATAACAGTAAATTATGGACTTGACAATTAAAAAGGGTGATACAATGGGCGGTCTTATCGCTAAAAGCGATCATTTACAGACAACCTTTGGATGGATTTGACACAGAAGGAGAAAATAAATACGCGGGTAGTCCACGGTGTACTAATTATCTATATAAAATACAAAACAATAAATAACGTTCTCAAAAATATATATATACATACAAATATTTAAAAAAAGAAAGAAACAAAGACATCTATACTTATAATAAATCTGTAGAGAGGTCAATTCTGTACATTAAATATATTTACAAAATAACTATCAGGGGGTGATTAGGGATCGATACTGATACCAAAAATGCAATCAGTAAAATTTTTGTCTGTCTGTCTGTCTGTCTGTCTGTCTGTATAACCGTTATAGAAACAAAAACTACTCGACGGATTTTAACGAAACTTGGTACAATTAATATTCATACTCCTGAGCAGGTTATAGTATACTTTTCATCACGCTACAATCAATAGGAGCAGAGCAGTGAAGGGAAATGTTGGAAAAACGGGAGAAGTTACTCCATTTTTTAAGCTTCCGTCGCGTGTGCAACCTTAGTGGTTAAAGCTACACAGAAATCATTTATGACGGAAATGTTCTCCTTAAAATTATATAAAAAATATCCTACGACAGCATATGTCTATCTTTTATGGTTGACTCACAATAACACGTGTAACTCCCGATAGCTTAGCAGTTCGAAGCTTTCTGATTATAATATTTGTCTACTCTTACGTTTATAAAACTCTCAGTCACCCCTAATTGAAAAAGTTAACATTATTATCTATTCCATAAAACAGAATCATATAAATCGGTATAGAAACACCAAAGTTATGCATGAAATACGCTAATAATAAGCCATCGCGCGTGAATACTGAATCATGCTATAAGGATTATTTTTGAGAATCGGTCGCCGCGCTCGACGCGTATCGATTGGCCAAGTGCGAGCCAGACTCGCCCATGAAGGGTTCCTAAAAACCTTTAAAATTTCTAGAAACCAGCTTATTTGCATTTTTACAACTACGCTAGATAACTTTGTTGTTCATAGTGTTTGTATGAATTACAAAGTTATATTTGCGGTTTTAGAAAATATGCTGTATCTCAAAACTGCTTACCCAATTTCGTTCAAACCAATTTTGGTTGAAAGTTTACATTAGGATCTACAGACATATATATTTTTTTTAGATTTTTCACTCCATTATTATAGAAGTTAGAGGGAGGGGGGACATTTTATCACTTTGGAAGCTTATATCTTTTAAACGATTGACTTTATGAAAAAGTGGCTTTAGAAACCCTTATATCATTTTTAAAGACCTGTCTATAAGTACCACACACGCATAGGTTTCATGAAAAAAAATATTTTCAGTTTTAGTTCCATGTATGGGGATCCCCCTTTATATTAAATATTTTTTAATTTTTGTCTTAAAATCGGAAAGCTGTTCATAGAATACATCTACCTACTAAGTTTCACATGTATAGTCTTAGTAGTTTCGGAATAAAATGGCTGTGACATACGGACGGACGGACGGACGGACAGACAGACAGACAGACAGACAGACGGACAGACATATCGAAACTATAAGGGTTCCGTGTTTTGCCATTCGGCTACGGAACCCTAAAAAGGCGGGGTGTCCGAGCGCGAGGTTCGCGGTTGAGTAGTGACCAGCCTTAGTGTGCTGAACTACGAGAGGCCCTATCTAAAAAAAAAAGTGCGGGCTTCATACAATTTTAAAAATAAGATTTGACCTAAAGGTCCAGTTACCATAGGTCATAAAATCCCAAAAAAAAACATACAATTTTTGCCTGTTGATCCCATTGAGATAGGAAAAGTATGGTTGATCCGAATAGACATTCAGAGCGTTCGACCTTATTGACAGACAATACCACAGAGTACTTTCATATATTGGACAATACTTATAAGACAGATATTAACAAACCGTGCTTATCAGCGCGACTTTTAGTCGTTGATAATTTATTTTTAGATTCCTTTTGTTGTTATTTTATAAAATAGGTATTAGTTACTTTAGTATAACGATAGGTAAGTTTTGGCTAATTTACGTTCACTTTTTTATATTAGTTTTATTTTCACCCAGTTGCAACAAAATATAATCGAGGCTCAAATTTTAACAGGTTGCGGTGCAGGAGAAACCGTCTTTATTCCCAGAATTCCCATAATACCAAATAATTTTCCATTCGAATTTAAAAGAACGCAATTCCCAGTATCGGTGTGTTATGCAATGACAATTAATAAGGTTCAAGGGCAGACTTTTCGTGTTGCTGGAGTAGATCTCGGTGTCAGTTGTTTCTCGCATGGTCAGTTGTACGTCGCTCTTTCTCGGATTAGCAGTTCTAGAAATCTTTATGTTCACGTGCCGGACGGGTCAACTTTCAACATAGTTTACCCGGAAGCTTTGCGCTGAAGTATTTTCGTTCTATAGGTACTTAAGCCTCATGTGAACGTGATTTAAACAATATTACCAATACATTAACTTAATAACACATAAGGTTACACACACACATAAGGTTAAAGTTACACGCTGACGGATTCGCGGGCACAGTTATTAACAATTATATTGTGCGGTTCCGCATTGCGATATTTTTCAACAGTATTATAGACTGACATATTATATTTCCCTACTAAATTACGAAAGTTAATCTGTCTGTTACATCAAAATCACTGAACCGTGAGGAAGGACATAGGCTACTTTTTACGAAAAACGACGGAAACGCGGACGAAGTCGCGGGCAACAGCTATCTATACTAATAATATAAGGCTGAACAGTTTGTTTGTTTGGTTGAACGCGATAATCTCAGGAACTACTGATTCGAATTGAAAAAATATTTAATTTTTAATTAAATAGTCAATTTATAGAGAAAGGCTATAGGCTATACATATCATTACGCTAAGGCCAATAGGAGCGGAGCGCCAATGAAGAATGCTTCAAAATCGGGGTTAAATTTAACGTTAACCCAAAGTAACTATTCCACGCGGACGAAGTCGCGGGCAAAAGCTAGTACATAATAACAACAATTTAAGGAGAGAGATAAAGATCTTTTACTAAGTTTTTGAAAGAAGATAGTGTTTGTGCTTGTCTTACTGACACGGGTAGAGCATTCTACAGCCATACTGCTTGAGCTGCGAACGACTTACCATAGAAATTGGTGGCGTGACTCGGTACCGCAAGCCTTAAGTTTTCTGATGACCTCAGAGATTTTGCATGTGTGTCATGAAGGAACTTAAATCGTTCTTTAAGATAAGTGGGGGTTTTAGGATTAAACAGCACACTGTAAAGCAGAGACTACTACTAGAGAAAGCTACTTCCATACCAAATTGCATCCAAATCCACCCAGTACTTTCGAAGATTAGCGCGTTCAAGCAAACAAACAAGCTTTTCCGCTTTATAATATTAGTATAGATTAATTATCCTCCGTACTAAGTAAGCGTTAATTAACCTTAAAGACCGACCTATGCCACTTCTTATTTAGACTCGAAATTGAATTCTTTATCTCCTTAAAACTTTAAGGAGATAAAGAATTCAATTTCGAGTCTACTACTAAGTTGAGCTACGCGATAACTGACAAATGCTTGAACTGTTCGGACAAGTCCACTCATAACTGTGCTTTTTTTTTAATATCACCACATACATAAAACTACAGGTTTATCGTATACGAATTTTCTAAACTTCAAAAGAGACATTTCTAATAAGTATGTTTCGGTATTTCATCTCGGGATAGTTAGCTAGGAAATATCGGCCTTATCTCGTTTAAATTAAATAAGAAAGATAATGACGTGTGTAGGTGTTATTTGTAACTTGTAAAATAAATATCGATAAATGATAATAGTTATTTGTTATACAAGATTGCAAAGTTGCTTTTTTGATGACCGAGCAAGCGAAGGATTCTATAATTGAATCACGAGTGCAGCGAGTGATTCAAACATTAGAATCCTGAGCGTGAGCGAGGGAATCAAAAAAGCACGAGGTGAAAAAACTTTGCACTCGAGTGCAACACGTAACTTTCCACCTCAGCGAGGAAACGACTAAATGCAAAAAAAAAAAAAATTTACATTCACAAGATACTACACCTACCTAAACTGAAATAAAAGTAGATACTTTTATTTCAGTTTAGGTATTAACTACTACATTATGCTAAGTAAGTATTATTAGAATAATCTTTAAATTATAACAAATAATACTTAGGTATAATTAAGAAAAATTGAAAGTAACGTTTACTTTATCCTCTAGCGGATAAAAACGGCTTTTGCACTCGGATATCGAAGAGCAAAAATACTCTTTCCGAGATGGGGGGATGAAAATGCTCTTTATTTTGCAATTGGTAATTAAATAACACTTTTACACGTCATTTGTTTCGTTAAATGAGTCCGGTGTTTCCTAACTAACTACCCTGAGAAGAAAACCGAAACAAACCCAGGGTTCCATATCTTTTAAAGTCCATACAATCAATACTGGTTAAATTATATGGGAACCTTGTAGGTTACAGACTGAGGCGATTTTTTGAGGAAAGATGCTCACAGAATTTAGTGGTTCTATCCATACAGTGCAAGCAATTGTCAGATGACGTATAGCTCAACTTAGAACAAGGAGCTTAACGATTTGACGAACAATACCAAGGTAAGGACGTATCATTTATTGTTAAGCTTAAACCAGGTCTGGAAATGTTACCATATAAACTTTCTTTACAATTATTACGAAAAGCAGTCACTAAGGATTCTTTTTCAAGAAAAATCATTCAAAAGACTTTTTGACTCCTTTTGAATGATTTTTCATAAGGATAGAAGTCGGTATGCAATTTCCTAATTTTTTTGACATAAAATCCCATCACTGCCCTCTTCGAAAAGAAAATGACATCTATTTACAGATTAGTATGACAGTGTAAATAAATTTTCAAGTAATAAACTCCGAAGAACATTCTTCGAAATTCCCCAATTTCAACTGTTAAATTTCCCAGTTTCCACCCAATGAATCCAAAATTATTTACTACAGAAATGAAAAAGGAAAATGGCGTAAATAAAGTTATTACATACCTAAGTACAGTCACGCACGAACTAAATACTGATGTACTTCGTGAAAAACAGAAAAGTCTGTTAAACTATTCATTTAAATGATTAGGTACGTAACTGATACACTGGGAAAGCTAGCATACATAGAGGTACTTACATTAATCAGCAGACTTGTTCACGGTAGGTACTCATGTAATATAAGTAATATTAGGCTTGATTTCCGTACGTCACATTTTTAGGCAACCGCTGAAAAACAGCGCCATGCTGTGGGCACGCCCATGGTATAGTATAATGTTGAGTGGGAACCTTTTTGCCACGGCCACAACGCTTTGCTTTTTTCTTTTTGTTTGCCTTATTTTATGAAATGTTTTTACTAACAGAGATTAAGTACAAATCACTAACACTAGGTTTAATTAATTTTGTTAGCTTTAAAGTTTTGTATGCATGTCGTTTCCTGTGGCAATAAATACTTTTTCTTTCTTTTGTAGGGAGATGATTTTAAACTTATACATATAGACATATTCCTTGTATATGCACTCCAAAGCAAAGTTGCTGTCTCTATTTGTATGTTTGTAAATTATCAAATTATTGTAATTTAATTAAATGTAAGCGTTGCGTGGTTTAGAGGTAGTCTCTAAACCATGCAACGTTCATATTTGATTAAATTTTCAGTGACATTCAAAAAACTTGTCCTAGATTTGATGCTATAACTTGCAGCCGATCAAAGCTGGGGCGATAAGAGCCAATTTCCAAAAAAAAACTTCACAAAGTCCCAAAAGAATTAAATTAATTAGCTTTAGCACATTCCTTGTTCGTAATTTTCATCCCAAAATTTAAATTTAGGTTCTGTAAATCAGTAGTCAAACGAATCTTTTATGAATGAACTTGCTAAAGTTGTGAAGCTCGCCTCGAATAACGTTTTTGTTAGTGACTGTACCTAAGTACTGTAATAATTTTAATGAAGCGAAAATCCAGTTTATCTCGGTTTATATCTGTCTAAAAATACATTTGTAAATTTCCAGTGACTTGATACTTATTGTGTGGCCTTTTGCTATATTTGGCACAGAGTTTCTAGTTTAAGCGAGCATTAAACTGGTTTTTTTATTGTTCTTAGTGTTATTCTTTTATCAACATTCAATTCGACAGAATCTCGATAGTGTTGAGATGATCACCCGTCTATTGGCCGACCTAGGTAAAAGTGATGAGGACCTGAATGATGTATCGGACATAGAGAGGGAACGCAGGAGGCTGACGATTCGTTTAAATATGCTGGCACGCAGATTTGCCTGATGTTCTAAGACAGTAAAGACAATGTTATTTCGGGCATAGTGCTAGTCTTTTACACACAGCGAGCCGTCAGTGCCTTGCTGGTCCAATATAATAATGCTTTCAGGTTGTTGATGGGATTGCCTCGTTACTGTAGTCCGACAGCGATGTTTGCTGCAGCTCAAGTGGACGGCTTTCACGCCATTATTCGTAAAAGAGTAGCATCGTTGATGCGAAGGGTGAGGAACAGTCGCAAAAGCTACCTGAAGGTAATTGCTGAAAACATCCATAGTCCGGTATGGAGGCAATGGATGAAAGTTTACGTTAGGTAGGCTGACTCTCATATTTTCACATTTTTGTTTTTTTTTACATGTGTGTTTATAATTTACTAACATAGTTTTAAGTTCCTTCAATGTAATACTAACACTTTATGAACATAAGTCTGAAATAAATGGTTTTAATTGAAATGAATTGTAAAAATACTAAATCTTGGAAGTTGAGTCTTGTATATTTTAGTATGACTTTAGCCACTAGCTCCTCAGCAACATTGTACAGACGCCAGCACATGAAGCTACCCAAAACTGTCAAATTTTCCCAATCAACCTTGAACCAAATTTCTTTAACAATAAAGTTGAAAATCTACTAAAGATATTTGACAGATTGTGCTTGATGTGCTGGCGTCTGTACATATTTTAATTTCTACTACTTCTATTTTCACTGAAATAAAACTTTCCAAGCGAGCGATGCCTCAGACAGAATCTAGTTGTTTAATAAGCAAAAGATATACCAATTATTTCTACAAGGGCAGTTGCCAGTTGGTACATATTTTTTTTTATCGAAAAATAGCAGACCAAGACAAGCTTACAGTGTAGGTAAGCGTCAATACCCTAACGGCTAAGGTGGCGAACTTGTAATCGAGAGGTTTCTGTTTCGAACCCCATCCATTACACAATAACGGAGAATCCATTCCAGACACAATCATATTTAGCTTAGTTGAAGAGGTTAACAAGATTGCTAGTAATGTACATTGTACTCACAAAGATAGAGTTCTCTTTAAAAAAAAAGTGTATTACCGAAGCTAATTCCTGTTTTTTATTTAGTAAATTACGATTCTCCAGTTTCACGTACAACGCTAAATCGCTCAAATGTATTTTAATGTTGGAATTGGTATTTTCCAAATTCCAAAAAGAACCAACTTCTTCACTTATCTGCGAAAAACAAAACCTATATACGCATACATAAAAATGGGTTGTAATTCAAAAAGCTATTGTAAACCAAATTGCACACACCGTCGCGCTTATAAAAAAGAAACATTTTCAATTATTTTGCCTAATAAAAAGCTCCTATCCTCAAAATGAATACATTTTTACATCTACCTACCCACTTTGTCCTACAAATCCTGGCTGAGTAAATTGAACAGTAGACAGAATAACACAGAAGGTTGGATTTGTACGTTGGAGAAAACGCACGAACTCATATAGCGGTTTTACGTACAATAAGTGCAAATTCGACTGGCATTTCGTCGAGATGACTAATAAAAATATCCCAAGAATGATATGCTTTAGCTTCTATAGTGGAGATGTCTCCAATTGTACTTACCGAATGAATGAACTTTCAGTCACGCGGGGCTTCGCTCCCGTGAACTTTATCACGATAAAAACATAACCTCCTTCTTTTACAGTCGGGTAAAAAGTAGCCTACAACTTGCTTTAAGCTTCAAGCTACTTACATACTAAATTTACTTTAAAATATTAGCATAATTTACAAAAATAAGCGACTGTTTATCTGAACTCCACAACCCAGAAGCTATAAAATCTACCAAGCCGCATGTTACCTCTTGGCAAGTGAAGTGTCTGATTTTCTGGCTTCGACTACTTGAAACGACTGTTAGACATGATGAAATAAGACCAACAGCGTAACATGCTTTCCGAGGAATCTGTATATACTCAAATTGGTCACCTATATCACAGTCTGACCTAAGCAAGCGTTGCTTAAACTTGAATACCAAATTTATGGCTATTATTAACTAGCCACGAGCTACTCTGATATCACTTGACTACTGTTGATTTCTCGTTTGTCTTAATTTAGAAATACGAAGATCACCGAAGCGCATTAATTTCGTGGGTTCTGTACGGTTTGCCTTCTTCAACTATTTTGACATGTGGTTCAAATCCCAGAGGCAGAGAATCACCAAGTTTAATAAGTCGTAAATAAGTGCGTCTTGATATCTGGGGCGGAGTTCGAGCCGCTGAAGTTAAATGGGGCTGTATATAACTTTATTGGTTATTTTTGTATTCGTGTATGTGTATTAGGAGTTTTGTGTTATCGATTTGTATGTATGCTAGGAGTCTGAGTACTGTTGAGCTTCTTGTTCTGAATGACTTTGCTAGAAAAAGAAACTATATTAAAACCGTTCTGGGCTTGTTTATATACATCATCTCTAGTTTTGTCTGAAAACAATAGTGCTGTGTCATCTGCGTATGACAGTATTATACCATTTTGGAGAGCCATGCTGCAGAAGTCATTTACCTATATATATTAGGAATAAAGTAGGACCTAAAATACTACCTTGTGGTATTCCGTAATTACTGTTTCTTAGCTCAGAACTAACGTATTGGCCAATTTTGACGCATTGACCGTGGTTAGTAAGATAGTCAGATAATAATGAAAGCGTAGTTCCTCTTATTCCGAGAGTTTCAAGCTTGTGCAAAAGTAAGGGACAAGAAATGGTATCAAAAGCTTTGGCGAGGTCTAAGAAGATCCCAATTGTGTGCATGCCTTTATCCAAATTAGTAGTGATAAAATCTGTCATTTGATGTACTGCATGGTTAGTTGACTTTTCGGCCTAAAACCAAATTGTCTCTCTGAGAGTAATTTATTATCTTCTAGGTATTTAATTAATCTAATATTAATGATTTTCTCTAAAATTTTGGAGAGTCCTGTTAAAACTGAGATTGGTCTATAGTTATTAATACAGCTTTTGTCACCAGTTTTAAATACAGGAGTAACCACAGCTTTTTAAGCGACTTAGGAAATACCCCATCTACAAATTCTTTACTCAGTCGTTTGGACAGCATCACTGTAAATTTGAGAATGGTTCTCTGTAGATTCAGATTCACTGTAGATTCTCTGATTCAGATTAGACTTAAATCTAAAATAATAATTTTCAAATTACACCCCACAAAACTTGTTAAAAATTATATCTTAGGTACCTACTATAAATCCTTGGACATTGGCATTGGAGATAAACTATTTATTAAAGTATAGGTAATATTATTTGCATGCGCGACAGTACTCATGCGCAGCTATCCTCTACATTTCGTTCAGCGCTAGACCTACTATTTGAATAATGTCATTATCGTTATTTAGCTAATATTTGTATTGCGTGCGCGACAGTACTCATGCGCAGCTATCCTCTACATTTCGTTCAGCGCTAGACCTGCTATTTGACATTACATTAAAATAATGTCATTAACGTTATTTAGCTAATAATTGTATTACGTGCGCGACAGTACCCATGCGCAGCAATCCCCTCCGCGTATCGTTCAGCGCTAGACTTACGTGCCGCTACTTGTACCGCATTTTTTTAACCTAAACACTTAACATTACGAGTATATTCTTGTCTGTCACTAAACTATGTTTTATTAAAAAGGGTGTCAACAGCCTCCAAAGTAGGCGGCCGTTGCCCCTGTATATTAAAGAACGGAATAGGTGAATATACTTATTCGGTGCATTATTCCGAAGAAAATCTACCATTCAACTTTAGAGACTACGATATGCCGAAAACAATTAACCAAAAATACTATCTACATAACAACGGGACAGACAGACATACGGACTGGCCGTTTAATAGCTACTTTGTCATTCACTCGTACAGAACCCTAAAAACTAAATATATTCCTATCAATGAAACCTTATACCATCTCCAATTAGGTTAGTCTACATCACTCCCCGAGTTACAATGAATTATGATCCGAAACTACAGCCCACTCTCTAATCTTTAATCCCTAACCCATACGACTCATAATCGTATAGTACGGATTAGCCTGGATTAATGCGTTGTTAGCTGAAACCTTGTGTTATGACGTCAAGAGAGCCCTTCGAACACTGAACCTTCTGTTTTTTTGTAGTCGGTTAGAAGGAGAATAGAATGTCATAGAGGGTATACAAATATTTAAACATTTAGTAGAGAAAGAAAGATCGACACATCGTTCTTTCTTCCCTGTGGCATGTGTCAAATAAACATATTTAACACATGCCACAGGGTAGGTATATAAGAGGATAAAAATTAAAATAAAAGAACTTGCTTGTAAACACAATTTTTTTTAACAAAAAATTAAACCAACTTCCTAAAAACACTGCAATGTGAAAAATAACTTTAACTTCGGTTGTCGGTGTCTTTGGTTTTGTATTTTCGTTGTTGGCACCGACTTCCGAAATTAAAGTTATTTTTCATTTGCAGTGTTTTTTGGAAGTCGATTTAATTTTTTTCTGAAAAGTTTTTATTTCTCTTTTTTAGTTGGCCAGTTTGTTATTTACCTAGTTCCAAAAGCGTAAATGTTAACTACTTATAACCTTTTGCAAAATATTGCTTTTCCCGATGCTGGGCCGTTAATTGTTCAGGAGTTCTCCTGGTACTTCACCATTAGCTTCACTTCACCATACGCATTGTGACGAGCATGTTGTGTTTAATAACCATATTCAAGTAATCGAAGCGGAACCCATGAAATACTTATTATTGAGTAGTTCCGGTGACCATCTGTGGTCTTCATCATCAGTTCCTCTTCATCAAATGGTGCTTTTTGAATGCAACTGCACAAGTTACTTTAAAAAAAATACTCAAATCACTATCGGTGTGCCTATAATATTTGAAGAGTTCCCTCGATTTCTCCAAGATCCCATCATCAAATCCTGGCTTGGTGACAATGGGACCACCTCTGAAGCACGCCCTTTCAAACAAAAAAAAATCTTTTGAGTAATCGGTGATCAACTGATCATACATCAAAAAAAGTCATACGCATCGACTTGAGAACCTCCTCCGTCTTTTTTTCGTCGATTAAAAATAGATGAAGTCTGTTAATAATTATATGTGCCTCACGGGGCGGCGCGAAAACGGCCCGGTTCGGCAAAATGCCAGCCAAATAGTGTAAGACGGTGGTTTTCAACCGAACCTGATGTTGTAGTGCAAACGAATGTGAACTATATAGCTTTGTTACACTTCAGAAAATTTAAAAAATACAAATACCAGGGTCAGATCGCAAGCTTACCGTCCGGTAAGGACCAGGGCCGGGTCAACGGGCGTCACGTTCCACACGCGCCTCAAAGAGCAGACAGCGGCATTGACGGGGACTGACATAGCTATTAATTTCCGGGGTTGCGGGAACGTTCTAACGAGATACCACGGTTCAGAACGTAAGGCTAGTGAAGGAATAGGGTAGGTTAAGGGTGTTCAATTAGCAGTAGTCTGACACTCTTTTCCACTCCACCTAGAGCATTCATTAACAGTCATCACATGATTTTCCAACCAATAAAAAGGGTCAGTTCGAAGATATCTTTTCATGTGACTGCCACACTTCAATCTCGCACAAACTGAAAGATTTACCTTAGACATTTGAGTTGAAATATTTAATTTATTCACATTTGCTGCTATGTTTTAAAACTTTGATTTTTGACCTAGTTACAAGACTATTTTATTAAGCAGTTTTTTAATCAAATCTTCGTTTTGCAATTACAATACGGATATATAACAATAATTTGAAGTATATGTTATATATATATATACAACGTGTAACGGAAACCCCCTATCTATCCAAAAGGGCTGAAGACAACATCTGGTATGGAGTCTCTATGCACATTTCAGCATAAAATAACTGACTCAAAGAATTGATACCAAATTATTGGTTTCTTATATTTCTTGAATACCAATCATAACAAACGTGTCACAGCACTACGAGGGTCAATAACTTTTCACGTCATTTACCAATAACACGATAATTCTTTTCGTTCTTCTTAATTTGAAAAATTCGGTCTCTGGTATTGTGTATTGGAAGTTGTAATAAGTTCTACACACGTAGACTTGTCATATCGTTTGTTGTCATCCAAAGAAGCCATACACTTGGTATGTATATACCCTTTAAATTACACGTTGTATATATATATAACATATACAGATATATATATGTTATATATATATATAAATAGTTATGGCAGCATATATGAGCCATTCCGCCTATGTTAAAAAAATGTATCGATCAGAATAACTTATTTCGCACACTTAGGTACAATGTTGGCTCTACTAGGACAACCGGTATCACAAGAGCCAGACCTCTCAACATACATGGTATAGGTGAACGACAGACAAAACAAAGGGCAATAAAAACATTATTTTTGAAACAATAACTTTGGAGTTTCGACAGCCCTGATGGAATATAATTCCGACTATAACAAAATGTGTTTCTCGAAAAAATATTGACATGTAAAAGTGTTACTTTTAACCTGTTATATAATACATAATTACCATTTAATGTAATTGAAGGCACGGGACGTTTTGGCCGCGTTAGCTAATGCTTTACGTAGGTCGTAGATGCAAACTTAAAGTTAAGCGTCAATAGCCCAATGGATAAGGTGTCGGACTCGTGACCGAAAGGTCGCGTGTTCGAATCCCACCCAATACACCATTGCCGTGAACACACTCCACACACAAGCATATTTAGCTTAATTGGAGGGGTTAACAAGATTGCTAGTAATGTGAATTCTAACCACATAGATAGTTTTCTTTATTAAAAAAAAAATTGGTATAATTTTCGTTATCACCAATGTTCAAAACGGTGCAAAAAACATCGTGTGGAAACCGGTATGTCTTACTAAAATACAAAAAAAATACGATATCAACCTACCCGCACTGAGACCGGGTGGGGCTTACGACCCGTTCCCATAATAAGAGACTAAGATTATTTTCATATTATTTACACCTTTATACATTACCTAAGATGACCATAAACAGTTTATTTTATATAAATGAGATTATTAAAAAAAATAAAAATACCTATTCTCGCCTGAAACACAGGATTACCTAGTTCAGGCACATGACATGTGTGAACTTAATGTAGAGTTAAGCGAAATTGTATTTAATATTTACCTTATAGGCTCATTATTTTATGCATTTTCATGTATCAAAACCTAGTTGCTACTATAAGTCACTTAAATAATAATTAACGTCAGCTACCAGTAGCTATAAAAAATGGAACTCCAAAGAGTTCTATTGGAGTAGATTTTTTTTATTATATAGAAAGTTCGGTGTTAAAGGCTCATTTGTCAGTATTTGCTTTTTCTACGCCAACAAAAACGTAGTCCATGGCTAATATTTCATAATATCAGTGAGGGTAGGTACTTTACCACCCTTATCTAGAAAAGACCATCTATTTCGCTATTTAAGTACGTCCTCATTTTGTAAAAGCAACGAAGAATACTCTTATTTGTGAGACATTATATTTAATTCTGGCAAAATGTCGGCAGTGCGGAAAAATTGAGGTTTCAGCATTAAAAAGGCACTATATTGTGAAGAAAAGTACTATATTTGGGTTTAGGGAAATGAAGTGAGAAATAATTAGAAGAGAAAGGCCCTTCGTGAGCTCTGCCGAGAAAGTATTATGATCCACCCATTTTTGTAACACTTCTAATCGTTATCGAGTGCCTGTTTTAATATTAAAGTGAAGGTGATCAGCCAGAACTTAAATATGTATAAGTGAAAGCCATTTAGTCAATGAAGGCTGAGAGCCAACACACTTTTTGGATGCCTAAATTTGGTCCATATGGCATAGCCCCCTTATCCAATATTACTTTAGTTTATTCATATCGCATCAGTCTGTAATGTTCCCACTGTTCCTTGGGAGGGGGAGGAAAAGGGCCCTATTCCTCCGTCGGGCCCTATGCATGCTAATAGATGGCACATGTCCGCGAATTTTGAGAACTAGGACATACTAATTTCCTCCAGATGTTTTCATAAAATTACACAAAGTATTGTGTCTGCCTGAGTTTGAACTCACGATCATACAACTTGTAAGTCGTGTTTGTAACCTCTAGAGGCTCTAGACCACAACAGGAACGCACTGCTAATACAGTTTATTCATAATATTATACCGTTTGACACGTCATATTATATATTAAACGTTAGACCAAATGACTTTCGATTAAATAAACAATATACATATTAAACGTTACACCAAATGATAATCAATTACATAAAAAAAACACAAACAACGTTATACTAATTAAGTTTTAGAATAAATAAATGTTATATGTAAAGAAATTATATCAACAGTTGGTATATCTCACGTTGATTACATCTTATGAACGATAATAAAATGAAATTAGACCAAATGAGTTTATATGTTATGAGACGCACCCCTATTTAGTAGTTTTAGGACTATATTAGGTAATCTATTTTACGATATGATTACTAATGTTTGGCTAAATCATGAAGTAGTCGTGCGTTTAACTGTTCATATCGTCAAACGATGAGTATTTAATGATCTGGCAAGACCACATCATGATGTGACCATCGGTTGATGTTCTATTATGAAATACAATCATTTTATGAAATGGTCGAACACTTCATGAAATGATCAATTCTAAGATCTGGCCACGACATATATACCATGCAGGTTATAAAAAAACTGATATGTTTTCAAGTTTTTAAACGGATTACCGGCTATACGGGTTATGAATCGATTTTGTCGAGGTACTTACTACCTATATTATCTGTAAGCAGTTTGTGCTCAACATTAAAGGTACACAAGTATATTTTAACTCGATACAACGCAAGCCAGGTGAGAGGTAATAGCGTAATAAAAAACAACAGCATTCCCGCTCGATATAACGGTAAATGACTTTATCGGGAAATTTACCGAAAATTCTCAACGAAGATATTATTATGAAAGTGAGAGATACAGACACATAAACGTTCAAACCTCACAAACACAACCAGACCGATTTGATCTTGTAAATCCATTGAGATTTACAAAATCAAATCAGATTTTAGTCATCTTGCCTATACAATGTGTAACGGAAACCAAGGGCTGAAGACAACATCTGGTATGGAGTCTATATGCACAGTTTCAGCACAAAATAACTGGCTCAAAGAATTGATACTAAATTATTGATTTCATATATTTCTTGAATACAATCATAACAAACGTGTCACAGCACTACGAGGGTCAATAACTTTCCACGTCACTTGCCAATAACACGATAATTCTTTTCGTTCTTCTTAATTTGAAAAATTCGGTTTCTAGTATTGTGTATTGGAATTTGTAATAAGTTCTACACACGTAGACTTAGGATTACAAAACCCTTGCCATATCGTTTGTTATCATCCAAAGAAGCCATGCATTTGGTATGTATATACCCTTTAAATTACACGTTGTATATTTTTGAAGTCTGTTTGTTCATTAAAAGATATTCTCATTTGTTTCCTTTGTATGATCATAAGTCCAAAAGAGTTGAGAGCCGAAATCCGAGACAATTAGTTGTGCCTAGCCAAAGACTATATTTGTATGGCAGAAATTCAAATTGTATGGCAATCAAAATATTTAATAAATTACTACCACAAATAAGAGTATTGCCCACTTATAAAAATAAGAAAATCATATTTGCTTGGCTTCTTGACAAATGTTTCTACTCAGTTAATTAATTTTTTTAATCATAATTTTTAATATTATATAAAACAATTTTGACATACATGAATAAATTTTGACATTACATTAAACAATTTTGACATGTACCTACCTATTTTTATTATGATTTTTTTACTCAATAGGATTTTTTAATTAATTTTCTTCTTTTTTTAACTTTATATAATAATAAATATATTGACATCTCAATTTATTTTAAGTTTTGTATAAATGAAAATTCAAATTGTTAAATTTAATTCACTGAATATTTCTACACCGGTAACGGTAGTGTATGTGAAACTATGTTAATGTTAAGATCTCAATGTACCATATGCTTAGAAATAAATGATATTCTATTCTATTCCGTCTATCTGTCACAATCAATTTGCTCCAAACCTACTGGTTAACATATTATTATGACATTTAGTGGCCCAAACACTGAAGTGAATATACATTTCTAGTTTAAGCGCACTACACTCACTTTTTGGGGACACATTTTAAGAAAATGTTTATGAATTATTCGTTTTCGAACTGAGCATTCAGACAATATCGAATGAAAAGGTTTAACGTCTGGTTTTAAATATGACTTTTTAATTTGAAATAAATCATATTGAAGTTTTCCAAGAAATTAGGTGGACATTTACTAGTTAAATTTCAAAGGCCTCCCAACTCCTTTCAGTTCTTGCGATGGTGTGCCTCCTGTCGCCAATTCCCAAGGAAAGTATCCAAGGCGTCCCAACTTCTTCTCCTGGGTCTGCCATGACCCCGTCTTGCTGTCGCCCAGCGATATCTGGGCCTACAACTGTGAAGGCATCCAACAGACATGGCCTGCTCGGTTCCACTACAGTCTTGCAGCTTTTTGAGCTACATCGGCAATTTGCGCTCCGGAGTGCAGCGAGTTCCATATTATCATCATTCTTTGTATCATTTTCATTTCTTATTATCATCATTATCAGCTTAGCCTTTTCCCATCTATGTTGTGGTCTGCTTTCAGTCTAACCTGATGCAGCTCAGTATTAGTGTTTTAGATGGAGGGACTGCCTATTTGACTTCCACAACACAGTAACTGGGTAACACGATACTTCTTGCCCAGACCAGTGTCAGAATTTTATGGCGGCCTGTAACGACTATTAAAGATGTCCAAATGATACCTGGGACTAACAGTGTTCATTATCCTATCTGGAATTTTATTTTTATAATATGTTGTTTATAAGGCTGGTATAAGATTACCTTACTTAATGATCTATGAGCGCGCGCGTCAAAATGTTTCATATTCTTACCGCACAGCTGTGCCCTCAATTTTGTTCGCGTGGGATGTTTTATCTGCGTAAATCCCAATCCAGTGAGAATTCTGAGATGAAAGTACCTAGCCTATATGTATAATTGTTTCAGCAGTTCAGAGATGAGCCAGACAATGTCCAGACAAACCGAAAGACGAACTGACAAAAACTTTAAAAAGTTTGTTTTTTAGCATCGTGTAATGAAATAACTTGCGTCGTCTTCTCAACTTAAATTTTATTTATATGCATTTTTTATTATTGATAATAGGCTCACGTTTGACCATCATCTCACGTGATAGTAAGCGATGATGTGGTCGAAAATGAAGCATGTCTGTAGTAGTTTTAAGTATGTATAGATAATCCAACATAGTAATAGTTTAAGACGTAATTTTCATTATTTTTGCCCACAACCAATGTAGATTTAGGTCCCCAGAATCTGAATAAAACCCGTCCTTAAAAAAATCACATCTTTTATCACAGCAAGTTCACACCATCTTATTTTTACGAGGATGCTTGCCGTTCCTTAAACATAAAATTATTACCCAAAAAGATTTTGTAAGGAAAACCTGAAAAGATTGTCCGGGGGTCGGCCATATTGGTCCCGAACAGATTCAATCAGAATTTATTGTCAACATAAGGAGAATATTTTGTGAAGAATTTAAGGCTGGTTGAAAAAGTCTAATATTATAATCCAACGTGGGTGGAAACTAATTTCCTGTGGTTAGCGTGTGGGTAGATAGGTCGACTTCTATTTTTACTTATGAGTAGTTTTTTACGCATCAGTAAAATATTATTAATATCGTATTTGCGATACGTCTAGTTTACGTAGCGAAAATTATAAAAAAAAGGGTGACAAATCGAAATCGTCAAATAAGTGCTTGTTAATTGATAGATTGATTGGTTGTATGAATCTTTAACAGCCCGTCGAATTATTTGTGACGTACCAATAATTTTTTGGCTATTACTGTTCTTTATCTTCAGTTTTAAGATTATTTTACAAAACAATTCTAAATATTATGTTTTACATATGCCTAAGCTTTGTGCACTTGGTTTTGTTTTGGATTTATTCTGAGTCAATAAAAGCTTAATCACGTACTTACAATCAATCAATCAGGCGGAATAATGTACCTATACCTAGGGATACCAGATGACAGGAATTTTCCTGACATGTCCGGAATTTCAGCTCTCTGTCAGGGAAACAGGGAAAGTTGGAAATTTTTAGGAATTTTTTTTTTATAAATTTTTTTTTATAAAATAAATGCTTGCCACACAAATACGCACAACACTAATAAACTTAGCACCGTTTGCAAGAGTACTGAACTACTAATTGACTCGCTCAGTCGCGCCGCGCTAGTGTTGCCCAAACAGAGTCTGTTACATTGTTCTGAGATCTCAACTACCGTTTAATAATTAGCAATAGGATAATCGCTAATTGCAAGACTCTTGCGAGACTCTCGTTTGGGCAACACTACGCCGCGCCCCGCATCCCGCCACAAGGCATCTAACACTCATACTCCGCCGCGCCAGTTTGTAAAATAATATAATTTTCTGCTAAAATGTCAGGAAAATTATTGCCGAAACAAGGGTTTTTTCAGTAAAACTTATTTTTCGGATCTGGTAACCCTACCTATACCACTTTTTTAAGGAAGGGAAGTCATCCAATGACTGTCTCCCGATCTGGGCGAAGTGGGAGGGAGTGTCAGACTTTTACTGACTAAAACCTATCCGTGTTCCGTCACTTGCCCTTTATGTTCCGAGGCTGCGATAGCTCTTTCGAACAATTCCGCAACCCCGGCAGGCAACGGCCCCCTTGTGGGCCCCGACAATTTTGCTGACACTCTTTGAGGCGCGCGTGGAACACGACGGAACACCCGGGCCAGGTTACCTATACCACTTACACAACAAATTACATTGGAAAACGTAATTTAAAACGAAATCTAGTTTCAGAGGCCGATTATAGTTCGGAGATAGTGAATTGATACTCCTCTCGCTTTAGGTGTTCCTTGTTCTTACCCTGTTTCTTCAGTTGACATTGCACCTGAGGTCACAATATCGCGTTATAATCTTCTCGCTGCCCGAGCAGGCATTGACCCTATCCAGTCATGTCACTGGTGCCGAGTACTCCAAAGTGCAATAGGAAAAAATGCAAAGAAAATAAAAGTAAAATTTACGAACAATAATGTAGGACTATATAAAACAAGTCAAACGATGTTAGCTGCAAAAGTTTAAACTGATAATAAAAAACAAAACGAAATAATTAAAAATTAAATTAAAACAATTTAAACAGAAAAAAAAGACAAGATAAAAATAATCAATAAAAGACATGGAATTGGTATGGAGTGGATGGATGTGTGGGTGAGTGTAAATGAGGTGTGTAAGAGGTGTTTATGGCACGTGTGTTGTGAAGTTCTGTTGGGCTGTGTGATGAATGATTAACACTTCCACGAGTTTCTCTGTTTCTGTATAATTTTGTGATTTTAACCAGGAATTTACTTTGATTTTACATTTATTTTGGTTAAGGGGTAGATGTGTAAGCTTTTGTTTAATTTGTTGTATATCTTTGACACAGATGTGTCATAAAATCCTATTTGTAATAAATAATCAAACTGTTCACAGTAATGTATTTAATTTCTGTAAGGCAGGCCATAAATAAATCAGATCCTAATTGGTTCTATAACGCCGTCATATGCTAAAGCCTTCAGACCGCGCTTCTATATGTCCCAGCCCTTCGCAGAATACAGGCATAGTGTCTAGTCGTTTCGTAGTTACCTTTCCTTTTCCAATTCCCCTCAACAAGTTCTAGTCTTGACGCAGACATTTACATAATACTGTATAGTCCTCACTTAGTTTAGGTTGTTCAAAATCAACATCAACTTTGATAATGAGGCAGCTTGTAGCAAACTGCTGCGACTATGTATTTAAATGGATTACGCCATATGAGAGGTTAGACCAAGAGGTCAAGTTAGTTCAAAGCTTAACTACGCCCATGCAAAACAGTTGTTTGTATTGGTTTGTCATTCGTGTGGGTGTACAATACATTTGTATACGTCTGCTTATGGCTTTAGATACTAAAATCGTGATGATAAAAAGAAAGCTGATCCGGATCTGTTTGTTTGTAAAATTGCACCAACGATACATGAGAAATTAAGGACGTACATGATTCGAAATACGTCACTTTTTTGGTATCATTTAAATTGCTCGTGAACTATATAGTGAAACACGAATAAAAAAAAAAACTATTACGATTTCAGTTTAAAAGTTATATACGATGTAGGTTTAATCTGATCGCATTGTCATTTCACATCGATGTGACTAAATTAGACCTCACTAACAATACACCTTATACGGTCAAAGTAAGTTTACTGTTAAATCAGTGTTAGGCAACGATAGCATCCGAGATTATACTGGTTTTCGCACATAAGCACGTGGACATTACTTGACAATTGTTCATTTTGTGCCAGACGATTTGAAAATGTAGCTGAAACATATTATGAGGGTACTTTAAATTTGAGCTGGTGTTTTGTAATCGATTTCTTTTCATGGAATGAAGAAATTATTGTTAAAACCTAAAATCTCATACAAGTGAACTGTACAATTTTCTAGTAAACAAAGATTCTTTAAACCTAAATTTGTGTAAAAGTTTACTGAACTATACCTATTTGGTTTTAAATAATTCGGTAAATTTTTCTCTGACACTGTGTGTATGTATGCGTGTGTTTAAATTTATATTTTAATAGTTTTCCCCTATAATCAATATGATTATAACTTCAACGAGCAATTCTTCTTTTGTACTTCTGTTACCTTTTTATACAGTGGATATACTAACACATTCTTCGTAATAAAGTCAGAAAACACACCTTGAAACTTTATGAGCGTGTGCGTCGCGATAACTTAATACGCTAGCTTAGTAAGACTTAATGTGAAGACTTGGGTATACTTCAGAATATACATCACTATACGTATAGTTAGAGTTATGAACTAGTTTTCTAACCTGAAGAAAAACAACAACTGATATTTTTAAGATAAGCCGGTTCTGTTGATGTAAAAATCGCAAGGTACCATGACAGGAATTTCAAGAGATTTGCTTTAGTTTATTTTATAAGAGTTCCATAATTCTGAAGTCCTTCAATAGGTCTTCACCAAATTATAAGGGGCCAAGAACCAAAAAAGCTCAGTCATCGATCGGAGTCTGTGTTTCCTGACAGCTATATCCTGAGGGTCTATAAGTCAAGAGTGAATAGGTTACTACTAGGTAAGCATGTTTCGTCTTCGACCACATCATCGCTTACCATCAGGTGACATGGCGTTCAAACATGAGCTTATCATGAATTAAAATATCATATGACATCAAAATAACCGTGATGAGCAGTAGTCGAAACGCTTACTGTACAAAATGATAGAAAATAATATAAAACTATTACCACTATTGTAGCCACATGTCTTTAATAGTTATATTCCACTAACTAATATTAAAGACGGGGTTAAGCGGATTAAGCTGATTCGTGTTTGTAAAACTTGACGCTTGCTCCATTGTGCACAAACATCTATGTCATGACTTATACAAGGTGTAACAGATTAAGCGCAATACCTCAGACACCCCAATTTGAATATTAAATTATAAGTCTAAAATAACATCCGTAACTAAATAAATTGAAACCAAACCTAAACATTTTTTTATAAAATAGTTATCCTTACTAAACGCAAAATGTGCGTCATACAATATCCTTACGCAGACGCATACACCCATGTAATGTTAGCGGCCGACCCGCACACGAGTGCATTTTCTATAATTAAGGATTGTATTAATTTGTCATGATTCTGTGTTTCCATTTTAAGTTAAATGAAAGATTTTCCCGTAAAATTTAACACCTATTTTTTATGACGGAAATCGATTCAGAAGCAGATTCTGAACCAACTACTTAGTGTCCGTCTGTTGTTCACTTGCCATATTAGCTAGTTGAAAATCTCTGGACCCGGGATCCCCTGCATGTGTGGATAGTGACTTCCGAGGAGGTTTTAGTGAAATGAAATGCCCATAGTCCTCGGTATTATCCCCAAAGATTTAATGACTTTGTAATATTTATTTATTTAAACTTTATGTACAATAGTGGTACATGGGCGGACTTAATGCAAAAAGGCATTCTCTACCAGTCAACTTTTGGGTTAAAAAGACCACAATGTGGTAGGTGTACATTTTTACAAGTAAAATAAATGTCACTATCGAAAAAAGACCACATAAGAATAAGAATTTTTGGGTATCCTTAAGTCGAGAGTGAACTTCTAGGCAAGCGTGTTTCAAATTCGACCATGTTAACGCACATCATCAGGTGAAATGATGGTATTTTTTTATCTGACTTTTAAATTACTTAACTAGTTGACGTCCACTTAGATTCGGTATCGACGCTTGTTAGACACATCACGTTGTTTCTCACAATCATAATAATTATTATTTAATGACTTTTTCACACGATTAAGTAGTAATTAGTAAAAGTATTTATTATGCTTCACCACCAGGCAGAGAGAAAGTTGTTAGACTTTTTTGGAACGTGCAACTATAGTGCCTGTACGTTTTTTTTTTTATTTATTTATAATAGGCTCGCGTTTGACCACCGTCTCACCTGATGGTGGTAAAAATGATGTACGTAAATGATTTATTTGAAACTAAAGCTTTGGGTTTGGAAATGGCAACTTAACATAGCACAGAAAATTGAAACAATTGCTCTAGAATTATATTTTCAGTTTCGCTGAAATGTCCTTACCCATCAATAACAATCAATACTTAATTCTTCATTCTTATTACATTACATTAATTCAGTATGCAAAATGACAGGTGGCAAGATTCAAACTACGATAATATCGATCTACTTAAGTTAAGCGTTTAATATGGAGAAAATACGCGGGCAGAAGCTTTCTGTTATTATAAAATTGATGACACGGTTGGCGTAGCGGTTGAGCGATCGACTGCTATTCTGCGTGTCGCTGGTTCAAGTCCCACACCAAGACAAATGTTTATATGGACCATAAATATAAATTATTCCGGATCTAGGCGTTTATAAAAATGTGCCCACGATATAGGAGAAATTCCTCTATAAAAAAACAAAAACAAAACAAAAACGATGTCTTTGATTGTCATAGTTTCTGCGTACTTGTTCGTTTTATTTTAATTGCTGTTGTTGACAACAAATAACAAAAAACTAAAACTCACGTCTCGAAGTTGACAACGCAATTTCACTAATTTTATCTACGATCATGATACTTCAAAACTACAATTAAACAACACATAATCGGGCACGCCGCAATTGCGGCGGTAAGACCCCTCTTTGCGGAATGGCTAGATCGGCGTCACGGCGTCCTGACCTACCGCATGACGCAGGTCCTCACCGGACACGGAAGTTTCGGGAGGTACCTGTGTCTGATGGGAAAGGAACAAACGCCTGGCATGGGTGTCACCACTGCGAGGGTCGCCCTGAGGACACCGTAGAGCACACGGTGCAAGACTGCCCCGCCTGGGCAGAGCACCGACGTGTCCTCACGGCGGCGATAGGCGGAGACCTCTCGCGCCCGGCATTGGTCGAGGCCATGCTGCGGGGCGAGAGGGAGTGGGAAGCGGTCGCCTCCTTCTGCGAAGCAGTCATGCTTCCGAAGGAGGAGGCGGGCCGCGTGAGGGAGAGGATGGCGTCCTCCCTCCAGCCCAGCCGCAGTGGTAGACGCCCACGGCGTCGGACGTCGGCCGACGATCTCCGGCCACCGTAGGCGCGGGCATGCGGACAGCGAGTAAAGGGCAACTCGCTGTCCGACCTTGGACCATGCCCGGGTCGACGGCGCGTTGTGTTCCACGCGCGCCTCAAAGAGCATCAGCAACATGACGAAGCCCCCCCCTGCAGAGGGCCGAAGCCTGCCGGGGTCGTGGGACTTATCCCATTACCGTGGCCCCGGTACGTAAAGGGTTATTGAAGGAACACCGTGGATTTTAGTGAGTAAAAGTCTGACAGTCCCTCCCACCCTGCCCGGGGTGGGAGGACTTATTTGATAATTTTACCACGCTAAAATGAAAAAAAAAAACAACACATAATATGAACTCATACATACAAAGTCATATATAGATACAACACTTAAAAAGTCCAATCTTAGTTCGACTCGACGAAAATATAACATTATTAAATAAACAAATGTTCTTTGTGTAAGAAATTCATCTTAATCAAACTCAGCGAGTGTTCGCATTTAATGTTTTCCGTGTGCTTGCAAGTTGTTTTCGAGTAAATGAACAAGTATAAAAGTCATTGGAAATTAAGGCAAGAGTTGATTCGATTAAAGTTTTGGAACTAAGAACTGGAAACTTAATTACGTCATTCATGATACAGTATGTTCTGAGGGCGTTCCCGTTAACCCGCAATAGTCACATCAATTAGATCGCCGCACACGCGACCCATCATTCATAAATAAATTGCGACGTTGCCGTCCTTCAAGTACGCATGTACAGAGTGTTTCTTTTACGCATCAATTTAACGTTTTTAGTGAATATTTTAATATTAAAAAAAAATTAAAATATTTTGTTTTAGAATGTAATTTTTTTTTTAGCATGTATGGATGCTATATCTACTATTGCGGGTTAACGAGAACGCCCTCTGTTAGTTAACATACTGTATATCTGTATAATCTTAAAAAAAAAATTCATAAACTCATCGATGCTTTGGTCTCTATCAATAACCTTGATTCTCCATAAATATATGTATGTATAAGTTTTTCTTCACAATTCATAAAACAGTTGCACTTTTTTCTATAATGAAATTTGGTACTCTGAGATCTACGATTAATGTTACACAGTATACAACATGCAAAATTATTAGGTTATGCATGTTCTGAAATTCCTTTGTGCAAAATCGTGTAGGTTCTGAAGCTATTTTTATCATTTTAATATAAAAATAAATAAATCTAATATCAAGTAACAACTTTTTTAAATGCAGTTTTATACAAATGCCGTCATTCAATACAAATTAAAGAAAAAATAAACTTATATCAAGGAAGTTAAAATTTTTAAAAGCTGTTTATATAAGTAAAACTATAATTTTATTGTATTTACTATGATTACAACTTAACTTTCTAATTAGGGTGTTTGAAAGCGTTAATTACGTTACATGTAGTATATTGTAAACAGCTTAAAACCATCGCGTTCTTCTACCTTCCCCGTATATTTCCAACAAGCCGTTAACACATGCTGTCAGCATTAGTAGCTACAAGTATACCGATTCCGTTCCAGCACTTAAACAAACATATCGCTCGGAATGGCGGGGTTTTATTCATTTAGTTCCGGTTCAGAATAGCGACACTAGGTTTATATTGCACGCCTTGATTGCTAGTGCTACCTTCAGTGAAAATTCAGGTTCATTTTCTCATTGAACATAGGTTTTCAAGTCATTCAAGTAAACTTGTTTATATTTGAAATAGGTAGGCAGTAAAAATAAATTCTACACTTTTTGTAACGACCCAAAATAACAATAAACGAAAAGCTACGCAGCAACAATCAAAATTACCTGTATTTTATTTTATTTTTATTGGTTCGCATTTTACCACCATCTCACCTGTTGATAAGCGATGATGTGGTCAAAGATGGAGCAGGCTTACCTACAAGTAAACTATTCACTCTTGTCTTAAATACCCCCAGGTTTTAACTATCAGGAAACACAGACTACGGCAGGGAATTTCACTCCTTAAATTTCACTCCTTAAGCGATGATGTGGTCATGATGAATTTCATTCCTTAAGCGATGATGTGGTCAAAGATGGAGCAGACTTACCTACAAGTAAACTATTCACTCTTGTCTTAAATAACCCCCGATTATAGCTATCAGGAAACACAGACTACGGCAGAGAATTTCACTCCTTGCTTTACGCACAATAAACTAAATAATAACATTTACAACAACAACAATTTAGGCACAGTTGTCTAGGTATACAACGTGTAATTTAAAAGGTATAGACATACCAAGTGCACGGTTTCTTTGGATGATAATAAAGGATATGGCAAGGGTTTTATAATCCTATGTCTACATGTGTGAAGAATAATAGTTTCAATACATTGATAACAGAGGCAGAATTTTCAAATTAAGAAGAACGAAGAGAATCACTGTGTTATTGGCAAGTGACGTGGAAAGTTATTGACCCTCGTAGTGCTGTGACATGTTTGTTATGATTGGTATTCAAGAAACATATGAAACCGATAATCTGGTATCAATTCTTTGTGTCACTTATGTTGAGCTGAAACTGTGCATAGAGACTCGATACCAGATGTTGTCTTCAGCCCCTTTGGATAGATATGGGGTTTCCGTTACACGTTGTATATTGTAACGATACCTTCTACTTCTCCAATAAAAGAGGGTAAAATAGATGTACCATTAAATTTAATATATTAATAATATACAGTATTTTATAAAAAACCTGCCTATCTACCTAGCTATCCTAAAAAAACGGCCTACCTACCTAACTGACACACTCAGGAGAGAAGAGGAGGAGGTTTAGAGTATATTACTTGCGGGACGGCTTGGCAGACCACTCCAGGATCGCCTTCTCCTCCACGATGTCTTCGTCGTACAGCAGCTTGAGCAAGGCGGTCTGGCAGTAGGCTCCCAACAAGGCGTCTGGGCAGCAGGCTCTCAGCAAGGCGTCAGGGCAGCAGGCTCCCAGCAAGGCGTCAGGGCAGCAGGCTCTCAGCAAGGCGTCAGGGCAGTAGGCTCTCAGCAAGGCGTCAGGGCAGCAGGCTCCCAGCAAGGCGTCAGGGCAGCAGGCTCCCAACAAGGCGTCAAGGCAGCAGGCTCTCAACAAGGAGTCAGAGCAGCGGGTACTGCACTTCCTCTTCCACCACTCTTCGTCGAAACTCGTCGAGAACTAAACTCTTCAGAAACTGGTCAAAGACTGAACTCCCGGAGATGGCCCCCAGCGCCTTTTATACCCAGCTCAGCGTTCAAAATCCATTCCATTCTCATTCTGTACCAGAATTCAAATTGTAGAGTCCAAAATAGTCAATCTTGCCAGTTATTTGATCAGCCAGTTATATTCGAGCATAATTTATTAAACCTCTTCGATAAAATCTGAGAGTGTGTTTTAGAAATTTATAATTATAATTTAAAATGCCGTTAATCAGTAGACAACCACAATATAATATACAATATTAAGCTAGTCCTATCGATAAAAGTGAATAACAATTATATAATAAAAGTATGAACAACCTTTTTAGTCTATTAGCCATTCAGTGACTACAAAGAAGAAGAAATTACAGTTTGTCAGCCTTGACGTAAAAAATGTCATGACAAGAAAATATTTGTTTTGATGGATGAATTATGGATTATGATTACAAGGAAAACGTAAGTTATTTGGTATTTGTAATAACAAATACTATAGTATTAGTAATTTCTTCTTCTTTGTAGTCACTGAATGGCTAATAGACTAAAAAGGTTGTTCATACTTTTATTATATAATTGTTATTCACTTTTATCGATAGGACTAGCTTAATATTGTATATTATATTGTGGTTGTCTACTGATTAACGGCATTTTAAATTATAATTATAAATTTCTAAAACACACTCTCAGATTTTATCGAAGAGGTTTAATAAATTATGCTCGAATATAACTGGCTGATCAAATAACTGGCAAGATGGACTATTACGGACTCTACAATTTGAATTCTGGTACAGAATGAGAATGGAATGGATTTTGAACGCTGAGCTGGGTATAAAAGGCGCTGGGGGCCATCTCCGGGAGTTCAGTCTTTGACCAGTTTTTGAAGAGTTTAGTTCTCGACGAGTTTCGACGAAGAGTGGTGGAAGAGGAAGTGCAGTACCCGCTGCCCTGACTCCTTGTTGAGAGCCTGCTGCCTTGACGCCTTGTTGGGAGCCTGCTGCCCTGACGCCTTGCTGGGAGCCTGCTGCCCTGACGCCTTGCTGAGAGCCTACTGCCCTGACGCCTTGCTGAGAGCCTGCTGCCCTGACGCCTTGCTGGGAGCCTGCTGCCCTGACGCCTTGCTGAGAGCCTGCTGCCCAGACGCCTTGTTGGGAGCCTACTGCCAGACCGCCTTGCTCAAGCTGCTGTACGACGAAGACATCGTGGAGGAGAAGGCGATCCTGGAGTGGTCTGCCAAGCCGTCCCGCAAGTAATATACTCTAAACCTCCTCCTCTTCTCTCCTGAGTGTGTCAGTTAGGTAGGTAGGCCGTTTTTTTAGGATAGCTAGGTAGATAGGCAGGTTTTTTATAAAATACTGTATATTATTAATATATTAAATTTAATGGTACATCTATTTTACCCTCTTTTATTGGAGAAGTAGAAGGTATCGTTACAATATGACCCCACTCAATTATAATTGTATATCTAACTTTATTATCGATATACCTCTTGCCTCGGAAAACATATTAAGCAGTCGGCCTTAATTGTCATTTGTAGATTTACCATCGTTTTAAGTAGCTATAAAAATCTTTATCTCCAGTTTCTTTGCTTGTTCAAATTACAGCCAGCACCAACGGCTTAACGTACTTCCCGATTTGTTAAATGATAAATGATACTTACTATTTTGCAAATTGGTTATTAAATAATACCTATACTACATTATTTTTTTTGTACGTTCTATCCATACGAGGCCGGTTTTTCCTACCAGACTACTCAGAGAAGACGTACCAAAACAAACGCAGAGGTCAACGTCTCTTTTGTTAAGATGATCACTCATCCATGGAATTACTTAGCCACGAATACCTCAACGCAATTGTTTACGTTAAAGAACCCACACTAATGTCACTGAAGTATATTTTCACTATCAAACTGTCATAGTTTTCCTCATATTACAATTTATTTGCAATCGACGCATTCCATCATTTTCAAAACACAAATATTACGTATAAATAAGAGTACAAACATTCCGCCCAGTCAGTTATCGTTGTAATAAGTCACAAAACATCCCACGCTCTCCATAAGGGTGCGTTTCCACCAGAGATGTGCGATGGAAATGTTTCGTGCGAGGATGTCTAGCTGTGCTGTGAAAATGTGTGGGCGTTTCCACCAAAGCTGTGCGATGAAAATGTGCCTACGAGGATGTGTAGCGGAGCTGTGAAAATGCGCATTAATGTGTGGTGCGGGGATGCGCAAACCTCGCAACACATCCTTCTCAACACATATTCCTCGTAACACATCCCTCACAACACATCTCTCGCACACATCCCTCGCATACATCCCTCGCTTGTTTTGATTGCGCAAAAATCTAGCTCCGCTGAGCCGTTTCCACCAGAGCTGTGCTGACCGAGGCGAGGTAAATGAAGCGATTCTATTGGTTCTTTACAAACACATCCCTCGCTACGCATCCTCGCACATCTCTGGTGGAAACGCAGCCTTAATCCCCCTCCCACAACCTGACATTTCCGAGTCCACAACCATGTAAAAATGACGTAAATAGAATATGGCAGCACAATACAATATAGGTATTGTTCGAACAATGAAAAATCTTTTTTTAAAGATATTTTTTTTTTTGAAAGACATTTATTTACACCGTAAGCTGAGATCGGCTTTTGAGTACATTTTGATGAAGGTTAGGTACCCTCCATCAGGTTTCATGTCTGACCTAGGCTTGGCTTTGATTTTGATATTTGAAATTGGAACTGACGTGGGATAATGACAACTCTTGTGAGTTTTTTTTTTAACCGACTTCGAAAAAAGGAGGTTCTCAATTCGTCTTGAACTTTTTTTTTTTATGTATGTTACCTCATAATATCGGAGACGGCTGGACCCATTTGAAAAATTCTTTTTGCGTTTGAATGGGTACACTTTCTAGTTGGTCCCATTGTTACGAAATCAGGATCTGATGATGGAATCCTGGAGAAATCGAGGGCACTCTTCAAATATCATAGGCACACCTATAGCGTTTTGGGTATTTCTTATAGTATCTTGAGCAGTTGCTACCGAAAAGTACCATTTGGGGAAGTTGAACTGATGATGAAGACCACAGATGGCCACTGAAATTCCTCAATAATAAGTATTTTGTAGATTGCGATTCGATTACTTGAGTACGGATGTTAAACACTTTATTTTCGTCACAATACATGGTGATGTAGAGCTGATGGTCAAGTACCAGAAGAACTCCTCAAAAATTAACGGCTATGCATCGGGAAAAGCAATATTTTGTAAAAGGTGATAAGTTGTTGACATTATGGCTTTTGTAACTAGATAAATTACAAACCGACCCACTAAAAAGCGTGAAAAAAAATTTTTAGCAAAAAATAGAACGACTTCCATATCAAAACACTACAAAGCCAAAAATAACTTTAATTTCGGAAGGCGGTGTCAAAAAAATAAATGAAAATACAAAACAAATGACACCGACTACCGAAATTAAAGTTATTTTTGGCTTTGTAGTGTTTTGATATGGAAGTTGGTTCTATTTTTTGCTAAAAAATTTTTATTGTTCATAGGTTCGCATTTGAGCACCAACTCACTTGATGTTAAGTGATGGGGTATTGACAACACTTGTGAGTTTTTTTATTGTTGTTGATAGGGTCATGCTTGACTACCATGTCAATTGATGGCAAACGATGATATGGTCGAAGATGAAGCTCTTTTTGGTCGTAACAACTTATTCACTCCTGACTTTTAACAGGTTATAGCTATCAGGAAACACAGACTCCGGTAGGGCTTAACTGTACGCACACAAATAACAAAAATTGGTAATCATCCCGATTTTAAGCGAAACAACTTTTACTGCCTCTCCTGCAGAACGATGTAATGAGACTATTTGATATTAGACGTTGCCCTTGAATTCATTTCCGTATTAATTTTAATTTTAATTAATTTTAAAGACCTTTTTATAGATACCACACACGCATAGGTAAAATATATTTTTCATGAAACCTATGCGTGCCTAGGTTTCATGAAAAATATATTTTCAGTTCCAGTTCTATATATTGGGAGCCCCCCTTAATTTTAATATTTTTTTCTTAAAATCGGAAAGCGGTTTACAGAATACATCTACCTACCAAGTTTCACATGTATAGTCTTAATAGTTTCGGAATAAAATGGCTGTGAAATACGGACGAACGGACAGACAGACAGACTGACTGACAGACGGACAGATAGACATGAGGAAACCATAAGGGTTCCGATTTTTGCCATTTGGCTACGGAACCCTAAAAAGTGAATGATGGGACAGTCTAATTTTCTGTAAATGACACGCAGGAGACTGTTAGTGCTGATTTCAAAGTATCATTGGAGGACGAACAGCGATGCGTCATCGGTTCATGGTGGACATGCCACCACTACGCACTATATGTTTTGGGAATACTTTCATCGTGGGGTGCAGCTAAGGAGTGGAATTCCCTGCTGCACTCAGTGTTAATTGATGGCTACAACCTAGTGGTCTTTAATTTAAGAGTGAATAGGTTACTTTTACGCAAGCGTGCTTCATCTTCGACTACATCTTTGCTTACTATCAGGAATATGGTGTTTAAACGCGAGCCTATAAATAAATAAATATTTTCATCTCCTGACAGATCTCTGCGTGCAATAAATCACAGAATTGCTATTTTACTAATATATATAAATAATGTAATAAATGCGAAAGATTATGAGGATGGATGGATGTTTGTTCCTCTTTCACGCAAAAACTACTTATCTGATCTGAATGAAATTTGGTAAGTGGATAGTTGACATTCTGGAATAATACATAAGCTACGTTTTATCCCAAAATTCCTACAGGATCGGGATGTGCGCGGGAAAACCTTTCCATGCGTACGAAGGCGCGGGCAGAAGCTAGTATTTTATATGAGTGCATTCTGTATAGGCCTAAAAACATGTAATATAATCTATAATAATATCTATATAATATAAATTTCTTTAAAATTATATCAAATAAATATGCATTATTTCTTATTTCTTCCTCTGCGTTATTTTCGTTAAAAAGCTACAAAATATTATTGCTTCACGTATACAATGGATAACGGAAACCTCATATTTATCCAAAAGGACTGAAGACAACATCTGGTATGAATTCTCTATGCACAGTTTGAGCTCAAAATAATTGACTCAAAGAATTGGTACCAAATTATGAGTTTCATAATTATGTCTCTTAAATACCAATCATAACAAACGTGTCACAGCACTACGAGGGTCAATAACTTTGTTATCATCCATTCCATATCATTTGTTATCATCCAAAGAAACCGTGCACTTGGTATGTATATAGTATACCCTTTAAATTACACGTTGTATAGACGGTTAAATTATAAATTTAAGTAGATTGATAGTTATTGTAATTTAGTATAGTATAAATATTTTGTGTAACGATTATCATGAAATATATATAAAACGCTTCCGTTACTGACTGACTGACAGAAAATACACAGCCGAAACTACGGGGCACAAGAAGCTGAAATTTGGCATGTAGGTTCCTTGTGTGTGTAGGTGAGTACTAAGAAAGATTTTTGGAGTTTCCCACGGAATCGGGATTTACAAAAATCTCCCACGCGAACGAAGTCACGGGCAACAGCTAGTCATAAACTAAAATTCTTGCTTTAGTTTATATATTAGTATATTTCAATATTTTGTCAGAAATCGTCACCATCAATTATATAGAATCATTGAATAAGCCTTAACTAATAATACCAATCGCAAGACAAAGCGAACCGTCAAACCTTATAACATGAATAGGATTAACTCGGGTACCTACACACTTTAGAATTTACACCAAATATTTAGATATCAGAAGGTTGACTCCGTGCAAGTATGTACGGCGATCTGAAACAAATGACATTCTATGTATTTACTTACTAGCGACTCGCCCCGGCTTCGCACGGGTGCAATGTTTATATTAAATATAGCTTCCGCCCGCGACTTCGTCCCCGTGGAAAAAAAAATCCCTCGATTTTGAAACATTCTTCATTACTGCTCCGCTCCTATTGGTGTTAGCGTGATGATATATAGCCTATAGCCTTCCTCGATAAATGGGCTATCTAACACTGAAAGAATTTTTCAAATCAGAACGGTAGTTCCTGAGATTAGCGCGTTCAAGCAAACAAACAAACAAACAAACAAACAAACAAACAAACAAACAAACTCTTCAGCTTTATAATATTAGTATAGATTACTAAGTAAATACATAGAATGTAGTAAATACTTATTACTAAGTAAAAACAAAAACACTTCTTACATTTATTTTGCAAATTTATTTCAATATTTACACTTTTACACGTCATTTTTTTCGTAAATTTAAACTAGATTAGGCTGGTCTTTTCTAACTCTGACTACCCTGAGAAGAAACACCGAAACAAACTCAGAGGAAACAAATTAGGTAATAAAGACTCACACCGTTACTTTTCATGATAGAGTGTTAGTTTCAAGTTAAGCATTTCCAACAAACATAATTGTCAATCAATGCCAAATCAATCAACAAAAGGCTTTTTATTACTTCTTTCTAACTTCCAAATCGTATTTGTGCGCATTGCAAATATATTCGACTTGGTAAATTGTTTATTGAAGGTATGACAAACACGTCGCAGGTGATGATGAAGATGATGACTACCACTACCATCATCATTTCATCTGAAAAACGTCCAGCGCTTACACTGCCAAAGTCATAGGCCTCCTTTAAGTATTGCCTCGTCGACCGGCGATTACGTTTGGCTCTTAACTGATTTTTGCATCCTTCAGCAAGACATTATCTCTCCACCCTCCTAATGGAAGGCCTAATAGTGGAATTCCCCACCAGAGTCTGTGTTTCCTGATAGCTACTATATATCCGTGAATTTTGTAAGTCAAGGTTACTTAATAAGTTACTTTTAGGATAGCATGCTTTTCCATCGCTCTTTGGATGACTTCAAGTCTTTCAATGAAGCCCATTAATATAGGTAGAGCCTTTTGATTGTTGTGGTAGCTGTACTAGTCTACCATTTTTCATTTTTTGTAAATTGATTATTGGCACGAGTTTGACCACCATCTCACCTGATGTTAAGCGAAGATGTGTACCTAGAAATAACCTATTTACTCTCAACTTAAAGACCCCTAGTTTACAGCTATCAGGAAACCAGACTCCGGCAAGGAATTCCACTTCTTAGCTGTACGTACAATAAAAATATTTCCAAAACGTTTTGTGCGTATGGGTGGGAGGTAAATAAATGATATCTATTTAATTTTTATCGAACTAGTCTTCTGTGCCTACTTGTGGGTGGCAATGTTCTGAATGAACGCGTGACCGTGGCTTTATGCCATTAATTACGTCTGCTAGTAGCTGGTTCCAAATGCCCACTCTAATCAAACACACGCTTCAAATTGACCTTTGAACTTATGGGTACAGTAGGGTTGCCTAGGGCTTGAGAGAGATTTTAAAGTCAGGGTCAAAAGCGAGTAAACTACTCGCTTGTGACCCTGACTTTTGTAGCAAAATATTAAAAAAATATCTGACTTTGGTTCATCAGTTAGATTTAACAAAATGGTGTTGACGTATTTTCGGCATTTGTCAATTAATAAAAATTGAGAAAGATCAGAAGCAAAATTCAATAGTGAGGAGTTAAACTCACTGAATCTGAACATTTTTAATTAAATTATAATACAAAATAAAAATATATGTCTAATATTTTTTGGTATTCACTTACAGACTAAATAGATTGTTTCAGGAAAATACCCCAATATTTATTTGAAAGCCATTTTTCTGGCAAAAGCACTTGTAGCTAATTCGGAGCTACGGCGTAGCTATCTGCTACGAGCTACGAGCTACGGACGCGTTTTCTTCCCACATTCAGGGTTCAAAAAATATTACTTTTATTGTATCAGTATATTGCAGGATTATCAATATACATAATGTAGCCGAAAAGTTAATGTTACTAAGACGTGTACAAAATCCATTTTTCTCTTAAAGTTTGATTTTGTCCTGTATGTTCCCTCATGAAAATCTCTCTCAGTTTCCAATTATTATCACGAATAAATTAACAGCAACGTGTTAAATTTTAGTTTTTTTCTATAAAAATGTTTCATGGCTTTCTTTTTTTTACCGACTTCAAAAAAAGGAGGAGGTTCTCAATTCATCTTGAACTTTTTTTTATCCTCATAACTCGCAGATGGCTAGACCGCTTTGGAAAATTCTTTTTTGTTTGAAAGGGTATACTTTCTAGTTGGTTTCATTGTTGTCACGTTTAAATCTGATGATGGAATCATGGAGAAATCGAGGGAACTCTTTAAATATTATAGGCACACCTATAGCGTTTTGGGTATTTCTTATAGTAACTTGTACAGTTGCTCTAGATAAGCACCATTTGAAGAAGTGGAACTGATGATGAAGACCCCAGATGGCCACCGAAACTACTCAATAATAAGTATTTCGTGGATTGCGATTAGTTTACTTGAATATGAATTTTAAGCACTTTATGCAAGTCACAATGCATATGGTGAAGTAGAACTGATGCTGATGTACCAGGAGAACTCCTCAAAAATTAACGACTCTGCACCGGCGAAAAGCAATATAAATTGTAAAACGTGATAAGTAGTTGACATTTTGGCTTTGGTAACTAGATAAATTACAAACCGACCCGCTAAAAAGCGTGAAAAACAAACTTTTTAGCAAAAAATAGAACCGACTTCCATATCAAAACACTACAAAGCCAAAAATAACTTTAATTTCGGAAAGCGGTGTCAAAAAAAAAAAGAAAATACAAAACAAATGACACCGACTATCGAAATTAAAGTTATTTTTGGCTTTGTAGTGTTTTGATATGGAAGTCGGTTCTATTTTTTGCTTAAAAGTTTTTCGATTGAACGCAGAGCTAAAAGGCGACTTAGTTTTGGCAGTCAAACTTCACAGCCTGGTTGAGCCAGGCTGTCATTCTTCTACAGATTTTACCACTTAATCCCTCCACCTCCCTTTGACTACCGGTCTACTAGACGTACTGTGTGTACTGTGTATTTTTTTTAAATTTCCATTTATCATTATTTATTTATTTTTGCTCTTTCTTACGACGATGTCTGGCAGTTTGAGTGAGCGACCTACTCAAATGTCCCTTCTTTGGCATTGTTCATGTAGAATACCGATATCCAGCTACATTTGGTCAAACTAAAAATAGGCCCTAACACTGTAGGGTAATCCAATGTTTAAGACACATTTAAAATGCAAAACTCTAAATTATACCTAAATTAATAAGTAATGTAAATGTATTTTTTGGCTCCAATAAAGGTATATTGAAATTTAAAAACATAAGAATATCCCATCAGTCTTTTGAGTATATGGATTACCGGCTGCTAACGTTAAAGACAAATAAAGAACGTCCCAGGTACCAGAGCACCGATAACCCAAATAACCGTAGGTCAATTTCAGTGTAATAAGAAATTTTACAGACGTCTCTGGCCATTGTGATATCGGTTACCAAGTATTTTGGCAATCTTCTTCTTAGCGTCTTGATGTTAATCTATGTGGAGTTGGTACCGACGAAAGCGTAGTAGTGAGCTATAGGCAAGAAACGCAGGACACGATATTAAGTCCGTACTCCTCATTTTGGCAATACCAACCCTACAACGCATCAAATATTACCTCTGACCGAAACAACCAAAACTTGACCACATTATAGTTTACCGTAAGTGCTCTACCGTCTAACTAATGAAGCCATATAACTTAGTAATTGTGTTTTGTGGGTAGTTACACAATACAGTACTTGGGTAGGGGGAGATACTTTGGCATAATTATCTGAACTGATGTGACCATTTCAGAACTTACTGCCATTCATATGGTATTCGTAAGTCTGTAAAGCTTTTTTGGTATTAATTAACTATGCTGTTCACTTTAGTGATTACTCACGTACGAGGTTTACGTGTGCTATTTTCCGATATACAAGAAATATTTCAATGAACTTGCAACAAATCTAGAGGTTACATTACTTACTTGCATTACAGATTCTGAGACTTATCAGGAAGTCTCAGAACAAGGTAAAAGTTTGTTTTAATTGTTGATAGGCTCGTGTGTGACTTTTATCTTACCTGATAGTAAGCGATGAAGTACTCTTGGATAAAACAGGCTTGCCTAGAAGTAACCTTTTCACTCGTGACTTAAAGATCCCCAGTTTAAAGCTATCAGAAACTCCCTGAAAGATCGCTTCGATTCATTGTAAATGGCAACATTTCCTATTCTACATCATTTATCTAATAAATCTTTAAACCATACAACAATAAAACTACTACCTAAGATTAATCTATCCCCTAAGCACTTAAGCTGATCTGAAAGAGAAAGACTTGATGAGTTTCGCGCACCTGCACTTGGAAAACAACAACCGCAAGTGTTGTCTCGCTCACACGGTTTCACTCTAACGTGTAAAAAAGAGATAGAAACATCTTTACCAAGTTTTAATCAAAATGAAATCAGTCAAGCGACTGTACAAGTGATTGATCGGTTTTAAGCTTATTTTTAAAAGGTTGTATACAAGTATAAAAGAAGATAATTTCGTTTACATACAGCTTTATTCGTGTCCTTTTGTACGTTAGGACGAAACGATAAAATTTTGTCTTTTATCTTTGGAATAAGTTATATATCCGTTTTTCACTTGTTAAACATATGGAATATAACGGTGCGACATGAGTATGATATTATTTTAATAACATGTCATCAAAGAAAGGTGCCCCATCTGGGCGCCATTAAAGAGGCATAAAACGCTACGAGCAACGCATTTAATTCACATAGTCTTAAACATAGATTTGGGTATACGAGTTATAATTATACTTTTAAAAAGTCTTAAGATTTTAATAAAAGAAATAAATTTAATATGACTTTTGTATAGCAAAGAAAGTTTGCAGCTACATTGAAAACTTGCGTAAAACAAGAGGTTATAAATTTACGAAACAAATTTGTATATTAAACATCTTAATTGCAGTTTTCTTAGAAACAGCATAACTATTTAAATATTAGTCTCAAAACCTTCTTTACATAAAACAGCTGTTTAAACTAAAACAACTTGAACGCTTCGAAGTCGTAGCAAACTTTGAAATACTAATTGCATTTTAACAATTGTCGAAGTAATCACATTGTCTTTTCACTAAAGCTTGCATTTCAACGTAACTGCGCAACTTAAACGGCTGTCTCCAAGATAGATGGGACGCACCGCAGTTTATTTTTCATTTAATTAAGAATTCTCATTTTGAGGGTATGCATAGCAAAAGTTTTTTTTTTTTTTTATTGAAATTAGGTTCACATTTGACCACTATCTCACCTGATGGTAAGTGACGATGTGATCGAAGATGGAGCACGCTTACCTAAAAGTAACCTATTCATTCTGGACTTAAAGACTCCTAGGTTGTAGCTGTCGGGAAACACAGACTCCGGCAGGGAATTCCACTCCATAGCCGTACGCAGAATGAAGGTATTCCCAAAACGTTTTGTACGTATGGGTGGGATGTCCACCATGTAACGATGGCGCTTCGCCATTTGTCTCGTAGTCCGATGATGGAACGGGCTTGGCGGAATTAGATTGTGTAATTCCCTCGCACACTCCCCGAAATGTAACCTATAGAAAACCGATAGACTTGCAACTCGTCGTCGGTGTTCAAGGCTCTGGAGCTTTGACTCGACCAGTGCATCGTTGCCAATGAGTCTCTTAGCCCGCTTCTCGATAGACTCAAGTGCGTCCAGTTGGTATTTCGCAGATCCATCCCAAAGATGAGAGCAGTATTCCATACACGACCGAACCTGGGCTTGATACAAATTGAGCAGCTATTCTGGTGTGAAGTACCGTGTCACCTTGGCTAGGATTCCCAACTTTTTTGATGCTAACTGAGCCTTAGCTTCGATATACGGGCCAAAATTGAGTGTGGAAGTTAAAGTCACCCCGAGAAGGTGAAGATTTTAATGTTGGTTTTACAGTAGGCTCCTATTGTAAACATAAAAAACCTTTTTATTACTACTAACTAACTATTTTTCACTTTGCAGTGTTTTTTGGGAGTCGGTTTAATTTTTTGGTAAAAAGTTTTTATTTCACTCTTTTTAGTTGGTTAATTTTTAATTTATCTATTTACAAGAGCCTAAATGTCAACTACTTATAACATTTTACAAAATATTGCTTTTCCCAATGCTGGGCCGTTAATTTTTGAGTTCTCCTGGTACTTCACCATCAGCTATACATCACCATATGCATTGTGACGAGCATAAAGTGCTTAATATCCATATTCAAGTAATCGAATCGCAATCCACGAAATACTTATTATTGAGTAGTTTCGGCGGCCATCTGTGGTCTTCATCATCAGTTCCACTTCCCCAAATGGTACTTTTTGAGAGCAACTGCACAAGTTACTATAAGAAATACCCAAAAAGCCATAGGTGTGCCTATAATATTTGAAGAGTTCCCTCGATTTCTCTAGGATCCCATGATCAGATCCTGACTTGGTGACAAATGGTACCAATTTCAAAGTATACCCTATCAAACAAAAAAAGAATTTTCCAAATCGGTTCAGCCGTCTTCGAGTACTCGGTGATCATACCTGGGTCATTTGACAAGTACCTAGCCTCACCGCCAAATGGTGCTACTATCGCGCCAGAAATACACTACAGTGCAGTATCTTCCTGTACATGGTTACAGACGAAATTTCAGTCAGATCAGTGTTGTAGTTTATTTTTGAGAGCGTGTGAAAGCAAATGTGGCCGTTGATTTTTGAAAAATGGAGAAAGATCAATATCGGTCGGTGATCCGATTCTCGTTTTTGGAAGGGAAATCACGCAGTGAAATTAAAGAACGCTTGGATGCAGTGTATGGGGATGCTTCTCCTTCAATGGCGACCGTTAAAATTTGGTATAACAAGTTTCACCGTGATCGTACGTCGCTTTTTGATGATCCACGCCCAGGTGCTCCGAAAACAGCCACTACGGAGGAGAAAGTGACATAAATACACGATATCGTTTTGTCAGACCGCCGATTAAAGGTGCACGAGATAGCTGCGATAGTAGGCATCTCAGAAGAACGCTTATGGCATATCCTACATGAGATTTTGGGCATGAGGAAACTGTCAGCAAGGTGGGTGCCGCGTTTGCTGACTGCAGACAACAAGCGCATCCGTGTGAACAGTTCAGAGCAGTGTTTGGAGCTGTTTAATCGCAATCCAAAAGAGTTTTTGCATCGTTACGTGACTGTCGACGAAACATGGATTCACTGGTACACTCCAGAGACCAAGGAGCAGTCAAAACAGTGGACCTTACCCGGTGAACCTGCTCCGAAGAAGGCGAAGACGGTCCCGTCAGCCGGAAAGGTGATGGCCACTGTTTTCTGGGATTCTCAAGGTGTGATTTTTATGGACTACCTGGAGAAGGGCAAAACGGTCACAGGACAGTACTACGCTGAACTATTGAGCCGATTTGATGCCGTGTTAAAAGAAAAAACGGCCCCATTTGTCTATAAAGAAAGTGCTTTTCCACCACGATAATGCACCGGCTCACACGTCTGCATTCGCCACGACTTAATTGGCCGAATTACGCTATGAACTACTGCCCCATCCACCGTATTCTCCAGATTAGGCTCCATGCGATTTTTTTTTGTTTCCGAACCTAAAAAATTCACTCGCCGGGAATAGATTCCACTCCAATAACGAAATAATCGCCGCCACGGTGGCCTATTATATATATTATACAGACCAAGAGAAAACATTTTTTTCAACGGGGTTAAAAAAATTGGAACACCGCTGGACCAAGTGTATTCAACTAAACGGAGACTAACTACATTGAAAAATAAATTTAATTTTTTGCAATATTTTGGTGTTTTCATTTGTAGGCTAGGTACTCATCAAATGACCCACGTACATAAAAAAAGAAATACATATTCGCGTCGAATTGATAACCTCCTCCTTTTTTTGTCGTCGGTTGAAAATGATTCAAGTTTTTAGTAACATTCCATGAAAAGAATTATTGAAGGTTTTGAATTTTAACATAGGTAGCTCGCCGTCCGGTAAGGATCAGGCTAGGGTCGGCGGCGCGTCTTCTTCCACGCGTGCCTTAAAGAGCTGTCAGCAGCATTGATAGGACCCAATAGGGCCATTGCCTTACGAGGTTGCGGGAATGTTCTAACGAGAGACCACGGCCCCGGAACGCTAGGGCTGCTGAAGGATAAGGGTGGATTTTTAGTCAGTAGAAGCCTGACACCCCCTTCCCCGCCACCCACAGTGGGAGGAGTCATTTGATGATTTTCCCACCCAGAAACAAAAAGGGATGAAGTAGAAATGTATAAGGGATATATATACATACTATACAACGTGTAACAGAAACCCCATATCTATCCAAAAGGGCTGAAGACAACATCTGGTATGGAATCTCTATGCACGGTTTCAGTACAAAATAACTGACTCAAAGAATTGATACCAAATTATTGGTTTCATATATTTCTTGAATACCAATCATAACAAACGTGTCACAGCACTACGAGGGTCAATAACTTTCCACGTCTCTTGCCAATAACACGATAATTCTATTCGTTCTTCTTAATTTGAAAAATTCGGTCTCTGGTATCAGTGTATTGAAATTTGTTATAAGTTCCACACACGTAGACTTAGGATTACAAAACCCATATCGTTTGTTATCATCCAAAGAAGCCAAGCACTTGGTATGTATATATCCTTTAAATTACACGTTGTATATATTACAGCTATGTACGCAGTACTTATACAGAAGATTGGATATACTTATAATGAAACCTAAGTCTTAGAAATCGAAACTCGGGGATTTTTTTTAGGTGGCCTCAGTAAGAGTTTGTCTCCATTACCACGTCACGAAAGTACGCGTAAATTAACACGCCACGTCAAGTACCGCGCCCCGACACCGCAGCTTTCCACGTTGAAAATGTCATGATGAGGACAAGCAGACAAGTTTCTCTAATGAGCTCTATTACAAAAAATCAGTTTCTGTTGTTGACATCAGTTCTCCAATAAACATCCAATCATTTCATTTTGATTGTTGAATCGTACAAATTTGACCGTTATGTTGACGCAGTAGATCCTTGCAGTAGATTATGCATTGATTTCTTATAAATAAAAAACTATGTTTTGAATTTGGAATTGACTTCCATCTAGATTGTTCGCTTTAAGAAACAAACACCGAACAATAATAATTTAACTTAAAGCTACAAACGCGGTAATAATAAAAACGAATTTACAAAAAAAAGAAAATCACTAAACAAACATTTAAATACCTATGCTCGCGTTTGACCACTTGATGGTAAGCGATGATATGATCGTAGCAAGGTTAAAGGTTGCGGTAATGTCCGGGGTTGCGGTAATGTTCTAACGAGATACCGTGGCCCCGGAACTCAAGGGCAACTAAAGGACGATAAAGGGTTTTTATTCAGTAGAAGTTTGGCACTCCCTTACGCTCCACCCAGAGCGGGAGAAGTCATTCGATGATTATCCCACCCGGAATAAAAAATTGGCCAAGTGTGAGTCAGACTCACCCATGAAGGGTTCCGTAGTAACTACGCCAAATATCCCGATCCCGTGGGAATTCCGTGATAAAAAGTAGCCTATGTGTTATTTCAGGATGTAAACTATATACTTGCCAAATTTCACTCAGATCCGCTCAGTAGTTTTTGCGTAAAAGAGTAACAAACATCTATCCATCCTCACAAACTTTCACATTTATAATATTAATCTATTAATCTATCTATAATCTTACTTAATATTATAAACTTAATACTTATAATATTATAAAGCGGAAAAGTTTGTTTGTTTGTTTGTTTGCTTGAACGCGCCAATCTTCGAAAGTACTGGGTGGATTTGGATGCAATTTGGTATGGAAGTAACTTGAAGCTTGAGGAAGGTTATAGGCTACTTATTACGCGACTGCAAAAAAAGAGAGTTATGTTTTTACCGTGATAGAAACCACGGGAGCGATGCCACGCGTGTGTACTAGTAATTAATAAAGTAAGAGTAAGATTCAGGACATCTCTGCTAGACGGAAGTTATCTATGCATCTAATGGCACATAGCATAGCTTAGCTCCTTTTTCATTTAACTATAAGAGGACCACAACCTCATAGAGGGCAAAGTTTCCTCCTTCAATATAATACCGGAGTCTAGCGGTCTGAACTGTTAGGACAAGCGGACAACTTGTATGTATGTCGTATTATTGTGGGTAACTGAGCTATTAAGTTTGTGAGCTAATGAATTTGAAACTTGACGGAATGTATTCTAGTAGCAGTCATAAATAATATTATTAAACTTTAAATAAATAGTCTGGCATTCAAGAGGTATATTTATTTATAGACAGTATCGCATGATAATTTCAGTATTATTTGTTTTGCCTTTTCTAAACTCCGTTTGGCTTAAACATGATGAACACTCATAAAATCTGTGACACACTCTAACATTAACAATTTCTTTTACTCCGCCAAACGGTGCTCTATGGAGACGCATCACAAGAGCAATGATGGCACAAGAACCATCATCTCCTTAGTCTTTTCTCAAGTATATTGTTTATGTGACCTCTATAACCCAGTAGGTGGATAACATGTACTATCGAGGTACCGCGGCCTCGAAACGCATGGCCCATAGAAGGAATAGAGTGGCTATTTTAGCCAATAGAAGTCTAAAGAGAAAGAAAAGAAAGAAAATGTATTTATTGCCAACAGACAAAGGACATGCTAACAATATAAAGACTTATTTTTAACCGACTTCAAAAAAAAGGAACAGGTTCTCAATTCATCTTGAACTTTTTTAACACGCTTTTATTAGGTCGACCTGTATGTAACTAACTATGTAATGGAATCTAAGGTAACTAATTTAAACATCTTTCAAAGGTCGTAGCGTAACGAAAATTGGCAGCTGTATCTAGTTCTGATGACAATACAATAATATGGTACTGTCGAACTGATTTGATGATGGAGCCGGAAGATATGAACTGGAACTTCATGATGGAAAATCGTATCATAACTGTTTTGGATTTCTTAGAAAGTTCTTGTAATGAACTTTGACCACGAATAGGTTTCAAGGTCTGATGATGAAGCCGGAAGATAGGCACTGGTATTCCATGATGGAATATCGTATCATAGTCGTGTTTGCACTTGTGAGAAAGGCCACGTAATAGACTTTGAACACGATCAGGTTTCAAGGTTATAACAAACCTAAAGAATATCCGTTATCGGTTTTCTTAACCTTTTTGAATTACCGCGTTATCCATAGATTTATTATTAGGTCGATCTGTAAAGAACTAAATATGCAATAAAATCTAAGAATCTGAATTAAACGTACTTCTAATTGTTTTGTCATCATGAAACTTGGCAATCATATGTGGATTAGACGACAATACAATATTATGGTACCATCAAGGTGGTCTGAGGATGGAAGTGGAAGATGGCTGATGGAACCTTGGACTGCCTACTAGTAAACATTTCTAATTTCTGCTTATTACATTAGTCTTAAAAGCGTGTTTTTGGTTTTTTAAACTATTTATTTATTTTTTATGTTTGTTACCTCATAAATCCCAGATGGCTGGACCGATTTGAAAAATTATTTTTTTGTTTGAAAGGGTATACATTTTAGTTGGTTCCATTGTCGTCACGTTTGGATCTGATGATGGAATCATGGAGAAATCGAGGGAACTCTTCAAATATTATGTGTATTATGTTTTGAATATTTCTTATAGTACCTTGTACAGTTGCTCTCTAAAAGCACCATTTGAGGAAGTGGAACTGATAATGAAGACCACATATGGCCACCGAAACTACTCAATAATAAGTATTTCATGGATTGCGATTAGATTACTTGAATATAGATGTTAAGCACATTATACTAGTTACAATGTATATGGTGAAGTAGAGCTGATAATGATGTACCAGGAGAACTCCTCAAAAAATAACGACTCTGCACCGGGAAAAGCAATATTTTGTGAAAGGTGATAAGTAGTTGAAATTTTGGCTTTTGTAACTACACACATCAAAAGTGTCTAGGGATCAACACATATTTTTGCAATAACTTTTCTCCTGATTGATATTAATTAAAATTTTCTTTAAGGATTCATCAAATAAAGTGTTTTCGTTTGTCACAGTAACGATAAACCAAGTCACCTTTGCATTAATAAAGAAATTTGCCATTTTCCTAATAAAGGGATTTTTGACATTTGAACCACTAACATTAAAGTTCGAAAAAAAGACTGAAATAACAGTTTTCTTTAAAATTTTATTGGGTAACTTAAACAATTAATAATCCGTGTTTCTACCGCGAACACTAACAACACAAGAACATCGGTTTGGCATACTCAAAATGAGTTCATCCAAATCACGCTGTGGAATGGCCGCCCATGTTCGTTGCAACAACAAAAAAAGGTCTTCTTGCGACTGGATACCCTCCATATTCGGCAGAGCTCTTCTCTGTAGCATATCCCATGCATGCTCAATCGGGTTCAAGTCTGGCGACTGAGCAGGCCAGAGCAGGACATTGATGTTAGCTGCGGCGAGAGTCTGTCTTACAACTCTTGCGGTGTGCGGTCGTGCATTATCATGCATTAACTGAAATAAGGGACCGATTTGCACTTGTAGAGGAACGATGACGTCAGATACAATCGTCTCAGCATAAATTTGAGCGTTGAGGTTGCCTCTGATCCAAATCAACTCAGTTCTTCCGCCGATCCAAATACCCGCCCATACCATGATGGTTCCACCACTATAAGGATGGACTTCCTGGCAGGATTTTAATCGCTGTTGGCGTCCAGGGGTTCTCCAGTGTCGTATACGTCTTGTATCCGGTCTCATACCAAAACGAGACTCATCAGAAAAGCACACGAAACGCCATTGTTCTTCTGCCCAATTTCTGTGTTCAAGAGCCCATTGATATCGAATCCTACGATTGTGCATTGCTATAGGTGGTACCCGTAGCGGTCTTCGGGAATGAAGGTTCACTTCATGCAAGCGGTTTCTGACTGTTTGGTCGCTAATTAAGTTCCCTGAAGAGTGATGAAGCCTCACGGCTAACATCATGGCGGTTATTGTTGGAGCTCTTCGAGTTAAGATTTGAATGTATCGGTCTTGTCTCCGTGTGGTGCAGCGATACCGTCCTCCATGGCGCTCAGCCATGGTACCAGTGCTTCGGTAACGTGTCCAAAGTCGACTGATAACACTCTGACTTGTATTCAGAGCTAAAGCCACAGTACGTTGCCGGGATCCAGCTTTTATCATTCCCACGGCTCTGAGCATTTCTTCCCTGCTTAAATGACGTCGCCGTTCCATAATAACGTTGGTTTTAATCAGTAGTAGGGAAACAGTAGCACTAATAATGTCTTCAATGCGTTGTGTGTTTTTATAGGGAAAATATTGACAGCTGATTTTCATCTTTTACTCGAATTTGATTAACAGTTCCTGTTTCAAATTATGAAATGCACCAAAACGGATCCATATAAATTTATAAAATCATAAATTTATTACAAAGCCACATCTCAATCTCAAGAAATCCGCATAAAAATGCTTGATCCCTAGACACTTTTGATGTGTGTAGATAAATTACAAACCGACCTACTAAAAAGTGTGAAAAAAACTTTTTACCAAAAAATAAAACCGACTTCCATATAAAAACACTACAAAGGCAAAAACAACTTAAATTTCGGAAGGCGGTGTCAAAAAAAAGAAAATACAAAACAGATGACACCGACCACCGAAATTTAAGTTATTTTTGCCTTTGTAGTGTTTTTATATGGAAGTCGGTTTTATTTTTTGGTAAAACTTTTTTTTAGTTCCTTAAGAATAGAGGTAGTAATTGGATCTTATAATTATGTTAGTAGGTAAAGACAAAGATTTAAATATTAACAATTTAAGAAAAATAAAAGGAAACAACAAAAAGCAAGGCAAATGTACGTCCTAAGTCTGTCAATCCCTTCCAATACATCGAGACTAAGAGGAGCTCATTTCATGATTTATCTCCGAAAAAAATTGACATTGAATTTGACTTTTTTTATTCTTAGTAAGACCGTAATCGTATGTGTATAGGTACAAAACATCTGACACGGTGTAAAAAAAAACACGTTCAAGAACGTAAGCTAAAATATTTCAATGACCTCCGAAATATTTTAAACCATGAATGTTACAGCAAATAGATCCCGCTACATTCGTTGTTTAAAATATTTACAATCATAATAACTACACATTTCCAAAGCAAACTAAAATAAGTATTCACAATTTGCGTGGCGTACTGCGAACAATTAACACGGGAATGTAGCTCAACACCTCTCGCATTCTGTGTCCCACCCGGTCTGAGATTCTTCAGATACACAGCCTCCTACTAATCTCAACCGCAATGCTGGCATGTGTGAATCAGGCCTAAGAAAGATAAAAGCGGGTAGGTATGAATATTTGACATAATGGCGCCAAATATTTCTGCAACACAGTGTTCAAATTAAAATTGTAAATTGCAAGGGTTGAAGACCCAAATTCTAGGTGGGTTTGGGGTCAAACTATTCGTGTAATGATGATTTGGAAGCTCAATTTTACTTTGCATTCTATTTGTACATTTTGTGTTGCATAAATCCATACTTATAATATTATAAATGCGAAAGTAACTCTGTCTGTCTGTGTGTTACTCAATCACGCCTAAACTATTAAACCGATTTAATTGAAATTTGGTACGGACATAGTCTAGAGCCTGAGAAAGGACATAGGCTGCTTTTTAATGCGGAAAAAGGCTGTAAGGGGTTGATATAGAGGATGAAAGTATGTATGTAAATTACGTCATTTTTAAAGCTAGAAGCTTGAAACTTATTTTTTAGACTTTTGATTAGAAAAATGTACTTAAATAAATAAGCTATTAGCAGTAAAATATTGTAAATAGTTTATTTATGTATGAATTATATTTTCTAAATAATTAGTTTAAAAAATGAAAAATGCTGCCGAAAGTAGGGTTGCCATACGACCGGAATTTTCCGGACATGTCCGGTAATATAGGTCTTTGTCCGGAATGCGGAGGGAATCCTAAACCATCCGGAATTTCTACAATTGAATGAAAGAGTAATTAAAAAAGTCAGGAATTTTATCAAATGTCCGGAATTTAGTCCGGATTTTTGATTTTTTGATCTGGCAACCCTAGCCGAAAGTCACTATTACGCGCGGACGAAGTCGCGGGCACAGCTAGTAATCAATATAAGTATACCGTAGAATCCGTTTATAATAAGTATTTATAGATGGAGAGGTAGAAGAAAGAAAAATACTAAAGCAAATATGCATGGGTTGTGTGAGGAGTGATGGAAGAAAAAGGAGTAAATAATGCTGCAACGCCTGACAGGACAAAATGGAAGAAGGAATCGTGTTGCGCCGATTACGTAAATGGGATAAGGGCAGGAAAAAGATGATGACATTCCATTTATAATGATATCGAAAGGAAGTGACTTTTAGAACCCCTTGGGATGGGACTGGTACTAGGTGTCAGTGTGGTCTTTAATCCCATTTAAGAGAAGTAACAAACACGTAATATATAGTGGACGTTATACTAAGAATTCTATGTTAAGTAGTGCCTGCGTCTTCGTTCACAATATTACTTTACTTTGTTCATAAATCATAATAAAAGAATAAGTACTTAACTAATTTCAGTTTCTAAGACGCAGGTTTCCCACGTAAAACGCGATGGGGATCTGAATGTCTATATTACTCTATAACGTCTTATATCTACCAGTGAAAATCCCAATAAAATCAGCCAATTCAGAGATCAGCTCGGACAACCAGAAAGACAGTAAAATATTTTAAAAAATTGAGTTTAAGTATCATGCAAACAGCATTTATTTTGAAATCACAGACACTTAATTTTACTTGCACAGAAGTGAATGAAACTTTAATACAGTGACCAGCCATTCTATTGAAATAGGTAATTTTTCCGCGTAAATCCCATATTCCGAGATAAAACTAGTAAGTAGACTATGTGTTATTCCAGGATGTCAACTATATTTCCAAATTTCATTCAGATCCGTTCAGTAGTTTTGGCATGATTGAGTAATAAACACCATCCATACAAATTTTCGGATTTATATAGGTATAGATTAGTATAGTTATGTGACATGTCAATACACGAAATCATATGATTTCATTTGAAAACAAATTATACATCATTTATGTACTTCATAACTAACAACTTCAATCGTGCCGTAGACTGACTGAAACACAAATCGTTCTGTTTCATAATAAAGTACTTGAAACCTCGATTAATATTGACTCTCAGCCAATCGCTTGTGCTTTGGTATTGAATTTAATCCTTAAGCTGTCGCACAAGAAATATTGAGGAATCAAAGAGTATTTTTATTGAAATGAAACCTCCCCGACCTTTGCCAAACGAGCCAGCCCGCGATGCTGAGCCAGTAGCAATAAATACTCCCTTAAATAATATGACCCAGCCTGACCCTTTGCTGTCCACCATCAACGACCCCGCTGAGCCGAGGCTCGTACTCCACAGGGAGTGCCCTTAGCGCGCGGTTGTTTAAATGTAAATTCTAGTTTGTAAGCCCTGGCTGGGGGCCTTTAAATTTTAGAGGTCACCACAGGATCGCCCGGTTAAGTAGTATATTAGCCTTATCGAGCTAAACTACGAGTGGCCCTATCAAAAAAAAAAAAAAAAAAAAAAAAAATTGAAATGAAAAATCTCAATAATAATGAATTGAAATAAAGAATGATATAATGATGTTTATTTTGCAAATAGGTTATAAATAACACGTTCACACGTCTTTTTTTCGTAAATGTAAACTAGATGAGGCCAGTGTTTCTTAACGACTGCTCTGAGAACAAACACTGAAACAAACTGAGAGGTCAACGTCTCTTTTAAAGTCCACACAATCTGTGATGATTAAATCATATGAGAGCCATGTAGGATAATGTCTGTGGCGCCCTTTAGATGACAGAATCACAAAGATCGCGTCAAATATCGCGTAGCTCAACTTAGAAACTTAAGGAGCTCGAGCAATGGTTATGAATCCTATAAGAGTTTTTGCAACTGATTTTGTTTTTAAGCATTGCTATTACCATTTTAAGGAAGTTCGTGGCCAAAAAAAAATATTTATTTAAACTTTATGTACAATAGTTTATTCATCCAAAATTTATTATGGACACATATGACACTTAAAAGAAAAAAAGACAAATACAGATAACAGAGCACAAAGGTGCTGCTTTAACAGCGTTACGTGGGCTGACTTAATGCAGCAAGGCATCCTCTACCAATCAACCTTCGGGTTAAAAAAAACACACTGTGGTACGTTTAAATTTAGAGTTAAGTAACCGTATGCATTCCACTTGTTTCTTCGATAAATCTTTCACTATACAAGCGGCCCGCTTGTGGAATGCATTACCCATAGATGTGAGGCGTGCTCAAACATTATCTACGTTCAAAAGAATGGTGAAGGAGCATTACCTCACACTATAATTTTTTTCCCCTCCTTTCACTATTATGAATTTGATATGTATTAGTATACAACGTCTAACGGAAACCCCATATCTATCCAAAGGGGCTGAAGACAACATCTGGTATGGAGTCTCTATGCCAGTTTCAGCTCAAAATAAGTGACACAAAGAATTGATACCAAATTATCGGTTTCATATGTTTCTTGAATACCAATCATAACAAACGTGTCACAGCACTACGAGGGTCGATAACTTTCCACGTCACTTGCCAATAACACGGTGATTCTCTTCGTTCTTCTTAATTTGAAAATTCTGCCTCTGGTATCAATGTATTGAAATTTCTATTATACTTCACACATGTAGACATACAATTATAAAACCCTTGCCATATCGTTTATCATCATCCTAAGAAAACGTGCACTTGGTATGTATATACCCTTTAAATTACACCTTGTATATTTATATATTATATTTTATGGTATATATTTTATATTATGATATTTGGTTAGTATTATGTATGATGTTGTTCACTGACAGCCCTAAATCTATCTCCTTTAATTTATGTCCATCCAAAAGTTGTCTGTAAGAGATTGCCCTGTGCGATAAGACCGCCCATTGTACACTAGTTTTATTATTTCATCCTTAAGTGTATTGTAAGGTGTACAATAAAGTATATATAATAAATACGTGTACAAGAAAATGGAACACTTGCTGATGTCTGTCCGTCCATGGGAGACAATCTTAACATAACGAGATTCTTCTGTCCCTTGAAAAAAAAAAAAAATAGATATATATATATACGCTTCGAATTGATAACCTCCTCTTTTTGTCGTCGGTTGAAAAGTACATGAAGCCATTAATCTCGGCTGTAATTTGCACGTCTTCACCCGTCATTACGGATAGTCACAGGCCCGATCGGACACAAGTCACCATTGCATTTTGAGTATTGATTTAGCCCTCCCCACTTTAATTAAAGTTTTTAAAGTCCTACCAAAGGTTGTCTGGAAGATATCGCTTTCAGCGATAAAACCGCCATTGTAACCATAGAATAAGCAATATTGTTAAATAGATATATTTAGATTTTGGTGTACAATTAAGTATATTCTATCCATCTATTCTATCATGTTACTCAACTACTAAGTTAACAAGGTCACATAGGGCGACTGCCTCATCGTAAACACTAGCACTCAATAGCCTCTGTTTAGACTGGAAGCTTACCCAACATGGTTCTGAAGAGGCTAAGCAGATGATAATGTTTAAAACAAGCAATTTAAAGAAAATAAATTTATGTACTTCAAAATAAACGAACTCAACTGTACATTTTACCGACGACAGAAACTTGGACTAACAAAAATCCTTCTGTCTCGTAATAAAGTACTTAAACATCGATTAATTTTGACTCTCGGCCAATCGTTTCTGCTTTGATCCTGAATTTAATTCTTAAACTGTCACACAAGAAATACTGAGGAATCACAGAGTATTTTTTATTGAAATGAAAAATCCTATTTCAGTATTTCTGATTTTCTTTTTTTTATGTATAATCGGAATCTAGTTTTGTCGACGTTTGGAGGGATGTGTCAAGGCATAGAGGAATCTTAATATATTATTAGGGTTACCCATCCACTCACTGACCTAGAAAAGGGTTTTAGTTCTATAGTTTCGTTGCTAAGTTCTATTGTCTTCCCCAAAGAGATACTATTTTCGTTATGAGCAACCCAGAAAGGGTTGAAATTGAGATCCAGGAAATAATATGTTTTAAGACATGATTTTCATTTATTCTTTATTATACATATATATAAATTTAATTAATTTAACGATTTGAGTTAAAAATCCAGCTAATGTAATCTTAACAGTCCGAAAAATATATCAATTTCATAAACATGCCACATAACATCTATTGCAAAATTCTTAAAGAGCTATCTTTAGCCAAAACATATTCAACAAATATTCAAAGTAAGTATTTTTGTTACCCACGCGAACCAAAAAAGAAACCTTATTTGCAACTTCGTAACAAGACACAAATGGACTGCCAATAGAATCTATGTAGCGTCAGTAAAATATTCAAATAAAGGCCCAAACGAGTGCTCCAGTACTGTGTTGCCATATATTATAGCGCCTTGTTGAGCACTAACAGAATAGTTTAGGAAGCACTGAGACGAAAAATATCATCTTTTTAAAGGTCAAACAAACACTTACTTTAGGGAAATGTCAACAATTTGATCCCTAGCAAATATAAGAAAGGTTCAAGAATAGATAGAATAATCTTTCTTGTATAAAAATAATCTTTATTGAATTTAAACACACCTGTTACACAATATTGCTAAGTCTTTGGTTACAATGGCGGTCTTATCTTATCTTAAGGTCTGATAGCAATAACTTTCAGGAGGGAAAATAATAATAGTGTTGATTCAACTTATTTTGCTTTGGTGGCCCAGTAGTTACAGTCATGACTTTAAGGTTTAGTTCGCGGGTTCAAACCCTAGTAGGCATAATACTCTGAGTATTTTTCATCATAACTTAACGAAATGGACTTAACAACTACATAGGAATAGTTTCATTTGAAAAAAGGTAAGATAAGTTTCCTAAAGAAAAATCTTTCTGAAAACACTTATTATGAAATCACAGATAGACATTTCATGTTGCTGAACAGAATTGATTTCTGAATATAAATAAAATGTTTCCTCGTAACTTACTTCGAAATGAATTAAAGGATACACACCCACGTTTTTGAAGGTGCGTGAAATAACCGTCTGTCCCCCACACCCGGCCTCTCCCCCCCCGCCCCGTTACAGCCTACAACAAAAAAAATAGGGCAAAAGATCAACTCCACACAAAGCGCAAAAAAGAATGGGCACACGCTTCAGGAACACTAGGAACTACTTGAGTCTTAACTCAAGTAGAATAAGAGTTGCGGCCTGCCTTTGTCTTAGAACGCCGTGGATAGACGTTTATGTACTATTATTTTTTGCCCACGACTTCGTTCACGTGGCAGGTTTTGCCCGCGTAAATCCCCGATCCCATGGGAATTCCGGGATAAAAAGTAGCCTATGTGTTATTTCAGGATGTCAACTATCTACTTACCAAATTTCTTTGCTCTTTCACGCAAAAACTACTGAACGGATCTACCGTTCAGTAGTTTTTGCGTGAAAGAGCAACGAACATACATACATCCTCACAAACTTTCGCATTTATAATATTAGTAGGATCTATTATTTACAATAAAATGCAGGACATAACAAAGAATAGCCAAATATAAATGTTTCAAAGGAAGCTGATTGCAACATTACTCGATAAGTGCTATTATTCAATTGATGACGTTTTGAATAAAACGTTTTAGATTTCTGCGTGACAATACCCATTTTTAATAATTCACCATTTTTTATTTTTATTTTTACTTTCTTTTAATTCAATTGATGATATTAATTAAATAATTTATTTTATTTTCTATTGTATTATTATTATTCAGTCTTTGTGATAGTTTATAATGATTTTCTCATGTTATTGGCTTAAAACTGTAACCTATTGTCATGGAGAATAACCTGGCTCCTGCAATACAGTAAATACTAGCGCAGGAGCTAAGGACTTCTTGAACGTACTACATAAAACTGTCAATAAATGATTATGATCATGATTATTAATATTTTCTATTTTTCTTTTATTATTATTAATTATTTCTACAGGCAAATTGTTTAGGGATCAGATCTTATGTTAATATCTTATTTTATGTACCTACTTTCTGTGCAAAAAAATCATCATTTATTTATTAACTGCATAAAAACTAAAACTAATACAGTTCTCCACAAAACTGGCTTAGCAGTTTTACTGAGGGCAATGAATCAAACGCAAAGTTACCACATTTTATGTGTGCGTGTGCCAATATTTACTCAATGTATGGAGATGGAGTCAACCTTCTGAATCTATCTGTTTTGTGCTTTTCCCGCCTATTCTTGGCGCTCTTGAGATGTTTTTATTGCTTATTGGTGCGGTACGTAAGTTGCGGGTAATTTGTTTTTTTTTTCAAGAAAATAACGTGTCAGGCCTTAGTGGAGATAGCGAGTGATTGACGTTGAGAATGAAATGAGAGCATCTGAACTTTGACTGCAAAGAGTAGGGGATCGGAAAGGTTTTATAGGCTTGGGATGGATGCTGCGTTAGTGAATACTATTTTGGGTCACGTTTTATAGTAAATTGGAAAACTAAGCGTATAAGATATTCGTATTTATAGGACTATCAATATTTCGACATACTGCATAACACCAGGCGTTTTATGCCGCTATAAAATAAAATATGTGGTTCACAAAAACAGATTTAGCACAAATATATATGAGAGATTCAACAGAAACGGGTTGTTAACAATGGTGTTTGTACTCGTAAATACGTTTGATGGACGTTATAAAGCTACAAACTTATACGTACAATGTTCAAGATTTTCCTATTTTTTTAACAACAACTGGACTGACTTAGACTACACTTTCCAACGCCATGAAAATTGATGGTATTTCATGGTATTTCAATATTTTGTAACAAGCAGCAACAAATGGTGGCAATCACAATGTGTATCAATAAACACTAAACTCGTTAAAACTTTATTAATTACGCAACGTTCTGCGCAGCTCGACGTAATTGTATGAATAAACTAAATAAAGACTACAAACTAAATGGCGGTCCGTAGTCCCATGCTGGGCGCCAACTACGAAACAAAGTTTTGAGTCCTAAGTCACTAGGTCTGAAATCAAATATCATCTGAATGAAATAATGATGTTTATTCTGCAAATAGGTTATAAATAACACGTCATGTTTTTATCGTAAATGTAAACCAGATGGGTCAGTGTTTCCTAATTGACTACTCTGAGAAGAAACACTGAAACAAACTTAGAGGTCAACGTCTCTTTTAAAGTAGTGATTACAATCTGTAGTGATCAAAACATATCAGAGCCATGTAGGTTTGACTGTGGCGCTCATTAGGGGACAGAACCACACAGATTTGAGCAGGCTCGTTCAAACGGTGCAAGCATTTGTCTGTTATCGCGTAGCTCAACTTAGAACCTTAAGGAACTCGAACGATTTGATGAACAATACCAAAATAAGGAAATTTGGGTGGGACGTATAAAGCACTAATACTGCCAGACAGTGCGGTAATAAACTAAAAAGGGGGTGCGGGTACGGGAATAAACTAGAAATGTAGAAAATAAAAAAGGCCGGGACAGAAAATCTTAGTAACGTTTATTGAGCGGTAAAATATATCAATAATGACAGATTAGAATAAAAGAACACCAGCGCCATCAATACAAAATGAAGCTACTAATTGCTTTGTTTACAAAGTTAAGTATTTATGTTTAATTTATTTCAACATCCTCCCTTAAACAGAAATCAACCCCATCTTGGAAGCACAATAAGCCAGTTTTGAGTAGGGTGTTGCTTTGGTAAGGGCATCAGCTACTATCACATCGGTCTCTATTTATTGAACATCAATGATCCCTTGAACGATCTTGTCACGTACAAAATGATGCCTCACGTCAATATGTTTAGTCCTAGTATGATAGCCATCGGAACCTGAAAGTTTAATAGAGCTTTGATTATCGCTGTATATTGTATATTGCATTGCCTGATTCTTCAGTAGAGGCCAAAATGCTTCTTGAAGTTGCTTTAGCCACATAGCCTCTTGTACACAAGATGACAAGACATATCTATATATATTCTGCTTCGGTTGTCGATAGAGCGACAGTAGGCTGGCGTTTTGAGTTCCAGCTGATTGCTCCTCCCTGAAACACGAATGTGTAACCAGTGCAGGAACATCGGTCATCTTCTGAGCTTGCCCAGTCTCCGTCACAAAAACCATGAGTCATATTTTCCTCCAAATTTTGTTTATAGCTCAGTCTATATTATTTTATTATTGTATTTACTCAGCATATTTATACCAAAACTTATATCTGGCCTTGTAATTTGTGAAATATATAATAAGCATCCAATTATCTCTTGATACGGGATTCCATTTAATATACCTGATCCCTCAGAAATCTCTTTAAACTTTGTATTAGGATCTATTGTAGTCTTAACACTTTTGCAGTCAGACATGCCATATTTATTTAGTACTTCGTGTATGTATTTTTTCTGATCTAAATATATCACTCCTTTCTTCCTGTCTCTTTCCACATGTATACCAATACAATGATTTATATCTCCTAGATCCTTTATTTTAAATTGCTTTTTGAGCTCATTGATAACATAATTTTTAGATTCCATATTGTTTGTAAATAAAATTATGTCATCGACATAGACAGCTAAAAAAAGCATATTATTGTTGTCCACAATTTTATAATAAATGCAAGGGTCTAACTTATTCTGTAATAAACCCATTCCTTTAAGTTTAGAACTAAGCTTCTTGTTCCACTGCCTGCTTGCTTGTTTTAATCCATATAAGGATTTCTTCAGTCGACACACGTCTTTATCATTGCCATTACCAGACAGTGGTGGCTGTATCATGTATATTTCCTCCTCTATGTCGCCTTGAAGAAAAGCTGATACAGCATCCATTTGGCATATATCTTAAAGACGCATACCTTATTACTGGAGAAAACACTTCTGCATAATCTATCCCTGGTTTATGTGAACAACCCTTTATTACAAGCCGAGCCTTATATTTCACTATCTCTCCATTTTCGTTATTTTTCTTTTTAAAAACCCATTTGCATGATATGGGACGTTTATTGCCTGGAAGAGTGGTAATTTCCCAAGTATTATTTTCTAATATAGACTGATACTCCTCATCCATTGCAGCTTTCCAATATTCAGCATCACAGCCCGACAAGGCTTCGTCAACAGTAAGTGGATCTGAATTCTGTGGAACACACATGAAATTATTATATCTCTAATGAGATCTTAAGGTAATATTTCTTGTGGGAGTATCAATGCTAGTATCATCATCTGAATCAGGATAATAAGTTCAATCGTCAGTCATTCTATTCAATACACAACTGTCAAAAGATATGTCAGTGCTCGAGTGTGAAGACTCATTTTGTGTCTCACTCTGTGATCTATCACCATGAGATATTACCTCATCATTTTCTTCATTTAGAGGAATATTAACAAGCTGTCTGGTAGGTACGGGTTGCAGTATGTCATTATCAACATTATAATTAGAATTTTCAATAAATATGACATCCCTACTAATTATAATCTTTTTATTTAGTGGATCATACAGTCTTGGAATTGTCACAGTATCCCACAAAAATGAATTGTCTTGATTTACGATCCCATTTTAAGTGATTTTGTCTAGGAATATGTACCATGGCTTTAGAACCAAAAATCTTTAAATTTGAAAGGTTTGGTTTCTTACCAGTCCACTTTTCATAAGGAGTTACTCCTTTTAATACCCGTGAAGGCGATCGGTTGATGAGATAGGCAGCAGTAGTGACTGCTTCTGCCCACAACTGTTTATGCAGCTTTACTTCAAATAACATGCATTTAGCACGTTCCACCAATGTCCGGTTCATCCGCTCCGCTAGCCCATTTTGCTCAGGCGTATATGGAGTACTGGTCAGGTGTTTGATGCCAGAAGCTGCTAGAAAATCAGAAAATGCTTTATTACAATATTCTTTTCCGTTGTCACTTCTTACAGTTTTTATTTTCTGTTCTAATTCATTTTCTATTTCTTCTTTAAAATTTTGAAATACTGATTTAATATCCATTTTGTTCTTGAGAAAATAAACATAAACTTTACGGGAATAGTCATCTATGAAGGTTATGAAGTACTTTGCACCACCAACAGATGGTGTCTCCATCGGACCACACAGATCAGTATGTACTATTTCTAGTAATGCTTGTGCTCTCGAACCAGAATATGGAAATGGTAATCGTGTCTGTTTTGCTTCACAACATGGTATACACACAATATTAATATTTTGGTTAGTGATAGTTATACCCTCAGCGCTTGTCTCTAACCTCTTCACATCATCCAAGTTTAAATGACCCATTCTCTTGAGCCATGTGATAAGATTCGACTTATTTACAAATGAAGCCGCATAAGCATTTACAGTAATGGTATTCAGTTTATACATGTTGTTGACTAGTTTGACATTTGCTATCAGAATTTTGTTGACATTATATGTATTACAGCCCTTGCCAGTGAATTCCACTTTACTACCATTTTTGGTTAACTGACTCACTGATAACAAATTAACGCTGAGCTCAGGAATAAATAAAACATTTCTCACCTGGATCAGAGAGTTATCTTTGCAAAAAATAGTTTGAATGTTTACTTTACCCATATTTTGCACGGAGACAGAATCATTATTAGCCACCTTAATTTGCTGAATCGGAGATGCTTGTATGTCATACATCCAGTCAGAGCGTCTTGTCATGTGCATTGTGGCACCTGAATCAATATACCAGTCATCCTTATCCACATTACTGTATGCTGAAAAAACTGCTGAAAAACTATTATGGTTAAGTTTCTTCACTGCGCATTGATTTTTAAAATGTCCATATTTATTGCAATTGAAACAGTGAGGGTCTTTTCCTTTTGGCTTGGTATTGTTGTTACATTTATTTTTGTGCTTTGTAAATAGCGCAGAAGACTCGGAAACTTTCACCTCCTGTAAAAGTTTTGTCTTGACAAAATCTGATGAAATTTTTATGCCAGAACTTTCCAGACCCATGATCATCGGTTTATAATTATCCGGTAAACCTGCCAGCATGAGTGTTCCTAGCCATTCGTCATCAACTTGAAAACCGATGTTTCGTAATTTGTATGCAGTACTCATTAATTTACTAACGTATTCCTCGATATTTGCACAACTATCCAGAGATGTATTTATTAAATCCCGCAATAAGCCAATTCTTCTTGACAGCCCGGAGTCTTCGAATGCATTTTGTAGTTTCGTCTATGCTTCTTTCGACGTTTGTGCACTTTCAATATGAACGAAATTTATAGGTTCGACCAACAAAATAATTTTAGACTTTGCTTTTACATCTTTCTTGACGTCGACATCGGTGCCAGGATCGATACATTCCCATAAATCCTCGTGTTAGAGATAAGATTTCACAGCAAACTTCCACGTGGAATAATTATCCCGACCCGCTCATTTCTCAATTTGTAGATTAGACGTCGCCATTTTTCGGGATGATGCTCCGATGGAATACTCGCGAATTACTTATTCTTTACAATTGACCGGTACTTTATAACAATAAATATTAGATTTTCTGTCTACTTTGGTATACGGGACGGCCCATAACCTGTAGAAAATAAAAAAGGCCGGGACAGAAAATCTTAGTAAGGTTCATTGAGCGGTAAAATATATCAATAATGACAGATTAGAATAAAAGAACACCAGCGCCATCAATACAAAATGAAGCTACTAAATGCTTCGTTTAGAAAGTTAAGTATTTATGTTTACTTTATTTCAACAAGAAAGTAATGAAACATGAAATTAAAGCAGAAATTAACATACTTTTGAATTTAAATACTCGTTTCTTCTTGGGCGCCATTAGACAATAAGGTTCATGACTACTTTAAACTGAGATTACCCACTCAAGCTGTTGAAAAACAGTTGTAACAGTATAGTCAGGATTCCGCTTTTAATAAGAATGATTTTAAAGCTTAGAGGAAAAGTGCTGCTATTTTAAAGACCCAGATAAAAAAGTAAAGCTTTTCAAAGAGCCAAACTAATTCATTGAAAAGCTTTTAAGTAAGTACTCTATTCGTTTCATCTTTGTTATTTAAGTTTGCGTGTACCTCAACATTCTGTGTTCATTTTAAAAACATTGCAACAAACTACACGCGCTCACACAACACAATATACAATCTAATTCCACTAAGCCCGTTCCATCATCGGACTACAAGACATGACATAGACATGACATCACACTTACTCGTATACGCACAAAAGTTTCTGGAATACTGTCATTGTGCGTACGGTTAAAGAGTGGGATTCCTTGTCGGAGTTTGTGTTTCCTGATAGCTATAACCTGGGAGTCTTGAAGTCAAGGGTTTAAAGAGCTTCATCATTGTTCACCATCATATGAGATGACAGTCAAACGCGAGCCTCATAAATAAAAAATAACAAATTTCAATTTAAGAGCAGTAGCAAAATAGAAATAATTTCTCAGTACATACCTACACAGTATGCGGTATATTTTAATATAAACTTCTTCTTCGGAGCTGAGCTTTAGTAAATATTCACCTAAAATAGCTCCTAGTATTTTAATTAACGAGTTTACGCGAAGGCCAAAGGAAGCTATTCATAGATAAGAGGTGATATAATATATTAAGAGCTAATTTCAATACAAGAGGATTAAATCTATTATGATAATAAATTTGGCAAATTCTGTCTGTCTATTTAAAATCTATCGTCTATCATTCATAGATTTTTTAATATTTCTGGAAATAATATATGGATACATTCCCTTTAATAATAAATCAAAACATCGAAGGTATTTTTTCCGTGTGGGAAATCGAATGACTTCTCTCGCTCTGGGTTCTACTGATTAAAACCCACTCTGTTCCTTCAACTTCCCTTGCGTTCTTGGGGCCGCGGTGTCTTGTTAGACCTTTCCCGCAACTCCAGTAGGCAACAGCCCTATGGGACTCCGTCACTAGCGCTGTCGTCTCTTTGAAGCGCGCGTTGAACACGACGCACTACTAACCCAGGCCTAATCTGCACTTTTATACTTGGAATTTGCATCAGAAAGATAGATACATAATTATAGTCTTTATTGTACACCATAACAGAATTAAATAACGACTTAAACACTACAAAGGGTGTTGCAATAGGCGGTCTTATCGCTAAAAGCGATCTTTTACAGACAATCTTTGGATGGATTTGACACAGCAGGAGCAAATAAATATGCGGATAGTCCATGGTGTATTATTACTTATAAACGACACATAATAAACTACATGCTCAATAAATATACGTTTACATAAAAAAAAAGCTGATACATATAAAAAGTAGCAAATTCAAGAGAGAGATAAAGATCTTTTACCGTGTTTAGAGAGATAAAGATCTTTTACCGTTATAAAAACTACTGTACAATAGGCAGACTTATATATCATAGATAACTATTGTATTTAAGCCTGTCAGTGAACAAACATCAAAAATAATATTAAATAAGTGATTTGCTTTTGCCACTTAGAGCGGTACCTAATGCTGCAAGCATCCTGGGGTCTTTTGCGATTGCGACAACGATTGAGGCGGTTTATTCGATCATGTGTTTTTTTTCACTCTTTCTGTAAAATATTTTTTTTAACAATTTAAGTACATATTTATGTATCATACATATATAATAAAACGTTAAAAAAAGTATGTCGGTAATATAAATATATTTCCAAAAAATATTTAAGGTTTAGAAACAGTAATGGAGCATGAATTTAAAATAAAATTTCTGTTTGTTTATGTTTGTACGCGCTAATCTCCGGGACTACTTGACAGATTAAAATGTCACTTTTTTGTTATATAGCTATTAAGGCTGGGTAAACTGAAACACCTAATGCAGAAGTTTAAACGCGAGCGAAGCCGCAGGCAGAAGCTAGTATTAAATAAACATAACAATATACTCATTAATATAAAATCGTTTCATTTGTTATTGTTTAAGTATGTCACTCTCTAATGCGTTCCACAGACAAGCTGCTTGAATAGTGAAACATTTGTCAAAGAAATAATCATAATCATAATTTATTCGTTCAAATTTGGTACATACATCTAAAGCTATAATACACTATAATTAAAGCTTACACTAGGATCAAAATGAGGAACATCTGTGTCTGAACTAGATAAAGAATATCTGTATTTCAGACATCAGCGCTCTTCCTTTAGTATCATTTCACAATAAACTAAGTTTCACCACTGTACAGTAAAATTATGATAATAACAAACAGCAATCAAAACTAAAACAGTAACTAAATACAATTAATAAAGATGAGGAAAAATGGAAAAAGAAACAAGATATACAACCATTTTAATAATAATAATAAATTTGAATTTGAATTATATAGTAATAGAGTAATGGCCTCCCGTGTGTGAATTGAAAATGAGTGAGTGTGTGTAGGAGGGTGTTATAAGCTACTGTACTACGGTCAATAAGTTTTCCGTTTCTTCATAGTTTAGCTTATGGATATAATCTATTATCTTGTGTTTACAGTTGTGCTTATTTAGGGGATAAATGTTAATAATTTTATTTATCCTTGAATACAGAAAAGGGCCTAAGTAGCAATAGAATTTGCGAGCGTATGGGTGATTAAAAATATGTGGAACGTGGAACGTAAAATGTGGAATACATACGAATACTGAACATGGATCAGAGCTAGAATATGTGTTAAAGAAGAGCAATATAGTTTAATATATAATGTCATATTAAATTAAAAAACATATTACCACCGACATCGCATATCAAAGTCATTTCTTTCAACTTACTTCTAAGTCGCCAAAAAAACTTAAACTAAAATCCGAAAAACCGTAAAGTAGATATCGACACAAGCTGTCAATGAGGGGCACAATATAAACCGTACATCGCCGGGAAGGCTTAGCGAACATCCCTTACTTGTTGATGCCAGCCACTGACAAGGAGAATAGATTGAGCGTTCCTGGGAATAAGAATAATACAATACGCAACGCGCAAGAGTAGGAGGGAGATAGAGTAGTCTTGCGGCAGTCAATTGTCTTCTTCTGATATTCTGATTGGGCTATGCCAGAGGTTTGTAGAAGTCCTCATTTTATCAATACAGAGATATGATAACAGTATTTGATTTGAGCACTAGTCGAACGCTCCACAAACACACAAAATTGCTTTTTCTCTGCCTTATAATTAATAATGATACTTCAGCTTATAACATTTCCACTGCTGGAACACAGGCCTCTCTTCTATGGAGGGAAATAGGCCGTAATCCATCACGTGGGCCCAGTACAGGCTAGTAGATGTAATATATCTTCAAATTTTTAGTGCTGAGACATGCCAGTTTCCTCATGATGTTTTCCTTCATCAATTTGAGAACCACTTTTCGTATACATTTTTAAAAATATTGAGAAAGAGTATTTTGAAGAGCTTCATCTTTTACCAAATCATCGCTTACCATCAGGTAAGATGGTGGTCAAACGCAAGCCTAACTACAATAAAAAAGAGTTATTAAATTCGCAACTTTTTAACGATTATAATTATTTTAGTGGCGTTGTCAAAGCAGTTTAGGTTCGTGTAAATATTTGATGCAAGCCTAATACCCTAGTCTCAGTCCATTCTCCTGATCCATAATGCGAATCCGTGACCTTCTGGCCCGTAAGGGACAACCGATCCGAATGAACGACGCTATCAAGAGGAATCGATCGATACCCACTCGATTAGAAATAGATTTGGAAGGTAATGTAAGCTGGAGTTAAAACGGTTCAATTTTGATAATATATGTTGAAGGGATAGATTTTGATAGGACTTTCTTGCGTCAGACCACCGTTTTAGGTACTTCAAGTTAATCAAAACGAATATTTTTGAAGTAACTACTGCGAAAGTCTGTATTATTTATTGAGTTTTATGTAATGCAGTGATACATAGGTTCACTTCATGACGTAACAAGACATTTTTAAGCAGTCAAACTTTCTTTAAAAAAACTACAATGGGATATAGGTGTACAACAGACAAATAACAGTTTAAAAGGGATAACTTACCCATAGTGACAGTTACAAATTAAAGGATAGTAATAATATTAATTTCCCTATCGGTCTACCAGACGCAGGGTATCACCCACACTTGGTTGTTGATATACCGTCTTATCGTACCTAGCGCTTCTCCTCCACATTTCGCACACTCAGAATGAAAGGGACCTAATTCAAACATAGTATTTTTTGGATTTGAGTTTTAATAACTAATATATATGCTGCTTGCATTGAATAAATTATATTCATATATCTGAAGTTGCAAATGTATAAGCTGTCTCTTTATAACTCGTAATTCAGATTCCTGTTTCCACGGCAATTCAGAGTTATGTTTCAGGCCAGTTTACATCAAAATCTGAAATTACACGAATTTAGAGTTAGGTCACTTTCATTCTAAGTGTGCGATTTATTGTGCACACAGCCAGGGTGTGGAACTCTCTGCCAGTTTCTGTGTTCCCTACTTCATATGTCCCGTCAACCTTTTAAGAGTAAACAGGCATCTTCTAGGCTCGCTCGTACCATCGTAGACCTCATCTATCGCTTAACAGGTCAAGAATAGGCTGATCGGGAATTAAAAAAAAACATGTTACCCCATTTTACGAAAATTGCGCGGTCCGAGTAGTATCAAATTTGACAAAGTTAAGCTAATATCTATACAATAGTTGAGTTTCGACTATTGAGTAACCACTAGAAATCAAATTTTTTTCATAATACACACAGATTATATAAAACGGGTCACTTTGTATAAATCATGAAAAATGCATAAACGATCAAGTTTTGTAACTTTGTCAACAGATTACTCAAAATCTAGATAGACATATATACATAGGTACATACACATAGTTCTTCAAGTAACAATCACTGTTTCTTAGAATACAAAATTGTGATGCCAGTGAAATTAATTACATTTTTTTACACTAATATAACTAACATAAAACATTCTTAATGGAATTATTAATGAAATTGTACTCATTACATAATATATATTTTTCAAGAAATTATATCTAACCACTAGCTGTCGTGCGTGTGGTCTTCGCACCCGTGGATTTTATTGCGATAAACAAATAACCCTACTTCTTTGCAGTCGAGTAAAAGTAGTCTATAAACCTCAGGTTTCTAACTACTTCTATACCAAATTACATCCAAATCCATCCCGTACTTTTAAAGATTAGCGCCTTCAAACAAAGTTTGACGCTTTATAGAATGGTAATGCTTATTTTAAAAGTATTTGAAATCGCATAACAAAAAATCTTTGAACTAAAGCCTTAAAAGCTATTTCAATTGGTATAGTAGAAGTATACATTGAGAGGCTTATGCTAGGTAGTAATACATTAAAACTCTGACTTCTAAACTACGTTAGAAATTGTAGCGGAGGGACACTGATCTTCTAAGATATCAGTGTCCCTCCACTACAATTTTATAAGCCAGAAATTTTTACAGCTCTAAAACAAATTATTACTAAACATCGTTAATAAAATAAAAATGAAGGTTTTACTTTTACAAATCAAAAGAAGTGAAGGTTCAATCAGCCCCTTAATGTCCTCAAAAATCCTCAAAATCTCTTCAAATACAAATAAAAATATGAGAAAATAGAAATCAAACCAATACTTATCGTTCCTATACTTACATACTTATCGACTGTTTCATGTTTGGAGGTCTTTGAATTATTTATGGCAAGTGTCTTTCTTTTTCCATATAATTGAATTCTGTCTGAATGAAATTTGGTCTCGTTTTTCCGTATTTAGATGTTTCTTTTAATAAACTTTTGAAGTCTTGGTATTTAAGTTTTGTTTATTGATAATAGGTTCGCGTTTAACCACCATCTCACCTAATGGAGTGATGATATGGTCGAAGATGGAGCACTTTTGACTTAAAGACCCCTAGGTTATAGCTATCGGGAAACACAGACTTTGGCAGGGAATTCCACTGCTTAGCTGTACGCACAATGAAAGTATTCCCAAAAAGTATTGTGCGTATGCGTGGGATGTCCACTATGTTACATGGCTAAAGAGTGGAATTCCCTGCCGGAGTCTGTGTTTCCCGATAGCTATAACCTAGGGGTCTTTAAGTCAAGTCGTACCTATTATCAATAAAAAAAAACACTAGTACTCAGCTGCACGGGCACGCCGCAATTGCGGCGGTAAGACCCCTCTTTGAGGAGTGGCTAGATCGGCGTCACGGCGTCCTGTGTATTTGCTCCGTGGTCCTGACCTACCGCATGACACAGATCCTCACCGGACACGGAAGTTTCGGGAGGTACCTGTGTCTGATGGGGAAGGAAGAAACGCCTGGGTGTCACCACTGCGAGGATCGCCCTGAGGACACAGTAGAGCATACGGTGCAAGACTGCCCCTGACTAAAATCCACGGTGTTCCTTCAATAGCCCTTTACGTTCCGGGGTCACGGTAATGGGACAAGTCCCACGACCCCGGCAGGCTTCGGCCCTCTACAGGGGGGGCCTCATCATATTGCTGACGCTCTTTGAGGCGCGCGTGGAACACAACGCGCCGTCGACCCGGGCATGGTCCATGGTCGGACAGCGAGTTGCCCTTTACTCGCTGTCCGCTTGCCCGCGCCTACGGTGGCCGGAGATCGTCGGCCGACGTCCGACGCCGTGGGTTTCTACCACTGCGGCTGGGCTGGAGGGAGGACGCCATCCTCTCCCTCACGCGACCCGCCTCCTCCTTCGATAGCATGACTGCTTCGCAGAAGGAGGCGACCGCTTCCCACTCCGTCTCGCCCCGCAGCATGGCCTCGACCAGTGCCGGGCGCGAGAGGTCTCCGCTAGGTCTCCTCTACCCAAGCGGGGCAGTCTTGCACCGTATGCTCTACTGTGTCCTCAGGGCGATCCTCGCAGTGGTGACATCCAGGCGTTTCTTCCTTCCCCATCAGACACAGGTACCTCCCGAAACTTCCTTGTCCGGTGAGGACCTGCGTCATGCGGTAGGTCAGGAAGCCGTGACGCCGATCTAGCCACTCCTCAAAGAGGGGTCTTACCGCCGCAATTGCGGCGTGCCCGTGCAGCTGAGTACTAGTGTTTTTTTTTATTGATAATAGGTACGACTTGACTTAAAGACCCCTAGGTTATAGCTATCGGGAAACACAGACTCCGGCAGGGAATTCCACTCCCTCAAAGAGGGGTCTTACCGCCGCAATTGTGGCGTGCCCGAAACATTATATTATTATAATTATACAGCGCGTGTCTTATCGCTGCAAGTCTGATCTAAGTTTTATATTACCACAGCCATTAGAGATGCAATCACAATCACTATGCAGTTTCATCGTCTGTCTAATCTCTTTGTATAATAAAGCGGATCGTTCACTTGCTCTGAAGTTGTAGTTTGACGTTGAAAGTACAAGATTTATAATGAATGAAAATAATCTGGTTGAGTCTGCGGGCTCTTGCAGTTTCTAACTTCTGTAAAAGCAGTGTTTTCATAAACCCAATAGTTATAATTTTTCTACTGTGGGGCATCGCACAGGCAACCTCTGAGGTTGTCGGCTGCTTAACCAGACTTGCCTGAGGCTGCCTTAATCTTATCTTACTTCTTACTAAGATTACATATACGAAAGTATGTGAGGATTTCGTTTGGGACGCAAAAACTACTGAACAGATCTGAATGAAATTGGGGAAGTAGGTAGTTGACATTCTGGTTTAACAGATAGGTTACTTTTATTCTGAAATAAAAAGGGTGTTACAATGGGTGGTCTTATCGCTAAAAACGATCTTATAAAGACAACCTTTGGATGGATTTGACATAGCAGGAGAAAATAAATACGTGGGTAATCCATGGTGTACTATTCACTTATATACAATAAATAATTAATAACCTACATACTCAATACACATATACATATAGGTATATATATATACATAAAAAGAACAAAGCTGAGATATATTAAAAATAGTAACAAATTAAAGAGAGAGATAGAGATCTTTACCATATTTTTGAACGAAGGAAGGGTTTTTTTTTTATTTAAAATAGTTTCGCGTTTGACCACCATCTCACCTGATGATAAGTGATGATGTGGTCGAAGATGGAGCACGCTTACCTAAAAGTAACCTATTCACTGTTGACTTAAAGACTCCTAGGTTATAGCAATCGGGAAACACAGACTCCGGCAGGGAATTCCACTCCTTAGCCGTACGCACAATGAAGGTATTCCCAAAACGTTTTGTGCGTTAGGTATGGTTTTGTGGTTTGTACTTGTCTTACTGACACGGGAAGAGTAGTATCCAACTATGTCAGGGTTGGCTTTTAGTCTTACCGGAAACAGCTGATTACTAGTGTTTTACATGGAGTGACTGCCTGTCTGACCTCCACAACCCAGTAACTGGGTAACACGATACCCTTGGACAACGCAGGAATGATGTTAGATTTTCTGGCTTCTGACTAACCGTAAAGAAAGTTAAAGATATCTCTAAGATCGAATGGTCCACACTTCCCCAAGTTTCCTTTAATAACACCGTTATTTCGTTCAATCACGCCGTGAAGAACTTGGGGATATACATCGACAAGTCTGTCTTGGACGAAGCAGCTGCAGGAAGTCAGTCGTAAACTGTTTGCTTCTTCAGGCTCCTTGAGACGCCTGCGTAATTTTCTTCCCATCACCACTAAAATTGCAATTGCACAATCTCTTCTTCTCCCTATCTTGGACTATGCTGATGCCAGCTATCTTGACCCAAGACCAATTTGACAAGCTAGAGCGACTTCAAAATCTCTGTACTAAGTTTATATTGAAGGAATACCGTGGATTTTAGTCGGTACAAGTCTGACAGTCCTTCCGGCCCTGCCCGGGATGGGAGGACTCATCTGATGAATTTACCACGAAAAAAAAAAGAAAAGCTCAAATGGCTTCCTATTAGGTTTCGCCGGAATGTTCATTTACTTTCTCTGCTTACGGTTTCTCTGTGACACACATTCAAGGTCCATGAGATTAATGGAAAATTTAGAATCAAATATCTGTATGCATTCGACTTCTTTCTTCGATAAATCTTTCACTATACAAGCGGCCCGTTTGTGGAATGCATTACCCATAGATGTGAGGCGTGCTCAAACATTATCTACGTTAAAGAATGGTGAAGGAGCATTACCTCTCACTATAATTATTTCCTCTCCTTTCTCTATTATGAATTTGATATGTATTAGTATATATTATTTATATATTATATTTTGTGGTATGCATTTTATATTATTATGTTTAATTAGTATTATGTATGATGTTATACACTGACAGCCCTAAATCTCTCTCCTTTAATTTCTGTCTACCAAAAGGTTGTCTGTAAGAGATTGCCCTGTGCAATAAGACCGCCCATTGTACACTAGTTTTATTATTTGTATCCTTAAGTGTATTGTAAGTTGTACAATAAAGTATATAATAATAAATAATTATGACAGCTAGGACCTACGGCTTAACAAGTTTTCCGTGGCACGGAGTTATCACACCGCCATCTTCCCAACTCCAGTCTACTACTAAGAAATTTCTAATAGAAAAATCCAATAGTAATTTTTGACTCGATCCCGAAAACTACACGCGAGAGAATTATCTGATAGAATCTAATATTACCTACTTTATCAATGTTTTACTTACATCCTAAACTCCTAAACGCTTGCAAACATCCGTCCGTTGCTGTATTTTTAAGTCAGTTGCTTTTACTAACATAGTTTTAAGGTATAATGTTAATAACAACTATAATGGAATGTCACAAGTTCTGAAATAAATGAGTATACTTATTATTTATTAAAATACCAAATACTTAAACAAAGCCAACGTTTTTGCACTAAACAAGCAATAGTTAACTCTAACTTAAGTTTTGTTTGTTGCAAGTGTGGGATATGGTCAGTCCGAACAAGTGATCACTATTTATGATGAGGATCTCAGGTGAATTTTAAGGACTCTGTTTGGCAAAACTTTAATGTTGGTCTTATTAATAGAAAGGGAATAAAACAGTTCAATTTCGACAAAAACGTCATAACTTGGTTGCTTCATAGTTTTGTAAATAACTGTACCGTAACGGGGACGTGTGTGTATTCGGGATTTTTCAATATAAACGCGATAGGTTGTATACTTTGTATAATATTATGTTCACATTAATATGGAAGATTATTCTAATTACATTTTCACGTTATTTTATTATCGAGACTTTCTGCGAGCGGCCCAGCGCGCTCTGTCTCTTGTTAAAACAATTTCTTCGCATGTCCAACAATGCGATCTAAATTCAAACATTTCAAACTATGCCAGCCAGTGCGGTAGGCTGACCGCTCGCATAGCAGACCTCCAAGTACCGAAACGAAACACACTAATTTTAAGAAGGCGTACGGGTACTAGGTATACTCACATATATTCGCCCCGAAAGATTGCGAGGTATAAACCTCAAGGGGCGAATCTTTCGGGGCGAACGGGTGCGAGACGGGTCAGGAAGAAGCTATGTCCACGGGGGCTTCACTACCCTCAGCGTTAAGGAATACGATGCGACGAGGAGGAAGATTATTGACTTAGTGCTTTGAGTACATTATTTTTAAATTTCCCAGCAAAATGAAGTAACAAATCAATGTGATGGAAGTTCAAATTTAAGTTAAACTCATTGAGTTGTAAACATCAGTGATTACATAATTTTATTCCCAGCTTTTAAAATTATGTGCTCGCAATAAAAGCGAATATTTCGAGGAGCGACTGTCCCTCAACTCGAAACATCGACGATCCGTAAATAAACTACAAAAGCTTTTAAGCCCTGATGGTACAAAAGTGCTTTTCCAATTACACTTTTAACAAAATAATATTCTGCATGTATTACACGTGTCATATATTTATGAAAGCCCTTTTATTAAACCTACTTAAATAACATTTATCCTCAACTTTACCACATACAGTTTGACGAAAACACGATTCCATAAAATTTTCTTAATAGAAAAAAAAATCCAAAGTTACCTCCAAACCGAACAATAAACAGTTGGTATTCAAAAATAACTTCAAATTAGATAATGAAACTGCATATTAATTGAACTAACTGTAATGCAGGTCTTATGTTATTTACTTTTTTTAAATTACCATTATTTTCACCGTAAAAAGAAATAAACTAAATTATCGGTATCTTGGAGTCTTTTCCCTGCTACCCTGTCTCGCTTGCTCGCGTGACCGCGGCCAGTAGTGTGTGAGCGAGATCATGAGTGAGAAGCGCTGAGTATGTACTTGCTGTATATGTACTTAAGGGCCTATATTACATAGGCCCTTAAGTACATATACAGGGTGGCGATTAGGTTATCACATTAAATTGTACAGCAGGTATTACAAGTTGTTATCAGTCTCTTAAAATAATAAAATAAATAATTTTACTAAAATTAACAAAAAGCATTTTTCAAATAAAAAAATGTTGTTATTGGTAAAAATAAATAATCCTTTATAATATCAGTTTACTGACCTGTAAAAGCGACAAAGCCGCGGCGCCGCGCCGGCGTCGGCGGAGCCCACGCCGTGTGATTGGTCAGCTGATTACATTTATGCAACACATGATGTTGTGAAATATTAAAATGGAAAAGGTCCCACGGCTATAATATTGTTTATTATTAAATTATTTTAATTGCATATGATAGAATACCTAATATAGAGTACGTAGTTTCAATTAATGTGATAACCTAATCGTCCGCTGTATATGTTCATAAATTCATAATATAAGTATTTCTTTTATTATAGATTTATTGTAGATTTCTATTTTAAGCTACTACCTAGCTTTTCATTTTATTTTTCATGATTTACTTGTAAAGAATGCTTTCGGCTTTAAGTCCGCCTTTGTACCTGTGTGTACTAAATATGTCTTACTAATAAGATAGATATTTGTTATACTTTCACGCAAAAACTACTGAATGGATTTCTACGGGATCGGGATTTTCGCGGGCAAAACCCTCCCACTCGAACAAAGTCACGGGCAGAAACTAGTAAATAACTTAAGTCTTGAGTATTGTTACCAGCTGGGGTTCGGGATAGAAATAATTACGCCAATTAGACCAAAATTAACACTAATTTAATAAACACGAAATAAAAATTAACACAGTTATTCAAAGTACAATACTTGTCACTTAACACTTAAATCGCACCGAAATTCACGTTACACGTGAATTTCGGTGCGATTTAATTATATCGCCTCGTATCTTGAAATAAGACTAACCTCTGCGTTCCTCTGCGATCTATTTATACCCCGGTCTATCAGTTCTAGAGCATTCTTGTAAAATCGACTCACCGCCTACACTGCCAAGAATATTCCAGAAGCTACTCGAGATACTCAGTACTGCTACTCGCCGCTAGATGGCGTTAGTATCTCGAAATTTCTAGATTTATGTCGAAGTTTCTCAGCGTTTACGCCAGTCGCTTAGTGAAGTAAGTATCACTAAGCGACTGGCGTAAACGTATATAATATTGACCAATCAACTATTGTATACCTAAACTAGTACAGTCATGTCAGCTGTGGCGGCCCAGTGGCTACGACGGTATGACTAACCCAGAGTTGCACATTACTTTGAGTTATTTCTATCATCACCACAGCTCTCTAAGCGGTGAAGAAAACCTTTTGAGGAAACTGGCATGTCTCAGTCTTCCTTAAACCAAAAATCTGAAACCATAACTACGCGCGCTACTGAGTGTAAAATTAACATAAATACATATTTCTTTTTAAAATTACACACACAACGAAAATACTTTCGAAGAATCCTTCGTTTGCCACGCATACTCAGTTTTAACCCAATAAAATTTATTTTTTTGCAAAAAATATAAATATTGTATCCATAATATCAAAACACTACAAAGCCAAAAATAACTTTAATTTCGGTGGTCGGTGTTATTGGTTTTATATTTTCTTTTTTTTTCACACCGCCTTCCGAAATTAAAGTTATTTTTGGCTTTGTAGTGTTTTGATATGGAAGTCTATTCTATTTTTTGCAAAAAATTTTTTTCACGCTTCTTAATTGGTCGGTTTGTACTTTATCTAGTTACAAAAGCCATAATGTCAACAACTTATCACCTTTTACAAAATATTGCTTTTCCCGATGCATAGAAAGTTCAAGATGAACTGAGAACCTCCTCCTTTTTTTGAAGTCGGTTAAAAAGCGACTTATTTTCTTCATTTGTGAATGGGGTTGATCCCGGCTGTCATTTGATCATCAGCTGTCAGCAGCCCTCAGCAGCCAGAAAATCTGTCACTGGTCTTGCCAAGGGCGATCGTATTACCCAGTTACTGGGTGTTGGAGATCAGTTAGGTAGTCGCTCCATGTATAACACTAGTACTCAACTACACCAGGTTTGACTCAAAGCAGGCCCCAATATAGTAGGGAAAAGTATAAGCAGACGATTGCTTCTAGATAAGTATGCTTAATGTGACCATACGTCCCTCTTTGGGCGGGATTGTCCCGCTTTCAGGCTGTCTGTCCCGCTGTCCGCAACGAGAATAAAAATATCCTGCTTTTACAAACAAACCTTTATATACCGACTTACTTACTTGTCTACATTAAAATATCACTATAATCGCGCGGAAGACGGCAGCGAAGACGCGGGGTTGAGAGAGGAACAAGCGAGAGCGAGCGATTGACATACGATAAGTCTACCGAATACTTACTAGTCCTTACTCCTTACTATATTATAAATACAAAAGTAACTCTATCTGTCAGTTATGTTTCACGCCTAAACCGTTTGTTGTAGTAAAGTAGTTAATGTCGCGAAATTATTTATAAATTTTATTTTTAGGGTCAGTTGGTGTAAGAATTAAGTAAAAGGCCAGTGAGAGTGAGATACCACTATAATTTAAAGTAACATTTTAAACCATAAATTGGATTTTGCTCTTAAATGTGGCATTTTATACCGAATTAGCCCATATAAGAATTTATATTTTTATTTATATTCAAAATTCCGTAGGCGTCCCGCTTTGACACGAAAAATAAATGGTCACATTAAGCATGCTTCATCATCGAAGACATCATTGCTTACTATCAGGTGAGATGGTGGTCAAACGCGAGCCTATTACCAATAAAAAATAATAAGTTACTACTTCAAAACAGAATATTGTCTGAATATAAAACATATGATTATTAATTAATTGGTGTTTAAACCCCCAAAATTCTTTCTTGCTTTCCATTATGAATACATACCCGCTTCAGGGTGGAAGTCAGGCATATTAAAATTTAATTTAATTAGAAATAAGCAGACATTTTATGATTCTTTAAGTCACAACTTGGTGAATATACACTATCAAATTTAATGCCACGAAATATTTTAAAAATCATACCTGTGAAAACCTTCACGTTTTCCATCAACGTAGTAATACAATAAAAGACGTATCTCCAATACTTTCCCCAAGCCACTAAACAATCTGATTTACTCTTGCATGTACTCCTATCTCCACCCATTTTTCACCCCCTTAACTTATTTAGAAGTTCAATTCACTGGATATTTCATTACCAAGGCACGACACGTCAATCTAAAATTAATTACGGCATAGACACGTTGCGACTTGCATGGATACGTACCAGTTTAAACCGGCATAATCCGGTTATCTCCGCTCGTCTCCGGGTAACAATAACCCGCGTAAACCGGTTAGTCCCGCGTAAGTCATATGTTAAAAACGAATGATGTATCCTACCCAGTGTTGGTGTTTCTTTTTTTTTTCAAATTATTATATCATAGTAGTATTTTTAAATGGGCTTCATAATAGAGGAAAACGAGAATTTGGTCTAGACGAAAACTATTAAAACTATTTCGGTATCCTTTTTAGGGTTCCGGAAAAAACGGAACCCTTATAGATTAGTCATGTCTGTCTGTGTGTCCGTCCGCATGTCACAGCCACTCTATTCCGAAACTATTAGGACTGCACAGTTGAAACTTGATAGGTACATGTATTCTGTGAAAAAATCGGTTGTCTGTAAAGTCGGTTTACTGACGATAGTTGAACGTGACAACGTCATAAGAAAATACTGATGGAATGGTTGCATTATTCAAAAGAAAAAATTAATTTTATTTCTTTGATAGATATTTTGTATGGATATAGAGAAGGAGGTAAATGGAAATCACTATTGAATTGATCAAGTTACATTTATTTGTACGCATAAATACAATTATGTCAATTTTTTTTTTAATAGTAAAGCAATTGATTTTTTACTCATCGTGAAATAGTTCTGTTAACTTATTGTTATAGTTTTGTCAATTATAGCATAACCTACAATCGCTGCACTAGCGGACCGATGTTATTTATTTTAATGATGAATGCACGAATATTCGACAATATATCACTGAACATATCTTGCGCTTCAAGCCTTAAATGGAACGCCTCAGAGCGAGGTAACGCCGCATGAGTCATGTATTTTCGTGCGTGCAGCCAGCTTCATCGAATTATAAGACGTTGTCACGTCAAAAAACAAAAATAAATGAATTTAAGAATAAAAGGAACCTAAGGAATATGCGCTGTGTCCAGAAGTACTGCTTTCTGGATCAGGCTCTTGATCCAGCTGCCCAACGAGAGCCTCCTTAGATGTTGGTCGAGGCTCTTGGCACAATCATTGCTGTATCCACATGTCGACAATCTTGCACGCCAGGTCAAGATACTTAGTATTTTTATCTTTCTCAGCTAATTATTTAGTAGGTAATTTAATCTATATATGTACATATCTAAATATAACTAAATACTCTTAGGGTAATAATACTAATCCACTGGCAGCATTACCTCATAAATTATTAACAGTAGGCGAGAAAAAATTGTAATCTACTTATAAATGCTAAAGTTTAGATGTATGTATGTGTTTAAATTACGCAAAAATGGCTAAATGAAACTGAATAAAATTTGGCACGTACATAGATAAATAGAGAGACTACTTAGCGATGTGTGCTAACTAGACTCTCTACTATATCTGCGCTACTTCTATCCCGAAAAAAATTTCGAAGTTTTCACGCTAACGAGGTCGCTTATTATTATTTATATATTATTTTATTGTTCCAGGTAAGCACCACAGTGATTTGGCGGTTTATTATCAACACAAAATCGAAAAATCAAAAACTACTAAGAAAATAACTATGTAAGTGCCAGAATCGCAGGAATCTTTTTCAAACTTCTGAAATGACTTGTTGTTGACTGTTTCAACGAATTTCATTGAATATTCTCTTTGATGTTCGTTTCCAAAAATAGACTCAACAAAATGTATTCAACATATACATACGTATACATACATACGAGAACAAAAGGCAAAATACTCAATTCATGACAGCAAGTATCAAGAATAATGAACAAGCTGAAATCACGAAAAATAAAATCAATATGGCGTTGCGAAGGCATCACAAATATTGTGGAAGCTTTATATTCCTACGTCATAGATGGATCAGGGATGGTGAACCTTTTTATTTCTGGACCACTTTGTTTTACATCTCCATTGCGGAGAGGGATGTTCCGGAAAAACATATAATAGATTTTTATATGATCCGTGAGTTTAAAATATTGAAGACATATTTCTCGCTTTAGAACCATCAAAACTTTATTTTACCATCAAAACAATAAAATTTGTGACAGATAATAGATATTATCATAGACCAAGAGTTAGGCCTTGTGTCGTCATTTCTGGGTGAAAAGTGTACCAAGATGAAACGTCACACAAATTCCGAACGCTCTACTTAAATTGTCTTTATTGCTTGGCTTGTCTACTTGCCTGCTTCATCTTGTAAAAATTAAATGCCGACACCTTTGGATTATATTATTAAAAGGCATTTTGTGTTATTTTTTATAAATATGTCTGTTTTGCTACGATAGAAAAAAGTGGAAAAATTTATAATACTACAAATTAATCTAAAAAAATCTTACATACGGAAGTCGTAGATGACTTCTGTTGTATACAATATACAAGGAATTTTATTAGAGAACGCTGTTTTCTTGTCATATGCATTTATTTTTTAAGTTATCCAGATTATTTCTAACATAGGTGCAATGAATAGGACAAGCGCATGCTTGACCTTTCACCAACTATGTTGGGTTGGTTGTATGGTTGGATCGGCTTGCAGTTAATATCCCTTGGCAAGGCTGTTATCAGACTTTCTGGCTTCTGATTACGTATAACGTGCTTTCCGAGTCATAATTATATTATATACATATAGTAAAAGACGTAATTTCCGAAATGAAAGACAAAGTCTTTTGCAGGAACTAACAAATTTTAAACTCTTATGACAGAATGCCACTTTATGAAATCCTCGTCGTCTGCCAAGGGTTTTTGATCCCTAATATAAGGGTAAAATGTATTGACACCCACTCATATACATATGACGTCACAAACACGTATGAGGCGGAACTCATCAATACCGACGCCCGATTATGACGCGGAGGACAAAATCATCTTCAATTATGTGTGGGTTCCCTTTGTAATTAGGATCTCGTAAGTCGAGAGAGAGGAAAGGGGAATGACATAACAATATTCTAAAGAAGAACGTTTGATCAATGTGACATATGGACAGGGTAGATGCTACAAAATTTATAAAAGTCAAATTTTAATCGTCGTAATTTACTGAATTTTCCGTTCCTTTCTTCTTCTTAGTCGTTTCACTCTTGACAGAGTGGTCGTGAAATTGTCACTCAAACTGTTCCTGATTGACGAAATCAGGAACAGTTTGAGTGACAATTTCTGATATACCGCGTCATTCTTGTCGGACCTTTCTGGTACACTCATGAACAGGGCAGTTTGTTGCCGCCTTTATTTGGTCTATCCATCGCATCAGGGATCTACCGCACGCTCCTTCTACTTCAACTTTTCCCTGGACTACCTGACGTTCCACGGAATCATAATTGCGTTGTGATACATGGCCAAAGAAGGTTAGGGTGCGTGCTTGTACTCGTAGGCACCGTACGATGCCGAGTTCTTTCAGTACAGATGTCCTCATATTTTAGAAATAGCTCTTTCTGTTAAATTAAATCTTTTATCGGAAAGCAGATACCGAGACTTAACTTTGTGAGCTTAATACCTTGTTACGCACAGGTGGTTATAGAACTGCTTTGTTGAGGAAAAGTATTTTTGGTATGGCACCGACTATTTTTAACTACATTTCTAATTCCATAAAAGAGGAGTCAGTAACTACTTTCAAAAAGAAACTATATTTCTATTAAATAAACGTCCGTTTCGGATTTCCTAGCTGATACATTTTTAGTTTAGTATCTACATATGTTTGTACGTCAAAATGATGAACTGCATCAATGTTTGCATGCCAAAATAGTAGAATATACAAGGATTCCTATATATTATTGTAACCAGCTTATTGTAAACAGTGAGCAAAAAAATTAATACTCTTTGTATTCTAAAGACATTGATGTCAAAATAATGTTTAAGCTGGGGCCACGTGCTGGATTACGGCCAATTCCCTCTGAAGGCGTGTGTCCCAGAAGTCCTTACTAAGAGAGCGAATGGGTCATAATTTACCACGTGGGTCCAGTGCAGGTTTTACAATGTCACATATCTTCGAAAAACAATGTGATAGTCGACTATAGAAGACGTATGTCCGAAACACGTGAGGATGCAAAATCTCTAAGATCATCAGAAAACTTAAGGCTTGCGGTACCGAGTCACGTCACCAATTACTATGGTAAATCGTTCGCAGCTTAAGCAGTACGGCTGTGGAATGATCTACCAGTGTCAGTAAGACAAGCACAAACCCTATCGTCTTTCAAAAATTTGGTAAAGGATCTTTATCTCTCTTCTTAAATGTATGTCTAAGTATGTCTTAGTTTCTTTTTTTTATATGTATATACAACGTGTAACGGAAACCCCATATCTATCCAAAAGGACTGAAGATAATATCTGGTATGGAGTCTCTATGCAAAGTTTCAGCTCAAAATAAGTAACTCACAGAATTGACCCCAAATTATTGGTTTCATAATGTTTCATGAATACCAGTAATAACAAACGTGTCACAGCACTATAAGGGTCATCACTTTCCACGTCACTTGCCAATAAAACTATAATTCTCTTCGTTCTTTTTACTTTGAAAAATTCGGTCTCTGGTATCAATGTATTGAAATTTCTAATATGCTCCACACATGTACACATAGGATTAGAAAACCCTTGCCATATCGTTTATTATCATCCAAAGAAGCCGTGCACTTGGTATGTTCATACACCCTTTAAATTACACGTTGTACATATATGTTTTGAGAATGTTATTTAAAGTTTTTATATTTTATATAAATAAATAGTACACCGTGGACTACCTACGTATTTATTTTCTCCTATGTGTCAAATCCATCTAAAGGTTGTCTGTAACAGATCGCATTTAGTGATAAGACTGCTCATTGTATCACCCTTTTTAGTTGTAAAGTCCTTATTGTTTTACTGTTACGGTGTACAATAAAGAATATATCTATCTATCATATTTAAGGACAATATTCTGTTCTGAGGAGCTCGTGACTAAATAATAACAGCCCCATGAGTCGATGTTAAAAGTTAAGTTATATTTGATGAGGTTAGTCCATGATCATTTTAACATCATCCAAATTTCTCCGTGCCTCGCTTGGTCCTGGCTTTGATTTTTTTTTTTGCTATTGATAATAGGTTCGCGTTTGACCACCATCTCACCTGATGGTAATTGATGATGTGGTCGAAGATGGAGCACGCTTACCTAAAAGTAACTTATTCACTCTGGACTTAAAGACCCCTAAGTTATAGCTATCGAGAAACACAGACTCCGGCAGGGAATTCCATTCCTTAGCCGTACGCAAAATTAAAGTATTTCCAAAACGTTTAGTGCGTATGGGTGGGATATCCACCATGTAACGATGGCGCATCGCCGTTTGTCTTGTAGTCCGATGATGGAACGGGCTTGGCGAAACACACTCCCCGAAATGCAACCGATAGAAAGCCGATAGACTTGCAACTCGTCGTCTCGAGGTACATCTTTAATATTACTTACGTATAATCAGAAGCCTGAAAATTTTACACCAGTCATGCCAAGGCGTATCGTGTTATATCGCTCCGATTATTTATTAATTTATTTGGTTTACTAACAATTGTTTATTTATTTTATTTTTATTTATTTATTTAGGCAAACCAACTTAATGCATACAAAGACAATTAACATAGATTAAGTTCAGATTCATTAAAATACATATATACATCTAAATTAAAGGTTAGCACAGCATTTAATAATTATCTCAACACAATAAAAAATTACATAAAGTTAGAATAAAATAACAATGTAATATTAAACATGAAATAAATTTAATTAAACTGAATTAAATGAAATTAGATATGATTTTTTTAAATAAAAATTGAATAAAATTACTGATTTTATTAAATAAGATTGAATTAAACATTTACAAACAAAGAATAAGTAATGATAACAACACACAAAGAATAAAAAATAAAACATTATTGAACAAAATTACATACATATGATTGAGCACAGCTCTTTTAAATTTGGTAATGCAGCCTGAAAATATGTCCAAGTCACAATCGTGAAAAATGTCGTTGCACTTTCTGAGAATATAGGAAAGGGGGCATTTTTTCCGTACTTGGTTCTCGGCCCACCAGGAGCAAAGTCTTATAATTATGAAGTCTAGCTGATGACCGATATTGATGGATGACAGAAGTTGCGAGCAATCCACACCTTGATTTAATTAATACCTTAAATAGGAATGTTAGACCTGAAAAATCTCGAGGCCTATGTAAAGATTTCATTTTAAAATAATTCAGCCTATCTTCATAGCTTTTAACTGTATTCCTTATACCTGCTCTATAGGAGAGTCTTTTTATAAACTTTATTTGAACTCTTTCGATACGCTGAATGTGGATATTATGTACTGGGTACCAGACAATGGAGCAGTATTCTACAACGTGTAACGGAAACCCCATATCTATCCAAAAGGGCTGAAGACAACATCTGGTATGGAGTCTCTATGCACTGTTTCGGCACAAAATAACAGACTTAAAGAATTGATACCAAATTATTGGTTTCATATATATTTCTTGAATACCAATCATAACAAACTTGTCACAGCACTACGAGGGTCAATAACTTTCCACGTCACTTGCCAATAACACGATAATTCTTTTCGTTCTTCTTAATTTGAAAAATTCAGTCTCTGGTATCAGTGTATTGGAATTTGTAATAAGTTCTACACACGTAGACTTAGGATTACAAAACCCTTGCCATATCGTTTGTTATCATCCAAAGAAGCCATGCACTTGGTATGTATATACCCTTTAAATAACACGTTGTATTCATATTTATTCATTCAAATTAATTTGTTACATCAATGATTAATTAAAATACAACACATAACATTTAAACTAGATGTACAATATCAAGCAGTAAACACTACATGCTACACAATATATGTACATAAACATATCTAAGAATGGAATCAAACCCCGACATAGTTAATAAAAGGCTAAAGATGATGACCATAATCGGCTAAAGAATATTACCCAAAACATTAGGCGAATCCCCTTATAAGCTCAAAAATAAAGAAATAAAATCACAAACCAACATTACGTTGAAACGCCTAATTTCGTGATGGCAGTGATGGCACACGAAATTAGTTGGTGGTCAGAACAGTGGTCGACCCGCTTAGAGGGTACACACACGCCGGTCGCCATTTGCATACGTAATGTGTGTACGGACCTCGGGGGTGGGACGAATCTCAATAGCTTCATCAAACCCACGCTTTTAGGAAACAGACAGAATTGCAGGCGCTGTTTGATCAATGGAACAGATGAGTGAATGAAATGCTGTAAGTTATATAATAATACTAGCTTCCGCCCGCGACTTCGTCCGCGTGGAAAAAAATCCCCCGATTTGAAACATTCTTCATTAGTGCTCCGCTCCTATTGGTCTTAGCGTGATGATATATAGCCTATAGCCTTCCTCGATAAATGGGCTATCTAACACTGAAAGAATTTTTCAAATCAGAACCGTAGTTCCAGAGATTAGCGCGTTCAAGCAAACAAACAAACAAACAAACTCTTCAGCTTTATAATATTAGTATAGATAATATTCCACAACTTTCACACGCCATCTAGTCCCAAACTAAGCAGAGCTTGTGCTATGAGTACTAGACAACTGATAAACATACATATATATTTCTAAATGCATACTTATTATAGATAAATTACACCGAAACAAAGAAAAAATGATCGTGCTCATCACACAAACATTTGTCCTGGGTGGGAATCGAACCCACGATCTTGCGCATAGCAGTCAGGGCCACTGACCACTAGACCAACAGGCCTGTCTTATTGTGTGCTCCGAAAAGAGTTGTGGTTATTTTAATCCGTTCTATAATACAATGCCTTTTGTGTTCAGGCTAATCTATACTAATATTATAAAGCTGAAGAGTTTGTTTGTTTGTTTGCTTGAACGCGCTAATCTCAGGAACTACGGTTCTGATTAGAAAAATTCTTTCAGTGTTAGATAGCCTATTTATCGAGGAAGGCTATAGGCTACATATCATCACGCTAAGACCAATAGGAGCGGAGCACTAATGAAGAATGTTTCAAAATCGGGGGATTTTTTTTCCCCGCGGACGAAGTCGCGGGCGGAAGCTAGTAAGTAATAAAGCATCTCGTATTTAATGTCTCGTTTCGGAGCGGAATAATAAAGTGGACTCACGCGAGCGAAGCCTCGAGCAGCAGCTAGTATTGCATAAAAGTACTAAATATTACTTACATAACTTAGTTTTTAATGAATTCATTATAATTAAGACTACGCTCTAATAAAGATTTAAGTTCTCTAAATGAATTGGTTCTCTTGTGGTATTCTAGAATTAAAATTAACATTTTAATTAAGTGACTTTGTTAAGTAGTCGGTACTTTTAATAAGAACTAATTAACAAAGTAATAAAAGATGACTAATATAATTTTTGACTTTGCTATCCAATTTAAAGGACATGAAAGAACTACAATAAAAGAAAATTGGTGACATTTAAAACTCGCACAGAATTGTCGTTATCTGCTTAGCCTTTTTCAACTATGTTGGGTCAGCTACCAGTCTAACAGGATGCAGCTGATTACCAGTGTTTTAGGTGGAGCAACTGCCTGTCTAACCTTCACAACCCTTTTTTTTTTAAGGATGGGAAATAATCCAATGACTGCTTTCCGATCTGGGCGAAGCGGGAGGGTATGTCAGACTTTTACTGACTAAAACCCATCCGTGTTCCATCATATGCCCTTCGTGTTCCGAGGCCACGGTATCTCTTTCGAACAATTCCGCAACCCCGTCAGGCAACGGCCCCCTTTTTTGGCCCCGAAAATTTTGCGCGCGTGTAACGCGACTGTGACTCCCGAGTGTCTCCTGCGGCGGCTGGGGCGCGAGGGCTGTGAGACCCGCCTCTCCCTCGCGTGTCCCGCCACCTCCTTCGCTTGCATACCTGCTTCGCAGAAAGAGTTGACTGCTTCCCATGTCTCCTCGTTCCGGACCATGGATTGAACCAGGGCCGGGAGCGAGAGGTCGCCGCCTATCACACCTACGATGACACGGCAGAGCTCTGTCCAAGCGGGGCAAATCTCCACTGTATGTTCCACCGTGTCCACAGGGTGATTCTCACAGTGGTGACACCCGGGTGTTTCCTCCCGCCGAATCCGACACAAGTAACTCCCGAAACAACCTCCACAACGCTGGCTGGGTAACACGATTAGGCAGACCAGTCTGACGATTTTCTGGCTTTTGTCTGCTCGTAACGCCTGTCAAAGATCACCCATCCACAGACTGACCTTTCAAGCATTGCTTAACCATGAAGATCGACCCTCCACGAGCTCTTCTACAATACAATGCGATAATACGACAGATATGTGACAATCTTATTTCGACATTTCCCTGTCAATATCCTTCTCTCACAGATGACAAGGATATTGACAGGGAGTGCAGGGCGTTGGCAGCCCGAGGCAACATGCTTGCTCGCAGGTTTGCACGATTTACTACTAAAGTAAAGCTGACTTTGTTCAGGGCATACTTTTTTTTATAGGTGATAGGCTTGCGTTTGACCACAATCTCACCTGATCTTAAGCGATGAGGTCGAAGATGAAGCACGCTTGCCTAGAAGTAACCTATTCACTCTTGACTTAAAGACTCCTAGGTTATAACTATCAGGAAATACAGACTCCAGCAGAGAATTCCACTCCTTAGCCGTACGCACAATGAAAGTATTCCCAAAACGTTTCGTGCGTATGGGTGGGATGTCCACCATGTAACGATGGCGCATCGCCGTTTGTCTTGTAGCCCGATGATGGAACGGGCTTGGCGGAATAAGACTGTGCAATTCCATCGAACACTCCCCGAAATGTAACCGATAGAAAACTGACAAGCTTGCAACACGTCGCCGATGTTCTAGGCTCTGGAGCCTTGTCTCGACCAGTTTCTCGTTGCCGATGAGCCTTTTGGCCCGTTTCTCTATAGACTCAAGTGCATCAAGCTGGTATTTGGCAGATCCGTCCCAGAGATGAGAGCAGTACTCCATACACGACCGAACTTGCGCTTGATAGAGGTTGAGCAGCTGTTCCGGTGTGAAGTACCGTCTCACCTTTGCTAGGATTCCCAACTTTTTGGCAGCCAATTGAGCCTTAGCCTCGATAAATGGACCAAAATTAAGGGTAGATGTCAACGTAACCCCAAGAAGCTCGATGCGATCAGTTATCGGAACGGTTACACCACGGAAAGAAGGAGCCGGTTGAAATTGGCTCCTTTTTGCGGAGAAAAGACACGCCTGGGTCTTGGCAGCATTAAACTTGACTAAGTTGGCGTCGCCCCACTCAGAGACAGCCTTCAAAGTCAAGTTCAACGCCCCACCATTGTCTCTCGGAGAGACTGGACTTGTGACCCACTAGCAGGCGCGTTAGATATATATCTCTCAGCAACGGTGCTGTCGTCTGCATACCCAAAGGTACCATGGGCAGGGGCATTAGCAGATCTTTAATATGCAGCAAGAATAAAGTTGCTGAGAGAACTGACCCCTGAGGGACCCCGGCATTAATAGCCAATTGGCTGGACGAGCAACCATCAATAACCACTCGAATTGACCGATCTCTCAGGAAGTCTTCTATCCAAACGCAAAGTTCAGTGCCGATCATTTTATTCGTGCAGCCTGTGGGTTAGGTATACGCAGAAGGCTTATAACGGTCTGCGCATTCAGTACAATAATGTGTTGAGAATGCTGTTGGGGTTGCCTAGGTTTTGCAGCATCAGGTATATTTGCTGAAGCGCGGCTGGATGATTTCTATGCTATCATGCGCAAGCGATGTGCCTCGATGCTGCAGTGATTCAGAGTCAGAACCAACAATATTCTCGCCACCTTATCGGAAAAATTTATGGTCCTTTTCTCAGGCACTGGGTGGGTGTACACGTGAGAGCGGGAGTTCATGTGCCAAATTAAGTGTGTTTGTATGTCTTATTTTTGCTTTGTGTATGCTTTTTTTTTTGTATTCCTACTAACATAGTTTTTAAGTATATACTAACAAGTTTTAATGGATCCTTGGTCTGAAATAAAAAGTATATTATTATTATTATTAAATCTTTTATAAAAAGAATTGAATCTAAATTTTATTCAATTATATTTTTTGACATTTCTCATTTGATATATTTAAACAATTAATTGCACGACATGCCAACTTAAATTACATTATCCGACGAGCCCTTTTCACCGTCGGCGTTCCAGCCGTATTGGAACCCATTGGACTGGCGCGTGACGATGGCAAGAGACCGGACGGCATGTCATTGTTTCCTTGGAAGATGGGTAGGCCTTTAGTGTGGGACGCAACTTGTGTCGATACTGTCGCGCCATCCCATCTTCCCAGTTCATCATGTTGTGCTGGCGCTCCCGCTGCGGCTGCGGAAAACCTCAAGCGGCGTAAATATAGTCATCTCGGTGATAACTATATTTTCGAGCCGTTTGGGGTCGAAACTCTCGGACCATGGGGCCCGTGTGCTCACAGCCTTTTTAAAGAAATATCGAAAAGGCTCGTTGACGCTTCCCGCGACCCAAGGGCTGGCTATTTCTTTGGTCAACGGCTAAGCATTGCCATACAACGAGGCAAAGCCGCCAGTATCTTGGGTACGTTGCCAGCCGACAGCGTTGAAGATGAATTTTTTGATGCTTTATTATAGTTTGTATTTTAGTACATAATTTTGTATATTTGTTGTAGGTAATCTAAATTAAACTACAAACTGACATTCAGTATCAAAACTTCAAGTCAAGTCTATAAGGCTGTCAGTTTGCCGGGGTTGTGGGAATGTTTTAACAAAATACCGCGGCCCCGGAACGCCAGGAACACTGAAGGAATAGGGTGTTTTAGTTAGTAAAACTCTGACACTCTTTTTCGCTGCATGCAGCTAGAGCTGGAGGAGCCATTTCATCAGTTGTCCCCGTAAAATGCTGTCGGCTGGTAATGGACTCAAGAGACTGGCGGTCACTTTGTGTGGCAATACTTAGTCTTTGACCAAAGTAATAGCCAGGCCTTGGGTCACGGGAAGTGGCAACCAAATTTTACGGACTTTGTTTGAAAAGGCTGAGAGCGCAAACAACCCAGAGTCTCAAGAACCATTTAGTTAGTTACTGCAATGTACAAAGAGCTGCCTTTACTAATTAATTGGAATTAACACTGTGTAAAAGACTAATTACTTTGTCAAAGAGCACGCCAGTTCGAAAATTCGACTCATTCAGTTGAAGGCGTTGTTTTGCATAATAGGTCAGATTCACGGTGGCACTTATATTTTAAGGGCATTGAACTATCTGCAAGAGGTGCGGGAAAGTTCTAACGACACGCAAGTACGACCCTACCTTTCGCTTCAACCTGGGTGGGAGGAATCATGTGATAATGAATAATTTTTCTCCTGGAAAAAAAAGGCATTTGACTATGATGACAAAACCTTATATTAAGAAATCTCTCTTCCTAGGCAAATGACAACCAACAAAGCATACACCAATAAACATGCAAAATGTACAATATTATTACAAGAAATAGTGTAGTCTCAATTAAAGACTGCCACGGCATGCATTAAACAGTAAACGTGAAAGTACAGATAAAGAAACAAAACAAAAAATCTTACTAACATTGCAATGGCTAGCCTGTGGTATTACTAATTGCTTAAGCTAATGTTTAAGTACCAACACAGCATTTTACATATTGTAAGACGTTGTATCAACTGTTAAAAGATAAAAACTTCCGAAAACGTGCCGGAGTCTGTGTTTCCCAATAGCTATAGCCTAGGGGTATTCAATTCAAGAGTGAATAGGTTACTTCTAGGTAAGCGTGCTCCATCTTCGACCACATCATCACTTACCATCAGGTGAGATGGTGGTCAAACGCGAACCTATTATCAATAACAAAAAAAAACGTAACTTGTTATAAGTGGAAAGACAGAAGAAAATACGAAACAAAATACTTTTTTATTTTTCATTGACAATGTTAGTAGTTCTGTGCCAAAACGTATTTTCTTTATACACACATCAAAAGTGTCTAGGGATCAACATATATTTTTGCAATAACTTTTCTCCTGATTGATATTAATTAAAATTTTCTTTAAGGATTCATCAAATAAAGTGTTTTCGTTTGTCACAGTAACGATAAACCAAGTCACCTTTGCATTAATAAAGAAATTTGCCATTTTCCTAATAAAGGGATTTTTGACATTTGAACCACTAACATTAAAGTTCGAAAAAAAGACTGAAATAACAGTTTTATTTAAAATTTTATTGGGTAACTTAAACAATTAATAATCCTTGTTTCTACCGCGAACACTAACAACACAAGAACATCGGTTTGGCATACTCAAAATGAGTTCATCCAAATCACGCTGTGGAATGGCCGCCCATGTTCGTTGCAACAACAAAAAAAGGTCTTCTTGCGACTGGATACCCTCCATATTCGGCAGAGCTCTTGTCTGTAGCATATCCCATGCATGCTCAATCGGGTTCAAGTCTGGCGACTGAGCAGGCCAGAGCAGGACATTGATGTTAGCTGCGGCGAGAGTCTGTCTTACAACTCTTGCGGTGTGCGGTCGTGCATTATCATGCATTAACTGAAATAAGGGACCGATTTGCACTTGTAGAGGAACGATGACGTCAGATACAATCGTCTCAGCATAAATTTGAGCGTTGAGGTTGCCTCTGATCCAAATCAACTCAGTTCTTCCGCCGATCCAAATACCCGCCCATACCATGATGGTTCCACCACTATAAGGATGGACTTCCTGGCAGGATTTTAATCGCTGTTGGCGTCCAGGGGTTCTCCAGTGTCGTATACGTCTTGTATCCGGTCTCATACCAAAACGAGACTCATCAGAAAAGCACACGATACGCCATTGTTCTTCTGCCCAATTTCTGTGTTCAAGAGCCCATTGATATCGAATCCTACGATTGTGCATTGCTATAGGTGGTACCCGTAGCGGTCTTCGGGAATGAAGGTTCACTTCATGCAAGCGGTTTCTGACTGGTCGCTAATTAAGTTCCCTGAAGAGTGATGAAGCCTCACGGCTAACATCATGGCGGTTATTGTTGGAGCTCTTCGAGTTAAGATTTGAATGTATCGGTCTTGTCTCCGTGTGGTGCAGCGATACCGTCCTCCATGGCGCTCAGCTACGGTACCAGTGCTTCGGTAACGTGTCCAAAGTCGACTGATAACACTCTGACTTGTATTCAGAGCTAAAGCCACAGTACGTTGCCGGGAACCAGCTTCTATCATTCCCACGGCTCTGAGCATTTCTTCCCTGCTTAAATGACGTCGCCGCTCCATAACAACGTTGGTTTTAATCAGTAGTAGGGAAACAGTAGCACTAATAATGTCTTCAATGCGTTGTATGTTTTTATAGGGAAAATATTGACAGCTGATTTTCATCTTTTACTCGAATTTGATTAACAGTTCCTGTTTCAAATTATGAAATGCACCAAAAAGGATCCATATAAATTTATAAAATCATAAATTTATTACAAAGCCACATCTCAATCTCAAGAAATCCGCATAAAAATGCTTGATCCCTAGACACTTTTGATGTGTGTATTATTCGTTTGTTTCTTTCTTAAGTGCAGACTAGAATAAACTGAAACTAGAGCTGAAATTTGAAACAAACCGCACTTTATTCGTTAGCAATACCAGGAAGCAATTCGACCAGTTGTTATTGAAACCGCACTCCCACTCACTGAATTTACAAGTCCGAATTAGAGTTTGCATTCCGACTACACAAATTAATGCGATTGTTCGACAAAGCCACAGAGTAAACAGCTACGAGAAAAGGTCAATTGATTCAGCTTATGACGTTTCCACTGGAGGGTCACAGACTTTATCTGTACAACAGAGAATGAGCCAGCAAGCGGGCCTGGTGTGGGTTGGTAGATGTAAGTTGAGTCCTCACGATCGATATATTGAGAGCAGTGATTATGACTAAAATAACATAAAGATTTCTGCTTTCGGTCGAACCCACGCCTTACGATTTAAATGCAGCAAAATTGTGTACAAAATGTACAATAACAGAGGTCTAAGCCACGGAATAGATGAATAAGGTTGGAATGATAATGTGGGCATGGCGAGCGCGCCACATTTATGATACGAAAATCATAGCGTGACTGATCAATTCATTCACCGCGTTTAGTGCGCTTCAGATTACTTCGGAACACAGAACTCTGTTTTAAAATGCCGTGTGTAAAACAAAAAGTCAGACCGCAAGTATAGAGCGAGGAGGTATATCTTTCCATCGGTAAGTCGAAAATAACATTTAATTACAATTTTATTTGTAACAAACATAAAAATATTCCGATCACTAAGAAATTCAGAACATTAACAACATTATGGCAACAAGATACAAAAGTATACATTCCCCGATGTGTACTCACTTAATCAACGCAATGACCAAGTCCGCTTACAATATACTGCATGCGCCACACTTCAACCATTGATGTTTTGTCCTTTGCCCTGATTGGCCGTGATGCACGGTGCATGTTTATCGACAGTGCGTTACAATCAGTAGCAAGCTCTCGATTTAAGTGTGTGTAATTAATTTGTGTGCCTAATTCGCATACGTAACGGGCCTCTTGCTTGTAGTGGAGCTAAAGAGTGGGGAGACAAGCGGCGACACGCGTTCTCATACAAATCAGGAACTATTTCCTTTCTAACCTCTTTTATCTATTTGTGGTCTAAGCCTTCTCATCCTTTGGCTCTTTCTCTTTTATATGGTTTCGCTTCTTTTTCATCAATATGAACATGCATAATTATATTGTCTGATGATAGCAACAGAATAACACAATACCCCTAAGTAATATTGATGTCTTCTGTCAGCTAACGGTAGTGAAACTAATGTCTTAACGGGAAAATCGATTTGGGTGGCTGTTTTACATGAAGTCTATAATGTAAGGCTTTTGATAGGAACTGTTAAAATTTTAACAAATCGTTGCCAGTGGTTGAAATTGTCTTCCGAAGGATGTAGCAGTCTTGGTTTAGCTATGTACTTAATGATGTTTTGCCGATTCAGCTAATGCAGCTTAACTTTACCTGTATTAATCACACATTACTTAGTCAGGAAGCCACCACGAACACGTCTGTTATCATACGTCGGTTTGATTTAGTCTTCTGTGCCTATTTACTCTATGTCAGTTCTATTCTCGTATGTAATTAAGGCTTTCAAATCTAGTTTGAGATGTATTCGGCATTATAATTATATAGATTTAAGACGCTATAGCTTTCGAACGTTGTATTATTCTTACTTCACTAATACGAAATAGCTTTGTCAAGTAGGATTGCTCAAAAATCAGTGTACCGTTTTCTATTAACTAACTCTTTTGATTTTATAATCGGTTTTCTTGTATTAGATTTGTTCGTTTGATCTTACCCGTTGTATTTTGGTCATCAACCTTTATTCATTAATAAATTTCTTATAGTTGAACTTAAGCTATTGTACTGATTTACTGTGAAAATATTTATATTGTTGTCACGCTTGCCAAGGGTTATTGAGCTACCTGATTCATTCTAAATAAAAAAAAAAATATGTCACAACTACATTTCAATCTGTTTAGCCTTTCCCAAAATATGTTTGAGACGAATTCCCATTAAACCTGACGCATCTGTGTACTAGTGTTTTACATAGAACGAGTGCCCATCTGACGTCTACAGCTCGTCTCTCGACTGTCAAAAATATACAAATTGGAGTCGTGATCATATTGGAATAATGAAATGATGATGTTTATTTTGCAAATAGGTTATAAATAACACTTTCACACGTCTTTTTTTTCGTAAATGTAAACTAGATGAGGCCAGTGTTTCCTAACTGACTAATCTGAGAAGAAACACCGAACCAAACTTAGAGGTCAACGTCTCTTATAAAGTCCATAAAATCTGTAGTGATCAAATCATATGAGAGCCATGCAGGTTAATGTCTGTGGCGCCCATTAGAGGACAGAAGCAGGCCCGTCCAAACAGTGCAAGCATTTGTCAAATATCGCATAGCTCAACTTAGAACCTTAAGGAGCTCGAACGATTTGACGAACAATACCAGAGTAAGGACATTTGGGTGGGCCGTATAAAGCACTCAAACTGCCAGACAGTGCGGTAATCTATTCATAATATTCGTTGTTATCCCACAGTGCTCTCACATTCAAAATATAGCTTTTGATTTTACAAAAAAAAAAAAATTACTTGGAAAAGAAAATAATATTGTCATGTCAAAATGTGTATGAAATAATCATTATAATAAAAAAATCACGTAAGAATCTCTTTGTTAAAATGTTCAGCCATCCATGAAAATCCTGTAACAAGCGATACTTAACCTATATTAAGCTTTACATGAAACACAAACTGTGTAGCATCAGACACAACAAACCCGAAAAACGTACGCTTACAAATCTAAAAATATCCAACAAAACAGCTAAAATCCGTTTTGAAAGAATCCCATTTCTATTTCTATGATAGCGTATTCTAAATCTAGAGCAATGCACTAACAATCTTGCAAACAGACATGCAACAGTTTGCTTAGTAATCCTGAACGAAGCAAGCGGATTACAGCTTCGCTTTGCTCACTCCGCTTATCCCTCCAGACGACTATACAGCTCGCTTCTCTAGTTAACTTGGCTTTCATTTAGTGCCTTTGTAGATTAAATGTATTATTTTTGCTCTAGATGTGGAATTGGGTTAGCCTGTTGTTGTTGATTGTGACAAGTATACAGTCTGTTAAATATGTATGTAGGAGCATTCAATAATGGCTGTTTTCCTTGGAGGAATTAAGCAAAAGTGTCACTGTAGTTAGCACGCCCACGCTCCATATGACAATTCATGCGTGGTCCGTAGACTGCCAAAGGGCGTTCACTAAATCTGAAATGATTAACCTACGAGTATATATGAATTATACTATAGTTACATATCGACGGTTGAAAGGCTAATTGATCTAAGCGACATTTTGTAAAACTTGCAGGAGGACGGATCAAAGTTATTTATTTTGAAAAAAAATTCATAGAAAAACAACCATTTGATAAACTTTTATTTATTTAATACAGTATATCTCTAATTAAGTAAGGAAGTTGTTTAAGTTATTACTGTTGAAAATTGTGTATTATTTTAGAAAATTTATGTTGGTTAGCCCAAAATGCAACAAATTTAGTTATTTTTTGAGAAAAGCAAAATGGTTCAAATGCCTACCGTAAATAAAATAGCTGAAAGTAAACTAGCTCAAGTTTTAAGCTAGAATAAAATAAAACGAGAGAAAATGAATTTAGCGCCAAGTCAACTGACAGTTCGGTGGAGGGGGTTCGCATCGGCGTCGGGAGGACGATGAAGTACCTGGGACTCGTCCTCGACAGCCAGTGGAACTTCAGGGAGCACTTCCTGAGTTTGGCCCCAAAGCTGAACCAGGCAGCAGCCGCCTTCAGGCGACTCCTGCCTAATCTCAGCGGGCCAAACGCCTCCTGCCGAAGGCTGTACGCCGGCGTCGTGCGGTCCATGGCCCTCTACGGGTCCCCAGTGTGGGCCCTGTGCATCCGGACGCGACCACTAAAGTTGGTCGCATGCCAGAGGGTCATGGCTATCCGAATGATCCGGGGATACCGCACGATCGCCGGCGAATCGGCCAACCTCCTTGCCGGATTGCTGCCCTGGGATCTGGAGGCGACTGCCCTCCAGCGCGTCTATGAATGGCGCGTGGAGGCGCAGCGCCGGGGCGTATCCCCGCTGCCTCGAGAAGTCAAGGCGCGGCGGGAAGAGCTCCGGCGCGATCTCAGGGCAGTATGGAGGGAACGACTGTCGCAACCGACGGCCGGGCACGCCGCAATTGCGGCGATAAGACCCCTCTTTGAGGAGTGGCTAGATCGGCGTCACGGCGTCCTGACCTACCGCATGACGCAGGTCCTCACCGGACACGGAAGTTTCGGGAGGTACCTGTGTCTGATGGGAAAGGAGGAAACGCCTGGGTGTCACCACTGCGAGGGTCGCCCTGAGGACACCGTAGAATACACGGTGCAAGACTGCCCCGCCTGGGCAGAGCACAGACGTGTCCTCACGGCGGCGATAGGCGGAGACCTCTCGCGCCCGGCATTGGTCGAGGCCATGCTGCGGGGCGAGAGGGAGTGGGAAGCGGTCGCCTCCTTCTGCGAAGCAGTCATGCTTCCGAAGGAGGAGGCGGGCCGCGTGAGGGAGAGGATGGCGTCCTCCCTCCAGCCCAGCCGCAGTGGTAGACGCCCACGGCGTCGGACGTCGGCCGACGATCTCCGGCCACCGTAGGCGCGGGCATGCGGACAGCGAGTAAAGGGCAACTCGCTGTCCGACCATGGACCATGCCCGGGTCGACGGCGCGTCGTGTTCCACGCGCGCCTCAAAGAGCGTCAGCAATATGACGAGGCCCCCCCATAGAGGGCCGAAGCCTGCCGGGGTCGTGGGACTCATCCCGTTACCGTGACCCCGGTACGTAAAGGGTTATTGAAGGAACACCGTGGATTTTAGTCAGTAAAAGTCTGACAGTCCCTCCCACCCTGCCCGGAGTGGGAGGACTTATTTGATAATTTTACCACGATAAAAAAAAAAAAGTCAACTGACAGTTGAATATACCCAATGAGCATAAGCAGCATGATGGTGTTGCACCAGATTGAATAGTTTGATGCAGATGCCCATTAGAGGGACTACAGGATGAAACAAAATGAACCCTTACTAGATTATAGTAGATATTGATGCTTAGGCTATCATAATTTAAAACATTTTTATTCAAGATGTTGATGCAATATGTTTTGGAACAAGGTATTAGATAAGGTAGTATATCATCCTAAGCCTAGGTAGTAGTATCACCAATTACGCAAGCCAGAGAGGCGGAGCTGTACAAGGAGTACAGAGCAGCGAAGACCGTCCTCAAACAAGAAATCCGGCGGGCCAAAGATCTGGCCCGCAAGAAGATGTTGGGGACTCTTAATCGGGACCCGTGGGAACGTCCATGGAAAATGGTGCGAGACAAACTCCGCACCTGGGCTCCCCCGCTGACACAGTCTCCGGCCCGAATTAGTAGAGGACGTGGTGAGCACTCTGCTCCCCTCGCAAGGTGGGCATACTCCCCCGACCATGACTCCGCCACATGCGGTGCCCGACGCGGGCCACAGTGATGAAAACGCTCCAGAAGTGACCGAGGTAGACCTGAGAGTGGCGCTACGCGGGCTGAATGCCAAAAATACCGCCCCGGGACCCGACGGCTTCCCTGGCAAAGCCTGGGTCCTGGCCTTGGAGCCTCTCGAGCCTCAACTGTTAGGGTTCTTTAACGCATGTTTGGAGAGGGACCAGTTCCCGCTTCGTTGGAAGACGGAAAAACTGGTCCTAATCAAGAAACCGGGGCGCCCGGGGTACCATATCGGCCTATTGTGCTGCTCGACGAAGTGGGCAAAATCTTTGAAACAGTTATTGAAAACCACCTCTTTGGCCGGATCTTGCAGATAGCCAAATTGGTTTCGGCAAGGGGCGCTCGACGGTGGATGCAATCATGCGTGTGAGGACTCTCTCGACAGACACCGCCAAGATGACCCCGCCCTGGGACAAACCCGGGGCGGGGTCATCTTGGCGGTGTCTCTCGACATGGCCAATGCCTTTAATTAACACACTGCCCTGGAGTTGCATACGGGAGGCACTCCGGTATCACCGGATGCCAACCTACCTCTGTTATCTACTCTGGGTCACCAAGGAGAGTGGAACCGACGAGAGATGTCATGCGGTGTCCCACAGGGATCGATTCTGGGGCCACCCTTTTGGAACATCAGTTACGACTGGGTGTTGCGCGCCAACCTTCCTACAGGCGTCAGCGTAGTCTGCTACACTAACGACACGCTGGTCCTGGCGCATAGAAGGTCGCACCAGGCTGCGGCCGAAGTGGCGATGTGAGGGGTTGCGACGGTCGTAGAAAGGATCTGACAACTGGGACTCGAGGTGGCTCTGCACAAGTCCGAGGCCATGTGTTTTATGGCCGTCGGAACGCGCCACCTTCGGGTTCCCAAATAACGGTGGGAGGAGTTCGCACCGGCGTCGAGACGACGATGAAGTACCTGGGACTTGTCCTCGACAGCCGGTGGAACTTCGTCGAACACTTCCGACGTTTGGCTCCAAGACTGGACCGGGTGGGGGCTGCACTCAAGCGGCTCTTACCCAATCTAGGGACGCCAAACGCCTCCTACCGAAGGCTATATGCGGGGATTGTACGGTCCATGGCCCTGTATGGGTCCCCTCTGTGTTCGCTGAATCTGCTGCGGCGATCAGCTCACCAGCTGGTCGCGTCTCAGAGGGTCATGGCTATCCGGATGATCCGGGGATACCGCACAATCTCTGGGGAGACGACGAACCTCCTTGCCGGATTGCTGCCGTGGGATCTGGAGGCGGTAGCCCCCACGCACGTGCATGATTGGCGCGTGGATGTACTAAGCCGGGGTGAAACTCTGCTACCGCGGTAAGTCACGGCTCAGCGGATAGAGCTCCGGTGCGATCTCACGGCAGCATGGAAAGAGCGGCTATCGCAACCGAAGGCTGGGCACGCCACAAACGCAGCTATAAGTCTCCTTCCACCTGACATAGGTGCTGACCGGACATGACTGTTTCGGGAGATACTTGTTTCGGATACAGTGGGAGGACACGCCCGGGTGTCGTGATTGTGAGGACCACCTGAAGGACATGGTGGAGCATACGGTCGAGGTGTGCCCTGCTTGGGCGGAGCACCGTCGTGTCCTCGTAGAGGCGGTCGGCGGCGGAGACCTCTCGCGCCCTGCTCTGGTTCAGACCATGGTGCAGAGCGAGAGGGAATGGGATGCAGTCGCCTCCTTCTGCGAAGCAGTCATGCTAGTGAAGGAGGAGGCCGAACGCGTGAGGAAGAGGCAACCCTCTTCCTTCTCGCCCCAGCCGCCGTGGGAGACGCCCCGGGCGTCGGAGATCGCGAGCCGATTTCCGGCCACCGTAGGTGCGGGCCTGCGGACGGCGAGCAGGGTCGCTCACCGTCCGGTAAGGACCAGGCTCGGGTCGGTGGCACGTCATGTTCAAAGAGCTGTCAACGCCAGTGACGGAGCCTCATAGGGCCATTGCCTGCCGGGGTTTGCGGGAAAGTTCGATCGAGATACCGCGGCCCCGGAACTTTAGGGCAGCCGAAGGAACAGGTGGGTTTTTAGTCAGTAGAAGTCTGACACAGCCTTTCACTTAACCCAGAGCGGAAGAAGTCATTCGATGATTTTCACACCCAGAAGAAAAATGTAGTAGTATCACCACGGAAGTACTTTAGTATCACTTTCCAAATAAAACAACAAATAAATTGTTATTAGTTAGTGTTACTCAAAAGAGCCAAAGTGACATTACTGATTATCCTTAATAGCTGCTTAATGGATCAAAAGACATAGTCAATTGATATAACTTAATGCAAAATGGTTCAAGTAACACGGTTTTTTAATGTAGTTGAATGCAAAATGGGCCAAACGACATAGCTTATTTTTTTGGTTTATTGCAAAATAGGCCAAACGACAAAATCACAATCATGGCGAAAAAGCCAAATGCCTTAATCGACACACGTTATAAAAGTTTGAAAAATCAAAATAGCTTAAGTCATCGAGTCCTCAAATATGTCTAATTTTGTGTCGTATAGATCAATCAGCTTAGAAATGAGGCCTGTTTTGCAGTGGGTGCTAAGCGCCAAAAAAGTAGTCAAAAAAATTTGAAACCTGTCTCAAACGATGGAGAAAAATTTGCTGATTCCGAATATGTATATAACTCAATATCGCAAAAAATGTCGCTTAGATCAATTAGCCTTTCAACCGTCGATATGTATTTCATATACAATTTTATTGCTATTTTGTTTGAGTAAACTTACTTAAATATTGGTGAATTGTAGTCGGTATTAAACAATAGTTACGATAATTATACATTATAATTATATATGGTAGGTATGACCATATTAGGTCGATTAATTTATTTACCCAACGGGCAATGTTGTTGGCAAACCTTCCACATTACAGGGATCAATCATAATACTATCAATAAATCTTCCAAGGCCTTTTCTTTATAATGGAGAAGTCAGCTTCTAGACTACAGGATGCAGCTCCCTCAGATATTACATGAAGAGACTGCTTTTCTAACCTACACAACCACCAACGAAATACCACTTCTCAAGACTAGTGCCATATTTTCTGGCTTGTGACTTAGCTTTTCCGTACGACTTCGTCACGTAACTACGTGACGAAGTCGTACGGAAAAGTAACTACCAAGGCATGTATGTACTAGTCTCCGTGTATAATGGATGGTCACCCACCCTGAAATTGACCTCAACAACTTTTGCTTACCCTCGTAGATTGATCAGTGAGGAAGTTTTCTGTATATCCACGAGACCCATTCTAAGAATTTTAGTACCTATTCCTTCCGTTTTCCTCGATCTCTGAAGCCAACAAAGTCCAACAAAAAGTGAAAGATTAAAAAGCCAAAAATAGCGTCTCAAAAAACCTTGTCTGCCCACATCATCCTTTTCCTTGTACAAATGTCTCCATATACCTACGAGTTTCTAAGAAGATAATCTTGCTTTGTGGTACTTAAACAATAGTCGTCTGTCACCGCAGTAGGTACAGTCAACCACAGATATCTATGTTGACTGTTGATAGTTGTTTAGTGTTGACTTATTATTACACACAAGATGTTGCCCACTCTAGGCGGCGTAACGTAGGCGCAGGCTTACAAATTTCATTCAGAGCCGTTCAGCCATGCTGGCGTGATGGAGTAACTAACATCGACCCACACATGTAAGCTTTCGCGTAATGTACCTAGATTTATAATGATAACAATAAAATTACTTACTTAATGCGAAACTTTGTGAGGATGGATGTAGTAGATTAGTAGATGTATGTATGTTTGTTTCACGCAAAAACTACTGAACAGATCTGAACGAAATTTGGTAAGAAGATAGTCGACATCTTAAAAAAAAATTAGCTACTTTATGTCACGGAATTCCCACGAGATCGGAATTAACGGGGGAAATCCCTCCCTCATGAACGAAGTTACGGTCAGAAACTACTACCTTTATATAAAAACACATTTATATATGCGTTAACTACATATCACCCATATTGTACATTAACATATTGCAAAATGTCAGTCAATAATTTGGACAATTTTACAACACTTAAAATTATTTACACCTGAATTTGGTTGCCTATTTTTTGTGCTGACTGTACCCTAAGTACCACCAACGGGTATTTTTAGCACCTTCGTTACTCTGAGTGCTAAGCCTTGACAGGTTTTATGGGTAGCTACTCTTTTGCTCTGATGTCGAGGAAAAGATTTTTTGAAACGTCGCAGTTTTATAACAGAATATTAAAATGAACGATATTTTTTCCTGTACCGTCTATAGTGCCATTTGAATAAAATAGAAAGCCTTGTCCTTTAATAAATACTGTATATAAATAATATTGGAAACATAATGGATCTTCTTACCTAATTAACTCCATATTTGCCTCAAAGAGCGTCAGCAAGATGACGAGGCCCCCCCTGTAGAGGGCCGAAGCCTGCCGGGGTCGTGGGACTTATCTCATTACGGTGACCCCGGTACGTAAAGGGCTGTTGAAGAAATACCGTGGATTTTAGTCAGTACAAGTCTGACAGTCCCTCCGGCCCTGCCCGGGGTGGGAGGACTCATCTGACGATTTTACCACGTTAAAAAAAAAATTAACTCCATATTTACATAATTATTACTTTTCAGTTTTACAACAAAATAACTATAATGTTCACTAACATTTCTCAAAAGAATATATTATGTCTACCCATTCTCTGTCTATTTTTAGATCGAATATAAGGATGATATAAAGAGGAAACAAGGTCTGTGATAATATATCACTGCACCACACCGCCATTTATTAGTTCGCCATATTGTGCGGTCGGGGATTATAGAGAAAAATAGCTTACTCGTGTTAATATTGTTAAGAGATTAGGTAAGAAGTATGTTTGTTTGTAATTACATAGGAGAGTTTATCATATAAATATTGCTTGGGGTAAAAGTTTCGACCTTTTTAGGCCTGGTTTTCTGGCTAATATTCTCATTTGGATAAAATTAAGAATGTACTATGATTTAACGAGCTAAGAGCTCATTGGCAACGATGAACTTGTCGAATCAAAACTCCAAAACCTTAAATATCGGCGACGTGTTGCAAGCCTATCGGTTTTCTATCGATTACATTTCGGAGAGTGTGTGATTGAATTGCACTATCTAACTCCACCAGGCCCGTTCCATCATGAGACTACAAGACGAACAGCGATGCGCCATCGTTACATGATGGACACTCCACCCGTAGACATAAAACGTTTTGGAAATACATTAATTGTGCGTACGGCTAAACAGAATGGAATTATTTCAACTTTAAACGCGAACCTATTTTTTAATAAAAAAAAAAAACTTGAGTTAATAAAATCTTAAGTGGTCATATACAACGTGTAACGGAAACCCCATATCTATCCGAAAGGGCTGAAGACAACATCTGATATGGAGTCTCTATGCACAGTTTCAGCACAAAATAAATGACTCAAAGAATTGATACCAATGTATCGGTTTCATATATTTCTTGAATACCAATCAATACCAGTCAATAACTTTCCACGTCACTTGCCAATAAATAACACGAAAATAATCTTCGTTCTTCTTAATTTGAAAATTCGGTCTCTGGTATCAATGTATTAAAATTTGTAATAAGTTCCACACATGTAGACTTAGGATTATAAAACCCTTGCCATATCGTTTGTTATCATCCAAAGAAGCCATGCACTTGATATATACATATATATACCCTTTAAATTACACGTTGTATACTTAGTATACGAAACTTATATAACTTTATATATACGAAAGCGTGCTTCATGTCCGACCACATCAACGCTTGAAATCAATCAAAGTCAGATGGTGGTCAAACACCAGCCTGTCATCATTAAAAAAAAAACAAGATTATGTATGTATTTTTTTCATATTCCTCACAAAAGCGCTACGACGACATTCTTAATTGAAATGTCTTTCTTAAAATTAATAAAATAATTTGAGTTAGAGTTTGAGAAACTGCCAAAACCATCCAGTAGTATTAAATTTAATTTATGTATGTATTAAATGTAATTTTAAATTTAATTTTTAGGAAAAAGCGTTCACGCCTTTTCCTAAAAATTAAATTTAAAATTAAAAAACCCCCTACACAAAAATACTTAGAGTACCTAGTTTAAGAAACATCCCTTTAAAATGTAAACCAATTTTAACAAAACATATCTAAGAACCACCGCCGAGGTACCTGATTTCTAACAAAAAAAAACCGCATCGAAATTGGTTCACCCGCTTAGAAGCTACGGTGCCACAGACAGATACACAGATACACACGTTAAACATATAACACCCCTCTTTTTCGGAGGTTAAAAATTATGATGACGAACGGTTCCAAAATAATACATTATTTTTATACCTATAATAATAATGATTCAGTCTATTTACGTTCCCAATGCTGGGGCACAGGACTCCTCTCTAAGAGAGGGGACGGGCCGTATCAACCACGCGGGCCCAGTGTGGGTGCAAATTTTTGTTTCTAGTATAATACATAAATGACCTTTGAGGATTTTTTTAAGACAACGAGCAAAATTCACATAACTAGCTTTTTTTTATTACGAATGAGTCCGTTCTTGACTTCGACCACACCTGATGGTAAGTGTAAGATGAGGTCTAATGATGTCTAATCTAATGATCGAACGAGCGAGCCCAGGAAATGCCTATTCACTCTTGCTTTAAAGGCTGACGGGTGTAACTAACCCCCATTTGCAACCCTCTGGATTGCCGTTTTTGATTGGCCAATGATCGTCTCTCCTACGTTATGTTTATAAGTAACCCGAGTCTTTTAGAGGAAAGAGACTATTTACAGTAATGGGTAAATGACTTTGTTTAATTTAAATTAATTATTTCTGTGGCTGAATAAAGGTCTTGATCAGATGATTAAACATAATAAAGGTTATTCTTAAATACCTTAAACCTAAGGAAGACAATTCAGTTCTTCCTGAATTAAAGATGCTAACATATATATTTGACTATAAGGAATAAAGGAATTAGGAAATCTGCCTCTACAAATTTTGTATTTTGTAGAAGTTAGTAGGCTCCACACCAAACGCCTCAACTAAAATGAGTGCCAACCACTATGTGCACCCCCTTCAGATAGGATATTGGATTCAAAGCGGTTTTAAGTCCTATACAATAAGTAGGTACAACCATTCAGTCCAACATTAATCAATAATAAATTGAACACTTCAATTAGTATGTTACTTTTCATTCTTAGTATAAGGTTAAACCTTAGTATATGATAGGACTAAGCCTATATTTATAATGGTACTGAGACTCTTTTATAAATTATTGAGATGTACTCAAGTCATTAATTATATCACAATTATTTCACAACCTCTTTATCCAAGAATTTCACAAGGGGTCAACAGGTAATGTCACACCAGTCTAGTATCAGACAGAGCCAGAATTTACACGAAGGGGTCCCATAAGTGCTCCTACTCCTCATAGGGGATCAACGGAAACACCCATGATATTCCATCAGTGCCGGGTGCCTACATACATTGAAATGATGAGAATCATTCCCATAATATTCCTCCCATGGAATTCCAAGAATTAGGTTATTAAATTTAATTTTATCATAATTAAACTGTTACAATTATATTAATCATGCTGAAGTGAAATAGTTTCACAGGAATATTTTCATATAATGAGTTTAAAGTTAGAAGGAACGGGAAGGAAATGATTAGTTGGAAATGAAGGGATAAGGAAGAGGTAGGGCCTAGCTAATTAACTTGCAATACTAATTTAGTCCCAGTTAACTATGTAAGATTGATGTGGTGAGTTGAATCAATAACACAATGTTTTGTTGGCCTACAAAACATTGCATACCAATTACAGTTGTAGAGTGTGCATAAAGATCTTTGCTGCATGTGAAGTGTTCCTGCTTGCAGTAGGATATAATCACCAATGAGTATCTTCTTAGGAGGCTACACTTAGAAGGGGTTTGTGAGGTCCCTTAAATTCATAACAACTCCTTGAATATGACACTCACTTATGAAAATACTACAGATTGTGTAAAGTCAACTGGTGCATAATTAGTATATTCATATTCTTGAAATAACTCTAATCTCACGACGAAGTTCCGCGGAACTAACTACTCTTATTATCTAAACAACTCTACTATTCAGCTTAAGAAATGAACCTACACAACTTGGTTAAGTATGAATTACCTTCAATAATAAGTTATAACCATTTTCTGTCTGTTTTCAAATCATAAGTGAACTGATTTACACATTTTGTTCCCATTTTTATTATTATACCGCACCCTCTACTATAGATACTACGCATATCTGCTTACGTTCCTAATACTATATGAAGAAATAACTTCACTTGAAGAATTGTTAAAACTCGCACAACTTTATAAATAACAAAGGAAAATTTGCAATAATTATGGAGGTGTATCTAATTATGTTATTAATACAATCTGGAAGAAATAATTCATCCTAAATTATGTTAAAATTCACATAGTAATACAAAATATCAAGGAAAACCGCAAAATCACAATAAGAAACATAATTCATTAACATAAAGGAACTGTCAAAAGCTTCCACCGACATTCCATAAACAATATTATAAACCATAAAGTGATTAAAGTTTACTCTAGTTATACAATAAGAGACTTTATAAATATCTCCTAATAATTGTGTAAAACATTAGTAATTCCAAAGTAATCACCGATTATATTAACTAGGAAGGCCATGTTGGTTTCAAATACTTCTCTCTAATAATATGTCTATTGATAAAAGAATTTATTTTAGGTTTAAATAAAATTCAAAATATAAAATAATTGTCCAAGTAATTAAACCAAAATGGCGAATATAAGGAAATCATGCTACTAACTTTTGGTGTCTTCTTTGGACTGTGAATTATCATGTAATTAAACTCCTGTAAATATCCCTACTTTCTATTCTATCAATCTCACCTACTTTACTAGGGGTACCTTTATTAAATATTGTAGACCTATTCTTCTTTCTAGATTATATATTATTTAATTATATAATGCAACCATATAAAATAGCTAACCGGTGTACATGATAACCCACAGTGATGCAGTACTCCTTTTTGAACTCCTTTGTTGCTGTAAGAACTAAAATTAATCTTCCCCATGCCGTATAATAAAGTGTTATGAAGGATTAAATATTAAAATATTTTACTGAATCGCGAGGGAGGTGAAGTTGTTCTCATATGTCCATCACAAGTGGTACATGCTTCTAACTACTATTTATTAAATTAAATCTACTCGTAGAAGCTGAAAGAAAATTCCATATTAACTTATAACTACATGTACCTCCGGTACGCGATTATGAGTAACCACAGTATTGATTGTCTTTTGTCGCACTTCCCTTTTTACCATTACCTTAGGAATACTAATCCCTAAAATTTCGGATATTTTTAATACACCTAAAGGTAATGATTTCATTTGGTAATAAAATATCTCGAACAAGATTTTACAATAATATTTTTAGAAACTAAGTATCTACATTCGCGTCTGTGCTCATTTTCCAAGGAACTATTAAATATAGTTAAAGAATAATATTATACTACTTAGTACATCCATACATAGAAAGCTTAACACCAGGTTATAGCCTCCTACTTGCAAAGGAAAAAACTTCATTCGAAAAGCTTTCGCCCTTGTTAGTACCCTTTCTTTTACTCATCAAAGAGTTCCAATGAATTTAAGTATTTAGTATGTAGCACAACCTAACCACCCTAATTCCCCATATTAAAACAGCTGAAAAGGTGGTATTATTCAGGATAAATATTACTAAATTATTGAGACTTATAAGTCTAGTATTGGTTGAAGTACTCCCTAGCCTTACAGTCTAAATTCGAGAGATATCTACAATTTATCTCAATACTATGACTCCAACCAATACCTCTGCAAATTCGTGAAACTGAATTATGTTATAGTGAATGTTCAATATATATATAAACCTAGTACTTCCTTATTATTTTCTTTCTTAATTATGTTAAGGTATTAATAATTATGATATGTTGAATTTCTATAGACCAAAAACTCACCCCCAGCAGCTGTGAATCACACCAGATCCCATCTAGAAAGTCTCGAATTTAATCGACTAGTCAGGACCAATGGACTCACCTACCCCTTACCATAACCCAATTATATTTTGTTTTATAAATATTTTGTTTCTTATTTGTATGTGTTATGTAATAATTCTTCTATGCATTCATTCTACGTGTCGTGTATATTTGAGGTAGTGATGTGTAGATATTAACTTATAAATAATTGTGTACCTACTTATTTTATTTAATGCTGAACCTAACAATCCTCATGATTTATCGTATCTAGCCTGGAGTGATAAATCATTTAATATTGAAAGCGTCCCTGTGATTTTATCGATCGAATCGATAAAATAAACTATCACTGATGTTATCGAGTTTACTTGAATAATACCACATACTACACATAAAAAGACACACACTTTTAAGAACAGTAATATCACATCCTAATATAATTTAGAGATAATTTGCTTACCAAATCTTTAACTTATTAAATACAAAGAACAATTTAATAAACAAATTATCTTACTACTCATAAATCAAACTGAATAGTATTCACATAAAACATTAGTATAGAACCCTCTATGGTGTATTAATTTATCAATCAGTCAATATTAAAAATAATTCTATTGTAATAAAATATATTATTTGGTTTCTTAATTTAATATACTAAATTAAATAGCATAGGTACATCTGCAATGAAAGTAATCTAATTTGTATTAATATGATTTGATTTAACCTTTTCATTTACTCTATTCTACCACTGTTTATTTAAATAGGATTATAACTTAGTAGAATAAAATTAAACTCCAACATAACTTCCAGAAAAATTATTTTGCAAATATAAATGACGAGTTATAGAGTTTATTTCACGTAATTAATAACACTTCGAATTAAATACCCAATTCTAATCACCATAATAAGATTCTCAAAAATAAAGAATATTGACTTACCAAGTTCTGATGACTCAAACCACAAACACTGATATTTATTACTTAGATCGACTTTCGCTGTACACCTTCGACGAGTTTCTCCTTTTCTATCCCGAATCCCGCAAACATTAGCTTATATATACTCTAACTTCCCTCTCAACCACCGCCTCCCACGGTCCGGGTCCCAGGGGCCTAGCATGAGTCATTCAATGCGCAGAAGTGCACTTCTAGGGGTCAGCGATTATCAGCGGAATTCGAGGTATGACGCAACGCCGCGGCGCCGTTCCCACAGCGCGAGACCGGCACGTCAACAACTCTGGCTCCTCTCAATACTTGAGTACACGAAAGCTGAACCCTTTGTTTTTGTTACGAGGCCCCTTTAAATCAGATTTACTTTATATAAAACAAAAGAATTACGTTCTCCCATCTTAAACTCTTGTCTCATCTCTCATAACCAATCATAACAAATCACGTCTTCTATCAAAATTTGATGTAAATAAATGACTCTTTTATCAAGTGGGTCAATTCGAAAATAAAGAATATTATCTATCCACTGACAATGTTTATATGGATCAAATGTTGATCCAATCTTCTTTGCGTAATAATAGTTAAATCATCTAGATAATTTATACAAAACTCCCTAACTTCCGGTCCTAGAATAACATCCATGACCCTACTAGAGCTACCAACTGATGTATATAATGTATGATTTCCCATTAGACGTGAATCCTGTAAATTGTTTACTTTCCTCTGTCAATGTACCACAAATAAACGATTTGATTTGATTTGAATGGAATCTGAAAATATGCATTATTCATATCTACTATGTTTATGTAGTTTACCCCATGGAACGAACTCAATATATCATTAATAATTAGCGGCTTCTCTGAATCAACTACCATATACTTATTTATTTCTCTAGCATCAAGTAAAACTCGTATTGACCCATCTCTTTTTAATGCAAAAGTTAAAGGACTACTATAAGGTGTAGTTCTGCAGCTAATTATTCCTTATTCAACCATTTCATTTCATTTATGTTCCATTTCGTCTCGATAAGCGTATGGAATAGGGTAAGGCCTTCTTATGAAAGGAATGTGTTTTACCATTTTTATCTCGTTCATAACAATTAGTACGCCCTAGTTGAGTTGAAAATAAGTTGATATGTTTTTTCAATACAGCTTGTAATTTATTTAACTCTGATTCTCCCAAAATTCCCTTTCTTTTTATGCTTTGTATTTTATCCTCTAAATGTTCATTATTCGTATTCAGTAGAAAATTATCAAGGTTTAAGGTATTTATTCTAGTTCCTTCTTTAACCAACAGTACAAAATGTTCCCTTCCCTCGTATTTAATAAGTATGTGTAAGTATTTTCCTTAGCCAACTGTACTATTGTTTCTTATTTTCTTAACCAATCAAATCCTAAAATTAATACCCTGACTAATTTGGGAATAATCAAGAATCCGGTCTCAATTTCTATAGTTCCTACTTTCATCGGTAGCATAACCATCTGCTGTACCTTGGAGCTTTTCTGACCTACTGCGCCCTTTATTTGTATTGGTTTTATAGGTAATAACTCTAAATTCACATTGCTACTCTTGAGTTCTTGCCAGAAAGAATCTGAAATACACGTTATATCACTACCCGTGTCTAATAAGCCTCTAATTTGTAAATTAAATATCTTCAAATCAATTTCAGATTTTACAAATCCTAATTCTTGTTCCTCTTGTTCACTTTCATTAAATACTGAATTAACTAAATTTTCTTTTACAAGAATTCGTTCAATTATCATATTTGATTTTAGTTTGAAAAAAAATTATAATTCTAGTTGTACCTAAATCTCTCGAATTAACGTCGCTTGAGTAACCTAAACCACACTTATGTAACCAACAACAACCTGTGTGTTTTCAATTGTACGACGTCCCTGTGGATAATTATATCCTAACGAGTACTCACACGGGGCCCCACCCCCGCGGACTCCATCACGGCAAAACACAACTCTCCCTTTTTTTTGCAGTCGCGTAAAAAAGCGACCTATAACCTTCCCCAAGCTTCACGCCACTTCCATACCAAATTGCATCCAAATCCACCCAGTACTTTCGAAGACTAGCGCGCTCAAGCAAGCAAACAAACAACCAAATCAACTCCTCCGCTTTATAATATTAGTATAGATAATATCTTTAATTCATTTTATACTTTCCCCTCACCCCCCAAGTCTAATTCCCCTACAAATCTTAAGCAATATAAATAATGTCTCACTTAATTCACCTTTTTCTACATCTTCCTAAAGTTTACCAATAGAACACCTCCTTAATTATAAACTTGAACATCAATGGTATAGTATTAGTACTAAAAAATACTCGAAATATCAATGATACATCATTTATACATAACGTCGCGGTTCGCATTGGACGATAGTATTTTAAGTTTATTAACATCGACAACATGATGTGACTGTATCATTTGAATAATCGATTCGGTTTTAGTAACATTTTAAAGGGTACATCACTATTTTCGTTTATGACTTTTCGTTTTTAAGTGTTATTAAATACCTAGTTTTTATTATTTTTTTACAGCGTCTAAACGGATTAATGTGTATTAACATTGCCTACACATTACTGTGTCTATCGTGCGTCTTTTCTTTGTGAATATGTGCGCAAATTCGACCGTTAGTGAAAGTTTTAAAAGTGAAAACAAATCACATAACTGTGAGGCAAAGTTAGTCCGATTTGTCCAATGAAGGGTACAAGTATTTAAACAAGCTCACAACGAAGCCAGAAAGGTACATTATATATCATGATAATGGTTATAATTTACCGATTTCTCATTTTTTTTGAAGCCTTACCCAAAAATCAAAGTACGTACTTTAGAGGTTATAAAACTCAAAATAATCTTGAAATTTAATTCTGATCAGTTGTAATATATGCAACCGAAAGAAAGATCCCACTTTCAGATAATAGTCTCTTCAACTCTTTCCATTTCACGAACACCAAATTGTAGGCTATATAAGCCTACATATAAAATAGAATTGATGACCAGATATCCTGGTCACGGCGGCACCATATTGTAACTAACCCCCCTTTGCAACCCTCTGGATTGCCGTTTTTGATTGGCCAATGATCGTCTCTCCTACGTTATGTTTATAAGTAACCCGAGTCTTTTAGAGGAAAGAGACTATTTACAGTAATGGGTAAATGACTTTGTTTAATTTAAATTAATTATTTCTGTGGCTGAATAAAGGTCTTGATCAGATGATTAAACATAATAAAGGTTATTCTTAAATACCTTAAACCTAAGGAAGACAATTCAGTTCTTCCTGAATTAAAGATGCTAACATATATATTTGACTATAAGGAATAAAGGAATTAGGAAATCTGCCTCTACAAATTTTGTATTTTGTAGAAGTTAGTAGGCTCCACACCAAACGCCTCAACTAAAATGAGTGCCAACCACTATGTGCACCCCCTTCAGATAGGATATTGGATTCAAAGCGGTTTTAAGTCCTATACAATAAGTAGGTACAACCATTCAGTCCAACATTAATCAATAATAAATTGAACACTTCAATTAGTATGTTACTTTTCATTCTTAGTATAAGGTTAAACCTTAGTATATGATAGGACTAAGCCTATATTTATAATGGTACTGAGACTCTTTTATAAATTATTGAGATGTACTCAAGTCATTAATTATATCACAATTATTTCACAACCTCTTTATCCAAGAATTTCACAAGGGGTCAACAGGTAATGTCACACCAGTCTAGTATCAGACAGAGCCAGAATTTACACGAAGGGGTCCCATAAGTGCTCCTACTCCTCATAGGGGATCAACGGAAACACCCATGATATTCCATCAGTGCCGGGTGCCTACATACATTGAAATGATGAGAATCATTCCCATAATATTCCTCCCATGGAATTCCAAGAATTAGGTTATTAAATTTAATTTTATCATAATTAAACTGTTACAATTATATTAATCATGCTGAAGTGAAATAGTTTCACAGGAATATTTTCATATAACGAGTTTAAAGTTAGAAGGAACGGGAAGGAAATGATTAGTTGGAAATGAAGGGATAAGGAAGAGGTAGGGCCTAGCTAATTAACTTGCAATACTAATTTAGTCCCAGTTAACTATGTAAGATTGATGTGGTGAGTTGAATCAATAACACAATGTTTTGTTGGCCTACAAAACATTGCATACCAATTACAGTTGTAGAGTGTGCATAAAGATCTTTGCTGCATGTGAAGTGTTCCTGCTTGCAGTAGGATATAATCACCAATGAGTATCTTCTTAGGAGGCTACACTTAGAAGGGGTTTGTGAGGTCCCTTAAATTCATAACAACTCCTTGAATATGACACTCACTTATGAAAATACTACAGATTGTGTAAAGTCAACTGGTGCATAATTAGTATATTCATATTCTTGAAATAACTCTAATCTCACGACGAAGTTCCGCGGAACTAACTACTCTTATTATCTAAACAACTCTACTATTCAGCTTAAGAAATGAACCTACACAACTTGGTTAAGTATGAATTACCTTCAATAATAAGTTATAACCATTTTCTGTCTGTTTTCAAATCATAAGTGAACTGATTTACACATTTTGTTCCCATTTTTATTATTATACCGCACCCTCTACTATAGATACTACGCATATCTGCTTACGTTCCTAATACTATATGAAGAAATAACTTCACTTGAAGAATTGTTAAAACTCGCACAACTTTATAAATAACAAAGGAAAATTTGCAATAATTATGGAGGTGTATCTAATTATGTTATTAATACAATCTGGAAGAAATAATTCATCCTAAATTATGTTAAAATTCACATAGTAATACAAAATATCAAGGAAAACCGCAAAATCACAATAAGAAACATAATTCATTAACATAAAGGAACTGTCAAAAGCTTCCACCGACATTCCATAAACAATATTATAAACCATAAAGTGATTAAAGTTTACTCTAGTTATACAATAAGAGACTTTATAAATATCTCCTAGTAATTGTGTAAAACATTAGTAATTCCAAAGTAATCACCGATTATATTAACTAGGAAGGCCATGTTGGTTTCAAATACTTCTCTCTAATAATATGTCTATTGATAAAAGAATTTATTTTAGGTTTAAATAAAATTCAAAATATAAAATAATTGTCCAAGTAATTAAACCAAAATGGCGAATATAAGGAAATCATGCTACTAACTTTTGGTGTCTTCTTTGGACTGTGAATTATCATGTAATTAAACTCCTGTAAATATCCCTACTTTCTATTCTATCAATCTCACCTACTTTACTAGGGGTACCTTTATTAAATATTGTAGACCTATTCTTCTTTCTAGATTATATATTATTTAATTATATAATGCAACCATATAAAATAGCTAACCGGTGTACATGATAACCCACAGTGATGCAGTACTCCTTTTTGAACTCCTTTGTTGCTGTAAGAACTAAAATTAATCTTCCCCATGCCGTATAATAAAGTGTTATGAAGGATTAAATATTAAAATATTTTACTGAATCGCGAGGGAGGTGAAGTTGTTCTCATATGTCCATCACAAGTGGTACATGCTTCTAACTACTATTTATTAAATTAAATCTACTCGTAGAAGCTGAAAGAAAATTCCATATTAACTTATAACTACATGTACCTCCGGTACGCGATTATGAGTAACCACAGTATTGATTGTCTTTTGTCGCACTTCCCTTTTTACCATTACCTTAGGAATACTAATCCCTAAAATTTCGGATATTTTTAATACACCTAAAGGTAATGATTTCATTTGGTAATAAAATATCTCGAACAAGATTTTACAATAATATTTTTAGAAACTAAGTATCTACATTCGCGTCTGTGCTCATTTTCCAAGGAACTATTAAATATAGTTAAAGAATAATATTATACTACTTAGTACATCCATACATAGAAAGCTTAACACCAGGTTATAGCCTCCTACTTGCAAAGGAAAAAACTTCATTCGAAAAGCTTTCGCCCTTGTTAGTACCCTTTCTTTTACTCATCAAAGAGTTCCAATGAATTTAAGTATTTAGTATGTAGCACAACCTAACCACCCTAATTCCCCATATTAAAACAGCTGAAAAGGTGGTATTATTCAGGATAAATATTACTAAATTATTGAGACTTATAAGTCTAGTATTGGTTGAAGTACTCCCTAGCCTTACAGTCTAAATTCGAGAGATATCTACAATTTATCTCAATACTATGACTCCAACCAATACCTCTGCAAATTCGTGAAACTGAATTATGTTATAGTGAATGTTCAATATATATATAAACCTAGTACTTCCTTATTATTTTCTTTCTTAATTATGTTAAGGTATTAATAATTATGATATGTTGAATTTCTATAGACCAAAAACTCACCCCCAGCAGCTGTGAATCACACCAGATCCCATCTAGAAAGTCTCGAATTTAATCGACTAGTCAGGACCAATGGACTCACCTACCCCTTACCATAACCCAATTATATTTTGTTTTATAAATATTTTGTTTCTTATTTGTATGTGTTATGTAATAATTCTTCTATGCATTCATTCTACGTGTCGTGTATATTTGAGGTAGTGATGTGTAGATATTAACTTATAAATAATTGTGTACCTACTTATTTTATTTAATGCTGAACCTAACAATCCTCATGATTTATCGTATCTAGCCTGGAGTGATAAATCATTTAATATTGAAAGCGTCCCTGTGATTTTATCGATCGAATCGATAAAATAAACTATCACTGATGTTATCGAGTTTACTTGAATAATACCACATACTACACATAAAAAAACACACACTTTTAAGAACAGTAATATCACATCCTAATATAATTTAGAGATAATTTGCTTACCAAATCTTTAACTTATTAAATACAAAGAACAATTTAATAAACAAATTATCTTACTACTCATAAATCAAACTGAATAGTATTCACATAAAACATTAGTATAGAACCCTCTATGGTGTATTAATTTATCAATCAGTCAATATTAAAAATAATTCTATTGTAATAAAATATATTATTTGGTTTCTTAATTTAATATACTAAATTAAATAGCATAGGTACATCTGCAATGAAAGTAATCTAATTTGTATTAATATGATTTGATTTAACCTTTTCATTTACTCTATTCTACCACTGTTTATTTAAATAGGATTATAACTTAGTAGAATAAAATTAAACTCCAACATAACTTCCAGAAAAATTATTTTGCAAATATAAATGACGAGTTATAGAGTTTATTTCACGTAATTAATAACACTTCGAATTAAATACCCAATTCTAATCACCATAATAAGATTCTCAAAAATAAAGAATATTGACTTACCAAGTTCTGATGACTCAAACCACAAACACTGATATTTATTACTTAGATCGACTTTCGCTGTACACCTTCGACGAGTTTCTCCTTTTCTATCCCGAATCCCGCAAACATTAGCTTATATATACTCTAACTTCCCTCTCAACCACCGCCTCCCACGGTCCGGGTCCCAGGGGCCTAGCATGAGTCATTCAATGCGCAGAAGTGCACTTCTAGGGGTCAGCGATTATCAGCGGAATTCGAGGTATGACGCAACGCCGCGGCGCCGTTCCCACAGCGCGAGACCGGCACGTCAACAACTCTGGCTCCTCTCAATACTTGAGTACACGAAAGCTGAACCCTTTGTTTTTGTTACGAGGCCCCTTTAAATCAGATTTACTTTATATAAAACAAAAGAATTACGTTCTCCCATCTTAAACTCTTGTCTCATCTCTCATAACCAATCATAACAAATCACGTCTTCTATCAAAATTTGATGTAAATAAATGACTCTTTTATCAAGTGGGTCAATTCGAAAATAAAGAATATTATCTATCCACTGACAATGTTTATATGGATCAAATGTTGATCCAATCTTCTTTGCGTAATAATAGTTAAATCATCTAGATAATTTATACAAAACTCCCTAACTTCCGGTCCTAGAATAACATCCATGACCCTACTAGAGCTACCAACTGATGTATATAATGTATGATTTCCCATTAGACGTGAATCCTGTAAATTGTTTACTTTCCTCTGTCAATGTACCACAAATAAACGATTTGATTTGATTTGAATGGAATCTGAAAATATGCATTATTCATATCTACTATGTTTATGTAGTTTACCCCATGGAACGAACTCAATATATCATTAATAATTAGCGGCTTCTCTGAATCAACTACCATATACTTATTTATTTCTCTAGCATCAAGTAAAACTCGTATTGACCCATCTCTTTTTAATGCAAAAGTTAAAGGACTACTATAAGGTGTAGTTCTGCAGCTAATTATTCCTTATTCAACCATTTCATTTCATTTATGTTCCCTTTCGTCTCGATAAGCGTATGGAATAGGGTAAGGCCTTCTTATGAAAGGAATGTGTTTTACCATTTTTATCTCGTTCATAACAATTAGTACGCCCTAGTTGAGTTGAAAATAAGTTGATATGTTTTTTCAATACAGCTTGTAATTTATTTAACTCTGATTCTCCCAAAATTCCCTTTCTTTTTATGCTTTGTATTTTATCCTCTAAATGTTCATTATTCGTATTCAGTAGAAAATTATCAAGGTTTAAGGTATTTATTCTAGTTCCTTCTTTAACCAACAGTACAAAATGTTCCCTTCCCTCGTATTTAATAAGTATGTGTAAGTATTTTCCTTAGCCAACTGTACTATTGTTTCTTATTTTCTTAACCAATCAAATCCTAAAATTAATACCCTGACTAATTTGGGAATAATCAAGAATCCGGTCTCAATTTCTATAGTTCCTACTTTCATCGGTAGCATAACCATCTGCTGTACCTTGGAGCTTTTCTGACCTACTGCGCCCTTTATTTGTATTGGTTTTATAGGTAATAACTCTAAATTCACATTGCTACTCTTGAGTTCTTGCCAGAAAGAATCTGAAATACACGTTATATCACTACCCGTGTCTAATAAGCCTCTAATTTGTAAATTAAATATCTTCAAATCAATTTCAGATTTTACAAATCCTAATTCTTGTTCCTCTTGTTCACTTTCATTAAATACTGAATTAACTAAATTTTCTTTTACAAGAATTCGTTCAATTATCATATTTGATTTTAGTTTGAAAAAAAATTATAATTCTAGTTGTACCTAAATCTCTCGAATTAACGTCGCTTGAGTAACCTAAACCACACTTATGTAACCAACAACAACCTGTGTGTTTTCAATTGTACGACGTCCCTGTGGATAATTATATCCTAACGAGTACTCACACGGGGCCCCACCCCCGCGGACTCCATCACGGCAAAACACAACTCTCCCTTTTTTTTGCAGTCGCGTAAAAAAGCGACCTATAACCTTCCCCAAGCTTCAAGCCACTTCCATACCAAATTGCATCCAAATCCACCCAGTACTTTCGAAGACTAGCGCGCTCAAGCAAGCAAACAAACAACCAAATCAACTCCTCCGCTTTATAATATTAGTATAGATAATATCTTTAATTCATTTTATACTTTCCCCTCACCCCCCAAGTCTAATTCCCCTACAAATCTTAAGCAATATAAATAATGTCTCACTTAATTCACCTTTTTCTACATCTTCCTAAAGTTTACCAATAGAACACCTCCTTAATTATAAACTTGAACATCAATGGTATAGTATTAGTACTAAAAAATACTCGAAATATCAATGATACATCATTTATACATAACGTCGCGGTTCGCATTGGACGATAGTATTTTAAGTTTATTAACATCGACAACATGATGTGACTGTATCATTTGAATAATCGATTCGGTTTTAGTAACATTTTAAAGGGTACATCACTATTTTCGTTTATGACTTTTCGTTTTTAAGTGTTATTAAATACCTAGTTTTTATTATTTTTTTACAGCGTCTAAACGGATTAATGTGTATTAACATTGCCTACACATTACTGTGTCTATCGTGCGTCTTTTCTTTGTGAATATGTGCGCAAATTCGACCGTTAGTGAAAGTTTTAAAAGTGAAAACAAATCACATAACTGTGAGGCAAAGTTAGTCCGATTTGTCCAATGAAGGGTACAAGTATTTAAACAAGCTCACAACGAAGCCAGAAAGGTACATTATATATCATGATAATGGTTATAATTTACCGATTTCTCATTTTTTTTGAAGCCTTACCCAAAAATCAAAGTACGTACTTTAGAGGTTATAAAACTCAAAATAATCTTGAAATTTAATTCTGATCAGTTGTAATATATGCAACCGAAAGAAAGATCCCACTTTCAGATAATAGTCTCTTCAACTCTTTCCATTTCACGAACACCAAATTGTAGGCTATATAAGCCTACATATAAAATAGAATTGATGACCAGATATCCTGGTCACGGCGGCACCATATTGTAACTAACCCCCCTTTGCAACCCTCTGGATTGCCGTTTTTGATTGGCCAATGATCGTCTCTCCTACGTTATGTTTATAAGTAACCCGAGTCTTTTAGAGGAAAGAGACTATTTACAGTAATGGGTAAATGACTTTGTTTAATTTAAATTAATTATTTCTGTGGCTGAATAAAGGTCTTGATCAGATGATTAAACATAATAAAGGTTATTCTTAAATACCTTAAACCTAAGGAAGACAATTCAGTTCTTCCTGAATTAAAGATGCTAACATATATATTTGACTATAAGGAATAAAGGAATTAGGAAATCTGCCTCTACAAATTTTGTATTTTGTAGAAGTTAGTAGGCTCCACACCAAACGCCTCAACTAAAATGAGTGCCAACCACTATGTGCACCCCCTTCAGATAGGATATTGGATTCAAAGCGGTTTTAAGTCCTATACAATAAGTAGGTACAACCATTCAGTCCAACATTAATCAATAATAAATTGAACACTTCAATTAGTATGTTACTTTTCATTCTTAGTATAAGGTTAAACCTTAGTATATGATAGGACTAAGCCTATATTTATAATGGTACTGAGACTCTTTTATAAATTATTGAGATGTACTCAAGTCATTAATTATATCACAATTATTTCACAACCTCTTTATCCAAGAATTTCACAAGGGGTCAACAGGTAATGTCACACCAGTCTAGTATCAGACAGAGCCAGAATTTACACGAAGGGGTCCCATAAGTGCTCCTACTCCTCATAGGGGATCAACGGAAACACCCATGATATTCCATCAGTGCCGGGTGCCTACATACATTGAAATGATGAGAATCATTCCCATAATATTCCTCCCATGGAATTCCAAGAATTAGGTTATTAAATTTAATTTTATCATAATTAAACTGTTACAATTATATTAATCATGCTGAAGTGAAATAGTTTCACAGGAATATTTTCATATAATGAGTTTAAAGTTAGAAGGAACGGGAAGGAAATGATTAGTTGGAAATGAAGGGATAAGGAAGAGGTAGGGCCTAGCTAATTAACTTGCAATACTAATTTAGTCCCAGTTAACTATGTAAGATTGATGTGGTGAGTTGAATCAATAACACAATGTTTTGTTGGCCTACAAAACATTGCATACCAATTACAGTTGTAGAGTGTGCATAAAGATCTTTGCTGCATGTGAAGTGTTCCTGCTTGCAGTAGGATATAATCACCAATGAGTATCTTCTTAGGAGGCTACACTTAGAAGGGGTTTGTGAGGTCCCTTAAATTCATAACAACTCCTTGAATATGACACTCACTTATGAAAATACTACAGATTGTGTAAAGTCAACTGGTGCATAATTAGTATATTCATATTCTTGAAATAACTCTAATCTCACGACGAAGTTCCGCGGAACTAACTACTCTTATTATCTAAACAACTCTACTATTCAGCTTAAGAAATGAACCTACACAACTTGGTTAAGTATGAATTACCTTCAATAATAAGTTATAACCATTTTCTGTCTGTTTTCAAATCATAAGTGAACTGATTTACACATTTTGTTCCCATTTTTATTATTATACCGCACCCTCTACTATAGATACTACGCATATCTGCTTACGTTCCTAATACTATATGAAGAAATAACTTCACTTGAAGAATTGTTAAAACTCGCACAACTTTATAAATAACAAAGGAAAATTTGCAATAATTATGGAGGTGTATCTAATTATGTTATTAATACAATCTGGAAGAAATAATTCATCCTAAATTATGTTAAAATTCACATAGTAATACAAAATATCAAGGAAAACCGCAAAATCACAATAAGAAACATAATTCATTAACATAAAGGAACTGTCAAAAGCTTCCACCGACATTCCATAAACAATATTATAAACCATAAAGTGATTAAAGTTTACTCTAGTTATACAATAAGAGACTTTATAAATATCTCCTAATAATTGTGTAAAACATTAGTAATTCCAAAGTAATCACCGATTATATTAACTAGGAAGGCCATGTTGGTTTCAAATACTTCTCTCTAATAATATGTCTATTGATAAAAGAATTTATTTTAGGTTTAAATAAAATTCAAAATATAAAATAATTGTCCAAGTAATTAAACCAAAATGGCGAATATAAGGAAATCATGCTACTAACTTTTGGTGTCTTCTTTGGACTGTGAATTATCATGTAATTAAACTCCTGTAAATATCCCTACTTTCTATTCTATCAATCTCACCTACTTTACTAGGGGTACCTTTATTAAATATTGTAGACCTATTCTTCTTTCTAGATTATATATTATTTAATTATATAATGCAACCATATAAAATAGCTAACCGGTGTACATGATAACCCACAGTGATGCAGTACTCCTTTTTGAACTCCTTTGTTGCTGTAAGAACTAAAATTAATCTTCCCCATGCCGTATAATAAAGTGTTATGAAGGATTAAATATTAAAATATTTTACTGAATCGCGAGGGAGGTGAAGTTGTTCTCATATGTCCATCACAAGTGGTACATGCTTCTAACTACTATTTATTAAATTAAATCTACTCGTAGAAGCTGAAAGAAAATTCCATATTAACTTATAACTACATGTACCTCCGGTACGCGATTATGAGTAACCACAGTATTGATTGTCTTTTGTCGCACTTCCCTTTTTACCATTACCTTAGGAATACTAATCCCTAAAATTTCGGATATTTTTAATACACCTAAAGGTAATGATTTCATTTGGTAATAAAATATCTCGAACAAGATTTTACAATAATATTTTTAGAAACTAAGTATCTACATTCGCGTCTGTGCTCATTTTCCAAGGAACTATTAAATATAGTTAAAGAATAATATTATACTACTTAGTACATCCATACATAGAAAGCTTAACACCAGGTTATAGCCTCCTACTTGCAAAGGAAAAAACTTCATTCGAAAAGCTTTCGCCCTTGTTAGTACCCTTTCTTTTACTCATCAAAGAGTTCCAATGAATTTAAGTATTTAGTATGTAGCACAACCTAACCACCCTAATTCCCCATATTAAAACAGCTGAAAAGGTGGTATTATTCAGGATAAATATTACTAAATTATTGAGACTTATAAGTCTAGTATTGGTTGAAGTACTCCCTAGCCTTACAGTCTAAATTCGAGAGATATCTACAATTTATCTCAATACTATGACTCCAACCAATACCTCTGCAAATTCGTGAAACTGAATTATGTTATAGTGAATGTTCAATATATATATAAACCTAGTACTTCCTTATTATTTTCTTTCTTAATTATGTTAAGGTATTAATAATTATGATATGTTGAATTTCTATAGACCAAAAACTCACCCCCAGCAGCTGTGAATCACACCAGATCCCATCTAGAAAGTCTCGAATTTAATCGACTAGTCAGGACCAATGGACTCACCTACCCCTTACCATAACCCAATTATATTTTGTTTTATAAATATTTTGTTTCTTATTTGTATGTGTTATGTAATAATTCTTCTATGCATTCATTCTACGTGTCGTGTATATTTGAGGTAGTGATGTGTAGATATTAACTTATAAATAATTGTGTACCTACTTATTTTATTTAATGCTGAACCTAACAATCCTCATGATTTATCGTATCTAGCCTGGAGTGATAAATCATTTAATATTGAAAGCGTCCCTGTGATTTTATCGATCGAATCGATAAAATAAACTATCACTGATGTTATCGAGTTTACTTGAATAATACCACATACTACACATAAAAAAACACACACTTTTAAGAACAGTAATATCACATCCTAATATAATTTAGAGATAATTTGCTTACCAAATCTTTAACTTATTAAATACAAAGAACAATTTAATAAACAAATTATCTTACTACTCATAAATCAAACTGAATAGTATTCACATAAAACATTAGTATAGAACCCTCTATGGTGTATTAATTTATCAATCAGTCAATATTAAAAATAATTCTATTGTAATAAAATATATTATTTGGTTTCTTAATTTAATATACTAAATTAAATAGCATAGGTACATCTGCAATGAAAGTAATCTAATTTGTATTAATATGATTTGATTTAACCTTTTCATTTACTCTATTCTACCACTGTTTATTTAAATAGGATTATAACTTAGTAGAATAAAATTAAACTCCAACATAACTTCCAGAAAAATTATTTTGCAAATATAAATGACGAGTTATAGAGTTTATTTCACGTAATTAATAACACTTCGAATTAAATACCCAATTCTAATCACCATAATAAGATTCTCAAAAATAAAGAATATTGACTTACCAAGTTCTGATGACTCAAACCACAAACACTGATATTTATTACTTAGATCGACTTTCGCTGTACACCTTCGACGAGTTTCTCCTTTTCTAATCCCGCAAACATTAGCTTATATATACTCTAACTTCCCTCTCAACCACCGCCTCCCACGGTCCGGGTCCCAGGGGCCTAGCATGAGTCATTCAATGCGCAGAAGTGCACTTCTAGGGGTCAGCGATTATCAGCGGAATTCGAGGTATGACGCAACGCCGCGGCGCCGTTCCCACAGCGCGAGACCGGCACGTCAACAACTCTGGCTCCTCTCAATACTTGAGTACACGAAAGCTGAACCCTTTGTTTTTGTTACGAGGCCCCTTTGTTTGCATTCGCGTTGAATCAGACTGGCCCACTTAAGATTATGTACACGGGTCATATGTGGCAGGGAACACAAAAGCTGGCAGAGAGTTCCACACCTTGGCTGTGCGCACAATAAATGTTGAGGAAAAGCGCTTAGTACGAAAAGACGGTATATCGACCAAGTGTGGATGGTATCCTGCGGTACGTCTGGTAGCCCGGTAGTAAAAGGGGGATGAAGGGATTAGGTTGTAGAGCTCCTGCGCACACTCTCCTATCTTCTTAACCCATCCAACTAAGCTAAATATGCTTGTGTATAAATTACACTGTATGTGAAATTATAGTAGTTAATGCTTCTAACCGTTCCAACTTCAAATTATAGCCCGTAGTTATTGTCTGCGTGCCCATAAAATGTCGCATTAGAGAGTTATAGCGGCACTTAAACTAACGAAGATATTTTGAAGACGGCCCAAAGTCGTAAGTATTCTAGTTATTAAAGTTAAGGACCATCCCTAAGAGCAGGGGCGTGCATAGGATTATGACAGGGCATGCGGCGGAGTAAAAACACACAAAAACTTGTTCTTTTATAGATTTTTAGCATAGCCACAGCCACGCATCGTATCATGGTGGCGATGCGTGGCTGTGGCTATACTAAAAATCTATAAAAGAAGAAGTTTTTGTGAGTAAACGGTCACAAAAACTTCTTCTTTTATAGATTTTTAGCATAGCCACAGCCACGCATCGTAGCATGGTGGCGATGCGTGGCTGTGGCTATGCTAAAAATCTATAAAAGAAGAAGTTTTTGTGTGTTTTTACTCCGCCGCATGCCCTGTCATAATCCTATGCACGCGCCTGCCTAAGAGGCCCTGGTCAACAGTAGAATTTAAAATAGTAATTTTCTTCTATTCTATATTTCTTGACAGATGTGGCTAAAGTTATTACGCAGTGGGAGCCAGAGAACTGACATCGTGGTCTAGAAGGCACTTTTTTCTGGGAAAATTATCAAATGACTCCTCGTGGGTGGAAGGGAGTGTCAGACTTCTACTGACTAAAAACCCACCATGTTCCTTCAATTGACCTTGCGTTCCAGGACTGTATTATCTTGTTATAACATTCCTGTAACACATGCAGGCAATGACCCTATAGGGCCAAGTCAATGCTGCTGACTGCTCTTTGAATCGCGCGTGGAACACAGCACGCCGCTGATCCGGGGCCTAAAAAGTGCTGGCCTGACGACTAAGAGGCATTTATTTATTATTTATTAATGTAGGGAAAATGAACAGTTGCGTATTGATAGTAACAAAAATGTCTTAAACTATAAACTTATCTAATACACAACCCACAATATTATCCTCAGATTACTGTAAACATTTGAATGTATCTGTGAGCAGAAATTTGCAGTTTTGTTCAACCAAACTTAATTCCAATAAACAATACTTAGACTTATACTTAAAACGTACATGACGGATTGGTCGGAAAAGGCCGCCCATCAGGAGGAGTACCCTGGATTGCAGAATTGACCGAAAGAGTTACCACGGCCTCGGAACACGAAGGGCATAATATATGATGGAAAACGAATGGGATTGTGGTATGTGGGAGTGTGGTATATAGGGTGGTAGTGGTCGCTTAGTTACAGGCACGATTTACGAGTTATATAGGTCGTGGGTTGAGATACGTGCAGGCACATTACTTTGTGTACTTTACTGCTTTCACCGCTTTGAGAGAATTGCTGGTAAATTCAATTAAAAGTAATGGGGAAAACATCATGAGAACCAGAACGTCCTTTTTTTACGGTGGGCAAATCAAAAACCCATCCCTTTTTGGGTGGAGCGAAAGTGAGTGTCCCTGTTCCTACAGTTGCCCTTGTGATCCGGGGCTGTGGTATCTCGTAAGAATATTCCCGCATCCCCGGAATGCCCCAGGAACGAAAAATCCGAAGACGCGTCTTCTACCAGCTCCCACAAGGCTCACGTGGAAGATTACTGCCTGAAGATCATAAATGCCTACTACCCAGTGGGAACTTTACATGCTGATTATGTATACTTATTCGAAGTGGCTTTTCAACGCAATTTTTTACGAGAAACTATCTATGTGGATAGAATCCATATTACTAGCAATGTTGTTAACCCCTCCTCTCCTCTTATTATACTAAATATGCTTTTGTCTGGATTGGCTCTCGATCACAAGTCTGACAGCTTACCAATACCAATTTTAATATTGAAAATCATCAAAAGTCGTGTCTAACGTTCAATTAAATGAGTTTCCTACACGAACGTTGCTGGGATGAAAACTTACCGTATTATTTGCCATTACTGGGGAATTCACGAGAAAGAAAAAGGTAATATTGACACCCCCACGATTTACCTAACTCTCAAATAACATACACACACCGACACATTCATTTAATACTCCCCATGCACACCTCTTAATACTGTATTTATTTATTTATTCATAGGAAACTCAACAGCTTTTTTTACAATTCTCATTATATAATAACAATGTCACATGGGGTTCTGAAGCCTATTATAGAGTTTCACAACATGCATGTTAAACTAGACAGTATAGTAGTTCTAAACTTTTAACTATACAACCAAAGTAAAAATAAAAGGAAAATGAAAGGAAATATAACAACTGGTAATATAACAACTGGTAAATAATAATAATAATATACGAATATTATTTACTTACTGGTGAGTATTTTTACAACAGATTTACGGAAAGATACCTTAGAAAGCTGGAATATATCCAGATTTTCAAATTTGTCTATGTATAAGAGAGGCAGTCGAGTCATAACAGCATTTTGTCCATAATTGGACCGGTGTAAGGGTACACTAAATAAGTGAGTGTCTTGTGCGAGACCTTTGCGTGCAAAATTCTATACATGACAAAAGATGACCGCTGTCGATCTCACCACGAAGGATATCAAATAATAGTAGCATATCCAACATTTTACGTCTATCATTGAGGGGCAGCAAGTTATTGTGACTAGATTCTGCGAGATAAGAAGCATGACGCCTGTTACCTTTAAAGTTTAAAAATTTTACAAACCGTTTTTGGAGATTTTCTATTCTAGAAATATACACATTATATTGAGGCGACCAGATTGGACTACAATACTCTAGAATGCTTCGGACATAGGCACAGTATACAATCTTAAGACTATGAAGGTTTCTGAATGGTTCACAGGTGCGCATTACAAAGCCAAGATTACGGGAAGCTTTACTGACTATGTTGTCAATATGTTCAGAAAACAGTCATTTGGAGTCGAGCATTATACCAAGATCTCTGACTAAATTGACTCTTTCAATAATTTTATCATCAAAACTATACATAAAGTTGATTGGTTTTTTGCTACGGGTAAAACTTATACACTGACATTTCGAGATATTAACACTGATGTTATTTAATAAGTAGTATTGGTATAATGAATTAAGATCACGTTGTATGAGTTCACAATCTAGGCTTGATCGAACACGCAGATATATCTTCATATCATCAGCGTATAGAAGATGCTTAGCACATTTAAAACATGAATTAATATCGTGTAAGTACGCACAATAAAAAAGAGGTCCAAGTAAGGATCCCTGAGGCACACCGGACGGTATGCTAACGAAATCTGATCTATAACCCCCCACAACAACGACCTGAGAACGCTTGGATAAATAAGAGCTAATCCATCTGAGTAATTCACCATGGATGCCAAGGTATTGTAGTTTTGAAAGCAGGATAACATGATCTACACGATCGAAAGCTTTTTCGAAGTCCGTATAGATCACGTCAACCTGCCCATGAGTTTCCATATTACCGATAACATACTTACTAAAGGTAGCTAAGTTAGATGTGGTCGAGCGTCGCTTGACAAAACCATGTTGATAAGGACCTATGCCATTGGCTATCGTCGAGTAAATATTGGTATGAATAATTTTCTCAAACACCTTGGCTGAGTGTATTAAGAATCGATATCGGGCGATAGTTTTTAATATCTGATTTTGAACCTTTCTTATGTGCAGGGACAATCAGCGTAGCCTTCCACAAAGAAGGAAAGACGCCCTCGGTTAGAGACCTTCTAAACTATAGCGTTATAGGGCGTGCTAGACTATCAGCACAACCACGCAGGAATACTGCTGGCAAACCGTCCGTTCCAGGACCCTTTGTTCTGTCCAGCGTTCGTAATATGCCAAGTACCGAGTCCTCGGTGATATTTAGTGTAGATATTACAGTATGTATTAATAATGTTAACGTTTATTATTCCCTATACTCACCTATACGTTTGTTAATTATCTACACTTATAATAAATCTGTAGAGAGGTCAATTCTGTACATGAAATATATTTCCAAAATAACTATCAGGGGGTGATTAGGGATCGATACTGATGCCAAAAATGCAATCAGTAAAATTTTTGTCTGTCTGTCTGTATAACCGTTATAGAAACAAAAACTACTCGACGGATTTTAACGAAACTTGGTTCAATTATTTTTCATACTCCTGAGCTGGTTATAGTATACTTTTCATCACGCTACAATCAATAGGAGCAGAGCAGTGAAGGGAAATGTTGGGAAAACGGGAGAAGTTACTCCATTTTTTAAGCTTCCTTCGCGAGTGCAACCTTAATGGTTAAAGCTACACAGAAATAATTTATGACGGAAATGTTCTCCTTAAAATTATATAAAAAATATCCCACGACAGCATATATCTATATTTTATGGTTGACTCACAATAACACGTGTAACTCCCGATAGCTTAGCAGTTCGAAGCTTTCTGATTCTGCTCCGAAATTTAAAACCACCACAACTTTGCAATGGAACTCGGCTAAAAGTAACCCAGTTGCAACAAAATATAATCGAGGCTCAAATTTTAATAGGTTGCGGTGCAGGAGAAACCGTCTTTATTCCCAGAATTCCCATAATACCAAATAATTTTCCATTCCAATTTAAAAGAACGCAATTCCCAGTATCGGTGTGTTATGCAATGACAATTAATAAGGCTCAAGGGCAGACTTTTCGTGTTGCTGGAGTAGATCTCGGTGTCAGTTGTTTCTCGCATGGTCAGTTGTACGTCGCTCTTTCCCGGGTTAGCAGTTCTAGAAATCTTTATGTTCACGTGCCGGACGGGTCAAGTTTCCACATAGTTTACTCGGAAGCTTTGCGCTGAAGTATTTTCGTTCTATAGGTACTTAAGCCTCATGTGAACGTGATCTAAACAATATTACCAATACATTAACTTAATAACACACAAGGAGTTACACGCTGACGGAGTCGCGGGCACAGCTATTAACAATAATATTGTGCGGTTCGATATTTCGATATTTTTCAACAGTATTATATATTGACATATTATATTTCCCTACTAAATTACGAAAGTTAATCTGTCTGTTACATCAAAATCACTGAACCGTGAGGAAGGACATAGGCTCCTTTTTTTTACGAAAAACGACGGAAACGTGGACGAAGTCGCGGGCAACAGCAATAGATATATATAGATAGATATAGAGATAGCTATCTATACTAATAATATAAGGCTGAAGAGTTTGTTTGTTTGTTTGAACGCGATAATCTCAGGAACTACTGGTTCGAATTAAAAAAATATTTTTTAATTAAATAGTAAATTTATAGAGAAAGGCTATAGGCTATATATCATTACGCTAAGGCCAATAGGAGCGGAGCGCCAATGAAGAATGCGTCAAAATCGGGGTTAAATTTAACGTTAGCCCAAAGTAACTATTCCACACGGACGATGTCGCGGGCAAAAGCTAGTAGTGAATGATTTTTAAATCCGTAATTGGCTATAAGATTAGATATAAGATGCTATAAAAACATTGTTTAAGAGCTGTGGATTTCGTTATAAATAAATAAAAAACCTCACAGTGACCTATTTACACTAGCTAAGTCACCGAATCTTCTGACTTATTAGGAAGCTATTAAAATTCCAGTCGTTTCAGGACATTCTTCATAAAAAAGTGTAATTAGCAACAGACATTACGGTGGGAAGTCATTAGTGCAGTTTTATTTCTAGTTAGGTAGGTGTCGTTAACTTAAGGTTGGCGGTTAGCTTAGCTAATTAAGAACCCATCTTAGAATTAAGTTGGTCTTTTGTGAAAAATAAAATTTCTTTTTTTTTATGTGCCCACCACTTTGATAAGTTAGAAGGAATTACTTTTTTTTAAGTAGCCTATAGCCTTCTCTATTTCCAGCGAAAACCAAGACTCAGCCGATATAAGTGTTTAAGCTAACAGGGCCACTAACAGTATCATTAGAACTTAAAATGGTATATAGACACATAGTAAATATCCCGTTTTGTGTTTTAAGACTCAGCCGTTCCAGAGATAGCCCCGGAAAAGCAGACTAACAATTAAAAACAGATTGTAGTTGTTTTAGTATCATTTCAATTACTATAAAGTAAGAGTAAACAGGCATTTTCTGGGCTTGCTCGTTCCAAAGTAGACCTCATCTATCGCTTACCACCAGGCGAGATCGTGGTCAAGGAAGGCCTTTTCTGGAATACAAACAAGACGCTTTAGGATACACAATTATTTTTCAATCACAAACAGACACTTGAATTTCGTTTATATCATGTATACAACGTCTAATTTAAAGGGTATATACATACCAAGTGCATGGCTTCTTTCGATGATAACAAACGATATGGCAAGGGTTTTGTAATCCTAAGTCTACGTGTGTAGAACTTATTACAAATACCAATACACTGATACCAGAGACCGAATTTTTCAAATTAAGAACATCGAAGAGAATTATCGTGTTATTGGCAAGTGCCGTGGAAAGTTATTGACCCTCGTAGTGCTGTGACACGTTTTTTATGATTGGTATTCAAGAAATATATGAAACCGATGATTTGGTATCAATTCTTTGAGTCATCATAGCACTTTTTTCATATTCATCGGATGATTTCTCCCGCTCTGGGTGGAACGGAAGGGAGTGTCAGAATTGTACTGACAAAAAACCCATCCTGTTCAGCTGCCGTTAAGTTCCGGGGCTGCAGGATCTCGTTAGAATATTACCGCAACCCCGGGTGATCGTAGCACTTGCAACAGTGACAAAATATCAGAAACCCAAACAAATTAATAAACCTGGTATACATCCCGTTTTAAGTTCTAATTATATTTGTGTATGTATGATTTCTGTGTATGTCAGTTTAAAAACTTAAAAAAAAACACTCTTCTTTAGAGTTCCGTAGCTGAATGGCAAAAAACGGAACCCTTTTAGTTTCGTCATGTCTGTCTGCCTGTCTGTCCGTCTGTATGTCACAGTCATTTTATTCTGAAACTATTAGGACTTCACATGTAAAACTTGGTAAGTAGATGTATTCCATAAACTGCTTACCGATTCTTATACAAAAATATATAAAATTAAGGAGGGCTCCCCATATATGGAACTGAAACTGAAATTATAATTTTTTTCATCATACCTATACGTGTTTGATGTCTATAGATAGGTCTTTGACATTAAGGTTTCCAAAATCATTTCCTAAAATCAACCTTGTAAGAGATAGACACTTCCAAAATGGTAAAATAAAATAAATCCTGTAGATCTTAATATTAACTTTCAACGAAAATTAGTTTGAATGAAATAGATTCAGTAGTATCTGAGATATAGGTAGTACATTTTTAAAAACCGCAAATATAACTTTGTATATCATACATACACTATGAAAAATAAAGTTATTTTACGTAGTTACAACGGAACCCTTCATGGGCGAGTTTGACTCACACTTGGCCCATTTTTGTTCGTAGATTATGATTATATGTCTGTGCTCAATAAACATATTTTCTTTCTCAAGACCTCGTTATATTTTTCGACTAACAATGCGCTGCGTAGTGACGCAGCGCTCCCCCAGACCTTCAAATCACCTTATGTGAACCTTAGATGCAAAAGGATAATATCATATTATTATTAAGCCACAAGCTAGTATTCGAATATTCTTCCTTCCAGACAAATATTAATTTAACCCCTATTTCTTGCGGCCTTTATACTTCAGAAGTAATTAAAACACGCTTTATCAAAAGCGGCAATCATAATTAATTAATACGTCAACGTCTTATTAAGCGAGACACGTATTAGCATAAATAAACGAAATTACAGTGTCGCGACCAGTATAATTTGAACTTTACTTTCGTTTTTTTTCAATTTATCTATCATTATATGGAGCTAGACGCACGATAGTATGTCAGCCAAGTTCAGAAAGTATTAGAGCAGACACACCGACCGTGACAACATAAACCAATTCAAACAATTTAAAAAAAACCGACGGGTTGCACTCTGGGAGTGCCGGCAGAAGTGAAAACTTGAATATTAACGTAGTGCATTTTTCCGCGCCCTGGCAAACTTAACAGCATTTCAAGGGACAATCGGTTTCGTAATTTGTTTTTCAGTATATGATATATCGAAAAAGCGCATTCAATTTTAAAATGGTACAATCATGAATGCAAGTGCAAGTTTGGAAATATTTTCAAGACGCTTATTAAATGCCCACTAGCGTCACAATCATCAAATACTTCCGAATACTGCCTAGTACTAGTACCTACATAGATATACTACTTCCTAGTACTAGTACATAGATAATCTGTAATGTAGTAGTACTAGGCCGCTGACGGCCGAACGCCCCGCGGCCAATTATGTGATGCTTGTAAATGTATGTATGCCCCTAAAAATAGCCCCCCAACGCACGCCTCAACTCACCCCTCAACTCGCCCCCCAACTCGTCCCCCAACTCGCACCCCAACTCGTCCCCAACTCGCCCACCAACTCGCCCCCAACTCGCCCCCCAACTCGACCCTCAACTGGCCCCCCCACTCGCCCCCCAATTTGCCCCCCAATTTGTCCCCCAACTCGCCCCTAACTCACCCCTTAACTCGCCCCCCAACTCGCCCCTTAACTCGCCCCTCAACTCGTCCCCCAACTCGTCCCCCAACACGCCCCCCAACTCGACCCCAATTTGTCCCCCAACTCGCCCCTAACTCACCCCTTAACTCGCCCCCCAACTCGCCCCCTAAATCGCCCCCAACTCGCCCCCAACTGGCCCTCCAACTCACCCCCCAACTCGCCCCCAACTCGCACCCCAACTGGCCCTTCAACTCGACCTCCAACTCGCACCCCAACTTGGCCCCCAACTCACCCCCCAACTCGCCCCCCAACTTATCCCCCAACTCGCACCCCAACTCGCCCCCCAACTCGCCCCTCAACTCGTCCCTCAACTCGCCTCTCAACTCGCCCCTCAACTCGCGCCTCAACTCCCCCCTCAACTCCCCACTCAACTCCCATCAAACTCCCCTCTCAACTCCCCACTCAACTCCCCATCAATTACCCCCTCAACTCGCCCCCCAACTCGCCCCCCATCTCGCACCCCAACTCGTCCTCCAACTCGCCCCCAACTCGCCCCCCAACTCGACCCTCAACTGGCCCCCCCACTCGCCCCCCAATTTGCCCCCCAACTCGCCCCTCAACTCGTCCCTCAACTCGCCTCTCAACTCGCCCCTCAACTCGCGCCTCAACTCCCCCCTCAACTCCCCACTCAACTCCCATCAAACTCCCCTCTCAACTCCCCACTCAACTCCCCATCAATTACCCCCTCAACTCGCCCCCCAACTCGCCCCCCATCTCGCACCCCAACTCGTCCTCCAACTCGCCCCCAACTCGCCCCCCAACTCGCCCCTCAACTCGCCCCTCAACTCACCTCTCAACTCGCCCCTCAACTCGCCCCTCAACTCCCCCCTCAACTCCCCACTCAACTCCCATCAAACTCTCCTCTCAACTCCCCATCAACTACCCCCTCAACTCGCCCCCCAACTCGCCCCCCATCTCGCCCCCCAACTCGTCACCCAACTCGCCCCGAACTCGCCCCCAACTCGCCCCCAACTCGCCCACAACTCGCCCCTCAACTCGCCCTTCAACTCGCCCCTCAACTCGCCCCTCAACTCGCCCCTCAACTCGCCCCTCAACTCACCCCTCAACTCGCCCCTCAACTCGCCCCTCAACTCCCCCCACAAATACGCACGAGACCCCCCTCCCCCCACCCCGCTCACACACGGGACCCCCCTTACCCCTCACCTCCCTGAACTCCCCACGCTTTTTCGTTTCATTAACTTTCAAATCACAACGATGCTAAAGAAGTTTTCACTTAAAAAAAAGTCTTACGATTTTCGATCGGTCACGTGACCCTGACGCGAGTTTAACAGTTTTTACCCATACAAAAAGTGCTCAGCGCCGCTAAAGAAGTTTTCACTTCAAAAATTATTTCTCTTTGATACGATTTCAAGTAATATATGTAACATTCTTTGTTTGATGCTATTAATAATTTTAGTCTTTTCGAGGGAAAATCATCAAATTACTCCTCCCGCTCTTCTTGGAGCCCAAAGGAGTGTCAAACTTTTACTGACTCAAACCCACCCTGATGCTTCAGTCGATCTTGTCGTTTAGGGCCGCGGTATTACGACAACACCATGTTCACAAATTAATTGCGTAACTTGATAAGTTAATACACACTTGACCAAATTGTACCTAAGTCGAAAGATTCAAAACTAAGTCGCATCTTAGAAAGACAGGAGTTGTGACGATATAAGGACCTTCAAAAGAACTTTATATACAGTTAGATCTCAATTCTTTCATAAGCGAAACCGTCACGGGGCTTGGCATTATTTCACATTTATGTTTTTATTGACAGTATTCACATATTGACACTTGAGCCATAGTAAAGCCCGCATGGATGGTAAAACACATATGTTCATACGAATTTAAAACATTGTTCTGATTCATCCAAACGTTTGACGGAACGGACGAAACAGAGAGAAAATAATTGAATGTGTGCTGGGCTGTGATCTACCCAAAAACAAGCAGAACAAAAAATATGTTTTTATCTCATTCATGCTTATTAGTTTGCGTATATCACTTTTAGGCGGTACGTCAATTACGTGTCTAGTCTACAACGTATAATTTAAAGCGTATATACATACCAAGTGCACAGCTTCTTTGGATGATAACAAACGATATGACAAGGGTTTGGTAATCCTATGTCTACATGTGTGGAGCTTATTAGAAATTTCAATACATTCATACCAGAGGCCGAATTTTTCAAATTAAGAAGAACGAAGAGAATTGTCGTGTTATTGGCAAGTGACGTGGAAAGTGACGACCCTCATAGTGCTGTGACACGTTTGTTATTACTGGTATTCAAGAAACATATGAAACCAATAATTTGGGGTCAATTCTGTGAGTCACTTATTTTGAGCTGAAACTTTGCATAGAAACTCCATACCAGATGTTGTCTTCAGTCCTTTTGGATAGATATGGGGTTTCCGTTACACGTTGTATAGTTAGACATTGTCAGATCAATAAGCTGAAAAAAAAAATCTGTCTCATTCACATTCACTGATTGTGTGTGTAGTTATCTCGCTCTTATGCGTTACATCAATAAAGCATACCTAGAAGAATATTGTACGCTTTCATTTTTGAAATTCGATAGTGTCATCTTTTTATCTCCCACAAAATCGACAGTACGAAGCAAACATATATATCCCTGCTTAATGGGTGTTCATTATAAATGTTAAATGATTCAGGGATTGGAAGGTCAATGTGGTTGGTCAGCATTAAGTAAAGCATTAAGTAAATCACGCAACAAGTTGCCAGGTTGGGTCTCGGATTTAGGCCCACCACACACGCGACACCACCAACCCCAGATTCAGAAGCTCGAGCAACTTTTATGTCGAAGTTGCGACAACGGGCAACTAGCAATAAACAAGCACGGACGATTTTCATATAATTTAGGAAACTGCACAGACAGAGTTAGTACTTAAATTTACTTTAGTGTTCAACCCAATATCACGCCTCGCTAGTAATTTTAAAGCTTTATGTACTGCATTAGCTTTTGCCGCTTATAATCCTCCAGCCAGGGCTACCCGGTTATCAGTGAAACCGGATGAAGCTTAGTACATTTATTTACATAAAGCGATTGCATATCTGACCTCCAAAACCCAGTAGCTTGGTAACACAATACCCCTTGGCAAAACTAGTATCAGTATTTGTCTTTTGACTACCCTTAACACGTTCGCTGACAGTACGTCGTTAGGCGGGAAATTAAAATAGTACGTTATGACAGTACGTCGAGGGCCGGGCCACTTATTTTTAAGAGTACATCGTGGAAAATTCTACTGTCGTAATGTGGTGTCAGGGTAAGTGCTCACTGTCAACGAACGTGTTAAGGACTGTCAAAGATGTCCGAATGACACCCGAGATCAACAGCTTAACGTGCTTTCAATCAATATGTTAAGATCGACTTTGCCAAGCGTTGCTTAAGCTTAAAGACCGGTCTGCGTGGCTGTTATTGTTCAGTCACGAACTCTTATCAATTTGGCTGCAATTGGCGAACCGTATACTGTTGCCAGTCAGGGGCCGTACCTTGACGTGTTAAAACGTGAGTCGTTCGAGTGAGAAAGAGGGATGAAGGATAATGATGATGCACGCTATATAGCTCCATCCCTTTTTTTCACTCGAACGACTCACGTTTGGTCATGGTATGAGTGTATGACCTGATCTTTATAAAGTTGATAGGTGCACCGACTAAAGTTTCTTCGTCTGTACAGCGCCTAAAGTTGGGGATAAAAGAAATATTCTCGCTTTATACGGTGGGAAGAGAGTGGGAGATTAATGTCATGGTTGGTCGAATGTTTTGTGGGTACAAAACTTGGCGAGACATGATTCAAATGTAGGCATATTTTTTCAGCAAAGAAATTGTACAAATTCAAGATGAATAGGATTTATTTTATAAGTGAACAAAGTATGAATTGTTAACAAAATTAGTTTCATTTATAAGTCAGTATCACCATACTGACTTCATTCACTGTTTTCATTTATACACGCATAAAAGAGAAAAGTAAATGCAGTCTATAAGTGAACAAAAATGTTGCTTATTTCATTAGAAATTATTTATATGTAAGATTTACTTTAGTTAGAGTTTACTTTAAACTAATTGATTGTCAAAATAGTAACGTATAAATGAAACTGAAAGCGGGACATAGAAAATAGCGGCTTTGCAATGAGCGTAGATTTTTATTAGAAGTTGGGGCCAAGTTTGAAAGCAGGAGTATATATTTGTGTATCATAATCTGCCTAACATTTTCCTAACTATGCTAGAGGCAGCTTTCAGGCTAGCCAGATTAAGAGTACCAGTAGTAGTTAACGTAGATCGAATGCCTTACACACTACACCATACACCTTGAACACGATACACCTTGGCAAGATTATCTAACTTCTGACGTAACTTGGGCTGCCATCCGTCCGGTTTTCCCCGGATTTGTTCTAGTTTGGACAGCGTCCGGGGGATTTTCCCTATAAGCTTGTGAGTAAAACCCGGACACATATTCGTCTTACGGGCACCAAAAAGCACGATCTCTGTGTTTCATCTTATTGTTTTTGTTACGCTGATTAATTAAAAAGAAAGCCTATTATTAATAAACTTGTCTACAATGTTGCCAGTAAATAAAAACCATAATCAAACATCATTGTTTTTAGTTTCAAATACAAAAATTTATTTTTCTATGGTGTCCGGGGAAAATTGCGATTTTACCCAAATGTCCGGGGCTTATGAAGTCTTTGTCTGGGGTCAGCAATTCTGGTGATGCCAGCCCTAGATGTAACGAATGTCGAAGATGTACAAATGACAGCCAAGAATATTATTATGTATTAGTAGGTAGGTGACCCATCCAAAGGCTGACCTCGTCAAGCGTTAATCTTGAACATCGACCCGATAGCCGTACACGAGTTAGCCGCGAGCTCCTCAAAGAATATGTATGCATGACTACTAATCTATCTGCCGATCTCTTTGAAATAAAACTATACCTATAGACTATTGGTAGCACCGTATCGTACCCAAATAAAAATAGACGAAACAAAGAATTGTATAAAAATTCACGGTACATTTTCGTGCTCAAGCCTGAGGGCGCAAAACTCCGTCTTAATATAAAACAAAAGGGTTTTTTCTCACTCTCTCAATGGAACCCTATTGGATACGTGTATCGCATATGCGATTGAGTTTGAAACAATACTTTCATTCGTCCCACGTGATATATTGAGCCAAATACGTCATTGTAACCGAAATCTTTTGAGGATATCTTCTTATGTGCGGTTTTGGGATAGATGTGGGATGTCTGCATTATTCATTGTCATAGAAATAACTGTTATAGACTTACCGAGATATAGGAGTTTGATATAATGTAATCGATTTAAAATAAAGGCATTAGTGTCTGCTAAGATTTAAGAAGGTTTCTGAAAACTAAACTATAGATAAGCACGAACCCTTCCTCTTTCAAATCATTCTAAAAATGTTACTACAGCGTTAGTAACATATTTACATAATTATGTATTTAGTATGCAGTTTACTTATGTATTATATACAACGTGTAATTTAAAGGGTGTATACATACCAAGTGCACGGCTTCTTTGGATGATAATAAACGATATGGCAAGGGTTTACTAATCCTATGTGTACATGTGTGGAGCATATTAGAAATTTCAATACATTGATACCAGAGACCGAATTTTTCAAATTAAGAACAACGAAGAGAATTATCGTTTTATTAGCAATTGACGTGGAAAGTGATGACCCTCATAGTACTGTGACACGTTTGTTATTACTTGTATTCAAGAAACATATGAAACCAATAATTTGGGGTCAATTCTGTGAGTCACTTATTTTGAGCTGAAACTTTGCATAGAGACTCCATACCAGATGTTGTCTTCAGTCCTTTTGGATAGATATGGGGTTTCCGTTACACGTTGTATAAGTAAATAGTTCACTATGGACTACCCGAGTATTGATTTTCTCCTGCTGTGTCAAATCCATACAAAAGCTATCCGTGAAAAATCGTTTTAGCGATAAAATCGCCCATTGTAACACACTTTGTAGTTGTCAAGTCATTACTTAATTCTATTATGGTGTACAATAAAAAGTATATAGTAGTGGTAGTGTAGTTAGTTATTTTTTTATCTCCTTCCAATAACAAGGGTTGACATTTGTAATCATCGTGTTACCTAAAACGTGTTACCTAAAACTTTACATTTAACATATCCAACCCATTACTTAAGCCTGACGGAGTATGTCAAAAACTCAATCAAAGCGTCCAGAGAACAAATTTCCGGCGGAGTGCTCAAAGTTAATAATTCATTTTAGCACCGGAGTAAGTAAGTTTCATAGTCAAAGTGGCAGGATCATCATATTCACAGCCAAAAGACGGCACAACTGGACATCGAACTCTCTCAAGTGTCTTCAACGGATTCCTACGACCCCAACTAGTGCAGCTTGGCTCTAAGGCGAGCAGGGGGAGCTCACCGTCCGGTAAGAATCAGGCCCAGGTCGACGGCACGTCGTTTTCCTCGCGCGCTTCAAAGTTCAGTCAGCAGCAACTATAGGGCCATATAGGGCCATTGCATGCTTGGGTTTCGGGAATATTCTAACTAGATACTGTGGCCCCACGACGCAAGAGTAACTGAAGTTACAGAGTGGGTTTTCAGTCAGTAAAAGTCTGCTCTCGTCCCCTCCACCCAGAGCGTGAGAAATAAATTGATGACTTTCCCACGGACAAAAATGCTTGTGTTATGGTACTCAATGGACACTCCAGAACTTTGTTCCAATAATCTCGCTACCCTAATGTAAAGTACTCTTTCGTGTATGGTAATTAATATTAAATAAACAGCAATTATTTTATCATTTTTATTTAATGTTAATCTAATATATAAAAATCTCGTGGCACAGTGTTTGTTATCGAACTCCTCCGAAACGACTTGACCTATTTTTTTTTTGTGTATAAGTAGAATAGGTCGCAGGCTATTATTTTTTCACTAGTATATAGCAAACAAACGTTTGTAGGGTCAGTCAGCTAGCAATAATATAATATTTTTAAAATAGCATTTCCACGCACCAGGAATTTCTCCTGTATCGTGAATGCATTTTACAAGCCTTTAACAATAATAAAAGAAAAAACCAAATCCGGCCCAACTACATATTATTTGTTGGCTATATGATACAAACAGTTGATCCGGAGCGAAAATCGAACTTTTTAGTGCAGTGTAGTATTTTGTTCGTTTTGAAGTCAGTTCAATCTTCTGTTATTTTTTTTTTAATTCGGTGTATTCCGGAATACACCTATCTTATAAAAAAAATAAAAAAAAATAGTCTAATGGCTAAGGTGTCAGACTTGTGATCGAGAGGTAGCGGGTTCGAACCCCACCCATTACACTATTGCTGTTAATCACTCCAGGCACAAGCACATGTAGCTTAGCTGGAGGGGTTATCAAGATTGCTAGAAATGTGAAGTCTACCTACATTGGTAATTCTCTTTTTTTTAAACGAAGAATATCGAAAAAGCGCGACTGCATTTTGTTTTTCCGAAAACTCCCGAGCGGAGCCAAAGTCTTTCAATTGTTTGTTACGCTCGTTCCTAGGGTTAATACTTTCAGTCAGCTGAGTGTGGACATTGATAAATATACTGCTGGTATTGCTTCGCCCACGCTGGCTGTGGATACAGAGGTATGTGGACGTAAGCGGACTGTTAAAATCCTGCTCTCTGTGTCGTTTAGGTACTGTATTGTTGGCTAGTTTTATTAGTTTGTTTTCTACTGTTGAGACTTTAACATATAAACTGGTGAGTTAGGAGTTGTGTTCACATCTTACAATATACATATGGATACAAATAATAAAACTAGTTTACAATGTGCGGTCGTATCACACAGGGTAATCTCTTACAGACAACCTTTGAATGGAACAGAACAAACATTTTTTTACCAACAAATTAAACCGACTCCGAAAAAAAACTCCAAAGTGAAAAATAACTTTAATTTCGGCAGTCGGTGTCTTTAGTTTTGTATTTTCGTTTTTGGCACTGATTTCCAAAATTGAAGTTATTTTTCACTTTGCAGGGTTTTTTGGGAGGCGGTTTAATTTTTTGGTGAAAAGTTTTTATTTCACTTTTTTTAGTTGTTTTTTTTTATTTACCTATTTACAAGAGCCTAAATGTCAACTACTTATAACCTCTTTTACAAAATATTACTTTTCCCAATGCTGGGCCGTTAATTGTCGAGGAGTTCTCTTGGTACTTCACCATCAGCTCCACATAACCATATGCATTGTGACAAGCATAAAGTGCTTAACATCCATATTCAAGTAATCGAATCGCAACCCACTCAATACTTATTATTAAGTAGTTTTGGCGGCCATCTGTGGTCTTCATCATCAGTTACACAAGTTACTATAAGAAATATCCAAAACGCCATAGGTGTGCCTATAATATTTGAAGAGTTCCCTCGATTTCTCCAGGATCCCATCATCAGATCCTGACTTGGTGGCAATAGGACCAATTTCAAAGTAAACCCTTTCAAACAAAAAAATAATTTTCCAAATTGATTCAGCCGTCTTCAAGTAATCGGTAATCGGATAAAAAAATACTGTCGAATTGATAACCTCCTCCTTTTTTGTCGTTGGTTGATAAAGGAGATAGATCCAAACCTGATATTCTGTCTTCTGTCTTTCTTTGTACTATAGATTCAAAGTCTTTAGAGTTGTATTCATAGTAATAAAATCAATTAAGATTTGATTAGAGTAACCGTGGAGTAATAAGTAAAGTAATTATAAAATATGTATGAGTTTATAGTCATATTATATATGTAAAGTTTTCTATGGGCCTTTGGTAGCCTGAAATAAAAAAATAAACTACAAGTAGATATATAACGTGTAACGGAAACCCCATATCTATCCAAAAGGGCTGAAGACAACATCTGGTATGGAGTCTCTATGCACAGTTTCAGCACAAAATAACTGACTCAAAGAATTGATACCAAATTATTGGTTTCATATATTTCTTGAATACCAATCATAACAAACGTGTTACAGCACTACGAGGGTCAATAATTTTCCAAGTCACTTGCCAATAACACGATAATTCTTTTCATTCTTCTTTATTTGAAAAATTCGGTCTCTGGTATCAGTGTATTGGAATTTGTAATAAGTTCTACACACGTAGACTTAGGATTACAAAACTCTTGCCATATCGTTTGTTATCGTCCAAAGAAGCCATGCACTTGGTATATATATACCCTTTAAATTACACGTTGTATACCACAGATCATATATGATCTGTGATATGAGTGTAGTGAAATATATTTAGAAAATTATGTGCTTCGTAATAATTACACACTCAGAGAGTACCCCACCAACACAGACAATAAACAATTTCAAAATAACGTTATATTTTTTTATTGGTTATAGATTTGCGTTTGACCATCATCTCACCTGATGTTAAGCGATGATGTAGTCGAAGATGAATCACGCTTGCCTAGAAGTAACCTATTCACTATTGACTTAAAGACCCCTAGGTTATAACCATCAGGAAATAGACTCTGGCAGGGAATATCGCTTTTACGCACAATGAAAGTATTCCCAAAACGTTTTGCGCGTGTGGGTGGGAAATAAATTTCGCAATTAATGCACAACATTTAAGTCTTGAACATTTAAGCCAGCGCAGACTTGGAACATAATTCCCGCCCAAGCAACCATTTTACTGTGGTCACAAAACATTTTGCGCGGTCCGAAGTCGATCATAAATCAAAGCGTAATACTGCTGGAACACGGAGTTACGGAAACTGGAATTGTCGATTGGAAAACTTCTTTAACTTAGAAAGATAGAAGTTTTAATAGTTTCAATAAACAACTAACTAAAACATAGTTGTTTATTGAAAATATTAAATTAGTTAGTGTGTGTGTGTGTTGTGCAATTAAAGTGAGTGGACGTGGGAACGTTATAAGCTGATTAACTTAATAGAATAGAATAGAATAATTTATTTCAGGAAGACATCCCATAAACAACGTGTAACGGAAATCCCATATCTATCCAAAAGGGCTGAAGACAACATCTGGTATGGAGTCTCTATGCATAGTTTCAGAACAAAATAACTGACTCAAAGAATTGATACCAAATTATTGGTTTCATATATTTCTTGAATACCAATCATAACAAACGTGTCACAGCACTACGAGGGTCAATAACTTTCCACGTCACTTGCCAATGACACTATAATTCTTTTCGTTCTTCTTAATTTGAAAAATTCGGTGTCTAGTATTATGTATTGGAATTTGTAATAAGTTCTACACACGTAGACTTAGGATTACCCTTTAAAATTACACTTTGTATAAATCAAAAAATCACATCAAAAATCAATCATTATAAAAATAAAAGTTAAATGGATAATATAAAAAATATTTAAATAATTAATAAATAACATTTATTTTCAGACACAGTCCATAGTGTGTTAGTAACAACAAACTTTTACTTTGTAAGTACAAAACAAAGACAAACAGAAATCTGAAACATGAAATTAATCTTAAACCTATTGCTAAATGTAAATAAGCTATTGTTAAGCGTATTGACGCTAATGGCTAAGGTGTTGAACTTGTGATCGAGAGGTCGCGGGTTCATAACCCACCCATTAAGCCTGCAATACATGTTGGCCGAGCGTAGGCCAACGCGAGCGTTGCCAAATAGGAACAAGGCAAGAGATAATGTCCACACGTTCGACAAGTTCGTCGAACGCCAATGCAGACGACCAATGTAGAAGAGGGTCTGTAGAGCTGCCCACACGCTAGCCGAGCGCAGGCGAGCGCCTTTGATTTGTGAACAAAAACCGACACCGATCCGAAGTGAGGTAAGTGATCACGAGCAACGGCGAGCGAAGCCAAGCTGCACCAAATGAGCTCTATACACGCTTCTCAGTAGTCACAGGGGGAGCAAAAAACCTCACTCCCCCCGCTTAAAGAGATGGGGCCCGCAGAGGCGGGCCGGCACTAGTCGGGGGTCGCGTTGAAGAATGCTTATGTGTTCCCGCACCCTCGACGCATGTGTACGAAGGAACACGGGGTGGTTTTAGTCAGTAGAGTCTGACAGACCCCTTCGCCCGCCCCAGGGCGGAGGACATCCATGAGGATTTCCATCTCGAAAAAAAAAAAAAAAAAAAAATGGCCTCCACTCGGCCAACTAGGCAAGTGACACCGAGCGATAGCAAGACAAGGCAAATATGCCGTCTACATGTTGGTATTGGCCTTCACTCGACAACGCTCGGCCAACATGTATTGCAGGCTTTACATTATCGCCATAAACCCACTCGAGACACAAACTAATTTACTTACTAATTAAAGGAAAACCTATAAAAGTACATTCTTTGAAAATTTCAGGATAGGTATACTTGAAAGTTTTGTAAGAGCCTCTTCCAGTAAGTTTCGACTTATTTGTACCCTTTGCTTTTAGTCTAAATTTAGATCAATACATCGTAAACTATCGAAAGCTCTATATTTAGAACTGTTTTATGGCTTTCATCTTACTTTCGTTCATAATCAAAGGTATTTTCACGTACAAGGGTATTATTCCATCTCATATTCTGTAAGGCTTGTTATTCGGCATTCAATAACCAGCAATGTAGTGATGTAATAATGTTTACTAACATTTACACTAACTAAATAATGTAATTAAATGAATTAAAAAAAAAAATGACAACAAACAATTCACTAAAAGAAACATAATTATGAATAAATTACGCACTAGTAAAAAACAAATGATAGCTACAATGTGTAACGGAAACCCCATATCTATCCAAAAGGGCTGAAGACAACATCTGGTATGGATTCTCTATGCACAGTTTCAGCTCAATATAACTGACTCAAAGAATTGATACCAAATTATCGGTTTCATATATTTTTTGAATACCAATCATAACAAACGTGTCACAGCACTACGAGGGTCAATAACTTTCCACGTCACTTGCCAATAACACGATAATTCTCTTCGTTCTTCTTAATTTGAAAAATTCGTTCTCTGGTATCAGTGTATTGGTATTTGTAATAAGTTCTACACACGTAGACTTAGGATTACAAAACCCTTGCCATATCGTTTGTTAACATCCAAAGAAGCCATGCACTTGGTATGTGTATACCCTTTAAATTACACGTTGTATACACATGCGTTTTTAATGCCATGAATATATTCTAATACTAATCAGCCAACTGAAAAATGTACAAAGTCTGATTTACTAATTGTAAAAACAGAAAAAAATGGGTCGAAAAACAATCGAGTTGTAACGATTTTAAACACAGTTTTTAATATACATCGGTAGGTAACTTTCGCGGAAAATGTGCTCTATACTCGTAGTTACGTGGACGAATGGACGATGATGTCACAGTCTATGTCGGATTTCGCTTTCTGGCAACTTATTATCATCTGAATAGCCTTTTGCCAACTATGTTGGGGACAAACCTAATGCAACGGAGTAGTAATGCTTTACAAGGAGCGACTGCCTACCTTTTTATTTTTTTTTTTTTGGATGGGAAAATCATCAAATGACTTCTTCCGCTCTGGGTCAAGCGGAAGGGTGTGTCAGATTTCTACTGACTAAAAATCCATCCTGTTCCTTCAGCTGCCCTAAATTTCCGGGGCCGCGGTAACTCGGTAGAACTTTCCCGCAAATCCCGGCAGGCAATGGCCCTATGAGGCCCCGTCACTAGTGTTGACAGCTCTTTGAGGCGCGCGTGGAACACGACGCGCCGCCGACCCGGGCCTGGTCCTTACCGGACGGTGGGCGACCCCTGCTCGCCGTCCGCAGGCCCGCGCCTACGGTGGCCGGATATCGGCTCGTGATCCCCGACGCCCGGGGCGTCTCCCGCGGCGGCTGGGGCGCGAGGAAGAGAGTTGCCTCTCCCTCGCGCGTTCGGCCTCCTCCTTCGCTAGCATGACTGCTTCGCAGAAGGAGGCGACCGCATCCCATTCCCTCTCGCTCCGCACCATACTCTGAACCAGAGCAGGGCGCGAGAAGTCGCCGCCGCCGACCGCCTCTACGAGGACACGGCGGTGCTCCGCCCAAGCAGGGCACACCTCCACCGTATGCTCCACCGTGTCCTCCAGGTGGTCCTCACAATGACGACACCCGGGCGTGTCCTCCCGCTGAATCCTAAACAGGTACCTCCCGAAACAGCCATGTCCGGTCAGCACCTGCGTCAGACGGAAGGTGAGGACGCCATGGCCTCTCTTCAAGGCGCCTGGACTTTTGAGGAAAGACTGAGTGGGATTTCTACCTCACTAAAACCACCCCGGTGATCACCATCAGTACATTGAAAGGGTCCCGGTCCCTCTGTGCATCGCCTATTAGGGCATATCCCTGGGGAGACTGTAAAGGGGTCTCCCCTGAGTGTCTACCAGCCCTACACAACCCAATGTCAGATATTCTAATACCTATAACAATTGTTGAAACACACTTTTGCATTTATGATACTTTATTTATTTTGGGTATGGTAGGATATAACGAGCTGAGTGTCAGGAGGGAACTCGCACTCATCTCGTACATATTCAAAATATTTAGAGGGAAGGTGCATAATGCGGACGTATTAGGGCAAATTAGTTTGTGTGTTCCGGACAAGTACGTGTGGTGACGTCGCGCGTCGGCAGCCACGGCTGCTGGTGGAGCCGCGCGGGCGTACTAATCTGTTGGAGGAGGCTTCACTGACACGTGCGCTCCGCACTCTCAACCTTATTGCAACCGTTTTGGACTTATTCTGTTGTTCACTGGGTGAATTCAGCTTTATTTGTAATTTGTTACAAAAATAATTAAAGTATTGTAATACTAGAATAGGTAAACTATCGCATTAGGTTACCCTGTAGTTATAGATGTAAAGTGGATAATAAATAAATAAATAATATTAGTATAGATTTAATACTATATTACTACATTTACGAACGGATCCTGTGTTAATAAGTCACTTACAGAGTTATAGCTATGCACTTTTCATTTATTATCATCGACTTAAGTTGTAGTTACCAGTAAACACGTTTATTGGAATTCACTGTGTTGTAATTATTCTCTCGTGAAAGATTTATTACGATATTCAATTAAACTTGATTGAGTTACAAACAAACAAATAGAAATGGGTCATTGATTTCGATCGACTGGTTTGAAAACAAATAATTATTTCAAATGAATAAGTGTTTTCCATTAATATTAGTTTAAATAAATATTCCTGAAAAAAATACCGGCCAAGCGCATTTCGGATCGCTCGTAAATATTTTAAAACGAAACATAAAAGGTATACAATCAGCCCATGTTAATATTACATTCCCAATGCTGAGACACAGGTCTTCTCTCTATGAAAGAGGATTTTAAGTAATTTTATTTAATTTCATTTCTAATACTTTCATTGTACGTACTGCTAAGGAGTGGAATACCCTGCCGGAGTCTGTGTTTCCTGATCGCTATAACCTGGGAGTCTTTAAGTCAAGAGTGAATAGGTTACTTCTAGGCAAGCGTGGTCCATCTTCGACCACATCATAACTTACCATCAGGTGAGAATGATAGTGGTCAAACGCGAGCCTATTCTGATTAAAAAAAAACCACTGTTACAACATTTCTTAATGCTAATTAATATTACCTACATGAATTATGTAACAATAAAATTCTATTTTATGCTTATAAAATAGAATTGCACAGAGGTCCTCGGACTAGGCGGCGACTGTATCTCGGGGGCCGGGGTTGCGTCATCGTTAATGTACATTTCAATAAAATATTAAATTAAGGCGGTAAGTAAGGTACACCCCTACATAGTCGTCAAAATTATGAGGACATAAATCCAAATTGACATTAGGTAAAAAGTGACCTTTTTAATGAAAACTAAAATAAACGAAAGCACAATAAAAAATAAGATATTTAACGAAATAAAAATACATTCTAAGTAATTCGAGTGTGTGGTGTGAGGTGTGAACCCCCCACGCGGGTCCAGATCGGGTTTATTGGGGCCGTGTGCCGACACATGTATTTTCCTTTTTTATTAATATGATTTTCAGTAACTGCCTCCGTGGCCGAGTGGATTAGGCGTTTTTCTTGTGACCCGGTGGTCGTGGGTTCGATTCCCGCGGGAAGCATACTTTGTAAAGTTATTTCCAGTTTGGCTAGGACATTGCAGGCCTGAATCACCTGATTGTCTGATAAAAAGCCGGTGGTCCCGGTCGCCAAATGGGGGTTGTCAAAATTGACCACGTCAGGGCCCTTGAGGCGGTCTAAAAACTCTGACACTAGGGTGTATGGGCGTCGTTAGACCTTAGTACCCACACGATGAGAAGAAGTAACTTCAACGTATTTACAATATTCAAATTACATACACTACTTGTATTTTCCTAACATGTTTTTAATGCATCGATTTCTACGCTTGGTGGGTAAACAAATCATTTCAGATAACACAAAATTGTGGCCGTATTTGTATGAACACATGTCATTACTATTAATACCTTTCTATCAATAGAAATAACCTGACCTGACCTATTGTGAACAATAAACGTACATTAAAACTTTACCCGTAATGGATGCCTATTTAAAACAGGGGTTATTTTAACCAATACCGTAATGGACGGTTAGTGTCGGCTACCTGTGTGTAATGTGATTAAACTCGGACGAATCTGTGAAGTATTGATCTTATTTTGTAGTTAAAAGTTGGATGAGAAATTAAAAAGACTACAGTATAAATGCTTACCAAAATATATCTATAGATGCTGAAACAGAATTTGGGACGGACAGGTCACTTTGAAATCTATAAACTTCTCTTTAAATTTTTAATATTACTTATGTTTGTATGTTATTGTAAGGCTTGTCATTTGGCATATTCAATTACCATCGGTGCGGTGATATAATAAATAATGTTTCCAAACATTTACACTATCTGAAAATTTTACTGCCCATTGGTCGAGTGGTTTCAAGCGCGACTGCTTAGCACGAGATCTCGGGTTTTTCTGTAAGGAATTTTTCAGTAGTAACACGGAGTTTGGAAATTGGTGGTGTGAAACCCCGAGCCTCGGAAAACACACTAAAGCCCGATTTACATTTCAATAAGTATGTACAGTAGCCAGTTAAGAACTCAGACAGTTAAGTAATAAGTAGTAAGTTGTAAGTAGCGTCCAAATGTAGGCGAGTGAGTAGTCATAAGTTGCCCGAGAAGAAGAAAAGAAAATAACACGAGTTCGCGGCCGCAACCTATAAATTTATGGACTGTACTAAACTCGCCCGTCTACATGCCAGCCAGTTAAGTTGGAGGGGTGCGGGAGACGCGAGAGAGGGGGCTACTTCGCACTGGACTTGCCGAAAAATAGGATCGCGATCTATTTAACTCAACTTAATCGACAACTTACTATTTAACTCGCTTTTGCCGTTCAAACTACAATAACAACTTAACTCGCCGATGACGCAAGTTAACTCGCTACTGTACTTATTGAAGTGTAAATCGGGCTTTAGTGATTGGTCCCGGCTGTCATTAGAACATCTTTGACAGTCGTTACGGTTAGTCAGAAGCCAGTAAATCTGACACTGGTCTAGCCAAGGTGTGTCGTGTTACCCAGTTACTGAGTTGGGGAGTTCAGATAGGTATAGTCGCTCCGAAGCCGACTCTATGAACAGACGATGATGACAATAACTGAAAAATGTAAAGTTTGAATAAATAAATGATCAATCTGTAACGTCTCCTCATACAGCAGACACAGTAACATTAAAACTGTTATGTTATCAAAAACTCCAATTGCTTGCGCAAGTTTTATTTAATTTATAACTTCCTACTGTCACATTTCGGAACGCGCCTCTAATGGTATAATTATGTTGTTATCGTCATATTTCCGAACGCATCTTACATATTCGAATACAGATTCTTTCTTGACCACAGTTTTTGAGCTGACCAACCATATCTCTTCCCTCCTATACAATTCCCACAAATCAGAGAAGAGATGTTCACCGCACGCGCCACTAATTGGTGCATTCAACGCCAGCCAATCACCGTACAGATACTGTGGTTCGAGAAGGTATAATTACTTCCGCCATGTCGTGTCTATTCGTCTTCATAAAAATCCCGCCGTGAAGTTACCACGCTAAGACAAGTTCCCCGCGCCGCGCTGAGATAACCATAATTGACCGCTAATATATCTATATATCTAAAAACTATCAACTATCCGTGCTGGCCACACAAGTGTGACAAAATAAAGACTAAGGTGAAAGTGCAGCAACTAAGAAGAAAGTGATTCAATCCACGTGCTACATCCAGAATATCCAAGTAAGTCCTTTTTTCCTACCCCTGGTCGGCTCAATACTGTGTGGTCAATATTTCACTGCCCAAATTACACCCCGCTAAGGTCCTTCGAGAATTTTTTAGTAACCACCTTCGCAACCGCACCACCAATCCTATAGAAAGTACCTCTCATATAACCATCTTATTAATTCATCCTCAACTTCTTACAAATGTAAGTCCACACCATGCGTTCTAATCTTTTGGCCTCGTGAGCAACTGTGCAGAGAGAATACTAATACTCCTCTGTGAGTGATATGCCCCAACTTTCCCCTTTAGGGGGCATTTTGTTGCTGAGTTTGATAACGTTATTTCCCAAAATAAATCTCGTCATGATTGAGCGGTGTTATCATCACCTGCTTAGCCCATTTCCAACTTTTTTTCAACATAAACATTAATTTTAAGCGTCAATAGCCTACATTGCTAGTTAAAAAAGAAAAAAAAATACGTTTTTCAAATATTTCGCGGAAAAACAGATGCTCCTGATCTCCATGATGAACTAATCCCTCTGTTTGCTCCGATCAAGTTTAACCGGAATAGGAGACAAAGATTGTTCGCTGTGCGCAGGAGGCGAACCGTCGCTCGAGCCCAGTCCCCTATTTCACGCACACTCTCCGTGCTCAACGCTCTCTTGGATGCTAAACCTGATTGCGACGTGTTTGCGAATGAATGGAAGAAGTTCTTGTCTGTATGTTGTAACGATACCTTCTACTTCTCCAATAAAAGAGGGTAAAATAGATGTACCATTAAATTTAATATATTAATAATATACAGTATTTTATAAAAAACCTGCCTATCTACCTAGCTATCCTAAAAAAACGGCCTACCTACCTAACTGACACACTCAGGAGAGAAGAGGAGGAGGTTTAGAGTATATTACTTGCGGGACGGCTTGGCAGACCACTCCAGGATCGCCTTCTACTCCACGATGTCTTCGTCGTACAGCAGCTTGAGCTAGGCGGTCTGGCAGTAGGCTCCCAACAAGGCGTCTGGGCAGCAGGCTCTCAGCAAGGCGTCAGGGCAGCAGGCTCCCAGCAAGGCGTCAGGGCAGCAGGCTCCCAACAAGGCGTCAAGGCAGCAGGCTTCCAACAAGGCGTCAGGGCAGCGGGCTCCCAACAAGGCGTCAAGGCAGCAGGCTCCCAACAAGGAGTCAGGGCAGCGGGTACTGCACTTCCTCTTCCATCACTCTTCGTCAAAACTCGTCGAGAACTAAACTCTTCAAAAACTTGGTCAAAGACTGAACTCCCGGAGATGGCCCCCAGCGCCTTTTATACCCAGCTCAGCGTTCAAAATCCATTCCATTCTCATTCTGTACCAGAATTCAAATTGTAGAGTCCAAAATAGTCCATCTTGCCAGTTATTTGATCAGCCAGTTATATTCGAGCATAATTTATTAAACCTCTTCGATAAAATCTGAGAGTGTGTTTTAGAAATTTATAATTATAATTTAAAATGCCGTTAATCAGTAGACAACCACAATATAATATACAATATTAAGCTAGTCCTATCGATAAAAGTGAATAACAATTATATAATAAAAGTATGAACAACCTTTTTAGTCTATTAGCCATTCAGTGACTACAAAGAAGAAGAAATTACAGTTTGTCAGCCTTGACGTAAAAAATGTCATGACAAGAAAATATTTGTTTTGATGGATGAATTATGGATTATGATTACAAAGAAAACGTAAGTTATTTGGTATTTGTAATAACAAATACTATATTTCCCCATCGACCCCGAGAAAATTTTTGGTCTAGAACAAAAATTTTGTAAGGTTAAAGTTTATCCACATTCATATAACTTACATGCCTCATTCAATCACACCAACATCTCACGAAGTTAGGTCAGGTAGGATTCACATTCAATGATCACTACTCGACCTGATTAGTACATGACAGTAGGCTTGTTTTCGGAGTCTGTCAGTCCGCTCGCGTCGAAAACCCATCAAATAAAAAACAAGATTTAGCAAAGGCTTATTTTTACGAAGTTGCTAGCCGCTTCGATCAACTTTAGAGTCGATAACATAAAAAACAAGGTTTAGCAAAGGCTTATTTTTACGAAGTTGCTATCCGCTTCGATCAACTTTAGAGTCGATAAATAGTAAGAAACTAACTTGGAGAGTTAGAAAGGGAGAAGGTTTGGTAATATGTACCTAAACGCACTTCTAAGTAATATCTGATTAGTTCAGATATAAGAGAAGCCTCTTAAAGTTTAAGAACAAAGTTAAAGAAAGAAATAAACTATTGAGTTTCAATAAACCGAAAAGAACTCTATAGTTAAAAGAAGAGAAGAAGATAGAGATGAGTCATGAATATAGTACGAAAGGTGAATATATTTACATGATTATATACATTAATTTTTAAAATCTTTAATATGCCATTTAGCTCGGTTGCCATTAGGATCCTCTAATATGTAAACTAACGGGGATAGTTTCTGAATTACAGTTGACTTTATATATTTGGGAGCTAACTTTGCGCTGAAATAAGTTCCAGCCTGACTATTTATATAATTTCTTCGCCAGACTGTATCTCCTACGTCATATTCTTTAAATGAATGACGTTCGTTGTAATAAGAAGAGTTACGGGTATGGGCAATGTGAAGGGCTGTCTGAACTTTATCGAAAGTAGCAGACAATAAACCTAAGTTAGTAGCATAGATATCCCTAGGTAGAAAAATTATTTCTTCAAGATTATTAGTTGGCGTATAAAGTGAACCAGAAGTAACTGTTTCCCGTCCAAAGAGCAAAAAGTTAGGAGAGAAACCAGTGGTTGCATTAGTTGTGCTGTTCATAGCATATTGAACTTTAGGAAGGTGGATATCCCAAGATCTATGGTCTTCACCGACCAAAGGTGACAAAGCTGTGATTATAGTACGATTATATCTTTCAGTGGGATTAACTTGAGGGCAATAGTGGGGAGAAAAAAATATGTATGGTATGTTGTATCTCCCAAGAAAGTTGCGAAATTCATGGGATTGGAATTGCGATCCGTTATCCATAATAATAGTTTGAGGTACACCATGGACCAGAAAAACAAAATTTTCTAAGTTAGAGATAATGTTAGTACTAGTAGCCCGTTTTAGTGGGAAGATCAGGGAATATTTAGTAAAATAACAGTTAACTACTAAAATAAATTGATTCCTACGTCTAGTCATAGGTAGAGGACCCATTAAATCCAAGGAAATAGTTTGAAAAGGCCTGGAACAAATTTTTGGTTTACCCATAAGGCCAAATGGAGAGTGATTTGCGTGTTTATAAGCTAAACAATTATCACAAGAAGAAATTATTTTAGCGATATTCCTAAACATAGCTGGCCAGTAATATAGAAGTGATAACTTTTTATAAGTCTTAAAAATTCCTAGATGGGGCTGATCTGGGGACCCATGGTTATCTTTGACAAGGGTTTCCCGAAGATCAGGATGAGGAACTTCTTTCCACGCGAAATCTTCAGTCAGCGCGTAAGGAGAATGAGTATAGCGGAATAATTTATTTTCGCGAATAGTATAATTGGGATATTGATCAGGATTGTTACGACATTCTAAAAGTAGTTTGTTATAGTGTTCCAATGCTGGAGATACAGATTGGGGTTCAAGTAAGACAGGATTAACACCAAGAGGAGATGATGTTAAATCACGGGAGAGTAAGTCTGGGACTAAATTGTCTTTACCTCTTTTGTGTTTTAAAGTGAAATTAAAAGTTGACAGCCTAAGAGCCCACCGTGCAAGTCTACCGGATGGATTGGATAATTTTAAAAACCATTTAAGTGCTGCATGGTCTGTATAAACAGTGAATTGTTTACCATTATCGATATAACAACGCCAATGTTCTATAGCTGTTATTACTGCGAGGGTTTCTTATTCTGTGGTTGAGTAATTGCGCTCATTTTTATTAAGGGATTTGCTCATATAGGCTATAACTACTTCTTTGCCGTCCTTTTCTTGTGTTAACATACCTCCGATTCCAAAGTTAGAAGCATCGCAGTGTACAGAGAAGGGGAGATCATAGTCAGGACAAGCTAGTATAGGAGTAGTAACAAGAGCTTCTTTTAGTTTATTAAAAGCCAGATTAGCGTCTTTATCCCAAAAGAATTTAGGGGCATTTTTACCGGAAGAAGTTAACTTATTAAGTGGTGTTGCAATAGTGCTGAAGTTGGGAATAAATCGACGGAACCAGCTACAAGTTCCAATAAATTTTCTTACTTCTTTACGAGTAGTGGGAGTAGGAAATTCGAGTATTGCTTTAATTTTTGCTGGATCTGAACGTAAACCATTTTCATCTACAATATACCCCAAGTATTTAAGTTCATTTTTAAAGAATTGACTTTTATCGAAGTTAATAGTCAAATTAGCTAACTTTAATTTCTCCAGAACTTTAAGTAGATAAGAGATATGCTCCTCAAATGATTCAGAGATGATTATAATATCATCTAAGTAACAAAAGACTTTATTATCAAATTCAGGAGTAAAGAGCATGTCCATAAGTCTTTGCTGAGTAGCTGGAGCATTGGTTAGCCCAAAGGGCATGATAACAAAGCGATACATGCCTCGACCAGGGACATAAAAAGCTGTTTTATCTTTATCAGATTCATCTTTCAAAGGAATTTCCCAAAATGCTTTAGCAATATCAATGCTTGAAAGAAATTTTGCATTTTTAAGGTTATCTAAAATTTCATTGACAAATGGAAGGCTATACGCGTCTCTACGAGTAACTGAATTTAATTTACGACTATCAACACAGAATCGCCATTCGCCATTCTTTTTAGGCGTAATGATAACCGGAGAAAGCCAAGGACTTTCGCATTTTTCAATAACACCCCATTCTAACATTTTATCAACTTCTTTAATGAGAGCTTTCTGTTTTTCAGGAGACAGTCGGTAGCAACGTTGTTTAATTGGTGGAGTATCACCAGTATCAATATGATGACTAATAAGATGAGTGCGGCCCAGTACTCCTCTACTTTCGAAGGAAATAGCTTTGAATCGATTAATCATGTCATCAGCAATAGTTTTTTGCTCTGACGAAAGATTGTTATAAGGAAGTACTTGTTTAGTAGTTTCAGTAACCACTGAACATTTAGTATTTAGCCTAAAAGCTGAAGAAAGTATGTGTGGTACAAGGTTAAACTTTTTCCAAAAGTCGACTCCTAAAATAATTGAAGGAGATATATTTGGGAATACGAACGCTTGGATCAGATGAGTTTGATTATTGTATCTAATTGGAATGTCGATTGAGCCAAGAGATTTACTTATATGTTTACTGGCAGTAGTAATCGTCATTGAACAAGACTTGGATAGCGTGAAGCCTAATTTTAAAATTTCTAAGTGGGATTTATTACCAAGTATTGTAATCGAACTACCACTATCTAGTAGGCCGGAAAATATTTTGTTATTAATAGAAATATCAATAAAAGGACGGTTAAAATCTTTTTCGTTGTCGTATAATGAACTAATTTTGTAACAATGGAAGAAATTTTTAATGGTTTGTAACCAATCCTGCCAGTCAGATTGATTAAAGTATTTATTACCCAAGTCGTTGTTTAGTTTTTTGAGTTGTTAGTTTTTTTGCAGTTAGGACAATCAGAAGTTTTAACATCTTTTAAGCCACATCTAAAACAAATTAATGTACGAGGTTGCGAGCAATTAGTTAGTGTGTGGCCATTAGTGCGGCATCGTACACAAAAAGCATTAGAGTTAAATTTATTGATCGTGTTAACTTGAGGTTTATTGTTAAAACGATTATTAAAATTTGTTCTAGGAGGAAACGTGTTAGAAGTTGAGGGTTTCGGCGTTAAATTAGTAGGTTTATAGTTAAATTCAACAGTTAAAGGATTATTAGTAGTTTGTGGTTCGCTGAAACGTTTCTCTTTGTCCAAAAACTCTTCGTATTTTTGACAACATGAAATAAGTGCCTGAATAGAGTTAATATTATTATTAGCAATATAAGGTGAATAACAAGGTCGAATGTTACGAATAATAATTTGGAGTTTTTTAGTTTCTGTAAGTTTTTCTGAGAGTCTGGAAAACATACCAGACATTATTGAAACAAAAATAACAATAGGTTCATCCTTGCCTTGAGTACGACTATTAATGGCTTCTAATAATTTATGGTCATAGTCAAAACCACCAAAGTCTGTAATCAAAGCTTCACAAAGTGCATTCCAAGTTAACAAAGAGTCACGTTTAAAACGATACCAATGTAACGCATTATCAGTTAATAATTCAAACGCATGATCTAATAATTTGTCCCCAGGAATATTCCTAGAAATACTAAATTCCTGAATTTTTTGGATAAATGAACGCGGACAAGAGTTTCCATCGTATTTTATTCGTTTAAGCTCATTAAGTGAATTATTAGGAATAGAGTTTAAAGGTTGAGACTGAATGTCGGGAAGCATCGTATGAAACATGGTCTCATTAGGACTACTAGGAGTCGAAGAGGGACGGTTGATTTCTAAAGGTTGTGGATTAAGTTCGTTGGAATCAGTTGTTAAAGAATTAAATTTTGACTCTAAGTCGAGAAATCTTTCCTTTGTTTGAGTGAAGCGAGTTTCCTCTGTGGTATCTAAATCAATATCAATCCTATCTAATCTGAAAAATGTATGGTTAATAAAAGTCCTATTTTTTTTGTTAAGTTTATTGTTGCCCTGCTCTACCAATAATATTTTGGATTCGATATAATTGAGAGTAGTGTTTAGTTCGTCTAAGTCAGTTTTGACTGGGAGCACCGAATCTAAAATATCATGAGATAATGTAAGAGGCGCGAGTTGGAGAATTTGCTTCTTGAGAAGTATGACTGTATCTTTTGGTTCCTCAAGTCTTATTTTAACTTCATACTCAAGTTCAGCTTTATTTAAAAGTTCAAAGTGAATAATTCTATCCATGACTGAAAATTAATATTATAGATAGCAAAAGAAGGTAAAGAGGGAATAAACTAGTGGTAAAAGAGGTGATAAACTAGTGTTCGTGTGAAGAGGGAGTCTAGTATAGTGTTAGTGTAAAGAGTGAGTCTCCTATCCTAGAACTTAATATTAAAAAAGAGTCTAAGCCAAAAAGTGAGTCCAAAGAAAAAAGTTACTAGTAATAGTTTTTTTGGAATTTTGAAAAAAAATTAAACCGACTAGCTATGATTTTACGTTGGGCGCCAAACTGTAACGATACCTTCTACTTCTCCAATAAAAGAGGGTAAAATAGATGTACCATTAAATTTAATATATTAATAATATACAGTATTTTATAAAAAACCTGCCTATCTACCTAGCTATCCTAAAAAAACGGCCTACCTACCTAACTGACACACTCAGGAGAGAAGAGGAGGAGGTTTAGAGTATATTACTTGCGGGACGGCTTGGCAGACCACTCCAGGATCGCCTTCTACTCCACGATGTCTTCGTCGTACAGCAGCTTGAGCTAGGCGGTCTGGCAGTAGGCTCCCAACAAGGCGTCTGGGCAGCAGGCTCTCAGCAAGGCGTCAGGGCAGCAGGCTCCCAGCAAGGCGTCAGGGCAGCAGGCTCCCAACAAGGCGTCAAGGCAGCAGGCTTCCAACAAGGCGTCAGGGCAGCGGGCTCCCAACAAGGCGTCAAGGCAGCAGGCTCCCAACAAGGAGTCAGGGCAGCGGGTACTGCACTTCCTCTTCCATCACTCTTCGTCAAAACTCGTCGAGAACTAAACTCTTCAAAAACTTGGTCAAAGACTGAACTCCCGGAGATGGCCCCCAGCGCCTTTTATACCCAGCTCAGCGTTCAAAATCCATTCCATTCTCATTCTGTACCAGAATTCAAATTGTAGAGTCCAAAATAGTCCATCTTGCCAGTTATTTGATCAGCCAGTTATATTCGAGCATAATTTATTAAACCTCTTCGATAAAATCTGAGAGTGTGTTTTAGAAATTTATAATTATAATTTAAAATGCCGTTAATCAGTAGACAACCACAATATAATATACAATATTAAGCTAGTCCTATCGATAAAAGTGAATAACAATTATATAATAAAAGTATGAACAACCTTTTTAGTCTATTAGCCATTCAGTGACTACAAAGAAGAAGAAATTACAGTTTGTCAGCCTTGACGTAAAAAATGTCATGACAAGAAAATATTTGTTTTGATGGATGAATTATGGATTATGATTACAAAGAAAACGTAAGTTATTTGGTATTTGTAATAACAAATACTATAATGTGTACTGTGAAATGAGTGTATGACTGTTAAATGTGGTGTTTCTTCTAATTTAACATGTCTTCAAATAATGTAATTGACCTTGGTCCGTGTTATATTGAAGTAAATAAATAAATAAATAACGACTGTCAAAGATCTGCAAATGACCAACAAAATTTTCTTTATTGAAATTACAGACACACACTTCAATTTTATTTACATGTTTAGTATATGTGTATGTATGCATAGAAGATAGGTTAAAGTGTATCTCAATATTTTTTTTTTGTTTTGTTAAAAGAGAACTAACAATGCGGGTAGAATTTACATTCCTAGCAATCTTGTTAACCCCTCCAACTAAGCTAAATATTTTTGGGTCTGGAGTGGGTTCACGGCAATTTTGTAATTAGTGGGATAAGAACCCGCCACGTCTCGATCACAAGCCCGACACATTACCCATTAAGCTATTGACGCTTAAATTTCTTTGAATACAAACAGAAACTCAAGATATATCAAAGCACTGTAATAGTGAGACCGTTACCAACAGCTTATAGGTAGAGATATAAGTACGAGTACATGTCACTCAAGAGACTATGGATCAGTAGGTTTATTAATGGTAGTACTATCAATTAACGCTAATTACTCCTCAGCTAACAGGGAGTCAGGACATCAGTCAACGTTGTTACTCCATCACTTTGATAAGTATATTTTATGCATGGTGGATTATGGCCCCTTCCCTCTCATAGAGCGGGGCTATATAGACCTGTGTCCCAGCGGTGGGAACTTTATCTAAATATATATAACTCAAAGGTGACTGACTGACTGACTGACATAGTGATCTATCAACGCACAGCCCAAACCACTGGACGGATCGGGCTGAAATTTGGCATGCAGGTAGATATTATGACGTAGGCATCCGTTAAGAAATGATTTTGCGAAATTCCCACGGGATCGGGATTTACACGGGAAAAACTTCCCACGCGAACGAAGTCGCGAGCAACTGCTAGTATTTCTATATTTACGCCGCTTGAGGTTTTCAGCAACGGAAGCGCCTAAGGTTAAGCTTCTTTCTAGCTGAGACCATTATATTGATAACTGTTTTGTCCTAAGTAACACGTGATGAATCTTTAATTCTCTGGTGGGAAAATCATCAAATGACTTCCCACTCTGGGTGGAGCGGAAGGGAGTGTCAGACTTCTACTGACTAAAAACCCACCCTGCTCCTTCAGCTGCCCTTAAGTTCCGGGGCCGCGGTATCTCGTTCGAACATTCCTGCAACCTCGGTAAGCAATGTCCCCATGGGGGCCCGGACGGCGAACTACCCCTGCTCGCCGTCCGCAAGCCCGCACCTACGGTGCCGGGAGATCAGCTCGTGATCACCGACGAACACATGATGACCTAGATCCCAACTTTATGACAACGTAATAAAAAGCGTCGTCAACAAAAGTCAGTGCAAACAAAAAGGAATACTTAATACTACTTAATATAAGTTCGGGAAACGTTCAAACAGTTTTTCTAACTTCAAAAGATCTGCTTACCATTCATAAATCCGCCAGAAAGATTGATTTCAATTTCATAAAGATATTTCCATACAAATAAAAGAAAAGTCTCGATCCGAATTCATTTTTCCAAAACAATCATTCAAATTCGATCGATTTTCAAGTTCTTTGCTCACAAGCGATTGGTGCAGGGTTGTCAATACTATAGTTTTAATTATAGATTCATAAGTATTTGGTAATTTTATGAGATTTAATTATGGGCTTCCAAATATACAGTGTTTTATAATTTAATTTTCTTGAAGTACTACATCTACTTAAATTTAAAAGGATATTGTAACTGTACTGAGAAAATTTTATATGAATTCTGAATAAATACCAATATGTATTTACAAACAGCTATTAATCTGTTTTTCCGAAAGTTTGATTTTATTTATTTTTAACAATAATCCCTTGCAGTTCATGCAATTTATCTACTCATATCATCGGCGTAGGTGGAAAATTAAACAATTCAGATTTCTGCCAAACTTACTTTACAGCATTTTCAGTTTATTCCAGAAAACTGTACAGTTTTTAGCCTAGCAAGTGTTTTCAAATTTGGTAATTTATCGTAAATTATCGGTTGTTTAATTCATCAGAACCTTTTTTTTTCTGGGTGTGTCATCAATCATCAAATGACTCCCCCCGCTGTAAGTGGAGCGGAAGGGAGTGTCAGACTTCTACTGACTAAAACCCCACCCTGCAGTTGCCCTTGCGTTCTGGGTCCGCGATATCTCGTTAGAACATTCCCGCAACCCCGTAAGGCTCAGTTGAGAACCTAGAGAACTAAATAAGACGACTTGTTTTGGGTAAATAAACACTTATGAAGTCACCTACGCTGACGGTAATATACTCACTACATTTTTTTTTTAAACAGTTCTAGCTTGTAACCAATATTTCTCTAACATGGTCTTGGCAACCCTGATTCGGAGTTTATCGGAATAGGTCGGATGTAGTCCGCTTCCAATCCGCCGGCGGATATTGAGTGAGACAGGAAAGGCGGCTCCAATCGGCTTTTGCTGTTCGGTTTTATCGGTATTTCCTTTACTGAAAACGAAACATCTTGTTGGTTTTTGGCTGTTCAAATGTTTTTGAGAGTCCTTTATTGCGAAGGAGAATCAATTTGTATATAATGTACATTAATCCTATATTATAAATCGACGTGAAAGTTTGTGAGGATGTATGTATGTTTGTTGCTCTTTCACGCAAAATCTTCTGAACGGATCTGAATGAAATTTGGTAAGTAGATAGTTAACATCCTGGAATAACACGTAGGCTACTTTTTATCCTGGAATTCCCACGGGATTTTGGATTTACGCGGGAAAACCCTCCCACGCGAACGAAGTCGCGGGCAGAAGCTAGTTTAAAATAATATGAATAAATGTGTACCGTTAGCCTTTAAAGCAAGAGTAAGCAGGCATCTGGGCTCGATCGTTCCATCATAGACCTCATGTAACGCTTACCATTAGGTGTGATATAATATATCATTTAAATACTTATTTAACTACTTACCAAACAATATTATTATTTTTATTACGGATGACCCCACTCTTGATCCCGGGATCAAGAGCGGGGTCGAGCTAAGAAAGGATTTTGCGAAAATCCCACGCGATCGGGGTTTACACGGGAAAAACTTCCCACGCGGGCGAAGCCACTGGCACAAGCTAGTCTAAGTGTATAAATGATATATTTAAAAGCAAAAGCGGGCGAAGGTATAATAGATTTAACGAAATAATCCAAATAAGGTACAATATAGAAAAACACATTGGAACGGCTTTTTGTATGAACTCAGTTTAGATTTGGTAATGGCTGTCGTGACAACTAATTCAATATTAATATTAATCAAAACTCTCATACCTACTAATTACCCATTTATAACAGGAAAATTCAGTTTCGTGTATCACACAATAAACATTATAACTAACTTAGTAACTGATCCCGGCTTTGCACGGGATGAGTTAATAGTTGTGTATATTATATTTATAAATAATATACACAATCCGTCCTCGTGTATCGCTATTTTATTAGTGAAACCCGTATCAAAAATTGAAACGTGGTTTAAAAGAAATAATCAGAGGAATAAACATTTTTTTGTTTATTACTAATGAACCCGCTATTGACCTCGATCACACCTGATGGTAAGTGTAAGATGAGGTCTACGATCGAACGAGCGATCCCAGAAAATGCCTATTCACTCTTGCTTTAAAAACTGACGGGTCATATGTGGCAGGGAACACAGAAGCCGGCAGAGAGTTCCACACCTTGGCTGTGCGCACAATGAATGTTGAAGAAAATCGCTTAGTACGACAAGACGGTATCGACCAAGTGTGGATAGTATCCTGCGGTACATCTGGTAGACCTACGTACGTCTGGTATACTGGGATAATTAAAGCTGGCGTAGTGACTTTTAGAGGATAATAATAATAACATTGTGAATAATTGTATATAGAGTGATTCAGCCTATAGTAGTAGTTTGATAGGCTTGTAAATAAATAAGATTTCTCCAGTGTGCGTATCTAGGACGCGGTCTTCTAATAAAACCAGTTTTCAACGTTTGAGTACACATATTTGTTTAGTTGATATAAAAAAAAACTATTTAGCAAAAAATAAAACCGACTTCCATATCAAAACACTACAAAGCCAAAAATAACTTTAATTTCGGTAGTCGGTGTTATTGGTTTTGTATTTTAATTTTTTTTTTTTGACACCGCCTTCCGAAATTAATATTATTTTTTGCTTTGTAGTGTTTTGATATCGAATTCAGTTTTGTTTTTTGCTAAAAAGTTATTTTTCACGCTTTATAGTGGGTCGGTATGTAATTTATCTAGTTACAAAAGCCAAAATGTCAACTACTTATCACATTTTACACAATATTGCTTTTCCCGATGCAGAGCCGTTAATTTTGTGGAGTTCTCTTTGTACATCGCCATCAGCTCTACATCACCATATGCATTGTGATGAGCATAAAGTGCTTGACATGCATATTCAAGTAATCGAATCTCAATCCACGAAATACTTATTATTCAATAGTTTCGGTGGCCATCTGTGGTCTTCATCATCAGTTCTACTTCCCCAAATGGTGCTAATCAAGAGCAACCGCACAAGGTTCTATTAGAAATACCCAAAACGTTATAGGTGTGCCTATAATATTTGAAGAGTTCCCTCGATTACTCCAGGATCCCATCATTAGATCCTGATTTCATAACAATGGGACCAACTAGAAAGTATACCCTTTCGGTTAAAAATAGGTGCAATCTAGTGCCTAATAGACTCAAATCATTAATCAGGCTAAGAATCGACACATTTTAGGGTTCCGTATCACAAAAGTAAAAAATGGACCCTTATAAGATCACTTTTTTTATCCTCCGTCTGTCTGTCTGTCAAGACCCTTTATTTCGGAAACCCATGGAGATATCAAGTTGAAATTCAAATAGTATCCTCAGATTCAGTTCCTTGAAGCTTTGAAAAAATGAAACGTCTTGTTTAGTGTAACAAAGAAAATACAGCCGTTTATGTCGCAAAAAAAACGCGTATTTTGACATTCTCAAGGGAATAAAAATTGAAAGGGTCCCGGTGACCTGGAACTATAAAATTTGGCAAGTAACATCGTTATCATTACATTGGTGTTTTTTTTTTACCTGCACGAGGAGCTTTGATGGTTGTTGTCGACGGTTGGGCAGCTGATAATGTCAAACTGATTTGACCGAACGGACCATGTAACTCGTAGCTGCGGAGGTCATATGCTGGAAATTATATTTGTTAAATAAATAGGTACCATGAAATTGTCTACCCGATTATAATATCAAAAAAGACATTCCAATAATATATCTGTCTTGTATTGTCGTGTAAAGTTCTCAAGCTCTTAAAAAAACACCCTTTAGTACAAGTTCAAGGAAAAATCTGAAATCTGTACATTTGTTTCATTTCTCATCTTATCACCTAGGCGGTTGCCGGCTGCTCAAACGAACTAGCGTGTGGTAGCCTTAATTATAATAATTAAAGCCTTCAGCCAGGGCTAATAAAGTAACTAACAAACTAAGTGACTACTCACTAAGGAGACCCCTTTTAGGGTACAGACCTCGGCTTAGGGCGTCGTTGGGGGCGGGCAGCTGCGGACGGACTTGATCGGACATGGAATCAGTACATTTGAAAATGAAAATGGTCACCCAAAATGCCCGTTAGTACTTCCTAGAGGGTAGTTAATTTTAGATGAGAAGAAAATATTAGAGCAATTCCTTATTTTAAATTGATAAACTTCGATTTCTCGATTACATAGCATCTTAAATAAATAAACACGAGGTACCTACGTTCTTAAAATATCAATATTTCGGCCGAAGAACCGAGCGAGATTATACAGACAATGAGGGTAGTATCAACTCTTTGTAGATCAGAAACCAATGGAGTGTGCTATTCAAAATATGGGATTGTTTAATGGAGCTTGCATTTTTAACAAAGGATAATATAAAAACCTTCAGGAGTTTCTATCTACATAAATAATGAAAGCCGTACGGTTCTTTCTTCGAAGTTAAACAACGCTAGCCGAGGTTGTTTCTCATATATCGCCGTGTCTATCAAGGCAGGTTACGCTATTTATTACTATTTATTTCAGGCAACTAAAGCCCATAGAAAAATATACATACATAAATAATAACAAAAAGTATGCAACGTGTAACGGAAACCCCATATCTATCCAAAATGACTGTGGACAACATCTGGTATGGAGTCTCTATGCAAAGTTACAGCTCAAAATAAGTAACTCACTGAATTGAACCCAAATTGTTGGTTTCGTATGTTTCTTGAATACCAATAATAACAAACGTGTCACAGCACTATGAGGGTCATCACTGTCCACGTCACTTGTCAATAAAACGAAAATTCTCTTCGTTCTTCTTAATTTGAAAAATTCGGCCTCTGGTATCAATGTATTGAAATTTCTAATATGCTCCACATATGTAGACATAGGATTAGAAAACCCTTGCCATATCGTTTGTTATCATCCAAAGAAGCCGTGCACTCGGTATGTATAAACCCTTTAAATTACTTACACGTTGTACATAAATAATAACAAATAGTAACTATATACTTATACTAGCGACCCGCCCCGGCTTCGCACGGGTGCAATGTTTATATTAAATATAGGCAGCGTTCGCGAGAATCGTTAACGTACGGCAGTTTTTTCGACGCTTTACTCCACAATTTTCACTACCACGAAAAATCCTATCTATTTACCGGGATAAAATATAGCCTATACGGATTCGGAAGAATCCCTCTAAGTAATGGTAAAATAAATTTTGAAATCGGTCCAGTAGTTTTTGAGCCTATTCAATACAAACATACAAAAATACAAAGGTTTCCTCTTTATAATATTAGTATAGATTACTTATACATATTTTTCATAATAACAAAATATAAATACAGTAGAGACTCGATTATTCGGACCTCAGTGTTATGGATTCGCAAATATCCGGACTACTAATACGTCTTATACAAGTCTAATCTATGTACATTACGTATGAGATCATGGACGAGTTAGTATTGGCAATATATATAGATTTAATATTGAAGTATACCTGCAAATTAAATAGTTGATGGGAATAACCACCGGAAAGTGATGATCATCAAACCAAAAAATGAACTTTTTAAACAATCTTACTATTGTTGGTATTAAAAAAACGATCAGTTTTGCAACCGATATTTGGTCCTTTGAGCTGTGTATCAGTATTAAGTAATAAAACCATTTCTCGATTTGACTATCCGGATATTCAAATACTAGTCTGGTTAATCGAGTTTTCACTGTATTATCATGCATGAAATGTCGGCGCCGTGTTACTGTGCGAGGTGTCACGTAATCTTCCCCAAAATCGTCAATACACGACACCCTTTGGCCAAAACTCTTTCTAGAGGAAAGTGTCGAATCGTGTTATAAATTTTATGAGTTGTAGAGGTAAGATAGGCACACGCTTCATATAAAATACTGGTAGACAACTGCATCCGTTTAGACTGGCAGTCTAAACCCAATATAGTTGGTAAAAGGCATTATTTTTTTTTTCAAATAGATTACTAGCAATGTGCAATCTGCATGTAGATTAAGGCTGGAAACAGTGCTCGACCGACGGTCAGCGCTGACCGTCAGTCGGCGTAGCTATATCTATGCAAGCCTATGAATGCGCACTCAGCTACGCTGACGATTTTCACAACCGACGGTCAGCGCTGAAGGTCAAAATGTACGGTCAGCGCTGACCGTCGGTCGAGCACTGTTTCCAGCCTAAGGGCTATGATAATTTATATTATTATTTGTATATTATTGTAAACAAGTGAAATTGATTTGTACTGAAGGTTATCTGGGTTCGAACCTAGCCAAGCACATAACTTTGCATAATTTACATCTTCATCATCGCTCTCATAACGGTGAAAAAGAATATCGTGAGGAAATGGCATGTTCTCAAACTTGCGACGAAATTTTGTGACGCACTGGGCCAGCATGGTGAATTAGAAATAGAGAGGAAGCCTGCGTCCAGCAGTGGGAACATTAAAGGCTGGTTATAGCATAAATTATCTTTATCTTGCAAATCTATACATCGACGGTTAAAAGGAAATAGGGTATAAGCGAGATTTTGGACTGGTATTGTTTTGAAAGCCGCCTGTTTTTTGTGTTCTATTATCTTTTATTTTTACATATTTCCCGATTAAAATTAAAAACTGTTTTAGTTTTCACGATGTTTTAATAATAAAATACATCGGTTTTTCTAAAATTCTAAACTTTGAACGGCTCTCCTGAACATTTCTTTTTTTGTCGTTTATACCCTATTTCCTTTTAACCGTCGATATAATATAAAAGCGAAATACCACTCACTGATTAATCGCGAAATCTCAGAAACTACAAGTAGTAGGTAGGGCTCTCAAATTTTGCATGGGGGTTCCTTTTAGTACGTAGATGCTCGCTAAGACGGGTTTTTGCGAAATCCCACGGGATCGGGATTTACACGGGAAAAATTTCCCACGCTAACGAAGTCGCGAGCTAGCTACACACTATATTTATCTATTGACGTACATAGATAATATTTATACCAATTACTATAGATTTACAATGTAGTGTAATTTAAACAACACTAAACACGTAATTAAAAAAACGAAGAAACACCGAAACAAACTCAAAGGTCAAAGTCTCATTTTTCAGATTACGTATAGCTCAACTTAGAACTTATAGGAGCTCAACGATTTGACGAACAATACGAAGGTAAGGCCGTAAAAAATAATTGAACCAGGCCAGGAAATCATATTTATCTCGAATATAACATAAGTAACCTACATAGTTCACATACCTAGTCAAGAGGGCTTCACGTATACTAAAACTCTTTCATTATCTAGAATAGACTCGACAAATTGATTGATGATCAGGTTGTCCGAAAATAAAGTACCCTACAAAGTATTTTCGCGGGAGAGCAGCCAATTAAAGCCGTTCTATTAATATTCTACGGCACAAAAAGTCAGAATCCTAATTAAGAATTCATAAAACCACTCCAAGGTCAAAACAAAATCATTTTACACCAAAAAAATTGGGCAACAAGTTAAAATTACAATTAAGTATGTCACTTTCTTAATTAATGGTTTAGTCTAGTTATCTCAGTTACTAATTAAATTAGAATTTATACAATAAGAGGCATCCAATTAATTTCGAACCAGCTAGTTGTTACTGCGTTGAATTTATTGTTTCAGAAACTTTTAATTATGTAACAGGTGTGGCTTTTAAGTACTATTAAAATTAAACTCGTATCCAGCCTAATTTACGTTTTAATAGTGATGAATTAAAGCAGAAAACGTAGGCAAACGAGCCTAAATTTTAGCTTCATCAAATAGCATGCTTCCATTTAAGTTTTGCCCATTCTTCTCAACCGAGTAGCACATTCTAAGCGTAATCTTTAGATTACGCTTAGAATGTGCTACTCGCTTCATATTTCAGACCGTTCGACCTAATACTGGTGAACAATTTAGTTCACATTTATACACATCACCTGATCTTTTACCTAAATTTTTATTGATTATAAGCTCACTTTTGACCTCCGTATCAAAGATCAAGCTCGCTTACCTAGAAGTAACCTATTCACTCTTGACTTGACCCCCAGGTTATAGCTATCGTGAAATACGCACTCCGGCAGGGAATTTCACTCCCTAGCTGTACGCACAATGAAAGTATTCCCAAAATGTTTTGTGCATATGTGTGGGAGGTTTACCATGTAATGATCGCGTTCCTCCGTTCGTCGTGTCGTCTTGAAGTCCAATGGTCCAATGGTACACGGGCTTGGTAGAATTACATTTTATTTTATTTTATTTTATTATTTTATTTTATTCCATCGCACACTCCCCGGAATGTTACCGATAGAAAACCGATCGACTTGCAAATCGCCACCGATGTTTAAGGCTATGGAGCTATTTCGACTCGTATTTTTTTAATGTATACTGATATTATACAGAGGTAAAGTTTGTAGGAAGTAATCTTTGGATTTACTACTACCTACTTGATCACTAAGTGGCATAGGCTACTTTTTCAAAGAAAACTTAAGCAAGCGACGCAGCGGGCAAAAGCTAGTAATTTTTTTTAATATTTTATTTCATACTCTGCGCAAAGTTCTCAAAATAATCTCTAAAAATAAAATGTTCGCCCTCCGTAAAAATTACATTAGTGAGGCAATGACAGCAGATAGGCTTTCGGACTTTTTTGAGAGGTGATTACCGTAAAACTTTCGTGTGGTCGTTAAGGATTCAGAGAAAGTGGCTAATCTGATGAAACTTTAATACCTACGAACGTCCATGATGGTATAAGTACTTATATACGTCACAGTGTCAATTTACCTGTAATACTTATTTTTGGAAGCACTTTAATTATTTTTTCAGTTCGTAGGCGTCGTCTTAAAGGACGATCATAGTATAAATACGCGATGTTTGAGTTAATTTCGAAACTTCAACAACCTATTGGCTAAAGTGTTAGACTTGCGATAATGAGGTCACGAGTTCGAACCCCACCCATAACACTATTGCCGTGAACCAACTCCTGACACAAGCATATTTAGCTTAGTTGGAGGGGTTAACAAGATTGCTAGCAATGTGATTTTACCCACTTTGCTAGTTCTGTTTAAAAAAAAATTGATCGTTAAAACAGAAAACGCTCTTTTGACGACTGTTTTTAATATTTATGAATGCGTTGATCGCGTAGGTTTACGCGCGATGATCGGTTTGTATGAATAAATTACTGTTAGCCCACATCATCCCACTGCTGGGTAAAGGGTCTCCCCATGCCTTTCAAATGGTTCTGTCCAGGACCAAGCTAGCACACTTTTTTTTTTAGCGTGGTAAAATTATCAAATAAGTCCTCCCACCCCGGGCAGGGTGGGAGGGACTGTCAGACTTTTACTGACTAAAATCCACGGTGTTCCTTCAATAACCCTTTACGTACCGGGGTCACGGTAATGGGATAAGTCCCACGACCCCGGCAGGCTTCGGCCCTCTACGGGGGGGCCTCGTCATATTGCTGACGCTCTTTGAGGCGCGCGTGGAACACAACGCACCGTCGACCCGGGCATGGTCCATGGTCGGACAGCGAGTTGCCCTTTACTCGCTGTCCGCATGCCCGCGCCTACGGTGGCCGGAGATCGTCGGCCGACGTCCGACGCCGTGGGCGTCTACCACTGCGGCTGGGCTGGAGGGAGGACGCCATCCTCTCCCTCACGCGGCCCGCCTCCTCCTTCAGAAGCATGACTGCTTCGCAGAAGGAGGCGACCGTTTCCCAATCCCTCTCGCCCCGCAGCATGGCCTCGACCAATGCCGGGCGCGAGAGGTCTCCGCCTATCGCCGCCGTGAGGACACGTCGGTGCTCTGCCCAGGCGGGGCAGTCTTGCACCGTGTGCTCTACGGTGTCCTCAAGGCGACCCTCGCAGTGGTGACACCCAGGTGTTTCCTCTTTTCCCATCAGACACAGGTACCTCCCGAAACTTCCGTGTCCGGTGAGGACCTGCGTCAAGCACACTAGTCATAAGTTTTGTCAAGCTGGTCGGACCATCTTCTATGTGGTCTGCCACGACGACTTCTGGCTGTGTCAGGGCTCCAGAATGTGGTGATTTTGGCCCACAACTCATAGGGCATGCGGCAGACGTGGCCAGCCCAGACCCCACTTTAATTTATATTAAATTAATAAATCAAATATCACTATGTTAAATTACCTATATTTATTTAGTGAGTAAGTTAAAACAACACTTTTACACGTTACTCTTTAAAACTCAAAGATAAACACGCTCTTAAAATATATACAATCCGTACAGGGCCTTATTTAATAAGCTGATAATTCAACAAATTCAACATATGTCAAAAAGTGACAATCCGACGATTTATCTGTGAAATAAAACTAACTAGGCGACAAAATTGTTATGGTGGAAAATTCACAAATATGTAGGAAAATCGCGACAATCGGACATTTTTCCGTTTAATAAAACTTTTTAAGTGACACGTGTCGTCGTCAAAAACTTGTAAAATATGCTTTATTAAACAGAAAATTTTCATGACATGTTGACATATTTGAAGAATTGTCAGACAATTCTGACAGGAGCTTTACCCTCTGTCACAAAATCATATTTTGAAAGTGTAAGAAAGTAATTTATTTCTTATAACCATTTTGCAAAAATAAAATAAAAGCAAACTAGAATAAAGCATAAAAAATTCATCTTAAACGCTGTCGGCTGGTTAGTAGAAACTGGCGGCATTGCCTCGTTGTTTGGCAATGGTCCTATGACCAAAGAAATAGCCAGCCCTTGGGTTAAAGGAAACGTCAACGAGCCTTTACGATATTTCTATAAAAAGGCCGTGAGCACACGGGACCTATGGTCCAAGAGTTTCGATCCCAAACGGCTCGAAAATGTAGTTATCATCGAGATACCTGTATTTAATTCGCTTGAGGTATTTCGCAGCCGCAGCAGCAGCGTCAGCATAACATGAATGATGAACTGGGAAGATAGGATGGCGCGAGAGTAGCGACACAAGTTGCGTCTCAGACCATTTTCCAAGAAAACAATGCCATGCCGTCCGATCATTTGCCATCGTCACGCACCAAGCCAAGGTTCCAATATAGCAGGAACGCCAACGGTAACAAGAGCTCGTCAGATGATGTCGTTTAAACATCTTTAAATATATATAATCTTAATATATCAATCGTAGTTGCACTAGTGATTGATTCATTCTGTTACTTTTTTAATATCTTTTTCTATTTTATCTTCTAAAATGTTTCAAAAGTCGACATATATGACAATCTGACAATTGTCAGAAATATTTTGATGTAGTTTTGTGACATATGTCGAGTTTATTAAACGCGTTTTACTTGATAAATATGTCACGATTTTGCATGTCCATTTTGGACATATCTGTCAGTATTATTAAACAGCCTAAGCGCGACAATTCTACAATTTTGTAATTTTTTGTCATATATGTCGAATGATCTTATATATGAAAGAACTACACAATTTAGTGTAGACCTGTCCAGTCTGTGCTAGCTTTGGTCTGTGAGTCAAGTATCTCAAGAACTCATTGCGGAGCAGGACCCTTACTTCACCTAGGATCTCCACCTAGGTGAAGCACGGGTACTATATGGGGTCCCGTGCTCCATCTGATGATGTAATTGTACAGTTGTGAAGTAAATTGTTTACCCTATTCAATTCAATCAAAATCAAAATCAAAAAGATTCAATAGATCTTAATTTTTTTTATTATTATTTATTGTACACTAGCGACCCGCCCCGGCTTCGCACGGGTGCAATGTTTATATTAAATATAGGCAGCGTTCGCGAGAATCGTTAACGTACGGCAGTTTTTTCGACGCCTTACTCCACAATTTTCACTACCACGAAAAATCCTATCTATTTTCCGGGATAAAATATAGCCTATACGGATTCGGAAGAATCCTTCTAAGTAATGGTAAAAGAAATTTTGAAATCGGTCCAGTAGTTTTTGAGCCTATTCAATACAAACATACAAAAATACAAAAATACAAAGGTTTCCTCTTTATAATATTAGTATAGATTAGATGCACAACCTAAGTACTAATTTTAATTAAACTGTTATACATCAATGTGAAAACCATTATTTAATTCGAGTGAATTCATACGTACGAGGTAAGCCTTTTAAGTTCTGTCGTTTCCATTTCGTTATCATATTCGAATGTGCTTAAATTTTGAATCTCAAAACAGTTGAAAGTATAACTGCCCTACACTAACTAAAAATCCGCTAACCCCAAAAAGTACTTTTCGAGTAAACGTAAAAATAAGTGGGAAATTATTTTTCTACAAAACTGCGCTATCTAGGACGATGGCTGTAAATTATTTTTGCCGACTTAGTTACTGTGCACAATATATGACTTTTTTTTTAAATAGGTTCGCGTTTGACCACTATCTCACCTGATGGTAAGTGATGATGTGGTCGAAGATGGAGCACGATTACCTAAAAGTAACCACTCTTGACTTAATTCACTTTTTTTTTTTGTAAATATTATTTATTTTTTAGTATTGTGTCATATTTTAGTATTGTATATATAGTATTGTTGTTTAGTCGCTTTTTAAATAAGAAAGTGACAAAAATTATGTGGTTTAACTGCTCAGCAAAATTGCTGTATCTCAAAAAGTATTAATCGTGGGAAAATGATTCGTAGACCAAAAGATAGAGAATCGAAAGTAGTTTGAGGTTACATTAAAAAGTGAAAAATTACCTTTTGTGGCTTAATGGCCTTTTAGTTAGTGCAGGGCAGATTATGATTAATGCTATTGTTTAGTCACAGCGTCGATTGGAATCTGTCAGGTTACGTACGAAAATGAAACTTTCTATGGAAAATGTTCGTGCAATAATTTACTACAACTTTAGGAGAGGCCTGACACGGCTTCAGTGTTTTGAAGAGCTAACATCTGTGTTCAGTGATGAATCCCCATGTCTGCGGACTGTCGAACGCTGGTATTTAGAATTCCAGCGTCGACATACTAGTGTTGGTGACTAATCTCGCGAAGGACGCCCAAAATCCGCCTCATCATTGCTGTGAGACAACTAATTCTCGAAGATCGTCATGTGACGTATCGAGAGATAGAGGCTCTATTAGTCATCTCAGGGACAACCATTCAGAAGATCTTGCATGAAGCGCCTGGTGTGAGAAAGCTAGTTTGCCGTTGGATACTGCATCTGCTTTCCGACGATCACAAGGCGGCCCGCGTCAGATGGTGTAAGAAAACTCTGCAAAGGTTCAACCGAGCAAATTCAAATCACGTCTACGATATCATCAATGGTGATGAATCTTGGATCTATGCCTACGATCCTAATTCCAAACAACAATCTACAATTTGGGTCTTTCAAGACGAGCCAAAGCCGACTAAAGTTGTTCGTTCTCGAAGCACTTCAAAGAAGATGGTGGCCACGTTCGTTGAAAAAACCGGCCATGTTGCGACTATTGCACTTGAAGATCGTAGAACGGTTAACGCAGAGTGGTATACCACAGTTTGTTTACCACAAGTCATCGTCGAACTTCGAAAATCTAACTCAAAGCGACGCATCATCCTGCACCACGACAACGCAAGCTCACACAGCGCTCGTCAAACGATTGAGTATTTGAAGGAGGAAAAAGTAGGAATTCTTGCCCATCCTCCATACAGTCCTGACCTAAGCCTATCTGTATTCTATACGGCTTAACGGTGTTGCTCTGAAGCGAGTGGCACAATTTGATTACCTCGGTCTTTTGGTCACCACTGACTACTGAAAGATGGAACGGAGGGCTCTGTCCGTGCGTGCGAATAGCCCGCAGGTTTTCACCGTTGTACTGCTGAAGTGACGGTACCGCACATAGAAAACCTTTTTTTTTTATTTAAGAGAGGTAGATCAAAATATTCTTTAGAAGATCTTTAAAACCATACATTAATCTCCCTGCATTAAAAAGATAGATATACCTAACAACTACAGAGGGTGTTACAATGGATCTTATCGCTAAAAGCGATATTTAACAAAACGTTTTAATTTTCCGAGTATTACTGATGCCGTTATAATATATTAATCCAAATAACGCAACTACCATTAATTTAATGCCAAAACAATTTAACGTAAGTTTTCAAGTTGGTAAACCTAGTCCCAAACTAGGTCAGATATTTGGATACTTTACCTACCAGTGGAGCCCTATGTACATACTGGGACTTAGTGGGCTATAGTGGGCGTGAGCGATTTCCATCAAACTGTCACTTAAACGAAATAGCGGGGAATATTTGGCGGATACATTTAGATGAAAAAGTAGAGTTTTATGCCCGTGTTCATAAAGATATCAGGGCGAAATCTTTGGTGTGCTGACAGTATCATACTTATTACATTCTAGTGCCACTCATCCACATACTGACCTCGTCAAAACGTAGCTTAACCGTATCTACTGTGCGGCTGCTATAAGTTTGATGCAAACTTATCGAAAAAATACCCGAAACAACGAAATTCCATCTAATTAATTGTAATTAGCACTGTAGTTAAAATGAATACTTACACGTTCTTGCAAATTTTAGTGACATTAAAATTAAACTCGAAAATTTTTGAAGTCGTGCGCTTTAAAACCACCGCTACAATTAACTAATGGAATTTTGTAACAATATTCTAAAGAATTGAAGTCTTCTCTAATAATAATTTATTTACAATATTATTCATAATGTTCATAATATGAAAAAAAGTTCCATTCCAACTTTCAGTATCACATCAATACGTATATAATATAACACATCCACCTGTTCCATAGAAGTACGTAACTATCGTATTTATCGTAACAGGTATTTCCTTCAACAAAGTCCAACTAGTCGAGCTTAGAACTAACTGTGACAAGTGAATAAAGAACAGTTCCGATTCGGAATCGATACCATATTGTTCAAGGTTTCCCCGTGCAATATTCTTCTGTGAATCTAACACAAAAGGTACATCTTATTCCGTGGTTACAAATAATTTGATAAGGCTTTAAAAAAATGGGTAATAAGTGTTAATTTTGCACTTTTGCCTTTTGTATTTTATACATCATCGTCCTAAACATTATTTATTAATTAATCAGAGTTTTCATAACCCCCTTATACATACATATGCATGTAAGTTTATTTTAGTTATTCATACACGTGTAACAGAATAAACGCAATTCCTGAAATTAGTTGGTTCAGAATCGGTTTCTGAATCGATTTCCGTCATAAAAAATAGGTGTCAAATTTTGATGGAAAAATCTTTCGTTTAACTTAAAATAGAAACAAAGTATCTTGACAAATTAATACAATCCTTAAGTCAAGGAAATGATGTGCGTGTTGCGTCGGCCGCTAACATTGCATGAGTGTATGCATCTGCGTAAGGATATTGTATGACGCACATACGTTTTGCGTTTAGTAAAGATAACTATTTTATAAAAAAATGCCTAGGTTTGGTTTTAATTTATTTAGTTAGGTACGGTTGTACGGATTTTGTTTTAGACTTATAATTTAATATTCTAATTGGAATTTCGCTTAATCTGTTACACGTTGTATATGTATATACTCAGTCGGGCCATAAGTTTTGTCACATAGGTAAAATTTCGAATTTAGAATGCAAGCTAAGGAAAATATTATGGGCATTCGAAATTTGAATATTTAAAGAAATTAAAAGCAAAGAGTTTCTCGAATTTTGTTCATTTTCTAAAATGGAGTGGACGCGCAAAGAAGACAGAGTCGCAGTAATTGTATTGCATCGTTGCGGTCGCGCGCCAACTGAGATTTTTAAACTGCTGAAAAATTTGAAAATTCCACCGAGATTTATTTATCGTACTATCAAAGGATTCAGGGAAGATTCAAGATTAGAAGATAAACAAAGGAGCGGTCGACCTCGTACTGTTCGGACTCCAGCGGTCATCAAAGCAGTAAAGGCGCGAATCCAACAAAATCCTGTCCGCAAGCAAAACATGTTGGCTCTGCAGATGGGACTAAGCAGAACTACTATTAAAAGGGTGTTAAATGAAGACCTAGGACTGCGTGCTTATAGAAAAAAAACAGCACATCTTCTTAACGCACGGCTGAAGAAAATCAAACTCGAAAGAAGCCGGGTTTTGTTAAGGCGGTACGCGGGAAAAAAATACCGCGAAATACTTTTTTCGGACGAAAAAATTTTTAATGTTGAGGAGACTTTCAACAAACAAAATGATAAAGTGTATGCACACTCTAGTGAAGAAGGGAGGAGACGTATGCCACGTGTTCAGCGTTGTCATCATCCTTTGGCATTCATGGTTTGGCTTGGGGTGTCCTATTTGGGTCCAACGGAGGTATTTTTTTGTGAAAAAGGAGTGAAAACCAGTGCCCTCGTATATCAAAACACAGTCCTAACAAACATTGTGGAACCTCTTTCACAAACAATGTTCGAAAACAGGCACTGGGTATTCCAGCAGGATTCTGCGCCGGCTCATAAGGCGAAAAGTACCCAAAACTGGCTCAAGACCCGTTGAATCGACTTTATCAGGCACGAGGATTGGCCCTCATCCAGTCCAGACTTGAATCCCTTGGATTACAAAATATGGCAGCACTTAGAGGAGAAGGTCTGCGCTAAACCTCATCGCAACTTGGAGTCACTTAAAGCATCCCTGATTAAAGCAGTCGCCGATATTGACATGAACGTCGTGCGTGCTTCGATTGATGACTGGCCTTGCAGATTGAAGGCTTGTATCGAAGCAAAAGGAGGATATTTCGAATAATTTTAATGTGGTTTAAATCTGTATTCTATACCCTTTCATTTGATATATAAATAGTTGTAATGCGTAACTCATTGTGTCATTTATTTAACTTTCCATATGTGACAAAACTTATGACCAGACTCATGTATACACTTGTAATAAAACTTTTACTTTGAATATATTATCTACTTAGTTTATTTGTTTTTAATGCACCTGCCATGTTATCTCGTCACCACCCATGGTTGACTGGTAGAGAATGCCTATGGCATGAAGTCCGCTTTTGTACATTTTGTGTTACATAAAGTTTTAATAAATAAATTTATTAATGAACTAAACATGATCCATATGAAATAAAACCTAAAATTAATGACCGTCATCAGTTCATCACACTATTCATGACCTTTTTTTACGAGGTGTAATTCCTATCCTCATGGGTTTCCTCTGCCTTGAAGCGAGCAAAGGGTCTTTCAGGCTCTAACTAAATAAAATCTCCATTTACCAACCAGTAAGTATCCATCTCGCTGACAGAGGTGTCTTTGCTTTGGACTAGCTTAAATCCCTCTCTTCAGGATTATAGTTATTTAAAAAAAAAGAGAACTAACAATACATCTTTGTTAGTCTTTTGGTAATCCCGTTATTAAGAATTCAAATAAATAAAAAATAGTAAAGGCCTGTTTCACCAAACACGATTAAATTTATACTAATTTATTTGACAATTAATTTCATACAAATTGAATTCGAATTTCTTCGGATGAAATTTTGTACATCATGAAACAGATCACAAAGAAGGTTTAGAAACTCGGAATATAGTTTGCAAAGTCGCGGATGACAGAATTTTTGAATATCAATTTTCTGTTCTGTGTATTATATTACGTTCTGGCAAAAGTTTGTAGCCTCTCGGCTTTTTACTAGTTTCAACTGAATATGCGTGGAGTCTCGAGCTAAGTTAATTTAAACTTGCTCACTAAGTTTGTGAAAGAGTTCGTCAATGATTAATGTTTGGGATTAAATAAAGAATATTTTTATGAGACAGTATAATCTAATTTTATATCAAACTTCGCTGGGAGACTAAAAAGACACGTACCTATATAAAAACAAATCCATCATCAAACAATATTTAAAAAATTCTGAGATAGATTCACTTTTAAGTTCATTTTTAAAATACATGTTCTAAACTTTTTGATCTATACTACAAAGCATAAAAAAAATCAAAGTGAAAAGCATATAAGTACAACGTGTAACAGAATAAACGCAATTCCTGAAAGTAGTTGGTTCAGAATCGGCTTCTGAATCGATTTCCGTCATAAAAGAATAGGTGTTCAATTTAGATGGAAAAATCTTTCATTTAACTTAAAATGGAAACAGTATCATTACAAATTAATACAATCCTTAATTCAAGGAAATTGTGTGCGTATCGCATCGACCGCTAACATTGCATGAGTGTATGCGTCTGCGTAAGGATATTGACAATATTTACAATATCATATTGTATGACGCACATACGTTTTGCGTTTAGTAAGGTTTCTAATTGGGGTGTCTGAGGTATTGCGCTGAATCTGTTACACGTTATTACACATATTTAGAGAAAATCGACGAAAAATTTCAAAGCAGATCCAGAATCATGTACTGAATCCATGATAAGCGGTTGCGCGTCGATATCCCTGCCACCCTGTATATTATGGTATACTAAGTATCTATTCAAATATTTCCCGTGTTGTATTTCTCATTGGCAACCCTTGAACTAAATGAATAAATATTTAATTTTCTGCTTAATTGCTGCTGTAGAAACATACCTAATATCATGTACCTGCAGCCAAACTCTCTGGTCGGTCCCTCATATTTCAGGACCGTGTCAGTATCAGGGTTGTATCTGGAACGGGTTATCTGCATCCACCGATTCCTATCCAGCGCGTCTCTTCTGATTTTAGAGGACGACGAAAGATGTCGAAATGAGAGTCGGAACCAACGACTTTACGTACTTTTCAAGCCACGTGGGTATCACACGGCCATCTCCTAAACTCGGGGCTACTATTGAAAAATTTTGACTATAGAAAAACCCAACAGGACGTTTTTTTTCTACCCGGAAATCGAACCCGAGACCTCGTGCTCAGCAGTCGTGTTTGTGACCACTCGACCAACGACGCAGTTCCAAATTCCTCAACGCTGTAGGCTGGTAATTAAGACTCACCAGTCTCTTGGAAACACATTTTGTTATTACGAATGAGCCCGCTCTTGACCTCGACCACACCTGATGGTAAGTGTAAGATGAGGTCTACCATCGAACGAGCGAGCCCAGAAAATGCCTATTCACTCTTGCTTTAAAGGCTGACGGGTCATATGTGGCAGGGAACACAGAAGCCGGCAGAGAGTTCCACACCTTGGCTGTGCGCACAATGAATGTTGAAGAAAAGCGCTTAGTACGACAAGACGGTATATCGACCAAGTGTGGATAGTATCCTGCGGTACGGCTGGTAGATCGGTATTAAAAGGGGGATGAAGGGATTAGGTCGTGGAGCTCCTGCGCACACTCTCCGAAGTACAATCTGTAGAAGATTTTTCCAGTCCACTAAGCCAACGTAGCAATGCCACCGCTTTGGAACGTTGTTTCAGGCCCTAGTCGTAAAAGAAATCAGTGCGTCCCTTACGGTTGCGGTGAGAAGTTTCGGCTCAGCAATGTTGCCAGACATTTGACGTCTGACACTCAAAGACTTTCTAGCATAAAATTAATATAACACACACGAGAAGAAAGCAGTGGTGCCGTGGTTACAGGCACGACCATACGACTAACAATATTTAGAGCATGTTTTTGAACTCAGCCTGCCTGAGTTTTATTGAGAATAATTTTCATCATCACCACTACTCTTGAAACGATGAACAAACACATCGTGTAGAAACCGGTACGTCTTAGGACCACAAAATCCGATTGACATGCGACGTCAACCAATATGCCCGCGTGGTGGATTACGGCTCATTTTCTCTCTAATGCTGCAGCCACACTATCGTGATAACGCGAAGATTAGCGTTGTCGAGACACGTCTGGCCAAAGAATTCGTCCTATCGTGAATCATCTTCGCGAATACGAATGCCTGTCGCGCTGCTGTCGTTAAATTGCCACACATCAAAGGGTTTTGTCGCGACAAAGTTCGTGCGGTTGGCTATACTTCGCGCGCTTTAGTTGACTGGTTCACGTTCTAGATTATCGCGACGTCGTAAAGTTTTTTTTTTATGTGGCCAAGCACTTCGTCATGGATCGAACACGAACTTTTATCGTTATGTCAACGCGAACACGAATAAATCTTCGCCTTCAAGTCTGGCCGTAGCAATTGGAGACCTGTGTCGCAGCAGTGTGAACGTAATAGGCTGATTATTTATGCCCATTGTATCACCCTTTTTGGTCGTTAAGTCCTTATTAGTTTTACTGTTATGGTGTACAATAATAGTACATTCTTAACATTGTTCACCGAGAGGAGAAAGTGACCGATTACCGTCGAGGGTGTCGTTTGAAGCCCGAGCCGTAGGCGAGGGCTTTAAAACACCCGAGATCGGGAATCGCACTTTCTCTCGAGTGATACATAGTGCTTTATACTACACCTACGAGGAAAATAAAAAACTAAATCTAAAACTAAATCCTCAAACAACACACAAATTGAAAATGGCGCCAATGGCGTCTGCAATTTTCACATGTTCTTTTTTCAAATTGTTTATCCTGCCGCCGCAGGGTCGCACTGCCAGCCCGACACCATCCAACACACAGCTAGTGGCCAGTGTCATTTTGCGAACTTGGAGATAAAAACTCACTGTAAAACTTTTTGGCTTTTGATATTTAGGTTACCGGCGCATAGTCTTACCCAAAATTAAAAAAGAAAAACCACGTAAGAAATGGATTTTCATACACTTTTCTCTCCCGCTCAGATGCGTTTTCTCCCCGCATATTTGTTCGATATGCAATGACGTACTTTCTACCGTAAATTTGATAAAGTATCAAGGTACTTTACAAGCAGGTGTAGTATAAAGAATATATCTATCTATCTCTGTAAATACTTACGAAAATAAAATATTGCAGCGTCTAGTCTGAAGATGATTTTGGGTCCCAGATTTCTAACGCCACGTAAGTAAGTACATCTCATTTTAAAGGCTTTTAAGTCTAAGTTTTTCGCCCTGAACTGTTGCTATTTAGACAGGTCTCAACGAATGAAGTTCAATTAATAAAAGATATCCAATAAGTTCTCCGTCTTATTTAATCTGCACTCATCTACTTGAGTTATAGTTAGTTTTAGATTTAAATTAAACTGGTAGCTAACTGCTGTGCCAGCCGGTCATTTAGCGGTCACATCAATCACACACAATTAATTAATTGATAGATAAGTAGAATATACTTTATTGTACACCAAAATTACACTTGATTGGAATTGATCATCAATTCATTCATTCCATTTCAAAATGGATTGGCTCTCAATACGGTAAAGTAAAAGACCATAAAATAAATTAATAGTTTTTAATAACTAAGAACACGCTTTTAAAACGATCTAATGAGCCCAAACTCGATATGTTTACTTGTAGGCAGTCCAAGGTTCCATCAGCCACCTTCCGATTCCATCATCAGACCAACTCAATGGTACCATAATATTGTATTGTCATCTAATCTACATATACTTGCCAAGTTTCATGATGATACAACAAGAAGAAGTGCGTGTAATTCAGATTCTTAGATTTTATTACATAGTTACAGCTCGACCTAATAAAAGAGTATTAAAAAGGAATACGCATATTTTGTAACTAAACATTTGACATGTATTTAGCGTACTAGATGCGCATTGTGCATCACAATACAAAGAGTACACTCACACACAGAAAGACGGCCTGTGCTCCAACGATGAAAATAAATGCTGGTTGGATAATGAAAATTATCTGCATTGATTTAATATCATATCTCAAAGGAAAGTGGATAAATATAATACATATTTTTATTTGTTTTAATTCCAGTACTGGCTATTAATCACGACTCATAAAAACTGCTTCGATCAAATTACTGTCTTGTTGGTTTAATTGCTAACCATAAATGCTAACGCGTATGTCAGGAATCCAATTTGAAAATAATCTTGTAATTCTTGACTAACATGCGTAATTTAGAGAGTGTTTTCGTCAATATATTTTATGAAGGAAGACACTTTAAACCATTTTTCGTTAATCCTCTTTCATAACCACCAAGACCCGAATATAAAAGAATGGCCAATTAGTCCAAAACTTTGCTCTTCATCATTCAAGATTCGGAACTTGAAGAACAAACGTGATTTTGACGGCCTTTATGTTCATCGTCAGTCTCTTCACAGTTTTGTATTAACCGTACGAAATACTTAAAACATTTATTTATTTATTTATTTATTGACTTTGACATAAGTTTTACAATAGCATGATAGGAATCTGTAACACTTGCGCTAGTATACACTGTGTTGCAGGTGTTACTGTCTTCCCCTTAATATATAGTAACAATATTCTTATATCATACAGAAAAACTTTGAAAGTGAAATTTAAAGCTAGAGAAAATAATATAAACTAATAATTTAATGAAGTTAATTTAACAATCGTGTTGTCATGCGAGTTTATGTGTGTGTGTATATCTGTGAATGCATTTGTGTGTTTAAAAAATTGTTTTGTTGATTAAAAAATTTATAGATGTAATAAAAAAATCTATTGAAAGAAATACTTCCAGTTAACTTTATTTTGGTAAATGACTCATGATAATGATAATGATGTTATCACTTATTTTAAAAATAACAGAAAAGAATAAAAAATAAAAAAAACTTTTTAGCAAAAAATAGAACCGACTTCCATATAAAAACACTACAAAGGCAAAAATAACTTTAATTTCGGAAGGCGGTGTCAAAAACGAAAATATATACAAAACTACAGACACCGCCTTCCGAAATTAAAGTCATTTTTGCCTTTGTAGTGTTTTTATATGGAAGTCGGTTCTATTTTTTGCTAAAAAGTTTTTTTTCACGCTTGTTAGTGGGTCGGTTTGTAATTTATCTAGTTACAAAAGCCAAAATGTCAACTATCACCTTTTACAAAATATTGCTTTTCCCGGTGCAGAGCCGTTAATTTTTGAGGAGTTCTCCTGGTACACACCATCAGCTCTACTTCACCATATGCATTGTGACGAGCATAAAGTGCTTAACATCTATATTCAAGTAATCTAATCGCTATCAACGAAATACTTATTACTGAGTAGTTTCGGTGGCCATCTGGGATTGTCATCATCAGTTCCACTTCCTCAAAAGGTGCTTTTCGAGAGCAACTGCACAAGGTACTATAAGAAATACCCAAAACGCTATAGGTGTGTCTATAATATTTGAAGAGTGCCCTCGATTTCTCCATGATCCCATCATCAGATCCAAACGTGACGCAAATGGGACCAATTAGAAAGTATACCCTTTCAAACAAAAAAAGAATTTTCCAAATCGGTCCAGCCATCTCCGAGTTATGAGGTAACATACAGAATATATTCCCTATAATATACATTCAACAATATATAGTTTTATTAGATTTTAATATCACTGTTTACTAGTTCAAAAAAGAATTCTAAAAACGTGTTTTGCAGGAATACCTGGCCTTAAGAACTCAAACAGCTCTGCCCGCATTTCAAATCATTGATATCTTCAATTCAATCAAATTTGATCTACTTTAAATGAACAACGTACCTAACTTTAATTTAAATGGAGTAAGGAATAATGTAATGTAAATAACACTGAATTTGGTTGTAAAAGATAACTCCGAGTAACTATTATATCTTTTAAATAATAAGTAAAAGATAAAAATGGTTACTGGGAGTTATCCTTAAGAGATAGATAAACATATACCATTGTGGATATTTGCTATGCAAATGTTAAAGGTCGTTCCGTAACATATATATACGTATACCTCAGAAAGGTAAATGTTAACGCACAAAAATATGGTCTTTACGCCCTTACCTACATAAAAATCTTTTAAATATTCGGCTTTTCTTCACTATAATATACATGTGTTGTATACATAAGTATATAAACCATTCTCTTGAATCATTATGTCTATTAGTTAAAAAAAATTTTTAGCAAAAAATAGAACCGACTTCCTTATCAAAACACTACAAAGCCAAAAATAACTTTAATTTCGGGAGTCGGTGTTATTGGTTTTGGATTTTCTTTTTTTTCACACCGCCTTCCGAAATTAAAGTCATTTTTGCCTTTGTAGTGTTTTTATATGGAAGTCGGTTCTATTTTTTGCTAAAAAGTTTTTTTTCACGCTTGTTAGTGGGTCGGTTTGTAATTTATCTAGTTACAAAAGCCAAAATGTCAACTATCACCTTTTACAAAATATTGCTTTTCCCGGTGCAGAGCCGTTAATTTTTGAGGAGTTCTCCTGGTACACACCATCAGGTCTACTTCACCATATGCATTGTGACGAGCATAAAGTGCTTAACATCTATATTCAAGTAATCTAATCGCTATCAACGAAATACTTATTACTGAGTAGTTTCGGTGGCCATCTGGGATCTTCATCATCAGTTCCACTTCCTCAAATGGTACTTTTCGAGAGCAACTGCACAAGGTACTATAAGAAATACCCAAAACGCTATAGGTGTGTCTATAATATTTGAAGAGTGCCCTCGATTTCTCCATGATCCCATCATCAGATCCAAACGTGACGCAAATGGGACCAATTAGAAAGTATACCCTTTCAAACAAAAAAAGAATTTTCCAAATCGGTCCAGCCATCTCCGAGTTATGAGGTAACATACAGAATATATTCCCTATAATATACACTCAACAATATATAGTTTTATTAGATTTTAATATCACTATTTACTAGTTCAAAAAAGAATTCTAAAAACGTGTTTTGCAGGAATACCTGGCCTTAAGAACTCAAACAGCTCTGCCCGCATTTCAAATCATTGATATCTTCAATTCAATCAAATTTGATCTACTTTAAATGAACAACGTACCTAACTTTAATTTAAATGGAGTAAGGAATAATGTAATGTAAATAACACTGAATTTGGTTGTAAAAGATAACTCCGAGTAACTATTATATCTTTTAAATAATAAGTAAAAGATAAAAATGGTTACTGGGAGTTATCCTTAAGAGATAGATAAACATATACCATTGTGGATATTTGCTATGCAAATGTTAAAGGTCGTTCCGTAACATATATATACGTATACCTCAGAAAGGTAAATGTTAACGCACAAAAATATGGTCTTTACGCCCTTACCTACATAAAAATCTTTTAAATATTCGGCTTTTCTTCACTATAATATACATGTGTTGTATACATAAGTATATAAACCATTCTCTTGAATCATTATGTCTATTAGTTAAAAAAAAATTTTAGCAAAAAATAGAACCGACTTCAAGTTCAAGTAATCTAATCGCAATGCACGAAATACTTATTATTGAGGAGTTTCAGTGGCCATCTGTGATCTTCATCATCAGTTCAACTTCTCCAAATGGTACTTTTCGGAAGCAACTGCTCAAGGTACTATAAGAAATACCCAAAACGCTATAGGTGTGCCTATAATATTTAAAGAGTTCCCTCGATTTCTCCAGGATCCCATCATCAGATCCTGATTTCGTAACAATGGGACCAACTAGAAAGTATACCCATTATAACGCAAAAAGAATTTTTGAAATCGGTTTAGCCGTCTCCGAGTTATGAGGTAACATACATAAAAAAAAAATTCAAGACGAATTGAGAACCTCCTTTTTTTGAAGTCGGTTGAAAAGTGCATTCAAAATGCGTTCAAATTCAAGCGCGGCTGGAAATTACTTAGTAACGATTTTTAAATTAAATGTAATTTATCAACCCCGTCATACTCACGCTGCGGAGACATTTGTGTCCCATCAATTGGAAAATCAGTTAAGCATCCGATTATGATAACACAAACCAATACTTTCTTCCATAGGATGTGGTCCCTTTGGCGCGCGTGGAGCGTGCTGGCCTGCGCGTACGCAGTGGCGGGGCAGCGTCTGGACCAAGACGCCATGTTGTCTCCGCGTCCGGGGCGCGTGCGGGACCGTGAGCTCGCCAAGACGGACGAACCCACCTGCGACCAGTTGAAGGCAATGTGGAGGTATGTTACACTTCGTTAGACGGAACCCCCAAAAACATAAATAGACCCCCACTGATTTCTATATATTCTAGCACTTAGGCCGCGAAATCGTTCGCGTGGATTTCGAATTAATCTATAGCACTTACCAATAACGCGCCTTCAATTCAGATCAACAATTCCGGCGATTATCGCCTACATAGAAACTTATAAAACTAACGGATTTTTCAACAAGAACTTTGTTTTCTAAAACTAAATAAAACGAAAGAATTTAGAGGAAAATGAATAAAATTTTTATTGTATTACAAAGAGAAAAGTTTGGCAATTATGAATGAAAAATGATTTCTGGCAAATGTCCACCACAACCACGCTGACAGATGTTGATTATTTCATCAAAATTTTCAATTACTTTTTGGCAAAATGGAGGGTCTATTTCGTTAATGACATCACGGATTTTGAGTTTTAAGGCTGCAATCGATTCGATTGGCTCCGTATAGACTCTGTCTTTAACATTGCCCCACAAAAAATAATCCAGTGGTGTTAAATCACACGATCTGGCTGGCCACTTAACAGGTGAATTTCGCGAAATTATGCGATCGGGAAATTTGGTTTGCAATAAATTGATCGTTCACTGTGTGACATGTGGCACCGTCCTGTTGAAACCACATTTCAGTAATATCCATGTCATCAATAATAGGCTAAAATTTAGTGGATAACATCTCGCGATAGCGTGATCCATTGACTGTTACCACATTTCCAGCCTCATCTTCGAAAAAAAACGGCCCAATCACGCCGCCAGACTGCATAGCGCACCACACAGTGACACGTTGAGCATGCAAAGGCTTCTCATTAATTCCTTTAGGATTTTCATAAGCCCAAATGCGGCAGTTTTGCTTGTTGACGTACCCTGACATATGAAAATGTGCTTCGTCTGAAAAATGTTTTTTTCAGAAAAACCAGCAGGTTGTTCCTGAATGAACTGAGCGAATCTACGGTGATTTGAATGGTCGGTCAGCTTCAATTCCTGCACCAGTTGAATCTTGTAAGGCTTCAAAGCCAAATTCTTTTGCGGAATTCCCCATGTTGTGCTTTTGGATAACCCCAATTGTTAAGAACATCGTGAAATTGACAAATTTTGATCTTCCTCAACACTGTGGCTCACGGTGGCGATGTTTTCTGTTGAACGACTCGGTCGAACACGTGTTGGCGTTGGCACATTTTGTACCGAGCCTGTCGATTCAAATTTCGCGACCAAATTCTTAATAGCGGTCTCAGAAGGACGATTATGTTGTCCGAAAATATCACGAATTTTACGAAATGTAACTTTAACAGAACGACCATTTTCATAGTGGATTTGAATTATTTAAATGCGATTTTCGAGCGAAATTGAATTCATTGTAACAATTGCCAAAGCACCTACTACAAATACCGCCAAAAACTAAATGTCAAAACTATCACGTTCTTAATGTTGCCCCAATTGAAAAACAAAGTTCGTGTTAAAATACCCTGTATATACTTGATTAAAAAAACAACTTCGTTCATATAAACTATTGTTTATATAAATCCCGATCCTGTGGGGTTTCCTGTGCTAATCCGGAGATTACTCTGGACAAACAGAATACATGCAACATTTGAAATAGTGTCATTGAGTTCTATTTTAATGTTAATAAAACTGTGAGTACCTACTTGAGAAAACGCTGTTATGTTGAAATCACAGACAGGCACTTCAATTTTATTTATATGTATAGATATGTTCCTACATAGATAATGTATAGATAACTACGAATCGAAGCATAAGCGGGAGTATGAGTTTGAGCACCAATTTTTTGAGCACCAAAGGCCCTAAGCGTATATTGTGCTTGTTCGTATGAACTTAACTTAATCAACTTATAACATTCTCACTCCTGGACACACGCTTCCAATCTAAGAGAGCATTTGCTCTCATAGATTGGAAGGCCTGTCACCGATTATGTCGGTATAGTGGTTAGTGGCCCTGACTGCTATGCGCAAGGTCGTGGGTTCGATTCCCACCTAGGACAAATGTTTGTGTGATGAGCACGATCATTTGTTCTTTGTCTGGGTGTAATTCATCTATAATATGTATGTATTTAGAAATATATAATTATGTATGTTTATCAGTTGTCTGGTACTCATACCACAAGCTCTGTTTAGTTTGGGACTAGATGGCGTTGTGTGAAAGTTGTGGAATATTATATTATATTATTATTATTATCTACCTTGCGGGCCCAGTGCAGGGTAGTGGATGTCACATGTCTTTAAATTTTTGAGCCTAGGATATGCTGACTCCCTAAAATGTCTTCCACGCCGACTTGAAAGCAGTAGCGATGATATAACACAAAGTAATTTATTTCTTATTTATTTATTTATTCAAAAAACACAATACAAGCTCACAGTAAAACCAAAACGCTTATATGTTAACAATTCATTATTAAGACATAAGGGAAAAATTTAACTATTGTAGGTAAGTGACTACTACTATATAGTACTAATGGGCCTGGCTGAGTTCGCACCCATGAGCCTCTCTCTAAAATTCGACCTAAAATTAATTTCTCAACAAAAAGGCTTCAATATTTTAACCCTGAACTTTTGAATGAAGGCCAGGACTAATTGAGTTGTATGTACACTACCTAACACTATTACCTACACAGCAAGTAATTTAGTATAATTAAGTTTACAAAACCAGGTCCTGAAATAAATGAAAGTAGGTCTTGCCGCTGACTCGCTTTATTCCACAACCCGTCGACAACCCTACTGGTACGCAACGAAGTTTTGGGGCTACCCCATAACTGTCGACCTATCCAAATGTCTTTACTTCGGCATTGTTCGTAAAATCGTTGAGCTCCTTTGTTCCAATTTTAATTGAATTATAATTATATTAATAATATTGATATACCACCAAGCGTACTCTTACATACTCAGCTTAGAGTTAGAGGTCCAGTATGTTCTTACCTATTTAAACAATTATATTGTTAACCGTTACTGCAAATCGCATAACTTCAGTCAGTTATAAGCCAAATAGGGGTCACAAACATTTTTGCAACAACCCCAAACTCGCACTCAAAAACAACAAGACAAACAAAACCACACAATCCTCTTGATATCTCGCGAAATTTTTCTCCATATTCGAGAAACGCCTTAAGTCGTAACAATAGGGTACCGATAAAATATCATCTTAGCTTTCATTTACATAATTGCCATTTCTACCCTCTAGGGGAATAATGGCCTGTATCGGTCGCTTCTCCCCTCAAGTCAGATATTCTGATAAATTGATACTTTGATAGTAATTGTTTCGAATAGACCCGCCGAACTTGATTTAATTTGGCAAGTTATTGGAAGATATTCGATGTCGCTTTAAAGGAAAATTTTTCGCGTAGCATTGAAATGATTTAGGAATATTTTATGTAACCTTTTTATAGTTATACGCAAGAGCTGGGTTTTCATTTTATACTAATATTATAAATGCGATAATCTGTCTGCCTGTAGGTAACCGACTTTGATGAAATTACCTATTTATACCTTTATTTGGTCTGAGTTTATACCTATTAAATACCTACCTACTTATTTATTAAACGTTTAACTAAAAATGCATTCAGAGGTAATATATACATATATTCAACAAATTTTAAGCTGTGGTTACCAGTATGAATCACTTGATATTTGATAATGTTTGGGGTATCGAGTTAGGTAGAATATTATTTATTGTAGGTACACAAAAAATACTATCTAATTTATAAATATCTCGCGTCTTAGTGTGTGTTACCGAAGTCCGGCGAAACGGCTTGACTGATTTTTATTTTTTTGTATATTTTGTAGGTCTAAGAATAGGTCGTAGGCTATTTTTTTTAACTAGAAATCCATACTAATATATCTAAAATTTGTTTCTTTGAACGCTTTAATCTTCGGAAGTACTGGGTGGATTTTGATGAAATTTAGTATGAAGGTAGCTAGAGGCTAATTTTTACCCAACTGCAAAAAAGGGTTATGTTTTTATCGTAATAAAGTCCACGAGGGCGACTTCTTGTAATACATATGGCAAAACAACGTCTGCCAAGTCAGCAAGTATTTTTTTTATTTATTGTTGACAGATGCGGTCCTACTTATATCATAATTGTATAAAACTATTGGTTTTTCCTAAACTTTCGATTAAACCTAGTCTTCTAAATCAATCCCAGGGCTATCTTAAAATTATCGCTTTTACATCCTCTATCTTTTTTGTAACCAGTACGGTAAACATATTAAACAATTACTTTCATTGTGCGTACGGCCAAGGAGTGGAATTCCTGCCGCAGTCTATGTATTCCGATAGCTATAACCTAGGGGTCTTTAAGTCAAGAGTGAATAGGTTACTTTTAGGTAAGCGTGCTCCATCTTCGACCACATCATCACTTACCATCAGGTGAGATGTTAGTCAAACGCGAATCTACTGCCAATAAAAAAGAAGGCTGCCGAGGTTCTTAGATAGGAGACCATTAGCGTATCGAGATGTCTCTGTTCCTTGGAAAGCACGTTAAACGGTTAACTTAAACCGTTAATCCGCTGGTCCCGGCTGTCATTTATGCATCTTTGACAGTCGTTACGGGTAGTCAGAAGTCAGAAAGTCGGACACCAGTCTTGCCAAGGCATTACCCAGCTATTGCATCTGATTAGACTTGAAGCTGACTCAACTAAGTCGGGAAACCCTAAACAGATGACAGCGGACATAATATAGAATGTTTTACTTAAAACATTTTCTTTTAAATCAGTAATACAATTTGATATTTGCTAGCTAAAGCCTGCAATACATGTTGGCGGAGCGTAGGCTAACGCGAGCGTTGGCAAAAGGGTACAAGGCAAGAAATAATGTCCACACGTTCGACAAGTTCGTCGAACGCCAATGCAGACGACCATTGTAGAAGAGGGTCTGTAGAGCTGCCCACACGTTGACCTAGCGCAGGCGAGCGCCTTTGATTCGTGACCAAAAACCGACACCGATTCGAAGTGAGGCAAGTGATCACGAGCAACGGCGAGCGAAGACAAGTTGCACCAAATGAGCTCTATACACGTTGGTGCTGGCCTCCACTCGGCCAACTAGGCAAGTGACACCGAGCGATAGCAAGACAAGGCAAATATACCGTCTACATGTTGGTATTGGCCTTCACTCGACAACGCTCGGCCAACATGTATTGCAGGCTTAACATTTCTTCGCGTTGATAAGTACGTTTTCTTGTTTCCATAGACAAACTGAAAGTTAATTTCTTATCTAAAAGTTTTCTGTCGACTAAAAGTTTACCTGCAAGTTAGTATCCTCTTTTTAGGGTTCCGTAGTCAACAAGGAACCCTTATAGTTTCGCCATGTCCGTCTGTCTGTCCGTCTGACCGCGGTTTAGCTCAGAAACTATTGGTACTAGAAAGTTGTACTTTGGCATGAGTATACACGTTAATGACGCCGAAAAAGTGATAAAATAAAATTTTGAAAAAAACAATTATTTAGGGTACCTCCCATGCATGTAGTGGGATGATATTTTTATTTTTTTCGTTCTTTTCATAGTGTGGGATATCGTCGTATAGGTCTTTCAAAAATATTAGGGGTTTGGTAAGACCGTTTTTTGAGTAAGTAAACCGTTCGTGACTTATCAAGCTTTAAAGTACCAATTTTCGTTAGAGTCAGGTGTCCTCCCCCTCTATCAACTAAACGGTTGTAGTTAGAAATTCAAATGTCACAGCAGTAGTACCTATATATAACGAAATTCAAAGGAAAACTATCACACATAAGTGGGCTTTACAAGTTTACGAGTAATAGTCGACCAATTGTATTTGACTCGAAAATTTCGAACAACTCTATAGAAATGTCGATAGATGGCGCTAAGCGCCAGTTGTATCGTGCTAGTTTCTTGTGACGATTGAGTAGTGTAGCTGTGTCCGTATTTAAATTCAAAACACCGGCTATGACAAGTTTTATACAAATCTCTAAAAAAAATTAAAACTTTCCGTGCAAAATTGTCGGATCAGGTGAGGATTTGCATAGGAAGTCAAATTAGTTAGGTAGTCATGCTTGGCTTTTAGTTAGAGCATGGTACGAAACGATCAGTCAGTGAATACGACACGCACTTGGCTGTTATAAAAACTACGGAACCCTACACTGCGCGTGGCCCGACACGCACTTGACCGGTTTTTCTTTATCTACTAGCGGAGTCCCGCATTCTCGCTATCTTGAGTTATTCTACGGGAAAAGAATACTTTTATTTATTTAAAGTATATAGTATAATCGTATCTGGAGTTTTAGAGGTAATCTATATCTAATAATAGAGAGTGCTAGCTTACAAGGAGTGAACAATTTAATTTTATTATTTAAATATTAAATAATCTGCCTATAACGGCCCCACGGCTGGATCAAAAGCCTCCGCTCTACGGGACATAATTCACAACGCAGATATTTGATCTCGCATGTCTTCGGATATATCGATCCTAGTCCATGCTGGTTATATCACTATATGAATATATAGTGATATAACCAGCATGGACTACACCATACTTCACCGTTTAAAGAGCAGCGCTGATGATGGAAAATACATAAAATAATATGCCTACCTTTTGCCTGGCTTTATAAAATTATAACCGCCGTAATATTCGGATAACCGTCCCATCGGGCTATGAGATTTCAGGAACAGAGAGTGCACCTATGAGTAATTATTTATTTATTAAAACTTTATGCAACACAAAATGTACAAAGTCGGACTTAATGCCATAGGCATTCTCTACCAGTCAACCATGGGTGGTGAAGAGATAACATGGCAGTTGCATAAAAAAAGTAAACTAAGTAGATAATATATTCATTAATAACTAAAATAGACTTACATACATATTTATCATAATATATAAGTACCAAATATATATAATATATTAATAAAAGATATGACTTCAGAAAACCATGACCGGTTTAAAATCACTTACAAACTCGCTATTCTCCAATTAAATACTGCAAGCATTTTATCGTTCAATATTCTCGATTTTTAATAGTACAGGCTTGGAATAGTGCCCAAAAAATGGCACTTAGTCATCGAAGTAGGTACATTATCCGGTCAGGAAGTGTATTAAAGTACACTTCTGCCCACAAAATGGTGTATATGTGACGTTGTGTTTAATAATGATATATACATAAGCATATAACTTTTTTTACTAACTGGCTCAGTGGTCTAATGGTCGCAAGCGCGACCATTGAGCAAGAGGTCTTGGGTTCGATTACAGGGTCGAGCAAAAATTGCAATTGAGTTTTGCTATTTTATTTTTTCTATTTTCTCAGCCCAGAGTTTGCAAAATTAGCGGTGTAGTATCCCCGTGCCTCTGAAAGTACGTTATATAAGAATAAGAATATTTATTTGCATAAAATATGGTACATTATATGTAATAGGCTAGTTTCCTGTGTTACAAAATAATTATATTATTTAGTCCATTAGGTAGTTTTTCAATAAATATTGGTCACGTATTTTTTGCTTTTTCAAGTCAAGAAAAATTCACAAAGATGGAAAGCTTCAAAGTACAGAAGTGGGGGCTGCTGACGTCACACCTTGCTAAGAATTATACCGAGGTGTGACGTCACGCGAAATTTGAACTCACTGTATCGTCTTAATTTGTCAATTATTATTAATTTATTACATGAAAAAATAAAAAATATGTATCCAATGTTTTTTGTTAAACTACGTGACGGACTAAATAAAATATTTTAGGAAACTACCCTATTATATAGATCATTCATGTTTCGCCATTTGTTGGCATACAAATATTTATGAACAATAATTTATTTTATACAACGTGTAACGGAAAGGGTATATAAATACCAAGAGCACGGTTTCTTTGGATGATATCAAACGATATTGGAGAGGGTTTTTTAATCCTATCATCTCCTTTCTCGCGCCGACAAAAAAACACCGCTTTTACGCTAGGCTACTACAGTACTAGGCGCACAGAATTACGGAAAAGATTTATCGTGATATTTGTAAGTAACGTGAAAAGTTATTGACGTACGTAGTGCGGTGACACGATTGTTATGATTTCAATTTAAGAAACTTACGAAACCGAAAATTGGTAGGTATAAATTTTTAGAGTATTTTATTTTGAGTTGAAACCCTTCCAATATCGTTTGATATCATTCAAAGAAGCCGTGCCCTTGGTATGTATATACCCTTTCCGTTACACGTTGTATATTATACACATGCTTACTTAATATAAATCGTTAAGTTGGTCCTGCTCGTGATATCTCTCCGGTTGTGTCGGATTACTATACTACTACTACTGTACTTGCGCACATACTTGTGCACTATATATAATATTTCCTGCACAGATAGCTTACCTATGGTGAGATAGACCGCCATGACCGGAATCAGCTAGGAGGACTATTATATTCACTCCTTTATCTGCGTCAGTGACGTTCTCCATCCTTCGACACCTATTATGAGGAGACTTTTATTAGTTTCCTAGCTGTACCCAGCATGCGTTGTAAAGTGCTAAATCATAAAGTGTTTTCATTTCACTGTTCATTGATTTTGTTGTCCTAAAATCTTCTCGAGCGTCCTCGGAACAGCTTGCCTAAGTGACCAACATAAAAAGATTGATATTTATTTAAATAGATGATTTTCATACAGGATTACAATAAATATGAAAAAACTGTAATAACGGACAAATACAAGCCTAATTTATATAATAAACAGTCGACGAGTCAACCGTGGAGGGCGAAACTCTTGTCGAGTGTGGTTTGTTTGCATGCGGTAGGTTTTTTATTTCATCCCTTCTGCATATATTTGCAAGCGGGAGAGTGATGCTGCATACTGCATGCAATATTGAACATCTAGTTCTGGGTGGAATTAATATCAGGTATTTTTCTGAAGTATTTTTTAGTTTAGTATGGATTTCCGCAAAGTAACGCCTGTTTCCTGTGTTGTGTTAAATTTAACTGAGCTAGAGCCATTCAAATTAGCAGACATAACTTGCTCGTTCCAAAATTCGAGACAATTACTAAGAATAAAGTTCATCAAGTCATCATCATTCAAGTTCAGGGATAAACTAATAATTTCCCTGTCACCACATTCAAAGCAAGTACCGTCAACAAAAGAGGTTATTATTATTGTACAGCGCGGCGCAAGCCGACGCTCGTAACTTTGTTGCCATGAGTGATAAACTTGTGCCAAATGAACTGCTGGCGTTCCTGCAGCAGAAACTGGACGTGATGGACGAGGTGTCCGCCATCCAGATCTGTGTCACGAACTTCAGCGAGGAAGACATTGCTGCTGCAAAGTTGCTGCTGTTCAGGTCGCTCGATAAAATCGACCAGATGGTGTCACGTCGGCGTGACGGGACGAAGAAAAGTGTGCAAGATATCATCACGCTTCTGAAGGCTACCGACCCTGACGACGTGCCGACGTTTGTGGCAAGGGATCTGTATAAGTTACCGCCAGTCACTTTCGACCATGTTGATGTTACAAGCCTATTGAAGGACATTGTGTCGTTAAAGGCTAGTCTATGTGATGTGCAGAGGAAGTTGGAGACATCCCATAAAACCGTCGCAGATCTGCGCACAGAGCTCGTCGAGTTGCGCAACACTGTGGTGTTAATTGGGTCACCGGCGCGTGTAAGTAATGTAAATACGCGCCGAGGTGTCGGCTACCTAGACACATCGGTCATGAGTTTTGCGTCAGCAGTTTTGTCGCCGGCGCCGATTGCTGAGACTGCGGTGCGCGCCGCAAGCGTGCCTCGTAGCCCCGTGCCTGTCCCCGCAGCTCCTCCCCGCAGCGCTGCCCGACTGACTACAACTTCTGACCCGTTGGTCACTGTGAGCAACCTATCTGCTCCCCCCGCAAAGCCCGGGCCTATAAAGGAAGTGGATCGGGCTGATGACGGCTTTGTGACGGTGCAGAGGAGGAAGCGTCGTCAGATTAGCTGTAAGAACCGCTGCGGCAAGGCTCCTACGGAGCCCAACGAGAAACTGCGTGCCGCGAAGCCGAATACTCCGATGTACATTTCCCGCCTTCACTACACCACTGACGCGGAAGACATCGTTACGTACGTGCGCCAAAGGCTGAAATACGCGCCGAGAGTGCAGTTGCTGGAGTCGCATCGCAATGTCAACTTCAAGGCATTTGTGGTGCGCATACCAACATTTTTCCTGCCTCAGGTGATGGAAGAAAGCTTTTGGCCGCAGGATGTGGTATTCCGCCGGTTTCGCGGACAAGTGCCACCAGAACGCAAAAAGACCTAGTGCAATTTAGTGATACTAACATAGTAAGTATTAAGTTTTATTTACTAACACTATTGTTATTATATCTTACTAATATTATAAACGTGAAAGTTTGTGAGGATGGATGGATGTTTGTTACTCTTTCACGCAAAAGCTACTGAACGGATCTGAATGAAATTTGGCAAGTAGATAGTTTACATCCTGGAATAACACATAGGCTACTTTTTATCGCGAAATTCCCACGGGATCGGGATTTTACGCGGGAAAACCCTCCTACGCGAACGAAGTCGCGGGCAAAAGCTAGTTATGTATACTTTAGGTTAAGGTATATATCTATGGGTCTTTGTAACCTGAAAATAAATAAATAATTATTATTATTATTATTAAGTTGAAATGACTAACAATCTACACATTCAGTATTCATTGTTACTAAAATAGTATCAGATCCTTATTCCTGGAACGGGTGGGCAGATGTATGCACAATATCTCGCCTCGATACCGATTTTTTATATGAGCTACAAAATATTCGCAAAGTTGGTAAAAAACACAGCATTATTACTGTCCAAAACTAAATGAAAAAGGCTTTTACTGAATATAAAGAATCTATGCGGAACACAAAACTTCGATTAAAATTCTTCATGAAAATGCTTCCAACTGAACCTGTTGACCACAGATGTTCAGTTGAAACCATTGGAAACATAAGCTTTTCCAAGTTCATACTCCTCTTTGCTCCATACATTTCCCTGCTCTGATTGTTTATCTTATTCACTCTGTTATGAATAGAATAGGTTATCTTGCATCTTGTACAATTTGTAATCGTTCAAACTCTTTGCGGGTAGTTACAAAAATTCCAATTGCCTGTAATGGCCACTATAAATCAGTTCCACGTTGGCCGTCTCACGCTTCACCCGTGACACGCATTATATTGTCTCATAATATTTATTCATAACATAAATTGAGGTACTCGTCTTCCGATTTCATTTTATTGATGTGAATAGAATCTGTAATTTTGTCATTAAAACTAAATATTTAATAAGAAACTGCTATGAGAATAAAATTACTCAACTTGACAATTCAATGTTTTAATTGAAAATCAAGTCAAGTCTGTATCTGTACCTATGCGGAATGAAATGCGATATCAGTAGAATTACAGTCATTAAGAGCCACATTTTATTTAATACTAGGATTGCATGCGTATGGAATAGTGAAATTTGAAATTTCAATAACAAAAAGTACCGTTTATATTATTTTGTGCATATTTACCCTCTAAATTAGATAAAAATATTGGATTTGCTTTAAAAAAATAAATTTCATTCTTTTAGGGTAATTATTAAAATACTTCCACATGCCTGTCATGGCCACCAGCTGTCAGTCTGACGTTGGTCGTCCCACGCTTCACCCGTGTCGCTGTGACACGCATCTTGCAATTTAAATTAATCACATTAATGGAGACGGAAGGTTACCTGTGGCTTTAACCCTTGTCCTTTGGTTAAATTTAATTAATGATATACTTTTAGAAGTGGTTTATTAAGTGATCTGTATTTCAAGATTAATGAAATTAAATATTAAAACATACCTAACCCATTCTCATCATTTTTTTTTTCTGGCGTTTTTAATGGCAAGTAGTATGTTGCATTTTTCTTATAACTCAAGCCGTGAACGTAACAAGATCAAATGGATTTTCTCTAAATTTTTTTAGTAATTTGTGATTAAATTGCTGTATAATGTTGGATATTGTATCGGTTCAATTTATGCAGCACCTTTTTTTAACTACAACTATACAGATAAAAGCAATATTGTTCATCTGTCTACCCTTTTTCTAGATTTATCAGAGCTGGCTTCCAGTCTAGCGAAACGCAGCACTAAATACTAGTATTTTACATGGAGTTACTGACTATTTCTGAACTCCACAACCCCGTGATTGAGTAAAACTATATCCATTCGCAACACATTTTGTTATTTTATAGCTTTTAACTACTCGTAAGGTCTGTCAAAGGCATTAGTCAAAGGTATACTAATGACAAACGGGACTAATGATCGAACTTACCTTTCAATACTTGTGATATCGAAATTAAAATTTCGATATCAATGATTCAATGAGCTTTAACTTATGTGTAATGCCAATCTAGTTGCTCCTTATAATCAAGTATTGCATGTCAACACGTGGATAATGTGGCTGCAATATTGTAAATACTAGTTATAAGTTTATTGTTAAATATAAGTATATTCTATTGTTTCTTTGCTGTCGGCCGGATTTCAGCCACGGCAGCTAGTCTCATTATGTATTCATTATGGAGCCATAATGCATCTTATAACATGGTGGACATCCCACTCATACGCACAAAACGTTTGGGAATAACTTCATTGTGCGTACGGCTAAGGAGTGGAATTCCCTGCCAGAGTCTGTATTTCCCGATAGCTATAACCTAGAAGTCTTTAAGTCAAGAGTGAATAGGTTACTTTTAGGTAAGCGTGCTCCATCTTCGACCACATCATCACTTACCATCTGGTGAGATGGTGGTCAAACGCGAACCAATTTTTATTTAAAAAAAAGCCATCTGCACCAGGAGATATCATAGTGCACAAGTATATACGCGAGTTTAGGCGTACTCTCTGTTCGTTTATACTCGTAGCCCACTGGGGCGGCAATCTGACACGACCGGAGAGAAATCAAGCGCAGGACCACACAGTACCAACGGCTTAAACGTGTTTTCCGAGGCACGCGGGTATCATCAACCAACTTTCAAAATCCGGGCTTCTACTGAGAAATTTCTAACAGAAAAACAGATAAACAATAACACTTTTTGCCCGACCCGGGAATAGAACCTGAGACCTCTTCTTCAGCAGTCGCGATTGCGATCACTAGACCATCGAGGCAGTTAAAATAGTATACTAAGGTGCTAAAGCATGCGGCTGCTACAATCTTTTAAATAAAAGCAATACTGATATGAACAAAAATTAATACTAACGACGTTTTCATCAAGAAAGTACTAATTGCCAAACAAAAATAAAACCGACTGAACATAAAATACAACAATTACATTAACCCTATAAACTTTGATTTCGAATCAATAAATACTAACATAACCTAATTCTAAACACTAAAGCACAATTGTTTACGTCTAACAGCCGTTACAAAGGATAGATTTAGACGTTCTATTGTTCTATTTATAACTCAGACCATAGAGTGAGGATACACCACAGAACATATATACCCTAGAGAGGGGGATACACCTCGGCGGCCACAGCTTTTATAGGTGGGATTTTGCCAATTGTGTCTTGTGTGTTGTTGTGTGTGTGTAATTGTGTGTTTCTTGCACGTTCTAATCCAAAGAGTTCTAAGTTTGGACGGGCCTCGATAGGGCTATTGCCTACCAAGGTTGCGAGAATGTTCTATAGAGACAATGCGGCCCTGGAATGCAAGGGCAGCTGAAGGATCAGGGTGGGTTTTTATTCAGTAGAAGTCTGACAAGCCCCTTCCACTCCACTCAGAGCGGGTAGAGGCATTCAATGATATTACCAACAAAATGCTTTAGGACTTTATGTTATTGTTTGACCACCATCTCACCTGATCCTTTATCTTTCTACTTTTGTCTGCCTAACCTTTTTTCCGAAGTTAAAATCATTAATGACTCCTCCGGGTAGTGGAAGGGTGTGTCGAATATAAATATATCCAGATTTTTTTTTATTAAAAATATGTTCGCGTTTGACCACCATCTCACCTGATGGTAAGTGATGATGTGGTCGAAGATGGAGCACGCTTACCTAAAAGTAACCTATTCACTCTTGACTTAAAGACTCCTAGGTTATAGCTATCGGGAAACAGACTCCGGCAGGGAATTCCACTCCTTAGCCGTTACGCACAATGAAGGTATTCCCAAAACGTTTTGTGCGTATGGGTGGGATGTCCACCATGTAACGAAGGCGCTTCGACATTTGTCTCGTAGTCCGATGATGGAACGGGCTTGGCGGAATTAGACTGTGTAATTTCATCGCACACTCCCCGAAATGTAACCGATAGAAAACCGATAGACTTGCAACTCGTCGTCGATAACAAAAATAATAATTATTTATTAATAATCCTTTTCATATTGTGAATATTTTTTCATATATATTCATTGAATTTTGCTAAATAGGTACAAGGGTCTTATTTTCATTATGCAGCATATGATTTTCAAACAAAAATAAAAACATTCAAGCTTTTTAAAGAGTAACCTACATGATTTTTCAAAATACCTATAGGGATTCTAAATTCAACTTCTCTATACGCATTTTTTTTTACTCTGTATTGACTTTTTATTCGTGCGACAACAACGTTTATACGCAATTTGAATTAAGAATCTGCTTTTTACTTTAGTCTTGTGGCTTCTACATTTGAGAAAAATTACCACAGACAAAGAATTATAATCTAAAAACAAAATCGTTTTCTAACATAGGATGGAGTTTCTAATTTATTGCAGGTACTTTATGCTCAGTGACGTAAACCAATTTAGATTTTGACCCTGTCCCTACCAACACCCTCTATAATAAATAGGTACAAGTTACTGGTGTTCTAAAATTAGAATGGCTTCGGAGTTCGGGTACCGACCCGGCTATTTTTGGCTATAATTAATTTTAATTAAACGGTAAATACCGTGAATTGCTAATACTACACCGCTGTCAAATCATTATGATATATAATGACATGAATATTTAACCTAGGTATTATATTATGCTTTTGCTTTTACTTATGCTACCCTTAATTATACGATACAATATTTCTTAGGGTTCCTTACCCAAAGGGTAAAAGAGGAACCCTATTACTAAAGCTCCGCTGTCTGTCTGTCTGTCTGTCACCAGGCTGTGTCTCATGAACCGTGATAGCTAGACAGTTGAAATTTTCACAGATGATGTATTTCTGTTGCCGCTATAACAAAAAATACTAAAAACAGAAAAAGAAACATATTTTAGGGGGCTCTTGTCCAGTAAACGTGATTTTTTGGCCGTTTTTAGGGTTCCGTAGCCGAATGGCAAAAAACGGAACCCTTATAGTTTCGATATGTCTGTCCGTCTGTCTGTCTGTTCGTCCGTATGTCACAGCCATTTTATTCCAAAACTATTAAGACTATACATGTGAAACTTAGTAGATAGATGTATTCTGTGAACCGCTTTCCGATTTTAAGAAAAATATTAAAAAATATTTAAAATAAAGGGGGGTCCCCATACATGGAACTAGAACTGAAAATATTTTTTTTTCATGAAACCTACGCGTGTGTGGTCTTTAAAAATGATATAAGGGTTTCTAAAACCACTTTTTCATAAAGTCAATCGTTTAAAAGATATAAGCTCCCAAAGTGGTAAAATGTGTGTCCCCCCCTCTAACTTCTATAATAATAGAGTGAAAAATCTAAAAAAATATATGTCTGTAGATCTTAATGTAAACTTTCAACCAAAATTAGTTTGAACGAAATCGGGTCAGCAGTTTTTGAGATTCAGCATATTTTCTAAAACCGCAAATATAACTTTGTAATTCATACAAACACTATGAAAAACAAAGTTATTTGGCGTGGTTACTACGGAACCCTTCATGGGCGAGTCTGACTCGCACTTGGCCGGTTTTAATAACAGAAGAGCTCGTGGCTAAATAATGAGAGCCAGACGCGTTGATCTGAGAAGTTAAGCAACACTTCTCAGGTTCAGTCTATGGGTGAGTGACCATTAAAACATATCGAGATGCCTTTGCAGTCTCGGCTGTCATGGAGGGACTCCCTATCTGAGCTCTATTCCCCAGTATCTGGGTAACTCGATACCCCTTTGCAAAACTGCTATCAGATTTTCTAGCTTCTGATTACCCGTAACGACTGTGAAAGATGTACCTACAAATGATAGCCCTGACCAACGGATTAACGTGCTTACCACGACGGAGGAAGTGAAGAGAATGTACATACACTACGTTTTAAAAGGCAGTGATAATATATGAAGATCCGAATGACGTTATTGCGACGCACGCTTTTCCAAAAAAAAAAATAAGAGTGGTACGCCAGTTCGAAAACACATTAAGTCGAAAACCGCTATATCGAATGACGTTGTCGCGAACACGCTGATTCGAAAAACTGTTTGAATGGTACGCTAGTACGAAAGTCTTGGCATTGAAATCCACTGTTGCAAATAGCATATTCCAATCTGAATTAGTCTGGGGATCGAATTCGCGACCCAGTGATTACCAAGACTTACCTACGCAACGATGATAAAACTGACATTGAGCTAGTTGTCTATACTACTAAGTATAAATGATTAATATTAGTACTTATTAAGAACACTCATTTAGACTTTTGTACTAAGGTACCATTTAAACAGTTTTTCGAATCAGCGTGTTCGCGACCACGTCATTCGATATAGCGGTTTCCGACTTAATGTGTTTTCGAACTGGCGTACCACTCGATTTTTTTTCGAAATAGCGTGCGTCGCAATAACGTCATTCGAATCTTCATATCACTCCCGTTTTAAAAGGAATATCGATAATTTTGTTATTTTTTTTTTTATTTCTATATTCTGCAGTATTTCTTTTGTTTTATAATTATTTTTACTCGCCAAACTTTACAGTTTAGGTATTAACAAGAATCTGTTAAGTCCCATCCCCTTCCACGGACCAACCTCGGCAAGCGTAGCTTAATCGTGGAGATCAATCCTGATATTATCGTCGGCGCAATAGTAAAGTAGCCGAACTGACATTATGCCTATTTTTTTTTTCTTAAATATAGAATTGCTATGATTACTGTTATTCCTACCTATACCTACTCATGTGCTGTTCTATCTTCCCTGTGGTAAAATAGGATATCTGTAACATTTTTCATTTCGAAGTTATTGACATTATTCCTGATGCTTATCTGCATAAAATCGTCTTTGTACAAAAGTAAACTTTTGTATGTCTCTTTTGTGTATCTTTGTCCAGTTTACATCTACAGAATATTACTACTTTTCGTAATAAAGTATCACAACCTAAGTTGTAGGTACATTGAATACTTTACTTTAATTCAAAGGCTAGTGAAAAGTAAATTTTACAATTACTAGCCTAATATTGGCAGATTGAATACTTTACTTTGGTTTATAAAGCAATCGAAATATTTAGCCTCGCTGTCATTTTAGTTATCTACCACTTTGGCTACTTCTACCATCTGCTTTAATTTATTATATAATTTAAAATTTATTAAATAATATTTCTAACAATATCTACTCAAAGCATTGACTCAAAGTATATTATTTTTGACTAATAAATTTACAAACTTGAAAAGATAGTATGTAAGTGCCAGGTTTTGTTTTCTTTTCGCTCTTGAAAAGTTTACTATTTCACCGACTTTATTTAGTCGAACAATAACAATACAACAAAAAACCGGTCAAGTGCGTGTCGGGCTACGCGCAGTGTAGGGTTCCGTAGTTTTTATAACAGCCAAGTGCGTGTCGTATTCGCTGACTGATCATTTCGTACCATGCTCTAACTACAAGCCAAACTTGACTACCTAACTAATTTACTTCCTATACAAATCCTCACCTGATTCGACAATTTTGCACGGAAAGTTCTCCGTCAATTGTGGATCGATTTTGAAAATATTTTTTTCTTTGAAATGGTATGCTCATTGTCACCAAATTAGAATTTGATGAAGGGATCCCATGGAAATCGAGAGAAACCCTCAAATTTTAAAGGCAATAGTATAGCGATTTTGGTATTTTTTATAGTAACTTGTGCATTTGCTCTCAGAAAGCACCATTTGGTAAAGCGGAACTGATGAAGGAGATCCCAAATGGCCACCGGAACTACTCAATAATAAGTATTTCACGGGTTGCGATTCGATTACTTTAAAAAGGTTGCTAAGCAATTTATGGTCGTCACAATGCGAATGGTGAAATGGAGCTGATGGTGAAATACCAGGAGAACTCCTCAACAATTAACGCCCCTGCATCGGCAAAAGCAATTTTTTGTAAAAGGCGATAAGCAAGTTGACATTAGGCTATTGTAACTTAGATAAATTATAAATAGAGCCACTAAAAAGCAAGAAATAAAAACTTTTTGACAAAAAAAACCGACCTCCAAAAAACACTACAATGTGAAAAATAACTTCAATTTCGGAAGTCGGTGGCAAAAAAACTAAAATACAGATCCAAAGACACCATCTTCTGAAATCAAAGTTATTTTTCACATTGTAAGTACCTAGTGGTTTTTTGGAAGTCGGTTTTTTTTTTTTGTTAAAACGTTTTTTTTATAAAACTTATTTAAATATGAAACTAGCGCGATACAACTGACGCTTAGCGCCATCTATCGACATTTCTATGGAGTAGTTCGAAATTTTCGAGTCAAATACAATTGGTCGACTATTACTCGTAAACTTGTAAAGCCCACTTATGTGTGATAGTTTTCCTTTAAACTTCGTTATATGTAGGTACTACTGCCGTGTCATTTGAATTTCTAAATACAACCGTTTAGTTGATAGAGGGGGCGGACACTTGACTCTAACGAAAATTGGTACTTTAAAGCTTGATAAGTCACGAACGGTTTGCTTAATCAAAAAACCGTCTTCCCTAACCCCTAATATTTTTGAAAGACCTATCCAACGTTACCCTACACTATGGGAAGGACAAAAAAAAAAATCATCCCACTTTACATGTAGGGGAGGTACCCTAAATAATTGTTTTTTTCCAAAATTTTATTTTACCACTATTTCGGCATCATTAACGTATATACTCATGCTAAATTACAACTTTCTAGTACCAATGGTTTTTGAGCTAAACCGCGGACAGACAGACGGACATGGCGAAACTATAAGGGTTCCTTGTTGACTACGGAACCCTAAAAAACTTAAACGATCAATATTGAAAAATCGACGATTTAGCAAACACATTGGTAATTAGGGTGAAAGCGCCAATAGTGCTTTAGAATAATAAGATTTAACGCTTCAATTTAGCGTGCACGGTCAGTAAGCCAGTCAAAATGTAAAACTGTCACTAGTACTTTGAAGGGTATTATCAGCTAATCTTTTTATAGAGAGGAGAATACGAGAGCCTCCTCAGATGTTGGTGGAGGCTATTATACCATTATCTATGACGACTATCGGCACAATGGTTGCTGTATCCACATCCCACATGTCAACAACCTCGCACGCCAGAAAGTTTCTTTATGTTTGTCAGCTTTCACGAATTTCTCGTCATGCGGGACCGCTATTTCAACAATCATTGATACGCTCTAATTGGTCTATCACCGATCATGATAGACAGATCACAGTACATTGTATTTTTACCATTTTCGAGAACTGAGTCGGGCGTATATCTATTGTACGGTACTTTATAAAGTAATTACAGTTCTCATTTTTGAAAAATAATTAAAAGCATACATTTCATTTTCAAGAATTCTGCAGTAAAACTTAATTGAGGAGTGCTTTTAGTTTGGTGCATTTTAAACAGTAAGCGGATTACGCAAAGCTATACAATAGAACCTAGTTTTCGCTGAAACTTAGTCCCCGGGAGTTCATAGAATCGTTCTCCAGTAAGCTGTTATAAATATTAATAAGTCCTTCAGGTGTTTTACATATTTAAAATAGATACCTACACCAACAGTAGGTACATACATATTGCATTAATTTAAATAACAAAAGGGATACAGGTTAGGTTTTAATTAACAACCAATTAAAAGTATAAACAACATTCGCATAAAATCAGCATTTATATATATGTTGAAAATAAAATGAATTCATAGAACTAAAAATATTATATAAACAATTTAAAAAGGGGTTTTTTTTTAATTTTTTTATTTAATTAATATATTTTATGTCGCGGCGGGGTATCGCTATGTAACAAACATTCTAAATGGCGATACCCCGCCGCGACTATTATTTTTTTACTTTTTATGGGATTTTTTTAAACTACTGCTAAGTATTTTTTGCGTAGGGGGTTTTTTAATTTTTTAATTTAGTTTTTATTTTATGCTTTTTAAACTTTTCACCTACCATAGTTTTTATCAAATATTTCATTTCATGCCACTTGGGTATATTTGACAATATTCAATTATTCATCCCCACTTTCACTCTCCATATCTAGTGATTAGCTGAACCGATTTTGATAAAACATGCCTGATTGTAATATACTCGTCATGTTCTTTCATTTGAGACCACTTGGGTATATTTGACAACATTTGATTATTCATCCCCACTTTCACCCCCCACAACTTTTAAACGGCTCAACCAATTTTCATCAAACATGTCTAAGAACACTCGCACAAAAGTCACCTTTAATACAAAAAAAAACTAAATTGAAATCGCTTCATCCGTTCGGGAGCTATGATGCCACAGACAGACACACAGACACGTCAAACTTATAACACCCCTCTTTTTGCGTCGAGGGTTAAAAATATATTCACAAAGCTTAAAAAAAACGTAGCTACAGGCGAACATGAATAGAATTTATAGGGCTTCGAAAAATTCTTCTACATTGCTGTCGATGGAATAAGTGCCCAGAACACTGGCTGCATTGCCACGTTGAATGGCAATGCTGATTCTCTGACTGAAGAAGCCTCTGGCCACGTGAAGAATTGACTGACTGTTATTATGCTATCCTTTCTATATTATCTATTTTTATTTTACTAGTAGTCGCTCCTAGACATTATCACGATAGGAACATAACCTCCGTAAATAAATAAATAATTTATTGAACATAAAAATATTACATCTTACAAGTGAAGCCCCTGACTCCAGGTGCTAGGCGAGCCTATGTTACAGGAATCAGGGTCCTACGCTATACGTTAATACACATTTAAATTTTTATGTAACAAATTACAAACAAAAAGTAACATTAGAAGATACTGAGAACAATTGATTGCCTATTCGACCTCCACAACCCAGTATCTAGATCACAGAAATCAAAAATACAGGAGAAGTGGTAAGGGGGCGTATCGGTGTCCGCGCGACATGGCCACAGGGCTCATGTCACAGGCAAGTGGCCGTCTCCGCGAACTAGTGCGCTTTCGACGGCGATCGTGATAACATATATGAATGCCGAGTTGTTCTGTGGTATCTTGTAAAAACTGAAGCCAAAATCAAATCTATGTGAATCATGGAATCACTTACCATATGCAAGTACAAGTATTTTACAATATTTGTCTTTAAAATCATGAAAAACAATAAATCGTAAAATATTTCTTGGTTTTACTATGTTATTTTTGTTTTCAAATATCAGAGCGACTGTACTCCTATTGCTATAAATACATTGCTCCTTAACCACTACCTGAGTTCGTCACTAAGTAACTGGACAAGCAATGTAAACATAACATACGAAACTGTATTACGCGGATTCATCGCGTAGTGAGGCCGCCACTTCTTGCGACGAATTAGTGATGTGCTTGTGCAGATCCACTAACGTAGTCTATCGACAGCAATGTCGATTGAGGAATGAAATATTGCTATTATAGTTTAGGGGTTTTTCAACCGACGACATAAAAAAGAGGAGGTTATCAATTCGACGCGTATATTATTATTATTTTTTATGTATGATCACCGGTTACTCGGAGACGGCTGAACCGATTTGAAAAATGCTTTTTTTGTTTGAAAGGGTATACTTTGAAATTGGTCCCATTGTCACCAAGTCAGGATCTGATGATGAGATCCTGGAGAAATCGAGGGAACTCTTCAAATATTATAGGCATACCTATAGTGATTTGAGTATTTTTTATAGTAACTTGTGTAGTTGCATTCGAAAAGCACCATTTTGAAGTAGACCTGATGATGAAGACCACCGATGGCCACTAGAACTACTCAATATATAAGTAGGAATAATAAGTAGGTCATGTGTTCCGCTTCGATTACTTGAATGTGGTTATTAAGCACAATATGCTCGTCACAATGCATATGGTGAAGTGAAGCTGATGGTGAACTACCAGGAGAACTCCTCAACAAATAACAGCCCAACATTGGGAAAAGCAATATTTTGTAAATGAATATAAGTAGTTAACATTTAGGCTCTTGTAACTAGGTAAATTAAAAATCGACCAACTAAAAAGAGTGAAATAAAAAACTTTTTACCAAAAAATTAAACAGACTCCCAAAAAACACTGCAAAGTGAAAAATAACTTTAATTTCGGTAGTCGGTGTCTTTAGTTTTGTATTTTCGTTTTTGGCACCGACTTCCGAAATTAAAGTTATTTTTTACTTTGCAGTGTTTTTTGGGAGTCTGTTTAATTTTTTGGTAAAAAGTTTTTTTATAACATACGGAACCTCTAAGCAAATATGTTTAACTTTTATTTTACATGAGATGACAGAAATGAAAATACGTTGAAAAGTCAAGTGTACAAAAAAGTAAAAAAAAATAAACAATTTATTTTACGCCCGCAGCATGCGTAAGAAGTTCCGACGTAGCCGTCGCTACAATAGTTTATTTTTCAATCTGTCAACCGTTTTAGCCCGGTTGGAAGATCGATGTAAATAATGTTTTTTTACTTATTTTGATTTTTTTACAGAGTAGTAGAGAAATACGTAACCAATATTCGTAAAGTAAGTTACTTTAATTTTAGGTTAATAATCGGTGGTGTTTTTCGGTTTAGAATTATCGTATGTTATGCCTTATCCTCATGCTGTTTCTTTATTTTTTATGGTTTTTTTATTTTGCTTCCATTGAAGCTTCGAATGCGTTATAATAATCGGCATGATTCAGATAATATATTTGTGAATTGAGCTTAAAATAAGTCAATATATTCATGCTATTTATTTGTTATGCATGGATGTGTGTTTGTTTTCATATATTTAACAATTTCTCTACTAACTAGGATTTTTCTTATAACAAAAACCTATTATAACCTACTAAACTATTACCTGCGGTTACCCCGCAGGTAATAGTTGCGTAACACACTTACAGTAGGAATCGGTTTCATTATGCTAAATCAACAACACTCACTGCGGTATTTACGTTGTTGAGCAGACCAATATTTCGAACATATGAAGCAATGGATTATCAATATACGTCAAAATCATTCAGATCTTGATTTATAGTGTGTTACGTAATTATTGCGATGCTTATTATATGGTGACGTTTAGGAGTAGCTTAGGATGTATGTAAATGATAAATAAGTGCTTTTCGTACTTTTCAGCTTCCCAAAAGATGGTAACATAAAAAAGGAATGGATTGATGCCACAGGCATGCCACCTAACTGGTACCCTACAAAAAATAGCACCATATGCTCGGTTCACTTCAACGCTGAAATGTTCTAGTCTCTAAAGAAAAGTCGCAGGCTTTTTGAATGGACAATTCCAAAATTAAGAATACAACTGATTTTTGCAGAAGTGGGTTAAATTTTATTTTATTACTGAAAGCTATTCTCATGATTTAGGGTATTCATAAAATCAGTCATTCAACTTTTCAGGATTCTATACAACCTATACGGCTGGTATGTTCCGATCAAGAGCGTAATGTAAGTTAACATCAACTTCTATTTGACCTATCACTATGATAATTAAATATTAAGATTTAAGTCGAAAGCGCCAGGGTAGCCCTTAATACTTAGTAGGTAGTACTTAATAATAATTATGTACTGTTATGTTCTTAATAATATGTTTATTGTTATTGTAATATTTTCTGGACATGCCATTTTTTATTTGGTTCATTTTCAGGTGCCCAAAAAAAATTGTACAATAATAAATGGAAGAATCGATAACTTTCCGATTTAGTCAATCACTAGCGTATATGTAAAATAAATTGCTTTTGCACAGCACAACGATAGCGACCGATGTTTTTGTGTGGGTAAATTCTACGGTGCATGGTAAATACACGCTGTGTTTGACGGAATAAGGTTTATTATTGATTGTATAGTACGTTCTGATTTAAGAAATGCGGGTGTGTGCGCGAGTGCGTATCTATTGATTTTATTAAACTGCATGTGTAGTTGTTGCCCCGCCCAGCGCCTAACTGGAGACACACGGTTCCGATATAATTTCGTCTGTTGACCAAATCTACTTATTTATTTTATCTATGATCTAGATTATACACAACATAATCTATATATATAAAAGCGAAATACTCACTGATTAATCACGAAATCTCAGAAACAAGTAGTAGGACCCTCAAATTTTGCATGGTAGTTCTTTTTAGTACGTAAATGCTCAGTAATGGTGAACGCAGACCTAGCCGCACCGCAGTCTCTACAGTCCCCGCAGTCATCGCTTTTTGTTAATGGCCTCGCACATCTATCCGCGCCGCAGTCGCTGCAGTCGTTCCTGTCAGTGTTGCCAGATTTTTGGAAGCATTATCTATCCGAAGATTTAAAAAATCTGTATAAAATCTGTATTTGGTATTGGTATTTTGCTCTTTTGTGTAATTTTATCTGTAGGTGCTATAATAGGGAATAAGCAAGTAATTATTTATACGAGAATAAGTAATTTTATTATAAACCGTTGACAGAGATTCTCTGTCTACTTTATAACTCTGGCAACACTGCGCGCCGTGGATGCGAATGACGTCATCCGCGCTGCGTGCGGGTGACGTCATCAGCTGCGGCTAGGGGAGTTCGGTCGTTTCAGGGACTGCGGCGACTGCGGCGCGGGTAGGTGTGCGAGGTTGCATAGAACTTCATATAAAGAATTCGAATGCAAAGACTGCGGCGCGTGCGGTGCGGCTAGGTCTGCGTTCACCATAAGACGGCATTTTGCAAAATTTCCACGGGATCGGGATTTACGCGGGAAAAACTTCCCCCGCAAACGAAGTCGCGAGCAACTGCTGGTTATAATATATATATACAGGGTTAATTGTAAAACTGCGTTAACCTCTCAGGACTATGTTACTAACATCATAATCAACAACTTTTGTTCTATGACTTTTAAAAATTCGTCATATAAATAATTAAATTGAACGCCCTAAATGTTACGAAGTCTATGCGTATCAAAAGAAAGCGATAGTATAAATAGCTTTCTTTTGCTTCGCATAACAAAAGTCATAGAACAAATGTTGTTGATTATGATGTTAGTAACATAGTCCTGAGAGGTTAACGGTGTTTTACAATTAACCCTGTATATTATGTATATCGCTCTGGAACATAACTGACAACAGAATCCCATAACCTTATTACTTCCAATTTTCTCATGCAAGATGCCATCATTACATAATATAATCTCTCTAGTTCGCACTGCTGGGACATCGGCCTCCTTCCTCTCTATCAGAAGACATAGGCCGTAATCTATCACGCGGGCCCAGTGCGGGTCGGTGGATCCAAGACGCCAAAGTAATAGAATTACCTGCAACAATTCTAACTCAAACTCAAAATATTTATTTCTTTTGGGCCTGCATGAGCACTTGTAAAACGTCAGAAGTTAGAGCGCGGTTCGAAATTGTTCGTTTCTCTTTTAAAAACATCTTTTATTTCCATAATGTATCCGTAGTACAGGTTAAATAGTGTTTATGTATTTTGATACAAGTGGAGAAAGTTTGTTATTGCGCCCGAGGCGGAGACGCCCGAGCCGCAAGGCGAGGGGTTATGGAGCCGATTACTGCAGTAAACAAACTTTCTCCACTTGTATCAAAATGTTGAAAATGAAAAAAATCCACGAGTGTGAAATACATTGCATGTTGAACCTAATCGTAGTGCGATAAGAGCCAGTTTTCGAGGAAGTGTATTGAAAAATGTATTAGTTTACAGTTACTTATTATGTATGTATATATATTTTTCTATGGACCCTTGGTAGCCTGAAATAAATAAAAAGGTATGAGAGGACAGTATAGATAAATTAATATAGCACAATGTGATATGTGTGATATACTCGTACTATTATTATAAATGCGAGAGTTTGGATGTTTGGATGGACGTATGAATGGATGTTTGTTATTCAATCACGCTAAAACTACTGAACGGTTCTGAATGAAATTTGGTAGGTAAGTAGATAGTTGACATCCTGAAATACAACACAGGCCCCTTTTTATCCCGGAATTCCCACACGAACGAAGTCGCGGGCAGAAGCTAGTTAGAAATAAAAAATAGAAAACCAATCTAAGACTCCACAGGGTTCTCCCATTCACATTAAAATTCCTCCCCATCTCCAAATTTACTCTTAATACTAATATCTTCTTAATCTTAATACTAATAGACACAGATACAGGTTTTCTTCTAGTTCGGCACCAGATGCTCCTATGTTGCATATAGGTAATTCATTTATTGGAATTTAAAACATTAAATTTTACAAACACAGCCATACCTATGTAAGTACATTAAAAAATTGGCCAAGTGCGAGTCGGACTTGCCCATGAAGGGTTCCGTAGTAACTATGATAAATATAATATACTTAGTATATTTATTTGAAAAAAAAAAGAAACCTTACAAATTTCTTAAAAATAGCTTATTTACAATTTTTACAACTACGCCAAATAACTTTGTTTTTCATAGTATTTGTATGAATTACAAAGTTATATTTGCGGTTTTAGAAAATATACTGTATCTCAAAAACTGCTGACTCGATCTCATTCAAATCAATTTTGGTTGAAAGTTTACATTAAGATCTACAACATATGATTTTTTTAGATTTTTCACTTCATTATTATAGTAGTTAGAGGGGGGGGACACATTTTACCACTTTGGAAGCGTATATCTTTTAAACGATTAACTTTACGAAAAAGTCATTTTAGAAACCTTAATGTCATTTTTAAAGACCTGTCTATAGATACCACACACGTATAAATATTTTCAGTTTCAGTTCCATGTATGGGGAGCCCCCTTTATTTTAAATATTTTTTAAATTTTCTCTTACTATCGGAAAGCGGTTCACAGAATACATCTATTTACCAAGTTTTACATGTATAGTCCTAATAGTTTCGGAATAAAATGGCTGTGACATACGGACGGACGGACAGACAGACAGACGGACAGACATGTCGAAACTATAAGGGTTCCGTTTTTTGCCATTCGGCTACGGAACCCTAAAAAAAAAAACTTAGGCGTCAAAGTACTCCTCCACATCGCTGTCGTCCGGAAACGTGCCCAGAAGACTGGCAGCATTGCCATGTTGTATGGCAATGCTTATTCTTTGGGCAAAGAACGAGCCAGTCCTCTGGTCATGCAAGGAACCGATCAGCCGCGATTGCATTGTTTTACTTTTCGGTCACTAAGTTATACAACGTGTAATTTAAAGGGTATATACATACCAAGTGTATGGCTTCTTTGGATGATAACAAACAATATGGCAAGGGTTTTGTAATCCTAAGTCTACGTGTGTAGAACTTATTACAAATTCCAATACACAATACCAGAGACCGAATTTTTCAAATTAAGAAAAATTAAAAGAATTGTCGTGTTATTGGTAAGCTAAGTGACGTGGAAAGTTATTGACCCTCGTAATGCTGTGACACGTTTGTTATGATTGGTATTCAAGAAATATATGAAACCAATAATTTGGTATCAATTCTTTGAGTCAGTTATTTTGTGCTGAAACTGTGCATAGAGACTCCATACCAGATGTTGTCTTCAGCCCTTTTGGATAGATATGGGGTTTCCGTTACACGTTGTATAAGCAATATGACTAATGTGTTATCGTAAATAAATTAAATTAAAGTAAAATAAATTCTATTATTATTGTCCGCAGATTCTCGAAAAGGCAAGCGCGAGCACCAGAGATTATGAACGAAGTGAGCACCTACCGCGACCCGCTGATGTACAACGAGTGGCCTGTTTACACCGCGATACCGCGAGCCGCGCCGAGGTAAGAAACATGTCGCACTCTTAAAAAAAGTAACGTAACTCAAAAATAACTATTTTCGAAGAACCGCCAGAATCTCCCTTTTTTTATTTTTTTTGTAGTCTTTCTTCATAGTCTTTCTGTTTCTTCGTTCTTTATTTTATAGTATTTCTATTCGAAGGCTATATTAGTTTTATACAGTGGAATCCATTTATAATGACATCGAAGGGAATTGACAAACACGTCATAATAAGCGGGTGTCATACAAAGCGTTTTGTGAAAAAAAAAAACCTTTTTTATGTAAATATCTAGGTACTTATGTATTTTAACAGAGAAACATAGTATATTAAATCAAATTAAAAAATGCACGTAATAAGTACACACGATACATGTATGTATGTATGTACTATAATTTTCATTTTTTAAAAACATAAGTTCTTTATAAAAAAAAAAAAATTAAATAGGGAAAGGCTAAATTTATTAAAGCAATTAGATATATATTCTTTTAATCTGAAACAAAGTACTAGGAAGTACAAAATTGACACTGAGGACTTGCAATCTGAACTGAATCATTTACAGGAAAAACTCAGTTCAATGACTAACAAGTATAATACCTCCGAAAATCTTATGAGGGAATATGTGTTGGCAATGAATGAACTGGTAAGCTCACAAACTACCAACTGTGAGCATTGTCAACCAACTTCCAATATAGAGACGCCTGATCATTCATTGTCAACATGCACAACCAATAACATCACACAACGGCCATGTGTTAGTTTACCACTTCCTATTATTGGTTCCCTAACAAATCATACACGCACTACGAAGAAGGATATAGTGATGTTTAGCGATGAAATTGGAAAGAATTTTGGTCTCTTATTGAGGAATGAATATCCGGGATAGTCAATTTTAAACCACTGTATGCCTGGTTGCTCTTTGTTTGACATAATGACAAAAATAATTAATTATAACTTTACCCAGGACTCAACATTGTTAATATTTATTGGTGAAATATTAAATTTTCATAGGTCTTTGAGCAGCCTTAGCTTAGGAAAAAATGTAATATTTACACTTCCTTATAGCAACAGTTTGCCACAGGAAGAAAATTACCTTACATATAATATTAATAATACCTGGCATCATTTGACTTATAATAGTAATAACTTTCAATTAATTGATATTAACAATTACCTTGGTAATAGTTTTTATTTGACAAAAAATAGATACTATGTTTCCAATTATTGTAAAAGACAGATAGCTGTGTCGCTATCATATTATTTTAGTATTACAGCCAAGAATTTGGCTAAACAAGTTGCTTCTATTGAGCAATGCATTGACATTCATAATCATAATAATTCAACCAATTGCTTGGTTTTAAGCCATGACATTAGTGAACATTTAAATAAGAAATAATGACAACAGAGGCAATAATATAATAATAATATTATTACATTAAATTCAAATAAAATTCATAAATTAGTAAATGGGATCAACCTGGTGCACCAAAACTTTCAAGGATTATTGAACAAAGATTTAGAAGTGGAATTATTTATAAATTGTAAGAAGGTTGATATTCTTTGCATTACCGAACATTGGTTAAAAAATCATGAAATGATGTTTAATTTTAGTAATCACCAGGTTGGTATTTCATTCAGCAGAAGTAATGCCATTCGTGGTGGCTCCTTAATTTTAGTACATGATGACCTTAAATTTAAAGAACGTAAGGATATTGTGAGCCTGTCTGTTGAGCGAACTATTGAAATAGACCCCCCTCAGGATTGTATAACTTTTTTGAAAAGGTAATGGATGAAGTATTACACAAGATTAGTAATTCAAATAAGTACATTATCACTTGTGGAGATTTTAATGTCAATTTATTAGAAAACTCAGGTTTAACTACCAAACTTATAAATCTGTTTCGGTCCTACAATCTTGACAATTTATTCACAGAGCCAACAAGAATCACCCCTACCAGTGCTACATGCCTTGATAATGTTTATACAGATGTATCAGTTAAACACAAAGAGATCATTAATTTACTAGAATCAGATCATAGCGGGCAATTAATTATTTTCGAATGTAAAAATAATAAAGCGGCTAAAAAAGATATCACTGTTAACCCAAAAACTGTAAGTCGTTTAGAAACTTTCAAAAATAAACTCAAACATAGTTTACCAGTTTTGACGACCCTACATGATCCTAATCATTTATATAAGGACTTTTTTAATATGTACTGTAAGCAATTTAATTCCACTTTTTTACCTAAAACCATTTCAATTAACAGTACTGTATCTTTCGGTGATTGGGCTACCATTGGTATTCACAAAAGTAGAACTCGTCTTTATGAATTGTACAATGAAAGAGCACATATAAACACTGTTGAATTTAATTTGTATGTTAAGAAATATTCAAAATTATTTAAAAAGGTTTGTTGTATGGCAAAGACGCGCCATTTGAGTTCTAAGATCAAAAATAGTAATAATATTATTAAAACAACTTGGGATATTATTAATAGTGAAACAGGCAGGTCTAAAAAACGGTGTAGTGACTACAACCTTGTAATTAATGATGAAATAATTAAATCTGACGCCCAGGTTGCCGCGGCTTTTGAATACTTTTTTGCAGAGATCCCGGTATCAACAACGAAATCTCTGGATTTCTCACCCACTGCTGCAGAGTCTCTGCTAAAAGAAAATGTTAAAGTTTGTGATTCAGTATTTAATTTTCAACATGTTTCTTGTAAGGATATAATTAAAACTTTTAACACATTGAATGTAAAAAGGACAAAAGACTTATGGAGTAATTCTGTGGACATCGTCAAGTCCATTATTAATATTGTAGGTCCTAGTTTAGTATTTATTTTTAATAATTGTATTGATTGTGGTGAGTTTCCTGACCTAATGAAGTATAGCAAAATTATACCATTGTTTAAAGCAGGTAGTACATCAGACCCTACTAATTATAGACCAATTTCAGTACTACCCACTTTTAGTAAAATATTTGAAAAACTAATTTTAGAGCAGTTGCAAAGGTTTTTTAGTAGACACAAATTATTTCATGCCAAACAGTTCGGTTTCACAAAGGGTCGTTCGACAACAGATGCAGGTGTTGAACTTCTAGGACACATCTACAATGCATGGGAAGACAAATGTGATGCCCTGGGCATCTTTTGCGACTTGTCCAAGGCATTTGACTGTGTTCATCATGAAACATTGGTCAGAAAACTACACCACTACGGTATTCGAGACTCTTCTTTGAATCTTCTTACTTCATATTTAAGTGACAGGATTCAGAGAGTCGATGTAAATGGGAAAATATCCCCAGGATCGGTGGTGACTATGGGTGTGCCCCAGGGCTCAATTCTTGGACCATTTTTGTTTCTTATATATATAAATGACCTGCCTTACCTCATAAAGGATAACAGTAAAATTGTGTTGTTTGCAGACGACACTTCACTTTTGTTTAAAATTAAACGTCAGCAACCTGATTCTGACGACATTAATAACGCTCTTTCAGAAATAGTACATTGGTTTAATGTTAATAATCTTCTTTTGAATGAAAAAAAAAACGAAATGTATAAAGTTTACGATGCCTCACGTTAAGCAAGTGCCAACTACTGTTTTGATAAAGGGTAAAGAGTTGAACCCTGATGATGCAACAGTGTTCTTGGGCATTACTCTAGATGCTAAGCTCCAGTGGGGTCCACATATAGATAAAATATCCAAAAAACTGAGTTTTGCCGCATATGCAGTTAGGAAAATCCGAAATTTAACTGATCTAGAGACGGCTCGTTTAGTTTACTTTAGCTATTTTCATATTGTAATGTCGTACGGTATTCTTTTGTGGGGAAATGCCACCGATATTCAGACAGCTTTTGTTCTACAAAAAAGGGCTATTCGTTCAATTTATAAATTAAGTCCTAGATGCTCCCTCAGAGATAAGTTTAAAGATATTAATATAATGACTGTGCCCTGTCAATACATTTATGAAAATATTATATTTTGTTTAAAAAGTACAGTGATATCCATAATATAAATACTAGAAATAAGCACACATTTATTGTTCCTTCAACTAGGCTTAAGAAAATTGGGAGCTCATTTAGATGTCAATGTGTACGCTTTTACAATAAACTTCCCAGTCATGTGCAAGAACTAAGCCTCAATAAATTTAAATCATTTGTGAAGCAGAAACTTTGCCAGAAAGCCTTTTATTCTGTTAAAGACTATCTTGCGGACAAAAATTCTTGGGATTAAGCTGCTCCAATTACTTACATCTGTTGAAATTATTTCTTATTGTTTCATTTTTCTAATTTTTTTTTACTTATTTCTTTTTTTATTATTATAATGATCATTTGATATACATTTTGACATGACAATATTATTTACTTTTCAAGTAATAGAATATATTTTTTTATTTTTTTATTTTTATACTTTAACATTTTTAATTTCGTTTTGTTTTGTGTGTTAATTTTTTTTTTTTTCAAGTAATATTTTTAATTTTGTATAAAAGTAAAAGCTATGTTGTGAATGTGAGAGCAATATGGGATAACAACGAATATTATGAATAGATTATCAGACTGTCTGGCAGTTTGAGTGCTTTATACGGCCCACCCAAATGTCCTTACTTTGGTAATGTTCGTCAAATCGTTCCAGCTCCTTAAGGTTCTAAGTTGAGCTACGCGATATTTGATAAGTGCGTGCACTGTTTGGACGGGCCTGCTCAAATCTGTTTGATTCTGTCCTCTAAAGGGCACCACAGACATTAACCTACATGGCTCTCATATGATTTGGATTACTACAGATTGTCTGGACTTTAAAAGAGACGTTGACCTCTGAGTTTGTTTCAGTGTTTCTTCTCAGAGTAGTCAGTTAGGAAACACTGGCCTCATCTAGTTTACATTTACGAAAAAAGACGTGTGAAAGTGTTATTTATAACCTATTTGCAAATTAAAAAAAAAATGTAAGTAATCTGTAATTTTTGTCTGCTTTGTTTTTTCATTTCATTTTAATAACAGTCTCTAATACTATTGTGTATAGAAGACATCGCCATGGTCAATATAGGCGGAGTCATAATAAACTGATTCTACTGTATGTTATTTGTATACTACCCAAATGGATTCTTTCCGAAATATTTTTTTAAAACGGTCAGAGTTCCTTATAAACTTATTATAGTAAGTATATAAGTTTAATAGTACCGAAAGTAACGAGCACAATCATTTCAAAGGTTGTCTGTAAGATATCATTTATTTGCTATCAGTAATAAGACCGCCATTGTAACCATATGTTAAGCAATATTGTTCAATAGGTGTGCTTCAATTTTATTGTACAATAAAGAATATTCCATGTATTAATTTATTTTATACATATTACGGTATTCAGTTTTTTTTCTTTATTATTATTATTATCATTGATTTTCAGGCACCAGACCCTTACTTAATAAAATACATATACTTATAAATATTACATTAATAATACATAATTATAACTTAAGACAAAAATAAAATAAAAACAAACAAAACATGGCATTATAAACAGCCTATATACGTCTAGATGGAGTCGTACTGTAAAATCCTTGCTTCTTGCCAAATTTCATGATTCTCTGTTAACAAGAAGTACCCTTGAGCTTTTGATATCCGTGTGTAATCACAAAATAAGCGAACGTATAGGACATAAATGGACATATCTTTTGATCGCTTTGATTTACTGATACAAGCGAAAAAGGGTCTTGACAGACAGACGGACAACGAAGTTATCCTTAAAGGTTTAGTTTTTCCTTTTATGGTACGAAACCCTGAAAAACAGTACTTACACTTCAGTATACTCCAGTAGAGTATATCACTCCCGAGACCGATTTATATCACGGGAAATTAGATTAGGCCAGTTTATATCACAATCAGAATTTACAGAATTTTAGAGTTGTGTCACTTTCATTCTAAGAAGGCAATATAACTACTGCCATCCTGTAGAATAAATGTTGACTTTGAAAATGGAAAATATTTCCGTTACATTGTTTGTTTGTGTGCCGGGATGACAATGGGTGGTTTTACCCTCCATATTGTTTCCGAGAAGTGAAAATATCCTGTGTTTCGAATTTTTCAAGAGGGATAAAGTAAAGGCTCTTAGGGCGCGTTTCCAATATGTCGCGACGGTTAATTTATCGTTGGAATACTGTCATTTCTAACTGTTCACATCTTCACAATCTGTCATCACTGTCAAAAAGCCGCGAACGACAGTTAATCATGACGGCTTATGGACCCAACCATTGAAATACACATGTCACAACGCTTAGAACGACACGATTGTCTGTCGTCACGACATTGTGGAAACGAGCCCTCTCACGTTAACAGACGCATTATCGTTTGACGACGCTTCTTAATATCGCGGTAATCTACGACGAGAAACGTAAAAGTTTACGACAGAACATTTTCTATCTTTCAATTCTTCATACGTTTTGTCCCATAGCAAGGGACGCTCCGAGAAATAAAGAAAGAAAAGTATTTATTTCCGTAGGAAACGACATGCATACAAAATTAAAAACTTGGTAGTAACTAGCACTTCGCCCGTGACTTAGTCCACGTGGATTTTGAAATAATTTATTATAATCACAAATAATGGACCTTTCAACCAAAAAAAAAATATTTAGAATTGGATCATTAATTCGGAGATTACCTCGTACAATCAAATTTTAATTCTTTATAATATGAGTATAAATAGGTACTCAAATTATGTTAATAAGGACAAAGATTTATAGATTAACATTTAACGATAGAAAGTAAAAAACGACAAAACAAAAACAAATCGATTCACGTCACCACCAGCAAGGCTCCAACTCAGTATTATGCTATGCCACGGGGCTTTTCAGAGGTTGTTTATTAAAATTTTCAACCTCAATATCATCTGTCATTTTAGAATATTTAACATACGAATGCGACACGTCTCAGCATATGATTTAATGAGTACGGATTGTATGGAGTTCAACGGAGACTTTGACTTCAAAGTTAGTAACGTTGTTTCTTCTCAGGGAAATTAGAAAAACACTGGCCTAATCTCGTTTAGTAGAATTACTAAAAAAATACATGGTCAAGAGCCTAATGGCTTAGACGGCGAACTTGTGATCGAAAGATCGCTATAGCCGTGAAACCACACCAGACACAATTTGTAACTTAGGCAGGGGTTAACAAGATGGCTAGTAATGTGAATTCTGCCCACATTGCTAAACCTCTTAAAAAAATGCAAAATAAATATAATTGACGCGACGTCGCATCTTGTTTATGTGCAAGAAGCCTTAACTTCTAATAAGTAAATAAAAACAAGTATCTGTTTAAATATTTGAAGAAAGCTTAAAAAATCCAAAACTCACTCTCATGTCAATGAATAAGAGGGTATTAAACACAAACAAATAAGTACCCTCTTTTCAAACAATCCCTTTGTAGTGAGTTCAGGGGCTCGGTGTTTCACACTCGGAACAATAATTGTAACGTAAACAGTCTTTATTTATTTCATTCACATTTTGCGTCTCCATATTTTTATATTTCTAAGAAATTAAAGGGCTTATTTCAATATAGTATCTACTCACGAAAATATTGAATGGTAGGAATTATATTGCTCTGTATACCTACTATTGTCACCTCATAATATTATAATTAATTCGTTACTTAAATTCATTATTAATATATTTGCACGCCATATTATGTGGCAAACATGATTGTACTTTATTTTTACTATGATATCTTGCATGCACGATTTTTTATTCTTGTAGGTATACACATGTTTACGCAAATAAATAAATCTGAAATCTGGGTATAAGTGTTATCAATCATTAACTGAGTGCTAGTAGAACACAAGTTTATATATTAAAGTAAAGAAACTATAGTGAGAATATATGTCACAAATCTGATGTAAATTGATGGCTTAAGTATAAAAAATTTTTTTAAATAATTTACAGTATCCTTTATTTAAGACTATCATTTTCTTTCTAAAAATATTACTAATTAAAGTTCTATTAAAAAACAAAGATCTACTGATTATTTTATTTCACAATTTTATTGAAAGAAAAAACAGTAATCCTCCGTTTCAACTGACTTGTAGGCTACTGTATGTACTTATTACAAATTTTATGTAAATATAGCTGATAGCCACACTATCGTATTCGATTTAAGTTTGTGAATGTAGTGTTTAAGAGTTTTAAATGTATAAAAAGATTTATGGCTTTCGCTACAGGAGCTGATGGCTAAATATAACATAGCCACACGGGTCAATGTACGAGTTTAATCAGTGCTCGCCGAGGTCGATATTTGAATGGGTGAACATCATGACATATCAAGATTTCTCCGTGCCTCGATATTCACGCTAAGTCATTGGTCCCGGTCGACATTTGAACATCTTTGACAGTCATTACGGGTAGTCAGGAGCCAGAAAGTCAGACACTGGTCTTGCCAAGGAGTATCGTGTTACCCAGCTACTGGGTTGTGGAGGTCAGACAGGCAGTCACTTCATGTAAAACACTAATACTCAGCTGTAACCAGTAGACAGAAATCAGAGCTCAAAATAGGAAAATGCTAAGCATATAATGATGATTCATCAGCTATCCTTCTCCTTCCTTCCGCTCTGGGTGGAGCAGAAAGAAGTGTCAGAAGAGAGCCAGAGTCTTAATGTGCTTTGTAAGGTATGGAAATATTGGGCACGCCGCAATCGCAGCGGGAAGTCCCTTCTTTGAGGAGTGGCTGGAGAGACGCCATGGCGTTTTCGCCTTCCGTCTGACGCAGGTGCTTACCGGACATGGCTGTTTCGGGAGGTACCTGTTTCGGATTCAACGTGACGACACGCCCGGATGTCATCCTTGTGGGGACCACCTGTAGGACACGTTGGAGCATACAGTGGAGATGTGCCCTGCTTGGGCAGAGCACCGCCTTGTCCTCGTGGAGGCGATCGGCGGCGGCGACCTCTCGCGTCCGGCCTTGGTTCAGGTCATGGTGCGAGGCGAGGGGGTATGGAATGCAGGCGCCTCCTTCTGCGAAGCAGTCATGCTAGCGAAGGAGGAGGCTAAACACGTGAGGGAGAGACAACTTTCTTCCTAACGGCCCAGGCGCGCGCGCCGTGTTCCGCGCGCGCTTCAAAGAGCTGTCAGCAGAATTGACGGGGCCCAATAGGGCTATTGCCCTACGGATTTGTGGCAATGTTCTAACGAGATACTGCGGCACCAGAACGCAAAGGGAACTGAAGGAGCAGGGTGGGTTTTAAGTCAGTAGAAGTCTGACACTCCCTTCCGCTCTAACCTCAACGGGAATTATTTGATGAATTTCTCACCCAGAAAAAAAAGCATGGAAATATTTTTTACAACAATCATTTCACTTTCTTTATCACCCATGGTTGACTGGTAGAGAATACCTAGTATTTAAGTCCACCATTGTACATTTTTATGTTGCAAAGTTTAATGTTTAATTTTTTCCTCCAGGTTCAGATACCAATATCCGGCCATTGCTCGCGAGGCGTACGGCAGAGTGGTGACAAAGGCACCCCCCAACGTAGTCCGCACTCCTGACTATGATGAGGTAACATCAGCATATATATTTGTATAGTAATATTATAAAGCGGAAAAGTTTGTTTAAATGCGCTAATCTTTCAAAATACTGTGTGCATTTTGATAAAATTTGCTAAGCAGTTGTGATAATAATCATAATATTACCCAATTTAAGTAGTAATGTTATTGTTAGTGAACCAACACACACAATGCAGTAGCCAATAATTTAACTACTGAGCTAACCGTCTAATTATGTCTAGCCATTTCCCATTAAATCGTTCCTGTTTTATTTTAATCTTAAATGTTTTTGGTTGCCAATATTGTAATTAAATTAAAAGAGTAATGAATTTAATGTTGATGGGTGGAGAGGTAGAGAAAGGCCAAAGAAAAGATAGATTGAGAGGATTGTGTGAGGAATGATATCAAAGAAAATGGAGTAAATGATGCCGTGACTTGACTGACGGGGGAGAATGGAATAAAAAAACGTGTGGCGTCGACAGTGTTGTTCATTTTTACGCCAAAACAGACAATGCAATGTGCGATTGTTAGGATTTTTTCATAAAATTTCAGGTATCAAATAAAATCGAAATAAATCAAATCTACTTATAATAATACGTACTACCTATACACGCGGAAGAGTGTTTGTTTGTTTGTCTTTCTTTCACATCAAAACCGAGCAAAGATTCGATGTATTTTATTTAGGTGTGGAGATAGTTGAACGGAAGAAGAAAATGTATTGCGCCCACCCAAGTAAATGGGATAAGGACAGGAAGATGATCCAAAATTGCCATCGTTGATAAGCCTTTATGGATATATAATCCAGTTTTGGCTCTAGGCAATAAAAAGTTTGCTTAAAGCCAGCCCAAATGCAATTAAGCGCTAGGTGAACCATTGAAATGTCCATTAGAATATCAGTTTGGCGGAGGCTAAATTTGTGCTGTACTGAACTTAAGTCCCGAGTTTCCGCATGAACTATTTAGCCCTTAATGGGATTTGGTACATATCTATGGGATAGTATCATGTAATTAACGATCCCAACAAAAACAAGAAAAAAATGTTTATTCGGCACATTTCACGCTAACGCGACATTATCAAGACAGCGAGCCATGAGACAAGGTCTAAATTTCTTTAAATTAAATAATTTTATTTCGTAAGAATGCCTAAAATTATTAATGTATTTATTTATTTATTAAAACTTTATGCAACACAAAATGTACAAAGGCGGACTTAATTATAATAATAACTTATAATTAAATAATAAATAAATTAATAAATAATAACTTAAAACATTCTCTACCAGTCAACCATGGGTGGTGAAGAGATAACATGGCAGGTGCATAAAAAAACCTATGTACATAATATAGTCAAAGTAAAAGTCTTATTACAATTATATATACAACGTGTAACGGAAACCCCATATCTATCCAAAAGGACTGAAGACAACATCTAGTATGGAGTCTCTATGCAAAGTTTCAGCTCAAAATAAGTGACTCACAAAATTGACCCCAAATTATTGGTTTCATATGTTTCTTGAATACCAGTAATAACAAACTTGTCACAGCACTGTGAGGGTCATCACTTTCCACGTCACTTGCCAATAAAACGATAATTCTCTTCGTTCTTCTTAATTTGAAAAATTCGGTCTCTGGTATCAATGTATTGAAATTTCTAATATGCTCCACACATGTACACATAGGATTAGAAAACCCTTGCCATATCGTTTATTATCATCCAAAGAAGCCGTGCACTTGGTATGTCTATACCCTTTAAATTACACGTTGTATACATAAATAACTATTATAAACTTACATACATATTTATTATAATAGATACCACATATATATAATATATATTAATAAAAGTCATAGAAAGGGGAAACTGCTTCCACTATTTGTTTTGTATGTAAGGAAACTCTGACTACCGAACTAAGTTTGATCGTGCATTCAAAGAGGCCTTACTCATTAGAGATAAGGTTGGAATTCCTGTAAATTACCTATTTGATTTGACGCACACTACCTTTAAATTTAACATTAAATTGATATTATTTACGTGTGTGTAATATGTATAGTGGTCAGTGGCCCTGACTGCTATGCGCAAGGTCGTGGGTTCGATACCCACCTAGGACAAATGTTTGTGTGATGAGCACGATCATATTTTGTTCTTTGTCTGGGTGTAATTTATCTATAATATGTACGTATTTTGAAATATATATGTATGTATATCAGTTGTCTAGTACTCATACCACAAGCTCTGCTTAGTTTGGGACTAGATGGCGTTGTGTGAAAGTTGTGGAATATTATTATTATTATTATTTTATTATTAATAATATAGCTATGAGCGAACTACAAATAATGTCGTGCGTTTAAGTAAGCTCTATTGCTCTGAGTTAAGGTTTCAATTTCCTTGAATTAAGGATTGTATTCGTTTGTCATGATACTGTGTTTCCATTTTAAGTGAAAGGTTTTTCCGTCAAAATTTAACACCTATTTTTTATGACGGAAATCGATTCAGAAGCCGATTCTGAACCAACTACTTTCAGGAATTGTGTTTATTCTGTTACACGTTGTATAGATATAAGTTAAATTATAGATAACTTCTTTGTTTATTTGCTTCTCTTTTTCTTTGCTATGAAATTATATAAAAGGTTATTTTTGGTACGTGACTACGTGTTAGTATATAAAACCTCAGACAAGCAATGAAAAAGGTTTTATTACAAGAAAAATGCATACAATGAAAAATTATGGGTGGGATACCTCGAAAACAACCCATTTTGAAGTTTTCCGGCCCAAAATCATTAGCATTATGATGACCCATCACAAGAAATACACTAAAAGTCCAAACGCAAACTTTCTCATTAAATGCGCAATGTAAAATACTAGTAATTAATTTCGAAATCAATTTCGACGCTTACGAAAACGTTGCTCAAAATTTACAAAAATGAGCATGACGTCATTAGAATATCAATACAAAGCGAATTTGAAAGAGGCTTTACGAAGAACTTTGTCTTTTGTTCCTGTTTCAAAATTTCGTAAACTTTTCAATAATTTGCATTATATCGTATCCCTGAAACTCGAGGTTTATAGGCTTCAACTGAAAGTTCCACTCGGTATAGCTACTCAATAGTTAAAAACTTGGGCCAGAATAAAAATTTGGTAAGAAACAAGTTACCTTTGTAACTTAAAATTCACGTTCATAATTTTTTATTAAACTTTATTCATAATTTTTTCAGCTATTGCGTATTTTTTAATAGGGTTTGGTTTCCACGGTCACGTTTTATCGAGTTGCTATATTTTTCTCAGGTCAACTTCTAAAACAATAAAGAGTATATCTATCTATTTAGTCATTCAAGCCTACAAGCTGTTGCACTTACACTTTAATTACGTTTAATTAATTTTAAACAGTAATTAATTAGGTACCAATTAGTTTCGAACTGACGATCCTCAAATGCACGCCGTACTTTCTCACCACATACAAGTTAGTTTATTTAGCACTACGTCAATTTATAAAATCAAAACTTATAATATTATAAATACCACTTTATAAGTAGATTATCGTATTGTCTGGCAGTTTGAATACTTTATACGGCCTACCCAAATGTCCTTAATTTAGTATTGTTCATCAAATCGTTAAAGATCCTTAAAGTTCTAAGTTGAACTACGCGATAACTGACAAATGCTTGCACTGTGGAAGGGCCTGCTCAAATCTATTTCTTTCCTCAAAAGAGCACCTCAGAATGAATATACATGGTTCTCATATAATTTAATCAGTTCCGATTGTATGAACTTCAAAAGAAACTTCAACCTCTGAGTCTATTTTGATGTTTCTTCTCAGGGTAGTCAGTTCGGGCACGCCGCAATTGCGGCGGTAAGACCCCTCTTTGAGGAGTGGCTAGATCGGCGTCACGGCGTCCTGACCTACCGCATGACGCAGGTCCTCACCGGACACGGAAGTTTCGGGAGGTACCTGTGTCTGATGGGTAAGGAAGAGACGCCTGGGTGTCACCACTGCGAGGGTCGCCCTGAGGACACAGTCGAGCACACGGTGCAGGACTGCCCAGCTTGGGCAGAGCACCGACGTGTCCTCACGGCGACAATAGGCGGAGACCTCTCGCGCCCGGCCTTGGTCGAGGCCATGCTGCGGGGCGAGAGGGAGTGGGAAGCGGTCGCCTCCTTCTGCGAAGCAGTCATGCTTCCGAAGGAGGAGGCGGGCCGCGTGAGGGAGAGGATGGCGTCCTCCCTCCAGCCCAGCCGCAGTGGTAGACGCCCACGGCGTCGGACGTCGGCCGACGATCTCCGGCCACCGTAGGCGCGGGCATGCGGATAGCGAGTAAAGGGCAACTCGCTGTCCGACCATGGACCATGCCCGGGTCGACGGCGCGTCGTGTTCCACGCGCGCCTCAAAGAGCGTCAGCAACATGACGAGGCCCCCTCTGCAGAGGGCCGAAGCCCGCCGGGGTCGTGGGACTCATCGCGTTACCGTGGCCCCGGTATGTAAAGGGTTATTGAAGGAACACCGTGGATTTTAGTCAGTAAAAGTCTGACAGTCCTTCCCACCCTGCCCGGAGTGGGAGGACTTATTTGATAATCTTACCACGTAAAAAAAAAAAAAAGGGTAGTCAGTTAGGAAATACCGACCTAATCTAGTTTACATTTACGAATAAAAATGACGTGTAAAAGCGTTATTTATAACCTATTTGCAAAATAAATATAATTATTTACAAACAACAGTTATATTATTACTACTAATATTACTTTTTTCCTAATCAAAGTAGGTATCGCTCGACCAAAGCATTTTCAGAATAATAATTAGGTTTTGAAGACGTTTTAAAATAAATGCTATGCAATACAATAACGTTGTTACCATGATTAAAATTTAGTTGAACACAATGTATTTAGTGATATTCAATAAAACAAAAAATACATATTCATCCATCCATCCATTTTGGTCACATTATCCGCTGCCAAGATGAAAACTTGGAAAAATTAATCATCTGTGCTACCGTGGAAGGCAAGAGTCACTAGAGCGAGATCCCCATTGAGATAGTCAGACTAAGGTCTCGGACTTGTGATCAAGAGGTCACTTTTTCAAACTCCACCCATTACAGTATTGACGTGAACCCACTCCAGACACAAACATAATTCGAGGGGTTAACAAGATTGCTAGTAATTTGATTTCCACCCAAATTGCTAGTTCTCTTTTTATAGACAAAAAAAAATTAATAAACACATACTCACATTTCAATAAACTTTATTATCTCTAGCACCATAAATCACTATTTTACCCCAAGGTTCTCGCTGCCAAGCGTATCCGCGTAGGTGTCAAAGATATGGTCCCAATTTCTTATCTCAGGGAACTGAGTGCTAATCACTCGAGTCAGCGGTTCACCTTTTCCCCTCCTACACAGCTTATAATAGATCTTCTTGGTCCTTGAGTAACAAGATTATATGGACGGATAATCCCCCCAGGATTATATGAGATAGTTTGAAAATTAGTAGACGAGAGGCGTATCAATGAAAAGGTTTATTTATAGTTTCAAGGAGGTTGTATACGTGACGTAGATGCTTTAACTACTGGATTATCATTCACGTAAATTCGGTGAACTGTGTTCCTCGTCGTCACAACGGGCATTTCTGAAAATGTAGAGAAATTATAAGTCGAGCGACAGATTTCTTTATTGGCCACGTGACCAAACTTCTCATTTTATAACTAAGCAACGGGAAAATGAGATAGTACCTAACAAACGAATTCGTCTTTTCTACAACATCAACTAAAGATAAAGATCTCATCACCATTTTACGTTTTACTTTTTACAGCTTCAACACAAGGTTCTCTTAGGGTAGGTTATGTTTTGCGAAAGGGTCTGTTTTAAACCTTTATTTTGACAAAACTAGGCCGTATTTCCTTGAGATAAAGATCACTATGTGGAGTAGATAAAATTAAGATTCTGCTGAAAAAGTTCCCATAAATTTACATAGATGGCAATAAAAATAAATCATAAACAAAAAACTAGGTTTTTATTCTGGCCACCTTTGGTTATCGGAAAAACTAGTTTATTTTGAATAATTAAGGTTAAGTTCAGTGTTTTTGTTAAGTAATATGTTAAAAATACTATTAACCTCATATTTAATGTAAATAAAATAAAATTCTGATAAAAAACAAGTGATGTTTCGCCGAATACAGTGATTGACTCTGGTGCTTAATTTTTTGGCAATTACGTAAAATTTTGTAAATAAACTATAAAATCTATAACATTTCTCAAAGGTAAGTGAAATAATAAATCAGTGTGTGAAATTTGAAGTACCTAGGTATTGTGCTTCAAAAATGTAGACAATAATGACTGCGCAGTTGCGCGCCAAAAAGTACCCGTATTGGGTGATGACATCGCTTTTGAAGTCCCGTAGGTAAAAGGCTAGACAACTGATAAACATACATATATATGTCTAAATACATACATATTTTTTTTTATATTTAAAATAGGTTCGCGTTTGACCACCATCTCACCTGATGGTAAGTGATGATGTGGTCGAAGATGGAGCACGCTTACCTAAAAGTAACCTATTCACTCTTGACTTATAGATAAATTACACCCAGACAAAGAACAAATGATCGCGCTCATCACACAAACTTTTGTCCTGGGTGGGAATCGAACACACGACCTTGTGCATAGCAGTCAGGGCCACTGACCACAGAACAGATAAAAGAGATCTGTTCTGTGCCACTGACCAGTAGACCAACAGGCCTGTCCTGTCTGTTTGTTTTTTTAATATCACATATTAATATTTTAGAAGTTTACTGCTAGAATGCATGAAATTTAGGTACTAAAAAATAACTACCATGCTGAGTTGTATTTACGCCCAAGCCTGGGCTTCCAGTCTAACTGGAACGATTTAAGCAAAAATGTTCCAACCCACAACCTCGACAATTTCGAGTTTTGTGACCTATGTACTGCAAAATAAGGTATATTTTAACATAATAGGTTTGTGTGGTTTGGAACATTTTTGCTTAAATCGGTCCAACTGACCTCCACAGCCGGATAAAGTAGTACTCCTTGGCAAGACATACTGTGTCAGTAATTCTGTCTTCTGGCTACCAGTAACGATTGTTAAAGATGTCCAAATGACAACCGGGAACAACCACTATCGTGCTCTCCGAAGCACACAGATAATTATTATCTATACTAATATTATAAAGCGGAAAAGTTTGTTTGTTTGTTTGTTTTGTTTGCTTGAACGCGCTAATCTTCGAAAGTACTGGGTGGATTTGTATGCAATTTGGTATGGAAGTAGCTTGAAGCTTGAGGAAGGTTATAGGCTACTTTTTACGCGACTGTAAAAAAGGAGAGTTATGTTTTTACCGTGATAGAATCCACGGGAGCGAAGCCCCGCGTGATTACTAGTACATAATATGATTAGAAAAGGTGGCAGTACAAATGAGTGCTAAGTGCAATGACATATTTCGCTATGAATAAGCCTGAAAATATAAAACAAAAAGTGCATAAGTAAACACAAGAACATTTAAAAAACCTGAACTTTCTTTCACTGGCTTCTATAACTTCAAATCGAAACCTATTAACGGATTCCTTCGAAGCTCCAAAGATTCAAAGTGGTCCGTTGACATAAATACAATTGTTCTCATAAAAAAATACACTTCGATTAAACAATAACCCAACTTTGCCTTTTTATTTCTTAGATCCATAAATATGTCCAGTAAAAACGATAAACTCAAAACAAAGCGAAAACTTTTGTTTTTACAAAGAAAAAATACTTTGAAAGGAGGTGATTACTTTTAGAAATACCTTTTTTATCGAACAAGACACCTTGTAACACAGTATACACAGCCAATTACAACCTCCATTTGAAAAAAGAAAAATCGAACTGACCAGTTTGACTTGACATTTCAGGGTAGCGCAGTTTGTCAAGGAAAATGTCACTGAATTGTCAAATGCGGAACAAAGTATTTAGTTCTCAATTTCGCCGTATACCAAGATATGCTGGTTATATCTGCCACAATGCCGTGTACTGGCCACGAATTAATTCGAAAGCTCACAAAAGGGAAAGCTTGGAACAAAAGAATGTATCAAAGAGCTTCAGCCATTGAATAACGTTTCTTTTACATTCATTTGCTCGCCAATTAGTGACTTTTAGCTTTCTTGTCGCTAACAATACAAATGCTGGTTTACTGGTGTTTTTAGATCAAAAGTTTATTTTAAAGCACTAACGGCTTTATTTGTTGGTTTAATATTTTGTGCTAACGTTCTAAGATCTTGCACGATTTGTTGTTATCTACACCTACTTAAGCTCTAAGAATAAGTATTCAACGTCCGTTCATCAACCGGCCTTGACGTTCCGGTTCTACATATTTCACAAACAAACAAATCAACAAGCACGCGCGTGTATTGTTAAAATAACACTCGGCTAGTTCTTTCCATCTCGTGTGACGTCATCGCTAAACGGAGCAATAAGAACTTATGAGTTAATTCGATTCCTATCTCAACTGGCCCTGTGGCGCAACGGATAACGCGTCTGACTACGGATCAGAAGATTCCAGGTTCGAATCCTGGCAGGGTCGCGATACAATTTTAGTTTTTGAAACTCTGGTCTATTATAAAATTCAATATTTCTTAAATAAATCAAATTAATGATAAAAGCGTCTCCAGAAATCTTATTTCACTTTCAAGTAATGAGAAAGGTAATTGATTAATTAAATGGCAGCCGTTTGAGACTCACTTTCTATTAATTAATTAAATTTTCTTGTCATCTAAGCGCAACTGGTCCTAAAAAAAGCTTATTCAAGAATTTGGAAAATTAGTTTTCGTAAAAGATAGGTATTTCTCTTGCAAAACACTTTCTTTAAGATTTTCTTTGTTGTTCTGTCATGTAAAAACTTAGAATTCGTAAGGAATTCTTACTTAACTTGTACATACCTATAGACATAGTTTTCTTTACTGAACCCCTAATTATAACTAATTTCAACACAATGTTAAAATTGTTTATGAAATAAATAAATGAATGAATTAGAAATATGTGTAGTATAAAATACAATATTACACCCAATTCCAAGCCCATTCATAACAAATTATAATAAAAAAGGTAAACTAGGCAGAAAACATTTAGCCTTTGCCTCAACGAACGGCTATTGTGCACAGTACATAACCCTATTTCCACAGAATAATTTTAGTCCCTCATTGGAATAGTCCCTGTGACCTTTACGAAATGGCCGGTCATTATGAACAGTGGCTACCCGCGCTTAATACAGGCATTCATCTGAGACACTGCTTTTATTTTGTTATGCCGCGTAGCAGTAATGCGGGTTTTTGCGATTTCGCGCTAATTTTAGTTCTTGGTAACAGCGCCATCTGTTGGCAAACAGGGCATACTATTTTATCTATTTCATTATTTTTACTATTATATTATTCTATTCAGTTATTAATAAATAACAAATGTTTTGATTTTTAATTAACCCAGATAAAGTTTCAAAATAAAAGCATTTATTTTAATTAAACTATTTATTGGCTCTTTTAAACTGTCAAGGAAAATTGTTACTCACCCTACTGCAAAAATATTGCAAAGCATGCCTTTTTTACGCCGAATGTTTTGACCTTAAACATCCTTTTAAAACTTGTGCCATTCCGAATTTTCTTAGTAATCAGATGGATTGAAAGCCCGCCATTAAACATCGAAACTTTCACGTTTATAATATAAGTAAGATATTTTCAGCGTTCTCTCGCCAATTTTATTGATTTTATACTACTTTCCCACAAACATCCAATAGACTTAACCACTTCCCATAATCTGAGAAGAAATTATAACGTTTCCTTTTTTATTAAATTTAACTGTAGAACTCTAAAACCTACAGCCTAATAATGGTGTAGGTAAAACAAAAATAATGTAATAGGTCGCATAAACTTTTATTTTGACATTGCAGCCTATTAATAATGTTTCATATTTTTGTTTGTTTAATTTTTATTTTTTGTAGTTAATCAGTTATAAATTAAATGATGCATGAATTGTGTTAAATTTATACAAATATAACACATAATATGTAACTTTCATATGGGTCTGCGTGCCTGCAATAAATGAATTTTATTTATTTATTTTAATTTTATTTATTACGACTTCTTAAACACATAAAGCAATGGATAATGATGAGACATGGTATTCAATTTTATCAGTAACTCAATTAGGGACCTTGTACCTTATTTAATAACACTAACCTTATTTAATAACACTAAAAAAAATTTTTTTTTTCCATAGATGTTCGGCATGCTAAACGTGCCACACACATCGGGCAAGATCCTGCGATACCCTGGACCATCACGACCTCGAGGTGGACCTACATTCATGGTGCCTCCGCAGCGAGACAGGTCAGCCTAACTATCTTACACATTAGTTATTATTCTTGTAAAGAAAAAAAGTTTTTTTTAATGACAATATGTTCGCGTTTGACTGACTGGTCGAAGATGAAACACGCTTACCTAGAAGTAACTTATTTACTCTTGACTAAAAGACCCCCGGTAGCTATCAGAAAACACGGACTCCATCATGGAATTCCACTCCTTAGCCGTACGCACAATGAACGTATAAATTCCCAAAACGTTTTGTGCGTCTGGGTGGGATATCCACCATGTAACGATGGCGCATCGCCGTTCGTCCTGTAGTCCGATGATCGAACGGGCTTGGTGAAATATTTATTTGGTAGTTGTATATAAAATAATACAAAAAAACTTAAAAATAAAGTGCGAGTCCACCCACATTTAAAATACCAAAATTTAATGTCTCCGTGGTACGTGGGAATCTATGCCACCATCCTACATGAATGATTTGCCTGTGAAAATCTGCAATATTATTAATGTAATGATAGATAAATAGAATATACTTTATTGTACACCAAAATTTAAACACACCATTTAACATTATTTCTTAATTCTATGGTTACAATGGCGATCTTATCGCTAAAAACGATATCTTCCAGACAACCTTTGGAAGGGCTTTCAAAACTTGAAAATGAATGAATCAATAGTTGTAATAAGTGTCATATAAAAAGATACTATTTCATGACACTTTGGTATCGAGTTACCGCGGCTAGCATACCATGGTTAAACCATCGGTGGTATGTGTCGGTGAACTGTTTGTAATCCACATTAGAATAGCATTTTTGATAAATAAACAAAAAAAAACAAAAGGGCTCCTACGTTAGCATGAAACCAAAATATTAAAAAAAAAAACCAGCTCCTGCCCGCGACTTCGTTGCCGCGGGAAGATTTTCCTGCGTAAATCCCAATCCCGTGGGAATTGCGGAATAAAAGTAGCCTATGTGTTATTACTTACCAAGTTTCATTCGGATCTGTTCAGTAGTTTTTGCGTGAAAGAGTAACAAACATCATGGATTGATGATCCATCCTCACAAACTTTGACATGTATAATTTTAGTAAGATACCGCATCGCTGATATTCTGATAGGGCCCGCTATGATGATTGTAAGTCGTGCACCGCCAAGTCGTCTCGGTTAGTCCTTTTGTCATCGGTGCTCTTGGCACCGCCAAGTGCCTATTTGGTGATATGAGAGCAATCTTGGACGTTGGAGTGCTAACCTAGGAATCGAACCCACCCACAACGGGAGAAGTCATTTGATGATTTTCCCACCCAGAAAAAAAGGAGTATCTGAGTTCGATTCCTTTTTTTTCGGGGTGAGAATGTCATCGAATGACTTTTCCAACTCTGGGTTAAACGGAAGGGAGTGTCAGACTTCTACTGACTAAAAACCCACCCTACTCCTTCTGTTTCTCTTGCGTTCCAGCCGCGGTATCTCGTTAGAATTCCCCCCAACCCTGGCTGGACCCAGATACTCTTAGATGGTCACTCGGAGATGAGTTTTAAAGCGTTATTAATATAATGACTGCTCGGATATTCCAAACAGGTTTAATGAGATAGATACATAGATAAACTCTTCATTGCACACCGTAACAGGATTAAATAGGCCTTAGCAACTTAAAAGGTTGTAACAATGGGCGGTTTTATCGCTACAAGCGTTCTTTTACAAACAACCTTTGGATGGATTTAACACAAAAGGAGAAAATAAATACGATGGTAGTCCATGATGCATTATTTACTAACTAGTCTATATTTTATGAGGTCTGTCCATTTGATAGACCCCTTCCAAGATACGCGCGAAAAACATAACCCTTCCTTTGCAGTCGTGTAAAAAATAAACGCATAACATAAACATTAAAAACTATTTGATAACATTTTGTTTTCGTTCAATCACAGAATTGATTTTATCGACTGTATAGTTGAAAAGTGATTTGTTTGGGCTTTTTGGTTTCGGTTTCTGCAAGGTTTTGTATGTCAGTTTTGGCAATTTTTTGGTTATTACGAGGTTATTACGCGGCTGAAAAGTTTTGAGCCTAAGGTATTAAAAATGCTGGTAAAAATGTATAAAAAAAATATTTTTCAATATAGTCTCCCTCTATTTCAATACACTTCTTACATTTATTATAAAGGGCTTTTAAACCGGTCAAATATTCGCCGTTTTTGCCTTCGAAATGTTCATTTACGGCCATCTTCATTTCTTCGTCACAGGAAAATCTCCGTCCCCGAAGGTCTTTTTTCAAACTTTTATTTTTATTTTTTATTTTTAGTGTTCATCAGCAGGATGAACCCTAATTATATTACAATCTAGCCTTATATATACGTATAGACTAATAAGTAATTTAATTTTAACTTAAACTAATAAATTGTCTTTACTAAGAATGTGTCCAGTGGCACTTTTCTTATTGTCTCTATTAAGGGGAATATACTTCGTTATTGTGTTTATTTGGTAGCACTTTTGCACTTTACACTATTCACTATCACTAAACACTAATTCAAACGGTTTTGTTCTTTTTAGTCTTCCAACTATATTTGTGTGATCGAGAAGCTGGATTGCCTCGATGTTCACGTGCTGATGAAGTCTCTTTTCATGAGCTTCCGCAAATTTTTGAATAACTTTTTCGACGACCTCAACTTTTAGGTCCCGATGGAGATCGTCGTTTCGAATGTACCAAGGTGCATTCACAATTTCCCTTAGTACTTTGTTCTGGAATCGCCGTATGATAAGTTTATTGGTCTGTTTGGTGCAGCCCCAGAGCTGAATACCGTAAGTCCAAATTGGCATCAGGACTTGTTTGTATATTAACAATTTGTTATGTACCGACAACATGGAGTGTCTCCCAAGCAGCCAATACATTCTTTTAAATCGCAGTTCTAGTTCATCCTTTTTCTTTTTGACGTGGGCTTTCCAGCGTAGCTTTGTGTCAAGGGTCATACCAAGATACGTGGCTGTATTCTCGTATGGAACTTGTTTATTATTAATGTAAACTGGAAAATACTGTTGTTTTTTGTTAGTAAAGTCTATGTGAGAAGATTTAGATTAATTAAGTTTAATCCTCCATTTATTGGTCCAATTACAAACTTGATTTACAGCTATTTGTACCTTTTCTACTGCTTCTTCGTGGCTGTTTCCTACGCCCATTATGGCTGTATCATCAGCAAAGGTCCCAATCGTGTTTTGTTCTAATTCAGGAATATCACAAGTGTATATTAGGTACAGGACCGGCCCTAACACACTTCCTTGCGGTACGCCAGCTTTAATTTCCTTCAGTTCCGAGTAGGTATCTTCTTGCCTTATTCTGAAGACTCTGTTCAGAATGTAGGATTCTAATATATCTGAAAACTGCTTCGGTAACAGGCTCTTAAATTTACGTATAAGGCCTTCATGCCATACTTTGTCAAACGCGTCTATGAATGGCGCGTGGAGGCGCAGCGCCGGGGCGTATCCCCGCTGCCTCGAGAAGTCGAGGCGCGGCGGAAAGAGCTCCGGCGCGATCTCAGGGCAGTATGGAGGGAACGACTGTCGCAACCGACGGCCGGGCACGCCGCAATTGCGGCGGTAAGACCCCTCTTTGAGGAGTGGCTAGATCGGCGTCACGGCGTCCTGACCTACCGCATGACGCAAGTCCTCACCGGACACGGAAGTTTCGGGAGGTACCTGTGTCTGATGGGAAAGGAGGAAACGCCTGGGTGTCATCACTGCGAGGGTCGCCCTGAGGACACCGTAGAGCACACGGTGCAAGACTGCCCCGCCTGGGCAGAGCACCGACGTGTCCTCACGGCGGCGATAGGCGGAGACCTCTCGCGCCCGGCATTGGTCGAGGCCATGCTACGGGGCGAGAGGGAGTGGGAAGCGAGTGACGTCATAATAGAAAATAACTTCAGAAGATTTGCGAAGTCTTGATTCTCCTTAAAATGATTTTCCATTTTTGTAGCGGCGTCAGATCTTTGTTCTGCACTGCTACTTTCACCAAGTCTTTGTCTGTACACACTTCTTCATAAAATTGATCCATGTTGAAGAACTCATTAATTTTTTTAAATAAAACTAATTTGCTATCGTTGAGTTCATATTTGGTCTTTAGTGTAATAGTCCTAGGCGGACACCTCTCGCGCCCGGCATTGGTCGAGGCCATGCTGCGGGGCGAGAGGGAGTGGGAAGCGGTCGCCTCCTTCTGCAAAGCAGTCATGCTTCCTAAGGAGGAGGCGGGCCGCGTGAGGGAGAGGATGGCGTCCTCCCTCCAGCCCAGCCACAGTGGTAGACGCCCACGGCGTCGGACGTCGGCCGACGATCTCCGGCCACCGTAGGCGCGGGCATGCGGACAGCGAGTAAAGGGCAACTCGCTGTCCGACCATGGACCATGCCCGGGTCGACGGCGCGTCGTGTTCCACGCGCGCCTCAAAGAGCGTCAGCAACATGACGAGGCCCCCTCTGCAGAGGGCCGAAGCCTGCCGGGGTCGTGGGACTCATCCCGTTACCGTGGCCCCGGTACGTAAAGGGCTATTGAAGGAACACCGTGGATTTTAGTCAGTAAAAGTCTGACAGTCCCTCCCACCCTGCCCGGAGTGGGAGGACTTATTTGATAATTTTACCACGTTAAAAAAAAAAAGGTAGTCCGCAAACCTCTTAGCTTTTTGCTCATTCGTGATTGCCCATTGCTCATTTTCACACTTAATATGTGGGATATGGGTAATCGGCCTTTTTGAGTGCTTAGTAGCCTTCCAAATGGATTAGTCTGTTTTTTGGTCGTTACTTAAGTTCTGAAGATAGGTATTGGTTGAGTTATCTTTGAAATTTTGTATTAGTCTTCTTACTTTTTTTGTAAGATTATTTAATTTTTGTTTGTCATCGGGGCACCTAGTTTGATGCCACTTTTTCTCTGCCTTCTTTTTTCCATTATGAGCTGCTTGATTCTGAAAGGGTATATGTTTCCTTTTGTCCTCTTGTTGAGGTCAGGTGTATCTTCCCACGCTGCTTGTTGGATTTGCATTATAAAATTTTCTACTTCAATGTTTAGATGTTTGGTTGTTTTTAATGAAACTTTCAGGTCTAACTGATCATTCAATCTGGACTTGAAGCCCTCCCAGTCTGTACACTTGTTGACGAGTGTGGGAATGTCTTCTTTAAATATAATGGTCTCACTAATTTCTAAATAGATTGCAGAGTGATCTGAATTCATGTCATAGCTTTGATTCACTGTTATATAGCTAGTAGTCTTTGGTTACGAAAACATCTATTAAGTCTGGAATTTTATTTGGATCTGTTGGCCAATAGGTGGGCTTTCCAGTTGATATGACATCACATTTCAGCTCTTTTATGGCACTCAGTAGTTCTTTGCCTTTAGTAGTTGTAAGTCTGGAGCCCCAATACGTATTTTTAGCATTGAAGTCACCTCCTAAGATAAATCTACTTCCTAGATGAGTTAGAAAGTTCATAAAGTGGTCTTTTTTATCGTATAACGTGGTGGACAGTAGATGGCAGATACTGTAACAGGATATTTTTTGGTTTGTAAACAAATCGCGACTGCTTGGATTTCTTTCTCTTCGAATTTAAACTGTTCATAATGCCGAAGGTTTTCTTTTACAATAATAGCACTGCCACCTCTTGCAGAGTTATCTGGGTGAAGTGCACCCTTTAAACTTAATGTGACATTGTTTGGTAAAGTGAGTTTCTGATATCAAGCACACATCAATCTTTTCTATCTCTAATACTACTTGTTACTCATTTTGATGTTTGTGTAACCCATTTGAGTTCCACGCCGTAAGTTTTATTGTAGTATCCATTTTTTTGGCTTAGAAGTAGCGGTTTTGTAGCTATTTTCAATTTTTTTTAATCTATCGTCAAATGATAACATCAACTTCAAGATTTCATCTAACTTTTTTTCACTGTCCATAGCAATCAAAGGCGCTTTGTCCATACCGCCTGTAACTTGGGCATAAGAGACGTTTTTAATTGTAGTTTTCATTGTACTTTGACTTGGTTTGAACTGGCTAGTGCTTTCGGCTCTACCAGTATGCGGGTTCTGTTGAGGGCTCACATTATTGTCTTTCGATTTTTTGTTTCTAATTAGCTGGATTTCTTAGGCTACGACACATCCTTTGTAGTTAGCTGGATGTGGAGCTCCACAAAGGACGCACTTTGGTTTTTCTTCTTTTGATTTTTTACAATCCATTGTAAGATGTTTACCTGTGCACTTTACGCACCTCGGTTCTTTGGAGCAGTACTTTTGGGTATGGGCGTACGCTTGGCATCTTTTACATTGAGGTACCAGTTGAGTGGAGTTTAGAGATTGTATTTCTACATTACATCCCAATATAGTTTTGGTGCTATACATTATGCTAGTTAATTCATCGTTTGAAAATGTCAGCATAAACATATTGAGTGGCTCTTTGTTTTTCCAACTCAATTTGTTGACTGCTTCAAGTATCTTATAGCCTTTGCTACGCAAATCTTCAATAATTCGTTCTGGAATGCATATGAAATGCAATTTTTTTATTTATTTACATTACTCTAATTGGTCTCTCTTGCTTGTTCTCATAGGAGTGCCAAAGTCAATTGTTGACAGAGAGAGCTTTTGTAATTGTTCTGTAAGAATCTTCGTTTTTGGCATTTACTTTGACTGTATCATCATTCATCATTTTAACGCTGAACGCATCAGCTGATTGGCTCTCAGACAAGAAATCAAAGAATTTCTGGTAATTCTGTATACCATCTACTATGATTGGTGGTGGCAAAGGAATTTTAATGATTTTTTCCTTACCTTTATTTTCTTCACTTCCGCGTTGATTCACAGTAGGTTGGGCGGGAGAGGTGTTCAATTTTCTTCTCTTCCTACTTTTTTGCCGTATCCATCCTGTTTCTCGAGCTAGTTCTTCTTCGTCCGTGGTATATTCCACACGCGGGGGAGAAGTCTCAGTGGTGGTCGAAGCGGTTATAGTTGCTGACTTCGGAGGGTTTTCCGCTTGATGCTTTAGCTGTTGCTGGAGATTTTCTATATGACTTTTGAGGTCATTCAGAGTCATTCAGAATAGTGCGAGAAAAAATATCGTCAGGATTATCGCCACATATCTCCAAAAACTCCTGCGATGTTGTGACTCGACGTTGCTTGTCCAGTGGCGTCAGCATTTTCGGCACCCATCGCGCGCACACTTTTTTCATGTGCAGGCGATTATGCAAAATGTTTCCAATTCGTTCCTTGCAGATAGCTGAAGCCGTGGGAATTACCCACGGCTTCAGCTATCTGCCACAACTTAATTCGCCGATCTTCCAGAACAAGTTTTTTATTTTATCAACGTTTTCTTCGGTAGCGGCGGTGTTTGGGCGTCCCGACCTGGGTTCATCTTCGAGCGACTCCCTGTCGTGTTTAAACTCTTGGTTCCAACGTTTAACGGTCGCAAATGAAGGTGCAGACTCCCCATAAACTGCTGACATCTCTTCAAATATTTCCGTCGGCGTTTTGTTCTTCTTTGTTAAGAATTTTATGACAGCTCTGTGGAGTGACTCGGACATGGTCACGCTTATGGTTCAATAACTAAAAGCGTAATGATGCTAATGACATGAAACTTGACATATATATTTCTTAGGATACCCGCAATTAGTGGTATGATGCGCAAGTAATTAGTAATACTTAAAGGTACTTAGGCTCAAAACTTTTCAGCCGCCCTGGTAAGTTACAACAGTCGCAAAACAATAATTAAAATTAACAACAACTCAGATATCAAAGAATAAACATACGAAATAGACAATAACTTAGGTTACAAAAACAATAGCGAAAAAAAGTTTTATATCGGATTCTATTCGTCACCCTCAAATAATGACCAAGCACTTTCCAAACTCCCTATGGGTCCACTAATTCCTTATTTGACTCGCGTAAAAGAATACTATACATGACGCAAACCATCTACATCATTTTCTCTATTATTGTCTGTCTTTTACCCATTTTGTGGCTCAGCATTTCAAGCCAAACAAAAATGGACTAAATCCAAGACTTACAAGCCTAGCTAAGAACTATTGAGGTTACATCAAATTCATTAGGTACTGTGTTAGATGGATACACCGCGAAATCAATAGGTACTACTACTACTTAGAGGTACTACTTCAACCTCGAACCTAATAAAATAGCCAGCCATCGAAAACCTACCTACTTCATATACATAGAACACTTACTTATATTTAGTATGAAGGCAAAAAAATATATCTGAAGTTTCTAATTAAACGTGGCAGAAGAAATTAAGACTAAAGTCTAAAATAAATTTACCTTTCCAATAAAATATCTCAGGCTGTCCCTTATTAATTAAATCAAGTAATATCGGGTCCACTGAATCTTTCCAAATTAAAACTCGTTAATAATATTTCTTACTTAATTTAAAACGATTTAAAAAGAAAGTTTATATTATATTGCCATATATTCCATTAAAAATGTACAGGTATTAATGTACTCTGTGTCCAAATACAAGACAAGCGTCCCCCGCTAGCCTCACTTCCCACCCACTTAATATTGCTAGCTCAGACATTATTTATCCGTTTTAGAGGCAGGGAAGCTAAAATTTTAGATAGTTATAATGTTACATAGAAACATAATTTCATACACCCCTCCCCCTTCCTCCCACACCACACACACACACACCAAAAATTTTGTAAATTTGTTTCGTAATCTTAATAGGTACTATGTTAGTCACATAATTACGAATATACGGGTCGCACTGATAACCATTCTTTTGGAAGTCGGTTAAAATATTTTTTGATTAAAGTGGTTATTAATATACTACAAAGAATAAAAGACCTCAGTAGGTAATAAAAAGAAGGGAAAATCAAAACTCTTATATTGGCAACACTAACAAGATGGATGCATCATTCTCTTTGACAATTACAAACTAAACAATTACTTATTCAGTAATTAAATAAAACGAAAAGTGAATGCGCTAGCTACACGTGAAATGTGGTCCCATCCTGTTTTTTTTTAGTCCCGCTGCATTTATACAGGTAGGAACGACACAAGACGTCATAATTTAAATAAATTGGACAACGGTAAAATACGTCACGCGATATGACGTTCACAGAACAACTGATCGGCTGCGCGCCTAACTACTCCATTTAGGAGTAGTTTTTGTTGCTTCAGTAGGTATTAGGCGCGCTCACGGCTTCTGGGGTTCTTTCTATATTCTGAGGTACAGGCAATAGAATATTGGCACGACTTTTTCAGAACACTGTCAAAAAGAAAAAAGAAGACATTTATTTTCAAACGTAATATTTGATTGTAGTTCAGGCACGGCGCAAATATTTTATTATTATATATATAAAATAGAAAATTTTGATATTTTAGATACATAAGATGATCTAAAATATTTGACTTTTCTCATAGTCCTATAGCCTCCGAGATCTTTAAGTTGTTTTTAGAGTTCCGTACCTCATTTGGAAATCTGGATCGTCTTACCTATATGTCAAAACCCTTTTACTCAGGAACGCCTAACGATATCAAGCTAAAATCTGTATCAGATAACTCTTTTATAATCTCATCTAGCTGTATGCGCGATCAAAAGATATTAAGCTTTTTTTTCACAAGAGTATCAAAACCGATGCCTAGAAATATGAAATTTGGTGAAAAGCAAGGTCTTACAGCAGTTGTAAAGAAAAATATGAGAAAACTTTTATTAAATATATTTATGTATCCGTATGATTCTCCCGCAGTAAAATCTGCTAAATATAAACTTTTATTTATTCATAATAGGCTCACGTTTAACTAGTCATCTGGTGGTAAGCGATGATGTGGTCGAAGGTGACGTACGCTTACCTAGAAGCAACTTATACACTCTTGACTTAAAAACCTCAGGATTATAGCTATTAGGAAGCACTAACTCCGTGAGAGAATTCCACTCATAATTAAATTATTGCCAAATCGTTTTGTGCGTAGGGGTAGGACCACCACCATGTAACGGTTGCACATCACCATTCGTCTTGACTTAAAATATAAATTTAGTTTTAACGAAAAGATATACTATGAATAGATTTTGCGAAACAAAAAGAAAAATAAAAGCAACTAGCGAATTTTTCACTTATAAACTTAGATACCTATGTTTATTTATTAGATATGTACGGAACCCTCAGATTGGTCGACTTTTTATGTAAAGAATTTAATTTTGTCAGGTTTGAAGCTCTGAAGAAGTTGATCCGTCAGGAGCATGTTCGTGAGCTGCAGAGGAAATATGAGGCTGAACAAAAGCAGGAACTTAAAGACTTGACCTCTGGACGTGGGTATGTATTTCTTTTAACTTTGAATTATATAGAACTAGTGACCCAGCCCAGCTTTGCACGCTTTCATTCTGTTAATTCACACAAAACCTTAATACATCTTACACTTCAACCTTCCTCATGAATCACTCTATCCATTGGTGAAAATTGCTTGAAAATCTGTACAGTAGTTTTTGAGATCTGTCCAGTAGGAATTAAGACAGACGCGGCGGGGGACTCTGTTTTATAATATGTAAGGACAAACCGGAATAAAGATAAATCTCTTGTTATAATCCAAAATACTTTTCAGTTAAAATATTAATGATTTGGTAACTTATTTATTTGAACTACTCCCACATTATTTCTGGTATTCCTTTTAGCCTTTTTCTTCGCTTTCTCCGATAAATTTGACTAAAACAGAAAAATTTAACTACGTAATTTTATCTACACTTATAAGTATTACCTATGTAACCAACTTGTGAAATATGGAAACTCGGCAACCCTTAAAATGTATAAAAAATCAGTCTTAAAACATTTCATCACAAAGTTTTAATATCGAAATACAAACAAAAAGTTTTCAAGTAGTTAAGTAATCTGCTGAGCGCTTACACAATTCAGTGTTGCCTACTGCTAAACAATATTACCCCATATTTGGAACGTGTTTCGTAAATTTTTGGCTGTGGTCACGCGAGTGTAACCTTCCTTTTTAACATAACAAAACGCAAAATGTTAAGCGAATAGAAATCTTTTTAAACGCCTGGGTGTGCTCATGTTAATCCGACCCAACCGAGGAATTATTACGAAATTTTTGTCAAAATTAAAAGCGCTCGCAAAGGGAAATATAATCCCGAGTGTCTTTATATGTTGAGATTTACTGCCGTATTCGTGTTTCGTTGATTATTTAATCTGTCAAGGCGTTCGTATTTGAATGATGTATCATTATTTCAGGGAGATTGCCCTCGCTTGAAGTCTTTGTTCACCTTTTTAATTTATATGTTCAACGGAGTTGAAATATTCGTTTTATTGTAAGTATGCTATTGGGGGAGCGGGTGCTTTGCGAAAGATTGATTTAAATATGGCTGTAGCCTGTCACGTAATGAAAACTGGTGACCTAGATATTAATGGGAAGAGTACCTATGTTTTCGACTCATGTACTTATTTCTCGTTTAATTATTTAAGAAAAAGTGTGTACTTAAGACGTCTTGCTGAAGTTTTCAAATGGAGAGCCATTTTTTCTTAAAGTTAACTCACTTATAATATATTATACCTAGGTATAGCTTAGGGCCTTTCCATAAATTCAGTCACACATTAAGTTGGACATAATTTCGTGACGTCACATTTCATAATCATACATATAGTGATAACTAACTAAATAAAAAGAATAGAAACTACTTATTTACGAAAAATAATTTTTCATTAATCTACTTTAGGTACCTGTAGGTAACATAAGATTAAGGAGCAAAGACTAGAAATATTTTGGTGAAAATTTGAAAGATATGTAACTTAACTTTGTTATTTCATACTAGGAAGTAGAATGTCCTACATATGTGACTAGCTGAGACAAAGATGGGTGGGATTTAAACCTCACCAATTCCCATAAATGTTTCCTTAATTACTGTCATCTGTCTTATTTGCATAATACCCATCCTTTTAGAAGAAACTTCACTAAACTACTGTTGTTCTTACAGTGATGACTACGTCTACGGCACGTATGGTGAACAGGAACCCAGGGGACTGCAGCCATTGCAGATGGAGTACCCTGCTGATGATCCCACTACCAGGCATTCCAAGTAAGTTCCAAACTGTCCTCTTTATAGATAATTCCCTTTCATTAAGGAAAACAAGCCGGTAGATTGCTACGGTGTCAGTAGACCTAACTTTAAAGAACTTTCAACATTAAAGTATAGAACTATGTACATTGTCAGCCACGAAACACGGCTGATATAAGTCACATGTCGAGCATTTCTCAAGATATGATTATTTATGTATTTATTAGGAGGAGAACCAACAGCTAATCTACATTTATTGCAGTGGTATACGTAACAAAAAGCTAATTACAGGTTCCCACGGATAAAAACAGAAAGGTAACAGAAGTTTCGAGATCTGAATTAGGTACAAGCACGAAAAAAATATAAATAAAAACATAGTACGCCCCGCAATGAGTCAGCATTCAGCCAATGTGTGTTATAAATATCCTTGCCAAAGACAGACTTGGCATTCATTTAAACATATATGAAGACCATGGGTTGTTTTTTTTAAGTATTGTTAATGTTATTTTTCTGATTGAGTATATATGTATTTAGTTCCTGTTTCAATTTCATAAGACATTGAGAGAAATATCATAGATAATAAAATTTTCTATACTAATATTATGTATGAGTAATCTCCAGAACGAATAATCCATTTTTTTTTTCTTTGGTCGTAAGGTACATTATTTGTAGGGCTATAAATTAATTCGAAATTTACGCGTACGAAGTCGCAGGAGAAATGCTAGTGACTTCTTATAAACATACAAAAAATACAGTCGAATAGACGTCTTTTTAAAAAGAACAAATGATTGGGCGTGACGTTCAAATTGTAGGCATCTGTAACACAAAAGAATTTGTATTATTTTTTAGTAGATTCTGAATCAAAGTGAATGAAGAATGTTCTTATTGTAAAAATGCTTTAAGAGTACATTTTTATAAAAGTCCAGCTTTTATTTCTAGCTATAGAAATTCTTGCTTATTTATGTTACTTATGTTTTCGTTTGTTTTAGGAAACCACCAGCGGGAAGTCGTCAGATCTCGCAGTTCTCGCGTTACTCCGATGTGATGCTCCCTCCCGCCCGTCGCGCTATGTACCACCCTTACTTTGAGTACGCAGCCCCCGAATTCGTCCCCTACTACTGAACCCTCTGCGGGCACTCGGACCCACAGGACGAACCCACGTTCTAGAACATTCTACTGCAGGGACTATCTCCCTTATTGTACAAAACACTTTATGTGCTTTAATTCCAAATATCAGTATTAAAATGTCATATCGAAAGCATATCTTTAACGCTTTCGCTTGGACGATACTCGTCACTTGAGATGCGAGCTTTCTCTGCATTAACTTTCAATATTTTTATATTTATAAAAACCGAGATTTTTTCGATGTAGATATGCGATCTCTGAATTTTAATATACCCCCTTTTGAATAATCGCATTGTATTTTTCGATAGGTTTAAGGATTTAGGAGGATTTCTTCTTGGAATGTTCGAGTCCCCAGGTCGAACGGAAATAGTAAATGTTTTACGGTACTTCCGATTATGACAATAATAATACATTATATATACGATTCGAGCAATTATCTTATATTGCCGTCAATTCCAACTAAGTTAATCGTGACAATAAAAATGTTTAAAAATGTAATCTGACAATAAACTGTATGGATGTTTACAATTTGATGTTTAGTAGAATTATAAGCGTGAGAAGGAAATATCCATTTATAAATTAGGAGTTTAATAACAGAGTATTATGAATATAATGTCGGTGGCTAGCCAGTTGGAAGTTCTAATCTGCTTTTCGCTTCGATTCTACTCGTTTAAGGAGATTTTGCGCAGTATTACGAAATAATAAAAGTATTCGCCGTATTACTTTCTTAATCAAGAAACTTTTTATTAACATTACGAGGTACAGTCCGAGCCCGACGACCTCTAAAGAATCGAAGCGAAAAATATTTGTTCTACTTTCGCTCTTCAAAGAAATTACACGCTCATACTCTGTACTGTAGATATCTGAAACGATAAATGTTTACTAATGTGATTTTCTCAATAATTTTATCTGTATTGAAATCCTATGAATGTTATGTTCCATATCATAATTTAAGTAGTTTACTGCCATATAATGGACGTGTCGGCTATATGTCAATAATTGCGTTCCAATTTCTGTAATTTAACTATAGTAACGCATTGTAACAATTAAAAAAGCATTATCGTGTGACTATTATAATACCTAAATAGTCTTTGTATTCAGTTATCTCCCGAAATAGTTGATAATTGTTGTGATTAGTCGCTAAGTATATCGTTACCATGTATTATAAATCAAAAGCCTTCAAGACGGCTAGCTGGGCATCGGATGCGGTGGACGGTAGGTACTCCGTCAAACTTCGAGTGATATGAATGCGCAACCGAGTCCCGACAAAAAAATGCTTTAACTACATTTAAATGTTTCATGTTTATTGTAATACATAGTTAATTGTAAATTAGTAATGCGCCGATCGCGGCTTATTTAATATTTGTGTACTAATGGATCCTAATTAGGAGTGACGCAGCCTCGGAGTAACGAGTACCGCTCGTAAGGAGTAACACCAACAGGCTTATCGATACTCAGCTCGTTCAGTGATCTCATGCTTATCTCGTAAATGAACCACGTAACTTCTTTACTTCGTTAGCTGCTAACGTGATCTCAACCGGCATTTGCAGATATGCTACTCTATACATTAATCGGAATCGCACTGAAAGTGAAGGCTGTAATTCTAAGGAAGTTGTTACCTATTTGTGTACTATATATATTATAATATCTAATCAACTATGGACATATAAGTATCGACGATGAGTCGACATAAACTCACAGACTATGAAATTTGGCTTTAAAATTATATTACACGTCATATATTGTGGCTTTAAGAAGTCAATGAATTCATTAATCTTCTATTTATTAACGCGGACTGTCTTACGACGTCCCGTATCCTACATGTTACGATTTAGCGAGATATCTATACATATTTTTATTTATATATAATTTTCTAACAATATTCTGTAGAATTTTACAAATTATTTTATTGTCTTTTAAAGTCATTAATAGTTAGGTAGTTAGTCGATAATACATTGAGTAGTGTTTATTGGATGCGTATTAATTAAAAATAGGTGTTTAACTAATGGAAAATATATGGAAACATTTCAATACCTAATTGTAGTTCTTCACAGTTACATATCCTTGCGATTGCATCGCAGACGTAACTTAAACATATGAAGTTAGCCATATCAGTAAATAAAAAATAATTGTAGTGATTTATCGAATGCATACAGCCAACGTTTGTGTCATGATTTGAATACCCCGAAAATGGGGAAAACGTTTTCTGTTGCAACACAGTCGCGCGCTATTTTCGAATATTAAAAATGTCAATGAGCGGTATTCCTCAATTATCTAGTCAATTTAACAGATTTTAGATATGCATTCGATATTTCAAATAATAAGACAATATTTAACATAGTAAACACTAATCGTTTGCAGCGCGGTCTTGTACAGACAATAAATGTGTAATTTGGACAATAAATTCGCGTTGCATGGACTATAAGTAATATTATAATAAGGCCGCGCCTGTCCGTAAGTAGGTATACAATTTAACCTAATCCATTAATAAATTAATGTTTTAAAATATATATTAAATGGTGGTTTTTTTGAGAAATAAAGATAGTTACATACTCCTGAGCATAATTGTCTGATTATTTTTCATTCGTGTAAAAACCTTTTATACTTAGTTCCAGTCAATTTGCGTCCATGGATAAAAGTAAGAGACGACGAAAGTAAGTATACCGACTGTCAGGCGATTCGTAATCGCAGGACGTTTCTGGAACTTGTTTATTTAGTAGTAAATAACAAATATTATTTTTACTAAACAATTAGGCGAAATGGCCTCGGCTCCTCTGAGTAACCCGGGTTCTATAATCCTTAGATTACTCCCACTAACGCAAACTTAAAATAGTTTGGATATGGTAGTGAATGTGGGAAGAAAACGTTGAAGGACGCCTCTTTCACCTGAAGAAGCTATTCAAAAATATACTATATAATTTTAGATACTAAAAAGTGAGGTACTAGTTTTAGGGGTAGAAAACAGAAACCTTCGACAGCGTCACCAATCATGATCGATGGAACGGGCTTATAGGTTGTGCAGAACTTTGAATATCTGAGCCGTCTAGTCACGGAAGACTCTAGTCTTAAGTTAAGTAAAAACTTTTTACTCGAGCAGCTTGTGGGTCTGGTATACCTATGCATTCAGAATGCTGTTGAAGTGGCCGAGGCATTGCAATGCATCATCAATGTTCGCAAATGCACGTGTTGACGGTTTCCATGCCATAACGCGATTTCGAGAATGCGTGGCAGCAACAACAGCATTTTGCAATTGATTACATCTCGTAACGACTACCATATTCAGGCAAACTGGGTTGGGATCGTCACGGGGAAATAGGTATTAATTATTTTAGTATTTACTGAAATATATCGTACTTACGATATATTTCAGTAAATTTACTTAAATTGTTTCTAACGCTTTACGAACCTTGTCTAAAATAAATAATCTGAAAACAAGATACGTGCCTTCAACGGTTCGGTTATGAAATAATCTTTCGGTGTAGTAAAAATACGCCTAAAATAGGCAAGCCCTTACACAGCTTATCGATTGAATCACCCACGTTCGTCACTTTTGAATCTGTATAACCTGCGGAAGCTGAGAGGATGTCACTACGAACCCGTAAGGTGCGGTAAGCCGAAACCGTTTACAGTTTGTCTGTGGGTACAGATATTTAATATATAATTAAGACATTATGTATAATCATTTACATAACACAAAATAAGGAGAGAAGTACGTTACATTAATTACATTTCACAAAATTGATATGCTTATAAATTACTAATATACCACTCTGAGTGCTTTTGCAAATGTACTTTTTTATTCTGATTTAAGCAATGTATTTAGCAAGTACGGTACTTGCTTATCAAACGTTCTATCACCAAAGTAATTATTTACTCTAGGTACATTAAATTTACCTGCAGATAGTGTCTTAGTTGCGTGGTTATGGGTAACTAGCGAGTGACGCTCCCAACTGCCATGACTGTTTACTAGGAGATATTTATGCTTTACGCTAAAAGGAAGATAAATTTTGAAAAGCTTATAATAATTATCTTTCATGTGTTTTTTTGTTTTATTACTAACTAATAGCATCATAAATCTAAATTGCTGAGCTTCTAATAAATTTAAATAACTTTTAAATGTGAGTCCATAGCATTCGGGAGCGTACCTTCATACCGAGGTAAGTTGCACATTTGGCTCGTTCGATAGGTTTGCATTTACAGTTGACCTGTTTATTATTGATACACACAAAGTTTTGCATGTATAAATTTTGATGGTATCTTTTTTAAATATATTATAATTTATATTTAGTTCTGATCTGTCCTAAGAACGTTTAGCTACTTGTGAATCCCATAAGTTTTACAACACTATAACAGTATTACGCCAACACATCGTCGCCGCGCCGCGTCGCCTCATTTCCCTTGAGTTACATTTACGATGTTATCCCTGCCTAAAAATAGAACAAGGCCGCAACGTCCCGTGGGTGCTTAGTGAAGCGAGATGTTATATGTATAAGTGGATGGACCATATCTTCTTTCTATTGTATGATAAGTTAATTTAAGGAAGAAAATAGAGCTATTTATGCTGTCACATAAGAAACTGAAAAATGAAAATACAGTAATAACTTAAACTAGAGGGAAAATATGCGTCACCTGGGGTTGCGGGAATGTTCTAACTAGATACCGCGGCCACGGACCGGGGTGGGTATAATATACATATATTTAACAATATATATTACAAATATAATTTCAAAAGAAAAACAAATCTCTAAATCTTACAAATAAAACCACTTACGGTTTGTAATTATTAGGTCCTTCTGTATCCGAACTAGACGGTAGCCTGTATCTCGAATTACATTGATCCCTTTACATCATTTATTCACCATATTAGCCATGCCTATGTTTTCATTAATTTGATTGTCATGTCGTGTCATAAACAATAAATGAATTTGAATTTGAATTCCTGCAACTCCGATGTATGCAATCACCACGGATACAAATTAAGACTAAAATAAATACGTCCTGCATTGTTATAGGTATGTATAGAGGTGCCTGAAAGCGGATACAGCATTTAACAGACGGATACATTTTCAACAAAGGCTCAACTCAACAAGTACCTACTTAGAGATTAATTAAAACTAAACGTCAATACAAAGCTCCTCCCTTGGTGAAAGTTTGCCAGCACAATCGCTCATTTTCCCCGATTTCTCCGAACTCGAGCCGCCGCGGTTCCCCTCAAGTTTGATTAGTTGGCCGGCCTGCTTGCTGATGGATACCTTATTAAAGTAAGATCGATTGGCTAGATAGCAGACAGTTAAAAGTTTTATTACTTACTTTTAGTTCGTATCGTGTTCAATCAAATGGTGGTGGAAGTTAGCTTATAAAAACACTTGATCTAATCATTATGCAATACGTTTTTTTACAACAGCTTCTGTAGTTATAGTTATTTTATGGGTATTTGAAAACATTTACACATGTTTGCACTGCTGGAATACAGGCCTCCTCTCTGTGACAGGAAAAGGGCTGTAATCCCAGTGTGGGTTGGTGGATGTCGCATGTGTTTTGATTGTTAGATCCTAGGACATAACGCTTTCTTCGCTATGTTTCCCCCGCCGTTTTCAAGAGCGATGATGGTGATAAAAATTATACAAAGTAGTCTGATTTGTCTAGTTTAAACTCACGACTCGTAAGTTGTACCTACATTTAACTTGCTGCTTTCTTTCATTTTTAAATTCAGTTTTCATTTATGTAGAAATATTTTTGGGACTTAGTAGGGTTGCCTTAAACATAAATACAGTCGAAACCGGATATAACGACATTGAAGGGACAGTACAACTTCGGACGCTATAGCCGGTAGTTGTTATAAGCAATACAATACATATACACAAATACCGGAAAAGAAAATTATTAAAAAAAAATGCAGTGACAAGTCAAAATAATCCTTAAATGTTTTGTTTTGCTGGAACAAAAACGTGACAGTTGGTCTCTAAAGCCGATGCATTTCGATAGTCGTCGTTTTAAGCGATATGTCGCTATATCCGATGTTGTTTAGGCGGTATGTTTACTGAAGTGTTTATACAGGGTTAATTGTAAAACACCGAAAACCTCTCAGGACTATGTTACTAACATCAAAATCAACAACTTTTGTTCTATGACTATGCAAAAGAAAACGATTTATACTATCACTTTCTTTTGTTTCGCATAGACTCCGTAACACTTAGGGCGTTCAATTTAAATATTTTTATCTTTGTATGAAAATCTGGTGAACTAAAATATGACGAATTTTTAAAAGTCATAGAACAAAAGTTGTTGATTAAGATGTTAATAACATAGTCCTGAGAGGTTTTCGGTGTTTTACAATTAACCCTGTATAGGGATTACGCCGGGACCTTGCCATTAAGTCGTAATAACCAATCCGTCGTTATAAGCGACGTCGTTATATTCGGTTTCGACTGTATGTATATTTCCTTTGACTACCTAGTACACCATGTGCTTAGCCTTTTTGCAACTATGTTGCCATGTTGTAGTCAGCTTTCAGTCTAACCAGACGCAACTGAATACCAGTGTTTTACATGGAGCGACTGGAATGAATACTATACATAGTCTAACAAAACTATTAATTGGCTTAGCACCGGTTTCAACCAGGTGAGTAGGTACCTAGTCCTTATTATAACGAAAGACATCCAATTATAATTTTTCACTTTTTAGTGCAGTCCTACTTAGTTTGTTTTGAAGTCGGTTCCATGTTTTTGTTAAGAAGTTTTTAAAAACCAAACTAACAAAAAAGCTTTTTTCACGCTTTTTAGTGGGTCGGTTTGTAATTTATCTAGTTACAAAAACCAAAATGTCCACTACTTATCACCTTTTACTAAATATTAATAATACAAAAAAAGAATTTTCCAAATGGGCCATCTGTGAGTTATTAGGTAGCATACATTAAAAAATTAAAAAAAAAAGTTCAAGACGAATTGAGAATCTCCTCCTTTTTTTTTGAAGTCCGTTAAAAATGTTGACTTCTTTTATAACTATATTTATATACATTTTATTTTCGCTGTATGCATAAGGCAAATGTGTAAGTATTCTGGGAAAATAAGTAAAATTGACACGCGTACAAAGTCGCTGGCAACAGCTAGGAATAAATATTTATTTCTTTTAACTGATATTATATCGAGGAATTGATTAGATTTTCTCAAAAGGCGTAAGATTTACAACTACCATAGCTAAAAACTTACAAATTCCAGTGTGGAATCGAAAATATTGTTGCTTATGGAGAAAGATCAGTAATTGTCTGGTGCAGCATGGGCGTAGGAACCGGGGGGGGGGGGGGGCGTGTGGGCCGTGAATATAATATCTACTATATATAAGGTTGGGGAAAAAGTCTTTTCGCATTATAGTATGTATGAACTTATAATAAAATCTCTTTGGCTATACTATTTGTATCTGGCTGGTTTTGGTATCATTGAAAGTTTAAATTTTAAAGAACATAATTCCAAATTCAAATTAGGAAAATGTGTGATTTTCATTTGTTTTTCGTACTGTCAAGATGAGTGAATCTAATGAAGAAATTCGATACATTTTAAAATTTTACTACAAAAAAGGTAAAAATGCAACGCAAGCCGCGAAAAAAATTTGCGGTGTTTATGTGTACCTACCTAGTGCAGTGTCTGTGAGAGTAGCACATTCAATCCGGAAATTTTGATGTCAAAGATGCACGTCGCTCTGGTCGCCCTATTACGGATAAAATGGATGCCATTTTTGAAAAAGTGGAGCAAGATCGGCATATATAGTTACGACGTAGCTGAAGAACTGGGAATTGACCACAAAACAGTTTTGGCGCATTTGAAAAAAAACTGGGTACACAAAAAAGCTCGATATTTGGGTACCTCACGAGCTCACTGAAAGAAACCTAATGAACCGTGTACTCATTTGTGATTCTTTATTACGACGTAATGAAACCGAACCATTTTTGAAGAAGCTGATAACTGGTGATGAAAAGTGGATCATGTACGACAAGAACGTGCGAAAAAGGTCGTGGTCAAAGGCCGGTCAGGCTTCACAGACTGTGGCGAAAGCCGGGTTAACTCGCAACAAGGTGATGCTGTGTGTGCGGTGGGAAGGGCATTATTCATTATGAGCTGTTACCACCAGGCAGGATCATCGATTCTGAACTTTACTGCGAACAACTGATGAGATTAAAGCAAGAAGTTGAGAGAAAGCGGCCGGAATTAATCAACAGAAGGGGTGTGGTTTTTCATCATGATAACGCTAGACCTCACACATCTTTAGCCACTCAGCAAAAATTAAGAGAGTTTGGCTGGGAGGTGTTAATGCATCCGCCGTATAGTCCTGATCTTGCACCTTCAGATTTCCACCTGTTTCGGTCTCTTCAGAATTCTTTAGGCAGTGTCAGACTCAGGTTAACATCACGAGAGGACGGCCAAAACCACTTGTCGCGGTATTTTGATCAGAAGTCCCAAAATTTTTATAGCAATGGGATCATGTCCCTACCTACAAGATGGCGAAAAGTTATCGAACAAAATGGTACCTACATACTTTAGTTAAATGTAAATAAACTGTATTAAAAAATGTTTTGAATTTTCTTAAAAAATGCGAAGAAACTTTTTCCCCAGTATAAAAAAAAAATATTCGTGCCGGGTGCCAAAGAGTATTTAATACACTATGTTTACCGGGTGCCTATAGATAGGTCATCTCTCTGAATGACAAAAACGACTTTTTCTCAAAGTCAATCGTTTGAAAGATAGGTTCCTAAATCGATGTTTTCTCAAAGTAAATCGTTTTAAAGAAGATCTACATATATTTGTAGCTGAATGTTTTTTTTTTTTTTTTTAAATTGTGAAAAATCTAAATAAAAATATTCTGTACAGCAATGAACACTTTCAACAAAAATTTGTTTGAACAAGTCATAGTCAGCAATTTTTGATTGATAACCCCTTTTTAAAAAACTGCAAATATTTCTTGGTCATTTACACAAACACTCTTCATGGGTGAGTTTGACTTGCAGTTGGCCATTTTTGGGGTTCCGTAGCCGAAAGGCAAAAAACTGAATTAAAGATTTGTCATGGCTATCTGTCTGTTCGTCCGTATGTAACAGCCACTTTATTCCGAAACAATTGAAGTTGAAACTTGGTAAGTATATGTATTCCGTAAACAACTTTATGATTTAAATACAAAAATAAAAAAAAAACAATGGGCTGCTCCGCATACATGGAAGTCATCACCTGCTTAGCCTATTCCCAATTATGTTGGGGTCGGCTTCCAGTCTAAGCGGATAAACCTGAGCATTAGCATTTTATATGGAACGACTGCCTAGCTGACGTCAAAATCCAGTAGCTGGGTCACCACCACCAGGGTCAGATTTTACTGGTTTCTGACTACCTAAACACTAACTTCTACCCTCAATTTTGGCCCGTTTATCGAGGATAAGGCTCAACTAGCATCAAAAAAGTTGGGAATCCTAGCAAAGGTGAGACGGTACTTCACAACCGAACAGTTGCTCAATCTCTATCAAGCCCAGGTTCGGTCGTGTATGGAGTACTGCTCTCATCTTTGGGATGGATCTGCTAAATACCAACAGGACGCGCTTGAGTCTATCGAGAAGCGGGCCAAGAGACTCATTGGCAACGATGCACTGGTCGAGTCAAAGCTCCAGAGACTTGAACATCGACGACGAGTTGCAAGTCTGTCGGTTTTCTATCGGTTACATTTCGGGGAGTGTGCGATGGAATTACACAATCTAATTCCACCAAGCCCGTTCCATCATCGGACTACGAGACAAACGGCGAAGCGCCATCGTTACATGGTGGACATCCCACACATACGCACAAAACGTTTTGGGAATACCTTCATTGTGCGTACGGCTAAGGAGTGGAATTCCCTGCCGGAGTCTGTGTTTCCCGATAGCTATAACCTAGGAGTCTTTAAGTCAAGAGTGAATAGGTTACTTTTAGGTAAGCGTGCTCCATCTTCGACCACATCATCACTTGCCATCAGGTGAGATGGTGGTCAAACGCGAACCTATTTTAAATAAAAAAAAAACGGCTTTCAAAGATGTCCAAATGACAGCCGGGAAAACAGCAGGACAGCCAAAGGCAACGTACTTTCCAAGGCACGGGGTATCACACCGTCAACTTCCAAACTCCGGGCTTCTACTGAGAAACTGCTCACAGAAAAACCCCAAAGCACTTTTTGCCTGAACGAACCCGAGACCTTGTGCTATACAGTCACGCTTGCGACCAACGACGAATTTGTTTTATTAAACCTATATGTGTTGGGTCAATAAAATAAAAATGACATTGAGGTATCTGAAATTATTTTTTCTCCAAGTCAATCGTTCGAAATATAGACTATTTCAAAATGTTAAAATATGTGGCCCCAACTCTAAATAAAAGAGTCTTCGCAGGAACACTCGAATATTATTACTGTTGTACAACATTATTTTTAACCCTGCATATCCAAGCTACCTGCGTGATCGTTTTTCGTTCACTAGCCCTACTGATACCCTTTGTAGATCCCACCTTAAACTCCATCTCAATTTCCCATCCCACAAAACCCGATTCTATTCCCACTCCTTCTCCTTTCATGCAGTATGACTGTGGAACTCACTTCCACCTAAAATCCGTGATGCTATAACAGTTCATGATTTCAAAAAGCTGGTCAAAGAACATTATCTCTCTCCCAACTGGTAAGTTTATATATATATATATATATTATATTGATATATCGCTGGTTTGCGAGAATATCGACATAACTCGAAATGCTGTCCAATTTAACTAGATACTTGTGTGAAATAATCATAAATTTAAGTATAACATCGTGAACTAAGATACAATGCCAAATTATGTTATTAGTTAGGTAAGTATGTTTTAATTTACATAATTAGTATTTAATACACACTGTGTCTATCATCTCTTCAACTCTCCTGTTGCAGGTCTGCTGGAAGAAATTTCTTTTGAAATAAGCAGCATCTTTGTGCTAATTTACCTGTATTTGTGTTTTTCTTTTTTAATTTTCATGTGTGTACACATGTGTGTACATAAATAAATAATAAATAAATAAAATATAAACATAGCAGCATAAAATATAGTCAGCAGTATTTGAGAAAGCGCACATTTTCAAAAACCGCAAATAATAGGGGTTAAAGTAAGAAAGGAGATTCTGAAATCCGATCCGAGTCAAACTACCCAAGATTAGACGGCATGATTTAATGTTACCTTACGTACAGCATTGACTCATTTGCACGAAATCAATAAGGTAAAAAAGATATGAAAAATGGGCGCCTCGTGATTTAACTGATCTGAGACGCGTGTTGGAATCTTGCGTTGCCTTGTTGAATCAGTGCAGAAATGAAGGAATATTGGATCGAATCGTGACATGTGACGAAAAGTGGATTCTTTACGAAAACCTAAAGCAAAAAATGCAAAGGCTAACCCCAAGTCAAACGCCGCAATAGTGTCTTAAGACAAAGCTTACCAATAATAAAATAAAACGAATAACAAATCTGATTCTGATTCTGAATGGTTACTGTTGGGTAGTCTATTCGTGTTGTTATTCAGTATAGCTTTCTCAGGTCTGATCTGGCAATAACGGCAGATTTTTAGTTTGCCGAACTTCGAACAATGATGGCGAAACTAGCAGTGAAACAGCTCCAACTCGTGCATCGATCTTCACTATTATTGCTCCATGATAACGCAAGACATCACACTGCACGAGAAACCGTTGTAAATGCAGATCCTGCGCTTAGAAACCATAGGTCATCCTACGTACGAACCAGACCGAGACGCCAGACCTTGCTCGAATGGAAGTAATTTTGTTTCGTGATTTGCTAAATTTTCAACGAGGTAAAAAAATTTTCCTAAGAGGCAGTACAAAATGCTATCAAACAGTTTGTCGAATCTAGATCCCGAAAGTTCTATCGCAAAAGCATAAATTAATACCCTTCCCATTAGATGGAACAATGTATAGATAATGAGGTTAAATATTTTGATTAAATAAGTATATATACATACTTTAACCTCTAGTATAACTTTGTCATTTATACAAACGCTATAAAAAAACAAAGTTATTTTTCGTTAATCTATACTTGCTACTACGAAACCCTTCATGGGCTAGTCCGTCTCGCACTTGGCCACTTTTCTACCTACCCTTCGCTTTTGAGAAGCCGCCGATCGTAAACAAACGTCTGAAACACGCGCACCTAGAACTGTACATACAACGCACAAAGGAATATTATTATTAATACTATACATTAAATATAATGTAAATAGATATACGAGACGCGTGCCCTGAGAGCGCGCTCACACAATGACCACTGCTAAACTTTTGTAAACACTACTATTATATATTAACAATTCTATTTTAATAAAGAACATTCATTCCACATTTATTACTGCGATTTCACACCTTGTCATTTAACTTATTCTCCAAAGTGCTGTCTAAAGTAAATCTCTGCTACCTTAAATATAATCTCTAAAAATAGTGCTCAACCATAGCACTAAACTTACGTGGTGATTGATGCTGCACTGCAGCATCGGACAGGATATGCAATTGATGCATGATAATGCATGGCCTCATGTTGCTCAAGTGGTGACCCTGTATGTATATACGTATGCGACGTCGGCATTCGGACGATAGACTGGCCAGCTCTGATACGAGAGAAGGCGAGATAAAATAGGAAACCATTTGAGATATATGGTTTTATTGCATAAAAAATACAGATGGTATGACAACTGTGACAGAAAGTAATTGTCTACTTTCTTCTAATAAACTATAAGGTTAATATATATATATAAGGTAAATATAAACAATAGCAAATAGTATTTACACCACATTCACCCCCGCGTCAGAGAACGTAATCCTGAAGACGAGCTGGAGCTCTCTTCTCTCTTGTGGAGCACCGCGTTGCTGTGGTTTCGTGTCGCTGAGAGTTCTCGGCTGTTGTTAATTCTTGAACCTGTACAGCAGGTATCTCCGCTTCACCCTCTGCATCCTCATAGTAATCTTCGGATTCAGATTGATCACTCTCTAGTGACGGCATAGGAAGAGGAGCTAGCTGTCTGTTCGAAATGGTAGTTTTACGGCCATCCGGTAATCTTACATGAGAATAAGATGGATTAGCTTCCAAGAGTTCCACTTCTTCCACCTCGGAATCGTATTTTGACGTTCTATGATTTTTACGCATCAATACAGGTCCTGGCTCCAAAAGCCAAGTTGGCATCGATTCCCCATTTGCGGAACGTCGTGTATGTCTAAAGAATTTTTCATGGGGTGTAGCGTTAGTGGCCGTGCACAGCAATGAGTGGATTGAATGGAGAGCATATGGTAAGACTTGCTCCCAGCTAGCTGTTTCAAGTTCTTTGGTTCTCAAGCATAGCTTTATTGTTTTCCATAAAGTACCGTTTAAACGCTCAACTTGACCATTTCCTTGTGGATTATATGGCGTGGTTCGACTACATGCAATTCCATTTGTTACTAAATAGTTCCTTAATTCGGTACACATGAAGGCTGATCCACGATCCGAATGAATGTATTGTGGAACACCATAAGTATGAAATAAGTCCTTCAGGCATTTAATGACGGTGCCGGCAGACACATCTTTGGATGGGTAGGCAAATGGGAATCTTGAATATTCATCTATAATTGTCAAGATGTAGCGATTTTGAGTGTTGGTAGAGGTCCTTTAAAGTCGATGTTGAGTCTTTCGAATGGAGAGGTTGCTTTTATGAGCATTCCTTGCTTTTTAACAAACCTAGGTTTGATTTCTGCGCAAATACGACACTTAGATGTCATCTTTTTGATATCGTCTAGAGAGTACGGCAGATTTTTAGACCGTACCCAGTGAAACATTCGTACAATACCGGGATGTCCCAAGATATTGTGTAACTCATTTAGTCTATCCGTGGTCATACTTGAGCACACACGGGAGAGGGTATCAGCCGTAATATTATCTTTACCCGGACGGTAGATTATATCATATTCATAATTTGATAGCTCTAGACGCCATCTCTCTATCTTCTCATTTTTGATCTTACTATTATGGGATTGGTTGAACATGAAAGAGATAGATCGTTGGTCAGTTATTACTAAAAAATGTCTACCAATGAGGTAGTGCCGCCATTTTCTTAAAGATTCAACAATAGCACTTGCTTCTTTTTCTATTGATGAATGTCGGCGTTCGGAAATGTTGAGTGAACGTGAGAAAAAAGCTACTGGGCGGCCGTTCTGAGACAGAGAAGCTGCAATAGAGTGTTCCGAAGCATCAGTTTCAACGGTGAATATCTCATTCTGATTGATAACGGTTAAGGCTGATTCCATTATATCTGCTTTTAGCTTTTGAAAAGAATCGACAGCGTCCTTTTCAAGAGGAAATTCAGAAACTTTAGTTAAGGGGCTGATCTTTTCAGAGAAATTTCGAATCCATTTTGAATAATGGGCGAACATGCCTAGTGTCCTTTTAAGTGACCGCGAGTCAGTTAGAATAGGCAAGTTCAACATAGGACTAAGGCGGTCATCATCTGGTCGAATGGTATTCTTTTCAATTTTGTAACCCAATAATTTTATAGACTCTTGCCCGTATACACACTTTTCCTCATTAAGAGTGAGACTGTATTTTGCTACAACCTCCCTGAATCGAGACAAATTCTGATCGTGTTCCGCTGCTGTTACGCCGCAAATTGTGATGTCATCCAAATACGAATAGGTACCTGTCAGTTTTTCTTTATTGATAATATAATGAAGTGTTCTTTGGAATGCAGCGACTCCGTTTGTGACTCCAAATGGTATACGCGTAAATTGGTATAAGTTACCACAAGCTTCAAAAGCTGTATACTTTTTCTCAGTCGGCAATATAGGTACTTGATGATATGCACTTTGTAGATCAATTTGGCTGAAGAAGTTGTACTGTGCTACCTTTGATACAATTGATTCTATGCTTGGCAAAGGGTAAGCATCCAGTTCAGTAAATTTGTTGATTGTTAACGAGTAATCAATGACGAGACGTTTGCGGTGTGTTGTGCCTACAGTGACCAAGACTTGAGCTCGCCATGGCGAGTTACTAGGTTCGATAACCTGATCTTTTAAGAGTTTACTGATTTCGCCTCTTATGAATTGATTATCAGCTTCAGAATGTTTTCTTGACTTTATAGCGATGGGTTAATATTATTTGAAAGATTACTGAAAAGTGACACAGGAGGCACCATAGCTTCCATGACGTTACATATCTTAAGAGGTTTTGCCGTGCCTCCGAATTTGATTTCTACTGATGAATGGTCGCTTAGAATGTCATGGCCAATTATCACATCATTACAAAGATCTTGTAAGGCGTAAAGAGGCTTCTCCTTGTAGATGTGCTCGCTTAGCTTAATTGTAGCGTAGTAAAATCCATCTACGAGTGAAGTCCGTTTATTTGAAGCTAGTGTTACCGTTTCTTTCCATGGATGGCGTTTTAAGTTTAGCAATAGAGCAAACTTCTTGTCAATAAAGCTTGTAGAACTTCCACTGTCAATCAAGGCATCAGCTTTATGGTTGTTGACAGTGATTGAAACTGTAGTCCTATGTAAACTAGCCGGACATGCTGCTGATATTGCTGATACATCTGGTTGCGCTACAGCGTTGCTAAATGGCTTGTCTGTGGCGTTTTCACTTCTGCATACTTTGGCGAAATGGCCTTTCTTTCCGCAGTTTTGACAAGTTGAGTGAAAAGCCGGGCATTTTATTCTCTGATGAACATTCCCCCCGCAGAAGAAGCAGCGTCTACGCGATAGGGCTGCGGCAAAATTGGAATTATTTCCCGCATCATCTGTGTTTTCTATTTGGTAAAGTTCCTTTGTAGTTTGGAACTCATTAGAATTCTTTTCAGCCATTTCGAGCGACATGGCTTGATTGCACGCTTCTTCCAGGCTTATTTCTAAATTTTCAAGTAGCCTTTGACGAATTTTTTGAGAACTTAAGCCTGCAATGAAAGCGTCACGGACATATTCATTTCGATATTCTTCAGCAGTAACTGATTTGAAAGAGCAATCAAACGCTAGTTGTTGTAACGTGCGTATGTAGTCTGCCACTGTTTCTTCAGGCTTTTGTTTGGTTGAAGATAGTACATACCGAGCGTGGATTTCATTCTTCGATTTCAGGTAAGTTTTATCTAAGATTCGTAAGGCGTTCGCGTATTCTTTTGTATCTCTGATGAACGAATAAACATTAGGAGACACATTATTGAAAAGAATTTTTAGCTTTGTTCCATCTGAAATCTTGACTTCCTCCGTTTCTTCTGAGAGATAGTTAAAAAATGTTTCTTTCCAATGTCGATATTTTAGCTCGGCGGTTGGAGTCCCCGGATCCACGTCGAACTTTTCAGGCCTGAGTAGGCGTGCAATAGAAGTCATTGCTTTCCTTCACTGCGTTTATTTTTATGCAATAAATTGATACGAGAGAAGGCGAGATAAAATAGGAAACCATTTGAGATATATGGTTTTATTGCATAAAAAATACAGATGGTATGACAACTGTGACCGAAAGTAATTGTCTACTTTCTTCTAATAAACTATAAGGTAAACATAAACGATAGCAAATAGTATTTACACCACAAGCTCGAAGCCCGAACTTGAACCCGATAGAACACTTATGGGTTGAGCTGAAAAACGTCGGGTTCGAGCCCGGGTACCAGCCCCAATAAGGCTTCCAGTCTCCAGGGTTACAAATCGCAATTGAAAGGGAGTTCAATGTTATTCCTCAAGATCTTATCGCCAAGCTCGTGAGGTCGATGAATACGAGAATACTGGTAATTATTCGAGCAAGAGGAGGGATGATCGACATTTTTTTTTTTTATTTTTTTTTTTACTAAGATTTCTTTTCTCATTTTATGATTACTAACAATTAACGCGACTGGAAAACAACTCTTCTTTTTTAAAGACAATACTTTGATAAATCATAGTTATATATGGACATTAATTCGCTTTTTATTAAGTTGGGGATACACTTATTTCGTACATCAGTCCACTTTAACAACATTTGTGAAAAACTCCTTCTACGAAGCAATTAGAACTAGGGATACTGAAAAGAAACATTTTAAGACTTTCTTCCACTTTTCAATCGCACCTATTGTTTTGTCAGCAGAAGATATAGCAGCAATAGCCAAGCTTTTTTTAATCATCTGAAATTCTTCGTATCAGTAGTCCATATTCAACTCATCTCATCCTTAAAAGTTCCGCAACTTCTTAGAAATGGTTGTAATTTAATGGCGATTTAAAGTCTATGAACAGCACCTTAGAGAGGATATTACTTTCTGAGAAATCATACCGTTGTACCAGATAGCTTAGGAAATTATTATAAAATTGTAAAAAATCGCCTTTTATGGATTCCATTTGATATACGGGACAGTCCGTCCCGGCGGGACATTTGAATTTATGCCTGAAATACGAGACGTCCCGTGAAATACGGGACGTCTGGCAACACTAATTATAAGTCACACTGCAAAAGTGGTTCAGGCTGGTACTGTTATGATATAGGTACTGTTATGTAACAAAAACTAAATCTATACTAATATTATAAAGCGGAAAAGTTTGTTTGTTTGTTTGTTTGCTTGAACGCGCTAATCTTCGAAAGTACAGGGTGGATTTGGATGCAATTTGGTATGGAAGTAGCTTGAAGCTTGAGGAAGGTTATAGGCTACTGCAAAAAAGGAGAGTAATGTTTTTACAGTGATAGAATCCATGGGAGCGAAGCCCTGCGTGAGTACTAGTTAAAAATAAATATAAATTCACATATTCATAATATATGCTAAAAAAAAATATTAAACGTATCGTTTTTAAGGTACATAAAAATAAAGCAAATTATATTTACATTTTTGTTTAATCTTTATAGCTTATGAACCCATTTTCTTGATATACAATTTATTAATTTATTTATCGTAAAGTAATATATTATACTAGCTTTTGCCCGCGGCTTCGCCCGCGTTAATTTACACTTTGTCAATAATTCTTGTTGCCAAAAAAGTGTACCGTTCCTTTATGGTTGGTTGAAAAACGCATATAATATTAAAAAAACCATCACCAGGGTCCATCCATCCCCAAAAACAGACAAACAGTTAGTATTCAAAAAGATAAATTTACAATAGTTACGTAGTTTACAATACATTTTTGTAAACTACGTTTCTGGTTTTCCCGTACTTGGCTAAAACGTGTCGATTTTGTGAGCTTGATACTCGTGAGATGCGAGGAATAAATACGTTTTCACCGCTTGCTGTTCCTGTAATCCTGACATAATTATTGCTTGATTAACATTGCGTTTAAGGTATGTAATTTGTAGTCGCGTGACATTACAGAGCCTTGGTGCGTCCAGATTACGCATCAACAGGTCTGGGACACCAAGTTTAAGCCTCAAATAATACCCAGACAATTCCAGAGAGTTGATAAACTATACAGAGTACGACGTCACTTGCTCAATATCCATGACATTGTCGACGGACAGATACTCGAGAACATCACAATCCACATGAGACATAATCTTTTCGTTGATCTGCCCTACAATTTCATTAGTCAGAGCCAAAATTGCTCTTTCACGCTGCCATACTCTATCCGTCATATTTGTTTACAAATCAGAATAAACTTGGTTTATTAAATTATTTGTATCTTGGACTATGTTACGGAATTCAGAGCTCAAATAAATCATCCCGTTGCCTCACGATATTCTCCTATTTTCAAAAGAGCAGCCGTATATTTCCCCGAATTTAAAATAGAAATGATTCGTATATTAACTTGATTGGTTAAAATTTGAACGTCACGGTTGGCGTAACGGTTGACTGGTGCATAACGTGGGTTCGACCCCAGCCCTAAACAAAGATTTGTATGGCTTACATGTAATTTGTGTAGTTTAAAAAAAATTGTTTCTAGTGGTTCTTGAATACGCAATTTGAATGAATTGGGAGGGAGGGAAACAAAGTTCCAATACCCCTTTTACATCCTTAAGGGATGATTTCTGGGATAAAAGCCATCCTATATCTTTTCCAGTGTCTAAAACTATCTCTATACCAAATTTCATCTAAATCGGTTCAGCGGTCTAAATGTATTATGTGCGTGGGGAGGGCGGGACACTATTGATTCCCTATACGAAATTCCAACATCCTTTTTTCATAATTTAGGGATGATTTCCGGGGTAAAAACTATCCTATGTCTTCCCCAGGGTCCTAAACACTATTCCCATACCAATTTTAAAATCAAATTGAATTAATTTGATTTAGCTTTTGCCAGCGACTGCGTCCGCGTGCAATTCGAAAACTATCCCACGGGAACATTATATCGGGATAAAAAAAACTATCCTATGAACGATCCCTTCCCTTCCCAGGGTCCTAAACTATTCCCATGCCAAATTTCATCTAAATCGGTTCAGCGGTTTAGGCGTGAAAAGGTAACAGACAGACAGACAGACGGACGGACAGACAGACAGAGTTACTTTCGCATTTATAATATTATATATATATAAGTAAAATAAGTATGAATGGATGTATTATCTTGTTATTTGCTAAAGAATTCATGGCAGGCGCATTCCGATAAAACATTTACATGTTACTAAAAATCAGTAAGTATTTCTAAAATATTGTAGATGTTAGCTTGATATACAATAAATAGATGTTTGTTTACATTATGACCTATGCATAATCAGCGTGAAATAACCGTTATTTTAACACGTTCACTGTTCAGCCGCAATATCGAAATTATGTCTCATGTCCAATTTAGTTTTTCGTTCCTATTTACTGAGATAACTCTTCATGTCCATTAGGGCCATTAAAGTAGGGGGGAGGCCTTTACCCCCAATTTACAGATCGACCCACATGTATGTCACGGACGTAGAAACAGATAATTCAGTGACACACCCGTGTGTCATGGACGTTAGAGGTTAAAAAGTTACGAAAAATTACGTTATCTATGGCTAAAGGAAGGATTTATGACTATTTCCTTTGCTTTCAAAAACGAGAAATAAAGTTGATAAAATTAGAAAGGCATTTGAATGGCAGAATCCACCGAAAAAAGGTGCAGTAGATGTTACACAAGGATCTTCTGGTACAAGTTCCTTGATGTTACAAAAAACTGAAAGATGAAGGTCGTTCAGTTACTGAGGCACATCTAAAATCAAAAGAGACAGACACGGTATGCCTTTTCTGCAAGAAACCCCTGTGTCTTGCATGATTTAATGAAGCTCAAAGCTTTGTGCGATGGAATTACACAATTTAATTCCAACAAGCCCGTTCCATCATCGGACTACGAGACAAACGGCGAAGCGCCATCGTTACATGGTGGACATCCCACCCATACGCACCAAACGTTTTGGGAATACCTTCATTGTGCGTACGGCTAAGGAGTGGAATTCCCTGCCGGAGTCTGTGTTTCCCGATAGCTATAACCTAGGAGTCTTTAAGTCAAGAGTGAATAGGTTACTTTTAGGTAAGCGTGCTCCATCTTCGACCACATCATCACTTACCATCAGGTGAGATGGTGGTCAAACGCGAACCTATTCTAAATTAGAAAAACATCACCTTCATCGGTTATTTTTATGTTCATTTTTCACAGCATTGTAAGTACGAAATAAATAAAAAAACCTATGGCTCATTGTTTTTTTATTATACCTATATCACTGCGCCTACGTTCATATGCAATATTGGTATGTTTCTGTTACGTCCATGAAGTTAGAACCCATTATGTATGAAAAGAGCAGTGACCCACATGTGTGGCACGGACGTATTATTCCAACCAAAAATGACCCACAGGTGGGTCATGGACAGTGAACGTGTTAAAGTGGTTCTGCTGGAGAGTACGCTCTGAAACATGACCACTTTGAATTAATATTTTTCAAGAAACTAACAATTGTTTTTTTAATATTAAGCTACAAAAATACAGACATCTACATTTTTTTCTGTGATTTTTACATAATATAGTCAAAGTGGTTCTGCTGCGGAGCATGACACCTAGCTTCTGGCGTTTTATAAGTAGACTATGTGATATAAAATATTTATTATTTGGATTTTGATTTGAACCCCAGGTCGAACAAGGTCAAGGCTTGTAAGTACAACTAATAAAACACAAATATAGATAATTTCTTATATATTTTTACAATTGAAATAATACAGGCGGTTACATAAAAAATAAATAAGTCTTCGTAAGATTTACATTAGTGTGATGTCTTAAACAGAAAGTATACAAAATAAGACAATTTTTAATACAAAAAACTGTACATGATCGTTCCTAATAAAACTAAAACTGGGTGCAGTCAACTAAAAAAATAAAGACTAAAAAGTACTGCACGCATGGTAAACAATCATTGTTTTCTTTACTTTTATTTTGCTCGTAGACAGTCGATTTCAGCGGCTGACTGTACAAAATTATGCGATCCAGCGCATACGATTGTCATACAAAGTATAAATGGTACTCAAAGTTTATAATAAAATTATATTTTGTGCTTTCTATTTACTAAATAGTGCTGTATCAATGAGTATGAGACCTGTTTATATATTCGGTAAAGAAGTCTTCCTACTACACTGTGACTGGCTTTAAAAACTGCTTCAAACTATATCAGTTTCAGCCTATATGAGAGATGGCCAGGGTGAGAAACTTACGCGGCTGCTGAGCATAATATGACAACTATGAAGCCAGTGTTTGCGTCCGTAATGAATTGACTCAGGACACCGACCACGACTTCTGGCGGAGCGAGCGAGAGCTTGTGTCTTGTGCTACCCTGAGTCACATCACAATACACTGTGATCACCTTTTCGCGTTCGTCATAACGCTCTCTTCCACCATTATTAGCCACCACGCGTTTACTCTGGACTTATATACGTCCACTTCAATAAGGGATATATCATCATAATACTTTTAACATAGTTTTAGCGAAGTAGGAAAATTCTTTTTACGAATTGGAATACAAACATTCTAAAACTCGAACATAATTCTGTTAAAAAACTTGACATCATGCACTTTCTATACAAACATTAAAACAAATTAAACGGTACAATCACTTTGCTTACAAACTAAATACAAAATTAAGAACTATTTGTGTTAGTACAGTGTATCATAGATTTCTTGTCGATATTATGAAAACTGTGGAACTACCTTCTTTATCACAACAATCTAAGAAACCAAAAAGAATATTTAAATGATTGCGATATTTCGTCGGTTTACGTATAAAAATTGCTATTTTTTATACATGTTGCAAACATAAGAAATTTTAGTTGCAAAAATACAAATTTTACTGCGGACGATACACATGGAAAACGAATAAAAACAAAATCTTGGAATGCGTCAATTGGACAGGGAAGTATTAAAAATTGGCACAATACAGTTCTTAAGAAGGCGGTATTACGGATAATTAGTTTTTTTTTTAATATCATTATTAAAAACCTTGCAACATTTTTACATCTTAAAAGCTACAGCAACACTTTTCGGGCGTACGTACAACATGGAACATTTAGTTTTTATTCTAGCATTCTGTTTGAATTATATAAATATGTGATGTCCCTGCGATTAGTTGACTAATCGACTATTGAGCTCGTTCCTGGCTTCAGAAACACTGAGCATGCCAGACTTAGTATTATACTAAACCACAATTTAGGTGTTTAGTCAACTAATAGTTGGTATATCGATCTAAAGTGTAATAGGGCTTATTCTAAACAATATGAGTGACAAAAATTTACATACTACACTCACACAGTACATACATAGTCGTAATGAAATTAGGCCCTGTGCTCACGACCCCACACCAACATAATTCATCAACACAAACGTTCATGTTGGTGTGTGCATGAGACTGGCCCGTTTAAACCTAGCTTGTATAGAACCTACCAAAAAAAAGCAAATTTTTCGAAACTTGCACAAACCAGGCACGTTTGAAATGATCGTAAATGACATTCCATGATTGCATGATAATACCCTGCAATATTTGTTGTAATGAATTAAATGTTTAATGTTGAAATAAACTTTAAATGTGCAAGTGTATGACTGAGTAGTAATTTTTTTCAAATAAAATTTTGCTTCTAAAAGATTATGAAATTGAGCCGAAGATTAGTCCTAAACGATATTATGTCAAATGTTAACGTGAGTGACCGTTCATCAGGATATAGTAAAAAAATACTTGGTTAAAATACATTAATATTGTGCTAAACATTAATTAAACCTTCAATTATATCACACGTGTAGTCTAAATCAGTATTATTTCTGTATAAATTGGTATTAAAACTATTCAGACTATATTGAATTCTACATCATGCAAACCCAGGAAAACTATACTCTAATTTTAAAAAACCAGCTTTATTTTTCACTATACCTCGACCACAGCCTACGCGTCACACATATAAATATAACAGTTAATTACAGAGTAGGATAACCTTATTCTAGATATTCTAAATAGCTGCGACACTCAGTTGCCTACGTCCACCTACCATCATTAAATACTATACATACGCGCATCTTTGGTTTACCGACAGGCGGGGATGTTTGCGCGAAAAACATTACTCGAATCTGTTTTAATGGAAAATAAATGCGCTTACCAGTACACTTTAAACTGTACTTGTTTAGAAAGACAGTAAATAATTAAATTGTTCATGAATAGCATCACTATGCAGGGGTCCGATGTGACCAGAAATAAAAAAGTTATAATGTCACACTCATTCTAAAATGCTAAAAAGAAAGGGAAACGTATCTATTAAAACCAGCATACCTACCTAAGTCTATAGGGCAATATAATTGAAACTATCTATGCGTATATTTATCTAAGCCTAAAATGGCACGCACGGGACCTCGGCGCACAAACAAAACCCGCCATATTCACATTCTAAATACATTTACTTTTCTCTAACTTTCATTTCGTTGCCTTGTGGAGTGATCGAAATTATAAAAAAAAATTTAGTAATTTTTGAGCTGAGACAATGCGACTATGACTATCTGGGAAACTAAATTACAGTATTTCTATGTGTAAGTGTTGAACACTTGAATACGGTAAAATTTACAATTTTCAGTTCCATCTCGGTCACTTCACAACTTTACAAGACGGTTTACGAATCCGACGCCAACACACGCCTTGAATATTTATGTAGGACCGTGTGAAGGTACACTAAGGACCTCGACCAAGACTTTTAGACGCAGAAATTTGCGAGTCTGGGCCTACAGATCCACCAAAACCTGTTAATACCACCACAGAACCCAAACCGAACGGATTATATCTTAATTGACGAACCACAAATAAGCAGTCTTCACAATTATATCGATTTATAACTAGATTACAATTATTATAATAAAAAATACTGGACCATAACTTGATTTCATAGGAATTACTTTTGTCGGAGGGACGAGTCGGCATAGTATTTCTATTATGTACTTTATTTTCATTATAATAAGTGTTGATTATTCGTTTTTATCATAATCATTTGATTGATTAATATACAAGAACATGTCAAGCGTTTTAAAGTTCGCAGAACATTGGCAGCAGTAATATATTTTGAATCACTAACTTGATATTAAAGAAATATTTCATTTTAATATTTTATAAGCATTCTTATAAAATATTTCGATTTTTTGCGGTTTGAAATGACATTTCATATTTTCTTTCAAATTCAGGAATTTTCAGCCAGGAGGAATTTATAGTTTGAAACTATCTACAGACAATAATTTGAGCAAAATTTTAAATAATTTTTTCGCTAAGTCAATATCCGTCTTACAACCGAATTGTACTACTTCGACCATACATTTATCTAAAAATATATGCCGATGTTACTCGCCGTCCGACGTATACAACTATACACAATACATTCCTATATAATTTAATTAGAAAATAAAACACAGACGTTGTCAAAATATCTCCATAGACGATTAATACTTTACTAGAAAAAAATATTTAAAAATATAATATTTATTTTAAATGCGTAACACATCTATTGCACTGTGTCTAAGTTTTATAAAAATAATTGCTAAGGAATATTTTTTCTGGGTTATTTTAAATGGTTAGTTCATAAATGTATCGTACTTTAAGGTTCTAAGTTCTTTCAGAAACATTATTAAAACATATTGTAATAAGAAATTCCTTTTGACTTGAAAAGGAATTTCTTATTACAATATGTTTTAATAATGTTTAATTTATACGGAAATCATTACTCAAATGAAATCATTAATTTGGACTGACTCAAGCAAGGCATGAGAAGCATGGCCAGTATAGACAAAAAAAAATGCTAGAAAAATCCATAGAGTCCTTCGTTAATATCTCAATACACAACCACATCTTATTTCATAAGAAAAAGCATTTAATTTGTTATATTTTCCATCAACTTTCGCTACCTTATTGTTGTCATTTGAGCATACAATCGGAAACAACCCACTATGAACTAAACTATTGGATATACAGACATACCGAGCGACTTATATTCAATTGGAAATCATTAAGGGAACAAGTATAAAAGTATATGAAAACTATCTATGGGTCTAACTCAAATATGGGACAATTAAATACGTGGCAACAAATACTTTTTAAAACAAGAAGGCTTGTTTTAAAAAGTACTTGTTACACAGCTAACTCTTTTATTTCATAACTGATAGATATTTTCGTCAATTCTTGACGAAATCGCGACGGTTTCAATGATTCTACATATCCTCCAATTGCATAGATATTTGAGACATACTACTCCAATTTTACATCACAATATCTAATGAGAATTAACTAACAAACAAAATTAAAATATATACTGGACTCGTTTAAATCCCGCCAAAAGTCTTGAAACATATGGGGCATAAACAATAGGTCCGCCATCTTCATCAGTTTGAATTTAGTTTTTAAGTGAAGCAGAAATGTGGATAGAATTCACATTACTAGCAATCTTGTTAACCTCTCCAACTAAGCTAAATATGCTTGTGTCTGGAGTGTGTTCACGACAATAATGTAATGGGTGGGATTCGAACCCGCGACATCTCGATCACAAGTCCGACAACTTACCCATTAGGCTATTGTCGGTTCAAACCAAACGTGGATGAAAGAAAGGTTTTTAGATCGGGGAGGGCTGTTTTAAAATTCAGTTACATGATTTGACTCATACTAACTTATTAACAAGGCAAATTCATTTTAGGCTTGTATTTGTAAATCGCAGTTAATCTCACATTTAAGTTTTTCATAAACTTGGTTATTCTCATTCCCTTAAAGATTTCCATTGAAAATCACAGTGACTCTCAAGTATACAGTTAATCAATTCTATACAAAAAAAAATTATAGGAATTTCGACGCACCAATGTTGAGTATATATTAAAATACGATTATAAGTCATCTACTCTAACTAATTTTAATTTCTGCTTATTTTTATGTCAATATATTCAGTTTGTTGTATAGAATTGAATTACTGTGCTAAGGTTACTGTGTATAACGGGCGGTGAATAAGCAACGGCGGGCCTATAAAACTGTAAGTTTTAAACATAACATCATAATTGAATAACTCAAAGAGTAACATAAAAATGTTAGGTCATTGTGTATATTAAAGAAAACAAAAGAATCAAACTGTGATTTAAGAAAATATTAGTAAAACCCAATAATCTCTTAACATGAATATAAACAAGCTTATTAAATATAAGTTAAATAACAATGAAACGTCACAACTACATAAATTCATATGATAAAATAACCATTGTATTAGCTTAGTATGGCTTTCTAGAACTTGTTCGGAGTATATAGTATCTTTAATCTCTATTACGACGTAACATTCCCCCAAAGGGAGAGGATTTACAGGTGTTCCAGAAGTACACGGACATACATAAAGGATAATCCGTGTGTGATATATACTGTAGTTTAGGTCAATCAAAGTCCAATAAAATGTTGCCTCCTCTATATTCCAGTGAAAGTCCATTAAAATCGGTTCGACCTTCCTAGATATTAACCCGGAATAACAGATAGACAGACAAACATATCGGAAAGTTTGTTTGTGTTTTAGTGTCGTGTAAAATTATGAGCACTTGAGATAACATAGTTTTTGTTTATTGTTGACTGGCTTTCGTTTGACCACCATCTCACCTGATGGTAAGCGATGACGTGGTCGAAGATGAAGCACGCTTCCCTAGAAGTAACCTATTCACTCTTGACTTGACCCCCAGGTAATAGCTATCACGAAATACAGATATATAGATACAGAAACCCTTAAATATGACTGCGCTTCTAAAACACACTGTATATCAAAAACACAGACTACGTCAGTCGTAATTAGAGCGATAAGATCAGGATGAACAAAAAATCAGTTTAGTAAAATATCACTTCCTGATTAAAAATGAATCTATATCTTCCCGCCGCCGCAATTACGCGAACCTGTCATACTACTTGTAAAAATAATCTACCAATTCAAGTCTCGTGTTTTGTCAATACATGAAAACATGTTAAATACAAGGTATACATTAACAGCTAACGGGACAATCACATGAGAAGAAATACACATAGCTTTGTCTGAGTAATAATTAAAACATTTTTATTGCTTGCGACAAAGCAACTTAGAGTTTGATTTTAATTCCCTGAAAGCCTATTCTCGCAATTAAAAGGCGTTCAAACTCAATAGTATACAATGTTAGCGACAATCTTTGTCAGAAAATTGTAAATATGTGTTGAGATTTCAAAGTTTGCGAACGCTTTTCAAAGTATGGAAATAGCCCGTCTGTTATCAGAATAACTGTTATATTTTATCCACCGGTCGATCTATTGAAATTGGTTTAGTGCCAATAACATCTAAACACACAACAGTGTAGCCAATTTTACAAAGCGAACCAGACATGTACCGAGTATATCGATAAATTGTTTGATTTCGTCATCATTTGCAAATGGAACATATTGGTTACTCTTAGTTGCCGTATCGATGTTACATTAGACGGTTAATCGAGATTGCCAACCTTTTTCGTGATGTGAATAAACAGGCATACCAACATTATAAAAGAGGCTTTCATACATAGTACAGTGATCAATGTGACGTATTGTACAACGGATAATTTTTCCAAAACCATCTTGAGGTATTGCGAAATATAACTGTTTATATGCATATAGAATATACAAACAGACTTTTAACCGATACAGCAATGCCTTACCAATGATACAACAGATATATTTACATAACTAGGCTGTTCTATCGTTATTGGCAGGTACTCAAAGGCTCACATAACCATAGGAGACTCTTAAACTGGTCTCACGTCCACCCTGGTTTTTTGTATTGACCAATATCTTCATGAAGATATTTTCTACATTAGGCAGATTTTTCGTGAAGCTAGCATGCTCGTGGGAACCAGGACAATTTCAAACTGCCCACTGGCCTAACCTGGTACACTTTGGTCGTGCATATCTTGAGGAACAGACGTTCACGACGCATCGCAGCGGGGCAGGCACGGAAGTACACACAACGCGCTGAGTATTATTTAGTAATACATGTGATATACTGTGCTGTATTACCGGGACTCTTGTTCTGGTGTGTCGGGGAATCTGGAAGCGAAAACAAAGAAGTGTTTTGAGTTAAACTTTCTTCTACAAATATATACATAAATAGGGGTTTGACGCAAAATATGCACTTCTCAAAATGAATGTGAATTGCATCACAATAGGTTAAAATAAAACCGTTTTCTTACATTTTTTTTTACAATTTTTATTTTTTTATCTTTTTTTATTTATTTATTTCAGTACATACATACAGCTATCTTTACAGGCATGTCAATTTGTCATGATTTGTAGCACTATAACAGTAGTTTCCTTGTAAATAAATAATCATGTTCAAAATGTATTTTCAGTACACGTCAGGTATACGTATACAAAATACATAATACAAGTAATTACTCCAGCCATTCATTAGCTCATCAAGCCCATAAATAGCTTCATACTAAAAATTAGTCTTATTGACAAATTGAATCAACTGTTCAACAGTGATAAAACTCCGTGCCGTGTACATAATTATAATGCTCTTAGAACAATAAAAATTGTTTCTATTTATGTTGCCTAGCAGAAAAGATGGCTAGGCGTAAAAGCAGAGCGAGCGTGTAGTATGGGGCGAACAAGACAGTCAGATGGTGTGCACGCGCATGGTTTATAAACAAAAGGATCATCTGTTGCCTAGCAATATATTGTTGGACGTGGAAGCAGTGTAGTGTATTACTTGTTACTAGTGGCATTGGTTCGGGCAAGCAGGTCCGTATGCAGCGAAACAGAAAGCCAAATAGTGGGCACGCGCATGGCTTATAGACAAATGCTGCCTAGCAATAGCCGGTAGGAAGCAGTGAAGTGTATAACCTGTTAGTAGTGCGTGCAGGATGCGGCGAACAAGACAGCCAGATGGTGCGCAGGCGCATGCTTTATAGGCACAAGAATCTCCTGTTCCCTAGCAACAGACAGTTAAAGGTGGAAGCAGTGTAGAAGCAGGGCAGTTGGGTGATGCGCCCACGCATGTTTTATAGAAACAAAATTATCACAATAGACGGTCGGCGGTGGAAACAGAGTAGTGGCTCGCGTTTGACCACCGTCACACCTAATGGTAAGTAACGATGTGGTCGAAGCTGGAGCACGCTTGGCTAGAAGTAACCTATTCACTCTTGACTTAAAGACTCCCAGGTTATAGCGATCAGGAAATACAGACTCCGGCAGGGAATTCCACTCCTTAGCCGTACGCACAATGAAAGTATTACCAAAACGTTTTATGCGTATGGGTGGGATGTCTACCATGTAAAGATGGCGCATCGCCGTTTGTCTTGTAGTCCGATGATGGAACGGACTTGGCGGAATTAGATTGTGTAATTCCATCGCACACTCCCCGCAATGTAACCGATAGAAAACCGATGACTTGCAACTCGTCGTCGATGTTTAAGGCTCTGGAGCTTTGAACCAGTGAATCGTTGCCAATGAGTCTCTTGGCCCTTTTCTCGATAGATTCAAGCGCGTTCAGTTGGTATTTGGCAGATCCATCCCAAAGATGAGAACAGTACTCCATACACGACCGAACCTGGGCTTGGTACAAATTGAGCAGCTGTTCCGGTGTGAAGTACCGTTCACCTTGGCTAGGATTTCCAACTTTTTTGATGCTAACTAAGCCTTAGCCTCGATAAACGGGCCAAAATTGAGTGTGGAAGTTAGTCACCCCAAGAAGCTCAATATGATCGGTTATCGGCACGGTTATACCACGGAAAGTAGGAGCCGGTTCGAATTGGCTCCTTTTTGCGGAGAAGAGACACGCCTGGGTCTTAGCTGCATTAAACTTGACCAGATTGGCATCGCCCCATTCGGAGACAGCCTTCAAGGTTCAAGCGCTCAACCAAACGCAAAGTAGGGAAATGTAATTAAAATGCTAGAGGCGGGCAGCCCTATCGCATGTTTACGTACCGTGCGGCTGTAGGCATTTATTTCTAAGATACGGCCGAGTTACAATACTGTATATAATATTACTGTGGTTGGGTGATGTGCCCAAGCATGTTTTATAGAAAAAAAAAACATGTGTGCAATTCACACGTGGTAGAAGTGAAACCCTCAAAAATGTATGTGCCCCCCCCCTTACCCCTCACCCCTCTCACCCCCACGAGACTCTCAGGGCTACCTCACCCCCCGCGACCTAACTTCGTTACCGTGGTCGCAAGATAGCCGAGTTTGGGCTCATTTTAAAGGGCATCAAAAGCTCTACCACTTGGCCCCAACTGAATTCCAAAATTCGGCAATTTATGTGTCTGTCTCTTTTTCGTTTCATAAACTTTCAAATCACAACGATGCTAAAGAAGTTTTCACTTAAAAAAAATGATCACAATACTGCCCTACACTAACTAAAAAGCCGCTAACCCCACACGTAAAAATAAGTGGGAAATGATTTTTCTACAAAACTACGCTAGCTAGGACGATGGTAAATTATTTTTATGGGCATAGCTTCTGTGCACAATATATGTGAGGTTTTTTAAAGTAAATAAAAGTATCTTTTAGTATTGTATTATATTTTAGTATTGTGTATACAAGTATTGTGGTTTAGTCACTTTTTAACAAAAGAAGTGAAAAAAAATATTTATTTTTTATTATTATTATACTGCTCAGCAAAATTGCTATATCTCGAAAAGTATTAATCTTAGGAAAATTATTCTTAGACCAAAAGATAGAGAATCAAAAGTAGTTTAAGAATACATTAAAAAGTGAAAAATGACCTTTTATGGTAGATAGATGATCGGGTGTGGAAACAGAGTAGTATATTACCTGTTAGTAGTGGCAGTGGTCCGGGCGAGCAGGTCCCCGTAGGCGGCGAGCGCTGCGTAGGCGGCGAGCAGCGCGGCCAGGTGGTGCGCGCGCGCGTGGTCGGGCGCCGTGCGCGCGTGCGCCCCCAGCGCCGCCCAGCTGTACAGCGACGCGCGCGCGTCGTCCGCGGGGCAGAACGCCGCGGGCGACGCGCGCGCCCCGCCGCACGCCGCCGACATCGTGCAGAAGTTCATGGCCTTCCAGCCGCCGTATCTGGTGACACAATTGGGGTACTTCAACTTTGAAGTTTAAACTAACTGAAGAAATAGTAGGATATGTGGTTTATAATAGTAGTATATATTATATTATATCCTACTATCCTACTAATATTATAAATGCGAAAGTTTGTGAGGATGGATGGATGTTTGTTACTCTTTCACGCAAAAACTACTGAACGGATCTCAATGTAATTTGGTAAGTAGACAGTTGACATTCTGGAATAACATATAGGTTACTTTTTATTCCGAAATTCCCACGGGATGGGGATTTGCGCGGGAAAACCTTCCCACGCGTACGAAGTCGCGGGCAAAAGCTAGTATTATATATATCGACAGTTAAAAGACATGGCCTTCCAGCCGCCGTATCTGGAGAGACAAATGAGTTACTTCAACTTTGCATTTTAAACTAACTGGAGAAATAATAGGATATGTGGTATATAATAGTAGTATATATCAACAGTTAAAAGGTAATAGGGTATAGCGACAAAAATCAATTTATTCAGGAGAGCAATTTAAAGTTTGAAAATGGACATAACTTTCTACAAAACGCAGTTTTTTGCTTGGGCATAAGTGACAAAAATGTCCTCACAATGGGAGTTAGCGCATTCGAAAGAGTGGAAAATTTTAAATAGAATGGCATTCATAAGTCAATTTCGACCAAAATGTCGCTTATGCCCCATTACCTTTTAACCGTCGATATGTATATACAACATGCATCGTAATTAACGCACACCCTCAAACACTTTGTGTTTAGAAAATTATATTATTATCATAATACATAAGTACTCTGAATTTTTAGTTTTACTTGTTTAAACAGTTTTTTTAAGACTTTAACTTCATTTAAATGAATTTAATTTTTCTGTAATGTGTACTAAATGACGGAATTGATATAAATCTGCATTTAAAAAGATACTACTTTAATTTACGGTCCATAATTAGTTTGTTTTTGCTATACAGCGAAAGTGTAATTTGTAATTTACGTAGATTTAATTGCTTTGGAATAAAAATTATCGATATTAAAAACGATAAAAACCGATTCAGTAAACGATACTGAACAAACTAATTTCAAGATGTGCATTAATTATGTTACATGTTGTATATATACTATAAATAAAGATGGCAAACCTTGGCACACTTAATTTCCTGTCCTACGTGCCCTGTCTACAGATCACTGCAGGACTTGATGGAATCTACCGACGGTGCTAAACTTGTTGCCCAGTTCTGGGCAGACTCTATTTAACTATTTGCCATCGACACGCTAAGAAGACCCTAAAGGTTAAGCTAAGTAATTAATTAATAATATTTACTTTGCAAGTTGTTTATAAAAGACACTTTTAAACGTCATTTTGTTTTTTCATAAATTTAATCAAGATGAGGCCGGTGTTTCCTAGCTGACTACCTTGAGAAGAAACACCGATACAAACTCAGAGGTCGACAGTTATAGCATAGTTCAAATTAGAAATATGGTAAAATTAGCAGCACACCATTCATACGCAAACTTACGTTATAATACTTTTAATAGGGTCTCTATTAAAAGTAAGTTTACGTATGAATGGTAGACTAAACACCGTTTGACTACCAGTCAAACTGTATTTTGGGGACTTAAACAGTCATATCGGATAACTATTTGTGTATTTCAGACACATATTTAGATACGGACTGGATGGTGTGCCTCCAATTTTTATAAAAAACAAACACCACAGATAGCATTTGCATCGCATTGCATCCCGCTTCGCATAGCATTTAATAATTATTGCCTTCGTGAATGTACATTGTCTGATATCTGATATCGTGCATACATCACGCCCATACACAAAACTGGCAACATAAACTACATACAGAATTACCGTCCCATCTCCTTGTTGCCCGCCTTGTCAAAGCTCTTTGCGAGACTAGTGCACAGCAAGTTATACTCTAACAACAACACGGATTCGTTTCGAATTCGGATTCGAACGTCGCTCACACAATTTATTCGAAAACATGTGGATAACCAAAACCAAGTTGATTCTGTGTACACCGACTTTTAAAAAGCATTTGACAAGGTGGTACACTAACTGCTTCTGGATAAGATCGTTTATAATGGCATTCGGGGTAATTTACTGCGGTGGTTCATGTCCTATATTTACAACAGAACCCAAAAAATGGTTATCAACGGCTTCGAATCGGATTCCGTTATCGCTACTTCTGGGGTGCCTCAGGGCTCCATTTTGGGCCCTGTGCTTTTCATTTTGTTTGTGAACGACATAAAACGCTGCTTTATTAACTGCTTTATTAATTTCTTAATACATGACGGCGACATTAAATTCTATAAGTCGTGCAAAAACATACAAGACTGCTCATTGCTTCGGGAAGACCTCAGCAGACTTTTCAATAATTGTTCATATAATAAACTTCACGTTAGCTCACCTAAATGCAATGTTATATCATTTACAAAAATATAAAATCTAAATAAATACTTTTCAAAACAAAACTCTTAAAAAAGTCAACCATTTTCGTGATTTAGGACTTGACTCAAAATTGCATTTCAACATTCATATTGATAACATTATTAACAAAGCCTATTGAATGTACGGTTTCGTTATGCGATCCTAAATTGATTTAAAACGACCACGACGACGACGTTCATAATCTTGTACACAACCTTAATACGCTCCCAATTGGAATACGCAGCTGCAATATGGTGTCTTCTATAATTTTGTGATAAATAATAAGCAAATTCTTATAAAAAAGGCTTATCAATGGTCCAAAAAAAATATTTAGATCACTTTCATTCTAAGTCTGCGATGTAACCATGTTTGAAATCTAAATATATATAACTCAAAGGTGACTGACTGACTGACTGACTGACATAGTGATCTATCAACGCACAGCCCAAAACACTGGACGGATCGGGCTGAAATTTGGCATGCAAGTAGATGTTATGACGTAGGCATCCGCTAAGAAAGGATTTTGCGAAATTCCCACGGGATCGGGATTTACACGGGAAAAACTTCCTACGCGAACGAAGTCGCGAGCAACTGCTAGTATAACATATAACTAAGTAGATGTTTTGACATTATACTCACTTATCAACAACAACGACCGGTCCATTCTTGTACTCCATCTGGCACCCCGCTACATACTCGACCAACGCGAACGAGTCCTTATAAGGTTCTATCAGCCTATCTATTGCCGTCTCCCTCTCACTCTCACTAGCCGCCTGTCTCACCGCCTTCACATACTCGTTGTCATCTGGCCTGCCTTGTAGATAGTCCGTCGTATCACCATCCAACCATCGCGAACACTTGATGAACTTCACACTGAGTTGGTAATCGTCTTGTAACGAATGTACGCTTACGTTTGTGACCTCTATAACTCTGTCTAAGGGTACATCGTCAGGTATCTTGTCTACCTTTTCAAAGTAGTAGCAAGGACGTCGGAGTTCTGCCTCTTCTTCAACTGTTAACGCTGGGGCGATCGGAGGGGGCGGTGGGGCTGTATCAGGAGGAGACCCGGCGGTTCTACTCCCCCAATCAGGGAACTTAAACTTAGTCGGCGAACTTAATTTGAAGTTTTTCAACGACATTTTTGATGGGGAGCGAGGCGATTTTGGACCGTTTTTCTTTTCTGATAAGGAGGAAAACAGATCGCCGTTGGCTATTGACTTTCTTGCTGATAAGTCTCTGTTACCGGTGCTGAGGCGTTCTAGCCTGAGTTCTGTTCTATCGAACCGGTATGCGGGTTCTGAATCAGTGATGGGGGAGCTATTTTCGGGTATTAGTCGTTCGTCGTCTGCACAATCGCTGCTCTCCTGCCGCCTATAGCCGTTTGTCTCTGGCTCGACGGGTGATTCTGCAGGCGTTTTCCTGTCAACCTTCCGATGGGCTACGTATGTGTCTTTTGATACGAAACTCGCTCTGAAGTTGGCGACGAATAGTTCTTTCTCTTCTTCCGTTGGCCAGAAAATTTCGCATTCCTGTGAAATAAAAATAGACAAGAGTTGGAATTTGCTGTTGTCGTGGAAGAAACAACATTTTATTTAACATGAGAAGATTCGCTTTCTATAAATCATAAAATACTGATCTGTATAAATGTACCATTGTAAGGTAGAAACATTATATTTGCTTTACATTACATATGGGTTTGTTGATCCTAGAACGGTGAAGGATAATATCAAATCAATGGCATTTCTGAGCATCAAGAGTTTAGAGATATTAATGACCTGCGTTCTGACACAAAGAAGACACTTCCGAAGGTTATTGGTGCAAATAAAACAACCATTACCTACTGAAGCTTTTTGCCAATTTTGTCAGGATCGGCTTCCAGTCTGGTTAGACTATTACTGGTTATGTTAAATTCGTACTACTTTAATAAGTTAATGCTTATGGAGATCAGCTCCACAACCCAGTAACCAGTAACCCAGTAACGACAACCCCTGGCAAGACGAGTGTCCGATTTTCTGTATTCTACCCGTAAAAGTCATACAAATTTAAGGCAGCACTGCTCAATGTCTAGAATGTACAAATGTGTATGAAAACCCCAATGAGGACATTGATATGTTCCATACACCCAATCTTCTATGAAGAGAATTTTAAATTGTAATTAGGGAAATAATTTGTTAACATATTATTGATTATTAATTAATTAAGTAATTCATTTTGTTTAACAGTTTACACGTATAATATAGTGCATGCAGTGCTCTTTTAAAAAAAAACTGACAAAGATGTAGAAATGACAGCCGGGTCGATCGGCTTGACGTTTCCAAGGTACAGAGGAATCTCGATATGAGATTGTCATCCATTCACAGACCGACAGCAGCAAACGTTACTGTTATGTTGTTGTTTACTGTTATGGTGTACAATAAAGAATATATCTATCTATCTAAATATTGAACATGAAACTGTGCTGTTGCTCAGTAGCACCCCAGATTTTGGAAGTCGGCGGGATGGCGGTGTAATAACCTAAGTTTTCTTTGCAAACCGTACTTTTCAGGTACTTAGCGGCATGATTTCTAAAAGAACACTTCAGTAAGGATAAACCAACATTTTCATTTAAGCCTATTTTTAAGACTGAATACTTATAGGGTATATCTATTAGGGTTCTAGGTAATATTATTGACTAATTTTCTCCTATCCTAACAGGCACATTTAATCAATGTATAGACAATGGTACTTTTCCTATATGATTTAATGAAACATAGTAAAGTAGTACTAATTTTCTGTCACATTGGAACTCAAATGGCATTCTGCATAACCGGCAGTTTGGTTTCACGAAAGGTAGGTCAACAACAGACGCAGGAGCAGCGCTCATCCGTCACATTTTGGAATATTGGGAGAAATCTAAGTATGCAATTTTGTGACTACCCGAAAGAGCTTTTGATTGCGTTGACCACAAAACACTAATGTGTAAATTATACTATTACGGAATTCGTGGATGTGCTGCTGACCTTATTCATTGCTATTTATCAAACAGGCAACAAAAAGTTATTGTAAATGGACCGACATCTTCAGGACCCCTAGTCAAGTTGGGCGTTCCGCAAGGTTCAATTCTTGGCCCTTTCCTTTTTCTAGTTTTGGTCTATACTGTTCTGTCATAGGTATCAAACCTGTGTTATGGATAATTTGTAAAAATGAATGATGTTTTGAAATAAAAAAAGTTATTTAAAAATCTAAAATACCCGATTGCTCAACTGAAATGCAAGTAACAAGCACATTCTTATTTTAAAAAGTGACAAGCCAGTGGGACCCAAATGAACATAATGGGATGGATCTCACCTGCTTGTTACTTTACCTTCCTTCTTTCGGGCTTCACCGCAGTCGTGTAAATAGTAACCGTGGAGATTCTTGCCGGTTCTTTTCCAGAGGAAACGATTAATTTCGAACCGTGCACTCGCTTCTGACGCTCTATGAGTAGGCCTATGTGATATCAAATACTTTCGAGTTTGAGTTTTCGAGTGATATTTGACAAATAGAGGTTCGTATTGTTATTGAAATAATTATGTTTATTTTGCAAATAGGTTATAAATAACACTTTCACACGTCTTTTTTTCGTAAATGTAAACTAGATGAGGCCAGTGTTTCCTAACTGACTACTCTGAGAAGAAACACTGAAACAAACTCAGAGGTCAACGTCTCTTTTAAAGTCCAGACAATCTGTAGTGATCCAAATCATATGAGAGCCATGTAGGTTAATGTCTGTGGCGCCCTTTAGAGGACAGAATCTAACGGATTTGAGCAGGCCCGTCCAAACAGTGCACGCATTTATCAAATATCGCGTAGCTCAACTTAGAACCTTACGGAGCTGGAACGATTTGACGAACAATACCAAAGTAAGGGCATTTGGGTGGGCCGTATAAAGCACTGAAACTGTCAGACAGTCTGATAATCTATTCATAATATTCGTTTTATTTGATTCGTTATGTAGGTATGTATGTCTTACGGGGTCGCTGGTGTCGGAGAGCAGTAGAACGAGCTGCGCGGTGTGGTCCCACAGCAGGCGCCACAGGTCGGCGGCCGCGCTCGCCGGGTGCTGCGCCACGCAGTACTCCCGCACGCGCCGCCGCCCGCACACCCACGACGCGTTCACGTACTATGTAGGTATGTATGTCTTACGGGGTCGCTGGTGTCGGAGAGCAGTAGAACGAGCTGCGCGGTGTGGTCCCACAGCAGGCGCCACAGGTCGGCGGCCGCGCTCGCCGGGTGCTGCGCCACGCAGTACTCCCGCACGCGCCGCCGCCCGCACACCCACGACGCGTTCACGTACTATGTAGGTATGTATGTCTTACGGGGTCGCTGGTGTCGGAGAGCAGTAGAACGAGCTGCGCGGTGTGGTCCCACAGCAGGCGCCACAGGTCGGCGGCCGCGCTCGCCGGGTGCTGCGCCACGCAGTACTCCCGCACGCGCCGCCGCCCGCACACCCACGACGCGTTCACGTACTATGTAGGTATGTATGTCTTACGGGGTCGCTGGTGTCGGAGAGCAGTAGAACGAGCTGCGCGGTGTGGTCCCACAGCAGGCGCCACAGGTCGGCGGCCGCGCTCGCCGGGTGCTGCGCCACGCAGTACTCCCGCACGCGCCGCCGCCCGCACACCCACGACGCGTTCACGTACTATGTAGGTATGTATGTCTTACGGGGTCGCTGGTGTCGGAGAGCAGTAGAACGAGCTGCGCGGTGTGGTCCCACAGCAGGCGCCACAGGTCGGCGGCCGCGCTCGCCGGGTGCTGCGCCACGCAGTACTCCCGCACGCGCCGCCGCCCGCACACCCACGACGCGTTCACGTACTATGTAGGTATGTATGTCTTACGGGGTCGCTGGTGTCGGAGAGCAGTAGAACGAGCTGCGCGGTGTGGTCCCACAGCAGGCGCCACAGGTCGGCGGCCGCGCTCGCCGGGTGCTGCGCCACGCAGTACTCCCGCACGCGCCGCCGCCCGCACACCCACGACGCGTTCACGTACTATGTAGGTATGTATGTCTTACGGGGTCGCTGGTGTCGGAGAGCAGTAGAACGAGCTGCGCGGTGTGGTCCCACAGCAGGCGCCACAGGTCGGCGGCCGCGCTCGCCGGGTGCTGCGCCACGCAGTACTCCCGCACGCGCCGCCGCCCGCACACCCACGACGCGTTCACGTACTATGTAGGTATGTATGTCTTACGGGGTCGCTGGTGTCGGAGAGCAGTAGAACGAGCTGCGCGGTGTGGTCCCACAGCAGGCGCCACAGGTCGGCGGCCGCGCTCGCCGGGTGCTGCGCCACGCAGTACTCCCGCACGCGCCGCCGCCCGCACACCCACGACGCGTTCACGTACTATGTAGGTATGTATGTCTTACGGGGTCGCTGGTGTCGGAGAGCAGTAGAACGAGCTGCGCGGTGTGGTCCCACAGCAGGCGCCACAGGTCGGCGGCCGCGCTCGCCGGGTGCTGCGCCACGCAGTACTCCCGCACGCGCCGCCGCCCGCACACCCACGACGCGTTCACGTACTATGTAGGTATGTATGTCTTACGGGGTCGCTGGTGTCGGAGAGCAGTAGAACGAGCTGCGCGGTGTGGTCCCACAGCAGGCGCCACAGGTCGGCGGCCGCGCTCGCCGGGTGCTGCGCCACGCAGTACTCCCGCACGCGCCGCCGCCCGCACACCCACGACGCGTTCACGTACTATGTAGGTATGTATGTCTTACGGGGTCGCTGGTGTCGGAGAGCAGTAGAACGAGCTGCGCGGTGTGGTCCCACAGCAGGCGCCACAGGTCGGCGGCCGCGCTCGCCGGGTGCTGCGCCACGCAGTACTCCCGCACGCGCCGCCGCCCGCACACCCACGACGCGTTCACGTACTATGTAGGTATGTATGTCTTACGGGGTCGCTGGTGTCGGAGAGCAGTAGAACGAGCTGCGCGGTGTGGTCCCACAGCAGGCGCCACAGGTCGGCGGCCGCGCTCGCCGGGTGCTGCGCCACGCAGTACTCCCGCACGCGCCGCCGCCCGCACACCCACGACGCGTTCACGTACTATGTAGGTATGTATGTCTTACGGGGTCGCTGGTGTCGGAGAGCAGTAGAACGAGCTGCGCGGTGTGGTCCCACAGCAGGCGCCACAGGTCGGCGGCCGCGCTCGCCGGGTGCTGCGCCACGCAGTACTCCCGCACGCGCCGCCGCCCGCACACCCACGACGCGTTCACGTACTATGTAGGTATGTATGTCTTACGGGGTCGCTGGTGTCGGAGAGCAGTAGAACGAGCTGCGCGGTGTGGTCCCACAGCAGGCGCCACAGGTCGGCGGCCGCGCTCGCCGGGTGCTGCGCCACGCAGTACTCCCGCACGCGCCGCCGCCCGCACACCCACGACGCGTTCACGTACTATGTAGGTATGTATGTCTTACGGGGTCGCTGGTGTCGGAGAGCAGTAGAACGAGCTGCGCGGTGTGGTCCCACAGCAGGCGCCACAGGTCGGCGGCCGCGCTCGCCGGGTGCTGCGCCACGCAGTACTCCCGCACGCGCCGCCGCCCGCACACCCACGACGCGTTCACGTACTATGTAGGTATGTATGTCTTACGGGGTCGCTGGTGTCGGAGAGCAGTAGAACGAGCTGCGCGGTGTGGTCCCACAGCAGGCGCCACAGGTCGGCGGCCGCGCTCGCCGGGTGCTGCGCCACGCAGTACTCCCGCACGCGCCGCCGCCCGCACACCCACGACGCGTTCACGTACTATGTAGGTATGTATGTCTTACGGGGTCGCTGGTGTCGGAGAGCAGTAGAACGAGCTGCGCGGTGTGGTCCCACAGCAGGCGCCACAGGTCGGCGGCCGCGCTCGCCGGGTGCTGCGCCACGCAGTACTCCCGCACGCGCCGCCGCCCGCACACCCACGACGCGTTCACGTACTATGTAGGTATGTATGTCTTACGGGGTCGCTGGTGTCGGAGAGCAGTAGAACGAGCTGCGCGGTGTGGTCCCACAGCAGGCGCCACAGGTCGGCGGCCGCGCTCGCCGGGTGCTGCGCCACGCAGTACTCCCGCACGCGCCGCCGCCCGCACACCCACGACGCGTTCACGTACTCACTACCTAAGCACGTACAACACAACATGTATTATTCGGCCCTCAACGACCCCGCTATGCCGAGACCCGTACCCCACAGGAAGTACCCTTAGCGTGCGGTCGTTTAAATGTAAATATTAGTTTATAAGCCCTGGCTGAGGGCTTTAATTTAGAGGTCACCACAGGATCGCCCGGTTAAGTAGTAACCAGCCTTAGTGTGCTGAACTACGTGAGGCCCTATAAAAAATTGGCCAAGTGCGAGTCGGACTCGCCCATGAAGGGTTCCGTAGTAACTATAATAATATAATATAATATGTATATTTATTTGACGAATAAAAAACCTTAAAAATTTCTTAAAACTAGCTTATTTACATTTTTACAACTACGCTAAATAACTTTGTTTTTCATAGTGTTTGTATGAATTACAAAGTTATATTTGCGGTTTTAGAAAATATGCTGTATCTCAAAAACTGCTTACCCGATTTCGTTCAAACCAATTTTGGTTGAAAGTTTACATTAAGATCTACAGACATATATTTTTTTTAGATTTTTCACTCCATTATTATAGAAGTTAGAGGGGGGGACACACATTTTACCACTTTGGAAGCTTATATCTTTTAAACGATTGATTTTATGAAAAAGTGGTTTTAGAAACCCTTATATCATTTTTAAAGACCTGTCTATAGACACTACACACGCATAGGTTTCATGACAAAAAATATTTTCAGTTCTAGTTCCATGTATGAGGACCCCCCTTTATTTTAAATATATTTTAATTTTTTTCTTAAAATCGGAAAGCGGTTCACGGAATACATCTACCTACTAAGTTTCACATGTATAGTCTTAATAGTTTCGGAATAAAATGGCTGTGACATACGGATGGACGGACAGACAGACAGACGGACAGACATATCGAAACTATAAGGGTTCCGTTTTTTGCCATTGGGCTACGGAACCCTAAAAAATGTATTATTCGGTCAATCGTTCGAGCTTCTTAACGGTCTACTTTCAAGGAAGTAAGGGGTAGTAAGTGGGAGACTAATTCAAGAGTGAAAAGGTTACTTCTAGGCAAGCGTGCTTCATCTTCGACCATATTAACGCATACCACCAGGTGAGAAGGTGGTCAAACGCGAACCTATCAACAATATCATCGTGCCTCCTCCTCGCGTCGAGTTCCTCAATGCTGAGAATCGTGAAGCCCCCGTGAAAATAACTTTTCCCTTATGGTGTCCCGCCATCTTTGCCTGCGTCCATGGTTGAATGGACCTGATCAACTCACCTTGTTGAGCTACGGCCTCCAGGTCGTTTGCCATCGTGCATCAAGCTAGAAATTGGCAGATCTGTCCCAGAGATGGGAGCAGTACTCCATACACGACCGATCTTGCGCTTTTAGCAGCATTAAACTTGACTAAGATGGCATCGCATTCAAAGCCAAATTCAAGCGCCCAACCAGGGCTTCACGGACATACTGGTTCTGTGAGCCACCAGCACGCGCGATGGATATATCTCTTTGCAACTGTGCTATCATCTCCATACCCAAAGGTACCGGCAGCTCGTTAATGCAGATCGTTAATGTGCAGCAAGAATTAAGTTGCTGCAGAAATCGAACCCCTCCACCGAACCACTCGAATGGACACGATCCATCAGGAAGTCACCAACCCAAACGCATAGTTTAGTGGGTATACCGAAGGAAGGAAGTTTGCTAATGATGCTATCATGCCAGACCCTGACAAAAGCCTTGGAATCACGGGAAACAGCAAGTGCTTCCCGGGACCTCAATAACCTCACTCCTAATGTAAATGGCATACGCCAGAAGATCCCCATTTGATGCAGAAGCCGTACTGTCGGTCACTGAGGATGTCGTTGACTTCTAGGTATAACGTAACTGAGATATGCCACGGGAGGCACGTTAGCCAGCTTCCAAGCTTTCGGCACATTTCCAGTCTACAGGGAAATACGAAATAAGCGAGTCCGAGATCGAAGACAGTTCAGGCGCACAAGTTCTAAAAACTATTGCTGGTATCCCGAATATCACAACAGATTACTATAAATCTAGAGTTGCTGATACACATTCTCAGAGGCTACAATATGTATGTATAACAGAACACACCAAAACAAGCTTCGCGAAACGGCAATTTACCTTTCTCGCTTCGAAATTATATAACAAACTAAATGAGTTACTATCCATTTATTCCCTAAAAACACAGTAACGAATTACCTACTGTACTTGACATACACAATATTCATAATCCTCTATGACAGTTTTTTTTTTTTGTTAATGATAGACTTGCGTTTGTCCACCATCTCACCTAATGGTAAGCGTTGATGTGGTCGAAGATGAGGCACGCTTGCTTAGAAGTAACCTATTCACTCTTGACTTAAAGACTCCCAGGTTATAGCTATATTAACATTGTTTTAGCTGCATCAACACACGAGTTAAATTTTACTGGCCAATAATGAAGAAAATTGCAGGTTACATACCTTCGACACCAGGTTTGGGTACCAGCATGACTCTCGCAGAGTCTGAGGGTAGGATGCCACCAGGCCTGTTCTTCTCGGCGTTGTGAGGCGCACGCGCACATACGCTTGCTTCCACACACGATCGGGTTATAAGCTGTAAAAAAGAAAATGGTTGATGAAAATGACCAATATTTAGCAACTAACAGTCATGCGGGGCTTCGCTCCCGTGGATTTTATCACGATAAAAACATAACCCTCATTTTCTAGAGTCGGGTAACAAGAAGGTTTGAATCCACCCACTACTTTCGAAGATTAGCACGTTTAAACAAACACACAAAACTTTTCCGTTTTATTTTATTACTATAGATAAAAGAGTTCCGTATAAACTCAAAAATATAGCTGTTCGTTAGAGTATACACTACCTACTAAAGTTCATAAACTACTCTAATAAGGAAAAGATGAATAGAATTAAAGAAACTAAACTCTTCTGATAAAATAACGTCAGCCATCAATTTTAATTATCTAACTGCCGATATTCGTATTAACCTTTTTGCCGCAGAACTACACATTATCAATTTTAAAACTTTTATTGTCCTTCCGATAAAAGACTAAATAAATAATAAATAAAAACTATTCACTAAACAGGTGTTTATTTTATTTGTATTTATTTATTAATGTGGGGAAAATTAACAGTTGCGTATTAAAAAATATCAAAAATGTCTTAAACTATAAACTTATCTAATACACAACCCACAAAATTTTCCTCAGATTATTGTAAACATTTATATGAATCTGTGAGCAGACATTTGCAGAATTGTTCAACCACGCTATTAATTATTAAAATAAACCAACCTTAGCCTAATACTAGTGTTGTAGTACAACCGGGAAAATACAATTAACTTATGTCCTAATGATCATTTTAGATTTTCACTACGTTTATACAGGTGTCATACTGCTTTCCTAGCTAGGCTTGTTAAAAGCCTGTGGTAAAAATAAGCAGTTGCCACCCTCTAGCAAATTTCGTAAACCAACTTAAAACTTAATACTATTTTACAAGTGTACAAGTAGGCTCTACAACTTATAAATAGTAACTAAATTTTAGTAGTACGGGAGCTATCTGTTGTGTGTGAGTATATGAGTGTATGAAGGTGTATGTAGTATGTGCGCATGTGAATGTGAATGTGTGTAGGTGACTTAGCTGATAATCATTATTCCAGGTCATCGGAAACTAATCTGAATGTTTTGATTTACTTGCCAGTATCAAAATATGATGCATAATAAATAATAATTTCTTTTTTATTGGTGACCACTCTTTTTTTTTTAAGTTACGTAGTCGAGTACGAGTCTTTAATATTAATTTAAGATTGATACTACCACGCGTTCCAGAAAAATGACCTTAAAAAACAGGCAACAGAATTATCATAAGCTTGGTAAATTTTACCGGGTTCTTACTGGTACTCTAGCCACTTACTAAAAAAACTTTATTTTTATTTTATTCATACTTGTCGTTTGCTAAACCAAACTCGCCTGTGGCGGCCTTAATAATAATAAATAAAGCCTCCAGATAGGGTTTATAGTCTTCCTGGCCAATTCCAGACATAGCGTTACGGCCAAGTAGCTTTCCAATAAGCGATTGCACCCCATAGGGGCGGGTACGGAACTTGGCTTAGGGCGTTACTGGGGGAGGGCAAATAGGGCAACTGAAGAACAATATATATCGTTCATATTTACATAAAACACTTACCAGAAACTGTTTCTCTAACAAGTTGACGGGCGGCGGTCCCTGGTACGTGTGATGTCTGTTCGCTAACGACCTCATGCGCTCTAACAACGCGTAGTTTTCTGCACGATTCGCTCTGGAAAACAAACAATCATTTTATATAGATTTAATTAAGATGCAAAGTATAAATATTACCTGCCGTTTTAAGCTCTTAATACAAACAGGGGTGAGGTGTAGTTGTAGTTAAGCCCCGTCTTACTATATTCTTTAAATGCCTTTTAATAAAAAGCGAGCCTTTTGTTTTTAACCCAAACAATCCTGGGTAAGTAATAAGCAAAGCATTTCATTAATTTGTTCTACTCGGCAATCTAACTCAGGATCCCCTCTACCTTCCTAACACTGGATAGACGACATTGTTGGGCGTTAATCAATTCATTTTTCAATCAACCTATTAATTGTTTAAAAAAGTTATTATAATTACATTCATCGCAATTAGACTTTTAGTTACACTGTGCAATTAAATTATTTGAATTAATGTATATTAATCGTTACTCGCAATTAAAATAATTATAATAATTGCAAAGAAGGCTTAGAAAATGCTGGCCTGACCACTTAAAAGGATTCATGACGTATTGGTGAGAGAGAGCAACACACCGGAAAAAGTGGACAACTATGAGAGAGTCCTTTGCCCAGAATTCGGACAGTAGAAAGTAAAAAACTGGCCAAATGCGAGTCGGACTCGCGCACAAAGAGTTCCGTACCATTATATATAAAAAAGACAAAAATATCACGTTTGTTGTATAAGAGCCCCTAAAATATTTTTAATGTTTTTAGTATTTTTTGTTATAGCGGCAACAGAAATAAATCATCTGTGTAAATTTCAAATGTCTAGCTATCACGGTTCATGAGATACAGCCTGGTGACAGCCAGACAGACAGCGGAGACTTAGTAATAGGGTCACGTTTTTACCCTTTGGGTACGGAACCCTAAAAACAACTCACCTCCTCATCTCTTCTTTTTCCATCTCACTCATATTGTTATACGCTTGCATCTTCTTGCTATACGTGTCCGTTGACCGCGGCGCCAAATCATACACCCCTTCACTCTCTTCACCGTTCACCATTCCATCCTTCGGCTCATCAGTTCCTTCTGAATCCTTCACCGACTTAGACTGTTCACTGTTCAAATCATCCGTCTTTATCGACATCTGACTTCCATTCTCTAAGACTTCTTTCTCGCTAGGATTTTGACTTGACTTGATACTTGATGTCTCGCCGTTTTCTACACCATTTGACAAGTCATTAGTGCTCTTATTTTTAACTGGGTTAAGGTCTAAAACTGCTAATTCTTCGTCGGAGATCGGTTCTAGGAGTTTAGCTAAGTATTGTCTTGCTTTAGGGAATTCAACCTCGGTGTCTCCTGATCGAACATGTTCGAGTAATGCGTCGTGTACGAAGACATATTGTTCTTCGGTTTGTACGAGGTGGTTGCGTTGAGTTCGGGCTCGGCAGAGGAAACCGAGGGGCGATAGTGTGCCGGTGAGTTTGAGCTGGTTGAGCTGAGCGTCTAGAACTATGTAGGTACCTGTGCGTCCTACACCAGCGCTGTAACGGATAAATATTGTTAAGATCAGCTTGTTAGTTGATTACCATGGACGCTGATGGTTTTATGTAGACGTATTCTCCACACAAGTTATGTAAAATTGTGTCAGTAGACCCATGTCTATTAAATATAGATAAAAGAATTTATAATTCTTAATTGACTCTATAGTCGAAATACATTAGTGTTCCTTGTGTTTCTATAAACACAAGGAACGCTAATGTATTTCGACTAGTTCTGAAGATCAACAACTGCTTCAGAAGATTGCGAAACTAATATATTTAGAAGTCGGAAAAGAGTGCAGTCCACCCTTTTATTTTTATGCGACAATCACCACTCTGGGTAGAGAGGAAGGTGGTATCAGAGTTTTATTGACTAAAAACGCACCCTGTTCCTTCAGACACCCTTGCATGCCTCGGTATCTCGTTAGAGCATTCCCGCAACCCCTTACCCCGCTCTGTCCTTATCATCTATGTCAATACTCATATCTAAACAAATTACCTGCAATGAACTAGTACTGTAGATGGATGTTTTCCAGCGGCCTTCACAAACGGTAGTACGGCGAGTGGATGCCTCGGCGTACCATGGTCGGGCCACACTGTGTAATGGTACTGCACCACGGTACGACCTTCGCTACCGGTGCCAGAACTTTCATCGCTGCTTGGTGAGTTTCCCTGTAGAAAAATAACAATAAAAAAGAAGTATCAACATCTGCTTAGCCTTTTCCAGGGTCTCCAGTCTAACTGGATGGAGCTACGTATTAGTGTCTGAACCACCAGTACCTGGGTAATACGATACCCCTTGGTTAAGCCAGGAACTTGTTGATTTCGGAAAAATAAAGCAAGTGGCCTTTTTTTGGTGGGAAAATCATCTGATGACTTATTCCACTCTGGTTGGAGCGGAAGGGAGTATCAGACTACTGCTGACTAAAACCCTACCCTGTTCCTTTAATTGCACTTACGTTCTGTAGCCACGGTATCTCGTTGAAATGGCCAGTACGGAAAAACGGCAATCTCATAGGTAAAGACCTATTATATAATGTGTAATGGAAACCCCATATGTGACTAAAAGGGCTGAAGACAACATCGGGTATGGAGTCTCTAAACACAGTTCCAGATCAACTCAAAGTATTGATACCAAATTATCGTTTTTTTTTTTTTTAATACCAGTCACAGCAATGCGAGGATCAATAATTTTGCATCTCAGTTACCAATAACACGATCATTTTCTTCGTTCTTCTTAATTTGAAAAATTCGGTCTTTGGTATCAATGTATTGGAATTTGTAATAAGTTCCACACATGTAGGTAGGCATAGAATTACAAAACCTTTTCCATATCGTTTGTTATCATCCAAAGAAGCTGTGTACTTGGTATGTATATACCGTTTAAAATTATATGTTGTATATAATTAGGGTTGCCATCTGTCCGGGTTTTCCCGGATTTGTCCTAGTTTGGAGAGCGTCTGGAGGCATCCGGGGAGATTTTCCCAATAAGCGTCCTGGTAAAACCCGGAGTACCGTACCAAAAAGTACTATCTCTATTATTATTTTCCTAAGAGGGTATTTCATCTCATTGTTTATGTTACGTTGATTAAATGAAAAAGAAGAGACTGTTATTAAAAAAGTTTTAAAGCTCTACAGTGTTATCACTTTATCAGTAAATAAAAACCATATTAAACGTCGTTGTTTTTAGTTTCAAGTTTCTAAAATGTATTTTTCTACAGTGTCCGAGGTAAAACTGAGATTTTACCCAAATGTCTGGGGTTTTATAAGTCTCTGTCTGGGGCCGGCAAATTAGGTGATGGCAACCCTATATATAACGTGTAATTTAAAGGGTATTGTTCGGTCCGACGTGAAACAGAACGCACCCTTTTGACATAAAGAATTTGATTTTGACATTACTTGACTTTGACAGATAGACTTTGCTTGCTTGTTGGAAAAAATAAATGTGTCCGCCTTTTGGGACCTGTTGAGATAATTATAATTGGTAAAATATCGTTGGATTCGCCTGTTGAAACCGATAATTGGGGCGCGAATTATCTATTGTTGAACTTTGTACTCCCGGATTGACGAGAATCCAGGGATATTTCTCGGATCTATCGCCGGTTGATGGCCATCCGCGTGGCACGCTTTGTTGAAAAAAGGTAGTGAAAATTAACTTCTACCACGGTGTGAGTTAGGCTGTGATGCTGTTGGGACCGCGCCATTTGGAGATTGACGCCTTGTGAACGTCCACACACTTGACTTACATCACACGTTTCAATTACTCACCTCATATTACACACATGCCACACTTGGGGCGTGGCCTTGGGAAGGTCGAAGCTTGGAGAACCCAGCACAGAAGGTTAGTGGTAATAATGTATTCATAAAGCCTAGTAGAAGTAGGCCTTTGTAAGAACTTTGTTTGAAAAGCAACGTTAAGCTCCACGTATCGTGGACAGTTCAGGACACCCCAGTTACCGTTGCACTGGCCTCGTTGCAGTCTGGAACAAATTGGTAGCAGGCGTGGCTCTTATAAGATCCACTGATTCATTCTGGTAGTAGGCGTGGCTCTTATAATATAAGATCCACTGGTTTAATTGGAAGTTTTGAAAGTAGCTTTGGTTTGATTACTTAACACAACTTATAACTTAATAACAGGGGCGTGCACAGGATTATGACAGGGTATGCGGCGGAGTAATCGGTCACAAAAACTTTGCCTTTTATAGATTTTTAGCATAGCCACAGCCACGCATCGTTGCATGGTGGCGATGCGTGGCTGTGGCTATGCTAAAAATTTATAAAAGAAAAAGTTTTTGTGACCGATTACTCCGCCGCATACCCTGTCATAATCCTGTGCACGCGCATGCTTAATAAGTTTTGAATATATTACCATGTCATCCGGGCTATCTAATTGAAGTTGAATCAATTGAAGTTGTATTTGTAATTTGTACTGTAGCCCTTTGTTGAATTGACAAGTAAGATTTATTTGTGAAATTGGGAATTATTGGTATAATTGGGTACATAATTTGGTACATAATTTGGTATTTGTTGCAATTAATAATTGAATGTCATTGATCTGAATTTGAAAGGTTATCTAAATAATAATTACACATAGTCTAACATAATAGGACTTGAATTGTGTGTATTGGTTATTGCATTTATAGTAATTATTGGATTGTTGTTAGAGATTGTCCGGAGCAATATTATACTTCAATTGTTGTATTTAATTGTTGGTGTGATCCTGCACAATATATACATTGAATTGTTATTTATCTTGTAACTAGCCATCTGTACCAAGCTAGATTCATACTTGGAATAAGTACAGGGTCGGATTTGGACTTGAAATAATTGAATTTGAATTTTTATTTTGTTGAGATTATTTGGTCGACTAACAAGTCATTGCTGTTTGTTTAATAGTTGATTGTTGGTTGTTGATTGGTGTTTTGTATTAATATTTGATTGTTGCAATGGCCTCATTAAGGGCAGTCAGGGAGGCTGCTGCGGGATTGACCTCACAGTTGAGATGGTTCACATCGGCAGCTGCAACTGTTGAGCGTGTGGAATTGGAAGAGCTCACCCTTGCTCGGTATGGGCAAGTGATTGAGAGGATCAAGTCAGCTGATGCTGCGCTCACGCGCTTCAACGAGTACATCATGGACGTGGATTTGGGGGTGATGGATCAGACAGCCCGCGATAAGATTTTGGGTGACTATGACCAGATTGTCCACCTGGGGGATGTCATATGTCTACGAGCGTGGGAAATTTTGAAGAGTCGGGTGCCTGATGCGGCCAAGCCGCAGACCCCCGTTGTTGCAGGCCCTGGACTATTGAGTAGGCTGCCCACCCTGGAGCTGCCACATTTTGACGGTCGCTTGGACCACTGGCTGGGCTTCCTAAATCTCTTTGAGAGTCTTGTCGATGCACGCTCGGACCTCGGACCTGCCCAGAAGCTGGCCTATTTATTGTCTGTCCTGGAGGGCGAAGCCAGAGCCTTGGTGCAGCACTTGCCGGTGACGGATTCCTCCTATCCGACCGCTCTGGAGCTTCTCTCCCGACGGTATCAGAACAAGCGCTGCCTGGCTGATGTGCACATCGACCAAATTTTGGGACTACCGGCTATTGTCAGCACGTCGACGTTGCGCACTGACTTGCTGAACCCGTTGGTCTCAGCGACCAACGCCTTGAGACGCTTGGAGTTACCGGTGGAACATTGGTCCTACTTGTTGGTGCACATAGTGCTGCAGTTGCTCCCCGCGGAGTTGAGGTCACGTTTTGAGCAGAAGTATGGTGGGGATAGTGCCACCCATCTTCCCCCCTTTGACGACCTCCTCAAATTTTTGGAAGACGAGTGTCGGTTTGCGGATAACACTCGTGGCGCTACGGGGTCGCCCCCACTACCTTCTCAGCCCAGAGACCAGGGACGGACTAGGGCTCGGGGGCCTGTTGATGTTCCCCCCGCCCCCCGTTTTGCTGGCGCCCGGAGTCCTCGGGCTAGGGGGCCTGTTGATGATCGCCCCGCCCCTCGTTTTGCTGGCGCCCGGAGTCCTCGGGCTAGGGGGCCTGTTGATGTTCCCCCCGCCCCCCGTTTTGCTGGTGCCCGGAGTCCTCGGGCTAGGGGGCCTGTTGATGATCGCCCCACCCCCAGTTTTGCTGGCGCCCGGAGTCCTCGGGCTAGGGGGCCTGTTGATGTTCGCCCCGCCCCCCGTTTTGCTGGTGCCCGGAGTCCTCATCATTGTGACTTTTGTAAGGCAACGGGGCATGTCATGGCGCGTTGCCAGGACTTTTTGAATTTGCACGTAAGTGCCCGCCGCCGTATTGTCAACGCACGCCGTTTGTGCTTCTCGTGCTTGGGGGCCCACTTTCATCGGGACTGCCCCGACCCCCGCCCGTGTAGAATTTGTGAAGGGTCCCACTTGGAGATTTTGTGCGCCAACGCGAACCGCTCCAGCAGACCAGCTTCTGAGGGGGGTTCGCGCAAGGGGGGGTACCCCGGAGACGAGCGCCGGGCTGAGACCCGCGATTCTGTACGCCGCACTCCACCCCCCGCGCAAGTTGAACGGGAGCCCCACGAGCGCCATTTGGTCTTCCCTCGTCAGGGAGAACGCGCATTGGCTGCTAGGCAGCAGTGGCCGGGTCGGCGCCGCAGCCTTTCCCCTCCGTTGGCGGAACGTCCCCGGCTGGAGTCGCGCCCTCCGCCATTCGGGCATCCGGTGGGATATGCCCCTCCAGTGATGGCGAGCGGCTCGGGACACCGCGCGGACGAATGTTTTGATTGTTGGCCTCGTCGTGAGCGAGGGCAGCCTGGATGCGGCGATCGGTCGCCGCCCAGGCATCGCTAAGAGATTGACGCCTGCCCGCTAAAGGACCCCCCCGATCAAGACGGTTTTGTTGCCAACGGCCTCGGTCAAGGTCTGGGGACCCTTGGGTGACTCAATTGTGGTCCGTGCCATTTTGGGCACGGGAGTCCAGGGTTGCCTTTTGTCGTCTTGGTTAGCGGGACAGGTTGGCCTGAAGGTGAACGACCTTTCAGGCTAGATTTGGGAATTGGCGAACCGGCTGACACCACTGTTGAGGGAGGGACCTGGTTTGAAGTCACCCTTGTGAGTTGTCCTTACCCTAAAATTGGTGCTCCTGCCCTTGTTATAACTGAACTTGGTTGGGACGAGCCACTTCGGGAAACCGTGTTGGAGGACAGTTGAGGCTCTCTAGCCTTCCTTATGGGGCTCGTCACCCCCTTTGTTGCCTTTGTTCCTAGTGTGACGATCAGTCACCAACGTGACTGATCGTCACACTAGGAACTCGCATGCCGGTTGCAATGCGCTGTTGGCCATTCTGCAGCGAGAATTTTGGATTTTGTCGGCTGATCGCGTCAATGAGACGAGGCCCTTTGCTGGCGTCTTAACGGATTTTGTTGGTCCCCCTTTGTTGAAGACGTCCACCCTTCGTAATAGTAAGATTGTTAAGGCTTATTTGTGTGTTTGTCTGCCTGTCAACCAAGGCAGTACATTTGGAGCTGGTAACCTCCCTCTCGACAGAGGCCTTTGAGGCGACTTTGGAAAGATTTGTGTCTCGCCGTGGGTTGCCTTCGTTGATTAGGTCTGATTGCGGTACGAATTACAAGGGTACAAGTAACTATTTGAAGGAGGTATACGCCTTCCTTAATGAGAGCCAGGTTGATATTGGTAATAGTTTGGCCCGCCGAGGGGTCACTTGGTTGTTTGACCCGCCAGCCTGCCCCCCATTGGGGGGGTATTTTTGGGGCCGCGGTGAAAGCGGCAAAGGGACGCTGGCGGAGATTGTTGGGAGACACCGTTCTCACCTTTAATGAACTAGCTACGGTATTTGGCCGCATTGAAGCTGTGTTGAATTCGCAACCTTGTCAAGACTTCCAATTGATTAGCGGACGGGTAGGCCCGTCCGGGGGGGTAGATGTTCGGTCCGACGTGAAACAGAACGCACCCTTTTGACATAAAGAATTTGATTTTGACATTACTTGACTTTGACAGATAGACTTTGCTTGCTTGTTGGAAAAAATAAATGTGTCCGCCTTTTGGGACCTGTTGAGATAATTATAATTGGTAAAATATCGTTGGATTCGCCTGTTGAAACCGATAATTGGGGCGCGAATTATCTATTGTTGAACTTTGTACTCCCGGATTGACGAGAATCCAGGGATATTTCTCGGATCTATCGCCGGTTGATGGCCATTCGCGTGGCACGCTTTGTTGAAAAAAGGTAGTGAAAATTAACTTCTACCACGGTGTGAGTTAGGCTGTGATGCTGTTGGGACCGCGCCATTTGGAGATTGACGCCTTGTGAACGTCCACACACTTGACTTACATCACACGTTTCAATTACTCACCTCATATTACACACATGCCACACTTGGGGCGTGGCCTTGGGAAGGTCGAAGCTTGGAGAACCCAGCACAGAAGGTTAGTGGTAATAATGTATTCATAAAGCCTAGTAGAAGTAGGCCTTTGTAAGAACTTTGTTTGAAAAGCAACGTTAAGCTCCACGTATCGTGGACAGTTCAGGACACCCCAGTTACCGTTGCACTGGCCTATTGCAGTCTTGATCAGGTATATACATACCAAGTGCACGGCTTCTTTGGATGATAACAAACGATATAGCAAGGGTTTTCTAATCCTATGTCTACATGTGTGGAGCATATTAGAAATTTCAATACATTGATACCAGAGGCCGAATTTTTCAAATTAAGAAGAACGAAGAGAATTATCGTTTTATTGGCAAGTGACGTGGAAAGTGATGACCCTCATAGTGCTGTGACACGTTTGTTATTGTTGGTATTCAAGAAACATACGAAACCAACAATTTGGATTCAATTCTGTGAGTCAGTTATTTTGAGCTGAAGATGTTGTCTTCAGTTCTTTTGGATAGATATGGGGGTTTCCGTTACACGTAGTATAATACGAGTGTGTACGTACGTGCGGTGCGTCCGCGCGCATGTTGTGCACGCGCATGTGGCGCACGGTGTAGGCGGCGCGCACGTCCTCGTGCAGCAGCGTCACGCGCACGCCGCCGAACTCCGCCGAGCTGCCCGCGCCGCCGCCCGGCCAGTACATGTCGCATTTACGCTGCCAAAAATAACATCATCATCATCTACTTAGCCTTTTCTCAACTATGTTGGGGTCGGCTACCAGTCTAACTGGATGCAGCTGAGTATTAGTGTTATACAGGGTTAAATGTAAAACACTGAAAACCTCTCAGGGCTTATGTTACTAACATCATAATCAACAACTTTTGTTCTATGACTTTTAAGAATTTGTCATATTTTAGTTCAACAGATTTTCATACAAAAATAAAAATATTTAAATTGAACGCCCTAAAAAATAAACGAACTCCATGCGAAGCAAAAGAAAGCAATTTATACTATCGCTTTCTTTTGCTTTGCATAGACGCTACATGCGTTTAGGGCGTTCAAGTTAAATATTTTTATTTTTATATGAAAATCTGGTGAACTAAAATATGACGAATTTTTAAAAGTCATAGAACAAAAGTTGTTGGTTATGATGTTAGTAACATAGTCCTAAGAGGTTTTTGGTGTTTTACAATTAACCCTGTATAATAAGTATAGGCAAAATTCATTTATTGTGCGTGCAAGCAGAAACTTTAAAAACCGGTGTAAGCAGCACGATTTTGACCCGTTTATAACAAGTGTGATTGCAGCCAGAAGACGCCTAAGCCTTGATTTTTTCAAAAATAATTACTATCTGTAGTTACTGTTTTGTATGTCTTATTTATATCTGCTATCTATTTAGTCGTTTTAAATATTGTATTTATGATATTGGTTATATTAAGACTACCTTTTAAGTGTTAAATTTAAGAGTTTCCTGCCTCTATACGTGAGGACTTTTAATTGGCTCAATATCTACTATACTATTTATTTTCTGTATTTAATAGCTGTTAGTCCTCCATACTTCTTAGATAAATAAATAAATATATGGAGCGCCTGCTTATCTAACCTCCACAATCAGTAGCTGTGCAACACGATTACACGATACCCCTCGTCTAGACCAGTGTCAGATTTTCTGGATTCTGACTACCCGATAGCCCACTACCCGACTGTCACAGTTATGACAGGCGGGAACAACGGCTTTTTAACGCAAATTCCTCCGTGTCTCGGGAAACACTGACGTGCTTTCACCCATCCACAGAGCGAACTCGACAAGCGCTACTTAACCATTTATCCACGAGCTCCTCTCATACATGTAAATGGAATTGAATAATAATAAGACCATCAGAAGACTAAGGGCGCCTTCAAATTAGCCGCGTGGCAGCAGCGCGGCTGCAGCGCTGCCGCCGCGCTGCTTTGAAAATCCATATAAATATAAACGCGCAACGGCAGCCCTGCTGTCGCGCTGCGGCCGCGCGTCATTTATTTGCATTTATTTGTATGGATTAACAAAGCAGGGCGGTGGCAGCGCTGCAGCCGCGCGGCAGCAGCGCGGCTAATTTGTAGGCGCCCTAAGAAAAGCTTAAAGATTTCCGCTGAAGTACAACCAAACAGGCGTTGCAAAAGCTGTAGTGATTATATCGTCGGAACTGAATGACATCAATCAGCCTGGCTATTCCGTAAACACCTCACCATAGGTGAAGAGATTTTGAAGTTGAGTGGTATTCCATCATTATTGGATGGTTTAACAATGCACGACACGGGTGATATTTTGAGTTGTTTTATTTATTTTGTATTAACTAATGGTGCTTTCCCTAACTGTCTTGCAGAGAGCACAAAAGGCTATCTTAAAAGTTAACTGCAAGGATCCCTTTCTCTTTCCAACAAGAAATCTCTATCTTATCAGCAATGTATTGGCTATTCGAGAATTATTATTAATCTTAAACACAATTCTTCGAAAACATACTCGTATTCCAAACAATAGAATCACACCCCTGCATCCTATATCCAGCCGTATATATAGAACGACTGTACAAAACGATAGTTTTGGATTTTACACATTTTACATACAATTCTCTTCATTTTCAAAATCTCAAGTTGATGAACTCGAGAAACATATTCATAACGAGTTGTCGATAAAAAGTGATTTAAAAAATAAATACCCGTCCCCGTTCCACAAGGTTGGTAATCATAACGACAGTGTGAACCCGGTGTTGCCAGATCATCCGCCAGAAAGCGTCAAGTGTTGCCGGCGTAGGACCTTGTGTTGCGATGTATCGACGACGCCATACTAGCCATTCTAATTTCACTCGTGTTGGGACGCCATCTGTGCAATAAACAAATAACTGATCATGTTTCAGGTCAATAATCTTGCTGAATATATTATTAAATTTAAGAATAAAATTTAACGCTTTATGGCAAAAAAACTAGATGTTATAAGGCCCTACCTAGGTACGTCAGTATTTTTTCTATACCATGGGTGTATTAATTAAAACTCAAATACTGAAACAACCGGAATCGAATCAACTATACCGTTTAACTCAGTCATTACATCTACGATGGTGCAGGTGGTGAGGGATACAAACAAAAGCTTATTACTATTATTCTTGGGTTTACTCCCAGAGAGAGCAGTGGTGGCCCGGTGGTTAAAGGCTTACCAGTTGTAGGCCGTGAATTCAAACCCAGATAGGAGCATAACTTTGTTTAATTTTCATTATCACTCCTGCTCTTACTAGGACTTCCCGACGTGCGCTTGAAGAAACCGGCATGTAGAGGGAAAACCCGAAGACTTGTGATATTAACCAACCAGCAGTTGTGGATTTACGGCCCTATTCCCTCACATAGAGCCGCTGTGTCCCAGCAATGGGAACGTTAAACGCTGACTATAATATGTTACTCACCAATATCAACATACACGTCGTCTAATTCGGAGTCTGAATCGCTCCTGTCGCTGTCGGAGTCTGAGTTCTGTTCGTCAGACTCGACTATGCCGGAGAACTCGATGTTGAGGAACGCTGACTCTATGCCTTCGGCGAGGTTGGGAGGTGGTTTTGTTGGTTTTACTGATGATTGTCTGTAAAGGAAAAGAAATACGATTTTCGAGCGTGTTTTCATGACTTAGATAATTCAGTGGTACAGCTCCGCATTACAGTCTAGCATCAAGCAAATTTCGCGGTTGCGGGAATGATTTAACGAGATACCGTGGCCTCGGAACGCCAGGGCAACTGAAAGAACAGGGGGGGTTTAAATCGGTAGAAGTCTGAGACTCGTTTCGAATCATGCTTATGGGCTGTATTTTAGAAAACGCGTACTCGGACGAAGGTGCGTGCGAACTGCTAGTCATTATATTAAATGGTTGGGCTCGACAGAGTCCATGTGAGCTATTACCTACATATATTAACACGTTCGCTGACAGTGAGCACTTACCCTGACACCACACTACGACAGTAGAGTTTTCCACGATGTACTCTTAAAAATAAGTGGCCCGTCCCTCGACGTACTGTCAGCGAACGTGTTAATATCTTATAAACGTAAAGAGAGAAGTTCGTGGTTTAATACAAACAGCCGTACGGGTCGATCTTCAAAGTTAAATAACACTTGCCGAGGTCGGTCTGTAGATGGGTGCCCGAGAATAGTACATTGTTCAGCGAGAGGAGAAAGTGACCGATTACCGTCGAGGGTGTCGTTTGAAGCCCGAGCCGTAGGCGAGGGCTTTAAAACACCCGAGATCGGGAATCGCACTTTCTCTCGAGTGATACATAGTGCTTTATACTACACCTACGAGGAAAATAAAAAACTAAATCTTTACTAATTGAAATTTATATTGAAATTGTTGCAGTTAGTGAAGCTTAATGTAACACTGTTTTCACAAATGGCGCCAATGGCGTCTGCAATTTTCACATGTTCTTTTTTCAAATTGTTTATCCTGCCGCCGCAGGGTCGCACTGCCAGCCCGACACCATCCAACACACAGCTAGTGGCCAGTGTCATTTTGCGAACTTGGAGACAAAAACTCACTGTAAAAACTTTTTGGCTTTTGATATTTAGGTTACCGGCGCATAGTCTTACCCAAAATTAAAAAAGAAAAACCACGTAAGAAATGGATTTTCATACACTTTTCTCTCCCGCTCAGATGCGTTTTCTCCCCGCATATTTGTTCGATATGCAAGGACGTACTTTCTACCGTAAATTTGATAAAGTATCAAGGTACTTTCCAAGCAGGTGTAGTATAAAGCACATTAAACCCTTAGTCTCGGTTGTCGTTGGAACATCTTTCACAGTCGTTATTAAGCTAGAAAATCTAACAACAGTCTTGTCAAGGGATATTGTGTTAGCGACTGGTTGTGGAGTTCAGATAGGCAGTTGCTCCATGTATTGATGATGATTAAAATCTCTTAAGATTGCAAAAGACATTGAATTAAATTCACATGTCAGTCAACATACTCAACGCGACACACACAAGGTATCTAAATAATAATGAGGCAAATAATTATAATAATATTCCACAACTTTCACACAACGCTATCTAGTCCCAAACTAGGCAGAGCTTGTGCTATGAGTACTAGACAACTGATAAATATACATATATATTTCTAAATACGTACATTTTTTTTTAAATAGGTTCGCGTTTGACCACCATCTCACCTGACGGTAAGTGATGATGTGGTCGAAGATGGAGCTCGCTTACCTAAAAGCAACCTATTCACTCTTGACTTAAAGACTCCCAGGTTATAGCTATCGGGAAACACAGACTCCGGCAGGGAATTCCACTCCTTAGCCGTACGCACAATGAAGGTATTCCCAAAACGTTAAAAAAATTATAATTATTATATTATAGATAAATTACACCCAGACGAAGAACAAATGATCGTGCTTATCACACAAACGTTTGTCCTGGGTGGGAATCGAACCCACGACCTTACGCATAGCAGTCAGGGCCACTGACCACTAGACCAAATAAAAATACCAAAATATCAAATTGAAAAGTCCTCCCACCTCTATCTGTCAAATGTCACTTGAAAAGTACGGTTTGCAAAGAAAACTTATTTACGAAAATTAATAACGTTTATTGTACTTCGTTTTTAACCGAGTCTTATATTAAATTTAAATATAATAAGTATTGAATTCAATTAATTCCATGCCAAGAACAGGCATAGATGGCGGAACACCATAAGGGAAAAGCTCATTCCACGGGAGCTTCACGACCCTCTGCATTGAGAAACTCGACGTGAGGAGAAGGGGGAGGAAGTATTGAATTATTTAAAGTCATAATGAGTTTTTTTTATTAAACCATACTTTTTTTCTCTTATTGTCATTGTTGGCAGCAATTCGCCTGAAAGTAAACAGGACAAGGGGCCAAAGGCCCAGAAGTCATGTCAAGATAAATAAAGATTTATTTTTATTTTTTATTGATGATAGGCTCGCGTTTGACCTCCAAAATCCAAAGGGGACTAATTTTCTAGTCGCTTGAAGCGTCAATAGCCTAATGGATAAGGTGTCGGACTAGTGATCGAGAGGTCACGGGTTCTAACCCCACCCATTACACTATTGCCGTAAACCAATCCAGACACAAGCATATTTAGCTTAGTTGAAGGGGTTAACAGGATTGCTAGTAATGTGAATTCTACCCACATTCCTAGTAATCTTTTCTTTTTTTAAATATGTCGTGGATTGATGGCGCTATGGTGTGACGGGCAGCGCCATCTAACAATGAGTTTGGTGAACTAATAAATCGTTACCGGAAACGCAAGCGGAGCCCTTCCGCTTGGACACGATCGTCGGTAGAAGGGATGTAGCGAGGACTGGCGGGAGGACGGAGTGATATAGTCTACCTCGCACAAGTCTAGGGAGAAGCTCAGTACCAATGCACGTGTTTGTTTCAACGTTGTGAAAAACCGTTAAGTAGTAAAATAAAGTTATTTTGATTTAAATTGTCTTTCGTTCGAGTACCCAAGTCTCAGTGCCCACATTTACTTAGAACCATGTCGGTTCATGATGAAGACCCAATGTTTCACATCTCGGCCACCCATGATGCGACAAATATATCATTTGTTCTTTTTTTTATCGGTAATAAGCTCACGTTTGACCACTATCTCGCCTGATGGTGTGGTCGAAGATGAAGCACGCTTACCTTACGCCGTACTGCGAATCATTACTTACAGTTATGACGTCAAAGTATGGCGCTAAGTGAGTCCTGTTCCTGGATGGCAGTGTATACCTGTGGGGCCTGTTCGTGCGCTCCAGCTTCCTGCGTATCCTGGCGACGTGGTGCGGCGAGAGCTGCGGCAGCATGCCGTCGATGAAGTTGGCGTTGACGTAGTCGCAGGCGCCGCCGCGTCCGGCTCCCACGCAGCCCGCCGCGCCGCACCGCGCTCCTCCAGACACGCACACGCGGGAGTGGTCGTCTGAACGGGGGGAAACAGGTATAGGCCATTTTGTTATTTTTTTTTATTGTTAATAGGCTCGCGTTTGACCACCATCTCACCTGTTGGTAAGTGACGATGTGGTCGAAGATGGAGCACGCTTGCCTAGAAGTAACCTATTCACTCTTGACTTAAAGACTCCTAGGTTATAGCGATCAGGAAACACAGACTCCGGCAGGGAATTCCACTCCTTAGCCGTACGCACAATGAAAGTATTCCCAAAACGTTTTGTGCGTATAGGTGGGATGTCCACCATGTAACGATGGCGCATCGCCGTTTGTCTTGTAGTCCGATGATGGAACGGACTTGGCGGAATTACATTGTGTAATTCCATCGCACACTCCCCGAAATGTAACCGATAGAAAACCGATAGACTTGCAACTCTTCGTCGATGTTCAAGGCTCTGGAGCTTTGATTCGACCAGAGAATCGTTGCTAATGAGTCTCTTGGCCCTTTTCTATTACTATTGTTGTAGAAGTAATTCTAGTTGGCCATTAGTTTAACGAATAGGCATATAAATTAAAACCGGCTGTCGCCTAGTAGTCGAAATTGGACTATAGTTTCCAAGTGTTATGTAAATCATTTCTTTTACTCAATTGGTAATTGTGAAATGCGGTTCTTTTTTACTTTATATTATAATATAAAAAAGAAGTGGAATTCCCTGCCGGAGTCTGTTTCCTGATCGCTATAACCTGGGAGTCTAAGTCAAGAGTGAATAGGTTACTTTTAGGTAAGCGTGCTCCATCTTCGACCACATCATCGCTTACCATCAGATGAGATGGTGGTCAAACACGAGCCTATTTTGAATAAAAAAAATAAATAATAATAAAGACATTTAATTTTAAATGAAAATTTGAATTTTTATATTCAGTTGACTGAATATTGTACACCGGTAACGGTAGTATATGTGAAGCATGTTAGTAGATATTAAGATCTCAATTTACCATATATTTAGAAATAAATTATATTCTATTCTATTCAATAAATCACATTATAGTAGTTAACATTTTATGTACACTAAACTTGTACCTAATTACGTTTTCACTATATTATTTTGTAGATGACAGTGCTGGTTGCATTATTAACTAAATGTTATCATTATTACGCAAATGTTTGTTTTCCCGAAGTAAAAAATAATTTTTTTATTTTAATTGTTTAATTTAATTCGAATGTATTGTTGTATATAAAAATATTAGCATTCTGTACTCCTTCGTAAAATTAACTTTTACTGCGACCGCGTAATTTACGTACTTTAAGTAGAATGAAAAAAAAAAAGTTACCATACGAAAATATCATATCAAAATATTCTGTTGCAGTTGGTGATTTTTCGTGGTTAGAATTTTTAAACCAGCTTTTTTAGCAACCCTTAAATATTATTACTACGCACTTCTGAAACACCCTGTAAATATGATAAAAAAAAAAACTTTATATGTTTTACTTACATGCAGTAATATTAAGGTACCGGTTTTTCAGTCTATTCTCAGGTCTATGACTATGATGACTGGTGTGTCCCAACGCGGCAGACTTCGCTACCACGATTTCGTACTCTTTGCTGCAATAAAGAAAAATAATTTAATGTAACAACAATTATCTTTCTCTATATGTGGTTCACCTCTCATGCCTGATCAACCACTGTTTCGGACCAACTGCCGACCACGTCAATGGAGAACTTCCTCTAGCTCTCTTGTTCTAGTTGGTTCAGATGATTAAATTGTCCTAGTTTTTTAGCGGTATTTGTAGACAAGCTATCTTTGATACCGAGCTCTTTTATTGTACACATTTGTGCGGAACGCAGTCTATGACATTCGGAGCATCAACGTCGTCATCGAACGTCGTCAGTTACACATTTCGAATGGGTCTATTTTCCTTTTTTCTGCTTCTTGCATATTTCTGCACAACCCAAGAATATTGGAAAAATAGGACCACAAACTAAGCGGTAATCAATGTATTTTCCACTTTAGTAATCAAAAATTGTTTAAAACAAAAGATTACAATGATCTTGTTCTTTATCTGGTCTCTTAATTTTCTTTTTACCATGAGGGTAGTTGCTCAGCGGGCTATAGAGTGTTGAAGTACGGTGTTCAAAATCGATTGGGGAAGCAAGACTGAAATGTTGATGCGGGAAGGGTATGAGGTCCCCGCATGCGTCGCCCGCAGGAGACTAGAGATAAGTAGATCTATACTTCTTAACATAGTATAAAGCAAAGTCGCTTCTCTGTATCTGTCCCTATGTATGCTCAAATCTTTAAAACTACGCAACGGATTTTGATGCAGTTTTCATTTGATCATTTTTTTGCGCTTGCTTTACAAACGCTAGCTGAACCCTGCGAGATAGATCAAAATAATGTACTACAGTATTGTACACCTTAAAAAGGTCAACAAAAAAGTCCTCGATGGCATCTGTCTATCTCTTATAGATAACCCACAACAACCATTTTTTATCCTTTACTTTTTACGAGAAATACGAGCATATTTTACGAAGCGATTTTAAGCAATACAGCATTAATCCTTATCCAGTTAAGTACCATAAATACATTGTGCATTTAATATAAATCAATATTGCCCTTTACAGATGTTGATTTGAGCGTTGAATGTTTTTCCCATGGTAAATTATGTGTCGCACTTTCAAGAGTAATTACTAAAGAGAACATGTATGTCGAATGACAAAAAGGCTGTCAACGATGTATATAAAGACATTTTATAGTATATTTAATATAAACATTGCACCCGTGCGAAGCCGGGGCGGGTCGCTAGTCTTAAATAAATAAGTAAATATGTGACGCATTTTACCTGAAGCCAATATCCCCATCAGCATGTAACGCAGCCACGTGAGCTGGGAAGCTGGTGGCAGCCACTGCGGGCTGTTGGCGGCCTGCCATGCGGGGCGGCCGGGAGGGCCCGCATGCGTCGCCCGCACCGCCCGCAAGCCCTGCCACGCCCTCTGCTGCACCCGATGTGCACGAAACGAGAGGAGAGCAGTTCACAACTGTAATATGGATAGAGACGATGTAATTTGCTTACTATGTTCTTTTTGTACATTATACAAAACAGGTAGAAGTTTTTATGGTAGTATCGCATAGCGCGATCTAGTACATCTTTGAATGCAACACATAACATACATAGTCAGCCTATCACATTCCCACTGCTCAGGCCTCCTCACTATGAGTGGTAAAAACACAAGACAGATTATGTCAGTCAGCTGATAACTATAAGAACTCTTGTTTAAAAAATCCATGGTTAGTCATTGTTATCATCTAATTAGAATACGTTTCTTTTAATTCGATACTGCACACCTTTTGATATGACTAGCAGATACTTTGCCCAAATCATATCTATAAACATCGAAGGAAAAAATTAGAAACATAAGTCATATTCGTCACGAAGTAACTCACCCGGTTTTTTATAAGAGTTGAGAGGCGCCCGCGCCGCCCTTTCACCACCTTCCTCCAAGTAATTATAAGCAGCACTGATGCATTTACTTAAACGAGCTCTGCATCTGCGGAAAATATATGAAAACAATGTTATTCATCCACAGGTGTACTTATATTAACACACATCATTGATCAATCTTAAATAGATAACACCTTCCCCTTAGCGACTCGATGAAAAATAACAATGCTTAAATATTATGTCTTGCCCTGTGCAGTACTGTAAGTGTTATTTTTAACTTGCATACACATAACTCGTTCACACAGGCCTCCTCTCTATCTGTATGTGTTGGTGAATGTCGTCTGTCTTCGAAAGTCCTAGGACATGATGGCCCTTACGATATTTTACTTCGTCGTTTTCAGAGCAGAGTACGATATAAATTCCAAAAACAAATATGTGCTTTCCTGAGTTCGAACCCACGTCCTACAACTCGTAAGTCGTGCCTCTAAGGACAGGACTCCAATGCTCTATTATTTTTTATTCCGGAGAGACAACCATCAAATGACTCTTCCTTTAGGTGGAGCGGAAAGGAATGTCAAGACCTGAGTAAAAACCCACCCTGTTCCTTCAGTTGCCCTTGAGTTCGGGGGTCTCGGCACTGCTCCATTCTTAACTTATTTACTAAATAAATATTATTATTATTATTATTTATTATTATTTATTTATCTCAGAAAAGAAATCCATACAAAGTTTGTTAGTAAAACACCTTACATTCTATGTTAGTAATAAAATTAATTAAAATAATAAACACTAAAAACTAATTCATATATTTTCCCGCAGCATCAGCTTCACCGCAATGCATGCGAGTCCAATGCTGCAGGGAAAACACAATCCTGTTTGTTTGCAATGACTTTCAGAATGCTGTTGGTACTCCCACGAATCCTACGCAGCAGTGACGCAGATCGCCGTCTCATAATAGCGCCAAAGCTATCTACCGCCGCTTCAGCAAACATATTATATTATTGATAATCTTACCTCCAGTACAGTACAGCCACTGCTATGGCGAATATGAGCAGTGGACAGACGGCGAGCAGAGCCGCGTTACTGACGCCGCGAGCTACCTCCTCGTTTTCAGGTGACATTGCTTCTGAATGGGCCGCACACCATTCACTTGAGACCTCCTGTGAAACAGATATTATTCAATCCTTACTAATATTATAAATGCGAAAGTAACTCTGTCTGTCTGTGTATTACGCAATCACGCCTAAACTACTGAACCGATTTTAATGAAATTCTGTACGGACATAGTCTAGAGCCGGAAAAAGGACATAGGCTGCTTTTTAATGCGAAAAAAGGGCTGCAAGGGGTTGAAATAGGGGATGAAAGTTAATGGTAGTAAGTAAGCAAGATAAAATATAAGACACCACCGACTGGTCAAAAATGTCGATCTCTGTGATCGACTTTGTTTTATTCCTCTTTTTCCTGGTGTCCTAAAGACAGTGCGGAATTCATAATTTCTGCCTTCCTCAACTATACGTCTAACTGTCCTTTCTGACGTTTTAGTAGCTTCTGAAGTCCGTTTTACGGTCTCTTTTTCATTTTGAGCTTCTTTTTCCATGAAACAGTACACATTGTATACCATTTTTCAGGCATGCCTGCGTAAAACGGTATTTGGTCCTGGTATTGTAATCAACGTAATACAAACTAAATTTAAAACAATAACAATAACTCGTAACAAAAACTAAATTTAACACAATAAAAATAACTTGTAACAAAAACAAAACGTGGCGGAGACACAGTGCGAGAGGCCTTGACTCTACTGACGCACTAATCGCGCGCTCGGTATGAGGTACATAACACCCCGCGTCCCGCTGACAACCGCCGACACCTAAAATCGCCTTCTGTGCATCTAACGACTTGCCAAATTACGTGCCGGGCACTATACTACAGTACTGATAAGCTGTTATTTTATTTCTTGCATTCTAGTTTACGTGTTTCATATATGTAAAACTGCTAAAATGTAATGATACCTATGAATTTGTTAACTAAGTTGTCCATTTACCTGTGCATGCTTTTCCTATAAGGAAAGGTGTGCTCAGACATGATACTGGTTTTTATTTTTAATGTTATGATTTTTCTCTGTATATTTTCCTCCTAATAAATAAATGCCATAGCATATAGTAGTCTTATCATTGAGACAAAGGTTTAACAAATAACACGTTCAAGAGTTACAGCAAGAGCAAGAATGATTTCATAGTACAAATATAGCTGACACAGAATGGAAGCTCATTTATGGCAATAAAATTTAAGGAAAATAAAATACTCGCCTCGGGTTTGGATTCAATGCCGTTTATAAACGATTTATCCCTGGCAACCGACTGGGTAACTGCATACACTTTAACTTCGTATCTTGTCATATTCCAGAGGTCCACTTCCTGTAATAACACAAAGAAAGAATTTTGAAAATCGGACCACAATTGGCGGAGAAATCGGTGAACATATATAAAATAAATACATACAGCTGAATATAGTACCTCCACCTTTTTGAAGTCGGTAAAAAAAATTCAATACACTTGATGTTGAGACTAAAGTTCAAGCGACTTGGTATCGAGTAACTGCGACATTTTAGCTATAGTAGTTTTCAAATAAAATTGTACTTTAAAAACAATGTTTCCTTAAACCTTTTTACCTTTTTTCGCGTAACGTGGTGTAACGGTCAGATGGTTTATCATTCAATACTGCGTTTCATTACCCATGATTTGACTTGGAGCTTGAACTTCTACATTTTAGTCACAAACCTATGCACAATAAGTTAAGATGGGAAGAACTCATACGTCTACAACGTGTAACAGGATAAACGCTATTCCTGAAAGCAGTTTGTTCAGAATCGGCTTCTGAATCGATTTCCGTCATAAAAAACAGGTGTTAAATTTTGACGGAAAAATCTTTCATTTAACTTAAAATGGAAACAGTATCATGACAAATTAATACAATCCTTAATTCAAGGAAATGCGCTCGTGTGCGTGTGTCGGCCGCTAACATTGCATGAGTGTATGCGTCTACGTAAGGATATTGTATGACGCACATACGTTTTGCGTTTAGTGAGGATAACTATTTTATAAAAAATGTCTAGGTTTGATTTCAATTTATTTAGTTAAGGATGTTGTTTTCGATTTATAATTTAATATTCTAATTGGGGTGTCTGAGGTATTGCGCTTAATCTGTTACAATTTGTATAACACAAACTAGCGTTTCAAAGGAATGAGTAGATCAACCATGAAAAGATTTTTCATAAATCAAAGCACTTCCAAGTGTTTTTCCATGTATTAATAGATATGAGAGGAGCTTAATAATAGCAGCCCCATTAATCGATCTTCAAAGTTAAGCAACACTTGCCAGAGTCGGTCCGTGGACGGGTGACCATCTAAACATATCAAGACTCCTTCATGCCTCGGAAAGCACGTTAGGCCGTCGATCCCGGCTGTCATTTGTACATCTTTGACAGTCGCAGAACAGAAAATTAAGTAGAAGTGAAAAATCAAGGCTGGAAACAGTGCTCGACCGACGGTCAGCGCTGACCGTCAGTCGACATAGCTATACTATACCGAATCACATATAGATACGCCGACTGACGGTCAGCGCTGACCGTCGGTCGTGCACTGTTTCCAGCCTAAGTGTAGCGATGATACGATATGCCTCCACAAGATACATTTTATTTACTGCTTTCGTTTTTGCAGGTCCAAACCGCACAACAAGGCATAATTTCTAATATTTCGTGTGTTTTAGAGACAACCAATCGCGATATGAATCTGGCAGCGAATAAGCTAATGTCGCGCATCTGTGCTTAATGTTGACACGCGTGCGATATCTGAGCGGCACTTCCACTGTATTTTCTATTCCGTGCTGTATCCCTTAGCAAGATCACTGTCAGATTTTGGTTGCGGAAGTCAGATAGGCAGTACTCAGCTGTATTTGGTTACGCTGGAAGCCGACCTAAACCGCCCAACTATGTACCAAATAAGTACCTAATTATAGTACATACTTAAAAAAAAAACTTTTTTGCAAAAAATAGAACCGACTTCCATGTAAAAACACTACAAAGGCAAAAATAACTTTAATTTCGGTAGTCGGTGTCATTTGTTTTGTATTTTCTTTTTTTTTTTTTTTGACACCGCCTTCCGAAATTAAAGTTATTTTTGCCTTTGTAGTGTTTTTACATGGAAGTCGGTGCTATTTTTTGCAAAAACGTTTTTATTCACGCTTTTTAGTGGGTCTGTTTGTAATTTATCTAGTTACCAAAGTCAAAATGTCAACTACTTATGACCTTTTACAAAAAATTGCTTTTCCCAGTGCAGTGCCGTTAATTTTTGAGGAGTTCTCCTGCGGGCCTAGACAAAATCCATTTTCTGTAAGCATTAACGCCAACGGAAAAATTCAGTTGTATGGAGTTGACATTTACTAACATGTGACAATCACGTGACACGTGGTTAGCAAATGTCAACTCCATACAATTTAATTTTTCCGTTGGCGTTAACGCTTACAGAAAATGGATTTTGTCTAGGCCCGCGGGTACATCACCATCAGCTCTACTTCGCCATATGCATTGTGACGAGCATAAAGTGCTTAACATCTACATATATTCAAGTAATCTAATCGCAATCTACGAAATACTTATTATTGAGTAGTTTCGGTGGCCATCTGTGGTCTTCATCATCAGTTCCTCAAATGTTGCTTTTCGAGAGCAACTGCACAAGGTAGTATAAGAAATACCCAAAACGCTATAGGTGGGCCTATAATATTTGAAGAGTTCCCTCGATTTCTCCATGATCCCATCATCAGATCCAAACGTGACGACAATGGGACCAACTAGAAAGTATACCCTTTCAAACTAAAATTAGTACATTGTTCATCGAGGGAAGAAAGTGACCGATTACCAACGAGGGTGTAGTTTGAGGCCCGAAGCACAGCTGAGGGCCTTAATACACACGAGTGGGGAATCGCACTTTCTTCCGAGTGATACATAGTGCTTTATACTATACCTACGAGGAAAATAGCTTTTTGTACATTAATAAATGAAACCGAGTTAAAAGATAGGACCTATGGCCATAGACAGTAGGTACCTCATTTATTTTTCGCGCCAAATTGTTATTCTTATTATGTTCGAATACCGAAAGTTAATGTGAGAATTTGTTCAGCAGCGTGTTGGGAGTAATTTTAAATCAATGTTGAGCAATACTATGTGGCCAGTATCATTTTCTCTTGGTGATAAAAACTTTTTTGTCTTTTGGCATTATAAGTATTTTTAGTTAGCTACTGAATTGGATTAAATTAAAAAAAATAGCGCATTAGTAATGGATTTCACACTTTTCCCTCCCTCTCCAGTGTCTCCAGCACGTTAGTAATGAATTCTCATACACTTTTGCGACCCGCACATTTGTACTACAGTAATGACGTCCTTTCTGTCAAACTTTTTAAAAAGTAATAAGGCACTTTCCGAGCAGGTATAGTATAAAAGAATTTTTCAAATCGGTCCAGCCATCTGCGAGTAATGAGGTAACATACATTAAAAAAACAGTTCAAGACGAATTGAGAATCTCCTCCTTTTTTTGAAGTCGGTTAAAAAGATAATTATAGTAATTACTTAGAACAAAATAACTGAAATAAAAAGATGACGACTATATGTCTCAACGGAGTATACAGTGTTCTCAAGTTCTTAAAAAGAAGTTACAGAAAAGAAAAACATACAATATTCATGTAAGGGACTCGCGTGTAGACATCTAGTAAATTACCGGATTGTCTTATAATGCGTATATTGAGTCTACATCGGCAGCGGATTCTGGCACAAAAATGCCATGTTCTATGCAACCAAAATGTCAATATATATGCAATGTATAACTGTACACACTGTATAACTTACCTAAGTCTTGCCTTATTGTGCTTATTGCAATTGCAGCTGACCACTCGGGGATTTATGAAATTCCAACTGAACATTGTATTACCATTTGCCTAAAGTATTATAGTTCTAAGTACCTATTCAAGTTTCCTTATAGTCATATTATCTGTGGTAAATTTATTTTCTATTTTCCTTATTTGCAAAACATTATTAAAACTTATTTGCTATGGTCAATATTTGTAATTTATGTAAATCAAAACCAAGCGTCCGAAACCTGTCAGAAAGCGATGGAAAGAAAAATATCAATAATAAGAAAAACTCAAAAGATAAAAAAGTGCAGCGTCAGAGAGTATTATCTGTCTGGCATTAACGCTGAAATTACCTTCTTGGCGCAGCTGTGAGGCACGCACGGTCTTATTTTGTTTTTCAATTTCATTTTTTTATTTACTTGTACTTTGTTTTGTGTGTGCCGGAAAAATGTAAGCCAAATAATGTTTTTCTTTCTTTCTTTATAAGATGAAAAATACAAAACTAAAAGATGCTCTTAACACGTTCGCTGACAGTACGTCGTGAGGCGGGAAATTAAAATAGTGCGTTATGAGAGTACGTCGAGGAACGGGCCACTTATTTTTAAAAGTACGTCGTCTCACGACAATTTTTCATATAAGTATTATGAAGAGCAGTATCCACTGTCATATTATGAGCAATTTCATATTTCTTACTGCCGTAATACGAGTATTTTGTGGGTAGTTTCATGTTGCTTGCTTGTGCACGAGTACTACGTTGATTTGTAATTTAGTATGGAAAATTCTACTGTCGTAATGAGCATGAGCATACTTAACACGTTCGCTGACAGTGAACACTTTCACTGTCAGCGAACGTGTTAAGTATGCTCTCACAACAAAGTGGCTTAGCGAGGAAAAATACACAGTAGAAGTGACAACGTGGGAAAGACCAACGGACAAAAGACGAAGAGGCCGCCTAAAGATCAGATGCCTCGATGCCATGGAAGAATAGGAAAACATTGACTAAGCTGGAGGAGGCATAAACAAAAAAAAGTAAAAAATTTAGGTTGCTAGAAATCAAAGGTTTTATTATTGTTATTATCATTGCGCAATTAAATTATTCCTACAAAGGCCTGTACATTTATCCTATGGTGTCATATTATCTTATTTACGTATTAACAAATTAATTATAGAATGTAATCAGTGTTAATTTAGGGATAAATTGCGTTAAAACACTTCAATGCAGTATGCCTCTCCGCCCTTACACCCGGAAATATATTCAAAACGAGCTAACCCGGCGAATAAATTTGCTAATTTTATTGATATTATTATATAAATTTTGATTATTATTATTATTTTTAGTTCCGACTTGTAATGGTTGAATTTGTATTTGTTTATTTTTTTACATTGTTTATATTTGACATAATTATATGATTTGTGTAACAATGCTATTCTAAGAATATTATTTGAAATGAAATATTGTAACTTATTTTATTTTGATTAGTTTGTGCTGTATAGTAATAATGCCTACCTGTAATTTTTTTATGTTTGTGTGTATTTTAGAGTGATGATTTCAACACAATGTTAAAATTGTTTATGAAATAAATAAATGAAATGAAATGAAATGAATACATTTCGATGATTAATTTTTATTTACATATAATACTAGCTGTCATCTTTATCACAGTAAATGTGGTCTGAAGAATGCTTGACAGGTACACTCAAATCTGTGTTTCTTTCCTCAAACGAACACCTTACATTAAGCTACATGGTTTTCATATGATTTGGCCGGCAGTACATTCCGTACGCATGGATTTCCAGAGACCTCTCGAGTTTGTTTTGGTGTTTCTTCTCAGGATAGTCAACTATATGTAATACCTAATTGCAGAATGTTAGTATTTTTTTATTTACATAGTTATCTAGATGAGATTTAACAGAAGTAATTATACTTACTGCATAAAAGATAGCTTGATCTCTGCGACATACTTATGTCAAACTGACATTCCTAGGTTTGTCAGGATATAAAAAATTATCGATACAAATTATTGACGTTTCTTACTATTATCGATGCCAATGTAACATTTACTTGGATTTAATTTAATTACAAACGTTACTAAATTAAACGAATATTTTAATATTAAATGCATTTACACCCCAAATCCATATCTGAATCAGTTTCAGAATCGCTAAAACTTGGATTTTATTTACTCACTATTATTTTAGATCAAGTATGTACAAATGTAAATAATGTTATCATATTAAAATATACAATAAATTTAAAACAAATTAATTTTAAATTAAGTTTTATTTCAAAAATCGATAGTTTATAGTCTGTGGTCGCGACGAATCATCGCCCATCACTTATTACGTGTCCATAAAGTATGACATTGATAGGTACTGTTTGTACCAGTCTATACTATTGTAAAATTTAGGACTTCATAGGCGTGATTCTACTGGCAGCTGTCGCAGAGATCAAGCTATGTTTTATGAAGTATAGTAAGACTTGCATCTAGCAAGTCTGGTGCATCAAGGGTGCAGATAATATTTATTTATTAGGGTCAAAAACAGTTACATGCCAAGCTTAATAATAGATTCTTAAATTAACACAACAATTAGAAATACTGTTACACTATTCTATATTTATGTTACTACACATGTAACCCACACCATTGTTCATGAAATCACAATCAAAATTAAAAGATACTAACTTCATAAGTAGGTATAACCTTTTTATCCTTTTTAATAGTCATTTATAATGCAAACTACAATGCGGCCGTTCTAACTTGGCGAACGTGAAGGTAGGCTCTGCGAACTTTAACGCTTGTGCACTCGTACAAAAATAAAGGTTTAAAAAAAATAAAGGCCAATAGCAGTTGTTAACAGGAATAACAGCTGCTATATTATTAGTAAGATAGTACGTAAATACTATGAATTATAAATCTTATTTAATTTATAGTAAGTATTTACTAACTATGAATAATAAAATATATGTATATACCCAAAACTTCATTTAACACAAGTATCATATAAGTGAAAACTAGAGAAGAGTTCGTAGCGAAATAACAAAAGCCACACGATCTTCAAAGTTAAGCAACGCTTGCCGAGGTTGCTACGTGAATGGGGGACCATTTTAACATATTGAAATTCCTCCGTGCCTAGGGAAGCACCTTAGTCGTTTGCACAACGTTGACAGTCGTTACAGGAAGTCAGAAGCCAAATCTGACACCAGTCTTGACCAAGTGGTATTGTGTTACCTAGCTTACCTTAGGGACACGAAAAAGTATCGATACTTTGTGGTATCGAGTACGTTTCGTTTCGATACCGATACTTTTGTACTTGATACTTTGTATTTAATACTTTTACTCAATGAGTACTTTTTGACAGGTATCGTATCGAATAAATCTTTGAGGGCAACGCCATCTGGTTCAATTAAACTGAACCTTCTAAATCATTACATTGAGCTCGAAATCGTTCCTTCAGTCTTTCTGTTCACAGTTCAGATCCTGTCCTTCACTAATCAATCCCTCAATCGTTCGCTGTTAGAAAATTGTTTTGTTATTATTATTTATAAGGTACAATGTAGTTCTTATAGTATACAACGATATCCCACAAAACCGTATTATTTATATTATTCTTAGTGTTCGTCTCGCGATTAATTTTTCTCCGGTTGATCGTTATTGTGCTTGACTATTATTTGACTTATTAAATGTGAATGTGTGCCATCTAAAAGAACCTATTCTTCCGTACTGTATATCTATTAGCGATTGTACGGAGGAGGAATGGGTACTATAATATGTTACTAAAATAGTATAATATTGCTTAAATAATATGTAAAGTCACAGTTGTGTTTTTTATAGTACTATTACTACACTAGTGTACCAATACCATGAGAGATGATGTTTTGTTCTTCTGTCCTACTGTACTAAAGCTAAATTGACGTTACTGACTGACATTGACGGCTTGACGTATGCGCATTAAGCCCTAAGAAAAGTACTCGATACTTTGAAGTATCGATACTTTTCTTTCGATTCATTTATGAGTATGATACTTTTCTTTCGATATTACTCATGAGTACAATATCGATACTTTCTTATCGATACCGTGTCCCTAACCTAGCTAGTGAGTTGTGGAGGTCAGATTAACAATCGCTCCACGTAAAGTAGTAGTACTCAGCTGTATCCGGTTAGACTGGAAGCCAACCCATATATAGTTGGTAAAAGGCTAAACTGATGATGAGAGACTATGTAGTATGTTTATGTTTGTGTGCCTATTAGAATGCAGTGCGTAAAAGAAACTTGCTATACGCTTGTGAATATGTAAGTCCTGCATCTTAAGACCCTCTAACTCGCAAAATACAAGCATGACTTAGATTGGGAGTTGGTCGATCATTTATTTGCTGATATATAAATATATATAACTCAAAGGTGACTGACTGACTGACATAGTGATCTATCAACGCACAGCCCAAACCACTGGTCGGATCGGGCTGAAATTTGGCATGCAGGTAGATGTTATGACGTAGGCATCCGCTAAGAAAGGATTTTGCGAAATTCCCACGGGATCGGGATTTACACGGGAAAAGCTTCCCACGCGGGCGAAGCCGCTGGCACAAGCTAGTACAAAATATGTGTATTCATAGATTAAGTTATGTTGTACGGTCGGCCAAGAAAGTGGTGTACCAGTTTTGATTTAGTTTCCCGGTCATCGAAAATTACAACAAGGTTCGTTATAAAAAGATATTACTGAAAGAGACAACATTATCATGACGTAAACCTATGTATTTAGTATTCATACGTCATATGTCACATATAAGTACATGACATTTTAACCTTTAGTATAAATGAAAAGGACATTAGTTTCTACAAAGCAATTGAAATGTTTCCAAACAAAAGTAATAAAAACTATTTAGACAACCGAATTCCATTTGAAAAAGAAAACTGACAATTGACATTTTGTCAAATATATGCAAAAAATCGATATATTTTCCGTGTTATTTTTCAATCAACTGCATATAAAATCATCTCAATGCCTGCCAACTTGACCATTGCCGAAAGAGCACAAATAATTGCCCAATTTAATGAGGGAAGCAGTATCAGTGCGATATCCCGGAATTTGAATATATCGAGGCGTTCTGTCCGCTTTTGGATTCGTCGTGAAGGAGAGGAGGGAAGTTTGTTGGATCACAGAAGAAGTGGTCGCCGGCCTGCACTCTCCAATAACGATAGAGAATTCATGAGACGGGAATATGAAATCAATGGTTTTAAGCCCACAAAACATTTTGCGGAGATGTTCGATGTGAGTGCCCAAACAATAAGGAATCATCTACATTACATGGGGTTGCACCACAGGCATTACGCCAAGAAAATATATTTGACGGATGCTCACAGACTTGCTCGTCTGAACTTCGCCAGAGAGCACTTAGAGTTTGATTGGTCTAATACAGTGTTTTGTGATGAAAAAACGTTTAAATCCAGTCAGCATGGACGTCTTCACCTTTGGCGATATAATTCAACACGGTATAAAGATGATCATGTAATCCCAAATAGAGAATCAGGTCGAATTTCCGTAAATATTTGGGGCTGGATGAGTACGGATGGTGTAGGAGAATTGTGTTCTCTACCTCCTCGAGCGACGGCTGTAAATTATATCGACGTGCTTCAGAATGCAATACTACCGACAGTCCGTAATGTTTACCCGGAGAACGAAGTGCCACAATTTGATTTTGTTCAAGATAATTGTTCAATTCATAATGCGAGGATCGTAAGAGCCTGGTTTCGTTCACACACTGACGTAAGGGTAATTCAGTGGCCCTCAAGATCGCCGGACCTCAACCCGATAGAAAATCTTTGGGGCCTTATGGTCCAACGATGGTCGCATCAAAATGAAAGAACCAAACAAGCTCTTATTAGTCACTGTAATTATATCTGGGAGGAAATGCGGGGAACCGATATTTGCTCACGGCTTGTTGGTTCAATGAGGTCTCGTCTTTTAGAGGTTATAGAGGCCAACGGCGGTTACACCCGTTTCTAATTTTTAAAAATTTTCAATATCTTCTAAATATTACTATATATGCTATGTTTTTGTTTGTTATAAGTATTTTAAAATTGATTGTAGAAATTTAATAAAAGGATAAATCTATTTATAGCTTGTTTTTTATTGATATTGTAATTACAAGTTTACAGAAATTGTAGGTTTGTGGACTCGCCTTGTGCCTTTACAATTTTATGTAACTTGTTGATTACAATTCTGAATTTGTAGATACAATTTTGTCATCAAAATCTACAGCCCCCCGCCGTTGATTTTACGACGTCATTGGTTCCATCAAGTTCAAACTAAGAACAGCTGTCACGTTACAAACAGTAATAGTCGTTATCAATAATCAGATAAAGACAGCAATAGAAGTTGTCAGATCGATCTGCAAGCGAAACTAATCTTTATCACCTATGAATCTGCAAGCGATATTCAACCTTAGGGTGGTACACCACTTTCTTGGCCGACTGTACCTTAAGAGCGAAAATAAATACGAGTTACAAATTCTTAATAACCCCATGCAGATATTGCGACCGAAGTCGGCCGCAAAGAGCTTTCTCATCTTTTGTTTACATCCACACAGATAATCAGCAACTGTGGTGATCTTTACGATTTGTTTATAGATGTTAGCTAGGTAGGTAGGTAAGCGTGTATGTTTCGGAGTTAAATTTATGGTTCAGTTACAAATTAAACTGAGTAGCAACTGTGTTTATTAAAATTTTGAATAAGTATGGCTTCTAAACGCTAGATCTCTTTAACTTTGCTTGTAACGACTTCCGGATATAATGACGAAATTACAGTGGTCCCTTCATCGTCGTTATACCCGAAATGCACCGTAATTATTATTGTATACTTACGATAGGTATTGTAGTTTCAATATCATTCTTATTGGTGGGCAGAGTGAGTCTTGTTCGAGGCTGCTGTTCGGGTATCTTCCTCAGGGTCACCACGTACTGGTCTAATGAGTTGTTGTACTCCAGCGGTTGACGCCATTGGAGGTAAAGGGTACCTGGGGAATTATTAAAAATGTTTTTATTTGTGTTTATCCATTTTTACTAGCTTTTGCCCGCGACTTCGTCCGCGTGGTATATTCTTCCCGCACTAATCTTGATCCCGTGGGAATTCCGTACGGCATACCAAATATCATTCGGATGCGTTCAGTACTTTTTGAGTGAAAGAGTGACAAACGTCCATCCATCCTCACAAACTTTCACATACCCATACATAATGAAATAGTACCCTAATAGAGTCAGCACGAATTATTATTATTACTAGCCCGTAGTGTCCTACTACTGGGCAAAGGCGTCCCTTCATTCCTTTTATATTTTTTCCACGATTCAAACTCGAAACTGTTTTATTTCACATCTCTACATGGGCACTTATAAAACGTCAGAAGTTACCGCACTTCTACTCCTCTTCCTGCCAATCCGCGAGTAGACAACTTTGCAATAATTGTTTGAAACGCTTCACGTGTAGTCGTAAAATAATATTTCATTTATTACTTAACCTTTCAATTAAAATATACGCATATTTTTAATTTATTAAAAATCTATAGCCTGAATCGTGGCATTGTGGTCACGTGACTACGTATGACGTCATCGTCCAAAAAACAACTTTCCCGGCATTTGGCACATCAATGTACTTTGGGTATTTTATGATATTATACTCTATTATGAACGTGAAAAATTATTATCTGTGCTGTGCAGTACCTTATTGTGGGAATACTACTCTCATGTCCCTTTAAAAGAGATATTCGCAAGAAGTGGTTAGAACTTGCTCGAATTAATGCAAAAATGTATCAGCCAAATTAAATTTATTTTTTGTGAAGTTTATTTCGATGTAAGTAAAAAATAAGATACGGCAAATGTAAAGTTAGCACTATACTTACACAGAAGTTTTAACATTTCTGTATTCAGAAGAACAAAGATTCGTGGCAAAATAGTTCGCCACCATAGCGTCTACTTTAGGCAAGTTTATACCGTTAGCTTTTATAAATCCTTGCTCCATCTTTAAATTTTCACATCAATAAAACAATATGTTTTGTATTACGCGCCAACCAAAGATAACCTGTCAGCTGTCAAAATATGAAAATATTGAACGATGACGTCACGTTTTCTGATTGGTGTTTCTAATCACGTGACTCAGATAAAAAGTCAAATTTTTGTCAAGGGAAAATAAAATAAATTAATAATATTTTTTTCTTCATTTGTACTATTTTGTGCTTCGTATCAATAGATTTACATAATTAAATAGTTATTTTCAATTTTTAAACATACTGTCAACTCGCGAATTCTTAACGATCTAGGTCGTCCCACAATCTCCTTCGTGACCTGCCTCGTACCCGTATCGCTGTTTAGTTCTACCACGAAGTTCAAAGAAGTAGTAGTTACAGTGTCAGCATCAACCCACATTTCAGGAATAGATGAATAGAATGGACCAATCCATTAGTTAGATAACAAAATAATATAGGCCATTTTTTCTATTGGAACGAAAAACTAATGAAGACGATACCTACAGTGCGCTGAAAATTCGCATGACATCACGCCTTTGTACACTGTTTATAACTCCCAACGCTGAACTTTGAGGCGCTTCATATTCGTCATATAAATTTATTTGAAAGCATAAAATAGGATCCAATAATTATGATTTTTTTTTTAACAAATTTAGAACAAGTCGGAACTAATCATACTAAATGTCGACATTCTTTCGTGACTCGGAAAGCACTTTAAGTCATCATAAGTAAAAAAAAAACCGATCAAGTGCGTGTCGGGCCACGCGCAGTGTAGGGTTCCGTAGTTTTTATAACAGCCAAGTGCGTGTCGTATTCGCTGACTGATCGTTTCGTACCATGCTCTAACTAAAAGCCAAACATGACTACCTAACTAATTTGACTTCCTATACAAATCCTCACCTGATCCGACAATTTTGCACGAAAAGTTTTAATTTTTTTTAGAGATTTGTATAAAACTTGTCATAGCTGGTGTTTTGAGTTTAAATACGGACACAGAGCTACACTACTCAATCGTCACAAGAAGCTAACACGATACAACTGGCGCTTAGCGCCATCTATCGACATTTCTGTAGAGTTGTTCGAAATTTTCGAGTCAAATACAATTGGTCGACTATTACTCGTAAACTTGTAAAGCCCACTTATGTGTGATAGTTTTCCTTTAAATTTCGTTATATATAGGTACTACTGCCGTGACATTTGAATTTCTAACTACAACCGTTTAGTTGATAGAGGTGGGGGACACTTGACTCTAACGAAAATTGGTATTTTAAAGCTTGATAAGTCACGAACGGTTTACTTATTCAAAATACGGTCTTACCAAACCCCTAATATTTTTGAAAGACCTATCCAACGATATCTCACACTATGGGAAGAACGAAAAAAAATAATTATCATCCCACTTTACATGTATGGGAGGTACCCTAAATAACTGTTTTTTTTTTATATTATTTTACCATTTTTTCGGCGTCATTAACATGTATACTCATGCCAAAGTACAACTTTCTAGTACCAATAGTTTTTGAGCTAAACCGCGGACAGACGGACAGACAGACGGACATGGCGAAACTATAAGGGTTCCTTGTTGACTACGGAACCCTAAAAATTGGCCAAGTGCGAGTCAGACTCGCCCATGAAAGGTTCCGTAGTAACTATAATATAATATGTATATTTATTTAACGAATAAAAAAACCTTCAAAATTTCTTAAAACTAGCTTATTTACATTTTTACAACTACGCTAAATAACTTTGTTTTTCATAGTGTTTGTATGAATTACAAAGTTATATTTGCGGTTTTAGAAAATATGCTGTATGTCAAAAACTGCTGATTTCGTTCAAACCAATTTTGGTTGAAAGTTTACACGAAGATCTACAGACATATATGTTTTTTAGATTTTTAGAAGATTTTTTAGAAGTTAAAAGTTAGAAGTTAGGGGGGGGAGGGGGGACACACCTTATCTTTTAAACGATTGACTTTATGAAAAAGTGGTTTTAGAAACCCTTATATCATTTTAAAAGACCTGTGTATAGATACCACACACACATAGGTTTCATGAAAAAAAATATTGTCAGTTCTAGTTCCATTCCACCCCCCTTAATTTAAATATTTTTAATTTTTTTTCTTAAAATCAGAAAGCGGTTCACAGAATACAAACCTACTAAGTTTCACATGTATAGTCTTAATAGTTTCGGAATAAAATGGCTGTGTCATACGGACGGACGGACAGACAGACAGACGGACAGACATATCGAAACTATAAGGGTTCCGTTTTTTGCCATTCGGCTACGGAACCCTAAAAAGTTAAACTTAGTCAAGAGTGAATACCTATTCTTTTAAAGACTCCTAAGTTATAGCTATCAATCAGGAAACACAGACTCTGGCATGGAATTCCACTCCTTAGCCGTACGCACAATGAAAATATTCCCAAAACGTTTTGTGCGTATGGGTGAGATGACCAGCTTGTAACGATGCCGCATCGCCGTTTGTCTTTGCGTTGGCAATATGTTAATAAATATCAATATTTTTTTCAATTACTCACGTTTAGTCTGATCACAAGTCAAGTTCAGTATAATCGGTGCGGACGGCGGGCTGACATCGGTCAACACGTACAGAGGGTCCGACTTGGGCCCCAGTCGGTCCAACAAATCGGAAGACTTCACGCCATCTAGCGAGAAGTTGTAGAACGCACGCACCCAAATCTTGTAGGGAGTGAAGGGCTCTGAAAATTGAGAAAAAGAACAATTTATATTTGTATTCAGAATAATTTTAAAATAATGAACTCTATATTGTACGTGAAAAAGTTCAAATTCGATTGAAACTTGTTTTTTTTAATAGGTTGTTAATAGAATTGTACACTTATATAACGTTAGCGTCTTTCATTGAAGATAGGCTCACGTATTACTCCCATCTCCTTTGATGGTAAGCAATGATGTGGTGGAAGATATAGCATTAAGTTGATGTTTTATTTTAAATAATGAACAGTAAGGCATGACTAAATAATATTTAGATATCAATATCATTATCACAAGAGAAATTACCATTTCAGTAGTGCCTATACTACTGAAGCAGCGAATAGAATGTGGAAGACATTTTGCGCCAGCTTCACATATTTCATTTTAACAAAGATAGTTGTATAAACTGCCTTCTTCAGATAAATATTGTTTATTTTCTTCCACAAATAAAACTTATGCACTAATATATAAATAAATGGTAAAACAAGATAAAATTATTACTATTTACAATGTTTACTTGTAGGAGACTGGTGCCTAAACTAGGAAACATACTACACCTGCTTGGAAAGTACCTTGATACTTTATCAAATTTACGGTAGAAAGTACGTCATTGCATATCGAACAAATATGCGGGGAGAAAACGCATCTGAGCGGGAGAGAAAAGTGTATGAAAATCCATTTCTTACGTGGTTTTTCTTTTTTAATTTTGGGTAAGACTATGCGCCGGTAACCTAAATATCAAAAGCCAAAAAGTTTTTACAGTGAGTTTTTATCTCCAAGTTCGCAAAATGACACTGGCCACTAGCTGTGTGTTGGATGGTGTCGGGCTGGCAGTGCGACCCTGCGGCGGCAGGATAAACAATTTGAAAAAAGAACATGTGAAAATTGCAGACGCCATTGGCGCCATTTGTGAAAACAGTGTTACATTAAGCTTTAGCTTCACTAACTGCAACAATTTCAATATAAATTTCAATTAGTAAAGATTTAGTTTTTTATTTTCCTCGTAGGTGTAGTATAAAGCACTATGTATCACTCGAGAGAAAGTGCGATTCCCGATCTCGGGTGTTTTAAAGCCCTCGCCTACGGCTCGGGCTTCAAACGACACCCTCGACGGTAATCGGTCACTTTCTCCTCTCGGTGAACAATGTACTATATTATATTAGTTGTGATGAGATGGGATAAGAAAACATTAACTTTCCCACTGCTGGGACACAGCCCTCCATTCTACGGGAGGGAATGAGCCGTTATACATTGTAAAAATGAATGATATTTTGAAAAGAGTAACTGTGGAGTTTCTTGAAGGTTGTTCTCCATAGAAAATGACCAATTTCGAACCGTTTTTATAAGTCCCCATATGGTTAGGCCTATTTGAAATAAAATATTTTGAGTTTGAGTTAAATTTTCCGTCACCTTTTGGGTTTCACCACTGCTGTGTTGATTAAAATTATTGTAATAGTCCTGACCGATTTCAGTCACGGCGGCCAGTCTCATCAGAGATTGAAATTGCAGGAGACATTATATTGCACAAGTATGTGCGTAGGTGATACAAAATAAACAAAGTAATTTGCCGGCTGGGTACGAACGCACAACCCCATAAGTCGTGCTTTTATCTTGGACCACCAAATGAATATTTAAGTTATATTTTTCACCTTGAATTATTCACATTCATGCTAATGTTGCAACACTTTAAAAGGTCAGGTTATAGTTGAAGGACAATAGGGATTAGCAATGACTCAGAAATTATAATGCATTTTATGGCTTGCACGGCTATACAAACGTATGACGTGTAGGCTTATCGCCTGCTAAAGAGGTCACAGGACATATTATAAAGGAATCCGATTCCATGGCGCGTTGTATTCCTCAAGCGCTTCAAAGAGCAGATAATAGTAAGGACGGGGCCCGACAGAGCCATTGCCTGCCACGGTTGAGGAAATGTTCTAATGTGATACCGCAGCCTCAAATCGCAAGGGCACGTAAAGTAACAGGGTGGACAGAAACTTGACACTCCCACCAACACCACCCAAAGCGAAAGCAATCATTGGATGATTTTCGGTCAGAAAAAAAAATAAAGAAACGGTAATCCAGTGCTATTTTGTTATTTATGTGATTAAATAACGTTCTTTGGCCTTTCGATACCAAGCAACACATAAGCAGCATATAAGTTAACAAGTAAACCATTATTGTGGCATGGAATTTACAAAAGGGCTTCGTGACAAAACTCAATTAATGAGACACAAAATGAAAACAGGTTAGTCTCATATAAAATATTCATTTGGATGTAGGTATTACAATACACAAACAAATGAAACAGATACTTTATACATATCGCAAGTATGAATTCTCCCATGGACTTTATCACGATTAAACATAATCCTTTTTATTTTGCAGACGGATAATGGTCATCGGGTACTTCCATACCAAGCTTCATCCAAATCCACCCAGCTCTTTCGTAGATTAGCGCCTTTAAACAAACAATCTTTTCCGGTTTATAATATTAGTGTAGATATGCCTCTCCTCTAAACACTACATATAAAGCAGAGTATGTCTGTGATTTCAAAACGATTGTGTTTTTCCGGGCCCAAAGCTCGGATCGGATCAACCAATTTTAACGCTTTAACTTTCACTGGAAGATAGGACAAATTTATCCCGGAATCCTATGAGATTAGGATTTAGTCGGGATAGTGATATTAATTCCCACCCGAACGAAATCTCGGACACATCTAGTAAACCATGACATTTTAAAAAGTAATATCTCCTAAAACCAAAAAACTACCAAATTACTAACAATTCTTCCTATCCTACTATTTGTAACCCTAAATTACTCGTATACAAAGACATCAAAATGCGGCATCTAATCTAGACAATTAGACGGACTAAAGGTATTACGTTTAATTGGATGAGCGCCTGTCTTTCAGACAAACTTCCTCGGCAGAAGGTCGAGGACACAATTCATTGAACCAGCTCGTTAATTAAACAGACGTTACGACTTTTAAATTCAACACCTCCATGCTTGCTCATAAAATTATACAGTCCCAGAAATTAAGAAGGAATTAAATTATAAAAATGGTTTATAAGGTACTAGCTTCCTGCCCGCGACTTCGTCCGCAAACCTTAATAAATTATACACCTAAACCTTCCTCTTGAATCATTCTATCTATTAAAAAAAAACCACATCAAAATCTGTCACGGAGTTTTAAAGATCTAAGCATACTTAGGGACAGACAGCGGCAAGCGACTTTGTTTTATACTATGTAGTGATTTATTAGCTAAACAATAAAAGCTGCAAGGGTCGATCTTCAGAGTTAAGCAACACTTGCTAAGGTCTGTATTTGGATGCGTGACCATATTAGCATACTGAGATTCCTGCATGCCTCGGTAAGCACGTTAAGTTGTTGGTCCCAGCTGTCGTTTGCACATCTTTGACATTTGTAACAGTAGACGCCGGAAAATTTGACATTGATCTTGCCAAAGGCCAGTAGCTCAGCTACTCGGTTGTGAAGGTCAGATACGCAGTCGCTCTATGTAGATTAGAAACAGACTGGAAGACTACCCCAGTCATTCCACTATTTTGGGAAAAAGCTAACCTGGTAATGTCGATGATTTATTAAGTATCAAGATTAAATTATGGTCATGACGATTTATTGAATAACACGGCCCCCGATGTACAATTTTTGACTGTGTCAACGCATAGCAAGTCAACATCTGGATCGAATGAATTTATGGTTTAGAACATATACAACGTGTAACGGAAACCCCATATCTATCCAAAAGGACTGAAGATAACATCTGGTATGGAGTCTCTATGCAAAGTTTCAGCTCAAAATAAGTGACTCACAGAATTGACCCCAAATTGTTGATTTCGTATGTTTCTTGAATACCAATAATAACAAACGTGTCACATCACTATGAGGGTCATCACTTTCCACGTCACTAGCCAATAAAACGATAATTCTCTTCGTTCTTCTTAATTTGAAAAATTTCATCTCTGGTATCAATGCATTGAAATTTCTAATAAGTTCCACACATGGAGACATAGGATTACAAAACCCTGGCCATATCGTTTGTTATCATCCAAAGAAGCCGTGCACTTGGTATGTATATACCCTTTAAATTACACGTTGTATATGTTACGGCTAAAGGTGGGTGTGAACATAAACTTAAGATTAGCCGGCTAATGTGCACATTAACCGAAACGAAACGGCTAAAAATGTATGGCAAATTATTTTTGAGGCAACTAAAAACTTATTGGACGACTAACTACTTGGTTAGAAAAAATAATGACTTGGCAGCTAATAGATATCAAACATTGTATTATAAGCAACTATTGGTTAACACCCCGACTCAGAGTACCCCGACTCGGATAGGTTAGGTTAGCGGAGCTCCCGCCTTAGCCTTCGTGGTTATTTTTTTTAAACCACTCGGTAATAGGAGCCCCTCAAAGCGGGGCTCCTTCGATTTTGCGTCAAAACTGTTGTCGCCTAACAATAAATTCAGTTGCTACACCATAAAATCACTGCCAACTTAAATTTAAACAAAGCTTGGAACTCAATATAAAGCTGGTACTTTATGCTTAAAATGCTACTTCACTGTAGCTGCCAACCTATTATTTTTCCTACTCATTTTAATTATTTTTAAAACTCTAAATCAGATTAGTTTGTCGCCGCGTTAAATACATGCCTAAAAGTATGTGTAATGAGGGTGATTATTTTTTAATAAAAGTTTTCTTGTCAAAATAGTAAACATTATTACATTGTTTCCTTTTTCATTTCCTTCTACATTTTTAGCCAAGAGCCTGCGGTTACACTTAAGTTTAGCCGGCTAATCTTAAGTTTATGTTCACACCCACCTTTAGCCGTAACATATACAACGTGTAATTTAAAGGGTATATACATACCGAGTGCACGGCTTCTTTGGATGATAACAAACGATATAGCAAGGGTTTTCTAATCTTATGTCTACATGTGTGGAGCTTATTAGAAATTTCAATACATTGATACCAGAGACCGAATTTTTCAAATTAAAAAGAACGAAGAGAATTATCGTGTTATTGGCTAGTGACGTGGAAAGTGATGACCCTCATAGTGATGTGACACGTTTGTTATTATTGCTATTCAAGAAACATATGAAACCGATAATTTGGGGTCAATTCTGTGAGTCACTTATTTTAAGCTGAAACTTTGCATAGAGACTCCATACCAGATGTTGTCTTCAGTCCTTTTGGATAGATATGGGGTTTCCGTTACACGTTGTATAAAAGGCCTAGTTCAGCACAACTACCAAACAACTAGTGACTGACGCAAGTTTTCAACAGATCTTGAGCCTGTGTGCAAGTATGTTTTGGAAATCAACCAATGTTATCTAACTTGTTACAAGATCACATCCCAGTAGCAAAGCATCGTGTCTTCATGCTAAACACACAGTTCTCGAATTATGTATGTTTAAAACTAAAACCGCAGTTGTCATTTTCTACTAAGCAGTCTGTTATTTTGAGAAATACAAAAATGTTAAGGCTTTATAAAAATAAACAATAACGACAAATGGCCCCTTAAAACACAACATCCACTTTCCCAATCCCCATAATTAGGTGCTAGCCACCAGTACAAAAACACAAAAGTAAAGAACAATCTAAAAGCACACTTACTCAGATTTCTCAAGCGGAACCCGACAACTTTCGTCACCTTTCCGGAAGTGTTCAATAGCGTCAAATTCTTCGTCGCCCTCGAATAGTCCTCCATGCCTAAGTCACTTGGAAACACATTCTTCCTTTTGACATCAATTGTCGTCTGTGTACCGTTAACGATGTTCACATCGTACCTTGGAACCCCTTGCTCATAATACAAGACATAAGCGACTTTTGTAGTATCCTTATGCTTACTTTGACCGTATGATTTCTTGACTACTTCTTTCTGCTCAATAGGATGCGCTTCTAAAACTTCTAGATTTTTCTCGTAATGTAATTTCGATTCTGTCCCATTATCCTGCCGTCTTTTCCTATGTCGATGTGATCTTACGTCTCTTTTACTCCTGTAGTCATCAATAAGGACATGGGAAGAGTAGTCGTCGTTGTATTTTTGCTTGTCGTTCTTGTACCAGTTGTAAGAAGTGTATTCGAAGTCTTTCTGTCTCTCTGGGTTCAGTGCATCTGGTGATGGGTCTTGGCTCAAGACTTCGTTCACAGGCTCGTCGCCTTGAGGTTCTTGTTTCTTATGTATTCTGCTCGGTTCATCTGGTATTAGTGTTTGACTTTTCGGGTCAAGGTCTGTGTTAGGAAGGGTGCGCAATGTAAAAGTTAATGGCGGGGCCCAAGAGAGGTGGACCTCCTCTGTTGTAACGTTGTTTGCTGTCAGGTTTTGAGGCGCGGACGGAACTGGAATAGAAAGAAATAAGACTATTATTTACTGAATTAATAGGCTTTTACGGGAGATTGAGGAAGCATGACACAGGAAACAAAAATCGGCAAATAGTCATCATTCAGGTTGAAAATAATTTAATCTGACTCGCCCGTCATGACTCACGGCTTCAACCTATCCCTTAAAATTCCGTCCCCTGCAATGTCTGGCAAGTTTTTCAGATACAAGGAAAAAAAAACTCATTTCACAGTATCCCATCAAGGACAATCAACTCAAGATAACATTGCAAACAAACACGACATCCATTCATTAATATTATTATCATATAAGATGAAGCACCGATATCGGGCCTCTTATCTTTTATCTGATAAGATAGCCTAAACGAACTCAAAAATAGGTAAACAATAACAGCGTTACCGCTACATTACTATATGTACAGACAAACAAACAATCAATATAGCAATGTACACAGCTCTGACAGGACCGTCCGTGTGACACAATTTATCGTTAAATTCTAACTTTCAACCTTTACAAACATGATTGTGACTTAAGAGAAAGCTATAATTAGAAGCACAGTCATTTTATCTTTGTTAATGTATATTAACATTGTCACCAGTTAGCATATTCTTGACAGTTCAGAACATAAATGCGTAGTTTGTGGACAATAAAATCGACACCTACATGGACTGAACTTTCAACTAAAACGTAAAGCCTGCAATACATGTTGGCCGAGCGTTGTCGAGTGAAGGCCAATACCAACATGTAGACGGTATATTTGCCTTGTCTTGCTACCGCTCGGTGTCACTTGCCTAGTTGGCCGAGTGTAGGCCAGCGCCAACGTGTATAGAGCTCATTTGGTGCAACTTGTCTTCGCTCGCCGTTGCCCGTGATCACTTGCCTCACTTCGGCTCGGTGTCGGTTTTGGTCACAAATCAAAGGCGCTCGCCTGCGCTCGGCCAACGTGTGGGCAGCTCTACAGACCCTCTTCTACATTGGTCGTCTGCATTGGCGTTCGACGAACTTGTCGAACGTGTGGACATTATTTCTTGCCTTGTACCTATTTGCCAACGCTCGCGTTGGCCTACGCTCGGCCAACATGTATTGCAGGCTTAAGAAATCAAGCAAGTTTAATAATCAATTTACATTTGTCGTAAATAGTGTAACATTAACATTCGATTTTCAAAGTTAAGCAACGCTTGCCAAGGTCGGTCCGTAGATGGGTGACCATCTTAACATAAAGAGATTCCTCCGTACCTCGAAAAGCACGTGAAGTCATTGGCCCCGGCTGTCATTAAGAGCGCCTTCACACTAGCGTTTGTCCAGCGTAGGCGTTCGATAAACGTATGCGTAGCGCAGACGCCGCGACAACGCGGCGCAAGCGTCACGTTGTTGCGGCGTTTCCTCTGGAGTCAATTAAACGCTGCGCTAACGCGGCACAGACGTCACTCAATTGCGTTGTCGTTTCGGAAACATCTATACTAATATTATAAAGCTGAAGAGTTTGTTTGTTTGTTTGTTTGTTTGCTTGAACGCGCTAATCTCAGGAACTACGGTTCTGATTTGAAAAATTCTTTCAGTGTTAGATAGCCCATTTATCGAGGAAGGCTATAGGCTATATATCATCACGCTAAGACCAATAGGAGCGGAGCACTAATGAAGAATGTTTCAAAATCGGGGTTTTTTTTTCCACGCGGACGAAGTCGCGGGCGGAAGCTAGTCATTAATAAAATTGATTCTGACGAGGAGACTCTATTCTTGGTTTTGCTTTTAAAAAGTAACGCACACGGCGCACGCGTCGCGCATCTGTGGCGTTAGCACAGCTTATTCATTTACCCTTGCACTGACGCCGCGACAACATGACGCCTGCGCTGCGTAGTCGCGGCGTCTGCGCTGCGCGTACGTTCATCGAACGCCTACGCTGGACAAAAGCTAGTGTGAAGGCGCTCTTATACATCTTTGACAGTCGTAACGGGTAGTCAGAAGACAGAAAATCTGAAACCGGTCTTGCCAAGGGGTATTGTTTTACCCCAACTGGGTTGTGGAGGCCAGATAGAAAGTCGCTCCATGTAAAACACTAGTAGTCAGCTGCATCCGGATAGACTGACGCCGACCACACAACAAGAGATGATAAGGACAGGAAGATGATGATGATGATGACATCTACACACTTTTTCATCAACAAAGCACACTTTTTATACCATCGCTACACATTTTCAAATCAAGTGATACTATTGCCTTTCATCGAATTCGAAATCGAACCGACGATAGCCTAATGGCTAAAGTGTCGGCTTTGTGATCGAGAGGTCGCAGGTTCGAACTCCACTCATTACACTATGGCCGTGAACCCACTCCAAACACAAAAATATTTAGCTTAGTTGGAGGGGTTAACAAGATTGCTAGTAATGTGGATTCTAGTCACATTGCTAGTTCTCTGAAAAAAATCAACCAATCAGAGCACTGAGATATGTATTGTTTGTTCAAGATATGGAGCCAATGGCGGTAGCAAAGCCATTTGCCACTAGAGATGGGCAAAATCAGGGTTCAAGAACAAGCAGGTCCGAAGTTCTGGTACATTCCATAAGTGTGAATTTCGTTTGGCTTTATATTCAACAATAAAGGGCTGTTATCATTAGAATTTAAAACGGGATAGTAATGGGTACGTATTACAACCCATTGCAATTTATAGTTTTGAGTTTCCGAAAATAGATGGTACATATCACAGAAATAAAAAATACAGGAGAATTGGTAAGGGGGCGTATCGGTGTCCGCGCGACATGGCCACAGGGCTCATGTCACAGGCAAGTGGCCGTCTCCGCGAACTAGTGCGCTTTCGACGGCGATCGTGATAATATATAAGAATGCCGAGTTGTTCTGTGGTATCTTGTAAAAACCGAAGCCAAAATCAAAACTTTGTGAATCATGGAATCACTTACCATATGTAAGTACAAGTATTTTACAATAGTTGTCTTTAAAATCATGAAAAACAATAAATCGTAAAATATTTCTTGGTTTTACTATGTTATTTTTGTTTTCAAATATCAAAGCGACTGTACTACTTTTGCTATAAATACATTGCTCCTTAACCACTACCCGAGTTCGTCACTAAGTAACTGGACAAGCAATGTAAAAATAACATACGAAACTGTATTACGCGGATTCATCGCGTAGTGAGGCCGCCACTTCTTGCGACGAATTAGTGATGTGCTAGTGCAGATCCACTAACGTAGACTATCGACAGCAATGTCGATTGACGAATGAAATATTGCTATTATAGTTTAGGAGTTTTTCAACCGACGACAAAAAAAGGAGGAGGTTATCAATTCGACGCGTATATTATTATTTTTTTATGTATGATCACCGATTACTCGGAGACAGCTGAACCGATTTGGAAAATTCTTTTTTTGTTTCAAAGAGTATACTTCGAAATTGGTCCCATTGTCACCAAGTCAGGAGCTGATAATGGGATCTTGGAGTAATCGAGGGAACTCTTCAAATATTATATAGTAATTTAATTTTAAATTAATTATTATAGTAACTTGTGTAGTTGCATTCGAAAAGCACCATTTGTGAAGTGGATCTGATGATGAAGACCACAGATGGCCACTGGAACTACTCAATATATAAGTAGGAATAATAAATAGTTCATGTGTTCCGCTTCGATTACTTGAATGTAGTTATTAAGCACAATATGCTCGTCACAATGCATATGGTGAAGTGAAGCTGATGGTGAACTACCAGGAGAACTCCTCAACAAATATCTGCCCAACATTGGGAAAAGCAATAATTTGTAAATGAATATAAGTAGTTGACATTTAGGCTCTTGTAACTAGGTAAATTAAAAATTGACCAACTAAAAAGAGTGAAATAAAAACTTTTTACCAAAAAATTAAACCGACTCCCAAAAAACACTGCAAAGTGAAAAATAACTTTAATTTCGGAAGTCGGTGTCTTTAGTGTTGTATTTTCGTTTTTGGCACCGACTTCCGAAATTAAAGTTATTTTTCACTTTGCAGTGTTTTTTGGGAGTCTGTTTAATTTTTTGGTAAAAAGTTTTTTATAACATACGGAAACCTCTAAGAAAATATGTTTAACTTTTATTTTACATGAGATGACAGAAATAAAAACACGTTGAAAAGTCAAGTGTACAAAAAAGTAAAAAAGAATAAACATTTATTTTACGCCCGCAGCATGCGTAAGGAGTTCCGACGTCGCCGTCGCTACAATAGTTTATTTTTCAATCTGTCTACTGTTTTAGCCCGGTTGGAAGATCGATGTAAATAATGTTTTTTTACTTAATTTGATTTTTTTACAGAGTAGTAGATGCGTAACCAATATTCGTAAAGTAAGTTACTTTAATTTTAGGTTAATAATCGGTGGTGTTTTTTGGTTTAGAATTATCGTATGTTATGCCTTATCCTATGTTGCTGTTTCTTTATTTTTTTATGGTTTTTGTATTTTGCTTCCGTTGAAGCTTCGAATGCGTTATAATAATCGGCATGGTTCAGATAATATATTTGTGAATTTAGCTTAAAATCAGTCAATATATTCATGCTATTTATTTGTTATGCATGGATGTGTGTTTGTTTTCATATATTTAACAATTTCTCTACTAACTAGGATTTTTCTTATAACAAAAACCTATTGTAACCTACTAAACTATTACCTGCGGGGTAATTGCGTAACACACTTACAGTAGGAATCGGTTTCATTATGCTAAATCAACAACACTCACTGCGGTATTTACGTTGTTGAGCAGACCAATATTTCGAACATATGAAGCAATGGATTAGCAATATACGTGAAAATCATTCAGATCTTGATTTATAGTGTCTTACGTAATTATTGCGATGTTTATTATATGGTGACGTTTAGAAGTAGCTTAGGATGTATGTAAATGATAAATAAGTGCTTTTCGTACTTTTCAGCTTCCCAAAAGATGGTAACATAAAAAGGAATCGATTGATGCCACCTAACTGGTACCCTACAAAAAATAGCACCATATGCTCGGTTCACTTCAGCGCAGAAATGTTCCAGCCTCTATAGAAAAGTCGCAGGCTTTTTGAATGGACAATTCCAAAATTAAGAGTACAACTGATTTTTGCAGAAGTGGGTTAAATTTTATTTTATTACTGAAAGCTATTCTCATGTTTTAGGGCATTCATAAAATCAATCATTCAACTTTTCAGGATTCTATACAACCTATACGGCTGGTATGTTCCGATCAACTATGATAATTAATAATGACCTATCACTATGATAATTAAATATTAAGATTTAAGTCGAAAGCGCCAGGGTAGCCCTTAATACTTAGTAGGTAGTACTTAATAATAATTATGTAATGTTATGTTCTTAATAATATGTTTATTGTTATTATAATATTTTCTGGACATGCCATTTTTTATTTGATTCATTTTCAGGTGCCCAAAAAAAATAGTACAATAATAAATGGAAGAATCGATAACTTTCCGATTTAGTCAATCACTAGCGTATATGTAAAATAAATTGCTTTTGCACAGCACAACGATAGCGACCGATGTTTTTGTGTGGGTAAGTTCTACGGTGCATGGTAAATACACGCTGTGTTTGACGGAATAAGGTTTATTATTGATTGTATAGTACGTTCTGATTTAAGAAATGCGGGTGTGTGCGCGAGTGCGTATCTATTGATTTTATTAAACTGCATGTATAGTTGTTGCCCCGCCCAGCGCCTAACTGGAGACACACGGTTCCGATATAATTTCGTCTGTTGACCATATCTACTTATTTATTTTATCTATGGTACATATTCTGATTAAAATTCTAATGATACTGTTAGTGACCATGTCAGTTTTTAAAGTAAAGGTCTGTTAATAATTGCATATCATGAGTGATAAACATTATTGCATAACTACTGAAACCATAATCCACAACTAAGTACTAAATTTCACATTATGTAAATGATAATTCTTTCGTAATAACTTAACTATGATATAACTGGAACACAAAGCGAAAACAAACCGTAACCGTCAACCATAAACGGTTGTAGAAAAAGTGAGTAAGGTCAAATAGTTTCTTTTATTTGGTTCTTTATACGATAACGTCATGGCAATTAGAAATGCAAGCGTCCGTCTGTTCAACATCAGGGGGCATTTACAGGTCGACATGGCCTGTTATACCTAAAGTTGTCCCCAAGCAACTGTCCCAGCCAAATCTAGATTCCCACTCTTTTTTCGGGTGGGTATATCATTGAACTAGTACTCACGTGGGGCTTCGCTCCCGTGGATTCTATCACAGTAAAAACATAACTCTCCTTTTTTGCAGTCGCGTAAAAAGTAGCCTATAACCTTCGTCAAGCTTCAAGCTACTTCCATACCAAATTGCATCCAAATCCACCCAGTACTTTCGAAGATTAGCGCGTTCAAGCAAACAAACAAACTTTTGCGCTTTATAATATTAGTATAGATTACTTCTCCCGCTCTGGGTGGAGCGAAAGGAAGTGTCAGACTCCACTTCTACTGACTAAAAACCCTACCTTGTTCCTTCAGCTGCCCTTGCGTTCCGGGGCCGCAGTACATATCTCGTTAGAACATTCCCACAACCCCGGCAGGAAGGCCTGATATACCCATAGTAGGATAAAGGCCTCTCGTTTCTTATGCCAATCCCCAAGCAATTGTACCAGACAAATCTAGATTCTATCGCGATGGCAACAAAGTCGGCTGTCCACCTCTTCGCTGGAAGACCAAAATCATACTCAATCAAAACATAGGATATACTTTCCATGAAATAAAAGCATGATATAATAATTATGTATACTAATATTATAAGGCAAAATTTGTTTGTAAGTTTGTATGTAGCGGGGTAATCTTCGGAAATAATTATCAAATTCTAAAAAAATATTTCTTTGGTAGTAAGCTGCATTATAGAGGATTGCTCTAGGCTATAAAATATGATTTCGAAATCCATCCAAGTGCTAGTCACTTATATCACTTCTTTCCTCGCCTTTGTGTCAAGTATCAATTTAGTATAATGTATATCTGTTTCTAAATTGTAAACTTTTGTATTTGCAGCAATTACATCCCCAAATTGAGTCATGGCAATTTCATTATTCTCATTGTTGCCTGAAAGAGATCGCCGAATACGATAAGGCAGCCAGTATAATGTTTTTTTTTTATATTAAGTATTAAGAAATTCTCAATTTGTATTTGATCTTACGATACAATACAGTATATAATTTTATACTTATAACATCAAAATGCTTGTGTTAATATAAGTTCCGCTCTTACGCTAGTTTTTACAATTTAAGCCAATGAAACTTAACTGGGCACAAGTATTAATTAAAATTGTGTATTGAATTTGACAGTAAATGAGTAAAAATATAAAGAAAAAAGCAATGGTAGATATTATAAACATAATTTATTGCGCGTGAATTTGTGAGTGGAGGCAATTATTGTGTGTATGTGACGTGGGTGGGTAAGAGTTTGAGTTTTTGGGATCGGATGGACCTTAAGTAAAAAATTCACAGGTCGTTTGATTTCACCCAAAAGTACTGAGTATCCAAGGTTTTGGAAGCAAGCATTTAAATATTTTTACTTCTATTGTAAAGGAAACAAGACGTGATGGTGCATTCCGCTTATTATACATTACATGTATCCTATTGCGTATCGGCCTGCTGAAGTGGTTGTTACATTGGATGGCCATGGCTCTTAATTGTGGAAGAGTGAGGCAAAGGTACTCGTTATATGCGTCTACCAATACGCTGGTCAGCATTACGGCGGTATGATAACCATTGTGGCTGAGAGACCTACAACCAAGTTACTTGGAGATAGGGCTGCCATCACGAAAATTGCCGGCCACAGACAGACTTCATAAACCCCGAACATTTTGGACCCGGACGCTATACAAACTAGGACAAATCCGGGGAAACCCGGACGGATGGCAGCCCTACTTACAGAGCATCTTTACAGGCGAATCCCCTTCGGTGTGCGAAGATTCACTTAAGAAGAAGGCTTTTCATATGTCAGGGATGGTACCAAAGTGCATTGATAATACTGACATAAAATACTACCATTCATATAGGTATATGCATAAATACCATCAACTTCTAACACATCACACCCACTACTATACCATTCGACACACATACACCATCACCTTACATAGCCCCTTGCACTCACCTCACCTTCATACACACACACACCCACCGCACACATAAGTCATCATGTACGCACTTACATAATTTCACCTACATTACACCTTTTAAACTAGTCCTTGTCTGTTAGTCTGCACTACAATAAATGTGTCATGTACTTGTAAAACATCTTTGATCTAAGAAGTTCACATGGACGGATGCAATGTCCCCATAACACAGGATTTTCCTAGCATAGGGGTCATTAATCTTTTTGTTAAATGTGTTTTTAAGAGCTCTGTCTGTATCTTATAATTTCCTGTAATTCTGTTAATGGCAAATAAATTTACCGTTTCCGAAGCCATCCTTGACCAGATGTTATTCTCGTATTATTGAAAACGGTGTCTGGGATTTCAAAATAACTGTTTTTTCAAGTCCTTATAGTTTTACACGATTCTAATACACAAACATTAATTTTTGTCTGATTGTCCGTCTGTTTGTCCGGGCTTATCTCAGAAACGGCTAAACCAATTGTAATGGGAAATTCACCGGAAGTTAGAAGAGGTTATAGGGCAACTACTAGTACACTATTTTTAAGCCCGTAACCCGTCTCCTAAGCGAAAGAAATCGCGGGCGCCACTAGTCTGTTAAATAAGTTTAATTTACCTACCTACATGTTTAAGATGAGATTGCGAATACATTTTGCGCGTTTATAATAACGGGAATTATCCTTTAAAAGTTTTCAAATGGTATTGTTCGTCAAATCGTTGAAGCTCCTTAAGATATAAGTTGAGCTACGCGATATTTGGCAAATGCTTGCACTGTTTGGACGGGCCTGCTCAAATCTGTATGATTCTGTGCTTTAAAGGGCGCCACAGGCATAAACCTACATGGCTTTCATATGATTTGATTACTACACATTGTATAGACTTTAAAAGAGACGTTGACCTCTGAGTTTGTTTCAGTGTTTCTTCTCAGAGTAGTCAGTTAAGAAAGACTGGCCTCATCTAGTTTACAGTTACGAAAAAAAATGACGTGTAAAAGTGTTATTTATAACCCATTTGCAAAATAAACATCATTATTTCATTATTTCAAACGCGACTGCAATACTTATCAGTATGAATTCTAAATCAGTCCGTACCAGGCGAAGACAAAAATGAACCAATAAAATGGTATTATATACAGCCGCAGACCAGATATATTATAAATTATAGGAGCCCATTCTTAAAGATAAAATACAGGAAGTCAAACCGTTCTTAGATGCATCTATAAATAATTATGTGTGTTTCAATTTTGGTGTACAATAAAGCATGTTATATTTTCTATAAATCTAAATTCAACTAAACTAAATGATAACAATAACAAACCGATCGAGTACTCTTTATATGTATGTGTATAAGAGAGATCGGTAACAATATCTCATTCACGGCTCAATGATACTGAAACTAATCAGTTTTCACAGTTAAATTACTACGCTTCAATGTTAACTCTTATTGCAGTTACGATACCAGTAGAGGTTCGGCAAAGAGTGAAACGCTATTTAGTAACCACAATATTATTTATTTATTTATTTATTATTTTTTTATTTATTTTTATTATTACAACTATTTGTCTTACTAATCTTGCGAAAGTTTGTAAGGATGGATGTATAGGTGTATAGATATTTATTACTCTTTCACGCAAAAACTGCTGAACAGATTACGGAAGAAATTCGGTAAGTACGAGGCATGCCTATTAAGTTCTGTCATTTCCATATTTCCCGGCAATTTTGAATTTGGAACTGTTCCATATTCGAATGTGTTTAAATTTTGAATCTCAAAACAGTTGAAAGTATTAGGATGAATGCTATTCTTTAAGCCGGCTCTACACGTTGGCCAACACAGTGGCGAATGTAGTGGCCAATGCCTATTCGCCAACGTGTAGACGGGGTGTTTGTGCACCCAACATGCACAAACACCCCGTCTACACGTTGGCCAACAGGCATTGGCCACTACATTCGCCACTGTGTTGGCCAACGTGTAGAGCCGGCTTTAGTCACAGCGTCGATTGGAATCTGTCAGGTTACGTACGAAAATGAATATTTCTAAGGAAAATGTTCGTGCAATAATTTTCTACAACTTTAGAAGAGGCCTGACACGGCTTCAGTGTTTTGAAGAGCTAACATCTGTGTTCAGTTATGAAGCCCTATGTCTGCGGACTGTCGAACGCTGGTATTTAAAATTCCAGCGTGGACATACTAGTGTTAGTGACAAATCTGGCGAAGGACGCCCAAAATCCGCCTTCACTGAAGATAACATCATTGCTGTGAGACAACTAATTCTCGAAGATCGTCACGTGACGTATCGAGAGATAGAGGCTCTATTAGGCATCTCAGGGACAACCATTCAGAAGATCTTGCATCAAGCGCTTGGTCTGAGAAAGCTAGTTTGCCGTTGAATACCGCATCTGCTTTCCGGCGATCACAAGGCGGCCCGCGTCAGATGGTGCAAGAAAATTCTGCAAAGGTTCAACCGAGGAGAGTCAAATCACGTCTAGTCGTCTTGTTCGTTCTCGAAGCACTTCAAAGAAGATGGTGGCCACGTTCGTTGCAAAAAACGGCCATGTTGCGACTATTAAACTTGAAGATCGTAGAACGGTTAACGCAGAGTGGTACACCACAGTTTGTTTACCACAAGTCATCGCCGAACTTCGAAAATCTAACTCAATGCGACGCATCATCCTGCACCACGACAACGCAAGCTCACACAGCGCTCGTCAAACGATTGAGTATTTGAAGCAGGAAAAAGTAGAAATTCTTGACCATCCTCCATACAGTCCTGACCTAAGCCCTAACGATTTCTTTACATTTTCCAAAATTAAGAAAAGTCTTCATGCCCAAAGGTTCCAGTCCGGTGAAGAAGCAGTCGACGCTTTCAAGTCTGCCATTTTGAACACCCCCACTTTAGAGTGGAATAAATGTCATAATAACTGGTTTGAGCGAATGGAAAAGTATATTAATCTACGTGGTGAATACTTTGAAAAACAATAAAAAGTACTATAAGGTTCTAGTTGTGTTTTTTTCTTCAAACGACAAAACTTAAACGGCATGCCTCGTATATACCTAGTTGACTTCCTGTAATAACAGATAGGCTACTTTTTATCCTGAATATATTTTCCTGAAATTCCCATGGGATCAGGATTTACGCGGAAAAACCCTCCCACGCGAACGAAGTCGCGGGAAAAAGCTAGTTATTTCTAAATAAATTTGGCTGAGCATGTTGACTTCAAAACATCAGTTTTTTATCTTCTTTGTTTTTCTTCCCGCTCTGGGCGGAGCGGGAAAAACCCAAAAAAAACGAGATATACAAAAAATGTTACAAAAAGTAAACCAACTGCAAAAAATAACTTTAATTTCAAGTTGGTGTCTATAACCGAAAATACAAAACCAAAGACACCGAAATTATTATTTATTACAAAGTTTTTTTTGTTAGAACATTCCCGTAACCTCGCAGAACTGGTTCTCGCATCTAGCAAATTTCAGTGAGGCATCCAAGTTACCGAAATTGACGTTTTCGTAATGAAACGAATTAAGTAAATCATATAGCTTATAGTTAAACTCAACAAATGTAGGCTGAGCGAGTATCCCGCATCCTGCCAGACAGTAACACCCATTTTAATAATTGATTGACACTCGTTCAGTTGATTTCTACACCCAATACTCACTGTAGCTAGGACCGAGCAAGTGTTGAGACAATGTGTCACCAAAACAAGATCATATGATAATAATTAATCTTTGTTGTCAGAACACAAAAACTACCATAATAATCTATTTCTTCCAATATATAAAATTCTCGTGTCACAATGTTAGTTACCTTACTCGTCCGAAACGGCTTTACTGATTTTTACCAAATATGCATATTCAGTAGGTCTGAGAATCGGCTACTATCTACTTTTTATCCCGTAATTCCCACGGGATCGGGATTTACGTGAGAAATCCTCCCACGCGAACGAAGTTGCGTGTAAAACACCGAAAACCTCTCAGGACTATGTTACTAACATCATAATCAACAACTTTTGTTCTATGACTTAAAAATTCGTCATATTTTAGTTCAAAGTTCAAAGTCTATGTGAAGCAAAAGAAAACGATTTATACTATCACTTTCTTTTGTTTCGCATAGACTCCGTAACATTTAGGGCGTTCAATTTAAATATTTTTATTTTTGTATGAAAATCTGGTGAACTAAAATATGACGAATTTTTAAAAGTCATAGAACAAAAGTTGTTGATTATGATGTTAGTAACATAGTCCTGAGAGGTTTTCGGTGTTTTACAATTAACCCTGTATATAAAAGCGAAATACCACTCACTGATTAATCACGAAATCTCAGAAACTACAAATAGTAGGGCTCTCAAATTTTGCATGGGAGTTCCTTTTAGTACGTAGATGCTCACTAAGATGGGATTTTGCGAAATTCCCACAGGATCGGGATTTACACGGGAAAAACTTCCCACGCGAACGAAGTCCCGAGCAACTGCTGGTTAACAAATATAATTAAAACACTTAAAGAAAACAAAACAGTGGTAGTCCAGTAGTTACAGGCCCGACTTGCAAGAGATTCCTTTGAATGATTAACATAATATCATCACCAATGCTCTCAAATCAATGGAAGAAAACAACGTGAGGAAACTGGCATGTCCTGAGACGAAAAGTTCAAAGACATTTAACATCAACCAACTCGAAATGAGTCCACGTTGTGGATTATAGTCCATATACCCTCTCATAGAGTGAAGTCTGTGTCCCAGCAGCAGGAACGTAATAAGCTGAATTATCCTTACTTCCTTACTAATATTATAAATGCGAAAGTAACTCTGTCTGTCTGTGTTACGCAATCACGCCTAAATTACTGAACCGATTTTAATGGGTACGAACATAGTCTAGAGCCTGAGAAAGGACATAGGCTGCTTTTTAATGCAAAAAAGGGCTGTAACGGGTTGAAATAGGGGATAAAAGTTTGTATGGAAATTACGTCATTTTTAAAGCTAGAAGCTTGAAACTTATTTTTTAGACTTTTGATAAGATATTAATAAATACGACATTCAAATTATGTATGAGTTTTATTTTATAAAACATAAGTCTAAAATATTAAAAATGCTGCCGAAAGTCACTATTACGCGCGGACGAAGTCGCGAGCACAGCTAGTATATTATAAATTAAATACTATTTAATGTATCTGACGCTCTGAGAGCCGACATCCAGTGCCACATTATTGGCCTAGCCAGCCTCTCGGCATCGATAGCTATCAGGCTGTTGGAGCTATCGCGCACTCGCCACACATCGCGACCGTATTAATGAAATAAAAGCAGGCATAGCATCTCCGCAAATCCCAAACGCGCTGCAAAAGCAAAGCAGCCCCAACAAGCATTCTACGTAATTTGAACGTTATTAATCAACAGGTCAAACAAAATGTTCTAAAAATTTTGCCCCAGTTTTGGAGACCTATAATGTAGACAACCAATTGGCTCAGGGTAGGAAATCCCGTTAACTCCATACAATGTGTAAAGGTTATTAAATATACCGTCCAAATATTGGGGTGTCACGGTTCATTGAATGATAACATTAATAGCCGTGAAATAAGTACGTCTGTCAGTTATTCTGAAGCTTACGATTACGACATAAGTAGAAAACAAAGGTGGCGAAATCGGTAACTAATTATATATTCATATTTATGTATATTCACAATAGCACTGCTCATTATGAATATTTTATTGGATTATGTACCTTTGACTTGAATCAATGAATGGACGAAGAATTGTTGGTTCGCTAATTTTACCTTTAAGCGAAATGACTCATGTTATATTTTTTGATACAAAAAGAAGTTTGACGTTGATACGTTCCAA